>JAWHQI010000012.1:6372500-7777500 GCA_033032865.1 Dactylorhiza incarnata
TACGAATATTTCTGAAAAAAATAAAGAAAATAAGAAAAACTCAAATTAAAAAGAGCAATGTTGTTAGCAGTCCTAAAACCGCTATTCACATATTTGCAGTCCAAATAATTTTTTTGGTCCATTTTTTGTTTGCACCCCAATTATTTTTCATTAAGAATAGTTAAGAAAATAACTTCACTCAATCACAATTTGCATTTTATAATACATCAAAATCTTTGCCTTTGTAATACAAATCGTGGGTTGCAAGTCAATTAGATGAAAGCTTTAAGTTTAATACCCTCTACTTAACACCCAAGAATCCCAAGTTTAAGTTTAACACACTCTGCTTAACACCCAAGAACCCCAAGTCAGCATTCATGAACATTTCCCAGATAAATGTAATAAAGCACATTAAATATAACTTTTGAAGTTAGTGCTTCATAATTACAAATTATAACGAGAATAACAATACATCAGAAATCTTTAATGATTAGCACAATGTAGAAGATAGGTTGTTGCAAAATAGGGGCTAATTTTTCTTCAAATTTGGCAATGAAGGTAAATGCTCTCTCAGCAAAAAAAAATGCTCCTCCAACAAGTATGAGCTAGTGATCAAGAATGCAGGTCTGCCGAACAAAAGGACAACATTTTTGCTATCAGCTTGATCTCTTGACAACCCTAATCAATTTAAATGCATCGAAATTCATTCAAATATTGCAATCAATGATCAATAATGATTTAGATATCCATACCTCCTGGCAAAAGACTCGTTAATCTGATATTTAACTGCCTGAGATATAGTTAGAAATAGCTCCTCTCATAAGTTAATATATGGAAACTTGGGAGGATTCCTGATTTCATATATTCAAGTAATATATTAGTTGAAATTTAGTATCTACTCACAGTTACATTTTATCATCTCAAACTTCAATGCACAGAAAATATTCCATACCTTGTATTTTGATTGAGGAAAAGGTAAAATGCCAAATAAAGTTGATAACATATGAATACCTGAAAGCCCAATAATGCACACCACCAATGAGCATAAGAAGTCCAATAATGTACTTACATATGGTTGAGGAACTGAGACTTTGCACATTTTGGATCTCCAACAATTCAATGTTTCCTCTAAGATTAATCCCCTCATGAGTTAACTTGTGCATGCCATCAATGAGCATAAGAAGCACAGCCCACTTTATCTCAAAAGGTAATCAACAATCAAACATGCAGTTTATAACCAAATGAATGTGTTTGAAAGCTATTCAGATAGTAAAGGCTGAATGATAATTAGAAAGAATACTAACAATAGAAGAAGAGGAATACCAACACAGTGAAAGAAGCAGTAGTTCTTCTTTTGAGGTATACCTGAAAGCAAAGGAGCACAGAAAAATTTGTCTGCACATTAAAAAAAAGAAACCAAGGAATTTCTAATTCTTACCACAAACAAATGCAATGCAATGATGTAAGGAAAGTAAAAGAAGAATAATGACAAATAGATGCATGAACTAAGTTGTTCCAACCTAAAAAAGTTCCAGCACGCAGTAAACCTGTAATGGATGAGTAACCATGTAGTAAACCTACAATGGATGAGTAACCATGTAGTAAACCTACAATGGATGTTGCAATAAGATGTGTTCGCAATGGATGAGCAATCATGTAGTAAACCTACAAGGTAGTGTCTTCAATATGAGATCAAGTAAATGAAAATTATTACAAACGTTAATATGCAATTATGCAGCTTGCAACACAAGTAGCGATTTTTTTTTGCTCAAGATAAAAAAGTTGACAAAAATGAATATTCTTTACTCAGAGTAACAAAATGTATTTGAACATCAATTACTTAAAATCAAGGTGAAGCACTACATGTGTTGTTTGCAGCATGATTGAATAAAATCAACAACTTCAACAGGTCTTAACTACTCATGTCAAGATTTTCATTGCTAGGTGTATGTTCAAATTCAAGTGTTGGTCAACAACAAAAACAACAACAACAACAACAGAACCCATATAGTCCCCAATCATTGGGGGTATAGGCGGGGGAGGATTGGAAACAGACCTAACCTTTGGCACTATGCACAAAGTGGCTTCTCTCAGAGGAGAAAGACCTAACCTTTGACAATAAATGCACAAAGTGACTGCTCACAGAGTACCACTGAAATGGCGGCCCCATATATCGTCGCGTTTGCCGCGGAATCATGCCCTCAAAATCAAAGCCAAAGAAAATAAAGAGGGCAGACCCAAGAATCCATTTTAATTTATGTGCACATAACCATGATTCCTTCATTCAGCATCCAGATCATTGGTGAAGTACATACAAATTCAAGTGTTGGTTAAACTAAAAAAAATCATCTTGCAATAAATAATCTTCTTTAAATGAGAGAAGGAATACCTATAGGGATATGAATCCCACCACATCCCATGAACATAAGTCTCATTTATTGGTAATAATTAAACTAGATGAAATCCTAATTCCATTGCCAAATCAACAATCAATTTTAGATCGATAAGGAGGTGCAAATCAGACATCATCAAGTTCAATATCATTTGATCGAGAATACCTTTAAAGCATTGGAGAGCCCATGTATAACTCAATTCATTTTCATTACACATAAAAGCAAACGAGGAAAACAAGAACATATTGGTAGACGTCATGCCAACTATAAAGAGTAGTGACAACCAATATTGATTAGTTTTGTTTGTACAAACCATGATAAACACATATGAAAATAATTTGCTAAGTTGTACATTTGTAGGATGTGCAAAGAAGAAACTCTTCAAGTTTGCAGTGATTTTATCCACGATGTTGTAACTAGCATATCCAGCTTCGCCAATACATTTGTAAAGAAACTGGATTTGGGTTTCACCAGCCAACTCATTCCTATGAAGTTTAACTTTTCATTATAAATATTTCTCATCATAGTGGAGTTGGAAGAACTTCTATTTTTTAGAGTGGCCAAAAAATTTCTAGGTTTTACTACTGGAGCAAACATCTCTTCAACTATCTTTTGCTCATTCAGATCTAATCTGCATGCATAAGAGTGTGTCTCTAGATGAACGAACTCGTGGTTATGAAGTCCACATTTAACTTATAATGTCCACTCATTTAACCTCATGGCTTTCGGTCCATGTAAAGTAAATGAGCAACCACAATGGTTGGAGCTATGCTTCCTTATATTTTTTAACCCAACCTTTCATATTCTGACTCACACGAGTAAAATCATCTCTATCACAACCAATTTTAACCCAAGGCTTTGGCCTATCTGTAAGTGGATCAACTCTTTGAAGGATAACTACAAAATCAAGACGTATAGCTACATTGCAAGCCCATTCAATTAAATCTTCTTTACTAGGAAAAATAGTGCTTGCGATAAATTCTTTTCCAACGTCTACTTGTGAGGGCTTGGATAATTCCTCAAGTGTAAGTGACATTTAAAAATCACACTGGTATTAACAATACTAGCACCCTATTCCATAAAAAATGTAAAACTAAAGTAAATCTACTCAAATTATTTCTATGAGAAACTCATAATGGCAAAGAAAAATTATACTAACGAAATCGGCCCTCATGGAATGCAATATTGTTTAGTGGCTGTCGCAAACCACAATTTTTATGCTCGCGTGGATCAGAAGGAGGTGGAACTTACATATCTTGAACCCACAAAAATCAACAAAAGGAGTTTAAGCACCAACACTAAATTGTCCATCAAAGAAGCTTGACTGAGGACAAATGCTATCGAATAGTTAATTTCAACATTTTATTCCAAGACAAAAAAATTAATTGAGCATGTCAAATGCATTCCCAATAAGAGAGTTGTAGTAAAATTTGCTAACCTCCTCTAAAGTGTCTGGTAAAAATTGATCATTATCTTGCTGAAAAATCACACGGGAGACAAAGATGTCCCAATTAGAAAACTTTCCAAAAGAATACCAACATATATGCAGGGAATCTTCAAAAGAGGTTGAATATCTTGTTTGACATACTTGGCCAAAGTAGAAGTGAACAATGATAGAACTACATGTAAAGTCAGCAACGAATCATCATTTTGGATATCATATTGTGCCTAATCCAGTTATTTACAATGTATAGCCATGTTCCACATTGTTTTTATAGCCACTCACTCGGACTCTCTAATTTGTCAAGCACAAGAAAGTGGAAGTCATATAAAAATGTAATTTTTTTTCAAAAACATAAATGTTTGTGAGAGTGCACAGTGAGTCATCTAAGTATTCTCTAGAGGGGGTGAATAGAGTTTTAAATTTTTTTCACAAAATATGCAAATAACGATAAAATAATTCTAAATACTAAGCTTCCAGAAATCCAACCATAATATAATAATCACAGAATAACAGAAATAAAGAAGGGACATCACAGAAAATCCACAACACAAATGAAACAAGATCTATAGTGGTTCCCCAAAATATAGGTACTCCACTCTTCTACCACCTTTTTAGGAATACATTATCCAGTGCCTGAGTCTTTTGGTAAAGAGACTCTTAGAACCAGGGTCTGAGTCTTTTGTTAAGGAGACTCTTAGAACCAAGCTAGATCTTTTGATAAGGAGATCTTGAACTAAACTAGATCTTTTGATAAGAGATCTTGAACCACGACTAGATCTTTTGTTAAGGAGATCTTCAACCACTGAATCATTTGAAGAGGGATTCGAAGAACTCTTTACTCAATTTTACAGAAGTATAAGATATAGTAAAGAAGGAGAAGAAGATGCAGATTCTTCTTCTCTGGATTAATTCTCCTGCAGTAATCAATGAGGATTATTGGCACTTAGTGTTTTCTGGATCTTTATTCAGTAAATGAATCCTTTCTTCAGAGAGAGACTGCAAGGATTGTGATAGCCCTTAATACAGATGATGATCTCTATATGATCTGTATGCTTCATGCAGAGAGAGGAAGAAGAAGAGGTCTTTTGTATTCGTGTACAGAGATCTGTTCAGTGTCTTTTCTGTCAAAGAGCAAGCTGGAGAAGAATATGATAGGATAATTGTACTTGTCTCTTTGAATTCTGTATACTTATTCTTCTGTCGAATAGAGATCAATAAATTTCCTCTTTTGTTGTTTCCCTAGTAGGAATGTCCAATAGGTAGTATTGTTATCTTTCTATTTATGTTGACCACCCATCAGAATCCTTTTTGAATAACTTCCAAATATATCATTATTGAATCTTTGGAGTTCTTCTTTCCCTTCTTGTTCATGAACGACCTGTTAGAATTCAAATAACTTCCATTTCTAACTTCTGAATAAGCTTCAAAATCGAATCCAGAAAGTATTCTAAATCTGTGTCTGTATTCGACATTACGTCGAATAACTTTGTCTTCTTATCAACGCACCTTTGAGATCTAATAGAAGCTGCTTCGAAATCTTCCTCAGCTTTGAGTTGAATAACTCTGATATCGACGTTGCGTCATTTCCTTATCGATGTATCCGTTGAGATGAATACCTAGACTTTGAACTTTAACTTCTGCATTGAATATAATTTGAAGTTGCCTCAACTTAAAATGTTGATTTGACTAACTCAAGCTTCTGCGTCGAATATATTTTGACATTGCGTCGACTTCCATTGATATATCAACTATCAATATGATTTATCCTTACTTCTATTCGAAGTTACTTCGAATTCCAGTCGAAGCTGCGTCGACTTCTATTTGACGTAGAATTAACTCAACTGAATTCTGCACTCCTTTTGACTGGTCTTTGACACTCTAATGTGAGTGAGATATCCTAGGACATCTAATGACCATATTACCCTCACTATATAACATGGGTAATGAATTAGATGATGAAATCACTTTTACATAATTTGTAAGATAAATCAAGATGATGTTTTTCCCAACAATCTCCCCCTATTTATCTTAACAAATTTTACAAATATTTTAAGTGATTTCAATCATATTAAATATAATACAACATAGTACATAAAAGCATATTATAACAGAATGACATCATAAACTAAAACTTTTGATTAATCGAAATGAGTGTTCATCAGAATTAGTTACCTAGAGAAGTATTCTATTTTTTATTTCTGAGAAATGTAGATAGAGATTCATAGACTTTCCTGAACTTTGTTTCTATATATTTGAAGTTAGCTGGTTTGGCCTTCTCTGGATTCTTCTGAATTCTATCACGCACTTTAAATAATTTCTCCAATTCAGCTTCTGCATCAGGGTAGACATCATTTTTCTTGAATCCAAGGCTGATGATTTTAGCAGTTAGTTCATTTATTTCAACCAAGTTAAGCTCTTCTGAATCTGGATCTGGCACTATGAATGTTGACTGTGTGATACCAGGAGTTGGAGCTGCCTTGAAAATAATATTTTTCTTCTTTTTGTATGACCGATCTTCTATATCTTGATTACATCCAAGACCCCTTTTGTCAAGTTGTCCTTTGTATTTCAGGATTTTAGCTTGAGGGTTCTTGGCAACATATTTTGAAGAGTCAAATAGTATACTTGGAATTTGGATTGTTTCTTTATTTGCTCTTCTTCCACTACATCTTTTCTCTTCTTGAGTTTTTCAATAAATTTCCTTCTCTTTTCCTCAATATCTCTTTTGGAAGCATCATATTCATACTGCTCTCTTTCTCTTATTTCTTCAAAGACTTTGTTAAGAACTGGGTCAGTACACATCTTCATCTTATTTTTAGGTATTTGAACTTTCTCATAAGTTTTATTATATGACCTATCCTTTTTGAACTATTTTCTCTGTTCCTTAGTGTACCTCTCCCAGATTGGTATATTTCTCCCATTTGCCTTCCTCTGATTGTGTTTCTTCCTTTGAATGTGTTTCTTCCTCTAAATGTGTTCCTTTGTCTGGGATCTGATGCTGGAACTGGTAGAATAAGGACATGAGGAAGTAGAGATGGAGTAAGAGCAGGAAAGAACAAGATATGATCAAAAGCAGGAGTAGACACATCAGGTGGTACTGTTGTTGATTCTTCAAAAGCAAGCTTGAGTTTTGTGTTATCAGGAATGGGTGAATCAACCCATATTGAAAACTCTTTCAAACTATCTCAATAGTCCTCATCATTGGAGAATAGATCAGACTCCCCCTGATTTGATGACTCCCCCTGGATTGAAGACTGCCCTGGATTGCAGGCAGGAATCTTTATGGAGAGGTTGATGCAGGTGCCAGGGAGAATTGAGAGATGATTGATGGTTCTCCTTCGGAAACATAAGAAGAATGTTGATACTAGTGCTCAATGGCAGTATATACTGAATCAGGAGGGGGCTTGCTGCCACTCATCTCCCCCTATTTTATATCATTGAAGAAGGATATAAAAACCTCAGCAGGAAGCACTAACGATCTCAACTCCTTTTCGATGGCTTTCATCTGGGCTGTGAGATTCCTTAATCTGTGATGTTGTGCATGTTGGAATAACCCTATTACTGATTTGGGCTAGGATCACTATCTGTTGACTAGGATCAAGTTGACCCCAATATATAGTCAATGGGTCAAGAGTTTAGGCTGTTAGAACTCAAGAAAGTATTAAGGTTCTGCGTTCGACGAACTCCATACTGTGTTTGACGAACGGCTTGCACTCTGCGTTCGACGAACGGCTCGCATTCTGCGTTCGACGAACGACTTACATTCTGCGTTCGACGAACGACATGCTCCTGTGTTCGACGAACTCGCTCTCCAGCTCGATGCTCTCAATTCTCAAGCCAGTCTCAGCGGTCGACGATTTTATCCCGTCTCAGCGGTCGACGATTTTATTCAGTCTCAGCGGTCGACGATTTTGCTCAGTTCAGCGGTCGACAAATTCTTCAGTTCGACGAACTCAGCTCTGCGTTCGATGAATATCTTCAGATCGACGAACTCAGCTCTGAGATCGACGAATCCAATTCTGTTTGACGAACTTGTGTCTCAGATCGACGAAAATTTCTCTACAGTAGATTTATTTCAGACAGATTATATTATTCTATTCTCTGAAATCAGATCTCTTCTGCAACGGCTCTATTCTTCTAGATAAGTAAAGATAATATATTTCCTTTTATTATTTTGAGATTATAGCCGTTGACATTTAGCGGAAAAGGACATGTTTATGGAAAAGGAAAAAGGTAAACCGCGCAACAAATTTGTAGTTCCCAGAATATCTACTCAGATTATTTATTCCTTAAATCAAGGGATTTGAATTTCAAATCAGTCAGAAAGTATCAAAAGAATAAGGAAGAAGATATACATTATTATCCCTTACAGCTTTCATTACAAGACAGTATTACAGAACATATAACATACAACTGTACAGGAAAAAGAAAGAGGAAGAAGAAACAGTCGGGAAAAACATTTGCAGGAAGAAGAAAGAAAAAGTTCTACAGATCATCTTCATCTTCTTTCTCAAGCAACACTCATTCACTAAGAACATCAACTCTACTCTCTCAGTCATCAACTGCTAGATCAGATCTTCAAAGAGCAACAATAATCTGAAGAACTTATTCTTCCAGATTCATCAGCTACAGGAAGATCAATTTATTCAAGAGAAAGCTCCAGCCATCTACTGTCAAACATTTCATACCAGACAGAGGAGCTTTACAACATCAACAATCCACTAGAGTTTTCTCTCAGAATATTGACAGAGAAGAACTTCATAACCCTTCTTATCCCCTCTTGTACAGGGTTTTAACTCCCTTCAAAAGTTAACCTCTTGGTGGCAGTGCACCTGAATAAAAACCTGTGGTTTGGTTAGAGCTCCTGATCAAAAACTCCTTGGTGTGTAGACACCTGATCAAAAACCCCTTGGTGATAGGGCACCTGATAAAAAATCTAGTGGATCCTACCAAGTGTGGTAGAAGAGTAGACGTACCCAGGTTTATTGGGGAACTACTATAAAAATCCTTGTGTCCTCTGTGTTGTGATTTTCTGTGTACTGTGATGTGTGCTCTCTTTGTGTTTGCTTTTATTACTCACTCAATACACATATATATATCACTATTTTAATCCCGCAATAAAATTAAGTGAAAAATTTTATTACTCTATTCACCCCCCTCTAGAGTAAATCTACGATCTAACCTCCACTTTCAATTGGTATTAGAGGGATGTTGATTCTTTACAGGCTAACACCTGAATCATAAAGATCAATTAGATCTTAAATCTATTTTAGAGGTTTTTTTCTAAAAACTCATGACACAGAACAAAGAATATTCAAGCACAGGACCTCCTATATGCAATCTCAATAAGTTTGCACTATGGAAAGCAAGGATTAGATTATTCATGAACTCTATTGATGAAGATATTTTCAATGTCATTTTGACAGGACCTTCAACTTCATCAACATCAACAGATGCTCAAAAGAAACTGAAAAGTGCTGATGCCAAAGCTATGGACATATTAGCTCAATCAATGTCAAATGACATTTTTCAAAGAGTTGCTGATTGCACTTCAGCAAGAGACATCTGGAACTCCCTCACAAGGATGGTAGATGAACCTTCTTCCATCTCAAGTGATTCAGATCAAGAATCAACATCTAGTTCAAGTGAAGAAGATGAAGAACAAAAAACTATAGCATTCTGCATGATGGCCATATATGGGTCAAACCACAACTCAGATGCAGAATGTGATTCTGATGAAAATGAGAGTTCTGTAGAAGAGTCAAAGTCATCATCCAGTTCATCTGAAGATGAAAATAATGCAAATGATAAAGATCAGTGCTTGATGGCTATATATGACTCATACAATGGTTAAGATCATGCATCTTCATCCAGCTCTAGAGATGATGAAGATGATGCAGATGAAAGAACCTTCTACATGATGGCTATCAATGCCTCAGGAAACAATTCTGAAGAATCAGAATCTGAAAATGATGCAGATCAGGTAGTATCAAACCTTGATTTTAATTCCACTGATTTCAAAGATGACTTTAAAATTCTCTGCTTAGATTTAATTGAATCTGAGAAAGAAATCACATCTCTCAGAAAAGAGTTAACAGAAATAACCTGTTTAACTTCTGAAAATAATAAATTTAAAGAAGATTTAAAAATATCAGAACAAATTATTTCTTTGAAAAATAATTCAATTAAAGCTGAAATCTTTGAACAAACTCTTAATAAGAAAAATATCAAAATAATGAATATCACAAGCACTAAAAATGCCAGATTAAATGACAGCAAACATAGCTTAAGATTTTCATCTAATACATCTCATATTAAAAAGAAAAATAGTCCAACTACATCTATAAAATTTGTCTATACTAAGGAAAAAGAAGTAGCAGAAGACTTGGTAAAAATCACTGAAATTTTATGTGTTCAACAAAATTCGTCGAACAGAGATCGATGAAATCAAATGACTTCGTCGAACGTAGATTGATGAAAGCCGAACACAGAAATCAAACATAATTTTCTTATAATCAGAACTCAACAAATCAAAGTTCAACAAACTCTGAACACAGAGAATATATATAACTATTCCTTAATCAGAGATCAACGAAATCATTGCACTTTGTCAACCCGAGATCGACAAAATCAGAAAAGTTTATCAAACATATATCTTAATGATTATCAAGAAAAGTTTAAATTGGTATCAAACATATATCTTAATAATTATCAAGAAAAATTTAAATTGGTATCAAACATATATTTTAATGATCATAAAAGAAAACTTTCAATTGGTATCATAAATCAGATTTTAAAGATTTCAATTGGTATCAGAAATCAGATTTTAAAGATTTCAATTGGTATCAGAAATCAGATTTTAAAGATTTCAATTGGTATCAGAAATCATATTTCAATTGTAAAAGAAATTTTCAATTGGTAAAACACTTAACAGATAAAAAGGCCAAATATAACTATAAGGCAATGCTTAAACCTATTATAAATCTTTTAACTCCAATTGCAATCAAACAAAAAGTTATAGGATTCAATTGAATTTTCTATCTTAAAAACAAAGTCAGATAACTTCATGTTCTAATAGACTTTCTCAGGTCCATCAAGATTTGAGTATTCTACTCTAGTTGCATTGATCAGAAATGATCATGGCACTGAGTTTTAAATCTCTTCTGATGAGAGAATTCTGTAAGAAGGAAGGTATCAGGCAATGTATCTTTGTGAAGATAAGAATTCCTTAGAATCCATTAACAGTTATAACAATTCATTATATTAATAGAATCCTATTAAAAGCAAAATCTAGGATATTTTCCTTCTAATAAAGCATAAAGGATTTATAACAAATCTACTCTAAAAATAGAAGAGTCCATGCATTGTTGGAGCTAACCTATTAAATGAGGAGAGGAACACCACCTCTACCAGAGACATTTTGCAGGTACAAGATCACTATCTCATTCAGGTCATTTCTTCCAAGATATTCTTCAACTGTTTGAAGAACACCAACTTAAGAAGTCATTGACCTCCAGGATCAAACTCATTTTTCTTTTGATATCAGAGACCTCAACTGATACCAGAGGTCACTTTCAATTGATATTTAATTGGTATCAAACTATCAGAGAACTCAACTGATATTAGAGGACTTTCAATTGGGATCAAACTATCAGTTGCATAAATAAAAGAAAGGGTTTACACTCTCAAGACAGAGAATGCAAATGAAATCGCAAGTTCAAAATCAGAAAACCTGAACTTTCTATTGGTATCCGAATCAAAGCTTACCTTTCAATTGGTGTCAGAATCAAACTCCCAGTAAAAGTAATAAAGGAATGGGTACACACCCTTAAGACAAAGAATGCAACAACATTATCAGATCAAATTTCTGGAAATCAGATTGCATCCTTCCCTACATCCATCAAATGTCCCTTCTTCAAGGGGCCTAGCTTCAGGCCTTCCTGAAACTAGGCAGGGGGAGAAGTTCTATAAAAAAGCTCCATTTGATGCAGTTTTTGCTCAGGGGGAGATGTTCTATGAACTAGGCAGGGGGAAATAGTTTCAAGGGGAGAAGATTTATAAAGAAGCTCCAGTCTCAGGGGGAGATGCTTTCAGAAAGGGAAAGATGACTTATGAACAAGCTTCATACAATGCAAATTCAGATGCAGTGTTTTCTCCAGCTTAATGCAGATTCAGATACAACTTTTGATATAGAAGAAGCAACAAATATAGATTCAAATTATGATAAATTTAGGGGAAGTTGTTATGACAGATTTAAATTCTGATTGGTAGCAAAGCAGATTAAGAAATAATTCCTGTTAGAGCAGATTTCAAATTCAGATTATAAAGCTACAGTTTAGATCAACAAATTCAGAAAGCTGAAATATAGCAGATACAGTTCACAATATCAGAATTCAGAATTCAGAAAGCAGAATTCAGAAAGACAAAAGGTTTTTATTATTTCTGTTTTCATTGAAACGTTTCAGAACTCAGAGTATCATATTTTTTATATTTGATGAAATATTTAAAATATATCAGATATATATGCTCTGTTGTTCTATTGTTATTTTTGTTTGTTTCAATTTTTGTCAAATAGTGTCCTAACCCAAATAGGGGGAGATTGTTGGAACAACCCTATTACTGATTTGGGCTAGGATCACTATCTGTTGACTAGGATCAAGTTGACCCCAATGTATAGTCAATGGGTCAAGAGTTTAGGCTGTTAGAACTCAAGAAAGTATTTAAGTTCTGCGTTCGACGAACTCCATACTGCGTTAGACGAATGACTTGCACTCTGCATTCGACGAACGACTCGCATTCTGCGTTCGACGAATGGCTTATATTCTGCATTCGACGAACGACATGCTCCTGTGTTCGACGAACTCGCTCTCCAGCTCGACGCTCTCAATTCTCAAGCCAGTCTCAGCGGTCGACGATTTTATCCCGTCTCAGCGGTCGACAATTTTATTCAGTCTCAGCGGTCGATGATTTTGCTCAGTTCTGCGGTCGATGAATTTTTTAGTTCGACGAACTCAGCTCTGTGTTCGATGAATATCTTCAGATCGACGAACTCAGCTCTGAGATCGACAGATCCAATTCTGTTCAACGAACTTGTGTCTCAGATCGACAAAAATTTCTCTACAGTAGATTTATTTCAGACAGATTTTATTATTCTATTCTCTGAACTCAGATCTCTTCTGCAACTGCTCTATTCTTCTAGATAAGTAAGGATAATATATTTTCTTTTATTATTTCGAGATTATAGCCATTGACATTTAACAGAAAAGGACATGTTCATGGAAAAAGAAAAAGGTAAACGACGCAGCAGATTTGCAGTTCCCAGAATATCTATTCAGATTATTTTATTCCTTAAATCAAGGGATTTGAATTTCAAATCAGTCAGAAAGTATCAAAAGAATAAGGAAGAAGATATACATTATTATCACTTACAGCTTTCATTACAAGACAGTATTACAGAATATATCACATACAGCTGTACAGGAAAAAGAAAGAGGAAGAAGAAACAGTCGGGAAAAACATTTGCAGGAAGAAGAAAGAAAAAGTTCTACAGATCATCTTCATCTTCTTTCTCAAGCAACACTCATTCACTGAGAACATCAACTCTACTCTCTCAGTCATCAGCTGCTAGATCAGATCTTCAAAGAGCAACAATAATCTGAAGAACTTATTCTTCCATATTCATCAGCTACAGGAAGATCAATTTATTCAAGAGAAAGCTCCATCCATCTTTGTCAAACATTTCATATCAGACAGAGGAGCTTTACAACATCAACAATCCACTAGAGTCTTCTCTCAGAATATTGACAGAGAAGAACTTCATAACCCTTCTTATCCCCTCTTGTACAGGGTTTTAACTCCCTTCAAAAGTTAACCCCTTGGTGGCAGGGCACCTGAACAAAGTGGTTTGGTTAGAGCTCCTGATCAAAAGCTCCTTGGTGTGTGGACACCTGATCAAAAACCCCTTGGTGATAGGGCACCTGATCAAAAACCTAGTGGATCCTACCAAGTGTGGTAGAAGAGTAGACGTACCCAGGTTTATTGGGGACCTACTATAAAAATCCTTGTGTCCTCTGTGTTGTGATTTTCTGTGTACTGTGCTGTGTGCTCTCTTTGTGTTTGCTTTTATTACTCACTCAATACACATATATATATCACTATTTTAATTTTGCAATAAAATTAAGTGAAAAGTTGTAATACTCTATTCACCCCCCCTAGAGTAAATCTAAGATCTAACCTCCACTTTTAGTGCACATAGCTTTCGATAATAATCTTCGGAGAACTTCAGGTATAGAGAGGAGAATTAAGACAATAATGTCTCTAATGACAAATCAATTGCGTCAAGAATGTATCTATTAAAGGCCATTGATTGTCATCTTGTACCTACATGGAAGAAAGAAAACAGAAGTAGAGAGGTAGAAAGAGGAGAGCGAGAGAGAGAGAGAGAATTCGAAAGCACAATAGAGTCTAACGACTGTGTTACTTTTAGAAGATGATTCGTCATAACTTAGGGATGTACTCGAAGCAACGTTGAAGAGAAGTGGATTCAGCACGCCAAAATATGTTGAAGTAGCTTCTAAAAGCAAAGTCTGCGCGCGCTGTGAAATGTCGATGTGGCGTCGAGTGAAAATTGGCGTGGCTTCGAATAAAAGCAGCAACTATTGTATCGATGCATGCTTCGGTTTGAATTTGATGATGCGTTGAGTGCTATTTGAATGAAATATCCTAGTCAGCTCTCGAAGCTGGAGTTGAGTAGAAATCGACGGTGCGTCGATTTATATTCGACGCAGCTCTGATTAAACAGTTATATTTTTCTCAAAAAATTTGTTTTTTTTCCAGCAATACATTTCTATGTAAAATAGGTTTTATTACATAATAGATGTGACCTAAAGAGCTCCATCAAGCATTCTCAATATATTGATGAAGAAATTGTGTTTGCTTTCATCAAGCGTCTTAGTGAAACAACCCATTGATTATCAATGGAAATGTATTGAAGGTTGATCTTACCCTTCTCTACATTATCCCTGAGAAAGTGGTGCCTTATCTCTATGTTCTTAGTTTTATTGTGGAGAACATATTGGAAGCTATAGAAATAGCACTAGAATAATCACAGAATATTGTAGAGTTCTCAAGAGTAAAGTTGTAATCTAACAACTGATTCTGCATCCACAATATTTGTGAGTAGCAGCTTCCTGCAGCTATATACTCAGCTTTAGCTGTAGAAGTGGAGACTGAGGTTTGCTTTTTGCTAAACCAGAAAATTAGTCTAGCACCCAGGAATTGACAAGTTCCTGAGGTGCTCTTTCTATCACACCTGCATCCAACATAATTTGCATCTGAATAGCATACTAAATTAAATCCAGATTCTGTGGGATACCATAAGCCAAGTTCAGGTGTACCCTTTAGATATCTGTGTATTCTTTTTACAAAACTCATATGAGATTTTTTGGGGTCAACCTGAAATCTAGCACATATACATTCAACAACACATGATATCTGGCTTGCTAGCTGTAAGATAGAGGAGTGAGCCAATGACTGCTCTGTAAGTCTTTTGATCAAATGACTTACCCTTTCATCTCTATCAAGTACAATATTGGTATCCATGGGGGTTTTCATGATAGAGGCATTTCCATCCCAAATCTCTTGATAAGCTTTTAGGTGTCCTTGGATTGGGATATGAAAATGTCATATGCACTTTGTTTAACTTGGAGGCCAAGAAAGTAGGATAATTCCCCTATGCTACTCATTTCAAACGTTGACTACATTAGGTCAGCAAACCTATTGCAAAGTCTTGGGTCTGTTGAGCGAAATATTATCATCTACATATATTTGTACTAGGAATAACTGTTTTTATGTGCTCTAGTGAATAGTATTTTATCCACCTTACCTCTTACAAAAGAGTGTTCTAGAAGAAAGGCGGATAAGGTCTCATACCAAGCTCTTGGAGCTTGCTTGAGACCATACAATACTTTATCTAATCTATAAACAAAGGAGGGATGAGATAGATTGACAAAACTTAGGGGTTGCTCCACATATACTTCCTCTTGAAGAGTTCCATTTAAGAATGCACTCTTCGCATTCATCTGATATACCTTTATCTTCATATGGGAAACATAGGCAAGAAAAATCCTGATTGCTTCCAATCTAACCACTGGAGCAAATGTCTGATTGTAGTCAATCCCCTCTTCTTCCCTATATCCTTGGGCAACAAGTCTGGCTTTATTTCTTACTATGATTCCATTTGAGTCCATCTTGTTTTTATGTACCCATTTTGTTCCAATGATTGGGTAATTCCTTGGTCTTTCAACTAGAGTCCAAACTTTATTTCATTCAAACTGTGCAAGTTCCTCTTACATGGTAGTTATCCAGTGAGGACCACTGTCTGCTTATTCAGACTTCTTTGGCCCATATTGAGAGAGGAAGCACTGCAGCATAGTCTTATTTGTGATTTGATTTCTTGTCTTCACTCCCACTGTCATATCTCCTATAACTTGAGATGGAGTGTGATGCATTAAGGTTATCCTAGTTCTTGCTTAACTGTTGAGTGGATTTACATCCTCATGGGTTTCCTCTTCTTTATTGGCTGTGGGAGCGCCATTTTCTTCCTGTAGAGTAGTCTTTGTTTCTAGTAGAGCAGGTGCTTTAATGACATCATCTTCTGCAACAGAGTCTTCATCTGATTCATTGTCAGTTTGTTGTTTCCTTTATCCTAATAGTCTGATGAGTGATTTATGATGTTAAGCTTTTCAACTTGATTTGCAAGCTAATCTTCTTCCTGTAATGTAATATTGGTGGAAGTTTTCTTCCCCTTGGAGAACATGTTAGGTCATCAAACACTACATGCATTAAATCCTCAATTTTGAGAGAGCTCTTATTATAACACATATTGGCCTTGCTTGATGAGGAGTATCCCAAGAATATCCCGTCATCAGCCTTCTTGTCAAATTTGGCAAGTTAGCTCTTTCCATTGTTTAAAATGAAGCAAGTGCACCCAAAAATCCTTAAGTATGTGACTATAAGTGTCTTTCCTTTCAATAGCTCATAAGGAGTCTTTAACTTAGTTTTGTGGATGAGACTCCTATTCAGAACATAGTTGGTTGTATTCACTGCCTCAGCCCAGAAATACTTTGGCAAATTAGATTCAGCCAATAATGCCCATCCTGATTCAATTAGGGTTCTAATTTTCCTTTTAGCCACCCCATTTTGTTGGGGGTTCTATGAGCTGAAAAACTTTGTCTTATCCCTCCATCCTCACAGAATCTACAGATTAACTGATTCTCAAACTCTGTATCATGATCATTTCTGATTATAGCAACCTGAGTATTGAATTAAGATTGAATCTATCTTATGGATCTTGAGAGGATCTTGAAAATGTCCGACTTAGCTTTTTGAAGGAACACTCAGCTGAATCTAGAAAAGTCATCTACAATAACTAATGCATAAGACTTGCCTGCTAAGCTTTGAGTGAGATAGGACCAAATAGATCCATGTGCAATAGATAAAGGGTCCTAGGGGAATCATTCTGAACAATTGGTTTGAATAAAGATTTGGTTTGTTTTCCTAGTTGGCAGGCTCTACAAGGATGGCCTTTCTTAAACTTACCATTTGGTAAGCCTCTTATTAGGTTATGCTTGGATATCTTAGCTATTGTTTTAAAATTTTAATGTATAAGTCTCATATGCCATAATTCATTATTTTCAAAGTTAGAATTAAACAAAAAACTTCTGATTTACAGTAATCAAAATCTACTACATATATCTTATCTTTTCTAAGTCCAGTCAATATTATTTGATTAATTACAGAGCTAGCAATATGACATAAGGAATTATTGAATACAACTTTGTATTCACCACCACATAATTGGCTAATACTGATTAGGTTATGTTGAAGACCTTCAACATAATCTACCTTTGAAAAGGAGATTTCTCCAACTCTGAGCACACCATATCCTCTGGTCTGTCCAGAGTAAGAGTTACCAAAGATTACCTTAGAGCCTTCCTCGGCCTTGTAGTTTTCCAGCACATCCTTTTCTCCAGTCATATGCATGGAGCATCCATTATCTAAGTACCACTACTAGTTTATGATAGAACAGTCTCCTTTCTACACATAAAGTTAAACATTAGTATGGACCCTCACTTATTGGGGTCCCTTTCTTCTACCATCATAAGGAGTTATGAAAGAATAAGTAGGTCTTTCAGGATACCCCTTAAGCTGAATAAGTGCTGGTTTATTATGCCAGCAATGTTTTGTTGGAACATGGTCTTCCGCATCTCCTAGGTTTGAGAATAACAAATCCTATGTGTATTTTATCTTGTGTTTTCAAGTGTGCAGGATAATAAAGTCCACATGACTCAAGGATTACATAAGAAGGTTGCTCCCAAAGTTGAGCCATCAAATCCAAAACACAGACTAGCGCTGGCGGTAGTACTAGCACAGGCGCTAGTTGCGTTCGACGAACTGTTAACGGCGCTCGACGAAATGCTCATAACGGCGTTCGACGAAAATTCGCTCGATGAACTCTTTGCTCCGTTCGACGAAATTTCGATCGACGAAATGGATTGCTTAAAGAGAACTTATAGAAGGAGATAGCGCCAGGCGGTATCCGATAGCGCAGGCGGTAGCGAGGAGCACAGTAGGCAAGGGAGAATTGTTTCCTCGGATTGAATATTCTGCCGCGCAAAATGTGTCCTAATATGGGATAGCGTCGGCGGTACCGCTAGCGCAGGCGCTAGCGCTAAGTCTATAAAAAGGACATCTTGGCTCCGTCTTGACAATCCTCTTGAGATCCTAAATTCCAGAGCTTCGTGCCACAACATAGAGAGGAATGTTCAGAGAGATACTCCCACAAATACATGAAGGCATAAGGAGATCCGTGGAGAAGATTTCAACACGCGTCATCATCGTGACGAAAGATCGCATCGACTACGATCATACTCCGCGTCTTCGTCTACTTCTCCAAGAGATCCACATATAGGGAGTTTTATATTATTGTCTTTTTATTTCACATCTTTTCTTTTAAATCGAGTAGTAAATTTGCCTCGTGTTGGCGACTAGGTCTGGGTAGGACTTAGGGCGGAAACTCGCCTCGTGTTGGCGACTAGATCTAGGCTAGGTCTAGGGGGTGCTCGAGGCCATATCCGGGGAAGGGTTGGCTAGAGCGGCTTGAGGCCGAATCCGAGGAGGATAGGCTAGGGCCACCGGTTCGTGGGGATGCGAGTCGGGATAGAAAACAAAAAGAGTCTTTCTATTAGCTTTGATTTCTAGCTTCGATAAGAGATCAAGTTTTGTAATCATGCTTCTCAAGTTAATAAAATCATGTCTTTACTTTTACTTCACGTGATTTGTCTTGATCTTCTCTAGTTTAATAATCAAAGCTTTTTCAAAGTTATTCAAAATATATTATAAGTTTTTTAAAAACCCTTATTCACCCCCTCTAAGGGCGCCTACCGATCCAACAAGTGGTATCAGAGCTAGGTTATTCCAAATCGACTTAACAACCGGGAATAATGGCGTCTCATGATCTCGCTTCTACTAGTGGGGTAAATTTTTTATGAAGAAGAAAAATCTCCTAAACCACATTTATTCGAAGGGAGAAATTATAAAGGGTGGAAATTATTAATGGAAAAATTTATTAAAAATTTAGATATCAATGCATGGGATATAGCAATAGTTAGATCAGCAAATGAATCAAATAAACAGGAACGTCATCTAAATGCAAAAGCCAAACATTATTTATTTTGTGCCCTATCAAATGAAATTTTCAAATTAATATATTGTTTTTCTAGTGCATACAAAGTATGGAAATTTCTTGAAGAAATGTATGATTCTCCTTCTACAGGTATGGAACAATCGCAAGAACCGGATAATATGCAAGCTTGCCCAAGTCTTCAAGAATGCTCCTCTCATGACGGATCAATGGAGCACACATCTAATGGAAGAGAAGAAGAAGTATTGTGTTCGGAAGAGGAGTGCCAAAAAGATGTCAAAGAAACGATATGTTCAAATCATGCCTCTCCCGAAAGCAATGTAAGGAAATCAAATTCTATCTTTTGTACTTCTATCTCTTCATTACAATTGCTTCAAACTACAAAGCGCAAAATTAAGAAATTAAAAAATGCTAATAAACATTTGCGCTTAGAAAATAAAGATTTAAAAGCAAAAATTAAATTAGAATCAAGTTCTGGTTTATCTAGCTTTAATCATGTCACTTCAATTGAAAACTCAAAACCTTGTTTTGATTGTAATAATATTAAGGAAAAATTCAAGGAACTTGAAAAAGAATTTATTTGTATAAAAGAACATAATGAAAAATTATCTTTAGAAAATTCATCTTTAAAAGGTGATTGTGCTACATGCAAAAGTTATAAAATTGAAATTGAAGAGATGGATGAAACATTTGATGAATATAGAAATAAATATGAAGATCATATAGATTCAATTGTTTCTACTCTTAAAAATAGCACAATCGCTTATAATAAAGCTAGACATAATTTAAAAATTAAAAATGATGAATTAAAATAAAAAATCAACTTGCTTATGAAAATTGTAAATACAAATTCACAATATCAAACTATATCTAAAAACAAGTTGAATATGAATATGAACATCTTACCTAAGTTAAAAAATGGGAGTAAGGAACATAAAGGATTTGTAAATCAAAATCAAAATCACCATAATTTACAAAATCATGTTTCTCCCAACCTAAAATTAAATGCATCAAATTTCCTTCAAATTATAAATTCAAAAACCTTTTTGATCCAAATGTTCAAGTAAATGATTATGGAAATTTGAAAACTAAAAATAATGTTAGACCAAGATTTGAATGGAGACCCAAAGTTAAAGATGAAACACAAACTCCACTCAAAAGGGCTCATTCACTTCCATCTCCTCAAAAGCAAACACGATGTATTTGGGTACCCAAAGGAACCGTCACACCCGGTCCTCTTTGGATACCTAAATCTCTTATTCATTAGTATCCAATCAGTTGCATGAAGTAGAAATCAACTAAAAATAAAATATCAATTATCTACTTCATGATATACTTAATTCCCTTTTTTGTTTTTTTGTTTTTATTTTTTTTGTTGAACCATCATGATATGATCACTTTATACAACTTGTGATATGACTTTCTCATATTAAACCAAAATTCATAAATAAATCAAATTGAATAAAATTGAATAAATAGTCAGGTCATTGTTCAAGTGATCTACTTATCCTTTTTATTTCTATCCTTCTAAATCCATTTCCTAAAAGTCTTATAAAATTTGAAAAACTAAATTTGTTATATGATATTATTAAGACTAAATGAAATAAGTGTCAAAATGGATTTAAAAGGTGCATTTTAGGGGTATTAGGCTAAATTTATAAAATGCGCAAGTTTTGCTTAGGTAGTTAATATATTTGCGTCATTCTCAATTACCCCAAGTATGTTTGATCATAATCATGTTTAAATCGGAATTAAAAAATTGCATGAATATTATTTCACTTATTTATGATCATTTCACTCATGCATATGCTGTGCAAAACTCAATAATTAAGGTATAATAAATATGAAACTCTAATGAAAATGAAACTCATGTACTAATTTTAACTTCCTCAACTTTTTGCGATTTCTTCTCGTCTCATCACTTCATTAGACAGGCCTTACATTGCAAAAACATAATTAAGAAAAATCAGAAGAAAAATCGAAGAAAATCTAGGCCATATGATTAAAATAAGCACTCTCTGTGAGCTAACGCATGCGCTAGTACCTAACGCCGGTGCTAGCTCGAGTCTCTGATTTTCTATAATTTTAAAATTCTGAAAAATCAACAAAAATATATGTATTTGTTTAATATTCAAAAACCAAAGAGAAAATGTACAAAACTCTTCAAAATAAACATATTTTCTCATATTCACTATTCACCTTACAACGTTTCTATCTAATAATTTGAAAAGGTTGAATATGAATTATCTTTAAAAATTCCTCATGTACATTATCATGAATAATTAATTACGAGTTCTTAATCACTATGAGTTAATATTAATGATCATATATAATAGTCATGCAAAATCATATGATCTTCTAAGTCAAACATCAAATATAACTACAAAAGATTTTATTCCTTCGAAACATATAGTATGTGATCATGATTACTATATGAATCTATTATGTGTTGCATAGACCATAGAATCAACTCTACATCCATATGAATAAATAAATTAGAATCGTCACGTTATTCTATGTCTAAAACTTGAATCTCTATTGTTACATACATGCAACATTGTATCAACAAACCTTGGTATAACATTAATCTCAAACTTATCATACTAACATTGTCGCCTAAAGAATATTTGTGTCTATGTTAGGCTTTATATGTTTACCAAGACATATAGGCTGGGTATTCTCATCTAGGGCTTATCCATGGTATTCCTGTGCATGAACATTATGGTTAATCACTAAAATCATGCATATTTGATTTGTTCATTCATGTCATCTCATGCAAAGTTTAGTTAGGTAAAGTCATATAAAAAATCGCTAATGTTTCATGAAATTTGCACTATCTAGACATTTCCTAAAAATCTAAAATTTCAGCATGAAACTACTGTTTGGACACTTAATCAAGATCAACAAACAAAAATTTCAAAATCATCAAAAATCATGTACTGTTTCCCGCGCTAGTGCTAACGCCGGCGCTAGTGCACCTATGTGTTTTTTTGTATTTTTAAAATTTTGAAAAATCCCTATAAATATATTAATCTATGTGTACTATTCATTTTTGCACTTTTGCTTTTATTTCATTTTCGAAAAATCAAATACAAAAATACAAAAGCCAAATTACAAAAAATATGTTTTGCCTTTTTTGGTTTTTTTGTCATTTGTTTAAATTCTATTTCTAAAAGCAAAAATCAATTACAAAAATATAAAAAAAAATAAGTATAAAAAATTATTAATTTGAACTTAACTTTTCTATTTACATGTACCTTACGAAAGGGTGATTTGGGCTATCATCCCATCATATCACCTAGTACCCGGGCGAACCTCTCACAAGGTAGTCCTCGGGAAGTCCAAGATCAATCTTATGAGTTCAAACTTTAAATTATCAAAAATACTGTATGGACATCATTGAGAAAATCAAGCATGATTTAATCTATTATTTAGAACTTCTATAATGTTGCAATTTATCTTTTCAAACTACTTTGAGCATTGCTTTCATCATGCTTTGATATATCTATTAATATGTGCATCAATTATATTGAAAAAAAGTTGTGTAAAACTAAGCTTAACATGCCTCTAAGTATGAGTAAATATTTTATGTTTGATAATGATCGCTATTCACTCACTTATTTTGGCATTGTCTACTTATGTGTTTAATCTAAGAATGCTTGTGTATGTTTTGTAATAGTACAATGAATTAAAATTGCACAAGTATCTTACCTACACAACCTTTGTTTGCACTTTTAAAAGTTAAGAAAAGTGGTTATGCTTTCATAAATTATATTGGTTTGCAAAACAAGTGTATTCGGAGAACTTTGTACAAAACAAAAATCATAAAATAAAGTGACAAAGAAAACTCCACCAAGCACTACTTGAACCTCCTGATAAGTCTTAATAAGTGTTGTGAGGTTGAGCACCTTGGAAAGAATAGTAAAGTATCTTGTGCAAACCATATCTTTCTTTCAAAATAAAAACCACTTACTCAAGTACACCGGATCACTAGTTTCAATATTAAAATAAAAATAAAATATGTGATCTACTTTGCACCCTGATAAGTCTTAATGAGCATTGTGTGTGCAAAGCACCTTTGTAGTTGTACAATTTTTTGTGCATTGAAGTGCGTGGAAGTAAAATTATTTGTGTTTTATTGTGATCTTACTTTACATATTTCTTGTATTTTTGATTAAAACATTTGTTTACTCTATTCAAAATACACTTATGTGCACATCATTATCTTCCATAACACTTCTTCTCATGAGTATTGGATCCTAATGCAAATTCTATACTACTCTTTATTTATGAAATGCACTAGATAACCCAGCATGCTTTCTACAATATTTGGTATGTTTTGAATTTGTGAATTAAAATAACATTGTAGTAATCTTTTTGATAACATTATTTCATGCTTGGTTACATTATTGTTAAATTTAAAGATTTTAATTGAACAAAGATTTACAAAAACATCTTCTTTATGAAATTTAACTCATATATTTTTTATGGATCATCATTGATTACAATAAGATGTTCTTGTATTTCGATAAGTCTTCCGCATCATCACCACATAATTGTTTTACCTTGCGCTTTCATGCTTATTTAAAGTCTTTTATTTTGTATGCATCATCACTTGAATCTTCAAATTCCTTTCTTGCTACAAGTGGTAGACTTGCTTGGTAAACTTTATATTGGTTGCTTTTAACATGAATTTTTTCTATAAAACTCTGATTTATTTTGATGAAAATATTGTTATATTAAAAAACTCTGATTCATTAATGGATTTCAAAATAGCTATGTGAGTGTTTTCATAAATTCAAATAAAAATATAAATCCATAGGCTATGTCATTAGATTTAAAACGCTTAAATGTTTCCAATAAGTATTACCCATGACTTCATTTCTCACCATAGCGGGGGCGTAGGGTTGTAGACATTTGATAACCTTATCTTTAGTCATGTCTTGTCCTTAACCGGGGAGGGTTCCAATAGGTCCTTGTGAGGCAATGGGGGGGGGGGGGGGGGAAGAGTACTAGGTTGAGTTGTGTCTAGTGTTTGTCATATGGGACTAACACCCCTACCTACGGCATGTATGCAGCTCCTCATGCCCATCCGTCACTTAGCATGGGGCTAGGGTGTAGACATATTGTCTGGGTAGTTTAGTTACTTGGACATCATTATATTTGTTTATGCTAAAACTCTGATTTATGAAAATATTGTGATACTCAAACTCTGATCTATTTCAATGAAAAATATTCTAAAACTCCTTATCATTTCTTTCCCTACAAGCTCGATCATGCTTTTATCTTATTATCAACTTTTAAGTGGTGTCTCCTTACCCGCTTTTGCTAATAACAAAAGGGGAAGAACTATCATGATAAATATAATCTGCTATCAAAATATAAAACTAACATGCATAATTAAGATGATAGCTTACATATTAGGAGAGCATTCACTTAGGGGGATCATGTATTTAGGGGGAGCAATTCTAAATGCTAAAATCATAAATTATCCTAAGTCATCACTCTCACACACACACAAGTATGTTTCTTCATACTTATATATTGATGCTCTGATTTATCATTAATGAATTTGTTATTATCAAAAGGGGGAGTTTGTTGGAACATGGTCTTCCGCATCTCCTAGGTTTGAGAATAACAAATCCTATGTGTATTTGATCTTGTGTGTTCAAGTGTGCAGGATAATAAAGTCCACATGACTCAAGGATTACATAAGAAGGTTACCCCCAAAGTTGAGCCGTCAAATCCAAAACACCTACTAGCGCTGGCGGTAGTACTAGCGCAGGCGCTAGCTGCATTCGACGAACTGTTAGCAGCGCTCGACAAAATGCTCATAATGGCGTTCGACAAAAATTCGCTCAGCGAACTCTTTGCTCCGTTCAACGAAATTTCGATCGATGAAATGGATTGCTTAAAGAGAACTTATAGAAGGAGATAGCGTCAGGCGGTATCCGATAGCGCAGGTGGTAGCGAGGAGCACAGTAGGCAAGGGAGAATTGTTTCCTCGGATTGAAGATTCTGCCGCGCAAAATATGTCCTAATATGGGATCGCGCCGGCGGTACCGCCAGCGCTAAGTCTATAAAAAGGACATCTTGGCTCCGTCTTGACAATCCTCTTGAGATCCTAAATTCCAGAGCTTCGTGCCACAACATAGAGAGGAAGGTTTAGAGAGATACTCCCACAAATACATGAAGGCATAAGGAGATCCGTGGAGAAGATTTCAACACGCGTCATCATCGTGACGAAAGACCGCATCGACTACGGTCATACTCTGCGTCTTCGTCTACTTCTCCAAGAGATCCACATATAGGGAGTTTTATATTATTGTCTTTTTATTTCACATCTTTTCTTTTAAATCGAGTTGTAAATTCGTCTCGTGTTGGCGACTAGGTCTGGGTAGGACTTAGGGCAGAAGCTCGCCTCGTGTTGGCGACTAGATCTAGGCTAGGTCTAAGGGGTGCTCGAGGCCATATCCGGGGAAGGGTTGGCTAGAGTGGCTTGAGGACGAATCCGAGGAGGATAGGCTAGGGCCACCGGTTCGTGGGGATGCGAGTCGGGATAGAAAACAAAAAGAGTCTTTCTATTAGCTTTGATTTCTAGCTTCGATAAGAGATCAAGTTTTGTAATCATGCTTCTCAAGTTAATAAAATCATGTCTTTACTTTTACTTCACGTGATTTGTCTTGATCTTCTCTAGTTTAATAATCAAAGCTTTTTCAAAGTTATTCAAAATATATTATAAGTTTTTTAAAAACCCTTATTCACCCCCCCTCTAAGGGCGCCTACCGATCCAACATGTTTGGCCCTGTGTCCAATCTTAGAACAGTAAAGCCATCTAGAATTGTAGTGAGAAATGAGAAAAAGATGTCTAAATGTTTAAAATCTTTTGCTGGAAACATACATCGAGAAGAAATTGATGCATCTCTAGAGTTGCGTCGAATGTAATTCAACGTGTCTGCATAGTTGCATCGATAATAAGTCGATGCAGAATGTTGGTTGCATTGAATGTAATTCAACACACCTTCATACCTGAAAGGAGGTTTGGTTCTTAAGTATTAAAGATTTTTGGGTTATTTAAAAATAGTGATATATATTTGTGTAGTTTAGTGAGTTATGAAAAACAAACTAACACAAATCACAGATAACAACACATCACAGAAAGCATCACAGATGACACAAAGAGCTATAGTAGTTCCCCACTAAACCTGGGTACATCTACTCTTCTACCACACTTGGTAGGAATCCACTACAGGTTGTTGATCAGGTGCCCTGCCACCAAGGGGTTTTTGATCAGGTGTCCACACACCAAGTGAGATTTTAATCAGGTGCTCTAACCAATCTACAGGTTTTTGATCAGGTGCCCTGCCACCAATGGCTGTAACTTTTGAAGGGAGCTATAACCCTTTATACAGGTGAAAAGAAAATAGAAAATATATAATGTTCTTCTCTTTACTTGAGAAGACTCTAGAGATCCAGATGGGTTGTTGAGATTGGATCTTTGAAAATGATGTTGAAGAGCTCCCCCCGTCTGATTGAGATTGATGACAGCTTGTGGAGGCTTCTTCACTTGATTGTAATAACTCTTTTCTTCTTCTGCAGTTTTGATCCTGAGTAAATGATATTGATTGGTGTCTCAGGATGAAGATGATCTGCAAAGAGGAGTTAGCAAAAAGAAGATAAATAATATATTAGATCTGCTTCTTCTTTTTGCTTCTCTGTTTTTCTCTTCCTAGTTCTTCCTATTCTCTTCTGTCCATGCTCTATCTTATTTTCTTCTATGCTCTTCTCTTTGTATATGTTCTGGAGAAGGCTTCAGGGCTAATTTGAATTCTTGCCCGACAAGGAAGGAGATAATATCTTTCATTTCCTAGATTCCTCGAGAAGACAAATTACCGTCTTTAGCTTATCTGCAATGACTATATTATTTAACGCTGCAACGGCTATAATGTTAATTTATGAAGGCAGCAATATATAGCAATATATAAATAGAGATGATTAAAATATTGCTTTAATCAGATATAGTCGAACTGAGAAAGGAGAAATATAATTGCTGATGATAAATTCGTCGAGCTCAGCTTCAATTTCGTCGATCTGATTATTGAATTCATCGTTATGAGCTTCTGCTGAATATTCATCGAACGCAGACTTGAGTTCGTCGAACGCATCTTTTCGTCGACCGCTGAGATGGGATCTGTTCGTCGACCGCTGAGACGGGGACTGTTCGTCGACCGCTGAACAGCTGAACCGCTGAGACGGATTCGTCGACCGCTGAGATAGCTAGATTTCATCGACCGCTGAGACAGGATCATCGATCGCAGAGCGCCATTCGTCGAACGCAGAGAACATATATAATTTTTATCTTTCTCTTATTTTCTCAGCCTATTAATTATATATATTCAGCCTTCTATCTTAATGGGATTTGATCTAAGTTATAAGATGTGTTATGATAGAAACTTAGACATTAAAGATGGATCCTAACTCAAATCAAAACTAAGGTTCCAACAATACCTACTTTGAGTTGATGTCGAAGCATATGCAGAACTCCATTGAGTTGCATTCGACGCATCTTTAAAATTGCGTCGAGTTCTATTCGATGCATAATTCGTTTTATTAACAATTTGATGATTATTGATTGATTTTTCTAAGGGGTTCTTGCCTAGAATTCCTTTTTGGTGAATAGTGTATACCCTATTGAATACAGTGTTCTTATTAGGTTTGTTATTCAATTCTTCACAAGATTCTATGTTGTCATTAGATTCATTTTCACTAGGTCTAATGAATGCTATAGGATTTTCCCAGACAAGTTTGCTAGAGATTATTATGTTGGTGGATGGATCTGCTCCTAAACCAAGGCATCTAAATCTCATAGAGAGATTCTGTGTGACATCTTTGAGCTTTTGACTCCTCCCATTGAGTGAGTCTTCAAAGACTTTTGCCTTTGTAAGCTCTTCTTTTATATTTAAGTTTTCATTAGTTAGTTCATTTATTTTTGTTTCCTTTTTATATATCTGATTTCTTAATTCATAGTTAACAGAATACAAATTTTCTTTCTTAAGATCGTCTAATTCTTCTCTAATTGTTTTAAGTTCTTTTTGACTTTTAAGATAATCCTGACAAAATTCTTTAAAATAATTCCTACAATCTTCTAAAGTAAAATCAAATGTATCAAATAAGGATACCTGATCTTCTTCAGTTGAATCTCTTAAAGTCATTAGACAGGCTTCTTAAGCAGCAAACTATTCATCGCTTTCAGAAGAGGAGCTTGACTCAGATTCTGAGTCACTCCAGGTTTCATCTATGAAACTTTTTCCCCTCTTTTTGCCCTTCTTACTGAAAGACTTCTTCTTATGCTCCTTCTTGCTACTACTTTTGTCCTTTTGCTCTTCAGGACATCTAGGGGCAATGTGATAATTTATAAGGTTGTAGACTAAGTCACCTGGAGGGGGGGGGGGGGGGGTGAATAGGTCTCTATGATTTTTCTTATTAGCATCTAGTTATTGTTAGATAATTTGGAAAGCAAAGGGACAACACAGAAAGCACACATCCTTTTATAGTGATTCCCCAAGACAGTGTGTCTATGGGTAGTCCACTTTCCCTTTACACCTTTCTAACAGTGTGTTAGACAAGACAACCTCCTCCAAACTCAGCTCCAAGAGCTTACAATACAGACCCCACATGATCTCTTAGGTTTTCTCCTAACCCTACCTTAGGCCCAAACAGCCCTACCTCTCAGAGTGCTCCAACTCCTACACCTCAGAAATCCACTGATTTCCTACCTCAGGCCTATCAAGAAGCCCTACCTCAGATCTTCACAGAGATCTTAAACCTCAAGTTGGGAGTACAACTCTATAATCTCAGGCTTAATAACCCTACACACTCAGGCTCAACAACCTTATTATTCAGGCTCAACAACCTTACAACTCAGGCAAAATGCCCTACAAACTCAGAACACTAATGTTCTTATAGAGGTTATAATATATGCTTACAACAGAGGACTGTAAAGATGTATCCTTTAGGTTTTGTCTTCTGTTGTTGATTTACTGATGGTGCTGTCTTGAAGCAGGGCTGAAAGGCAATAACTTGAGCCCTTGCTCCTATCTGATCTTTCTCTTCAGTAGATGAAGAAAGATCAACTTACTCTTCTTGAATGAATCAGGAAGAACTATCTTCTCTCCTTATATCTGATAGTAGGTTCAGAAAGTAGTGAGAGATCACTTGTGGAAGCCGTCAATAGAACAGTGATTTCTTTTAAATTTGTTTTCCACTTTTCAGCACACCTTCCACAATGACCTAACATGTTCTTTTATACCTCTTTCATCTACAACAGCTCTAAAGAGGGCCCTGACAGTATGGAAGGGAATAGAAAACTTTATCTAGCTTTACAGCCACTTGTGCCAAAAGCAAATCCCGCCGGTGCTTTATTCAATTATGAATATATCTCAGCAGTTGGGTTGAGACAGTCTTCAGTCTCAGTGGCTAAATCTGTCTTCGTCTTAGCAGATCTGCTGAGACAGATAGTCTTCTCAACAGATTCTGTCTAAGTGCAACTCAGCTGAGGTAGACCCCTTCTCAGTGGCTCCTGACCTCCTATTAGAGGTTCAGCTAAGACAATGATGTCGTCTCAGCAGTTTTGACAGTAAAACCATAGAACTTATTCCAATGTTTAGAACAACCTAATCCTGCATAGACATGATGCAAAATAGGGTTTATCAAATACAATATGTACTTAGCATTAAGTGTGATGCCTCTTCAAATCAAGGGAATATTGAGGGCAATATTCCTAACACAATGCACCCTGACTTTCTGCATGCAAAGCAGATTATTTTCTACTTTGGTGTCTTATCAAACCTTGTTTTTTAGCTCCTTTCCTTCCTTCTAGAGTCTTCAGACTTGATCCATCTTTTGAATCTTCTGGCCAAGAGATTGAACATATCTTCTTCAGAAGTGGAAAACTCTCTTTCAGTTACCTTCAAGGCTATAATCCTTTCCTTTGGGATTGAAACTTTCTCCTTGGCTTTAGTCTCAGCTCTGCTCTTCAATAATAGCTCATAGGACTTGAACTTGCCTAGTAAGGCATCAGTGGAGATTTCTCTATAGAATATGGACTCTCTAACGGCCCAGATCCTTGAATCACAAGTGCTTGGGAAGCATATGAGAAGCTTATCATTGATCACAGTTAGTGAGATCTCTTTGTCTAGACCCTTGAGCTCATAGATGATTATGTTGAATCTTTCATTTCAGCCACATTCTCTTCGCTTTATTTTAGAAGTTCTCATATTGAGATATGAGAAGGGACTTCCTGTCCTTTCTTTCATCTGAGCTACCTTCAACTAGTCTGGACAATGACTCCCAGATTTCTTTTGTTGAGTTACAGTCAGCCACCTTTTGGAGGCCACCTTTTGGAATATGCCATCTGACATAGTTGATACCAAAATGTTCATGGCCTTTGCATCATATGCTTTCACCTTCTATTCAACACATAGTTTGCAGTGCTAACAGCCTCTGCCCAAAAAGATAGGGGCAAATTAGCATCTGCAAGTAATGTTCTTGCTGATTCAATTAGAGTTCTATTTTTCCTTTCAAATACCCCATTTTGTTGAGGAGTTCTAGGAGCTGAGAAGAAATGCCTGATACCTTCCTTCTCACAGAATTCTTGCATGAGAAGAGACTCAAACTCAGTGCCATGATCACTTCTGATCAATGCAATATGAGTAGAGTACTCAATCTTTATGCTCTTAAGAAAGTCTGTAAGAACTTTAAAGTAATCCAACTTTTCTCTCAAAAAGAACACCCAAGTGAATCTAGAGAAGTCATCTACAATAACTAGAGTGTAAGACTTTCCCCCTAAACTCTTTGTTGCTATAGGTCCAAAAAGGTCCATATGTAGCAAATATAAGATTCTAGGTGAATCACTTTTAGATAATGATTTAAAACTATTTTTAGTTTGCTTGCCTAGTTGACATGCCCTACAAAGACCTTCTTTCTTGTATGAACCTGATGGTAATCCTCTAACAAGATTGTCCTTAGATAATTTAGCAATGGTCCTAAGGTTTACATGTCCTAATCTCTTATGCCAAAGTTCATTAGGTTTGCTTAATTCATTAAATAAACAGATTTCTGATTTAGATGAATTGAAATTTACTAAATAAATATTACCTTGCCTAATACCTGATAAAACAATAATATTATCAGAAGATTTAATAAGGCATTTAATTCTATTAAAAGTTACCGGATACCCTTCATCACATAATTGACTTATGCTGACGAGGTTGTGCTTCAGTCCCTTGACATAAGCTACCTCTTTGAAGGTGACTTCTCCAACCTTGACTTTTCCATAGCCTTTTGTTTGTCCACAGTTGGAGTCTCCAAATATTACTTTTGGTCCAAGCTTTGCCTTGTAGTTGTTCAGGTTGGCCTTATTTCCTGTCATATGCTTTGAACAACCACTGTCCAAATACCATTTTTCATTTATTCTTGGACAACTGTGTACCTGCAAAAAATAGAAAAACAATATATTTGTTCCTGACCCAGACTACCTTGGGTCTTTTTGAATTTCCACAAAAATCTGAAATAAAAGACATTTCAGGTTGGTCCTTATAACCTTGTGGATGATATCTCCTTGGAGGTATTATGCATTCAATGAAAGGATTCTTAGAATATGAAGAATAAGAATTGTTCAAATTATCTGTATAGTTTCTGTTCGACGAACTGGGCTGAGTTCGTCGATCGCCGTTCGACGAATGAATGAGATTTCGTCGAGCGCCGTTCATATAATGACTATACTGAAAATCTGTCTTCAGAGTTCGTCGAGCTCCGTTCGACGAATTCTGCTGAATTCTGCTATTCTCGACAGTCTTACTTGAAATGTTTTTATTTATTCCTACAACCTCTTTGCTCTTAGCAGAGATGAATTTTATAGGTGTAGATAATATGTTCTTCTTAATCAGATGTGGCTCACTTGATGAAGCACCCAAGCCTAGTTTGCTATTAAGTCTAGCATTAACAGTGCTTGTAATGCCCATCAGTTTGATGCTTCTCCCATTTAGGGATTCTTCAAATCTCTTGGCCTCAGAAAGTTTATTCTCAATGAGAATAATTTGTTATCTAGAGGCAGCCAAATCTTTCTTAAGATTAGCATTCTCTTCACTTAAATTATTCATTTCAGCTAGCTTATGTCTGAGTGAGATTATTGCTTTCAAAGATTTTATTAAGTCTAAGCAAAGAACCTTGAATTCAACTTTGAATCCAACTGAATTGAAATCAAAGTTAGATATTACCTAATCAGCATCATCTTCTACTTCTGATCCTGATTCTTCTTTATCAGAATTGTTGGCTGAGTCATTGATTGCCATCATGCAGAAGTTCTTCTCTTCTTCATTATCTTCATCATCACTGGATGCTGATGCATTTCTTGACTCACTGCCTGATTCATAAATGGCCATCAAGCATTGGTCATTTTCTTTTGATTCTTCTTCATTATATGAAGAACTGGATGACTGTTCTGATTCAGTGTCACTCCAGGTTTCTGCTACAAATCCTTTTCCCTTCTTTTGGTGTTTGTGGGAGGAAGACTTGCTGGAGTGTCTTCTTTCCTCTTTTTCAGTTCTCTTTTCCTTCTTCTGATTTTCTGGACAATCTGGCAGAATATGTCCAGGTTTCCTGCAGCCATAGCAAACAATATCTTTCGAATTTGACTCTTCATACCTTGGCTTTTCCCTTGATTTGGAGTCCTTCTTTCTGAAATCCTTCTTGGCCATCTTGTAGAACCTTTTGGCTAGAAGGTTCATGAACTCCTCATCTCTTGGAGCTTTTTCTTCTTCTTCAGCTGCTTTGAAAGCTATGTTCTTTTCTCTCTTTATTGCTGGAGATGAAGTTGATTGTTCAGCTTCCCTGGATTTGATGAGCTGCTCATAGGATTTGAGCTTGCCCAACAATGTTTCAGTAGTAATCTCATTGAGGCTTCTGGCTTCCTTGATTGTCCAGATCCTAGAATCCCATGTGCTGGGGAAGCACATTAAGATCTTGTCATTGATCTCAGTGATAGAGATCACTTTATCCAAGGTCTTCAGCTCATTAATTATGAGGCTGAGCCTATTGTACATATCAGCTACTATTTCAGATTCTCCCTTTTTGAAGTTCTCATGCCGAGAAATAAGATGGGACCTTCTGTCCTTCCTTTCATCAGTAGATCCCTCAACCATATTGTTGAGAGAAATCCATATTTCTCTTGTTGAGGTGCATTCCACCACTCTCTGAAAAATGCCATCAGACATTGTTTGAGCCAGAATGTTCATGGCTTTTGCATCAACACTCCTTTGCTTTTTCTGGGCTTCAGTCAATTCAGGAGGTGGAACAGCATTGTTGGTAGTTGTGGTTCGAGCACTTGCTGCTGCTGTAGGTGTTGGAGGCCCTGTCAAAATAACATTAAATATTTCTTCATCAATAGAGTTCATATATAACCTAATCCTTGCATTCCATAGTGCAAACTTATTGAGATTGCACATAGGAGGTCTTGTGCTTGAATACTCTTTGTTTTGTGCCATGAGTTTTTAACAGAAAAATAAATAAAATAAAATAAGATAAAAACTCTGAAAGAATTTAAGATCTAATTGATCTTTGTGATTCAGGTGTTAACCTGTAAAGAACCAACTACCCTCTGATACCAATTGAAAGTGGAGGTTAGATCTTAAATTAACTCTAGAGGGGGGTGAATAGAGTTTTAAAACTTTTCCTTTAGTTTTATTGCGGAATTAAAATAGTGATTTATATATATGTGTGTGTATATGAGTGAGTAATAAAAACAAACACTAAGAAGGCATACAACACAATCACAGAAAAGTAAAACAAACACAGAAGACACAAGGAGCTATAGTAGTTCCCCAATAAATCTGGGTACGTCTACTCTTCTACCACCCAAGGTAGGAATCCACTAGGATTTTTGATCAGGTGCCCTCACACCAAGGGGTTTTTGTTCAAGTGTCCACACACCACAGAGTTTTTGATCAGGTGCTCAAAACCAACAAGATTTTTTGATCAGGTGTCTTGCCACCAAGGAGGTAAACTTTTGAAGGGAGTTTTAACCCTGTACAAGATGGGATAGAGAGGGGTTTAGATGTTCTTCTCTGTCAAGATGCTGAGAGAAGACTCTAGTGGATGTATGTTGAAAAACTCCTCTGTCTGATATGAAATGTTTGACAGTTGATTGGCTGGAGCTTTCTCTTGAATCAAATGATCTTCCTGTAGCTGATTAAACTGATAGAACAAGTTCTCCAATTTGTTGTTTTTGTTTTGAAGATCTGAAAACTTATAGCAAATGACTGAGAGAAGTGTTGATGATGTTCTCAGTATGTAAGAGCTGCTGGAGGAAGAAGATGAAGATTTGTGTGCTTTTTGTTCTTCTTGTTCTTCCTGTATTTCTTCCTTCCTATTTCCTTTTTCTGTACAGTTTTTTGAAAATATGTTTTGTATTTGATTTTGTCGTGACGACTGAAGGTGAAAATCTGCTGTATCTTCTTCCTGTTTTCCCTTTTGAAATTTCTGACAGACATTAAATGCAAATCCCTTATATTAAGGAATAAATATATCTGAAAAGATATTCTGGGAACTGTAAATCTGCTGCGCCGTATATCTCTTTCCTTTTCCGAAACGTCAACGGCTATAATCTTGGAATCATGAAAGGAAATATATTATCCTTTACTTATCTGATAGAAAGAGCCGTTGATGTAGTCGATCTGAGTTCAGAGAATGAAATGAATATAATACTTCTAAAATTTCTGAACTTAAATAAGAATTCTTCGATCTGAGTAAAATTCGTCGATCTCAAGAAATTTCGTCGAACACAAAATTTTGTTCGTCGACCTCAAATGATTCTTGCTGGAATAATTAATTTTGTTGAGCTGTGGAGAACTTTCGTCGATCTGAAGGTATTCGTCGAACGCAGATTCGTCGACCTCAACATTTTCGTCGATCTCAATTAAACATTGCTCTAGAAGAGTTGAATTAGTAAAGCTGAGAAGAGCTTTCGTCGATCTGAGCATCTGATAAAAATTCGTCGAACGCAGACTGAGTTCGTCGAACGGAAGGATTCGTTGACCGCTGAGCCTGGATAATTTCGTCGACCGCTGAGCTTGAGCAAAATCGTCGACCGCTGAGCTGGGGTCTGTTCGTCGACCACTGTAATAATCTTTTCGTCAACCGCTGAACCGCTGAGACGGGATCGTCGACCGCTGAGATGAGATCGTCGACCGCTGAGATGGCTTGAAGCAAGCCGTTCGTCGAACGCAGAATATAATTAGTCGAGCGCTGCACTTAGATAAATTCTTCGACCGCTGAGACGGGTTTGTCAACCGCTGAGATTTGAGCTGTTCGTAGAACGCAGAATATACTTCGTTCGTTGAACGCAGAATGCAAGCCGTTCGTCGAACGCAGAGAGCATGCCGTTCGTCGAACGCAGAGAGCAGTTCGTCGAACGCAGTATGGAGTTCGTTGAATGCAGAATCTGAATGAATTCTTGAGTTCTAACAGCCTAAAGTCTTGACCCATAAACTATACATTGGGGTCAACTTTGTCCTTAGTCAACAGATAGTGATCCTAGCCAAAATCAGAAATAGAGTTTTTCCAACAATCTCCCCCAATTTGAGTTAGGACACTATTTGACAAAAATTGAAAATAAATAAACAATAATACAGCAAAAACAACAGAGCATATATATATCTGATATATTTTAAATATTTCATCAGATATAAAATAAATAGTACTCTGAGTTTTGAAATTACATTTCAATAAAAACTAATAAAAAGAACCTTTGTCTTTCTCTGAAATCTGACATCTGAGTTCTGATCTGATAATTCTGATTTCTGATTTTGTCTGAACTATATCTACTATGTTTCAGCTTTCTGAATTTGATCTGAACTGAATCTTTATAATCTGAATATGTTATCTGCTGCTTCTTTTAAATCCAAAACTATATTCTGAATCTGCATACAAATGCTGCAATCTGCTTTCTAATCTGAACAGCTTTATAATTCTGATTAGCTGTGTTTGTCATCTTGCCCTTTCTGAAGGCATCTCCCCCTGAGAGTGTCTCCCCCTGAGACTGGAGGTTCTTCAGTTTTCTTTCCTTGTCTAGTTTATAGAACAACTCCCCCTGAGCAAAACACTGCATCAAATGGAGCTTGTTCATAAAAACTTCTTCCCCTGCCTAGTTTCAGGAAGACCTGAAGCTAGGCCCCTTGAAGAAGGGACATTTGATGGAGGTAGGGAAGGATGCAAGATTGTCATTGCTATTGTTCCTGCACAATAAAATAGAGATCAAGTGCAAAGGGAACTAGAAAGAGAAACAATTCTGTATGCATTCACCTAAAATAAAAAAAATTGATTAATGATGACAGACTGAAATAAAAAGAAGCTTCAGAAAACTGGGTTCGACGAAAAATGAGTTTTTGTCGATCTCGGTTCGACAAACTTGATGACTTCGTCGATCTCCGTTCGACGAAAAACTAAATTTCATCGGGCTCAGTTCAATGAAGAGATGGGTAAGTAGAAAACTTAATTTTTTAATAGATTGAGTCTCCATCTATCATACCTAGCTGATTTATAAAGAAGATATGTTTCTTTTCATCCAAGGGCTTGGTGAAAATGTCAGCTCTTTGCAAATCAGTAAAGATGAATTGTAGGCAGATTTTGTTTTTATCCACATTATCCCTAAGGAAGTGGTGCCTAATTTATATGTGTTTAGTCCTACTATGGAGAACTGGATTTTGTGCTATAGATATTGCACTAGTATTGTCACAAAATATAATTGAATTATTTAAGTTGACACCATAGTCTAGGAGCTGATTTTGTATCCACAATATCTGTGAGCAGCAACTGCCTGCAGCTATGTATTCAACTTCAGCTGTTGATGTAGACACATATGTTTGTTTCTTACAAAACCAAGACACAAGCCTATCACCAAGAAACTGACAAGTTCCTGATGTGCTTTTCCTGTCTACTCTGCATCCAACATAATCTGAATATGAGAATCCAGTTAATTCAAATTCAGATGTTGTTGGATACCAAAGTCCTAGATTAGGGCAACCCTTTATATATCTCAAAATTATTTTTAATAAAATTAGATGAGATTCTTTGGGGTTAACTTGTAATCTAGCACAAATACAGGTAGCAAACATTATATCAGGCCTACTTGCTGTTAAATAAAGTAATGAGCCAACAATTGCTCTATATACCTTCTGATCAACAGGTTTCCCTGATTCATCAGTATCAACAACAACATTAGAGGGCATGAGTGTTTTTATGGTGGAAGAATCAGACATACCAAATCTTTTCACTAATTCCTTAGCATACTTAGATTGGGATATGAAGATTCCATTTGGAGTTTGCTTCACTTGAAGACTAAGGAAGTATGATAACTCACCCATACTACTCATTTCAAATTTAGATTGCATTAGATTAGAAAATCTTTTGCATAAGTTTGAATCAATAGAGCCAAAGATAATGTCATCTACATATATTTGAACTAGTAGAGTTTGATTTTTATGTATCCTGAAAAATAAAGTTTTATCTACTATGCCTCTACAAAATTTATTCTCTAAAAGAAAACTAGCTAAGGTCTCATACCATGCTCTGGGAGCTTGTTTAAGACCATAGAGAGCTTTCTTAAGCTTAAATACAAAAGAAGAGTGAGTTGGAGAGATGAAACCTGGTGGTTGTTTCACATAGACTTCTTCTTTGATTTCTCCATTCAAGAATGCACTCTTTACATCCATTTGATAAACCTTGAATTTCTTGTATGCAGCAAATGCAAGGAAGATCTTGATTGCTTCTAACCTTTCAACTGGTGCAAAAGTCTGATCATAATCTATTCCTTCTTCCTGTGAGTATCCTTGAGCTACTAGTCTAGCTTTGTTTCTCACAATATTGCCATCTGCATCTAGCTTTTTCTTGTAGACCCATTTAGTTCCAATGACTGGATGATTCTTTGGTCTAGGAACCAATTCCAAACTTTGATTGTCTCAAATTGATTGAGCTCCTCTTGCATAGCAATGATCCAGTTGGGATCTTGTTCTGCATCTTGTAGGGATTGAGGTTCAATCTGAGAGAGAAAACAAGTACGCATCATATTCTGATTTGCTTGATGCCTTGTTTGCACACCTGCTGAAATATCACCAATAATTTGAGATATTGGATGATCTCTAACTGTGATGTGATCAATAGTTGGAGTGGGTTCAGTAATGATTTCCACTTGGGGAATTTGTTCAGCTGTGATATCCTGTGGAAGATGTTCTGCTGTTATCTGATTTGAACTGTCAGCAAAATCTGGATGATTTTCTTCTTCACTTTCTTCAACATCCTGCTGTACAGGATTTAGAGATCCTTCCTTCTGTAGAGCTAATTGATCTAGCTGCTCACATAGTGTAGGTACCTACAAATTTTCTATGGTAGAAGAATTCTTCTCCTTGTAAAACATGTTAGTTTCATCAAAAGAAACATGCATAGATTCTTCAATTTTAAGAGAAGATTTGTTGTAAATCCTATATGCTTTGCTGACTAATGAATAGCCTAAGAAAATCCCTTCTTCAGATTTTGGTTCAAATTTCCTAAGGTAATTTTTGTCATTATTGTGAACAAAACATTTACAACTAAATGTTCTAAAATAGTTAACTTTAGGGTTCTTCCCTTTAAGTAACTCATAAGGAGTCTTACCCTTAAGTTTGTGTATCAAACTTCTATTCAACACATAGTTTGCTGTGCTAACAACCTCTGCCCAAAAAGATAGGGGCAAATTAGCATCTGCAAGTAATGTTCTTGCTGATTCAATTAGAGTTCTATTTTTCCTTTCAACTACCCCATTTTGTTGAGGAGTTCTAGGAGCTGAGAAGCAATGCCTGATACCTTCCTTCTCACAGAATTCTTGCATGAGAAGAGACTCAAACTCAGTGCCATGATCACTTCTGATCAATGCAATATGAGTAGAGTACTCAATCTTTATGCTCTTAAGAAAGTCTGTAAGAACTTTAAAGTTATCTGACTTTTCTCTCAAAAAGAACACCCAAGTGAATCTAGAAAAGTCATCTACAATAACTAGAGTGTAAGACTTCCCCCCTAAACTCTTTGTTGTTATAGGTCCAAAAAGGTCCATATGTAGCAAATATAAGATTCTAGGTGAATCACTTTTAGATAATGATTTAAAACTATTTTTAGTTTGCGTGCCTAGTTGACATGCCCTACAAAGACCTTCTTTCTTGTATGAACCTGATGGTAATCCTCTAACAAGATTGTCCTTAGATAATTTAGCAATGGTCCTAAGGTTTACATGTCCTAATCTCTTATGCCAAAGTTCACTAGGTTTGCTTAATTCATTAAATAAACAGATTTCTGATTTAGATGAACTGAAATTTACTAAATAAATATTACCTTGCCTAATACCTGATAAAACAATAATATTATCAGAAGATTTAATAAGGCATTTTAATTTATTAAAAGTTACCTGATACCCTTCATCACATAATTGACTTATGCTGATGAGGTTGTGCTTCAGTCCCTTGACATAAGCTACCTCTTTGAAGGTGACTTCTCCAACCTTGACTTTTCCATAGCCTTTTGTTTGTCCACAGTTGGAGTCTCCAAATATTACTTTTGGTCCAAGCTTTGCCTTGTAGTTGTTCAGGTTGGCCTTGTTTCCTATCATATGCTTTGAACAGCCACTATCCAAATACCATTTTTCATTTATTCTTGGACAGCTGTGTACCTGCAAAAAACAGAAAAACAATCTATTTGTTCCTGACCCAAACTACCTTGGGTCTTTTTGAATTTCCACAAAAATCTGAAATAAAAGACATTTCAGGTTGGTCCTTATAACCTTGTGGATGATATCTCCTTGGAGGTATTATCCATTCAGTGAAAGGATTCTTAGAATGTGAAGAATAAGAATTGTTCAAATTCTCTATATAGTTTCTGTTCGACGAACTGGGCTGAGTTCGTCGATCGTCGTTCGATGAATGAATGAGATTTTGTCGAGTGCCATTCATATAATGACTATACCGAAAATCTGTCTTCAGAGTTCGTCGAGCTCCGTTCGACGAAGTGGATACATTTCGTCGAGCTCCGTTCGACGAATTCTGCTGAATTATGCTATTCTCGACAGTCTTACTTGAAATGTTTTTATTTATTCCTACAACCTCTTTGCTCTTAGCAGAGATGAATTTTATAAGTGTAGATAATATGTTCTTCTTAATCAGATGTGGCTCACTTGATGAAGCACCCAAGCCTAGTTTGCTATTAAGTCTAGCATTAACAGTGCTTGTAATGTCCATCAGTTTGATGCTTCTCCCATGTAGGGATTCTTCAAATCTCTTGGCCTCAGAAAGTTTATGCTCAATGAGAATAATTTGTTCTCTAGAGGCAGCCAATTTTTTCTTAAGATTAGCATTCTCTTCACTTAAATTATTCATTTCAGCTAGCTTATGTCTGAGTGAGATTATTGCTTTCTCAGATTTTATTAAGTCTAAGCAAAGAACCTTGAATTCATCTTTGAATCCAACTGAATTGAAATCAAAGTTAGATATTACCTGATCAGCATCATCTTCTGCTTCTGATCCTGATTCTTCTTTACCAGAATTGTTGGCTGAGGCATTGATTGCCATTATGCAGAAGTTCTTCTCTTCTTCATTATCTTCGTCATCACTAGATGATGATGCATTTCCTGACTCATTGCCTGAGTCATAAATGGCCATCAAGCATTGGTCATTCTTTTGATTCTTCTTTATTATCTGAAGAACTGGATGACTGTTCTGATTCAGTGTCACTCCAGGTTTCTGCTATAAATCCTCTTCCCTTCTTTTGGTGTTTGTGGGAGGAAGACTTGCTGGAGTGTCTTCTTTCCTCTTTTTCAGTTCTCTTTTCCTTCTTCTGATTTTTTGGACAATCTGGCAGAATATGTCCAGGTTTCCTGCAGCCATAGCAAACAATATCTTTAGAATTTGACTTGTCATACCTTGGCTTTTCCCTTGATCTGGAGTCCTTCTTTCTGAAATCCTTCTTGGCCAACTTGTAGAACCTTTTGGCTAGAAGGTTCATGAACTCATCATCTCTTGGAGCTTTTTCTTCTTCTTCTTCAGTTGCTTTGAAAGCTATGTTCTTTTCTCTCTTTATTGTTGGAGATGAAGTTGATTGTTCAGCTTGTAACACCCCAAAAATATAGTAGTTCAGCGGAGTAGGCAGAGTGGTAGTGCTGCGCTTGAAGTAGGATAATATTTCCCTGTCTGCTCTTAGCGCACGATCAGTGGCCTCTTCGCGCACGACCAGTGATCGTGCGCCAGCAATCGTGCGCTTATTCGCAAGAATTCGGAGTTCTGTCTCCTCTTATCGCACGACCATTTCTCCTCTTAGCGCACGACCAGTGATCGTGCGCCTGTGATCGTGCGCCCTGTTTATTCTGCTCCGCGATTTAGAGTGGAGAAGCCGATCCGACCGATCAAATTTCTTGGAAATTGATCCAACGGCTGGGTTTGGTTGCTGGGGGGTCTTAGGGCTTTGGAGAGGGATTAAACCCTCATAATTCCATAGCCTTTCTCTCTCCAACCCTAGAGAAAGAAGAAGGAGCCAAGGAAGAAGAAGGAAGATCCCGCCATTGATGGAGCTCCGGAGCTCCGTTTCGCGAGCCGTTTCCAGATTTGGAGAGTGCAGCCCGGTGCGGTCGTTTCTCTCCGTGTAGAATCTCGGATCCATGGCGAAAAAGAACGCGTCTAGGGTAACGATTCTTCCTCCCGAACTTTGGACTTGTATTTTTCCTTTCATTCCTCTTTCTATGCTTGCATGAGGTGTCTCTTTCACCAAATGGGTGAAGTGTAGGATTCCCTCAAGTTCTTCGGAACTCCGGGTAGATTGTGTCCGTCCCCGGCATTATTGCATGTAGAAAATCCGGTAGTCGTGCGGATTTAGGCATTTTGTGTGAAGCCGATTCGTGGCCGTGAGCCCGAATCGGTGATGCTTGATTTGCGACGTTGCATTTAGGTTAGGCCTAGAATGCGTGCCGGAGAATGACTCCGTGAAATCATCTATAGTATTGCGGGAATTAAGTGTAGGCATCTTGTGAAGATCCTAACGAAAGCCCCATGCTTTGAGATTTGGATGAAGGCAAACCTTCACCACGAAATTGATGCGGAGCGTATATACCTCCCTTGTTGAGTATTCGTGAAGCCTAGATCCTTGTGAAGGGGGTTAAGTGCGTAGCGTATATTTAGTGTAGCACTTGAAAGTGCTAAACCCTTACGGGCCGAGGTGAAGCCGTACCCGCGTCGTGCGATAGATCGCGACGATTAGAGCACGGGCAAAGCTAAACCGAACCCGTTTCCATGCAGATCGGTATGAGGTCCCTACCTCATGAGAACCGTGTGATCATGGGAGAGGTCGTGGAAGGTGTCTTACCTAGTCCGACCAAAAGCTCTATTCCCCACCTAAGGCGATGGCTCTTACGGTGGAGTGTTTTGTGAAATGGATGTTATGTTAGCCTCATGCGATTGCTTAGGCGGTTGTGGGGAACCTTAGGGTGAACCCAACCAACATCATGTGCATACCTAGGTTCCCTTCTCTTGATGCTCAACCTAGAAGATTGATTGTGCTTGAAACCTCACCTTGTGTAGTTGCACTTTTTTTATATTAGTACTTGTGCTAGTATGACTTGCTTGCAGGGTAGAAGCTCCGCCACCCCGGGAAAGGGGTGGGGTCGTTATAATTTGGTCAGCTGTGCTGGCCGTTACTTTGTTTGCCACCGCTTGGTGGAATGTTCTTATGCAGGTGCAGGTGAGCCTAGCGGGAAATAGCGGGCGATGGCCCTTTTGCTGCGTTGGCCCTCGAAGGCCAGCCTTTTTCCTGTTTTTCATGTATTGCCGGCCTGCGTGCCGATGTATGCTTTATGGAGCTTTGTGCATTGGGTAAATGTAAGGCCTTAAGGCCGTAACTCTTTATTCAGGGTTCATTCCTATGATAGTGGACAGTTCTAAATGAAATGGTTTAATTAATGCTTCCGCTTACGTTTTGTACTCTCGTGTAGTTGTTACTTTCTGGTTATCACCTTTTAACTCCTAGCTAGTGCGGTTTGTATGGCGTGGGGTCCCGTCCGGACCTGCTGTTATACTTTTCTTACTGGCAGGGTGTTACACAGCTTCCCGGGATTTGATGAGCTGCTCATAGGATTTGAGCGTGCCCAACAATGTTTCAGTAGTAATCTCATTGAGGCTTCTGGCCTCCTTGATTGGCCAGATCCTAGAATCCCATATGTCGGGGAAGCACATTAAGATCTTGTCATTGATCTCAGTGATAGAGATCACTTTATCCAAGGTCTTCAGTTCATTTATTATGAGGCTGAGTTTATGGTACATATCAACTACTGTTTCAGATTCTCCCTTTTTGAAGTTCTCATACTGAGAAATAAGATGGGACCTTCTGTCCTTCCTTTCATCAGCAGATCCCTCAACCATATTGTTGAGAGAAATCCATATTTCTCTTGCTGAGGTGCATTCCACCACTCTCTGAAAAATGTCATCAGACATTGTTTGAGCCAGAATGTTCATGGCTTTTGCATCAGCACTCCATTGCTTTTTCTGGGCTTCAGTCCATTTAGGAGGTGGAACAACATTATTGGTAGTTGTGGTTCCAGCACTTGCTGCTGCTGTAGGTGTTGGAGGCCCTGTCAAAATAACATTAAATATTTCTTCATCAATAGAGTTCATATATAACCTAATCCTTGCTTTCCATAGTGCAAACTTATTGAGATTGCACATAGGAGGTCTTGTGCTTGAATACTCTTTGTTTTGTGCCATGAGTTTTTAACAGAAAAATAAATAAAATAAAATAAGATAAAAACTCTGAAAGAATTTAAGATCTAATTGATCTTTGTGATTCAGGTGTTAGCCTGTAAAGAATCAACTACCCTCTGATACCAATTGAAAGTGGAGGTTAGATCTTAAATTAACTCTAGAGGGGGGGGGGGTGAATAGAGTTTGAAAAGTTTTTCCTTTAGTTTTATTGCGGAATAAAAATAGTGATATATATATATGTGTGTATATGAGTGAGTAATAAAAACAAACACTAAGAAGGCACACAACACAATCACAGAAAAGTAAAACAAACACAGAAGACACAAGGAGCTATAGTAGTTCCCCAATAAATCTGGGTACGTCTACTCTTCTACCACCCAAGGTAGGAATCCACTAGGATTTTTGATCAGGTGCCCTCACACCAAGGGGTTTTTGTTCAAGTGTCCACACACCACAGAGCTTTTGATCAGGTGCTCAAAACTAACTAGATTTTTTGATCAGGTGTCTTGCCACCAAGGAGGTAAACTTTTGAAGGGAGTTTTAACCCTGTACAATATGGGATAGAGAGGGGTTTAGATGTTCTTCTCTGTCAAGATGCTGAGAGAAGACTCTAGTGGATGTATGTTGAAAAACTCCTCTGTCTGATATGAAATGTTTGACAGTTGATTGGCTGCAACTTTCTCTTGAATCAAATGATCTTCTTGTAGCTGATTAAACTGAGAGAACAAGTTCTCCAATTTGTTGTTGCTCTTTTGAAGATCTGAAAACTTGCAGCAAATGACTGAGAGAAGTGTTGATGATGTTCTCAGTATGTAAGAGCTGCTGGAGGAAGAAGATGAAGATTTGTGTGCTTTTTGTTCTTCTTGTTCTTCCTGTATTTCTTCCTTCCTATTTCCTTTTTCTGTACAGCTTTTTGAAAATATGTTCTGTATTTGATTCTGTCGTGAAGACTGAAGGTGAAAATCTGCTGTATCTTCTTCCTGTTTTCCCTTTTGAAATTTCTGATAGACATTAAATGCAAATCCCTTATATTAAGGAATAAATATATCTGAAAAGATATTCTGGGAACTGTAAATCTGCTGCGCCGTATATCTCTTTCCTTTTCCGAAACGTCAACGGCTATAATCTTGGAATCATGAAAGGAAATATATTATCCTTTACTTATCTGATAGAAAGAGTCGTTGTTGTAGTCGATCTGAGTTCAGAGAATGAAATGAATATAATCCTTCTGAAATTTCTGAACTTAAATAAGAATTCTTTGATCTGAGTAAAATTCGTCGATCTCAAGAAATTTCGTCGAACACAAAATTTAGTTCATCGACCTCAAATGATTCTTGCTGGAATAATTAATTTTGTTGAGCTGTGGAGAACTTTCGTCGATCTGAAGGTATTCGTCGAACGCAGATTCGTCGACCTCAAGATTTTCATCGATCTCAATTAAACTTTGCTCTGGAAGAGTTGAATTAGTAAAGCTGAGAAGTGCTTTCGTCGATCTGAGCATCTGATAAAGATTCATCAAACGCAGACTGGAGTTCGTCGAACGGAAGGATTCGTCGACCGCTGAGCCTGGATAATTTCGTCGACCGCTGAGCTTGAGCAAAATCGTCGACCGCTGAGCTGGGGTCTGTTCGTCGACCGCTGTAACAATCTGTTCGTCGACTGCTGAACCGTTGAGACGGGATCGTCGACCGCTGAGACGAGATCGTCGACCGCTGAGACGAGCTTGAAGCAAGCCATTCGTCGAATGCAGAATGTGATTAGTCAAGCGCTGCACTTAGACAAATTCTTCGACAGCTGAGACGGGTTCGTCGACCGCTGAGATTTGAGTTGTTCGTCGAACGCAGAATATACTTCATTCATTGAATGCAGAATGCAAGCCATTCGTCGAACGCAGAGAGCATGCCTTTTGTCGAATGCAGAGAGCAGTTCGTCAAACACAGTATGGAGTTTGTCGAACGCAGAATCTGAATGAATTCTTGAGTTCTAACAGCCTAAACTCTTGACCCATAAACTATACATTGGGGTCAACTTTGTCCTTAGTCAACAGATAGTGATCCTAGCCCAAATCAGAAATAGGGTTGTTCCAACAGATGCATTGACTACCAGTCTGAGTTATTATTACTTCTATTCGAAGTTACTTCGACTTTCAATTGAAGCTGAGTCGACTTCTATTCGACGCAGAATTAACTCAACTGAATTTCGTACTCCTTTTTACTGGTCTTTGACACTCTAATGTGAGTGACACATCCTATGACATCTAATGACCATATTACCCTCACTATACAACATGTGTAATGAATCCTAGATGATGAAATCACTTTTACATAATTTGTAAGATAAATCAACAATTTGCTTATGCACCCAAATTTCATCATAGAGTACGAAGAATATTATTGCAGATGACATCATATAGTATTATTGCGGGTCACTCAATGCTCTCGTTAGTCCAGTTGAATTGAACCATCTCGGCTCTAGAGTGAGCCGAGCGCAAAATCAGTTAAAGTAAAGTGAGACAGTTGGCAAAAAGATTTTTAAGGTGGAAAACCCAAAAATGGTGAAAAACCACTAGGTTGAATCATTATCGATCACATTCACTATATATTTGAGTATTACAAGTTATAGAATGCAAGGGGGTGACAGGCCACCGCGCTTTGCAGGGGGCGTAGAGAAGAATGAGAAGGAGAGAAATCTCTAAGGATGAAAGAAATCTTAAAGTCAACTTCGAAGGGGAAGGAGATCTTCGAAGGCAGAAAGAGATCTTCAAAGGATTCTTTGAACGCCGAAGGAGAACACCGAAGGATCTTCGAGGGAGCTCTCTCAGGCTCTGAAGGCAATGAACGCTACCTATAATCTGAGAAGTTAAGAGGGGTAATTGTGGAGTGTCCAAGCAGGAGGCATTCCAAGCATACAGTGAGCGCGGAGGCATTCTGAATGCACCGCGGACGTGGAGATGTTCGATGTGTGTCGTGAACTTGGAGGCATTCCGCGCCTACCGTGAATGCAAAAGTGCAATGAGCGCAGGTTACAATCTTGGAGGCGCTTGACGCACACTGTGAACTCGGAGGAGCTCGGTGCGCACTGCGAGCATGGATTTGGGGGTGTAACCAGCCCATACCTGAGGTGTAGCCTTGTTCATACCCCAAGGGTGTACGACTGCAGAATCACTGGTAATACTGAAAGGGGGGTGCGACCTTAGTCTCACTCCGCTGGTTTCGGCAGCACCCCAACGGGGGGCGCACCTTAGCCACATCATGGTGGTGCATCCCGGTTGGCGTGGCGGCTGCCGTGCGGTGGTTGTCGCGTGATGGTTTTGCTACCATTATCGGAGGACAGTTCTGAGTCAGTTTCTCCGCTTCCTCCATGGTGGAGGTTGACTTTGACCCCACTTCGTCCACAGTTAGCACTTCCCATTAGTGGGGGTTTTTACTGAACGCACCCCAAAATCTCTATAAAATGATGGGTGCATATCATTTTCCCCCCAAATCTTCGAAGTCTACTTCGGTGCTAGAGGAGTTCGAAGATGTTTATGTTCTCTCCATTCATGGTTGCTCGAGTTGAGGTTGATGTTTGATCGGTGAAAGATTATTGCTTTGCATAGGTATCGAGCTTATCGCTTGGTTTCAACATCGAAGATCAACGTAAGATTTTTGCATGACATTGATACCTGAGCAGTGCGGTATTGGAATATAAGCTTAATGTACCAGAGTAGGGACGTTTCATTCCTTCTAACCAGGAGCGCGGACTTGGGCACAAAATAATTATGATTGTGAAGAGCTCTCTCATTCAAACTGATAGCGCGGTCTTGAAGGTTGACCTACTATGCCCGTGAAGAGCTTATACATTTTAAATGATAGTTGCAGTCAGGGGCAGACCCCATATGGCGGTGAAGAATGAATGTGTTTGATCATGTATAACCTCGTATTAGCAGAGCGGACTCACTAGATCAGCTAGTAGAAAGGGAGAGGATCGACAACCATGGGGTAAGCGAGTGCGGCCTGGGGCACCTGCGTACTTGATGAGTCCCTATTATATATATATTTTCGGACTCATTTAGGCTAGTTTTCTTGCTTTTATGCTTTAGTTTTGTTCATATTTCCCTTATTCATGCTTTTTATTGTAGTACATAGTATGCATGTTTTTGTGTGCAATTGCGCACTTTGTTGTTGGGGGTAAGCACTTCGTGCTCCCCATTGTATTTTCTGTATCTCTGTGCTGCTGGACGTGTATTCCCAGCTTGTGTGCCATGTATGCAGGTGACCTGATCGCCCTGTTTTCCCCATAAGTAATTTCTGTGCATATCGCATGGTCGTGCATTTTCCTTGACGCACGGTCGCTGGCGCTCGTGCGTTTGTGTTTGGGCAGAAAACGGAGCGTCGGAGTTTACTCGTGCATTTTGACGCATGGGCGGATTCGCCCGTGCGTGAGCAAAACGCATGGTCGACTTGTGTCTTGATGATTTCAGAGCGTCGGAGTTTACCCGTGCGTTTGAACGCACGGGCGGCGTTGGTCGTGCGTGAACAAATCGCACGGGCGACATGCCTTCTTCCGCTGCATGCCTGTTGAGCTTAAGTATCGCACGGTCCACGCACGGTCGTGCGCTCGACCGTGCGTGACCAAAATTCTAGCGTTTTTCTATAAAAGTTGCAGATTCGACCTAAACCGGGAGACGTCCGTATGCGCCGTACAGCAGTGCGATTCTGCCATTTCTACCAGGGTTTCGTACCTTAGGCCTCCTCCTTCATCCTAGATGCCATCACCTTCAAGCAAGAGGAAGTTTGCAACCTCCACCGGATCGTGAGACGAAGAAGACGGGTCCATTGGAGAGTAGTGACAGCTCTCTCTACCCCGGACGCAGTTGCTGACCGAGCTTGGACGCGGATTGACAACCCAGCGATTCCAACCGTGAATCTTCAACAAGACTTCGGATTCGGTCGATTTCTTGCCTTGTACTTCTCTTATTGATGTGTATATGTGTAGATCTCATTATTATGATGAGGTAGAGTACATAAACTTGTTCGTATTTCTATATTGCATGTCTATGTGAAATTGTTTTATGGTTTATGTTGCTTGAGGTGCGCCCCATTCCATCCTCCATCCCGCCGTTGCGTTCATTAATGCACTAGCAATTGCTAGTGGCGTGCTTGTCGAAGAGGTGCTTGCGACCCTCATTCCGCTTGCCTACTCGCCCATTCGCCCTTACGAAGTAGCGCGCCCAAGGCCTACGTAGATTCCATTCCGCCAAGCGAAGCATTGCATAGCGGCATTGCGTAGGAGTAGTGTAGTATTTTTCTCTTTATTTTCCACCAACCAAAACCCCCGTTTCCGCAATCCATACGACGTAAAGGACTTCAATCTCAAGTCCTTCCTCAATAGTTAGCTCCACCTTACTGTGTTCCTTCGAGATTCGATACTCGGGGATTACTCCTCGTTTTATATTACTTGAACAATCAGTACACTGCCGTTTCGTGCCGCAGTCTAGCTACCACCTATAGCGGTGTGCGAGATTTGCGCATCAGTACTCGCCAACCATGGGCACCTTTGGAGAGGAGGTTTTTTCTCTGGTTTTTGGGCGAGAGATCATGTACTCTGTTGACCCAGGTTTCCGGGTTCAACATTAGAGCTCTCTAGTGCTCTCCCAGGTGCTCAACTCAGCCTTGGTTTGGGAGGGGAAGGTCTTCTTGATCTTCCGGGTTTGCGGCGGGACCTCCTCGCTGCAGCTCATGGGGTCCTTTTCTAGTTATCTACCTTTGTTAGTGAGGTTCATTGCTCTGAGTGCCCCATTTAGTGTTCGCACTCAGAAGAAGTAAGCCTAAGCTACACCTTGTCGGTCCGAACTTCATTGAACCCAAGTTTTCGGGTCCAACATTCTGCAGCGGTGAACGTGGACCGTAGCTTGTTCAGAAAATTCTGAGTGCGTTCCATAACCAGAAGTGAAGGGTAGGGAACCGACCTAGAGAGATTGCAACTTTCGAGCGAGTATGTCAAGAAGAGTGACTTTGACGAGTTCATGAAGTCTATTTTGGAGACCCTACGCATTGCCCTCATGCCACCGGGCGAGTGCTCGACTCCCGTGGTTTTGATACTCGCCTCACAAGCTTTGGGCGAGGAGGCACCAGGCAGGAGACTAGGGAAGGAAGTGTTGGTGGGGGGAGGATGAGCGAGCCCTCCACGTGCGAGATCTATTCCCCAACCTGTCAGGTACTCGCTACCCAGGTGAAGAGACTGTATGAGTACCTTCAGCTTCTTCAGAAGTAGAAGGCTCTCCTTCACCTGCTTTAATGATATGGTCCTTTCTTTAGGAGTTGAGATTTTCTCCTTTGCTTCAGTCTCAGCTCTACTTTTTAGTAGTAGCTCATAGGACTTAAGCTTGCCAAGTAGGGCATCTGTGGAGATCTCCATGTGGCATCTGGACTCTCTGATGGCCCAGATCCTTGAATCCCAAGTGATTGGGAAGCACATGAGCAGCTTGTCATTTATTTCAGTCAGTGAGATCTCCTTGTGCAGTCCCTTGAGCTCATTAATTATGATGCTGAATATTTCATACAGTTCAACAACATTCTCTTCAAATTTCTTCTGAAAATTCTCATATTGGGATATGAGAAAGGACTTTCTATCATTTCTTTCATCAGAGCTCCCATAAACAAATCTGGACAGTGACTATTTCTTTGGCAGATTGACATTCAACCCCCTTTTGAAATATGTCATCTGACATAGTTGATGTCAAGACATTCATAGCCTTAGCATCGCATGCTTTCTTTTTTTTCTCAACATCAGTCCACTCAGCTCTGGGAATTAGTTCTTGTGTTACAGTCTCACTACTATCTTTTCTGTAAGGGATTGGTGGACCAAACAATACACCATCAAAGATGTCCTCATCAATAGAATTCACATTTAACTTCATTCCTTCCAGAGTGTAAATTTGTTCAGATTACACACTGGTGGTCCAGTGGATGCATAGTCCTTAGAACTCATTTTCATAAAATATTTATAAAATACAAAAAATTGAGTGAGAGGATCTTTTGATCAAGGTGTTAACCTTTTTCTGATCAACTTACCTCTGATACCAATTGAAAGTGCATAGTTGCTCCCCTGTGTATTCTCTAGAGGGGGGGGGGGGGGGATAGAGATTTAAGACTTTTCAATAAAATGTGCACAGAAAAATAATCCTAATTAATGAGTATCCAGAATTCCAACCAGAATAAAATAATCACAGAATACTAAAACTAAATAAGAGACAAGCACATAAAATTATCACAACACAAAAGAGACAAGAGCTATAGTGGTTCTCCAAAATCTGGGTACTCCACTCTTCTACCACCTTGGTAGGAATACACTTTCACGGTGCCTAAGTCTTTTGATAAGGATACTTTTAGAACCAGAAACTGAGTCTTTTGTTAAGAAGACTCTTAGAACCAAACTAGATCTTTTGATAAGGAGATCTTGATTCAAACCAGATCTTCTGATAAGGAGATCTTGAACCAGGATGAATCCTTTGAATATGGATTCTTAGGACACTTTACTCAATTTACAGAAAGTAGGAAATGGAGTAAGAAAAAGAAGATTATTCTTCTGAAATGAATCCACTTTCAGCAGTCACTGAGGATTATAAGCACTAAGTGTTTTCTGGATCCTTCTTCAGAGAGTGAATCCTTGCTTAGAAGAAGAAGCAAGGATTATGATAGCCTTGATCCAGTTATGATCTCAACGTTCTTTGTAAGCATCTTTCAGAGATATATAGATGAAGATGAAGCCTTCTGTAGCTTGTTGAAAAATGTTTTGTACATAGATCTGTCGTGTGTTGTAAGAGAGAGAGATGGAGAATAAAAATAATTGTATCCTTCTTCTTGAATTCTGTATGTATAATTTTTTGTCGATTGAAGATGAATGACTTTCCTTTTCTGATTCTTCTCCAGTTGGAATGTCCAAGAAGGATTATTGCTCTCTTTCTATTTGTGTTAACAGCCAGTCAATATCCTCTTGTATAACTTCCAATTTTATCATTTTGAATATCTAGAATTATTCTTTCTCTTCTTATTCATGTACGACCCGTTATAATTCAAATATCTTCCATATATATCTTTTGAATAAGCATCAGAATCTATTCTAGGAAGTTTTCCAAAACTGTGACTGTATTCGACGTTAAGTTGAATAACTTATGACTTCTTATCCACGCACCTCTGAATACTATTAGAAGAAGCTTCACAATCTTCTTGAGCTTCAAATTGAACTATATTATCGATGTTGCGTTGATTTCTTATCGATGTATCCATTGAGATGAAGAACGTAGACTTCAAACTCTGCCTTCTGCGCCGAATACAATTCAACATTGCATCGACTTCCAATGATGCGTTGACTGCCAATCTATGTTATCTTTACTTCTATTCAAAGTTACTTTTCAATCGAAGCTACGTCGACTTCTTTTTGACGCAGAATTAACTCAACTAGATTTTGCTCTCTTTTTGACTAGACTTTGATACTCTAATGTGAGTATGTCATCCTAGGACATCTAAAGACCATATTACCCTCACTATACAACATGGGTAATAAATTCTAGAGGATGAAATCACTTTTATATAATTTGTAAGATTAATCAAGAGGATGTTTTTCCCAATAATATCAACACCATCACCTTGCCAATTAAGTATAAATCGCACAACCTTGGTGAGGCGATCTACTACGACCCATATTGAGTCGCTTCCTGCAAGTGAACGAGGCAGTCTGTGAACGAAGTTCATTGAAATGTCTTCGAACTTCCATTTCGGTATCGATAGCGGTTATAGTAATCCTACTGGGTTTCAGAATTCTACCTTGACCATTTGACATGTTTGGTAATGGGCCGCATAATCCGCTACGTCCCTTTTCATTCTTGGCCAATATAGCGCACGTCGTAGGTTGGTGTACATTTTAACTACTCTGGGGTCAATGGAGCACCTCGACTGGTGCACCTCTCAAAGAATTTCTTCTCGTATTCCTCCAAAGGAGGGAATGAAGACTCGGTGCATATACTGTAGATATATATGTATATATTGAAGTCCTCTTGTGTACCATCTTGTAGGGACTTAATAATCAGAGTCGCCTCTGGGTCAGTTTTCTGAGTCTCCATCCAATATTGCTCGGCTTGATATTCCACCAGGTCCCTTCGAGTAATTGGGGTGATGTTCTAATCTGCTAATGATCACAACAAATCTTCATTTATTGCCTCCCTCCAATTCTCGGTCATTATTGGTTGACGGCTCAGTGCATCGACAACCTTATTGGCATCGCTATGGGGTATTGAAGTGTGAAATCATAATCATAAGGAAATTCTTGTTAAATTTTTGAAGTGGAAGTGTCAGGTCGGGCGGTCTATTTTTGGAGACCGTAGAGACCGTGCCACTTGTGTTACGGTCTTCCTCTAGAAACCATGAGCTCAATGTGACGACCTGGCTGGTGTGGTCGCGCATCTCTGGTGTTGGCGGCATGTGTTTGGTCTGCCTGCTTTGCCCAAGTATTATTGTTCTGGTTTAGACCGGGCGGTCTGCACTGGAGGTCACTTCTGCGGTCTCGTACTGCAGCCTGCATGAGTTTGTTCTGGTGGTCAGCTTGGTGTGTCAGAAAGTTCATGTGGCTCCAATCTTATAAGAGTCCGGGAGGGTTGTATGAGCTCGTTTCTGGTGGCCTGCTCCTGATCGGTCAGATGCTTATATGTCTGTTCTTATAAGAGACCGGGCGGTCTGCCGGTTTGTTCTTGGCAAGCTGTCTTGGACAGTTTTTGCTTAAGTGTAATAAGGTCTTGATGAGACCGTGCAGTCTGGTACTGGAGACCGCATGCTTCAATAAGGAAGGTGACTGTATCCCTTGGGGGTGGTGACGACATCCGTTTGTTTGCCTATAAATAGGAACGCTGGGGTAGCCATTCATATGCAAGAACTGTAAGAGCCAAAGTTGGTTTGATTGTGTCGGTCTCTTTCTGAGGTCATGCGGTTTGAGTTGTCTAACCGGGTTGTTCTGTTCGCAGGTTAGCGGCTAGCAGTCACCGCCAACATTCTCCCTTCTTTTTAGCTTTGAATAAACCAGTAGGCAGCGGTCTGTCTGTGCAGGCTGTGTTTAGGAGTTCTTGGACTATGCAGCAGACTCAGTTGATCAGGCGGCCTTAAGTGGTCGGGCAGTCTTGAGTTGCGGTCTTGCAGCAGGAAGCAGTTCTTCGTCAAGGGTTCGCAGGTTCTTCTGTGATCTTGAGACCGTGCGGTCTGGGCGATCAAGAAGTGCGGACAGTTGTTTTTAGCAGTTGAATAAAGCAGCGAGTTGTGCGGTCTGTGGTTGCAGTCTGTGGTTGCGGTCTGACAGCAGCGACTTGTGCTCTGTTCGCGCGGTCTCAGAGATAGCTGTGCTGCTTGCCTGTTCGAGCGGTCTGGCGGTCTTTGCTCTAGTAGTTCGCTGGGGGCTTGTTTTTGTATCTTGTGCTTCTCTCCTCTGTGATTCTTATGAATCATGTCTCGCCATGTATGTCTCGCGCTGTAAAGAGATAGTTAATACAAGTGCACTTTTCTATCTTCCCATTGTCATTGATTGTCACGCTTGTGGATTGTGTTGAAGTGTTCCACATTTTTACTTCACTCCAGACCTCTAAAATTTTTAACATGGTATCAGAGGAGGTTTCTTAGCAGTAATTAGCTTTGTCTTCTGCTTGAATTTCTGCAAGTCGGTTATCAATCAGTGGGATAGCAATGGAAGGAGGATATGCTAGAGGTCTTGGTATTGAGCTCCTTACGCAGACTAACTTTAAAAAGTGGAAGTCGTGCATGGAGAGCTATCTTTTTGGTGAGGATTTATGGGAGGTAGTTGGAGGAGAAGCAAGACAAGCTGTTGTTCCAGCTGAGGGGAATGCTGAGCTCGTGAAGGCTTGCAAGAGAACAAATGCGAAGGCTGAGTTCACTCTCAAGCGAGCTATCATTCCAGAGTTATTTGACCACATCATCGGGTGTAGGTCAGCTGCTGAAATTTGGACAGCCTTGGATGTCTTGTTCAATAAGAAGAATGTAGCTCGGCTACAGTTCTTGGAAAATGAGTTGGCGAAAGCAACTTAGGGAGACTTGTCCATTTTAACATTATTCTTGAAAATGAAGAACATATGCGCAGAGATATCAGCTTTGGACCCAGATGAGCCTATCTCAGAAGCGAAGCTGAAGAGGCACATAATCTACGACTTGCAGAGGGAGTATGTGGCCTTTGTTACTTCTGTGCAAGGCTGGGCCAATCAGCCATCGTTGCTGGAGATGGAAAACTTGCTTGCGTCGCAAGAGAGTTTGGCTAAGCAAATGGCGGGGATGTCAGTCTCTGGGGGAGAAGATGAGGTTCACTTTTCTGGAAAGAAGAAGCGTTGGACAAGAAGAAGAAGACATCTGGAGATGATGGTCCGTCTACTTAATATCAGCAGGAGAGGAGCTATGCTCCTAAGCGTGATTGGAAGAAGAAGGAAGGACCTAGATGCTTCAGGTGCAATAAGCTTGTTCACTTCAAGAAGGACTGCAGAGTCAATCTTCAGCCAAGGCATGCTGCAGGAAAGGAGGAGGCTGGTTCTAATGCAGATGATAGATGGAGTGATGGAGCTTTCATGACGGGCATGTGTGTTCAGGCTATGACTTCAATCAACTATCAGGATGATTGGATAGTGGACTCGGGTTGTGGTCATCATCGAACCAGATACGAGTCGAAGTTCTCTTATTTGGAGGCATATACAGGTAATGATGTTATAATTATGGCTGATGATACTATACATGCAGTAGAGAAGGAGGGTGTAGTTTCTTTGAACGATGATAGAGGTACTCTTACGTTGAAGAGTGTCTATCATGTTCCGGGGATGAAGAAAAACCTCTTCTCGGTGACCAATGCTGTGGATGCTGGCTATCACGTCCTGTTTGGTCCAACAAAAGTGAAGTTTCTTAGAAACGTGTTAGCGGTTGAGGCTGAAGTCACTCATGTTGTTAGAAGGGTGAAGGACTTGTTTGTGTTATCAACAAGTTCCTATGTTGATAAGATGAGGACTAATGATCGCGCTGCTATCAGGCATGAAAGACTTTGGCATGTTGGGATGGACAAATTGAAAGTTATTGCAGGGAGAGGCCTTGTAAGAGGTTTGCCTAGTTTGTCATCCTTCGGCGAAGGTCACATTTGTGCAGGATGTCAATATGGCAAGGCTCATCGCCTTCCATTCGATAAGTCAGAAAGCATATGAAAGGTGCCATTGGAGTGTATTCATGGTGATCTGTGTGGACCTACCGAGAATGCTAGTCTTGGAGGCAGCAGGTATATGCTAGTTTTGATTGATGATTTCACTAGATATACTTGGGTATATTTTCTGAAGGAGAAGTTGGAAGCGTTCGGGAAGTTTGTGGAGTTCAAGGAGCTCGTGGAGGGTCGGCTTAATCTGCGGATCAAGTAGTTCAGAACCGACAATGGAGGGGAGTTTACTTCCAATGCGTTCATCAACTTCTGCATAAAGCATGGCATCCGGAGAGAGCTCTCTTGTGCTTACACTCCACAACAGAATGACATTGCAGAGCGGAAGATCCATCATCTGATGGAGACCTGCAAGTGCTGGCTTCCTGCCAAGAATATCCCAAAGTCCTTCTGGGCAGAGGGAATGTCTTGTGCAACTTATGTCATCAATCAGATGCCTCTTAGTCCTATCAACATGAAGACACCTCATGAGTTGATGTTCAAGATAAATCCCACAGTGGAACACCTTAGAGTGTTCGGATCTACCTGCTACGTGCATGTTCCTGATGCCCTCAGAACGAAGCTAGATGCGAAAGCAAGGAAGCTAGTCTTCGTCGGTTATGATGACCAGAAGAAGGGTTGGAGATGCATGGATCCAGAGATACGGAGAGTTGTGGTCTCAAGGGATGTGGTATTTGATGAGTTAATGTTGTACCAGGGTAGCTCTTCTGTTGAGCTACAAGGAAGCATGGTAGATGGTGGACCAGGTGAAGCTAATAAGGAGGTTCTGGTGAAGTTGCCTGTTTCTCCAGGTGCTCCAAGTGCTTCTAGCTTTGGGTCAGGTGCTTCAGGTTCTGGAAGCAGGGGGAGTGATGCTCCAAGTATGCCTGAAAGGAGAGTTAGTCCAGAATAAGTAGCTGGAGAGGTGGATCAGAGTAAAGCTCTTAGAAGGTCCAAAATGACCATTATTCCACCATATCGGTATACGGGGGGAAACTTGGTGAGCTTCATCTCATGTTTCTTCGCAGGTCCCCTAGATGAGAGAGAGATGTCTTATTTTGAAAATGTCGTTGGGGTCAAGGAGTGGGAAGTGGCCATGGATGAAGAGATGGCTGCCCTCAGGAAAAATGAGACTTGGGACTTGGTGCCTAAGGTTGAGGGTGTTACTCCAGTGACTTGCAAGTGGGTTTTCAAGTTGAAGAAGAAGGCTGGCGGTAGTATCGAGCGGTACAAGGCTCGCCTTGTAGCTCGAGGGTTCTCTCAGAAGTATGGGGAGGATTATGAAGAGACTTTCAGCCATGTTGCCAAGATGACTTCAGTTCGGGTGGTGATCGCGTTGGCAGCTTACCAAGGGTGGAAGATATGGCAACTCGATGTGAAGAATGTCTTCCTTTACGGCGAGATCGATAAAGATATCTTGATGGATCAGCCACCTGGGTATATTTCTGAAGTCTACCCAAGAAATGTGTGTAAGCTTAAAAAGGCTCTTTACAACTTGAAGTAGGCGCCTCGGGCGTGGTATAGGAAGATCGCAGAATACCTCCAGTTCTGTGGATATTTTGCTTCTGATTCTGATTCAAGCTTATTCATAAAGAAGACGGGGGATCTTCAGGTATTGGTGCTGCTATACGTTGACGATATGATCATCACGTGGAATTCTGAAGTGGAGGTAGCTAGTCTTCGTACTAAGCTAGCTATCAGATTTGAGATGAAGGACTTGGGTGAGCTCCACCATTTCCTTGGACTCGAAGTGGAGATGAAAGAGGGCGGAATGCTTGTTTCCCAAAAGAGGTATGCAGATCGAATTGTGTGTTAGTGTTTCCAAGGTGATCTGGAAGTGATCAAGCATTTAGTCTCACTGTCAACGCGATATGAGCCTATGAGGTCACACACAATAGTATTTGGAGAAGTTGGAGAAAGAATTGTGTTGGCCTTACTCATATTCGATATGAGTGAAGGACCAATCCTATGACTTATTGGAGTTGGGTCGAGTCAACTGAATGCTCCACGGGTATTGTGAATATTGTATGGAGCGTGTTGACGAGTTTTCGAGTTGAGTCGTCGAGAGTGTCTCGATGACTCTTACTTCAGTTCGTCGAATGATGATTTTATGATCATTTGACGAAATCATAATGACTCGACGAATTTATGATTATTCGACGAACTCGGCGAATCCATGGCTCGACGAATTTATGATTACTCGACGAATTTGTTAGTGAAAGGTTCACTTGATGAATTCTGTTTTCACTCGACGAATTCTGTTTTTAGTCGACGAATTCAGTTTGTTACTCGACGAATTTCTTCAGTGAAATGTTCATTCGACGAATTCTATTTACTCCAATGTAAGTCGTGGGTGTGCGGATAGCTTCTCTCTTTCCTTAGGGTATAAATAAAGCCCGATTTTATACCATAACTATTGTTCCTTCTTTTGCGATCGGAAGAGAGGCGGAAGAGTTCCGCAAATAGGCCGATGGAAGAGTTTCGTAGGGTCTCAATTACGCCACCGCCGCCACCGCCTCTCCCTATCGTCGGACCTAGCATTCCGTGGGAGACGTTGAGGGATCTTCTTCTCCAACCTAGTTCTTGCTTGACAAGAAGCTTGGGTTCTTCTTCGATCGTGTGGACTTCCATAGAGGCGCTGATCGATTTCTGCGCTTGGAGCTCAGATTTTGTCTTCAGGATCAGATCTTGGAGCATCTTGGTTGAGTATTGACTCAATCCCCTTTAGGTATATTGCAATGCGTTTGTTAAATTATTTCTTGATTCATGAAATCGCAAGTTCCTTGAACTGTTTAAGGTTGTTCTTGTTCATTATTTCTACTACGCATATGTGATATGCATTCTACATTTGATGTATAGAAAACCCAACATTGTGAAGCGATTTGGCATGGAAGGGGGGAAGAGCAGCTCTACTCCACTGGAGGTTGGTATTCATCTTCTACGTGATGATGGGAAGGTTCTTTCTGATCCTTTGGTGTTCTGGGCTTTGGTCGGAAGTCTGATATATTTGACGATCACGAGGCCGAATATTACTTATGTGGTTGACCGGGTTAGTCGGTATATGGCAGATCCACGGAAACCTCATCTGATGGCTGCGAGGAGCATTTTGAAGTATGTCTAGACCACCTCAGATTTGGGTCTCTTCTATGGGATGGACTCGGGCTTTTGCTTGATTGGATACATGGATGCTGATTTTGGAGGAGATTTAGATGATCGGAGATCAACTTCTAGATACGTCTTTATGATGGGCTCTACAGCTATATCATGGTGCATCAAGAAGCAGGATTCTGTGTCTGTCTCTACAACGGAAGCGGAGTACAAAGCTTTGGCTTTGGCAGCTCAGGAAGCAATCTGGCTTAGGAGTATTTTGGAGGACATTCATAGGGAGGTACATGGTCCTACTCTGCTTTGGGGTGACAATGAGAGTGTCGTTAAACTGGTGAACAATCCAGTTTGTCATGCGTGAACCAAGCACATAGAGATTCAACATCATTTCATTCGGGAGAAGGTGTTGGAGGGATCTCTTATGGTTGAGCATGTGCAGAGCAAGGAAAATGTCACAGACATATTTACAAAGCCGTTGTCGAAGGAACCGTTCACATTGTTGAGGAGATTACTTGGGCTGACTTCCACTTCCCACTTCAAGGGGGAGTGTTAAATTTTTGAAGAGGAAGTGTTAGGCCGGGCGGTCTATTTTTGGAGACCGCAGAGACCGTGCGACTTATGTTGCGGTCTTCCTCTGGAAACCGCGAGCTCAGTGTGACGACCTGGCTGGTGTGGTCGCGCGTCTCTGGTGTTGGTGGCCTGTGTTTGGTCTGCCTATTTTGCCCAAGTATCCATGTTCTGGTTTAGACCGGGCAGTCTGTACTGGAGGTCGCTTCTGCGGTCTCATACTGCGACATGCATGAGTTCGTTCTAGCGGTCAGCTTGGTGTGTCAGAATGTTCATGTGGCTCTAATATTATAAGAGTCTGGGCGGGTTGTATGAGCTCGTTTCTGGCGGTCTGCTCCTGATCGGTCAGATGCTCTTGTCTGTTCTTATAAGAGACTGGGCGGTCTGCCGGTTTGTTATTGGCAAGTTGTCTTGGATAGTTTTTGCTTAAGTGTAATAAGGTCTTGATGAGTCCGCGCGGTCTAGTACTGGAGACTGCGTGCTTCAATAAGGAAGGTGACTGTATCCCTTGGGGGCGGTGACAATATCCATTCGTTTGCCTACAAATAGGGACGCCAGCGTAGCCATTCATACACAAGAACTGTAAGAAACAAAGTTGGCTTGATTGTGCCGGTCTCTTTCTGAGGTCGCGCAGTTTGAGTTGTCTGACCGGGTTATTCTGTTCACAGGTTAGCGGCTAGAAGTCACTGTCAGCAACGGTCTGTCTGTGCAACTGTGTTTAGGAGTTCTTGGACTGTACAACAGACTCAGTTGATCAGGCGGCCTTAACTGGTTGGGCGGACTTGAGTTGCGGTCTTGTAGCAGGAAGCAGTTCTTTGTCAAGTGTTCGCGGGTTCTTTTGTGATCTTGAGACCGTGCGGTCTAGGCGATCAAGAAGTGCGGACAGTTTTTTCAGCAGTTGAATAAAGCAGCGAGTTGTGCGGTCTGTGGTTGCGGTCTGATGGCAGTGGCTTGTGCTCTATTCGCACGGTCTTAGGGATAGTCGTGGGGCTTGCATGTTCGAGTGGACTGGCGGCCTTTGCTCTGGCAGTTCGCTGGCAGCTTATTTTTGTGTCTTGTGCTTCTCTCCTCTGTGATTCTTATGAATCTTGTCTCGTCATGTATGTCTCGCGCTGTAATGAGATAGTTAATACAAGAGCACTATTCTGTCTTCCCATTGTCATTGATTGTCATGCTTGTGGATTGTGTTGAAGTGTTCCACATTTTTACTTCACTCCAGACCTCTAAATTTTTTAACAATTCTAGCCACCGACATTGTCGGAGGTTCAGTTCCTTCTAGTTGAAGACATACTTGAGGCTCTTATCATCGGAGAAGATTTCACATATAATTCAGTACAAATAATATTTCCAGATTTTGAGGGCAAATACTACCGCACCTAATTCTAAGTCGTAGGTGGGGTAGTTATGTCTGCGCGACTATAATTATCGAGATGCATTTTCTATCACCTTGCCGTGTTGCATAAGCATGACTCCTAGCCCCTTCAAAGATGCATCGATATAGATTTAGAATCCTTTGGTTCCTGACAGAATTGTAGGGATATGTGCAGCGGTTAAGCGATCCTTCAACTCATTGAATGTTGCCTCGCATTCTAATGTCCACTTGAATACAGTTTCTTTCTTCGTGAGGGTGGTGAGGGGTAGGGAAATCTTGGAGAAGCCTTCCATGAACTTTTGGTAGTACCCTACTAGTCCGAGGAAGCATCAGATATTTGTTGCCATCTTGAGCGGTGGCCAATTAAGAACAGCTAGTACCTTATTCTGGTGCACAACTACTCCATCTTTCCTCAGATGTAGAAGGCTCTCCTTCAGCTTTCTTTAATGTTATGATCCTTTCTTTAGGAGTTGAGATTTTTCCCTTTGCTTCAGTCTCAGCTCTACTTTTCAGCAGCAGCTCATAGGACTTAATCTTGCTAGGTAGGGCATCTATGGAGATCTCTCTGTGGCATCTAGACTCTCTGATGGCCCGGATCCTTGAATCCCAAGTGCTTGGGAAGCACATGAGCATCTTGTCATTTATCTCAGTCAATGAAATCTATTTGTCCAGTCCCTTGAGCTCATTAATTATGATGCTTAATCTTTCATATATTTCAGCAACATTCTCTTCAGATTTTTTCTTAAAATTCTCATATTGGGATATGAGAAGGGACTTCTTGTTCTTTCTTTCATCAGAGCTACCTTCAACTAATCTGGACAGTGACTCCCAGATTTCCTTGGAAGATTGGCATTCAGCCAATTTTTGAAATATGTCATCTGACATAGTTGATACCAAGATATTCATAGTCTTAGCATCACATGCTTTCATATTCTTCTCAGCATCAGTCCACTCAGCTCTAGAAACTAATTCTTGTGTTATAGTCCCACTAGCATCTTTTCTGTAAGGGATTGGAGGACCTGACAATACAACATCAATGATGTCCTCATCAATAGAATTTATAAATAACTTTATTCTGGCCTTATAGAGTGTAAACTTGTTCAGATTACACATTGGTGGTCTAGTGGATGCATAGTCCTTAGAACTCATTTTCTTAAAATATTTTTAAAAAATATGAGTGAGAGGATCTTTTGATCAAGGTGTTAACCTTTTTCTGATCAGCCTACCTCTGATACCAATTGAAAGTGAACAGTGACTCCTTTGAGTATTCTCTAGAGGGGGTGAGTAGAGATTTAAAACCTTTCAATAAAATGGGCATAGAAAAATAGTCCTACTTACTGAGCAGCCAGAATTCCAACCAGAACAAAATAATTACAGAATACTAAAACTAAATAAGAGACAAGCACAGAAAATTATCACAACATAGATGAGATAAAAGTTATAGTGGTTCCTCAAAATCTGGGTACTCCACTCTTCTACAACCTTGGTAGGAATATACTACCTGAGTCTTTTGATAAGGAGACTCTTAGAATTAGGAACTGAGTCTTTTATTAAGGAGACTCTTAGAACCAATCAAGATCTTTTGATAAGGAGATTTTGAAACAAACTAGATCATTTTATAAGGAGATCTTGAACCAGGCTGAATCCTTTGAAGAGGGATTCTGAGGAGTCTTTACTCAATTTACAGAAAGTAGGAAATGGAGTAAGAAGAAGATGATGATGATGAAGATTATTATTCTGAAATGAATCCTCTTTCAGTAGTCATTGAGGATTGTATGCACTAAGTGTTTTCTGGATCCTTCTTCGGAGAGTGAATCCTTGCTTAGAAAAAGATGCAAGGATTATGATAGTGATGGCGCAAATCTCACACACCGCTATAGGCGGTAGCTCGACTGCGACACGAAACGGCAGTGTACCGATCGTTCAAGTAATAAATGTTGGGAATAAATCCCCGAGTGTCGGTCTCTTGAGGAACACAATAAGGTGGAGTTTACTATTGAGGCAGGACTTGAGATCGAAGTCCTTAAATCGGATGGATTGCGGGGGAGTTGGGTTGGCTTTTGGAAAACAAAATAAAAGCTAACAACTACTCCTATGCAATGCCGCTATGCAATGCTTCGCTTGGCGGGATGGAGACTAGGCAGGCCTTGAGCGCGCTGCGTCGCAAGGGCGGATGGACGAGAAGGCAAGCGGAATCGAACAATGCAGGCCTTGAGCGCGCTGCTTCGTTAGGCGGGATGGAATACGGGCCGCGATGCCACGCTTCGGTAGGCGGATGGGCGAGTAGGCTAGCGAAATGAGGGTCGCAAGCACCTCTTCGACAAGCACGCCACTAGCAATTGCTAGTGCGGCACCGGACAACCAACAAACCACACCACAAGGCGCACCTCAATAATATAAACAAAAATACTCAATCACATAGACATAATCAAGTAAAAATGCTATTTAATCAAAATACACTTCATCATAATGTTAGATCTAGTTGCAAATACATCAATAAAAGGAGAACAAGGCAAGAAATCGACCGAATCCGAAGGCTCGTTGAAGATTCACGGTTGGAATCGCCGGGTTGTCAATCCGCGTCCAAGCTCGGTCCGCAACTACGTCCGGGGTAGAGAGAGCTGTCACGACTCTCCAATGGACCCGTCTTCTTCGTGTCACGATCCGGTGGAGGTTGCCAACTTCCTCTTGCTCGATGGAGATAGCGGCTAGGTCTTCCTTTGGAGCTCTTGGATGAAGGAGGAGGCCGAGAGGAAACTCCGACTCAAGATAGGCGTGAAGAGCAAGCCCGGAGATCCTCCCTAAGGTGGGCGGCGATGGAGGGGCGAAACTGGGCGAACGGGAGCAGAAAACGGCGGAGTCGGGCGAGAGTCCGACCTAAAATCGCGAGCAGGGAATTTATAGGCGCTGGAATTAAACAGTGCGCACGGTCATTGGCGCACGACCAGTGGTCGTGCGCACTAGCATTCGGTGATCGTGCGCTCTGCCTGGACGGAACCTGCAAAGACAGAAATTATAAAATAACATGTTCGCACGACCAGTGGCGCACGACCGATGGTCGTGCGCACTAGCGTCAGTGGTCGTGCGCAATAGATGAAACAGAACTTAAAAATTAATGGTCAGTGCGCACGAGCAGTGGCGCACGACCGGTGGTCGTGCGCGCTGGAGTTGATGATCGTGCGCATTACACCAAACAGAACTTATGAAAAAAGCGTTAAGTGCACACGATCAGTGGCGCACGACCAGTGGTCGTGCGCAATAGAACCAGTGATCGTGCGCAGTGTTCCTGTGCAGAATTGCACCGGAAACACTTGCACGCCTCCTATTCCAGCACAAACACAGATCTAGCCACTGAAAGTGGCACTTAACAAGCACATGAATACTACTAAAGATAATAAACACGAAAAACACACCAAAATGGGCGTAAATGTGCACCTAGCATGGTTATCAAATATAAGCTATAATAAGGCTAAAGTGCGTGATATTGGCTAAATAACGGCCCAGATGAGTCCATATATGTGTATATGATGAGGACTCATCACACCCCCAGACTTAACTGTTTGCACGTCCCGAGCAAACAAATTCTACGCGAACGGGGAAAGAAAAGTAGATAGCTTAAAACTACAGTACAGAGTACCATGCGAAGTCGCATGCTCACGTGCATAAGAAGAATAGTAGAAAAGACGTCTAATTATAAAAACAGTTTATATATTTCTAAAAGAGTAAAAGCATATTACAACTACTCAAAATGGTGAATAGCGGTGAATCATCCGGTCATGCATACGAAGAAAGTAAACGAAGCGCTGAGACGAGCATTGCTCAAGATCGAGATGCGGGAAAAACTCCACTGAAATCCATCAGTGTCGGTGACCATAAGCTTGCCCGGTCACATTCTCTCCACGGCACTGGATTGGTTCGAGGCGTGGGTCAGTAGGACTTTCAGGTTAGAGATGGGGCTTGGGTTACGGTGAGGTAAACAATGATAAACAGGACGGCTTAAAACACCTAACCCAAATGAGCTTTAAGAATAACTACCCGTGCACCAACATCGAATGCAAGTGCACCACACCCCCAGACTTGGACTTTTGCAACATAGGTGTGTGCACCGCCTACTCCCAAAACATAATATTTCTACATGATTTTTCAATAAAACTCAATTTTTTTTTCTCTTTTTTTTTTCTTTTTCTTTTCATTTTTTTCGTTTTCAATTTTCTTTTTTCTTATCTTTTTCTTTCAGCAGATTTGTCAAATGCGCAAATCCACAAATTCACATGATAAACACCACGATCAACAACCCCCAAAATGTAAATAAAACTACAACTAAAGCTCAGATTTGGGTGTGTGACTAGGCTAGGCTTTTAGGCTTTGGTGAGATATATGTGGAGCTGAATCAAGAAAAGGGTAGGCACAAAGGGGCTAACAAGGGTAGATGATAGGCATGAAATAAAAAAAAAACTCAACCGGGCCAAAATAATGGCCTACGTCATTCTCACGCACTGGAACTATCCTATGCCAATGCTTCAAGAATCGCTTGGGGCAAGTTCTAGCCACCGAGAAAGATTCTCCTTTCTCCTGACTCAAGCAATACGAATCTAGCGATCGTTTACACACATCCTTATGCTACCGTTTGATTCACACCGGATTCACCATTTGAGTAGAGTAAACAACAATTACACTAATAGAAGAGATATAAAACCATAAGTATAAAAAGAAGTCTAATCTACACAAATTTCTATGCAGCTGAGCACTCGACTAGTAGCACTACTAGAGTCAACATTTTACTCTGCTATATAATCCTAAGCCATCACCTAGACTTTCCCAAATAAGCAGGAGAATTAAATTCACAACAGAGCAAGCAAACAGATGAGTACGCGCTCAAGTGGGTGATATGGTGTATGCTAAAATATGACATAAATAAAAATATACTTCTGATATGCAAAAACGTGTACACGTGTAGTGAACACTCGGTACACTCCCCCAGTCTTAAACTAAACAATATGCGCAGAATGTAGCTATGAAATTCAGAATAATGCTAGGGAAAGAGAGTACCCAGTGCTCAGAAATGAGCACACCAGAAGATTGGCGTGTAAACCTGGACTAAGCTGCAGCGTCCGCCATCCAGAAAAGAAACCTGCAGGGGGTCAGCTCCGCAAAAACAGAAGAAAATAGAAAACTGAAAAGAAAATACTACTAACTAAACATGATTAGATAAAAATAAAAATTGCAGAAAAGGAAGATAACTACTGGGGTTATTGTCATCCCAGCACGACTTATTCAAAATCTTAACGATTCTAGCTAATGGGCCTATGGAAAGAAAAGTGGACAGGTAACTGTTCTAATATCCGTGTCGGTAGCGGGTACCTATACGGAGAAAGAACAGTCACGCCTCTACCTGAATAAAGATAAAACCTGCCCATCACAGGTAGAGGGAAAAGAAAGTAAGAAGAGGAGGAGGCCTGGTCCTCACTCATCTCACCAAAACTATCCTTGCCCAGCAAGGTATCGCCCACAGTAGGTCTGCAGGAGGAGAAGGCAACGAGTGGAGCTTCCTCTACGGAGGGGGGATCAACCTCCTCACATGAGAAGATGCTCTCATCATTGACTTGAGCAAAAAGCTCCAAGTCCTCCTGGGATACCTGTGAAGACTCAACCTGCACAGGCTCGGATGAAGAGAGGGGATCAAGAAATAAACAAGATGAAGAACATGAATAATCAAAAATCGGGGGAGTGGTCCCGGTCTCACTCGCATTAGGTTGGGGAAGTAAAATAATGTTTGCATTGTTATCAATGCTACAAGATTCGGCGGGATCGACGGTGGCCAGGCTTAGGATTTGGACTTTCTCCACCGGTGCTGAGGAAAACTCCTCTTCACCTAGAAGGTTGTCCTCCTCCAAAGGAATAGGCACAACACTCAGATCACCAACCTCATCCTGCGACACATCATCAACAATGTCGTCGGAGACGAGTGTAGTATGCACAACGGGGGAAAGAATCGAATCCACTAGAAGTGGTGGATGCACTAGGAGAATGGGCTCAGCAATGTCGGTGCCCAGATCAGCCACACATCCGGTGACCGTATCCATGCCATACCCTTCAAGATGTGAAGGTGGCAAGGACACAAAACCAGATGTTGAAGGTGTGCTGCCAGAGTTAGGAGTTGGGACGATCCGGATATCCGGCTCGTCATCCTCATCCAATTGGCGAAGATAAGCAGCACAATCCTTCAGGGCGTGATCTGTGCCCCGACAAAACTGGCACTGCCTAGCAGGCTTCTTTGGCACAGCGGGGGCTGGAGCCGAAAAGAAGTATGACGGTAATGGCTCAGCAGAGTAGCCATAAGACTTACGCGCACCATATGGAGTATCAGACGGAGTCGATGCTCTATATGCTGGGCGAGAAGAATTATGCCTACTATTCTCCGTAGGGCATTCATCACTAGAGTGGGAGGTAGCTCCACACCAACGGCAACGGAAATTCAGATGTGCGCACATAGTGTAAAGATAATACGATTCAAAAATAAAAATGCTATTGTGCAAATACTACACCTAACAATAATTACTAAAGCAACCTAAGTAAAACAAGAAAATGGAATAAAGAGAAATAAAACAAAGAAATGCAATTTACAAATGGAAGGGCTTCTCTCTCAAATTCTCCCTCTCCAGAAAACTCACACGACAGTGTTCCCCGGCAACGGCGCCAAAAACTTGATGGCGCAAATCTCACACACCGCTATAGGCGGTAGCTCGACTGCGACACGAAACGGCAGTGTACCGATCGTTCAAGTAATAAATGTTGGGAATAAATCCCCGAGTGTCGGTCTCTTGAGGAACACAATAAGGTGGAGTTTACTATTGAGGCAGGACTTGAGATCGAAGTCCTTAAATCGGATGGATTGCGGGGGAGTTGGGTTGGCTTTTGGAAAACAAAATAAAAGCTAACAACTACTCCTATGCAATGCCGCTATGCAATGCTTCGCTTGGCGGGATGGAGACTAGGCAGGCCTTGAGCGCGCTGCGTCGCAAGGGCGGATGGACGAGAAGGCAAGCGGAATCGAACAATGCAGGCCTTGAGCGCGCTGCTTCGTTAGGCGGGATGGAATACGGGCCGCGATGCCACGCTTCGGTAGGCGGATGGGCGAGTAGGCTAGCGAAATGAGGGTCGCAAGCACCTCTTCGACAAGCACGCCACTAGCAATTGCTAGTGCGGCACCGGACAACCAACAAACCACACCACAAGGCGCACCTCAATAATATAAACAAAAATACTCAATCACATAGACATAATCAAGTAAAAATGCTATTTAATCAAAATACACTTCATCATAATGTTAGATCTAGTTGCAAATACATCAATAAAAGGAGAACAAGGCAAGAAATCGACCGAATCCGAAGGCTCGTTGAAGATTCACGGTTGGAATCGCCGGGTTGTCAATCCGCGTCCAAGCTCGGTCCGCAACTACGTCCGGGGTAGAGAGAGCTGTCACGACTCTCCAATGGACCCGTCTTCTTCGTGTCACGATCCGGTGGAGGTTGCCAACTTCCTCTTGCTCGATGGAGATAGCGGCTAGGTCTTCCTTTGGAGCTCTTGGATGAAGGAGGAGGCCGAGAGGAAACTCCGGCTCAAGATAGGCGTGAAGAGCAAGCCCGGAGATCCTCCCTAAGGTGGGCGGCGATGGAGGGGCGAAACTGGGCGAACGGGAGCAGAAAACGGCGGAGTCGGGCGAGAGTCCGACCTAAAATCGCGAGCAGGGAATTTATAGGCGCTGGAATTAAACAGTGCGCACGGTCATTGGCGCACGACCAGTGGTCGTGCGCACTAGCATTCGGTGATCGTGCGCTCTGCCTGGACGGAACCTGCAAAGACAGAAATTATAAAATAACATGTTCGCACGACCAGTGGCGCACGACCGATGGTCGTGCGCACTAGCGTCAGTGGTCGTGCGCAATAGATGAAACAGAACTTAAAAATTAATGGTCAGTGCGCACGAGCAGTGGCGCACGACCGGTGGTCGTGCGCGCTGGAGTTGATGATCGTGCGCATTACACCAAACAGAACTTATGAAAAAAGCGTTAAGTGCACACGATCAGTGGCGCACGACCAGTGGTCGTGCGCAATAGAACCAGTGATCGTGCGCAGTGTTCCTGTGCAGAATTGCACCGGAAACACTTGCACGCCTCCTATTCCAGCACAAACACAGATCTAGCCACTGAAAGTGGCACTTAACAAGCACATGAATACTACTAAAGATAATAAACACGAAAAACACACCAAAATGGGCGTAAATGTGCACTTGCCGAATGGGAGCAGAAAACGGCGGAGTCGGGCGAGAGTCCGACCTAAAATCGCGAGCAGGGAATTTATAGGCGCTGGAATTAAACAGTGCGCACGGTCATTGGCGCACGACCAGTGGTCGTGCGCACTAGCATTCGGTGATCGTGCGCTCTGCCTGGACGGAACCTGCAAAGACAGAAATTATAAAATAACATGTTCGCACGACCAGTGGCGCACGACCGATGGTCGTGCGCACTAGCGTCAGTGGTCGTGCGCAATAGATGAAACAGAACTTAAAAATTAATGGTCAGTGCGCACGAGCAGTGGCGCACGACCGGTGGTCGTGCGCGCTGGAGTTGATGATCGTGCGCATTACACCAAACAGAACTTATGAAAAAAGCGTTAAGTGCACACGATCAGTGGCGCACGACCAGTGGTCGTGCGCAATAGAACCAGTGATCGTGCGCAGTGTTCCTGTGCAGAATTGCACCGGAAACACTTGCACGCCTCCTATTCCAGCACAAACACAGATCTAGCCACTGAAAGTGGCACTTAACAAGCACATGAATACTACTAAAGATAATAAACACGAAAAACACACCAAAATGGGCGTAAATGTGCACCTAGCATGGTTATCAAATATAAGCTATAATAAGGCTAAAGTGCGTGATATTGGCTAAATAACGGCCCAGATGAGTCCATATATGTGTATATGATGAGGACTCATCAGATAGCCCTGATCCAGTTATGATCTATGTATTCTTTGTATGCTTCTTTCAGAGATAGATAGATGAAGACGAAGCCTTCTGTAGCTTGTAAAAGAATGTTTTTACAAAGATCTGTCGTGTCTTGTAAGAGAGAGATGGAGAATCAGAATAATTGTATCCTTCTTTTTTAATTATGTATGTATAATCTTCTGTCGATTTAAGATGAATGACTTTCCTTTTCTTATTCTTCTCTAGTTGGAATGTCAAAGAAGGATTACTGCTCTCTTTCTATTTGTGTTAACAACCCGTCAATATCCTTTTATATAACTTCCAATTTTATTAATTTTGAATCTCTGGAATTATTCTTTCTCTTCTTGTTCATGTACGACTCGTTATAATTCAAATATCTTCCATGTATATCTTTTGAATAAGCATCAGAATCTATTCCAAGAAGTTTTCCAAAACTGTGACTGTATTCGACGTTGCGTCGAATAACTTTTGACTTCTTATCGACGCACCTATGAATACTATTAGAAGTAACTTTGAAATCTTCTTTAGCTTTGAATTGAACTCTAATATCGACGTTGCGTCAATTTCTTATCGACATATCCGTCGAGATGAAGAAAGTAGACTTCAAACTCTGCCTTCTAGGTCGAATACAATTCGATGTTGCATCGACTTCCAATGATGTGTCGATTGCCAGTCTGAGTTATTTTTACTTCTATTCGAAGTTACTTCGACTTTCAACCGAAGTTGCGACGACTTCTTTTCGACGCAGAATTAACTCAACAAGATTTTGCTCTCCTTTTGACTAGACTTTGACACTCTAATGTGAGTATGTCAGCCTAGGCCATTTAAAGACCATATTACCCTCACTATACAACATGAGTAATAAATTCTAGAGGATGAAATCACTTTTATATAATTTGTAAGATAAACCAAGAGGATGTTTTTCGCAACAATCTCCCCCTATTTATCTTAACAAATTTTATAGACTTTTAAGTGATTTCAACACATTGAAAAATAAAAGAGTATACATCAAAGCATATGTTAATTGAATGACAACATAAACTGAGAATCTTCTGAAATAAAATTTTGAGAAACTTTTGAATAAGGAAATGATTGTCCACCATAATTGTATCTCAGATATGTGCATTGAAGAATTATAAGAGTAGTTTAACATTTTCTTCTCACCTGATTGTTACTGATCTTTGGGAGAATTTTTTTCTTGAAATGACATGTGTTGGCACATTTCTTTGTAGAAATATGAGAGGCTCCTCCTCCTCCTCAGCAGATTCGTTAGCATTTTTCTCTTCCTCAGTAGATTTGTCATCATCATTTTGAAGCTCCCTCTGAAGTGATGCAGTACCTTCAGCACTGTGAGCAGCTTCATGAGAAATTGTAATAACTTCCTTTAAAATCTATTCATCAGCTGTGAGGAGCTCTCCCTTGGTTGATGCAGTTAACTCCCCCTGATTTGTGCAGGCTTTTTTGGAGCAGGAACTGAAATAATTGTAGTAGGCACTTCCTCCTCTTAAACAGTCTCCCCTTCCGAACCTTACTGACAAGTGAGGTTAAGAAAGATCTTGTTATCTTGTAGGAAGATATCATTGTGTTGATTGCCTGAATTAACTCCTTTGTTTCTTTTAGTTCAGTTTCCATCTGAGAGTATTTTCTTTGAAACTTCCTTGACTGAGTCTATAGCAAGTCAGAGAATGTCTCAGTGGCCAGATACACTGCTTTAGATATTGCCTAATTAATATCAAAAGGAGGTATAGTATGGGAGGTAGAAGTTGTGTCAGTAGGAGGAGTTGGTAGGTCAATAGGAGGAGTTGGTTGAGGGATATCTTGTGCTAGAGGAGCAGAAAGAGTGACTGTAAGATTGTGTTGTAGAGTTGTGGTAGATTGTAGTTTGAGGGAAGGGATCTGTGTTGGTTGTATATCAGCTAGGGTATTTGGTATGAATGATTCCTTTTCCTAGCAACTGGAGATGAGGGAGGAGATGGTGGAAGTTGACCATGCTTTAGAATTTGTCGGGTCAACTTGGAGAAGATCACTATATTAATTCTTTTTCCTAGAGGAATGAGCACTCCTTTGGATCTACACACCACTGGATAGTGGTGATATAGTACTTGACTCATCATCCTCATGTATGCATTTTCTTTGTGAGCATACTTGTGACCAATTAGTTGTAGGAGGCACCTCCCCAGTGAATTCTTTTGTTGAGGACCAACACTCCCATGATTTGCAGTTGCTGTTTGGGAATCGCATCATGAGCAGAGATTTTATATAGTAGGACATTGCCTACTATGTCTACCAGGAACCTGTATTCTTCAGAAAAACCATTCTTCTTTAGATTGATTATTTTTTCTTTATTGAAGTTCATGATCTGTAGTGCTTGTTGAGTTTTTGTCGCCGTTAGTTCAGATGAATCCTCACCTGCTGGTAAATCGAAGGTGAGATTCAACAATTCCTTAATAAAGTGGATATTATTGTCAAAAATTCTCCCTCTAAGAGACCCATCCTATTCAATATGAATGTTATCTTTCAGCTCTGTCAATTCGACATCATATATCTTGCTCCTTGTAGAAATCAATTTTGTGAGTCCTGCAGTTTGGAAGAGACCCAATATTCCTTTGAAATTTTCCAAAGCAGTGTTAAGCGATTCAATGTCAACATCGAACCCTGAATTCTCCTTTGAAGGATTCATTAAATCTTATAAGAGTACCTGCAAAAACAAACAAGGAAGGGATAAAAATGGGAATAAGAACGCAAGAGAGCTAGAGAGAGAAAATTTGAAAAAGTGAAATGATCTAATGTTTGTGTTGCTTAAAGAAGGCGATTCATCATAGCTTAGGGTTTTAATCAAAGAAACGTCGAAATGAAATAGATTCAGCGCGCCAAAATAAGTCAAGATAGCTTATAGAAGCAAATACTACGCGTGATCGACATGTCGACATTGTGTCGAGTGGTAATCGACATGACTTCGAATTTATGCAATAACTATTAAGTCGATGCATACGTAGATATAAATTTTATGCTGCGTCAAGTGCTATTCAAATTGACTATCACAGACATCTCTCGAAGCTGGCGTCAAGTAGAATCAACGGTGCATTGAATTCTATTCGACACAGCTCTGAATTAACAATTGAATTTTCTTCCAGAAATTTTTGTTGTTTTTCCCAGCAATAGATTTTTATTGAAAATAGCATTTATTAGATAATATGTGTGAATTGGAAAGCTCCATCAAGGGCCTTAGAGAAGAGTCACCCCTTTGATTATCTGTAGTTGCACATTGAAGATGTAACTTCCCTTTTTCTACATTATCTCTGAGGAAGGGACCCTAAGTTTTCCTGCACATGAAATTCAAATATTAGAGGGTACCCAGATTACCTTGGGGACTCTTTTACCATTATAGGGTGATATGAAAGAGTAGAGTGGTCTTCCATTATACCCTTTTGGATGACAGATAATAGGTCTATCAAACCAAGATATGTTAGCTTGGTCCTGGAAATTTGCATAGAAGTTATCTCTATATAGTAAATCGGTAGAATACCTAATGATTTTTTTTTTGTTTTTAGCTTTTTGGTTGTTCTTCATTAATTTTTCTGAATGATTCTTGCCTAGTTTTCTTTTCTCATTATTAAGATTCACCCTATTAAATATAGTAATTTTATCTGGATGGTTATTTAGTTCTTCACATATTTGACTTATTTCATTCACTTGATTTTCACTAGGCCTAACAAATACTACTGGATTTTTCCAATTTGGTTTGCTAGAGGTTACTATGCTAATTGATGGATCTTCTCCTAAACCAAGATATCTAAATATTATAGAGAAATTCTTTGTGATATCTTTTAGCTTTTGACTCCTCCCATTGAGTGAGTCTTCAAATGCCTTTATCTTTATAAGCTCTTCTTTTAGTGTTAAATTTTCAGTAGTTAATTTATTTATTTCTGTGTCCTTCTTATATACCTTATTCCTTAATTCATAGTATTCAGAGTATATATCATCTTCCTTAAGATCTACTAATTCTTTCCTAAGTGTTTTAATTTCTTTTTGAGCTTTTAGATAATCATGACAAAATTTTTAAAGCAATTTTTAAATTCTTCTGAAGTAAAATCAAAGTCATCAAAGAAAGATACCCGATCTTCCTCAGAGGAATCTTCTAAAGCCATCAGGCGGGCTTCTTCAGCAGCAGTTTCTTCATCACTTTCAGATGAAGAGCATGACTCAGATTCTGAGTCACTCCAGGTTTCAGCTATGAAACACCATTATTTTTTCTTATCCTTCTTTCTGAAGGAGTTCTTCTTGTGCCCCTTCTTGTTGCTTTTGTCCTTCCACTCTTCTGGACATTCAGGGGCAATGTGCCCTAGCTTTTTGCAGGCAAAGCAGATTACTTCTTGCTTTGAAGTCTTATCAAACCTTGACTTTTTTGAGCTCCTATCCTTTCTTCTGGAGTCTTCAATTTTTACCCACCTTCTAAACCTTCTGGACAAGAGATTAAACATCTCATCTTCAGAAGTAGAAGGCTCTCCTTCAGCTGCCTTTAATGTTATTGTTGGGTATTGTGTCCACAATCACCTAGATTTGAAGATGTCCCCTAGTGAACTAAAATGAATTGAGTATGTATTTGATGATTTCTGTTTAGATGTGTTATGACAGGTCTTAATGCTAAGTGCACACCAAGGTCAGGTTGCAATGGATCACCAAACACAGTTCTGGACAATATAATCCCTCATTGTGTAGAACAAAGTGTTGGTCCATGTGTAATCTCTCTTTTGGGGTGTACTTCATATACTCATAACTGAAGGTTTTCAAGGTTGAGGAGTGGAGCAGGTTTTCAGTAGAGAAGAAAGTTTTTCTAAGTCAATTCGTCGAGATGTCTCGGGTCATTCCGACGAATCCCGACGAATCAAGACAGAAGCCATTTGTCTTGTTTAAAGAAAAAAAATTCTGCAGTTAAGTCCATTCGTCGGCTGTTCTCGTGAACTCCCGACGAATGCCGACGAATCAAGACAGAAGCCATTTGTCTTGTTTAAAGAAGAAATTTCTGCAGCTAAGTCCATTCGTCGGATGTTCTCGTGAACTCCCGACGAATCCCGACGAATCCCGACGAATGAAAACAGAAGGTGTTTTTCACGGGTTGTTCAGTGCTTTTCTGTGGCCAAGTCTTTTCGTCGGATGTTCACGTGAAGTCTCGACGAATGACGGACAGACGGATTTCAAATCTTTGTTTCGATTTCGAAAATTAGGGTTGGCCGCCACGTACAGTACACGTGTCGCTCCTCCCTTCTTTGTCGCATGAGCCGTTGAAGTCCTCCCTATAAATAATCCTTTATTTTTAGGGCATCACACATCTTTCTTCCTCACTCGTTTTGTTCAGAAACAAAAAGCTGTTCTCCTCTTCCTTTGCTGAACAAGTTTTCTGAGACCTAACATCTGCTGCTCAAGAGTTATTCTTCTTTGTTGTTAGAGTTTTCTCAGATAAGAAGGTCTTTGATCCTTGTGCTGCACTCCATATTGACGATTCTTTCGAGTAGATCAAAGGGCCTATTCAGATCAGGTTAGCCAAGTCTATCTTCTTCAAAATCTTTCAAGATCCAAGCTTTCTCTCTCAAGGAAGAAGAAGATTCAGTTTTCCCAAGATCTGAAGTTAATCTCTGTTGAGGTTTAGAAGAAGTATTTTTTATTTCTATCTCTATTTGATTTCTGTAGGAGTTTTTACTCCGAGTTATTTGTAGGAGCGGTTTGCTCCGAGTTGTAGGAGTTGTTTTACTCTGAGTTGTAGGAGTGGTATACTCCGAGTTGTAGGAGTTTTGACTCCGAGGTGTAAGATTATTTATAATCTGAGATTGGTGAAGTAGCTGAGTCTAGCCTCGTAGTGCTAGATAGGCGAGGCGGGAAAGAGGACTACCCACATCGGGGAACCTCTATAAAATCCTTGTGTCTGTGCTGTGCTTTATTGTGTTCTTTTCTGTGTTATATTTTAATTCTGCATGAAGACATAGAATCCACCTATTCACCCCCCTCTAGGTGATTTAGGCCGCAACTAGATACTTTCAGTTATGGTCCTTTCTTTAGGAGTTGAGATTTTCTCCTTTGCTTCAAGCTCAACCCTACTTTTCAGCAGCAGCTCATATGACTTAAGCTTGACAAGTAGGGTATCTGTGGAGATCTTCCTGTGGCATCTGGACACTCTGATGGCCTAGATCTTTAAATCCCAAGTGCTTGGAAAGCACATGAGAAGCTTGTCATTTATCTCAGTCAATGAGATCTCCTTGTCTAGTTCCTTCAGCTCATTATTTATGGTGTTGAATCTTTCATACATTTTAGCAACATTCTCTTCAGATTTCTTCTGAAAATTCTCACTTAGGATATGAGAAGGGATTTCCTGTCCTTTCTTTCATCAGAGCTCCCTTCAACTAATCTGGGTAGTGACTCCCAAATTTCTTTGGCAGATTGGCATTTAACCACCTTTTGAAATATGTCATCTGACATAGTTGATACCAAGATATAGTCTTAGCATCATACACTTTCACTTTCTTCTCATCACCAGTCCACTCAGCTATGGGAACTAGTTCTTGTGTTACAATCCCACTAGCATCTTTTCTATAGGGGATTGGAGGACCTAACAATACAACATCAAAGATGTCCTCATCAATAGAATTCATATATAACTTTATTTTATCCTTCTAGAGTGTAAACTTGTTCAGATTACACATTGGTGGTCTAGTGGATGCATAGTTCTTAGAACTTATTTTCTTAAAAAAATTTTAAAATACAAAAATATGAGTGAGAGGATCTTTTGATCGGGGTGTTAATCTTTTTCTGATCAACCTACCTCTAATACCAATTGAAAGTGCACAGTGACTCCCGTGAGTTTTCTCTAGAGGGGGTGAATAGAGATTTAAAACTTTTCAATAAAATGTGCATAGAAAAACAATCTTAATTACTGAACATCCAGAATTATAACCAGAATAAAGTAATCACACAATACTAAAACTAAATAAGAGACAAGTACACAAAATTATCACAACATAGAAGAGACAAGAGCTATAGTGGTTCCCCAAAATTTGGGTACTCCACTATTCTACCACCTTGGTAGGAATACACAATCACAGTGTCCGAGTCTTTTGATAAGGAGACTCTTAGAACCAAGAACTGAGTCTTTTGTTAAGGAGACTCTTAGAACCAAACTAGATCTTTTGATAAGGATATCTTGAACAAAACAAGATCTTTTGATAAGGAGATCTTGGACCCGGCTGAATTCTTTGAAGAGGGATTCTTAGGACTCTTTACTCAATTTACAAAAAGTAGCAAATGGAGTAAGAAGAAGAAGATGATGATGAAGATTATTCTTTTGAAATGAATCCTCTTTCAGCAGTCACTGAGGATTGTAGGCACTAAGTGTTTTCTGGATCCTTCTTCAAAGAGTGAATCCTTGCTTAGAAGAAGATGTAAGGATTATGATAGCCCTAATCCAATTATGATCTTTGTATTCTTTGTATGCTTATTTTAGAGATAGATAGATGAAGATGAAGCATTCTGCAGCTTGTAGAAGAATGTTCTGTACAAAGATTGTCATGTGTTGTAAGAGAGAGAGAGAGATGGAGAATCAGATAATTGTATCCTTCATTTAGAATTCAGTATTTATAATCTTTTATCGATTGAAGACTTTACTTTTCTGATTCTTCTCCAGTTGGAATGTCCAAGAAGTATTATTGCTCTCTTTGTATTTGTGTTGACATCCCATCAATATCCTTTTGTATAACTTCCAATTTTATCAATTTTGAATCTCTGGAATTATTCTCTCTTCTTGTTCATGTACGACCCGCTATAATTCAAATATCTTCCATATATATCTTCTATGTAAGCATCAGAATCAATTCCAAGAAGTTTTCCAAAACTGTTACTATATTTGACATTTCGTCGAATAACTTTTGACTTCTTATCAATGCATCTCTGAATTCTATTAGAAGTAGCATTGGAATTTTCTTTAACTTTGAATTGAACTCTGTTATCGACGTTGCGTAGATTTCTTATCGACGTATCTGTCGAGATGAAGAGCGTAGGCTTCAAACTCTGCCTTCTGCATCGAATACAATTCGACATTGCGTCGAATTCCAATGATGCGCTGACTGTCAGAATGAGTTATCTTTACATCTATTCGAAGTTACTTCGGCTTTTAATCGCAGCTTTGTCGACTTCTTTTCGACGCAGAATTAAATCAACTAGATTTTACTCTCTTTTTTACTAGTGTACAACCCTCATTTTTGCCGAGCTGACGTGGCCCGGTGCAGCTAGGGGGCGTAGTTGATCGACCCATCGGAGGTCATCTAGACCGAAGAGAGAAAGCCTTGGGGGCAGACTTCCTTGGATGAGTGGACCTTGGGTCCACTCGCCCGAGTGGGGGGGGGGAGTGAACCTAGGGTCCACTCGCCCAAGGGTGTGGGCGAGTGGACCTATGGTCCACTCGCCCCAGGCAGCTGGGCGAGTGTACCAAGGGTCCACTCGCACGGAGGGTTGAGTGGACCGTGAGGTCCACTCGCCCAGTCAGGGTGGTGGACCTCGGTCCACTCATTTGACCCCCGGCAAGGGGGGAGTGGACGTCTCGTTCTCCACTCGCCCCTCCTCCAGTTCTGGTCGTTCAGGTTCGTGGTTGAGCTACGGATAGTAGAATTTTGGCTATCCATAGCCCAATTTTGGGAAGTCTATAAATAGACCCCCATGGGCACCTTGGGAAGGGTTGGAATCTCCTCTCCCTCACGTGTATCTTGTGAGCGAGCACTACCCTCCCCCCCCCCCCTCCTCCTCCTTTGTCAGTGAAGGTTGGGGGTGAGGTGATCCATAGTTCCCTCATAGGTGCCCAGGCTCAGCATTGGCTTGGGAGGGGAAGTTCTTTGTGAGCTTCTGGGTGTGTGGTGGGACCTCTACGCTGCAGCTTAAGGGGTTTGTTATTGGACTCAAGTGTTCTTCAAGGGCAAGGTCTTTCGGTTCTTAGCAACTGGTCAAGGGTTCTAGCTCGGGTCAAGTAAGGGTTAGCTGCATCCCCTTTTCAAACGTTGAGACCAGTTCTCTGGTTTTAACATTCTGGTGCAGTGAGCGTGGAAGCGACATATTTGGAAAGCTCTGGGCAAGTCTCATGGCTGGAAGCGAAGAGCCAAGGAACTCACCTCCTCCCAGCAAGTCGTGGCAATTGGCAAGGGAAGAGGAGGCAAAGAAGGCAGATCATGTGTTGGAAGATTTGGCAAAGTTAGAGGTGGCAGAGGAGGTAAAAGAGAGGGAGGTCGTCAACAGCAGTGGACGACTAGAGAAGATACCAATCCGCTGGAGGCTGAGTGAGCAGGATCAAGAGAGGGTCTGAAGGTGTGTCCAACAGAATGTGGATATCTTCGCATGGAGTGCTGCAGAGATGTCGGGTGTCGATGCGAATGTAGCATGTCATCGCCTCAACCTAGACTCAAGTATCCGCCCTATCCGCCAAAAGAAGAGAGCTGTGTCTGTTGGAGTTTCTGAGGTGATCTCAAAGCAATCAACAGTTAGTCTTACTGCCAACGCAATATGAGCCTATAGGGTCGCACATAAAAGCATTTGGAGAAGTTGGAGAAAGGATTGTGTTGGCCTTACTCATATTGGATATGAGTGGAGGACCAATCCTATGACTGCTCGGAATTAAATTGAGAATGTCTCAACGGGAAACAAGTACTCTTGAAGAATCGTCGAAATGGTTTCAACGAATTCATTAGGACTTGGCAAATTCGGCGAAAGTGTTTCGACGAATGGATTTATATAGACGAATTCATTTAAAGGGTTTAGACGAAACTATGTCAATTCGTCTATTTGAATTCGTCTAAATTGTTTAGACGAATTTATGATGATTTGTCTAAAGTGTTTAGTCAAAATTGTCTATTTGAATTCGTCTAAATTGTTTAGTTGAATTTAAGATAATTTGTCTAAAGTGTTTAGTCGAATTATAATACATTTGACGAATTTAAATCCTGGCAGAATTGTTCTGTTTTTCCCTCTGGTCTATGGATAACCTATTTTATGCCTTGCGTATAAAAGAGATGCGATTAGGTCTTCTGAAGTAAGGACGAATCGATCCTTTTCGCGACTTTTAGAAAGGTCGAAGACGGAAGTGTTTCAATACTCCTCGCCCCGTCCGCCGACCTCATCATTCGCCGAACGTCACCGCCTCCTCTTCAACGGACCTAGCAGTTCGTGGGGACGCAGAGGGATGTTCTTCTCCGACCCATTCCTTGTACGACAAGGCATTGGGGTTCTCCTTCCTTGTGTGGATCTATGTAGAGAGGCCGATACATTTCGGTGCTTGGAACTCGAAGTTCATCTAACAGATTTCTTCTTGGAGCATCTTGGTTGAGTATTGACTCAATCCCAAAAAGGTATATCACATTTTGCTTTCCTAATCTCTTGATTCATGAAATCCGCAAGATCCTTACTCTTTGGGTTGTTATTGTTATTTCTTCCGCTGCGCACATTTGATGTGCTTTTATCATTATGAATGGTATATAGAAAACCCAACAGTGTCGACCACCCTCGTCGGGCCGATCATATAGGAGGTGGGGAAACTGCTAGAGGCAGGGTTCGTCGAAGAAATCCAATACCCAGGTTGGGTTTCTAACATGGTGATGGTGAAGAAGGGGGATGGGAGGTGGAGAATATGTGTGGACTTCTCTCTGTTGAACAAGGCCTGTCCTAAGGATTGTTATCCTTTGCCTCGAATTGATGCACTGGTAGACTCAGCAGTCGGCTTCCCGGTGATGAGCTTCTTGGATGCGTTCTCCAGATACCATCAAATCTGGATGCATCCGCCAGATGTTAGGGATGTTTCTTTCACCACAGACGATGAGTGTTATTGTTATTTGATGATGCCTTTCGGACTGAGGAACGCAGGAGCAACCTACTAAAGAATGATGAGACCTTCGCTACCCTTCGGAGGTTCAAGATGAGGCTTAAACCTTCTAAATGTGTCTTCGGAGCAAGCCGGGGAAAGTTCCTAGGTCACCTACTCACCCCAGAGGGGGTCGAACCCAATCCGGACAAGCTGAAAGCCATCCTGGAGTTGGAGTCGCCGAGGAGTGCGAAGGAGATTCAAAAGCTAACAGGGAAGTTAGCAGGGTTGTGCCAGTTTCTCTCCAGATCAGGGGAGAAGTGCTCTCCCTTATTCAGAGCCATGCGCTAGGGTCAGAAGTTTGAGTGGACACTGGAGTGCGAGAAGGATTTTCAGGCGTTGAAGGAACAACTGACGCGGGCTCCTTTGCTCTAGGGATCGAGAGAAGGAGAAGACCATTTTCTCTACCTAGGTGTAGGAGTTGAGGCGGTGAGCTCCGTCCTGGTCTGGGAGGAGGGAAAGAAGCAGTTGCCGATCTACTATGTTAGCCGAGTCCTGAAAAAGGCAGAGCTCAGGTATCCCATCCTAGAGAAGCTGGCATTCGCTTTGATCATCTCAGCCCAGAAACTTCGCCCCTATTTCCAGGCTCAATCGATCAGAGTGTTGATCGATCACCCCCTTCGCAACATTATGGAAGTAGTGGATCACTCAGGCAGACTGGCAAAGTGGCCAGTCAAGCTTAGCGAGTTCGATGTCACCTTCGTCCCTCGGCTATCAATGAAAGCACAGGCGGTAGCTGACTTCCTGGCAGAGTATGTAATCAAGGTAGAGGGGTCGGAACCCACTGGGTTGATGGCGTGGGAGATGTTCGCAGACGGGGCATCGAGAAAGATTTCCCTCGACGGAGGGGTGATCCTGGTCAGTCCGCAGAGGATAAGGATCGAGCAGGCGATCGACATCCGATTCCCCGTGACCAACAACCAATCCGAGTATGAAGTAGTGGTGGCTGGGCTTCGCCTGGCAAGGGAACTGGGAATCCGAGATGTGAAGTTTTTCACAGATTCGATGGTGGTGGCCTCCCAGGCTAAAGGAGAGTTCGAGGCGAAGGAGCCGAACCTCCAGCGGTATCTGATGAAGGTTAAGGATCTCATCGGGTGGTTCCATACTTTCTCCATCCAGCATATTCCGAGAGAGGAAAATGTCCGAGCAGATCGGTTGGCGAAGTACGTCCCTCGTGCGGGAGGAACGGTGACCGAGTTGTTCCGCCCATCCATAGAGGAAGGGGAGCTGATGGAGATAGACCAAGGATCCTCGTGGGTGGACCCGATCCTAACCTTTATGGCCTTAGGCAAGTTCCCGTATGGGGTCCCAGATGAGAGGCAATTCAAGTACAAGTCAGCATACTACCTGATGTGAGAAGGAAGCTTGTACAGGAAGACTCTGACTGGGCTTCTAGCAAGGTGCGTAACGGAAGATGTAGTTCCAAAGATCTTGGAAGAAATCCACTCCGGGGAGTGCGGAAGCCATTCCGGAAGCCAAACCTTAGAGAAGGGGTGTTGAGGCAGGGGTACTTCTGGCCGACCCTTCGAAAGGACACCATGGAGTTCGCGAAGAAGTGTTAGAAGTGCCAGCTTTTTACACCACTCCAACTTCAACCCGCGCATAGGCTCAGGACAATCACAGCACCCTGGCCCTTTTCCATCTGGGGAATGGACTTGGTCGACCCATTCCCTCAGGCCAGCGGTCAGAGAAGGTTCCTATTAGTCATGATCGACTACTTCTCCAAGTGGGTGGAGGTTAAAGCTTTGGCGAAAATGACCTCGCAGGTAATAAGAAATTTTATTTGGGGAGAAATAATCTGCAGGTACGGGTGATGAGTCCCATTTTTATACTAATTTTCGGACTCATCCGGGCTAGTTTTCCTGCTGTTGTACTTCAGTTTTGGTTCATATTTGTTTATATTCACCTTGTCCATGCTTTTACTTGAAGTGCATATTTAGGCCCGTTGTTGTGTGCAATTGCGCACTATATTGCTGGGGGTAAGCACATTGTGCTCCCCATTGTATTTTTATCTTTATGATTGTGCTGGAAGTGTATTCCCAGCGTGCGCTTTGGCTGTGAGTAGGGGCAGATCTCCACTTTGCCCTAATTCATGCCTGCATGAATCGCACGGTCGTGCGTTTTCTTGACGCACGGACGGTTGCGATCGTGCGCTCATGGTGGCTGTCAAAATGGTGATCTGAATGTGGTCGTGCGTTTCTACGCACGGGCGGGTTCGCCCGTGCGTGAGTAAAACGCACGAGCTCCCTGTTTGCCTGTTTTTCGTTCAATCGGAAGTTACCCGTGCATTTTTACGCACGGTCGAATTCGACCGTGCGTGAGTAAAACGCACGGGCGCGTCTTCCTTCTTCCGGCCCTTCTGCTTTGCTTAAGTATCGCACGATTCACGCACGGTCGTGCGTTCGACCGTGCGTGACCAATTTTCTGATCTTTTTCTATAAAAGTTGCAGCTTTCAACCTAAATAGGAGAGACCGTACACGCCGTACCACTCCGCCGTTTTCGCCATTTCCGCAAGGGTTCCGTCCCTTTGGGCCTCCTCCATCTTCCTCAAGCCCCAAGGAGAGAGATTCAACCCTACATCCACTAATATCCAAGGAGAAGGAATCTAGGTCGTACGACCGGATTGTGACACGAAGAAGACGGGCCATTGGGTGGTAGTGACAGCCTCCTCTACCCCGGACGCAGTTGAGGACCGAGCTTGGACGCGGATTGACAACCCAGCGATTCCAACCGTGAATCTTCAACAAGACTTCAGATTCGGTCGATTCCTTGCTCTTTCTACCTTTGTATTGGTAGTTGTAATTTGTATTTCTCTACAGTTTGATGATGTGCACTATGAACTCTGCGTTATAATGTTTATTTCATTTATATGAGATTATTTTGTTCATATGTGTGTTTGAGGTGCGCCACCATCCATTTTCCTTTCCGCCGTCATGTTCGTGTGCCGCACTAGCAATTGCTAGTGGCGTGCTTGTCGACGAGGTGCTTGCGACCCTCATTCCGCTAGCCTACTCATCCATCCGCACTCTCGAAGTAGTGCGTTCAAGGCCTACCTAGTCTCCATCCCGCCAAGCGAAGCTGCATAGCGGCATTGCATAGGAGTAGTTTAGCTATTTTCTTTTTTATTTCCACAAATCAAATCATCCCCTTTCGCATCCATCCGACCTAAAGGACTTCAATCTCAAGTCCTTCCTCAATAGTAAACTCCACCTCACTGTGTTCCTTCGAGATCGATACTCAGGGATATGCTCCTCGTTTTATATTACTTGAACGATCGGTACACTGCTGTTTCGTGCCGCAGTCTAGCTACCGCCTATACCGGTGTGCGAGATTTGCGCATCAAGTTTTTGGCGCCGTTGCCGGGGAACACGGTCGTGTGAGTTTTCTGGAGAGGGAGAATCTGAGATTAAAGCCCTTCCATTTGTGTATTGCATTCTTTTGTTTTATTTCTTCTTATTCTGTTTTCCTATTTTTATTAGGTTTTTGAGTAAATTTTTGTTGGGTGTAGTATTTTGCACAATAGTTCTCTTTATTTTGAATCATTTTATCTTCACACCATGTGGGCTTCATTTAATATTCGATGTCATTGGTTTGGAGATATTTCTCATGCTAGTGATAGATGCCCATCGGGAGATAAAAGCCCTAGCACTCAAGGCCCAGTATATGGAGCACCGACTTCGTCTGGTACTCCATATGGTGCGCATAAGTCCTATGGCTATTCTGTTGCGCCTTTACCGTCATACTTCTTTTCAGCTTCAGCACCTGCTGTGCCAAAGAAGCCCGCCAGGCAGTGCTTGTTTTGTCAGAGCACGAATCATGCCTTGAAGGATTGTGCTGCCTATCTTCGCCAATTGGATGAGGATGTCGAGCCGGATATCCGGATCGTCCCGACTCCTACTTTTGGCAGGACACCTTCAACATCTTGTTATGTGCCCATTTCACCTTCAAGTTTTGAAGGGGATGATGTGGACACAGTCACCAGATGGGTGGCTGATCTAGGCACTGACATGACTGAGCCCATCCCCCCTGTGCATCCATCACCTTGCGTAGATTTGATTCTTTGTGAGGAATCAGTGCTTGACTTTTATCCAAGCACTATTCCTCCCCCTATTGTGCATTTTACTACATTTGTCTCTGACGACATTATTGAGGATGTTTCGCAGGATAAGGCAGGTGATTTATGTGTTGTGCCTATTCCAATGGAGGAGGATATTTTCTAAGGTGACGAGGATTCTACCTCAGCAACGGTGGAGGAAGTCCAAATCGTGGAGGAGGTCACTGATGATCCTACTGGGCCCTGCAGCATTGTCGATGATGCCGACAATATCTTATTTCCCCAACCTAATGGGAGTGAGACCGGGACCACTCCCCCGATTTCTATTTATTTATGTCATTCTTCTCCTTTATTTCCCGACCCTCCTTCTTTTTCTTCTGATCCTATGCAGGTTGAGCCTTCACAGGTATTGCAGGAGGTGGTGCAAATTGCACAATTTAGTGATGCGCACATCTTCTTGTGTGAGGAGGTTAATTCCTCCTCCACAGAGGATCTGCCATGTATTGTATTCCCCTCCTGCTGCCTCCCTGAAGATGACACCTTGCTAGGCAAGGAAATTTATTTTGGTAAAAGTAGAGTGGAGGACTCTCCCTCCACCTCTTTCTTTCTCTCTCATCTACCTGTGTCAAGCAGGTATTATTATTTAGGTAGAGGAGTAGTGGTTCTATCCCCGTATCGGTACCCGTTACCGACGCGGATATTAGAACAGTTGCCTGTCCACTTCTCCTTCCATACTCTCATTAGCTAAGACCAGCTGCTTCCTGAATAAGTCGTGCTGGGATGACAATAACCCCAGTAGTTATCTTACTTTTTCTTGTCTTTTATTTTATCTCTATCAAAAACTAGTTAGTTATATGTTATTTTAGTTTGCTTTTGCGGAGACCACCCCTTGCAGGTATTTTCTATTTGTGAAGGCGGTGGTTGTGATTCTTCGTAGGGCTTCACTCAAATCCTCCGACATGCTTACTTGTTGAGCATTGGGTACTCTCTTCCCCTAACTTTGTTTTAGAATATCTTAATGCATAGTTTAAGTCTGGGGAGACCAATTTGTGTACCCACTCACGTGCACATTTATTTAGCATGCTAGAAGTTTTTTTTATCTAGATTATTTTGTTCATTTTGTCTGCACACAAAGCACCCACTTAAGCGTGTACTTAACCTTTAGTGCGTCACGAGTATATCTCATTCCTTTTTGTATATGGGAAAATGATTGTGCTAGCTTTTAAATTATATAGTGGAATAAAATGTTGACTCCGGCGTTTCTAGTCAAATACTCATGTGAGTATAGGGATTCATGTAGATTAGATTTCTTTTTATGCTATTAGCTTTATGCATTTCTATTAGTATAAATATTGTTTAGTCTACTCAAATGGTGAATCTGGTGTGAATCAAACGGTAGCATAGGGATGTGTGTAAATGATTGTTAGATGTGTATTGCTCGAACCGGGAGGAAAGATAATCTTTCTCGGTGGCAAAGAACTTGCCCCAAGCGATTCTCGAAGCATAGACATAGGATAGTTCTAGTGCGTGAGAATGACGTAGGCCATCATTTTGGCCCAGTTGAGCCTTTGTGCTATTCCTATCATCTTATCCTTGTTAGCCCAGTTGTGTCTTCCCGTTTCTTGATTCAGCTCCACCTTTATCTCACCAAAGCCTAAAAGCCAATCCTAGTCGCACACCCAAAATTGAGCTTTAGTTGTTTGTTATTTTCATGATTGGGGTGTTGATGTGGTGTTATATTTTGTGAAAATGTGGATGCGCTTCATTGTTCATTTGCTGAAAAAAAGGGAAAAGAAAAGAAAAATGAGGAAAAAAAGCAGATGAGCTTAATTGAAAAATCTTGGTAAAATTATGAGTAGAAGTAGGTGGTGCACACACCCATGTTGCAAAAGTCTAAGTCAGGGGGTGTGGTGCACTTGCATTCGATGTCGGTGTGCGAGGAGTTAGGATAAAGCTCATTTGGGTTTAGTGTTTGAGACGTCCTTTCTATCTTTGTTTACCTCACCTTAACCCAAGCCCCATTTTAAAACCTAAAGTCCTACCGACTCACGCTATGAACCAATCTAGTGTCGTGGAGAGAATGTGAACGGGTGAGCTTATGGTCTCCGACGCCGATGGATTTCGGTGGAGTTTGTCCGAAACCCCAGCTTTGGTAATGCTTGTCTCATCGATTATTTTACTTTCTCCATATGTGTGACCGGATGATTCACCGTGACTCCCATTTTGAGTAAAAGTAATAGTTATTTACTCTTTTAGAAATTTATAAACTATGTGTACAACTAGAAATCTTCTCTAGTATTTTTCTATGCACATGGGCACGCGACTTCGCATGGTATTCAATTTTGTAATTTTAAGTTAGCTATTTCATGTTCCCGTTTGCTTAGGATTTGTTTGCTCGGGACGTGCAAACAGGTAAGTCTGGGGGTGTGATGAGTCCCATTTTATATCGGACTCATCCGGGCTAGTTTTCCTGCTGTTGTACTTCAGTTTTGGTTCATATTTGTTTATATTCACCTTGTCCATGCTTTTACTTGAAGTGCATATTTAGGCCCGTTGTTGTGTGCAATTGCACACTATATTGCTGGGGGTAAGCACATTGTGCTCCCCATCGTATTTTTCTCTTTATGATTGTGCTGGAAGTGTATTCCCAGCGTGCGCTTTGGCTGTGAGTAGGGGCAGATCTCCACTTTGCCCGAATTCATGCCTGCATGAATCGCACGGTCGTGCGTTTTCTTGACGCACGGACGGTTGTGATCGTGCGCTCATGGTGGCTGGCAAAATGGTGATCTGAATGTGGTCGTGTGTTTCTACGTACGGGCGGGTTCGCCCGTGCATGAGTAAAACGCACGAGCTCCCTGTTTGCCTATTTTTCGTTCAATCGGAAGTTACCCGTGGGTTTTTACGCACGGTCGGATTCGACCGTGCGTGAGTAAAACGCACGGGCGAGTCTTCCTTCTTCCGGCCCTTCTGCTTTGCTTAAGTATCGCACGGTTCACGCACGGTCGTGCGTTCGACCGTGCGTGACCAATTTTTTGATCTTATTCTATAAAACATGCAGCTTTCAACCTAAACAGGAGAGACCATACACGTCGTACCACTCCGCCGTTTTCGCCATTTCCGCAAGGGTTCCATCCCTTTGGGCCTCCTCCATCATCCTCAAGCTCCAAGGAGAGAGATTCAACCCTACATCCACTAATATCCAAGGAGAATGAAGCTAGGTCGTACGGCAGGATCGTGACACGAAGAAGACGGGCCTTTGGGTGGTAGTGACAGCCTCCTCTACCCCGTACGCAGTTGAGGACCGAGCTTGGACGCGGATTGACAACCCAGCGATTCCAACCGTGAATCTTCAACAAGACTTCGGATTCGGTCGATTCCTTGCTCTTTCTACCTTTGTATTGGTAGTTTTAATTTGTATTTCTCTACACTTTGATGATGTGCACTATGAACTCTGCGTTATAATGTTTATTTCATTTATATGAAATTATTTTGTTCATATGTGTGTTTGAGGTGCGCCACCATCCATTTTCCTTTCCGCCGTCATGTTCGTGTGCCGCACTAGCAATTGCTAGTGGCGTGCTTATCGACGAGGTGCTTGCGACCCTCATTCCGCTAGCCTACTCGTCCATCCGCCCTCTCGAAGTAGTGCGTTCAAGGCCTACCTAGTCTCCATCCCGCCAAGCGAAGCATTGCATAGCGGCATTGCATAGGAGTAGTTTAGCTATTTTCTTTTTTATTTCTGCAAACCAAATCATCCCCTTTCGCATCCATCCGACCTAAAGGACTTCAATCTCAAGTCCTTACTCAATAGTAAACTCCACCTCACTGTGTTCCTTCGAGATCGATACTCGGGGATTTTCTCCTCGTTTTATATTACTTGAACGATCGGTATACTGCCGTTTTGTGCTGCAGTCTAGCTACCGCCTATAGCAGTGTCCGAGATTTGCGCATCAACGGGCTCCCCCTCGCCATAGTGACGGACTACGTACCACAGTTCGCTAGTGGGGAACTTATTAGCTTCTGTGGTTAGTTAGGCATCGATCTCCGCTTTGCCTCCGTTCATCATCCTCGGAGCAATGGGAAAGTGGAGGCAGCGAACAAAGTCATAGTCAACCTGCTGAAGAAGAAGGTGGAGAATCTGAAGGGGAACTGGGTGGAGCAGCTTCCCTCGGTATTGTGGGCCTTGAGAACGACACCCAACACGGCAACGGGAGAAACGCCCTTCAAGCTCTCTCGTGGATCTGAGGACGTACTCCCAGTGGTATTCGAGGTCAGGTCCCCCCCCCCCCCCCCAGGTTGTGGCTGCCCAGGAGGGTGGCGAAGATTGGAGATAGACAATGAAGAGGAACAACGGCTCTCGCTGTATGTGGTTGAGGAGCTCCGAGACCTCGCAGCGATTTGGCAGGAGGAAGTGAAGCGTCGGATGGCCAGGTATTTTGATAAAAATATTAGGATCAATCAATTCATCCCAGGAGATCTAGTCCTCAAAAAGGTCGACGCCACAGGAAGATCAGCGAACGTAGGAAAGCTCCAGCCCAATTAGGAGGGACCCTATGTAATCCTCGAAGCCATGAAGTCAGGGGGTATCACCTTCAAAATGTTGAGGGAATCCCCCTTGGTAATACTTGGAGTGGCGACGATCTTAAACATTTTTATCCCTAATGTATATTGATTTTCTCTTTGGAAAGACCTCTTACTCCAGCTTATAATAGTTACTCTGGCCCATGAGAGCAGAGGTTGGTAAGGTTTCAAGAAGAGGGACTGTATCGCGGAAGCATCAAGCTCCTCCACCTCCAGGTGAGGTTAGTTCTTTGAGAAGACGTTGAGTTCCTCTGCCTCCAGGTGAGGTAAGCACCTAGGGCATGGACGGGTGCTCCGCCCCCAATTGATAAGATCCCCGACTAGAGACCATTCACCAGGCTCAGTAATGCATACAGATGGGAGGCTCATCGGGTCGACTCGCTACGTGCTAATTGGTTTGGGAAGGTGTTTAGTTCCTCTGCCTCTAGGTGAGGTAAGCACCTAGGATGTGGACGGGTACTCCGCCCCCAATTGGTAAGATCCCCGACTAGAGACCATTCATCGGGCTCAGTGATGCCGGCAAATAGGAGGCTCATCGGGTCGACTCGCTACGTGCTAATTGGTTTGGGAAGGTGTTGAGTTCCTATGCCTCCATGTGAGGTAAGCACCTAGGACGTGGACAGGTACTCTGCCCCCAATTGGTAAGATCCCCGACTAGAGACCATTCACCGGGCTCAGTGATGCCGGTAGGAGGCTCATCGGGTCGACTCGCTACGTGCTAATTGGTTTGGGAAGGTGTTGAGTTTCTCTGCCTCCAGGTAAGCTAAGCCCCTAGGACATGGACTGATTCTCCGCCTCCAATTGGATTGGGAAGGTTTTGAGTTCCTCTACCTTCGGGTATGCTAAGCACCTTAGGTGTGGACTGGTTCTCCGCTCCCAATTGGTAAGAACCCTGACTAGAGAACATTCGTCGGGCTCAGTAATACCGGTAGATGGTAGGCTCATCGGGTCGACTCGCTACGGGAAAGACTTCAGAAAGGGTACTTGGTTTGGTAAGATGGTTGAGTTCCTCTGCCTCCAGGTGAGGTAAGCACCTAGGACGTGAACCGGTTCTCCGCCCCCAGTTGGTTTGAGAAGGTTTTGAATTCCCTCCATCTCAGGTTGAGTTCGGCTCGACTAGAGATGTTGAGTTCCCCCCATCTCAGGTTGAGTTTGGCTCAACTAGAGGTGTTGAGTTCCCTCCATCTCAGGTTGACTTCTGCTCAACTAGAGATGTTGAGTTCCCTCCATCTCAGGTCGAGTTCGGCTCGACTAGAGATGTGGAGTTCCCTCCATCTCAGGTTGAGTTCAGCTTGACCATAAATGTTGAGTTCCCTCCATCTCAGGTTGAGTTCGGCTCGACTAGAGATGTTGAGTTCCTTCCACCTCATGTCGAGTTCGGCTCGACTGGAGGTGTTGAGTTTTCCTCCACCTCAGGTCGAGTTTAGCTCGACCAAACGTGTTGAGCAATCTCCACCTCCAGTTGAGCTCGGCTCATAGGAGGGTTGTTAAGTGGAGAAAGGTTTGCTTTCCACCTCAGGTCGAGTTCGGCTCGACGAGAGGTGTTGAGTTTTCCTCCACCTCAGATCGAGTTTAGCTCGACCAAAGGTGTTGAACTTTCTCCACCTACAGTTGAGCTCGGCTCACAGGAGGGTTGTTAAGTGGAGAAAGGTTCACCTTCCGCCTCAAGTTAAGTACAGCTGAAAAGCTCGGCAAGAGTAACCCATTGGCAGGGACCTCTGTGGATTATTCTAAAGCCCCACCTACTCGTCAAATAGGTGGGTTGGACTTTCTTTCCGATCTTGAGACAAGCTCAAAAAGAGCGGGGATTGTGTACAACCCTCATATTTGCCGAGCTGACGTGGCCCAGTGCAGCTAGGGGGCGCAGTCGGTTGACCCGTCGAAGGTCGTCTAGACCGAAATGAGAAAGCCCGGGGGGGCAGACTTCCTTGGATGAGTGGACCTTGGGTCCACTAGCCCAAGGCCCCGGGCGAGTGGACCATTGGTTCACTCGCCCGAGTGTGGGGGGGGGGGGGGGGGGCGAGTGGACCTTGGACCAGGCGAGTGGACCTTGGGTCCACTCGCCCAAAGGGTTGATTGGACTGTGAGGTCCACTCGCCCTATTTGGGTGTTGGACCTCGGTCCACTCATTCAACCCCCGACAAGGGGGGAGTGGAAGTCTCATTCTCCACTCGCCCCTCCTCCAGTTCTGGTCGTTCAGGTTCGTGGTTGAGGTGCAGATAGTAGAATTTTGTCTATCCGCAGCCCAATTTTGGGAAGTCTATAAATAGACCCCATGGCACCTTGGGAAGGGTTGGACTCTCCTCTCCCTCGCTTGTATCCCCCCCTCCTCCTTTGTCAGTGAAGGTTGGTGGTGAAGTGATACATAGTGCCCTCCTAGGTGCCCAGGCTCAACATTGGCTTGGGAGGGGAAGTATTTTGTGAGCTTCCGAGTGTGTGGTGGGACCTCCACGCTGTAGCTTAAGGGGTTCATTTTTGGACTCAAGTGTTCTTCAAGGGCAAGGTCTTTCGGTTCTTAGCAATTGGTCAAGGGTTCTAGCTTGGGTCAAGTAAGGGTTAGCTGCATCCCCCTTTCGAACATCGAGACCAGTTCTCTGGTTTCAACAACTAGACTTTGGCAGTCTAATGTGAGTATGTCATCCTAGGACATCTAAAGATCATATTATCCTCACTATACAACATGGGTAATAAATTCTCACTACCAGAAAATAGACTTTTAGCTAGGGCAAATTGTCGTGGCTAAAAGTCCAAAATTATGGCAGAAGACTTTTAGCCACTGTTTTCCCACGGCAAATGCGCGTGGGCAATGCGAGTGTGGCAAAAGGTATTTGCCACGCTTATTCCGTGGCAAATACTCCTTTTTCACGCCTTTTAGTCATGAATTTAAACTGTGGCTAAAGGTCTCGATTTTAACGACTATTTGCCATGATTTCTCTGTCATGGGTAAAAGTTCATTATTAGCCACGGTATTTAACTATGACAAATACTTGACAGATTCAGAAAAAAAATATTTGCCATGGTTTGAAACCGTGGCAAATACTTAGCAGATTTATTAAAAAAAATACTTGTCACGGTTTGAAACCGTGACAAATACTTGGTAGATTTATTTAAAAGATATTTGTCACAATTTGAAGTCGTGGCAAATACGTGTTTGATTTATTTTACATAATTTGTAAGATAAATCAAGAGGATATTTTCACACCAATATCAACACCATCACCTTGTCGATTAGGTATGAATCGTGCAACCTAAGTGAGGCGATCTACTATGACCCATATTGAGTCGCTTCCTGCAAGTGATCGAGGCAGTCCGTGAACGAAGTCCATTGAAATGTCTTCGAACTTCCATTTCGGTATCAGTAGAGGTTGTAGTAATCCTTCTGGGTTTCAACATTCTGCCTTGACCATTTGACAAGTTTGGCATTGGGTCGCATAGTCTGTTATGTCCCATTTCATTCCTGGCCAATATATCATCCATCGTAGGTCGGTGTACATTTAACTACTCTAGGGTGAATGAAGTACCTTAACTGGTGCGCCTCTCGAAGAATTTCTTCTTGAATTCCTCCAATGGAGGGAATGAAGTCTCGATGCTTATGCTGTAGGAGTCTATCGTATAGATTGAAGTCCTCTAATGTACCATCATGTAGGGACTTAATAATCAGAGTCGCCTCTGGGTCTCGCAAATCCGGTCCTAAATATCACACTGAATCTCTATCCAATATAGTTGGTCTTGAAATTCCACTGGGTCCCTTCGAGTAATGTGGGTGATGTTCAGATCTGCTAATGATCGCATCAAATTCTCGTTTATTGCCTCCCTCCAATTTCTTATCATTGTTGGTTGACGACTCAGTGCATCGACAACCTTATTTGCCTTGCCATGGTGGTATTGAAGAGTGAAATCATAGCTGCAAAGAAATTCCAGCCACCGACGTTGTCGGATGTTCGGTTCCTTCTAGTGAAGATATACTTGAGGCACTTATGATCGGAGAAGATTTCTCATCAAATTCCGTACAAATAATGTCTCCAGATTTTGAGGGAAAATACTACCGCACCTAATTTTAAGTCATGGGTCGGGTAGTTATGCCCGTGCGGCTTTAATTGCCGAGATGCATATGATATCACCATGCCGTGTTGCATAAGCACGACTCCTAGCCCCTTCAAAGATGCATCGGTATCGATTTGGAATCCTTTGGTTCATAACAGAATTGTAAGGATATTGTACAACTCAGTGTTCGACAAGGGGGTAAAAAGGGAAATCGACTATATGCAGGTCAAAGAGTACTCACGGCAAGCATCCGGCCAAGGGGAATCCAGGCAAATCAGAAAGCCGATCTCGCGAGTGGCGCATGGGGAGGCTGTTGGATCGGTCGGCGCCCTTAGAGGGGGGGGGGGGTGAATAAGGGTTTTCAAAAACTTTAGATTATATTTAAAAACTTTGAATTATTGCGAGATTAAAGACATGAAATAAATGAAGTAAAACAAAAAAGAGACAAGCTTTATTAATGATAAATAAGTTTTACAAAACTTGATCTCGATGACGCTAGAGATCGGAGGCGAATAATAAAAAAGCTCTTTTTGTTTTCTATCCCGACTCGCTTCCCCACGAACCGGTGGCCCTAGCCTTATCCTCCCCGGATTCGGCCTCAAGCCACTCTAGCCAATCCTTCCCCGGATGTGGCCTCGAGCACCCCCTAGAACTAGCCTAGATCTAGTCGCCAACACGAGGCGAATTTCAGCCCTAAGTCTACCCCAGACCTAGTTGCCAACATGAGGCGATTTCACTACCGTTTACAATGATAAAAGAGAAATAAAATAACAAAACCTCCCTTAAGATGAACTTCTGAAGTAGGAGACGAAGATCCGCTGTAGAATCAGCATTTGTTGAAGGGGACTTCGTCTGGATTCGGCGTGATGGAATTCTCCTTCAGAAATTGGCAGAGCTTCGCTGGGACCTCAAATTTCGGCTAAGACAAGCCTCTGGAATTCTAGTACTCTCTCTCTGAGGTGTATGCAATAGGTGTGTCGAAAACAAGAGGAGAGGGGGTCCTTTTATAGCCCAAGTGCTACCGCCGACGCTAGCGCTACCGCCGGCGCTAGCCCGGATTAGGAAACGTTTTGCGCGGCAGGATCTTCAATCAGTGGCAACATTTTGCTCTATGCCTCTTATGCACCATGCTACCGCCAGCGCTATCTGCTACTGCCTGGCGTTAGCTCTTTCTAAAAACACAGCCGGAATCGTGCTAATCAACGCTAGCGCCGGGCGCTATCGCTACCGCCGGCGCTAGTGAGCCTTTTCGAATTTTGGCCTCAATTTTGGGGGCAGTCATCAAGAGTACTCCTTGAGTCATATGGACTATGTAAACCTGCACACTTTGAACACACAAGATCAAGTACACATAGGATTTTTTATTCTCAAACCTAGGAGATGCGGAAGACCATGTTCCAACAAACTCCCCCTTTTGATAATAACAAATCCATTAATGATAAATCAAAGCATTAATAAATAAACATGATGAAACTCTACTTGTGTGTGTGTGTGCGAGTGATGACCTAGGATAATTATTGATTTTAGCATTTAGAATTGCTCCCCCTAAATACGTGCTCCCCCTAAGTGAATGTTCCCCTAATATGTAAGCTATCATCTTAATTTGTCATGTTGGGTTTATGATAGCGGGTTATATTTATCATGTTAGTTCTCCCCCTTTGTTATTAGCAAAAGTGGGTAGGGAAAACAAAACACCAAAGAATTTGTAAATAGAAGAGAAGGCATGATCGAGCTTTTTAAGTAAATGATAAGGAGGCTTAGAATTGTTTCTCATTGAAATAGATCAGAGTTATAAGCATTACAAAATTTTCAGAGTTTTTAGCATAAAAGATTTTTATGTTAGAAGTAACCAATAAAAAGTGTTCCACGGAAATTTATCACTTAATGAAAGATATGAATTTTTAAGAATAAGTGATGATGCAAAGAATACAAGATATTAAGTAAGCATGAAAGCGCAAGGTAAAAACACTTATATGGTTAAGATGCGGAAGACTTATAGCAATACAAAAAACATCAAATAGTAATGATAATAAAAAAAATGAGTTAAAGTTCACAAAAGATGATGTTTTTGTAAATCATTTTGTAGTTTTAAATTTGATAATAACCAAGCATGAAAGAATGTTTATCAAAAAAAATACTACAATGTTACTTTAATTCATAATTCCAAAAACATACAAAACATTGTAGAACACATGCTAGGTTATCTAGTGCATTTCATAAATAAAAAGTAATATAGAATTAGCATTATGATCCAATACTCATGAGAAGAAGTGTTATGGAAGATAATGATGTGCACATAAGTGTAATTTTGAGGAGAGTAAACAAATGTTTTAATCAAAAATACAAGTAATATGTAAAGTAAGAAGCACAATAAAACACAAATAAGATTACTTCCACACACTTTAATGCACAAAAAAAATGTACAACTACCAAGGTGCTTTGCACACACAATGCTCATCAAGACTTATCAGGGTGCAAAGTAGTGCTTGGGGGATCACATATTTTATTTTAGATTTTGAGACTAGTGATCCGGTGTACTTAAGAGAAAGTAGTTTTACTTATTTTTGAATGAAAGATTTGATTTGCACAAGACACTTTATTATTCTTTCCAAGGTGCTCAACCTCACAATGCTCATTAAGACTTATCAGGAGGTTCAAGTAGTGCTTGGTGGAGTTATCTTTGTCATTTATTTTATAATTTTGTTTTGTACAAAGTTCTCCAAATACACTTGTTTTGCAAATCAATAGATTTTATGAGAAAGAAAATATAACCACTTTTCTTAATTTTTAAGAGTGGAAAAGAAGGAGTGTAGGTAAGATACTTGTGCAATTTTAATCCATTGTACTAATACAAAACATACACAAGTATTCTTAGATTAAACACATATGTAGACAATGCCAAAAAGGGTGAGTGAATAAATACCATTATCAAACATAAAACATTTACTCATACTTAGAGGCATGCTAAGCTTGATCCTACACAACTTTTAAACTATAATTGATGCACATTTGAATAGATATATCAAAGCATGAAGAAAGACAATGTCCAAAGTAGTTTGAAAAGATAAATTGCAACATTGTAAAATTTCTAAATAGTAGATTAAATCATGCTTGATTTTTCACAAAAAAAATCATAGAGTTTTTTTTGATAGTTTTAAAGTTTTATATTTTTGTATTTGATTTTTGTAAATAAAAGCATATTTTGAGAATTTTTGTTTTTGGAATTCTTATATTTGATTTTTGCATAAAGATGAACTTTAAACAAAGGAAACAACACAAGCGAAAAAGAAAAGCATATTTTTTTGTAATTTGGTTTTTGTAGTTTTTGTATTTGATTTTTCAAAAAATAAAGAAACACAGAAGTGCAAAACTAAGCAGAAAATATAGATTTATATATTTTAAGGGATTTTTAGAAATTTAAAAAATACAGAAAAATGAGCATGGACGCTAGCGCCTGCGGTAGCGCTAGCGCGGGAGACAGTGAACGATTTTTTAGGATTTTGGAAATTTTGATTGGTGGTCTTGATTAGGTGTCCCAATAGTAGTTTCATGCTGAAAGTGCAGATTTTTAGGAGATGTTTTTGATGGTAAAAAGTGAAGAAGCTTGTATTTGTGAGCATGTTTTAACTTGTAAGATCTAGCACACCTAACTCAAGTCGTAATAAACGAAATCGTGCATCGGGAAGAGGTTTAGTGAATATGTCAGCGAGTTGAGAGTCTGTCCCAATGAAGCTTACTTTTACATTTTCTTTCTTAATGTGATCCCTAATGAAATGATGACGAACGTCGATGTGTTTGGATCTAGAATGGTGTACAGGATTATATGTGAGGTTGATGAGTCCGATATTTACACTATTTTTCGGACTCATCTGGGCCGGTATCTTAATCAATGCACTATATATTAGATTCATAATCACTCATATTTGTTCTCTAGACTTCATTCCATGTTAAGTGCACTTTAGGCCTATTTCGGTGTATTTTCATGATCATCTTTCTCATGCTTTATGTTGCAATTTAATTTCTATATTTGAGAATGTGTGGAATGCCCACTTAAGTGGCCCGACGATCATTCATGTTGATACAGGGGTTGTGCGAGTGTTCCGGGGTGCAAAAACTGCACAGGAACACTGCGCACGACCACTGGACATGGTGCGCACGACCACTGGTCGTGCGCCACTGTCCGTGCGTTAATTCCCACTTAAAATGGGCCTGTCCAGCACTTCGCACGACCACGGGACATAGTGCGCACGACCACTGGTCGTGCGCCACTGATCGTGCGCTATATTTTGCATTCTGGATTTTGCTACAGTTTGTTCCCGCACGCTCACTGGCATTCCTTCACGCACGATCACTGATCGTGCGCCACTGATCGTGGCCATTCAAAATTTTGCACCCGTCTATAAATAGCTGCTCCGCGAAAACAGCCGCATCTTCTTCATTTCTAGGTCTTTTCCAGCGCCGTTTTTTGCGTTTTTTCGCTCTAAGCCTCCTCTATTCATCTAGGGACTTCAAGGAAGAGATTGGATCTTAATTTCATCATCAAGGAAGGGTTAAAGAGCATTTGGACATCGCCGGGTCGTGACACGAAGAAGACGGGCCATTGGGAGGAAGTGACAGCCCTCCTTTACCCCGGACACAGTTGAGGACCGAGCTTGGACGCGGATTGACAACCCAGCGATTCCAACCGTGAATCCCAGCAAGGCTTCGGAGTCGGTCAAATCTCTTACTCTTTATTCTTTTGTAATGATGTTTGTATGCTAAACTCTCTATTTTGTGGATGAAGAACATGATAAATCCAGATCTATAACTTTTATTTCATGTTTATGAAATTCCTTTTGATTTATCCATGTGTATGAGGTGCGCTATTATCACTCATCTTCCATCCGCCATTACCCTCCATTCCATTCCGCTTAACTACTCTTCCACTACGTGAGCCTACTCTTCCATTCGCCAAGCTAAGCGGTGCTAACGGCCCGTGTAATCCACCTCACTTCCGCCGGTGCGAACCACCTCATCCGCTTGCCTACTCGTCCACCCGACCTTGCGAAGTAGTGCGTTCAAGGCCTACATAGTTTCCATCCCGCCAAGCGAAGTAGTGCGCTCAAGGCCTGCATATTAGGGCATTTATTTTTCTGCATTAGAAATATTAACCAATTCAACCACCCATCATAACCCCGACGTTATGGACTTCAATCTCAAGTCCTTCCTCGAACGTTAACTCCACCTTACTGTGTTCCTTTGAGATCGATACTCGGGGATTCTCTCCTCATTTTATATTACTTGAACGATCGGTACACTGCCGTTTCGTGCCGCAGTCTCGCCACAGCCTATAGCGGTGTGTGAGATTTGCGCCATTAAGTTTTTGACGCCGTTGCCGGGGAACACAGTCGTGTGAGTTTCTGGAGAGGGAGAGCCGATAGATAAAAGTTTCTTCCAGTGTCTATAGCCCTTTGTTATTTTTATTTTGCTTTTTAATTACATATTAGTCATATTGTTTTTATCCCATTCTGTTTTAGATTTTTAAGCAAGTTTTTCCAGGTTTAGTTATAATTGATTGTGTAGTCTTTTTGCAAAGAATTTCAAATTTTATTCTATCTGCACCTCTCACATGATGTATTCAGTGGCTGAGCGTAGTTTTTGCGACACTTTGAGCCATTATATCGACACCTTGCATATTATGAATGCAAAGCAGCGTAGGTGTCTTCGATGTTTGCATTGTCAAAGTGTGGATCATGTTTTGAAGGACTGCCCTAGTTTTCTCACGCAGCAAAAGGAGGAGGATGATGATCTGGACATCCGGATTGTATCTACTCCATTTTCTGACTGCAGCCCTTCACCCTCTGATTACATGTATACATCACCACCCTATCTTTGGGGGACTGCTACAGAAATTCCCATCAGAGTTCTTGCTGATCCCTATGATGACATTGTCCCTATCGCTCATTCTTTACCCGTGGAGGCAATTGTGAACTCACCCCCTGAGTTTATTTCTTGCATCGATTCTTCACTCCCTGTGTATGACTTTACTCCTAGTGATGACGATCAATCATTTGATGGGCAACAGGGAGAGGATTGGGAGCTCCAGGACGCATCAGAGTGGGGTGAGGAGAGTGTTGTCTCCAGTGGGGAGGTGTCTGCGGATCATTTTTTGGAGGAACCAGATTTCTTATTTCCTGATTTTAACATTAATTATGTTCCTCCTACTTCTTTGCAAGATTATTCTACACAAATTTTTGATGATCCTGTCGAAGAGTGTTTGCAGGGTGATGTTCTGGACCTCCAAGTTGTACCAAAGTGGGATGACGAGGATGACGTTTCTGATGTGGAGTTGTGCACCTCTTCATTGGAGAAGTAGATCTGCCGCACCACTGAGGCCTTTGAGTTTTCAGATGCGCCTCGCTATGATTCTTATGATACTGACAGTGATCAGGCTTGGGAACCTGCCAAGAGTGAAACCGGGATCACTCCTCCTTTGTTTGAGTCTTTTAGTTCTTCATCCTTTTTATTTCCTAATCACCCTTCTAATAATGCTGATATTGAGATGTTCATCCTCCCTGCTACCTCTCCTGCGTTTATGTCTGATATTTCATATATCCCTCTGCAGGTGCACAAATATTTGGACCCATTCTTGGGTAATTATGGGTGGCAGTCTTTGAAGGAAGAGCAAATGGCAATGATGAATTCAATCATATATTCTCCCTCATCATCATTGCCTGCTTTTTCCTTGAAAGACTGGGTGCAGGGCGGCAAGCGTTACTTCATCCACGACCGCCAACTGGAGGAGAGGAAGAGGATGAAGAGGATGAAATTTGGAGATGGAAATCCCCTGATCCTCTTGACTGCTGCTGTTGGGTCTTCGGACCCATCTCTTTTATTTTCAGTTACCATTTTAAATCAACTTACAGTTGATCATTTTGGGTTTGCTTGTAATAATTAGGATTTAGTAGTTTTCGCTTTATGCTTAGACACTATTTAAAACTGCATAATACAGGTATTAAGTCCAGCTTAAGGACGGTAAACAAAAGCGCTGCTGGGAGACAACCCAAGTCTCTTTTGTTTTTATTCTCTCTAATCCGCTAAAAGTTTAGTTTTATATATTTTTGCTTGGAGCCTTTTTCCTGCAGGTGCGCGGCAATTTTCTTGTGTGGTGGATGCTGCGGTTTGTCTTACTTTAACGTCATTCTTCTGGTATGCTCACTTACTGAGCATTGGGTAACTTCTTCCCCTCTCCTTGCTTTAGATTGTAATGTTATAATATTTCCACGAATAGCATGTCATAAGTCTGGGGTAGAGTGCAACGAGCTTTATTACCCACATGCCCGTGCACCACTTCATATGCATACCAAAAGCAAATTTCATTTTAACTTTTCAAAATTCAGTAATTTTCAGCTTTTTCCATGCACATCACTACACCCACTTGAGCGCGTACTCACTTGTTTTGAGCGTCTTGGGTCAAACCCAATTTTTCATGTTCGATTGGGAAGTTTTTTTTTGTGTTGGCATAGGATTGAGTTGTGAAGTAACATGTCGACTCTTGTAGTGCTCCTAGTCGAGTGCTCATGTCACGTGTAGAATTCATGTAGAATTAGCTTTTTCTCGTGCATTTAGTTTTATAATTTCTAATTGCGTGAATACTGTTTATTTTACTCGTAATTCGTGAATCCAGTAGAATCCGATGGTAGTATAGGTGAGTGTGTATACGATCACTAGTGATGTATTGCTCGAGTCGGGAGGAAGGATATTCTTTCTCGGTGGCTAAGAACTTGCCCCTAGCGACTCTTGAAGCATGGGTATAGGTTAGTCATTTGTGCAAGTGTGATATAGGCCATTCGTTGGCCCGGTTGAGCCTTTGCACCATTCCTACACGCTCTATCCTTGCTTAGCCATTTTGTGCCTAACCCCCACCACTTGATTCAGCTCCACCTTCAATTCACCAAAGCCAAAATGACTATCCTAATCGCACACCAAATTCTGAGCTCAAGAAATTTGTGCATTTAAAAAAGTTGGGTGTTGATGCGGTGTATATTTGTGATTGTGGTGGAAATGCTTTATTGAAGATATAGCTGTTTTGTATCTAATTGTGCAAAGTTATAAATTTGAAAAGAAAAAAATGAGAAAAGAAATGAAAGTAAAAAAAAAGAGAAAAATGTATAAAGAGATGTATTTGGCAATAAGCGGCGTATACAACCCATAGTTTCATGTTTAAGTCTGGGGGCGTGGTGTACACATTTTTATTATTGCTGGGATAGTGTTTCTATTGCGAGCTCATTTGGGTTATGTGTGCTAAGCCCCCGCATTTATATTGCTTACCGCACCGTAGCCTAAGCCTAAATCATAACCTAAAGTCCTATTGATTTGCACTTTGAACGTAACCAGTGCCGTGGAGAGAGTGTGAACGGGCAAGCTTATGGCCATCGACATTGATGGATTTCTTTGGAGGCTATCCTAATCTCCGATCTTTGGCAATATTCCACTTAGTGATCAAGCTACTTTCTGCCTATACATGACCGAAGGATTCACCGCGATTCAAATTACGAGTAATAATAATAAGTAGATACGCAATTTAGAACATTTTAATCTACTTCGCATGTTTAAAAGATTTTTCTACTAAAGCTTCTACAAGCACGAGTAAGCGACTTCGCATAGTACTCCACATATTCAATTACTATGCCAGCTTAGGATTTTCCAAGTCCACATGGGAGATAGTTTGCTCGGGACGAGCAAACAAGTAAGTCTGGGGGTGTGATGAGTCTGATATTTACACTATTTTTCGGACTCATCTGGGCCGGTATTTTAGTCAATGCACTACATATTAGATTCATAATCACTCATATTTGTTCTCTAGACTTATTCCATGTTAAGTGCACTTTAAGCCTATTTCGGTGTATTTTCATGATCATCTTTCTCATGCTTTATGTTGCAATTTAATTTCTATATTTGAGAATGTGTGGAATGCCCACTTAAGTGGCCCGACGATCTTTCATGTTGATACAGGGGTTGTGCGAGTGTTCCGGGGTGCAAAAACTGCACAGGAACACTGCGCACGACCACTGGACATGGTGCGCACGACCACTGGTCGTGCGCCACTGTCCGTGTGTTAATTCCCACTTAAAATGGGCCTGCCAGCACTTCGCACGACCACGGGACATAGTGCGCACGACCACTGGTCGTGCGCCACTGATCGTGCGCTATATTTTGCATTCCGGATTTTGCTACAGTTTGTTCCCGCATGCTCACTAGCATTCATTCACGCACGATCACTGATCGTGCGCCACTGATCATGCCCGTTCAAAATTCTGCACCCGTCTATAAATAGCTGCTCCGCGAAAACAGCCGCATCTTCTTCATTTCTAGGACTTTTCCAGCGCCGTTTTTTGAGTTTTTTCGCTCTAAGCCTCCTCTATTCATCTAGGGACTTCAAGGAAGAGATTGGATCTTACTTTCATCATCAAGGAAGGGTTAAAGAGCATTTGGACATCGCCGGGTCGTGACACGAAGAAGACGAGCCATTGGGAGGAAGTGACAGCCCTCCTTTACCCCGGACGCAGTTGAGGACCGAGCTTGGACGCGGATTGACAACCCAGCGATTCCAACCGTGAATCCCAGCAAGGCTTCGGAGTCGGTCGAATCTCTTACTCTTTATTCTTTTGTAATGATGTTTGTATGCTAAACTCTCTATTTTGTGGATGAAGAACATGATAAATCCAGATCTATAACTTTTATTTCATGTTTATGAAATTCCTTTTGATTTATCCATGTGTATGAGGTGCGGTATTATCATTCATCTTCCATCCGCCATTACCCTCCATTCCATTCCGCTTAACTACTCTTCCACTACGTGAGCCTACTCTTCCATTCGCCAAGCTAAGCTGTGCTAACGGCCCGTGTAATCCACCTCACTTCCGCCGGTGCGAACCACCTCATCCGCTTGCCTACTCATCCACCTGACCTTGCGAAGTAGTGCGTTCAAGGCCTACATAGTTTCCATCCCGCCAAGCGAAGCAGTGCGCTCAAGGCCTGCATATTAGGGCATTTATTTTTCTGCATTAGAAATAGAAACCAATTCAACCACCCATCATAACCCCGACGTTATGGACTTCAATCTCAAGTCCTTCCTCGAACGTTAACTCCACCTTACTGTGTTCCTTTGAGATCGATACTCGGGGATTCTCTCCTCGTTTTATATTACTTGAACGATCGGTACACTGCCATTTTGTGCCGCAGTCTTGCCACAGCCTATAGCGGTGTGTGAGATTTGCGCCATCAGAGGTCTATTGCACTTTTGTTGTCACATTTAAGATCTATGTTTTTGAGATGAAATCCAAAGTCCTCTAGTGTTTGGCTCATCCATAACGCTTGTGCACAACAACTACCAAGTGCGATATACTCGGCCTCCGTGGTGGAGAGTGCAACCGAAGATTGTTTTCTACTAGACCAGGCAACTAAAGAGGGTCCTAAAAAGTGACACGTACCGCTAGTGCTTTTTCTATCTAGTGAGCAACCGGCGTAGTCCGAATCAGAATAGTCGTGGAGTGTGAAAGAGTCATTATATGGGTACCATAATCCTAGTTTAGATGACCCTATTAGATAACGAAAAATACGTTTTACCGCTTTTAAATGAGATTCTTTTGGATCGGCTTGAAAGCGAGCACATAAACATACGGCAAACATTATATCTGGTCTAGATGCACTTAAATAAAGAAGAGAGCCTATCATTCCTCTATATGGCGTTTGATCAATAAAAATTCCAGATTCATCTTTTCCTAGTTTTAAAGAAGCACTCATAGGAGTAGAAGCTTGTTTAAGATTTTCAAATCCAAATCGTTTAAGCATATCGTGAACATATTTTGATTAACACAGAAAAATACCATCAGTTCTTTGTGAAATTTGGAAACCAAGAAAATATGATAGTTCTCCTACAAGACTCATTTCAAATTCATTTTTCATTATTAAGACTACTTCATTACACAACTCTTCATTAGTGGCTCCAAAAATGATGTCATCAACATATATTTATAGAATAATTAATTCATTATTTTTATGCTTAATGAAGAGTGTGTTGTCTGCACTTCCCATAACATAACCGTGCTCTAACAAAAACAATGTAAGACGATCATACCAGGCACGGGGCGCTTGTTTTAAACCATAAAGCGCTTTTTCTAATTTGTAAACATGATTTGGAAATCTTTCATTTATGAAACCGGGGGGTAGTTCTACATAAACTTCTTCTTTAATAAACCCATTTAAAAAAGCACTTTTAACATCCATTTGAAATAATTTTATTCTTTTAAAACTCGCAAATGCCAAAAATATTCGTATAGATTCTAAGCGAGCCACGGGTGCAAAAGTTTCTTCAAAATCTATCCCCTCGATTTGTGAATAGCCTTGAGCAACTAAGCGTGCTTTATTTCTTACAATCCTAGATTCACCATCTAGCATATTTTTAAAAATCCATTTTACGCTAATAATTGGATGATTAGATGGTCTTTCTACTAAATTCCAAACTTTATTTCTTTCAAATTGTCCTAACTCTTCATTCATTGCCAAAAACCAAAATTCGTCATTTAAAGCGGTGGAAACATTTTTAGGTTCAATTTCAGACACAAAGCAAATATTTGAAAATGTTTCATGAAGAGAGGACCGAGTTCTTACCCCAGTAGAAGGTTCCCCAATGATTAGCTCCTTTGGATGATTTTTAGAGAAGTTTAGAATGCTTGGAGGTACATATTCATCTTCTTTTGACTTCTCCTCCTCTTCTTTGGATGGTTCTTCTTCGCCGTGCTCCAAGGATGGCAAAGTTCATCATCGGTACCTGTAGGGAGCTTTTCTGCACATGGAACAAACTCATCAAATCTGACATTAATTGACTCTTCAACCTTGCTTGATCTTTTATTAAATATTCTATATGCTTTACTAGTTGAAGAATAACCAAGAAATATTCCTTCATCGCATTTTTCGTCAAATTTTCCTAAATAATCTTTTGTATTAAGAATGAAGCATTTACATCCAAAAACTCTAAAATACGATACGTTAGGTTTCTTTTGATAGTAGAGTTCATATGGTGTGAGAGTTAATGATGGGTGAAGCATAACTCTATTCATTACATAGCATGCAGTGCTTACGGCTTCTGCCCAAAAATACTTAGGTAATTTATATTCAGATAGCATTGTGCGTGCAAGTTCTTGTATTGTCCTATTTTTCCATTCTACATCACCGTTTTGTTGAGGTGTGCGTGGAGCAGAGAACTCATGCTTAATACCTAACATGTCACAAAAAGATTTAAAATTTTCATTTTCAAATTCACCTCTATGATCTGAGCGAATGCATTTTATTTTTAAATCTAATTCATTTTGAATGCGAGTACATAATTTTGAAAATTCGCAAAACGCATCAGATTTGGAGGAGAGAAATAAAGTCCAACAATATCTAGAATAGTCATCTATGAGAACATAAGTGTATAATCTACCACCAAGACTCGCAGTGTTAACGGGACCAAAAAGATCCATATGAATTAATTGCAGAGGTTTTGATGTAGAAATTTCATTTTTGCTTTTAAAAGATGTCTTAGTAAATTTGCCTTTTTGGCATGGAGAGCATAATGAAGATAAATTTTCATTCAACTTAGGCAATCCTCTAATCAGTTCTCTTTTTGCTAGTTTTAAGATGACCTTTGTCCTAGCGTGGCCTAAGCGTCTATGCCATAATTCTAATTCATCATTTTTCGTTATAAAACATTTTATAGAAGATTTAGAAAGATCATGAAATGAAACTATATAAACATTATGAATTCTAGGTGCAGTTAATAACACATCTTTTGTTTTAGGATTAACAATCTTGCAAAGGTTAGTGGAAGATTCAAAAAGTACGTCTAAACCTTTATCACACAGTTGACTTATAGATATTAGGTTATGTTTTAATCCTTTCACATAAAGCACATTTGATATAAGAAAAGATGTGTTACCCACTGTACCAACTCCCATGATCCTTCCTTTGCCGTTATCGCCAAACGTTACTATTCCTCCTTTCTTCTTTTCTAGGCTAAGGAATTTTGCTTTATTGCCCGTCATGTGTTTGGAGCAGCCTAAGTCCAAATACCACACGTCTTCTGTTTCCTTAGCCTTCCTGCAAATCTAGAAAGAGGATGGGAGTAAAGACCCAGATACCCAAGAGGTACCACCCATAGAGTAAGTGGATTTCTTAGGTACCCAGATTTGTTTTAATGATCATTGATTTATTATATTCCTGCAAGAGCCAGACGTGTGTCCAAATTTAAGACAATTAGCACACGAAATAAAGGGGGTTGAGACCATTTTCTGAGTTTCTATGTTGCCCTTGCTAGATGATGTTTGTACATTAGAAAAACTAGAAGAATTTTTAACTTTAGAGCTACCGCCGGCGTTAGTAGCTAGCGCCGGGCGGTAGTGTTTACTTTTATATCCGAGTCCGATTTTTCCAGACCCAAAGCATTGATTACCCAGAAGCATATCCAGGGATTTTTGACCAATCCCGAATTTGGTTATGGCTAAATTGAGATTTTGATTTTGTTTTTTAAGAGATGTATTTTCTTGAACAATCATAACACATTTGTTTTCAAATCCGTTTTTGTTCTTTTCAATTTGTAATATATAAGTTTTCAATTTTCTCTCTAAGTCCCCTTTTTCTTTTGCAATGATTTTGTTTTGTGAAAGGGCATTAGAGAGAGAAACTTCAAGTTCTTTTATCATAAATAAAGAGTGCTCACATTCTTGACATGAAACTTTTCTTTTTTCAAGAGAGACTAATTTTTTTGTGAGCTTACGATTTTCTTTTATAATAGATTCATTTTCATGATTTAATAAAACAAATTTATCATAAAGTTCTTCAAAGGTAGGAGGAGATACCTCAGTGTCTCTAAGAACACTGGTGTCGTCATCGTCGCTTTTGGCCATTAAGCACAAGTTTGCTTCCTCCTCGCTACTTGACTCAGAACCGTTTGACTCTTCAGAGGAAGAGTCATCCCAAGTAGCGGCCTTCAGCACTTTCTTCTTTTCTTTTGCTTTCTTTTGTTCTTTCCGTTCCTTTTGGTATTTTGGGCACTGGCTCCGAATGTGCCCGGTTTTTCTGCAGTGATAGCATTCTGGAGGCGGCCTTTCTTCTTCGTCATCACTTCCTTTTTCTTTCTTCGATGAAGAGGAGGATCCCTTTCGTCGAGTATCTTTTTGGAAGAATTTTCGGAATGTGTTCCTTCTCTCTGGATTTCTGATGAACTTCTTGAAATTCTTCACCAGGAGTCCTTCTTCATCATCATCGTCCTCTTCGATGCACTCCTTCTTTGATGTCAGTGCCAACGCCTTTTTCTTCGGCTCCTTGTTGTATTCATCAAGTTGAATTTGTAGTTCTACCTCATGGGTTTTGAGATTCCCAATGAGATTCTCGATCTGGAGCGTTCTTAAGTTGTGCGACTCTGAGATGGCTGTCACCTTCGGATTGAACCTTGGAGGTAAGGAACGAAGAATTTTCCTCACCAAGTCCCCGTCGGAGTAGGTCTTTCCAAGCGCCTTTGATGCGCTGACAATCTTTGTGAAGCGAGTGTACATTGAGTTGATGTCCTCTTCCGTGTCCATCCTGAATTTTTCGTATTCAGATTCCAGTTGAAACAGCTTGGCATCTTTCACCTGCGATGTACCTTCGTGAGTAACTTCCAATTGATTCCAAATATCATAAGCAGTTGTGCATGCAGAAATTCTATTAAACTCAGTCCTATTTAAAGCGCAATATAAAGCGTTCATTGCTTTAGCATTATTTTTACACCTTAGTTTATCATTGTCATCCCATTTATCTTTAGGTTTTGCTAATGTCGCCTCTCCTACTACAGTTGTAGGCGGAGAGTACCGTACTTCTACCATGTTCCATACTTCTACATCCATGGTCATAAGAAAACACATCATTCAATTTTTCTAGTAGTTAAAATCTGACCCAGTAAAGAGAGGTGGTCGACTAACCCCTTGACCCTCAGGAAAAGCGAGATCATGAGATGCCATTGTTCCCAGTTGTTAAGCCGATTGGAACAAAACCCCTCTCATACCACATGTTGGATTGGTCGGCGCCCTTAGAGGGGGGGGGGGTGAATAAGGGTTTTCAAAAACTTTAGATTATATTTAAAAACTTTGAATTATTGCGAGATTAAAGACATGAAATAAGTGAAGTAAAACAAAAAAGAGACAAGCTTTATTAATGATAAATAAGTTTTACAAAACTTGATCTCGATGACGCTAGAGATCGGAGGCGAATAATAAAAAAGCTCTTTTTGTTTTCTATCCCAACTCGCTTCCCCACGAACCCGTGGCCCTAGCCTTATCCTCCCCGGATTCGGCCTCAAGCCGCTCTAGCCAATCCTTCCCCGGATGTGGCCTCGAGCACCCCCTAGAACTAGCCTAGATCTAGTCGCCAACACGAGGCGAATTTCAGCCCTAAGTCTACCCCAGACCTAGTCGCCAACACGAGGCGATTTCACTACCGTTTACAATGATAAAAGAGAAATAAAATAACAAAACCTCCCTTAAGATGAACTTCTGAAGTAGGAGACGAAGATCCGCTGTAGAATCAGCGTTTGTTGAAGCAGACTTCGTCTGGATTCGGCGTGATTGAATTCTCCTTTAGAAATTGGCAGAGCTTCGCTGGGACCTCAAATTTCGGCTAAGACCTCAAATTTCGGCTAAGACAAGCCTCTGGAATTCTAGTACTCTCTCTCTGAGGTGTATGCAATAGGTGTGTCGAAAACAAGAGGAGAGGGGGTCCTTTTATAGCCCAAGCGCTACCGTCGGCGCTAGCGCTACCGCCGGCACTATCCCAGATTAGGAAACGTTTTGCGCGGCAGGATCTTCAATCCGTGGCAACATTTTGCTCTATGCCTCTTATGCGCCATGCTACCGCCAGCGCTATCTACTACCGCCTGGCGTTAGCTCTTTCTAAAAACACAGCCGGAATCGTGCTAATCAACGCTAGCGCCGGGCGCTATCGCTACCGCCGGCGCTAGTGAGCCTTTTCGAATTTTGGCCTCAATTTTGGGGGCAGTCATCAAGAGTACTCCTTGAGTCATATGGACTATGTAAACCTGCACACTTTGAACACACAAGATCAAATACACATAGGATTTGTTATTCTCAAACCTAGGAGATGCGGAAGACCATGTTCCAACAGAGGCGAGATAGCCTAGCATCGCCCTGGGGTGCATTTAGCCAGATCCAGTCAAGAGATGTCTTGAGGTACCAGTCTGGCGAGGCGAGTGGGGGCTCGCCTCCACTCGCAAAAAGAGATCTTGGAGCCCAGCTCGCAGGGAGAAAGGCGAGTGGCGCCTTCATGGACCACTCCCCCAGCAAGGGTCCACAGGTAAATTTACCCTAAAACCCTCGGTGGGCTGTCAATAGCCCTCCAAAACAGCGGAGTTTGGCTGTTATCAGACCAATTTGGGGTGCGTATAGCAAAACCAAAAAGTAGAGTTGCGCTATCAGCAGACCAGTGAAGAAAAGTTATAAATAGACCATGAAGGGCACCTTTGGAGAGCATCACAGATCTTTGCTTCTCCTTAGGATGCATTTGGTTAGCTCCTTCAGCTCTCCAAGGTGCCCAACTTCAGTTTTGGCTTGGGAGGAAAAGCGCTCTACAGATTTCCGGGTGTGTGGTGGGACCTCCATACTGTAGCCAAGGGTCGGTTTTTAGCTCTAAGTCTCCGGTCAGGTTCCTCCGTGGGATCAGTAAGTGCTAGCTGCCCCCCTTTCAGGGGTCCGAACTCCTCGTTGGGCTGATTCTCGGTTCCAACATTTTTGGTGGCGGAGGCGGAAGGGACGACCTGTGGCTCCTGGGTGCGGGCCATTTCTTGGAGGCGGTGGAGGTGATGGGGGTCTCCCGGCACGCAGTAGCAGCGGCGGAGGCGAGCCATAGGCTGGGGGAGATATCCCCAACCCTCGCGAAAGGAGGTTGGAGCGGAAGATCTCGCTCCTCGGTGAAGGATAATGATCAAGGTTAGAAAAAGAAAAGGCAGAACGCGAGTAAGGAAGTGAAAGCGAGTCAAACCTGCTCCAGGTGGCACGGGGAGTAGCGAGTCGACATTCCTTCGGAGGTAAGCGACCTCGAAGTTTGTTGACATGTATTTAAAGAGTGCGGCCTCGCGGCCACCGAGCACCGGAGGGCGGTAGGTGGGTTCGTCGCGCTGGAGAGGCGAGAAGGGGACGTTGCAGAAGGTCTCCTTCGCGAACATAAACTTATGCGGCCAATAATGGCTTTTGTTGACCGTCTCGCAGACTTTCGTGTGTTGGCTCGCAAAGAAGGCGGTCTCGTCCTTATTCGCTCGGAAGGAGACCAGCTTGCGGAAGACCGGCAAGCTGAACTCGATTCGCTCCTCACGCAGGTAGCAGGCGAACCCACCATGACCGCGATGGAGTTGGGGTTATCTGACCCGGGATCACGCCGTAATATTTATGCAACTGACAGGTTCAGGGAGAGCTCTTAGAAAGGAATCATCGACGAATGCGAGAAAGGAAAAAGAGTAGCGAGCGAGTATCTGGTTGACCTCTGGACAGAATGGGAGCCGTAGACCCACCTCAAAGTGGGCCACAGGGATGACGAGCTCTTCCGGGTGGAGGTTATTGACGGCCTCGGACTTCGATGGGTGGCGAGCTGCGAACCCCGACGAGATGTAATTGGCCACGGCGGAGTGGTACTTGCTCTCTGTAAGCGAGCAGTTGAAGAAGGATTGGTCGCAGAACGTCCACGCGCACTTGGCCCTGTTGAATCTGTAGGCGCCCTTAGAGTGGGGTGGTGAATAAGGGTTTTAAACTTTTTATGATTATTAAAGAAAATAAATCTCTGTTGCTACCGCCAGCGGTAGTGTTACTGCTCGGCGTTAGTGACAGAGAAATTAGCTTTCAGGTTGAGACAATGAAAATCAAAGAGCACGAATCATAGATGAAGAAATAAACATATTTTCATTAATCATCAAATCGAAATACATATGTTTACAAAATTTTTTTTCCAATAACGCTTGGAAAGAGGCGACAAATGAAAAACTCTTTTTCATTTTCTATACTGACCCTTCTCCCAAGGACCGGTTGGCTTTAGCCTGTCTTTCCCAAACAAGGCCTCAAGCCGCTCTAGCCAATCTATCACCAGAAAGGCCTCGAGCACCCCTAGATCTACTCCCTAGACCCAGTCGCCGCGTGGTGAATTCCTCCCTAAGTCCTACCTAGACCTAGTCGCCGTGTGGCGAATTCCCCCTAGTCCCTGCAAGGCCCTAGTCGTCGTGTGGCGAGTTCCTCTACCGAACAAAAGATATAAAAATATTACAAAAAAAATAACAACTAAAGACAAACTCCCTCTTAGGTTGAACTCGAAGATCTTGTCGAAGGTGCGCTGAAGTAATCCTTTGAGTTGATGCATGCGACCTTCTCGTAGAATAAGCGTGTTGGTTCTTTCTTCGAGTTCCTTGCGTTCACGAACGTTGATGGAGTTGTCTTGGCTGCTTCTGAAGGCTCTCACGAGTGCTCTGAAATAAGGCTTCAATTTGTTCTCCAACAGCCAAGCCTAATGGAGGAAGCACCGCTCTTTAAATCGACAGCTACCGCCTGCGCTAGTACTACCGCCCCGCGATAGTGACACGATGCGCACACGGATCATGGCAGTTAAGGCAACTTCTGAGCGCAAACGGTTGTGACAGCCTAGCGCGCCGCGGTAACACTATCGCCCCACGATAGTGCGATTTCCTTCCTTCAGCCAATATCTCTTTCCAAATTTGCCCCTCAATCAACTGCAGACTGGATGATTCCAAAAGCTACCGCTGGGCGTTAGACCTAGCGCACCGCGATAGTACTTGCCAAACATAGCGACCCGTCGACATTCCTTTTTCTCCACTTTCCTTTCTGTCAATAGTTTCCATATATGCTAACGCCAGCGTCAGTGCTAACGCTCCGCAGTAGGTCATTTCGTTGGGCGCATCTTCGTCGAGCTGTCCTCAGCTTTCGTCGATCTCAATCTGGTTCATCGAACGGAAACTTATTTTTGTCGATCTCAATCTGGTTCGTCGAACGACATCATTTTCTTTGAACACCATTTCGTCTTTCGGATGTTAGCGCCAGCGTTAGTGCTAACGCTCTGCGATAGAGCTGCAGTTCGTCGATCGGACCTTAACTTTCATCGATCGTTGAACGCTCGCTTGCATCTCAGCGGCTTCCCTTCTCAGCGGTTCATTAATGCTAGCACCAGCGGTAGAGTTAACGCGGCGCAGTAGAGCATTCAGATCTTCTCAGCGGTTTCGTCTCAGTAGTTCGTTGGTGCTAGCGCCTGCGGTAATGTTAATGCAGCGCAGTAGCAACAAAACACAGCACCATGGAGATTTGAAAGCACAGAATCCTGCATACTATAAACACAAAGCAAGTATGATCAAATACAATAGGATTTATTATTTTCAAACCAAGAGATGCGGAAAGCATGTTCTAACAAACTCCCCCTTTTGATAATAACAAATCCCCTTAGAAAGAAATAATACAATTGGTAGGAATTTGTGTTTATAATAGAGATAAGCATGAAATGTAAGACATGTGCATATGCTCCCCCTAAATGAATGCTCCCCCTACAACAAATCTTCCTATGAACCTAACTCCCCAAACATGTTAATTTCTTTCAAATTTATTCTCCCCCTTTTGGTATTATCAAAAATGGGTGGAGAGGAAGGCCAACAAAAAGTGTGTAATTACTGTGTAGAGAGGGAATGAGCATGAAAATAGGTAAACCCCCAAAAAATACAATAGATAGGAGTGAAAAGAGAAGGTGAAGAAATTGTCATAAAGGAACCACTTGTTGGGAAAATGTATTCATGATCGAGCATACAAGTAGTAAGGAGGTGGAAAGCATGACGAAATATGTTTTAAGTGAATATCTTTATAGGAGTTGAGAAGCATAGTAGATGATGAAAAATTTTAGATATAACAAAATAGATGTTGTAGCATTTTAAGTACACAAAATAATTTCAGTTTTAACATAGCCATACACTAGTTTGAAAGGTATGCAAGACAGAGCTCTCATGGCGTAGCGGAAAAAATATGTAAGCATGATATAAGTTATCAAGACAAGATAGAAGAATACAATGTCCTAAATTGAGAAATCAAGTACACTTATACATTGTATTGATCATGCAAAGTTATCTAGTGCATTTACTTAAGATTTTAGAGAATACATGTAGATATGCAATAGACTCCAATTCTCATGAGTAGAAGGCTTACAAGTAATAATGATGTGTACAAAATAGTGTTTTGATAAAAGTATATATATGAGTTAATCAACACACATGACATGTATAATGGAATAAACACAATATTATTGAACAAGCGTTTTTAGAGTTACTTCTACCCACAAAGCTATATAACTTATTCAATGCACATAGTAAAGTAGTACAACTACCAAGGTGCTCTGCACACATAATGCTTATTAAGACTTATCAGGGTGCAAAGTAGTGCTTGGGGAATCACAATTATTATTTTGAATTTTATTTATTTATGATTCGGTGTACAAGAAGTATTGTAAAAGGAAAATGTTTGCGACAAGGCACTTTACAATTCTCTCCAAGGTGCTCAACCTCACAATGCTCATTAAGACTTATCAGGAGGGTGAGTAGTGCTTGGTGGAGTTATCTTTGTCAATTATTCATTTGAATTTTTTTGCTTAACGGCAAAGGTCTCTGAATTCACTTGTATGTGCAAACAAATTTTTTTTTGAAAAAGACACTTCTTCAAAAAATAGGTGCAGGAAAAAGATTTTTACTTATGGTGTAGATAAAACTAAGCATGCCTAACAATAATATTAAGTTGTTACACTACACAATCATGTAAGAGTGGATTAAAATCATATGTAGTTTATCAAAAAGTGTGAGTGAATAAATCATTAGCAAATATAAACCATTTACTCATACATAGAGGCATGCTATGCAATACTACACATGATTTCTATAATCAATTTCAACACACATAAGATAATGATCAAGGCATGATACAAAACAATGTTATTAAGATACTTGAGAAAGAGAATGAAACATTGTATTCTAAACTAGGCAAGATAGACCATATCATCCTTGAAACATTGAAAAACACAGCAGTTTTTATAGAATTTTTAAGTTTTTCAAAAACAAGAAATGAAACAAATAAAAACATATTTTTGATGTTTTAATTGGTTTTTCAATTTTGTAGTTGTTTTGATATAGAAAAGCAAAACATTTTTATGGTTGAATTTTGATTTGTTTTACAGTTTTTTTGTGTTTAGAATTTTTTAAACGAAAATAACAGAAGCAAAAAAAATGAAAGAAAAAAAACTGGAAGTTCATAGAATATCCACTAACGCCAGCGATAACTAGATACCGCCGCGCGTTCGCGACATAACTCAATTTTTTGGGAAATTGAAATTTTTAATTTTTGATTTTGATCAAGTATCCTTAGATAAGCTTCATGCAGAAATTTCAGAATTTTTGGAGATCTCTAGGTGGATCAAATTTGTATGAAACTATAGCTTTTTCAAATACTTGTGTTTTACAAAAACATTTAAGCACAAAAAGATAAATTATGCAGACACAAGATGTCATTTTCAAACAACCCAAATATGCATGATTTTAGTGATAAGTAATTGAATGTTCATGCAGTGAGTAATATAAGTATGTCCTAAGATTTAAAAATATCCGGACTAAATGTCTACACCTAGCCCCGTACTAAGTGACGGATGGGCATGAGGAGCTGCACACATGCCGTAGGTTGGGGTGTTAATCCCATATGCACACACTAGAGAATGCTCAACCTAGCACTCTTTCCCCCCAGTGCCTCGCAAGGCCTCACTGGAACCCTCCCTGGTTAAGGATAAGACATGTCTTAGAGGTTAGATCTCTAATGCATACAACCCTACGCCCCCGCTATTGTGAGATATAACGTCATGGGTGAATAATCTTTTGGACAACCTATGCTTTTAACCTATGGGTTGATTTATAAACTATGAGCTTTTATGCGTGATTAATTTCTTAGTATATTTGATTTTAAAGCAACATAGTTAATCTGAGTTTTAACTTTCAATTACTCTTCTTTAAGATTGATTCATTATGGCAATACAAATATATCTAGCATGGATGATAATATTTATTAGTTGATATTGCTAGATACGATGAGTTTGAATGTTGTGTTATGCCATAAAGTTAATTGATATAATGTTGCATGTATTTAACAATAGTGATTCAAATTTTAGACATAGAATAGAGTGATGATTCAAATTTAATCATTCATATTGATATAAAGTTAATTTTATGATCTAAACATAAATGAGATACATGCAAGACATAATAAATTCATATAATAATCATGATCACAAAAAATGTGTTGGAAGCAATAAGATCTTTTGTAGTTCTACTTGATGTTTGAATTGAAAGATCTATTGAATTGGAAAGATTATTATACATGATCATGAATTTTAACATATAGGAATTATATACTCATAATCAATTGTTTTAGAAAATAATATTTTAGATAAATCAGAATTTAGGAAGATTATGCTACCGCCACCGTTAGAACCTAACGCCAGGCGCTAGCAACATAGTTGAGATTCTCAAATGGTTTTTGCAATTTTTCAATTCTGATTTGACATGATTATGATTAAACATACTAGGGGTAATCAAAATAACGCAAATATATTAGATACCTAAGCAAAACTTGCGCATTTTATAAATTTAGCCTAATACCCCTAAAATACCTTTTAAATCCATTTCGACAATTATTTCATTTAGTCTTAGAAATATCATATGACAAATTTTGTTTTCAAATTTTATAAGACTTTTAGGAATGGATTTAGACGGATAAAAATAAAAAGGATAAATAGATCACTTGAAAAATAATATGACTTTTTATTCAATTTCATCCAATCTGATTTATATAAGAAGTTTGGCTTAATGTGTCAAAGTCATATCACATGTTATATAAAATGACGATATCATGTTGGTTAAAGGAAACAAAAAGAAAAGAAAATCAAAAAAAAGGAAATTAAGCATATCATGAAGTAGAGAATTGATATTTCATTTTTAATTGTTTTCTACTTCATGCAAATGATAGGGTACTATTGAATGAGAGATTTAGGTATCCAAAGAGGACCGGGTGAGATGGTTCATTTGGGTACCCAAATACAATGTGTTTGCTTTTGGGGAGATAGAATTGAATGGGCCCTTTTGATTTGAGTTTGTGTTTCATTTTTAACTTTGGGTCTCCATTCAAACCTTGGTTTGATATTATTTTTATGAATCAAATTTCCATTGTGATTATTGAAAATATTTTTCACTGGAAATTTGCGCAATTCTAATTTTAATTTGGGAGAAACATGATTTTGTAAATAATAGAGATTGGGATTTTGATTTACAAATACTTTGTGTTCCTTACTCCTATTAGTAGGCTTAGTCAAGTTATTCATATTCATATTCAACTTGCTTTTAGATATATCTTGATATTGTGAATGTATGTTTTGAGAATTTTTCTTTATGATTTCCTTAAGCAAGTTGATTTTAGCTTCTAATTCATTATTCTTAATTTTTAGATTATGTCTAGCTTTATTGTAAGCTATTGTGCTATTTTTAAGAGTGGAAATAATTGAATCAATATGATTTTGATAGTTATTCCTATATTCATCAAATGTTTCATTCATATCTTTAGTTTCAATTTTATAGTCATTACACTTAGCATAATCAATTTTCAAAGATGAAGTTTCTAAACATAATCTTTCATTTTGTTCTTTTATAAAAATAAACTCTTTTCGAGTTTCTTGTGTTTTTCTTTTAATTCATTATACTCTACAGAAGGTGTAATATTTTCAACTAAGGAGCCATGGGTAGAACTAGATAAATTAGAATTTGATTCTACATTAATTTTTGCCTTTAAATTTTTATTTTCTAAGCGCAAATGTTTATTAGCATTTTTTAATTTCTTAATTTTGAGCTTTGTAGTTTGAAGCAATTGTAATGTAGAAATAGAATTACGCACAATAAGAAATTTTGATTTTCTTACAGCGCTTGTGGATGATGCGATATTTGAGCATATAGTTCCTTTCACTTCTTCATCTTCCAAGCAAGAGCTTCCATCATCCCTTCCGCTTGATGTCCCTTCCACGGATTCGTCATGAGAGGAGCTTTCTTGAAAACTTGAGCAATCTTGCATATTCTCCGGTTCTTGTGATTGTTTCATACCTGCAGAAGGAGAATCATAAGTTCTTTCAAGAAAATTCCAAATCTCATATGCGGTAGGTAAGGTATAAATATTTTTGAAAATATTTTGATCTAATGCACAAAATAGACTATTTGTAGATTTTGTATTTAAAACCATTTCGTTTCTATTTAGTACACTATGTGGCTTTTCAATAGTAATTTTCCAAACATTCTCATCTAAGGCTTTAAGAAAATTTCCCATTAATTTTTTCCTCGTTTTATAATTTTTCCCTTCGAATAAAGGTGGTGCTAGTGATTTTTCATTTACATAAAAACTTTCCCCACTAGTAGAAGCGAGATCATGATCAAGAGACGCCATTATTCCTAGTGGTGAAATTGTTTTGGAATAACCTGGCTCTGATACCACTTCTTGGATCTGTAGGCGCCCTTAGAGGGGGGGGGTGAATAAGGGTTTTAAAGTTTTTATGATTATTAAAGAAAATAAATCTCTGTTGCTACCGCCAGAGGTAGTGTTATCACTCGACGTTAGTGACAGAGAAATTAGCTTTCAGGTTGAGACAATGAAAATCAAAGAGCACGAATCATAGATGAAGAAATAAACATATTTTCATTAATCATCAAATCGAAATACATATGTTTACAAAAAAACTTTTCCAATAATGCTTGGAAAGAGGCGAAAAATAAAAAACTCTTTTTCATTTTCTATACCGACCCTTCTCCCAAGGACCGGTTGGCTTTAGCCTGTCTCTCCAAGACAAGGCCTTAAGCCGCTCTAGCCAATCTATCACCAGAAAGGCCTCGAGCACCCCCTAGATCTACTCCATAGACCCAGTCGTCGTGTGGCGAATTCCTCCCTAAGTCCTACCTAGACCTAGTCGTCGTGTGGCGAATTCCCCCTAGTCCCTGCAAGGCCCTAGTCGTCGTGTGGTGAGTTCCTCTACCGAACAAAAGATATAAAAATATTACAAATGAAAAAAAAAATAACAACTAAAGACAAACTCCCTCTTAGGTTGAACTCAAAGATCTTGTCGAAGGTGCGCCGAAGTAATCCTTTGAGTTGATTCGTGCGACCTTCTCATAGAATAAGCGTGTTGGTTCTTTCTTCGAGTTTCTTGCATTCACGAACGTTGACGGAGTTGTCTTGGCTGCTTCTCAAGGCTCTCACGAGTGCTCTGAAATAAGGCTTCAATTTGTTCTCCAACAGCCAAGCCTAATGGAGGAAGCACCGCTCTTTAAATAGATTCGACAGCTACCGCCTGCGCTAGTACTACCGCTCCACGATAGTGACACAATGCACACACTGATCGTGGAAGTTAAGGCAACTTCTGAGCGCAAACGGTTGTGACAGCCTAGCACGTCGCGGTAACACTATCGCCCCGCGATAGTGCGATTTCCTTCCTTCAGCCAATATCTCTTTCCAAATTTGCCCCTCAATCAACTGCAGATGGGATGTTTCCAAAAGCTACCACCGGGCATTAGACCTAGCGCGCCGCGATAGTACTTGCCAAACATAGCGACCCGTCGACATTCCTTTTTCTCCACTTTCCTTTCTGTCAATAGTTTCCATATATGCTAACGCCAGCGTCAGTGCTAACGCTCCGCAGTAGGTCATTTCGTCGGGCGCATCTTCGTCGAGATGTCCTCAGCTTTCGTCGATCTCAATCTGGTTCGTCGAACGGAAACTTATTTTCGTCAATCTCAATCTGGTTCGTCGAACGACATCATTTTCTTCGAACACCATTTCGTCTTTCGGACGCTAGCGCCAGCGTTAGTGCTAACGCTCCGCGGTAGAGCTGCAGTTCGTCGATCGGGCCTTAGCTTTCATCGATCGTCGAACGCCTGCTTGCATCTCAGCGGCTTCCCTTCTCAGCAGTTCATTAATGCTAGCGCCAGCGGTAGAGTTAATGCGGCGCGGTAGAGCATTCAGATCTTCTCAGCGGTTTCCCTTCTCAGCGGTTTCGTCTCAGCGGTTCGTTGGTGCTAGCGCCAGCGGTAATGTTAATGCAGTGTTGGGAATCTTGCCCACATGATTCCTGATTTGAAGAAGTCACTAAGTCAAGAAAACTTCACTTTGTATCTGATTACTTCTCTAGCCTATAATCTCAGGAAGTTAAGGCGACATCATCGACAAAGCGTGCTTGTCGTCGTAATGACTGGCCGAACAGCAGCCGCTGAGAAGCAAAGTATTCGTCGACCACTGAGACATGGCGAGATCGTCGAACGCAGAATGCTATTCGTCGAACGCAGAGAAGCCACAGGACATCGTCGTTTGAAACTCATGTCGTCGAGAGAACATATGATTACGACGACATGATGCAAGAAGGAAGCTCACGACAACACTGTCAGAGAAAGAAGATCGTCGTATATACAGAATCGCCAGGATATCTTGTATCCTCGAGATACCTCCATCAGTGGCAGAAGGAAGATCGCGACGACAAAGTCAGAGACAGCTTGTCGTCGTAATGATGCAGATATCTTCAAGACAGAATTCAAATCTTGCGGATGCGCTGTCAGCAATTAATACCACCGCCTGATTGTCCAATCAGCTCCTGCTATGATGGACGGGCGACTGACAGGAAAGGAAAGTGAATATGACAGTTATACGACTGGTCCATTCTATAAAAGGGAACAGTGTTGCCCTAGGAGTAGAAGCTTGCTGTGCAAAAAAAGAAACGTGAAAAAGAATCCCGCCGCTCTTCAATAGAATTTTATTTTTCAGCGGAGAAGAAAGAGAACAAGACTCAAGAGTTCTCATAAGAATCAGTCATCTCCATTGACTGAGTAGTCGTCGTTCAACATCAGGCAAAAGAAGAAGAGGCTGAAAAAGATCCAGAGCTGAAACTCAAAATCAAGAAGCATCTTCTTCATCCTTAAAAAGCCGATCTTCATCAAGGCTAAGTAGCCAGATTTCATCTAGCTGAAGAAACAGTTTATCTTGTTACTATATTTTCGTGTAAGGCTTGCGGGCCAACTTGTCTAGCTTGAGGGCTGGAGAGCTATGAGGCTTGAGGGCCAGGGCAGTGGACTTGCGGGTCCGACACCGTCTAGCTTGAGGGCTGGAGAGCTGTGAGGCTTGAGGGCCAGGGAAGTGCACTTGCTGGTGCATTTTTTCGAGCTTGCGGGCTCGGGGGTAGTAGGGGCTTGAGGGCTTAGGCTGTTGGTACTTGCGGGTCCGTGTTGTAGGGCTTGAGGGCCTGAGTGTCGAGCTTGCGGGCTCGGGGGCAGTAGGGGCTTGCGGGCCTAGGCTGTTGGGACTTGCGGGTCCGAGGTGTAAGGCTTGAGGGCCTGAAGTTTTTGGCGGCGTTTACCGAGCCCAACACACTGCTGGGTAGGCGCAGAGGGAGAGAGGACTACTCAAGACACTCAGTCTTGAGGAACCTATATAGATCGTTGTGTGCTTTATGTGGTTTGCTCTTTATTTCTTGGATCTATTAACCAGAAAGCAAGAAAATCCTAAAGGGGATATTATACAAAGAAAATCCTATTCACCCCCCCCCTTTAGGTTATTAAAGTAGACACCCAATAAACAACACGCAGCGCGGTAGCAACAAAACACAACACCATAGAGATTTGAAAGCACAGAATCCTGTATACTATAAACACAAAACAAGTATGATCAAATACAATAGGATTTGTTATTGTCAAACCAAGAGATGCGGAAAGCATGTTCCAACAGGCCCGACCTTCCGCGTCGCCTCCGTCGCCACCCATGGTCTTGGAGAAAATGGAGTGCGAGAGCAAGAAAGAAAAGAAGGCGAGAGCCAGAAGGAGCGAGAATGAAGACTACAGAGGTCGAGAGCGATAAATGCGGTGGTTAGCTTTTGTAACGAGGCCTATTTACAAAGAAACTAAAGGCGGTGGGGAGGAATCGAGGCGTCAGGGTGCGGTTAGCAGAATCTCCGGGCGATGCGCCTCAGTACTTGAAACAACCCACCCAACCCCCCCCCCCCCCCCCCCCCCTCCCCCCCCCCCCCCCTGCGCACTCGCAGCATCAGGAGGCTTCAGTTCCAACTCCATTCTTAGGAGGAAAGTTATATTCTTTCTCCGTTCACGGGAGTTTCTTCTCAATTCCGTCTATCAGAGTTATAGTCCATGAATTTTCTTAAACGCAGCTCAATGTTTTCATAAAACTCCACATCATTGTGAGCTTTGATTTTACACCTTTATTGATCGATTTGTTGTTTATTCGTAATATCGTCCCACGATTGTGACCCGATTGTGTGTTACGATGTCTTATTATTTTCTTGAAAAAAATGACGAGCATGTCGTTTATCTCCAAATGATCCACATATTTTAGAGTATATTCCCAATAATGTATTACGGGCCCATAAATTATTCTCATATTTTTCGACCCATTTTGGGGGTTTATTTTGCCCGAAGAAAACCTATTTAGTCTCTCAAAATTATGAAAATACTTTGTAAGAATCCCAAACTTTGATAGTGCCTCTATGAGGCCTTAAAATTGAGCCTGTGATTTTTTATGAATTTTCCAAAGTTATTTGGATATTTAATTCCTTCATTTGAAGCTTGCAAAGGCATTTATAAATAGCAAAGTACTTCCAAAAATTCCCAAAAAATTACAGGAGTTAGGCCTCTTAATAAGGAACAACTTTCATATTCAAAACTTTTTCCCTTGTGGCCTAGATATTCCTAAAAAAGTTCAGGAAGGGTAGAGGAGGGTGGGGTGCGGATAGAGAAAGCTGGGGGGAGATGAGGTCGGACGGCGCGCCGTCCTTCGATCCCCACAGCGGATCCCGAGTCGATCCGTTGTGGGGGGCGCGTAATAACATGCAGAGGGGAACTATGTTTCCTGGGTCGTTCGATCTCATCATGGAGATCGGACGGCCGCCGCTCCTGCAGGCATTAAATGCAGCGGCACCCGCTGCCACCACTGGGAAGCGGCCGCCACAGGTCGGCACCGCCCCCGGTCGATGCGCCGGGGGCCGGCGAACAATCTGGCGGTGGTCTGGCGTCCTGGCGCCACCGGCCACCGGCGGATTTCAATTAGGAGGAGGGGCGGGTGGCGCGGCCTGCATGGGCCATGTTGGCCAGTGTCGCACCGCCCCTCCTTCACAACGAGCATCCCACTGCCCCCGGATGGGTCGCCGGGGGTGGGGCATATCTCCGGAGATGGTCTGAGGGCCAGGCGCCGCCGGCCGCCGCCGAAAATGGTCGCAAAAGCGGCACAGGAAAGAGAAGCATGGGAGGAGGCTTGTGGGCACCGCCAGAGGTTTATTCTCCGGCAGCCCTGTCGCCTTCCTTCGCCGGGGCGAGGGTCCCCAAGTGGGGCCCTGCTCCCTGATGATTAAAATTCCGCTTGCACGAAATAAAATCCGAACTAGCAATCCGAGAAGGCAAGTATACCTATCGAACTGTAGTATAGGAACACAAGTGTCGTATTAAAATCCGAGAACCGTTGATTACTTATACTCAAACGAATTACTATTATTTTATCTTAATAATTTTTTGGATGGTTTTGTCTGCTAAGTTGAAATAAAAGCTGGATAAAAGTACGGCTAAACGATGATTAAGAAATAGCACTCGATCTTGACTTACTTCGGCCTAAGTTGATCAAAATTCAAAAGCAAACTTAAAACTTAATAAAGTAAGGGCAGCTTGGCCGTGGGGGTTCCTATAGTTTGAACATGCTTCTCTCAAAGATATGCCCAACTGAGTTTAGGAAAATCCGACCGAACTCTCGTCCCGTATTCGAATACCTAAAACTCGCTTTAAGTGGTGAACCCCGCTATTGGGTTTGACTCCAATCCAGGAGATTTACGTCATTCTCTCTCGAGAAATGTGTGTAACTCTCTTTGCTCTTAAGTGCTCACTTCAGACTATCGGTCTCTCGGCTAGCCAAGAATGAAAGCAAAGGTGGGGATTATATATCGATAATATAGCTCCACTAAATTTTAATTAAGAGTAAATCTAAGGCCCAACACTTTAGAAAGTGAAAGAAGACTAAAGGATCATAACTTGATCAACTCATCCTCGGATCATCAAGATCGAGTACTATGAGGATTTAGTTACTCATGGTGGAGGGGTAGGAGAGAGAAATGATGAAGATTTTAAGAGAACAAAAACATACCATTTTTATTAAACAAAAGTTCAACTGAGATTACAATTGCATGGAAAGCCTACTAAGCATTAGTAATACACTATAAAAGGAAATTACAAAGGCATTACAACATTCATATAAAAACTAGAAAAGGAAATGCATTGAAATAAGAGAGAGAGAGAGAGAAAGAGAATAAAATGACATGAAAAACACTGAAAATAGAGTAGTAGCACTAGTTCTCTCTCCAAAAACTGAATGGGGAAAGCTTGGAGGTCATTTCAATTTATAGAAATTTTTCTGCCTCGGTCACGCCCTCAGTCACGCCCGTGACTAGGGGCGTGACATTGTTTAATCAATTCTGCGGCTTGGATCAGGTTCGGCGCACGATTCTGACGCGATTTGATGGGTCACGCCCTAGGTCACGCCCGTGACTGAGGGCGTGACCATTTCGGTGGTTAGTCGGGTCATGGGCGCTGGCGGCGATCATGGGTGCTGGCGGCTGGCTGACGTGGCAGTCACGGGCGTGACTGGAAGCACGCCCGTGTAACAGTGGCGTGACCAATTCGGTGGTCAGCTGGTCGAATCTGAGCTGTTCACGGGCTGGTCACGGGCGTGGCTTGCGTGTCACGGGCGTGACTTGTGTGTCACGGCCGTGTACTTTGGGCGTGTCTGACCAGATCTTCTGAATTATGTTGGCAGCAACTTAACTGGAAACAGCAACTTACACGCCCTAGGTCACGGGCGTGACCTAGGGCGTGACATAGGAAATTTTGCATTTTTACCTGAAAATTCAGAAAACTTAAGTTAGCACTAAAAATAGGAAAATGAACCAAAATTGCATTTAGGTAAACAACAATAAGCAAAAAGTAAGAGTAAATATCCTAAAAACAACCTAATTAAACTAACTAGACTTAGCATTATCAAATTCCCCCAAGCTTACACTTTGCTTGTCCCCAAGCAAAGAAATATGCTTTAGCTAATAAAATAAAATGACTAATCAAAAAGATTTAATTATGCTAAACACGAGTACCTTGCGAAATTCCAAGTAGGGAGAATAGTGAAAAGGAAACCTAAAATAAGTACTTTATTTAAGCTTAATTTTTATACCATTTACTAACAAAAATTAATCATCCAAAATTTTAACTAAAAAGTTTTTAAAATAAAATTGAGCAAAGTAACAAGTGAGATAGTGCATTGAATTGTTACTAAACCCTAAGAGACAAATTATAATTATATCATTCTAAGAACAAGGATCTAAATTCATACCCAAGACTTAACTATTCTACTTTTCTTCTTTACTTAGCTAAAGCAAATTTAGGAGCATGAATCAAGAGGACTTTATTAGGACCGAAATGTTTGGTTTAGGCATATGATTTGGAATGGGAATCGAAGATAAAAGTGATTGCTATAATCACACTAAACCATAAACATGAGTTTTATAAAATTTCTGATATGAATGATAAGAGGCAATCCTTCATTATAAGCATATAGCATATTTTCTTTCTTTCTCTTTCATAGCCATTTTTTTTTCTTTTTTCTTTTGAAATTTTGGCAAAGATAACTAATAAAAATATGCTTAAAATATCTCCTTTTTGAGCAAATTCTTTTCTTTGAAGCTCTCCATGCAATAAACCAATCACACTCTTTTAGAAATTTAAATAAAACTCAAAGTGTTAGTGTGATTCAAATAGGTTTGGAAATTTTGGCTTTGGTGAAAAATTTGATAAGTGGAGGTGACAATAAAACATGGGAAAAGGCTCAAAAGAGGCTAACAAAGGGTTTCTTTTTAAGGGTTGGCATGAAGGCTCAAACTTAAAACAAAAATGACCTAAATCATTTTCATTGCTCTCTAAATTTAGTTAAAGCATGAGTTTTGAAGGATTTCAAAAAGTAAGCCCTAGATATTAAATAAAGACTAATGAACTTATCCTGAAAATAAGAATAATAAGCGTCTAGGATTATTCACATTTACTACACAAATCAAAAGTTAACCCTGCAAAATATATCTAAAAATGAAGAGGAAAATAGTGGATGAAGAATTTTTTACGAAAGTAAAGAAGATAAAAGAGAAAACGATAAGGAAAGTACAAGATTTTAGAAAAAACTTTTCAGATTAACATGCTACCTAAAATTAGAACACTACATGAGTCAACAATTTACTTGTGAAACATAATTAAAAGTAGGATTAGAAATTTTGAAATTAACTAAGGCTATATAAAATATTTTGGGAAAAACAAAACATAAAGCAAGGGGTACTATTGATTTTACCAAAATCTAATTTAGACTACTAAAAGAAAAGAAGACATTCTCCCCCAAGCTTACGATAGACATTGTCCTCAATGGAAAAGGAGAGTGAAGGAAGGGGTAACTAAGAAAAGAAATTAAAACTGAAAAACTGAAACAGGCACTTCCCTGGATTTATGGGCTTGAAAGGATGTGTGATGCCGCTCCCCCTTGCTGGCGCTTTGAATCTTCATGAAATATCATCTTGAATTTTTCTTGAAACTAGCAATGTTGAAGCAGGCGATCGCCGAAGTTGAGAGTATCAGAGCCATCCAGGGCCAAAGAAAAATTAAAACAACAAATTTTAAAAACCTTGGGTTGCCTCCCAAGAGCGCCCTCTGTTTAATGTCGTTTGAGCTCGACTAAAAGAATATAGTTCAAAAGTTAATCCAAATTATTACAGTCCAGACAAAAGAAGATTTTCACTGTCCATGTCAACATTGTCACCAGAAAAATAAAGTTTTAGACGATGCCCATTAACCTTGAAATCACCCTTATCTGGGTGTGATATCAAAACAGTTCCATACGGATAAGCTTCCCTTACATTAAAAGGACCTGACCATCTAGATTTTAATTTTCCAGGAAATAAACGTAGACGAGAATTATAAAGTAATACTTGGTCGCCTGGTTTAAATGTTTTCGGGTGCCTTAAATTTTTATCGTGAAAGCATTTCGTTCGTTCCTTATATAATTTATTATTTTCATACGCATTGGAGCGCCACTCATCGAGTTCGTTGAGTTGGAATTTTCGAAGATCGGCGGTGGAGTGGGGATCAAAATTTAAAAATTTAAGGGCCCAGAAAGCACGATGTTCTAATTCGACCGGTAAATGGCATGATTTCCCATATACTAACCGATACGGTGTACAACCGATGGCAGTCTTGTACGCTGTTCGGTAAGCCCATAGAGCATCGTCTAATTTATGTGACCAGTCCTTACGTGAGGTGGAAACAGTTTTTTCTAAAATACGTTTGATTTCTCTATTCACTACCTCGACCTGGCCGTTAGTTTGGGGGTGGTAAGCAGTTGAAAGCTTATGTGTAACGCCATATTTTAAAAGTGTTTTTGCAAATTGTGCGTTACAAAAGTGCGAACCCCTGTCGCTAACGATGGCCCTAGGAGTACCGAATCGAGAAAATAATTTTTTTAAGAAAATAATAACGACTCGGGAGTCATTAGTAGGAAGAGCTTGGGCCTCTGCCCATCGAGACACGTAGTCTACCGCAACTAAAGTGTATTTATTACCATGGCTAGAAGGAAGAGGACCTACAAAATCAATTCCCCAAAGGTCGAAAACTTCGCACTCGAGGAAATAATTTTGCAACATTTCATTTTTATTTGAGATATTTCCGGTCCGTTGGCAGCTATCGCACCGTCTCACAAATGATTGGGCATCTTTAAAAAGGCTAGGCCAATAAAAGCCTGCACTAAGTACTTTATGAGCGGTCCGATTGGCTTGATAGTGCCCACCAGTCGGTCCTTCGTGTAAGTGTTTGAAAATATTTTGTCCTTCTTCGAAAGAAACACATCTCCTTACTACTTGGTCTGCACAAACTCGAAACAGATACGGGTCCTCCCAAAAATAATTCTTCAGGTCAGAGAAGAATTTCTTCTTTTGCTGATAGGAAAATTCTTTTGGGAGGACTCGAGCTACTAAGTAGTTGGCGAAGTTTGCAAACCAAGGAGAAGGAGTAGTGTTGATTGATAATAACTTCTCGTCGGGAAAATAATCATTAAAAGTTTGTTCATTTAAATCTTCAATAAATGGGTTATCTAATCGTGAAAGATGGTCCGCGGCCAAATTCTCAGCCCCCTTTTTATCTCGGATTTCCAAGTCGAACTCCTGGAGGAGTAAGACCCAGCGAAGTAAGCGTGGTTTGGCATCCGATTTAGAAAGTAAATATTTGAGGGCTGAGTGGTCCGTAAAAACAATATTTTTTGAAAGCGTAATATAAGGTCGAAATTTGTCGAATGCAAAAATAACTGCTAATAATTCTTTCTCCATTGTGGTATAGTTCGCTTGCGCGGATGTAAGTGTTTTACTTGCGTAGAAAATAGGGTGGAAGTTTTTAGATATACGTTGTCCTAAAACGGCTCCCACCGCAAAGCTACTTGCATCGCACATGATTTCGAATGGAAGGTCCCAGATTGGAGCTATCATAATTGGCGCATTTATTAGCTTATTTTTGATTAATTGAAAAGCAGATAAGCATGTATCATCAAAAATAAATGGAATGTCTTTTTCTAAAAGATGAGTGAGTGGTTTGGTAATTTTTGAAAAATCTTTTATAAACCGCCGGTAAAAACCGGCATGTCCTAGAAAGCTTCTTATGGCCTTAACGTTGGTTGGCGGTGGCAGTTTTTCGATCACTTCTATTTTTGCTTCATCGACCTCAATTCCTCTTGCTGATATCTTATGACCTAAAACCAATCCCTCCCGTACCATGAAATGACATTTTTCCCAGTTCAGGGCGAGATTGGTCTCCTCACACCGTTCTAACACTTTTTCTAAATTTTCTAAACAAAAATCGAAGGAATCACCAAACACGGAAAAGTCGTCCATAAATACCTCCATAATACTTTCTACGTACTTGTCGAAAATGGCCAACATACACCGTTGAAATGTTGCTGGCGCATTACATAAGCCAAACGACATTCTTCGATAGGCGAAGGTGCCGAAAGGACAATTAAACGTCGTTTTCTCCTGGTCCTCGGGCGAGATGGGAATTTGGAAGTAGCCCGAGAGACCATCGAGAAAACAATAAAAGCTATGGCCGGATAATCGTTCTAAGATTTGATCGATGAATGGCAAGGGGAAATGGTCCTTGCGGGTGGCGTCGTTCAATTTGCGATAATCAATACACATACGCCACCCAGTCACCGTCCGTGTTGGGATTAAGTCATTATTATCATTTAACACTACCGTGATACCTCCCTTTTTAGGAACTACTTGAACGGGGCTTACCCATTTGCTATCTGAAATTGGATAGATAATTCCTGCGTCTAATAATTTCACGACCTCACCCTTTACTACTTCTTTCATGTTTGGGTTTAATCGGCGTTGAGGTTGAATAGAATTTTGTGAATTATCTTCCATTAGAATTTTGTGCATGCAGAAAGATGGACTTATGCCCTTAATATCATAAATCTGCCAAGCAATTGCTTGGCGGTGTTTTTGTAAAACTTTTAGCAATTTGGCATTTTCAGATCCACTTAAATGGGCCGACACTATTACTGGTAACTTAGAGTCTTTTTCTAAAAATTCATATTTTAAATGATTGGGTAGTTCTTTAAGTTCTAAAGTGGGAGGTTCCTCGTATGAAGATTTGAAAGACTTTTCTTTTTCAAAAGTAATTTCTTCAAAAAATTTTGATTTAATTTGAAAATTTGAGGGGGCGGGAGCAATGGCCATTTTCATTTCTTGTAATATTTCAGTGGAGGTGTTTGAAGATGAACAAAAAGAAGAAGAACCATTTTCAGAAATACAAAAAGAAGGGTCTTCACTTAACACATCTAAGAAAAAACACGAATCGTCATTTTCTAGGGTATTTTTCATAGAGGGTGTTATGGAGAAGGTTACTTCATCATCTCCAACTCGGAGGAATAGCTTACCATTACTCACATCAATGATAGCACGGGAGGTGGCAAGGAAGGGGCAGCCAAGGATTAGGGGAACCTCGACATCCTCTTCAATGTCCAAAATGACAAAATCCACCGGGAAGATGAATTTGTCTACTTTTACGAGCACGTCCTCCACAATTCCCAGCGGATATTTTATCGTCCTATCTGCTAGTTGTATACTCATACGTGTGGGGCTGAAGGGTGCCCATTCCTAACTTTTTAAACAAGGAGAATGGCATTAAGTTGATGCTTGCTCCTAAGTCGGCCAACGCGTTCTTTACAAATAGATCATCAAAGAGGCACGGGATAGAAAAACTACCCGGATCGTTAGCCTTTTTCGGTAATTTATTTGTTAGGACGGCGGAACACTCAGCATTTAAAGTTACGTGCGATAGATTTTCTAGCTTTTTCTTATTAGTTAGAAGATCCTTCAGGTACTTAGCGTACTTGGGCATTTGTGATATCGCTTCATGGAAGGGCAAATTGATGTGTATTTGCTTAAACATTTCCAGGAAGCGATGATATTGATCATCTAATTTTTCCTTGTTGAGTTGAGATGGATAAGGCGGGGCGGGGTTGTTTTTGAAAATATGAGGTGGAGTGATAAAATCTGTTTGAGTGAGTGGTGTTTTAAAATAGGGGCGGATCTTGCCTCGGGCTCTTCGCTAACCGGACCGGATACTTGCTTTCCACTCCGAAGAGTTACAGCTTTCGCTTGCTCTTTCGGGTTGGGCTCGGTGTTAGCGGGAAGAGTCCCGGGCGGTCGCTCGGATATTATTTTGGCGAGCTGCCCGATTTGGTTTTCTAGATTTTTAACGGATCCGGCTAAGTTCCGGACGGTTGCTTCGTTCGTACTTATATATTTTGAAAACATCTCCTCCAAAGATGGAGGTTTTTGAAAGTTAACAGGGGGTGGAGGTGGTGTAAATTCATTTTGTAGAGGCGGGCGAGTTGTGTTTGCAGGATTACTCCAAGAAAAGTTCGGGTGATTACGCAGCGCAGGATTATAATTATTCGGTAACTGAAAACCAGGTGCATGAAAATTAGAAGCAGAATAATTATTATAAGCATTTCTATTGCCTACGAAATCAGCTTGTTCGGAGGTGGCTTTTGCGAATTCCCAAACCTGAGGTGCGGAAGGAGCATTCATTTCAGATATCTTTTTGCTAAGCATTTCCACTTGTAGTGCCAGCTGGGAGACGTTATCCACTTCGTACATACCTGCAGGTTTGTTTGGGCGGGATCTTGGCACATTCCACTGATAGGTGTTCATGGCCATATCCTCAAATAGTTCAAGAGCGGCTTCCGGGGTTTTGTTATTTAAGGTACCACCGGAAGCGGCGTCTATCATTTGCTTAGTATGTTGATTTAGCCCGTTATAAAACGTCTGCACTTGTAACCATACAGGCAGAGCGTGATGAGGGCAACGTCTTAAGAATTTTTTATACCTTTCCCAGGTATCATATAGCATTTCAGAATCTATTTGGCAAAAAGAAGAAATATCATTTCTAAGCTTAGCAGTTTTCGCAGGTGGAAAATACTTAGTTAGAAATTTTTCAGTTAACTGGGCCCAAGTGGTGATAGAACCTCTAGGTAGAGTTGACAACCACTGCTTAGCCTTTGTTCTTAAAGAAAATGGGAAGAGTCTTAGCCTAATTGCATCATCCGTAACACCATTTATTTTGAAGGTGTCACAGATTTCAAGGAAGCTGGCAATATGTGCATTCGGATCTTCATCTTGTAATTCGTCGAACTGCACGTATTGCTGCACCATGTGAATTATGCTTGGCTTTAGTTCGAAATTATTATTATTTATGGCAGGGCGGACTATACTAGTTTCCGTCCCTTCCAGGTTAGGCCTTGCATAATGGGACATAGTCCATTCAGGGGCCGCAACCATGTTGGGGACTTCATTTTGGTTAGGTTCGCCCATATTAACAACCGACTCCGAATCCTCAGCCAGTTCTTGGAATGTAGGATCTTGAACTTGCGATTTTCTCCGAAGAGTACGCTCAAGTTCTTGGTCCAAGTCTACAAGTTCTGACGGATTCGCTCAGGTCATAAACTAGAAAGAGAGAAGGGAAAATAAGATTGAGAAATTCGAAAAAGGTCTCTCTTTTTTTTTGAATTAATTTTGTTTTTCAAGAAAGAGGAGAGAAAAAAGAGGTGATAAAAGTAATAGATTCGTTCTTTCAAAATATCAACAAAATGCGAGTCCCCGGCAACGGCGCCAAAAACTTGATGATTAAAATTCCGCTTGCACGAAATAAAATCCGAACTAGCAATCCGAGAAGGCAAGTATACCTATCGAACTGTAGTATAGGAACACAAGTGTCGTATTAAAATCCGAGAACCGTTGATTACTTATACTCAAACGAATTACTATTATTTTATCTTAATAATTTTTTGGATGGTTTTGTCTGCTAAGTTGAAATAAAAGCTGGATAAAAGTACGGCTAAACGATGATTAAGAAATAGCACTCGATCTTGACTTACTTCGGCCTAAGTTGATCAAAATTCAAAAGCAAACTTAAAACTTAATAAAGTAAGGGCAGCTTGACCGTGGGGGTTCCTATAGTTTGAACATGCTTCTCTCGAAGATATGCCCAACTGAGTTTAGGAAAATCCGACCGAACTCTCGTCCCGTATTCGAATACCTAAAACTCGCTTTAAGTGGTGAACCCCGCTATTGGGTTTGACTCCAATCCAGGAGATTTACGTCATTCTCTCTCGAGAAATGTGTGTAACTCTCTTTACTCTTAAGTGCTCACTTCAGACTATCGCCCTCTCGTCTAGCCAAGAATGAAAGCAAAGGTGGGGATTATATATCGATAATATAGCTCCACTAAATTTTAATTAAGAGTAAATCTAAGGCCCAACACTTTAGAAAGTGAAAGAAGACTAAAGGATCATAACTTGATCAACTCATCCTCGGATCATCAAGATCGAGTACTATGAGGATTTAGTTACTCATGGTGGAGGGGTAGGAGAGAGAAATGATGAAGATTTTAAGAGAACAAAAACATACCATTTTTATTAAACAAAAGTTCAACTGAGATTACAATTGCATGGAAAGCCTACTAAGCATTAGTAATACACTATAAAAGGAAATTACAAAGGCATTACAACATTCATATAAAAACTAGAAAAGGAAATGCATTGAAATAAGAGAGAGAGAGAGAGAAAGAGAATAAAATGACATGAAAAACACTGAAAATAGAGTAGTAGCACTAGTTCTCTCTCCAAAAACTGAATGGGGAAAGCTTGGAGGTCATTTCAATTTATAGAAATTTTTCTGCCTCGGTCACGCCCTCAGTCACGCCCGTGACTAGGGGCGTGACATTGTTTAATCAATTCTGCGGCTTGGATCAGGTTCGGCGCACGATTCTGACGCGATTTGATGGGTCACGCCCTAGGTCACGCCCGTGACTGAGGGCGTGACCATTTCGGTGGTTAGTCGGGTCATGGGCGCTGGCGGTGATCATGGGCGCTGGCGGCTGGCTGACGTGGCAGTCACGGGCGTGACTGGAAGCACGCCCGTGTAACAGTGGCGTGACCAATTCGGTGGTCAGCTGGTCGAATCTGAGCTGTTCACGGGCTGGTCACGGGCTAGTCACGGGCGTGGCTTGCGTGTCACGGGCGTGACTTGTGTGTCACGGCCGTGTACTTTGGGCGTGTCTGACCAGATCTTCTGAATTATGTTGGCAGCAGCTTAACTGGAAACAGCAACTTACACGCCCTAGGTCACGGGCGTGACCTAGGGCGTGACTTAGGAAATTTTGCATTTTTGACCTGAAAATTCAGAAAACTTAAGTTAGCACTAAAAATAGGAAAATGAACCAAAATTGCATTTAGGTAAACAACAATAAGCAAAAAGTAAGAGTAAATATTCTAAAAACAACCTAATTAAACTAACTAGATTTAGCATTATCACTCCCCCAGCACCACCATCGGTGCTGGGGTGAGGCCCTTGCGCCTAAGCCACCACCCGAGCCTGGGCATGGCTCGGGTGGTGCTGGCGGTGCTCCGGCGATGGGAGGTGGCGCGCATGGTGCTAGGGGAGTGGGAAGGAGGAGTGGAAGGCTGTCCACCTGAGGGAGGGGGGATCGGGAGGTGGTGAGCTGAGCGGCCATGGGGGGTGGCGATGGTGGCGTCTTGGGGAGGGTTGTTGAAAATGTTGAAGTGGAAGTTGGCGGTCTGGGGGGAGGTCGCGCGGTCTGGCTAACCGCGCGGTCATACGGTCTCTCTCTGCAGTCTGACCTATTCGGTCTAGCCGCAGGTCTATCCGTCCTGACCAATGTTCTCTGTCCAAGGTACCGAGGTGAGGCCACGCGGTCTGTTTCGTGTGACCGCGTGGCGGAGAAGGTTTCAGCGTGGTGAGGCCGCGCGGTCTGGTCGTGTGACCGCGTGGCGAGCTATCTTCTGTAAGGTGAGACCACGCGGTCTGGTTTGTGTGACCGCGTGGTGGGGGCAGTTCGGTCTGGTGGCTGTCCGGGTTCTTAGGCTCTCTTAGTCTCGTGGTCTCCTGGTTGTGTTCGCGATCTCTCGAGGAGGTCTCGTATATGTGAACACTGTTGGTGGGCGACATGACCGCGCGAGTTGTCATGATCGCATGGCTTCTTGGTGGAGTTGCGATCTCCGATCTAGATTGAAGTCGGCGAGCTCACGGGGGCAGAGCGATTTGCTGACCGTGCGGGTTGACCAGTCTTAGATCGTGCGGTCAGGGGGCGGTGACTCTATCTCATAGGGTCGTGACTGGATCAGGTCGCACGTCTATAAATAGGAGTCACTGTTGCAGCATAAAAAAATCGCACCAAGTGTAAGCTGAGCTCGCGCTTAATTCTTGTGGTCTCTTTTTTGTGACCGGCCGGTTAGCTGATTGAACTTTCCTTCTGCAGCTTCTGCTGATTGTGTGGGCAGCAGCGGTCACCTCTTCTTCTAAGGTGTTCAGGTGCTCTCGCGGCTTGCCTTGCGGTTTGCTAGAGTTCAGGAGAATCAGTGGAGTTCGGGAGGTCATTGAGTTCTCGGTTGGTGTTGTTCAAGTCGCAGGCAGGCTGTTCGGGCGGTCTCGGTTTCTACTCGCGTGAACTCCCAAGTCGGACGGTCAGGCGGTCTTAGTGTTCAGACCGCTGGTTATCTTTCTTCAGCTGTAATTTTTTCCTTTTGGTTTTGTGTACTGGCGAAATCATGTCTCGCCATGTATACCTCGCTCTGTAATGAAGATTTTTGCTATCATCAATAAAGATTGTATTACTTCATGTGCTTCTGGTTGTTGGCTATAGCATTGAGTTGTACAATTCCTGCTCAATCCTAGATCTACGAAAAGTTTCACTTGGTATCAAATCGAGGTTTCGAGAAGGTAGGTTGGAGTGGATAGAGCAGTGAATAACTCAAAGTTGCCATCGCCTTTGTGAAGAAGGAACCTGTGGTAGAGCCATGGAAGCAAGAGGTCTTGGAATTTAGATGCTTACCTCGACTAACTTCAAGAAGTGGAAGTCGTACATGCAGAGTTATCTTCGAGGTTGTTGGAGGAGATAGTACGGAGGAAGTTGTCCCAGTTGGGGATAATGGTCATGAGGTGAGGAACTGAAGGAGAATTAATGTGAAAGCAGAGTTCACTCTGAAGAGGGCAATATCACCTGACCTATTCGATCACATCTTAGGGTGTGGATCAGCTGCCGAGATCTGGAGAGCCCTGGATGGGCTGTTTAACAAGAAGAATGTAGCGAGGCTACAGTTCTTAGAAAATGAGTTGGCTAGGTCAGCTCAGTGTGATCTTTCCATCTCTACATTCTTCCTGAAGATGAAGAACCTGTGCGCTGAGATTTTAGCACTGGATCCTGATGAGCCAATTTCTGAGGTGAAGCTGAAGAGGCACATCATCCGCGGTCTGCGGAAGGAGTATGTTGCCTTTGTGACGTCGGTGCAGGGTTGGGCAAATCAGTCGTCTCTGCTGGAGCTGGAGAATCTGCTTGCGTCGCAGGAGAGCCTGGCAAGGCAGATGGAGGGGGTGTCAGTGTTTGGGGGAGAAGGCGAGGTTCTCTTCACAAGGAAGAAGAAGAAATGGGATAAGAAGAAGAAGACCGCTAGAGGCTATGGGCCTTAAACTTCTGGACAGCAAGAGAGGGGCTATGCTCCTAAGGCTGAAGGGAAGAAGAAGGGAGAAGGACCTGAGTGCTTCAGATGCGGGAAGCTTGGTCACATCAGGAAAGATTGTCGGGTGAATCTTCATCCGGGGCATGCTGCTGCAGGAAAGGAGGACGCTGAGGCCAGGCAAAATGATGGAGGATGGGGAGGAGCCTTCTCGGCTTCTGTCGGAGTTGTGGCTCCTATCAACTATCAGGAGGACTGGATCGTGGACTATGGGTGTGGTCATCACCACACCGAGGACGAGTCGAAGCTTACTTCAGCGCAACCTTACTCAGGTAATGATGCCATCATAACTGCTGATAATATTGTGCATAGTGTCGAGAAGGTGGGGGTTGTTTCCTTGGGAAGTGATGGAGGGCCACTAACTTTGAAGAGTGTCTATCATGTGCCCAGAATGAGGAAAAATCTCTTCTCTGTGACCAACGCTGTAGACATTGGGTATCACGTTCTATTCGGTCCAACAGAAGTGAGGTTTCTTCGAAATGTTGAGGCGGTAAAGGCGGAAGTCATTCATGTTGGGAGAAGGGCAAAGACTTGTTCGTTTTATCGACATGTTCTTATGTTGACAAGATGAGGACCAATGATAGTGTCGTCATATGGCACGAGAGGTTGGGGCATGTAGGCATGGATAAGCTAAAGGCTATGGCGATGAAAGGTCTGGTCAAGGGCCTGCCTAGTCTATCTTCCTTCGGTGACGGTCATGTTTGCGCGGGATGTCAGTTCGGCAAGTCTCATCGACTACCATTTGATAAGTCACAGACAAGGAGTAGTGTGCCGTTGGAGTGTATCCACGGTGACTTGATGAGACCGACTGCGACCCCAAGCCTCGGAGGCAGCATGTATATGCTGGTGTTGATCGATGAATACACCAAATATGTCTGGGTTTATTTTCTGAAGGAGAAGGTGGAGGTGTTTGCCAAGTTTGTGGAGTTCAAGGAGCTTGTGGAGGGCCGGCTAGGTCTGCGGGTAAAGAAGCTGAGAACTGACAACGGGGGGAGTTCACCTCTGGTGAGTTCTCTAGTTTTTGCAGGAAGGTGGGCATCCGGAGGGAGCTTACTTATGCGCATACTCCACAACAAAACGAAGCTGCAGAGCGAAAGATCCGTCATCTGACGGAGGCCTGCAAGTGTTGGCTGTATGCCAAGAGTATCCCAAGGTCCTTCTGGGCGGAGGGAATGTCTTGTGTTGCCTACGTCATCAACAGGATGCCTCTCAGTTCCATCAACATGTTGACCCCGCATGAGATGATGTTCAAGGAAAAGCCAAGCGTGGCACACCTTCGGGTGTTTGGTTCCACCTGCTATGTGCACGTTCCAGATGCGCTTCGGACGAAGCTAGATGCGAAAACAAGGAAGCTAGTCTTTGTGGGATATGATGATCGGAAGAAGGGCTGGAAGTGCATGGACCCGGAGACGCGAAGATTTGTTGTATCTCGTGACGTCGTGTTTGACGAGGTGACGTCTTACAAGGGAAGTTCTGGTGTTGAGCTACCAGAAATTAGGGTGGAGGAGCAGGAGAGAGCTGTGGAAAATCTTCATGTGGAGTTGCCTTTGTCACCAGGTGGTCCATCCATTTCTAGTTCTGAGACGGAGGCTTCTGGATCAGGAAGCAGGGGGAGCGATGCTCCTAGTACGTCTGGAAGGGGAGCTAGGGAAGAAGTAGCTGAGGATTTTGCGAATCAGGAGAAGGCGTTGAGGAGATCGAAGTGAACGATCATTGCTCCTGATCGTTATACAGGAGGAAACATGGTGAGCTTTGTCTCGTGTTTCTTTGTTGGTCCCCTGGATGAGCGGGAACCAGTGAGCTTTGAAAAGGCCAAAGGCGTGAAGCAGTGGGATTCGGCTATGGAAGAAGAGATGGCAGCTCTTGAGAAGAATGAGACTTGGTCTCTGGTGCCCAGGCCCAAGGGCATTACCCCTGTGACATGCAAGTGGGTCTACAAGCTCAAGAAGAAGGCAGACGGCAGTATCGAGCGATACAAGGCTTGCCTTGTGGCTCGTGGGTTCTCGCAGCAATACGGTGAAGACTATGAAGAGACATTCAGTCCGGTGGCAAAGATGACTTCAGTTCAGTTTGTGATTGCCTTGGCGGCATTTTGGGGTTGGGAGATTTGGCAACTGGACGTAAAGAATGCTTTCTTGTACGGCGAGATTGACAAGGACATCTTCATGGTCCAGCCGCCAGGCTTCGTATCTGAAGATTTTCCTGACTATGTCTGTAAGCTAAAGAAGGCCCTGTATGGGTTGAAGCAAGCGCCGAGGGCGTGGTACGGGAAGATTGCAGAATATCTCCTATTCTGTGGATTTGGTGCTTCAGACTCAGACTCAAGCTTGTTTGTCAAGAAAAGCGGGGAGCTTCAAGTCATCGTACTGCTTTACGTCGACGATATGATCGTGACTGGGAATTCAAAGGAGGAGGTAGCAAAGCTTCGGGCTGAGCTATCTATCAGGTTTGAGATGAAGGACTTAGGTGAAATTTCCTTGGACTCGAAGTGCAGAGGAAGGGAAGTGGAGTGTTGGTGTCCCAGGCTGGAGATGCGGAACGAATCGTGGAGTGATTCGGCATGAAGGAAGGGAAGTGCATTTCTACACCTCTGGAGAAGGCCATGAAACTTCGGAAGGATGAGGGGAGGATTCTAGAAGATCCGATTGTGTTCTAAGCTCTGGTTGGGAGCTTAATTTATCTGACGATCACCAGGTCGGATATTGCGTATGCAGTTGGCAGGGTGAGTCGTTATATGGCGGAACCATGGATGCCTCATCTACTAGCGGCCAAGAATATATCGAAGTATGTCAAGGCGACTTCGGATATGGGTCTCCTATACAGGAGGGATGCGGGCTTCAAGGTGCATGGGTACATGGATGCTGATTACGGGGGAGATTCGGATGATCGGAAGTCAATGTCTGGATTCGTCTTCATGGCGAGCCCCACGGCTATATCATGGTACAGCAAGAAGCAGGATTCTGTGTCTGTCTCTACCACGGAAGCGGAATACAAGGCTTCAGCCTTGGCAGTTCAAGAAGCCATCTGGCTTAGGAGGTTGGTGGGAGACGTCCATAAGGAGGTTCGAGGTCTGACTCTGCTCCGCGGCGACAATGAGAGTGCACTCAAACTGGTTACCAATCCATTTTGTCACGCGAGGACCAAGCATACCGAGATCGAGCATCCTTTCATTCGTGAGAAGGTGCTGGAGGGGTCTCTTTCGGTCGAGCATGTTCGGAGTCAGGACAACATTGCTGACATATTCATAAAGGCGCTGGCGAAGGGGTCGTTCACTCGGCTAAGGAGTTTACTTGGGCTGTTTTCAAATTCCCACTTCAAGGGGGAGTGTTGAAAATATTGAAGTGGAAGTTGGCGGTCTAGGGGGAGGTCGTGCGGTCTGGCTAACCGCGCGGTCTTGCGGTCTCTATCTGCGGTCTGACCTATTCGGTCTAGCTGCAGGTCTATCCGGCCTGACCGCTGTTCTCTATCCAAGGTGCCGAGGTGAGGCCGTGCGGTCTGTTTTGTGTGACCGCGTGGCGGAGCAGGTTTCAGCGTGGTGAGGCCACGTGGTCTGTTCGTGTGACCGCGTGGCGAGCTGTCTTCTGTAAGGTAAGACCGCGCGGTCTGGTTTGTGTGACCGCGTGGTGGGGGCAGTTCGGTCTGGTGGCTGTCCAGGTTCTTGGTGGTGCGCGCGTACTAAGGCTCTCTTAGTCGCGCGGTCTCCTGGTTATGTTCGTGATCTCTGGAGGAGGTCTCGTATATGCGAACACTATAGGTGGGTGACATGACCGTGCGAGTTATCATGATCGCGCAGCTTCTTGGTGGAGTTGCGATCTCCAATATGGATTGAAGTCGGCGAGCTCACAGGCGCAGAGCGATCTGCTAACCGTGCGGGTTGACCGGTCTTAGTTCGCGTGGTCAGGGGGCGGTGACTCTATCTCATAGGGTGGTAACTGGATCAGATCACATGCCTATAAATAGGAGTCACTGTTGCAGCATAAAAAAAATCGCAACAAGTGTAAGCTGAGCTTGCGCCTAATTCCTGCGGTCTCTTTTTTGTGACCGGCCGGTTAGCTGATTGAACTTTCCTTGTGCAGCTTCTGCGGATTGTGCGGGCAGCAGCGCTCACCTCTTCTTCTAAGGTGTCGGGCGGTCTCGCAGCTTGTAGTGGGGGTTGCTGGAGTTCGGGAGAATCAGTGGAGTTCGGGAGGTTGCAGAGTTCTCAGTTGGTGTTGTTCAAGTCGCGGGCAGGCTGTTCGGGCGGTCTCGGTTATCTTTCTTCAGCTGTAATTTTTTCCTTTTGGTTTTGTGTACTGGCGAAATCATGTCTCACCATATATACCTCGCTCTGTAATGAAGATTTTTGCTATCATCAATAAAGATTGTGTTGCTTCATGTGCTTCTGGTTGTTGGTTATAGCTTTGAGTTGTACAATTCCTGCTCACTCCAAGATCTACGAAAAATTTAACAAGGTCTCTCCGGTGAGGGTGGGTTCAGGCAGGAGGAGGGTCGGCTGGGGGGGTGCTCAGAGGAGTGGGGGGGGGGGTATCCCTTTTATAGGGGGGAGGGGGCTCTCCCTCCCTTTTTCCCGATGTGGGACTAAAGGGAGGGAGGGTGGGGGAAGATATTTCTTCCCCCTCCCTCCACTACCCTAAGGTGGGCTGTCCACCCATGGGGTAGCCCTCTCAGGGTGGGGAGGTAGGTGAGAGCTCTCCCCCCCCCCCCCCCCCCCCAGAAAAAATTCTAAAAGAAATGAGCTTGGGGGGGGGGGGGAATTTGACCAAGGTCAACCCTAGGTTGGGTCCCCCATGTGGGTCAAGGCCCAAGGGGTCCAACTTGTTTGGTGAAGGGTTAACATAAGGGTGTCAAATCAATATGGGTGTGTGCATGCTTTTCGGTGTGACATAAAGCTTGACTTGACCATGGTTTGACTTTTTGACGTCGGAATTGGTTACAACGAACTCTATTGGATTTGTTTTGACTTCATGAGTCCACTGAGACTTACTGAAGTAGATTCCGAGTTCGTATGCTTAGTATTTCAAAAATTATGTCGTGGCGGCCTGCAAAACCTAAAATAGACATATTCCTCGTATGACTTCGAATTGAAATGCAACGAATTCCGTTGCGCTCGTATTGGATATACGAGTCTAACGGAACTGACAGAAGTCAATTTGGAGTGTGTTTGGTCACTGTACAGAAGTCAATTTGGAGTCTAACGGAGCTGACAGAAGTCAATTTGGAGTCTAACGGAACTGACAGAAGTAAATTTGGGGCCCAACGACATAGTTGTGACGCACAACGATACTCAAAATGGTCGTTTTCTCCAAACGACCTCAGATTGGAACAGAACGAGTTCTATTATGCTCGTATTGATTACACGAGTCTAATGGAACTGACGGAAGTCAATTTGGAGTATGTTTGGTCAATGTACTCCAATGACTTAGTTGTGTCGCACAACGATACTCAAACGGTCATTTTCTCCAAACGACCTCGGATTGGAACAGAACGAGTTTTATCATACTCGTATTGATTACACTAGTCTAACGGAACTGACGGAAGTCAATTTGGAGTACGTTTGGTCATTGTACCCCAACAACTTCGTTGTGACGCACAACGATACTCAAAATGGTCGTTTTCTCCAAACGACCTCGGATTAGAACGAAACAAGTTCTATTACGCTCGTATTGATTACACGAGTCTAAAGGAACTGACGGAAGTCAATTTGGAGTTTCCTAGCACCATATCCGATCCCCTAATCGGGTCACTTTCTACCTTTTGGGGTTACTTTTATTGGATCCACTAGGGTCTAGTGACCCAATAAAAGTTGTGATGTTACACATGATTTGATTAATGTTGGGAAAAACACCCTTGTGATTTATCTTACAAATTTTAAAATGATTTCATAATCTAGGATGTATTACCCATGTTATATAGAAAGTGTAATTGAGTCATTAAATGTCCTAGGATATCACACTCATACTAGAGTGTCAAGACTAGTCTAAAATAAGCACAAAATTCAGTTGAGTTAAACTTGCATTGAATAGAAGTCGACGCAACTTCGACTAAAAGTCGAAGCAACTTCAAATACAAATAGAAGCAACTCAGACTGAAGTCGAAGTATAGTTGAAGTCGACGCAACGCCGAGATATACTCGACGCAGAAGACAGAGCTTGTCAAAGGAATATCAGAAGTCGACGCAACTTGACAAGAATATAATGCAGATGATGAAGTTCAAAGTACAAGTCTTCAACTCGACGGATATGTCGATAAGGATTCGACGCAACATCGATATCAGAGTTTATTCAATGCTAAGAAGGAATTCGAAGCAGCTTCTATTAGAACTCAGAGGTGCGTCGATTAGAAGGAAGATGAAGTCAGCGCTACGTCGAATATAGTAGAAATAGAATATTTTCTGATGTCTTTTTTGATGCTTTTCCAGAAGGTATCCACGGATACAATTCAAATTCTAACGATTCTTTTATTGCCAAGAATGGAATGAAGTACTCCAAAGAGACTACAAAAATATTCTTGGAAGTTATTCAAATTAGATTGACGGGTCGTGAACAGAAATAGAAAAAAATCTTTATTATCCAATGGATATTCCTTCTAGGTACAGAATAGAAGAGGAAATAATTTCAAACACTATTTGACAGTGAATAAGGTTACAGAGGAAGAAACATAACACAAGAATTCAAGCCATTTAGTGATCTTCTTTTCACAAGCTCTCTCTCTAAAAAAGAATGAGGAGATTATCTTTGTACCGGAATATACAAAGGCTCTGCCCCTTCTTCTTTTTCATTTACAGCAGGAAGCCAGTACAGAGAGATAATCAGGATCACAAGCTTACAACCCTTGCATTCTTCTCTACCTTAAGCAAGGGTTCATTCAAAACAGATCCTGAAGAACACCAACATAAGAAACTACAACTTCTACTTCTTCTTCTTTCTTTCTTGTCTTATTCTGTAACTATGAAAGAGTCCTAAGAATCCCTCTCTAAAGGATTCAATGCTTCTAAGAGTCTCCTTATCAAAAGACTCAGTAGTTGGTTCTAAGAGTCTCCTTGTCAAATGACTCAGTTAGTGGTTCTAAGAGTCTCCTTATAAAAAACTCAGTAAGTGGTTCTAAGAGTCTCCTTATCAAAACACTCAGACACTAAATAGTGCATTCCTACCAAGGTGATAGAAGAGTGGAGTACCCATATTTTGGGGAACCACTATAAAACTTGTCTCTTCTATGTTTTACTTTTTTGTGCTTCCCCTTTACTATTTAAACAATCTGTGATTAATTTATTTTGTGTTGGTTTTTCTGATTGCATAGTCATTATAAGTTTAGTATTGTGTGTGCACAATTTGTATAAATTTTTTAATCTCTATTCACCCCCCCCCCCCCCCCCCCCCCTCTAGAGAATACTCAGAGGTTACACTGTGCACTTTCAATTGGTATCAGAGCTAGGTTGATCATAAAAAAGGCTAACACCTTGATCAAAAGATCTCCTCACTCATATTTTAATATTATAAAATTATTTTTAGAAAATGAGTTCTCTAAGGACTATGCATCAATAAAACCACCAGTGTGTAATCTTAATAAGTTTACACTCTAGAAGGCCAGAATAAAGTTATACATGAACTCTATTGATGAAGAAATTTTCAATGTTATTGCCTCAAGTCCCCCACTCCCATTCAGAAAAGATGCAAGTGGGATGGTGACTCAAGAACTAGTCCCTAGAGCATAGTGGACTGATGCTGAGAAGAAGCTGAAGGCATGTGATGCCAAGGCAATGAACATCCTAGTATCCATCATGTCAGATGATATCTTCCAAAAGGTGGATGACTGCAACTCAGTAAAAGAGATCTGGAAATCTCTATCCAGACTGGTAGAAGGCGGCTCTGATGAAAGAAAGGACAAGAAGTCCCTTCTCATATCCCAGTATGAGAACTTTCAAAAGAAGACTAAAGAGAATGTAGCTAAGATGTATGATAGGTTCAGCCAGATCATAAATAAGCTCAAGGGATTAGAAAAAGAGATATCATTGACAGAAATCAAAGACAAACTCCTTATGTGTTTCCCAAGCTCTTGGGATTCAAGGATCTTGGCCATTAGAGAGTCCAAATGCCACGTAGAAATCTCTATTGATGTTATACTAGGAAAGCTCAAGTCATATGAGCTTCTATTGAAGAGCAGGGATGAGACTAAAGCCAAAGAAAAGGTCTCAACCCCTAAGGAAAGAATAATTGCTCGGAAGGCTGCTGATGATGTCCCTTCCACCTCTGAAGAGGAAATGTTCAACCTCTTGGACAGATGATTCAGAAAGTGGGTAAAGACTGAAGACTCCAGAAGGAAGGAATGGAGCACTAGCAAGCCAAGATTTAATAAGACTCCAAAGCAGGAAGTGATCTATTTTGCCTGCAGAAAACTAGGACACGTAGCTCCTGAATGTCCTGAAGAGCAAAGGGATAGGAGCAACAATAACAAGGAGCACAAAAAGACGAAGTCCTTCAAGAAAAAAGACAAGAAGAAGGGAAAGGGTTTCATTGTTGAAACCTGGAGTGACACAGAATCTAACTCAAGCTCCTCTTCATCAGAGAGTAATGAAGAAACTGTTGCTGAAGCTGCCTGCCTGATAGTCTTGGAGACCTCCTCAGGTGATGAAAAAGATCAGGTAAGTCTTTTTGATGACTTTGATTTTGATTTAGTAGAATTTAAAAATTATTTTAAGGAATTTTGTAATGATTACCTTAAAGTTCAAAAAGAATTAGAAACAATTAGGGTAGAGTTAGAAGACTTTAAGAAAGATGATTTATATTCAATGAATTATGATTTGAGAAATCAAATTTATAAAAAAGGAAACATTAATAACTAATCTAACTAATTAAAACTCAAAACTAAAAGAAGAGCTTACAAAGGTAAAAGCCTTTGAAGACTCACTCATTGGGAGGAGTCAAAAGCTGAAGGACATTACACAAAATCTCTTTGTGAGATTTAAGCACCTTAGTTTAGGAGCAGCCCCATCTACCAGCTCAGAAGTCCCTAGTAGACCGGCCTGGAAAAATCCAGTCACCTTTGTTAGACCTACTGATTTTCAAATAACTGAGATTGGATCATTAATTGAAACTCTAGACAATAATAACCTTGAAAAACTCATTGTATTTAATAAAGTAAATCCTAATAGTGAGAAGAAAACTCTAGGGAAAACAATTCAGAGAAACCAATGAATTTCAATCAAAAGACTAAGATCAAAAGTAAAATTATTAGACATTCCACAGACTTATTATATTTAGATACATTCTATGCACATTTCCAGTACCAAGGTAATAAATCTAGGTTTAATAAACCTATTCTTTGCCATCCAAAAGGATATCATGAAAGACCATTCTATTCTTTCATATCACCTTATAATGGTAAAAGGAAAGGGCCCAAGGTAACTTGGGTACCCTCTAATGTTTGAGCTGCATGTGTGGGAAAGTTAAGAGTCCCTTCCGCAGAGACAATGTAGGGAAAGGGAAAACTGACTTCTCAATATGGAACCTAAACTAATCAAAGGGGGTGAATCTTTCTCTAACTACTATTGATGTTGCATTCTAATTCACACATATATAATCCTATAAATGCTAATTTCAATAAACACTATTGTTGGGGAAAACAACAGAAACTTTCTAAAAGAAATACAACTGTATATCCAAAGTTGCGTCGAATAAATTTCGACACACCGTTGAGTCCTACTCGACGCCAGCTTTGAGAGCCACTTCGAATAGATTATTCCAATAGCATTCGACGCAACGTTGAATTCATATCAACGCATACGTCGACTTAATAGTTGTTGTACAAAATCGAAGTCACATCGATTACAAATAGACGCAATGTCGACATGTTAAGTGCATGCAGTTTTGCTTCTAGAAGTTGCTTCAACATGTTTTGGCACGCTGAATATTAATCCTTGTCGACGTTACTTTGAATACAACCCTAAGCTGCGACGAATCGTCTTCTTTTAATTAACTTAGACGTTGAAGTTATTATGCTTTCGAATTTTCTCTCTCTTGCTCTCGTGCTTTCTTGCTCACTAGTTCTCGTTCTTTCTTGCTCTTTTTCTCTCCTTCTTATTTTTATTTCCACAGGTACTATAGATTTAATGGCTCCTCCTAAGATCAATTCTGGATTTGATGTGGATATCGACTCTTTCAATGCGGCATCTGAAAATTTCAAGACCATTCTCGGGCTTTTCCAGACTGCTGGGTTGACAAAGCTGATTTCAACAAGGTGCAAGATCTATGATATTGAGTTGACAGAGCTTAAAGATAACATTCAAATTGGAGATGATGGGTCACTCTGTGGGAGAATTTCTGGGAATGATATCAATGTCACAGAGGAAATGTTATGTCAAACATTTGATCTATCAACTGGTAGTGATTCAGATGAACTCACAGTGATAGAGATAACCAGTGCATTACAGATAATGAAATTCAGTAAGGAGAAGCTCATCAATCTAAAGAAGAATGATGTGTCTGAAGAATATAGGTTCTTGGCAGACATTGTGGGAAAAATGTTATTATGCAAAATCTCAGCACATGATGCTATTCCCAAGCAACAGCTATAGATAATGGGAATTCTAGTGCTCAACAAGAGAATACATTGGGGGAGATGCCTCATGAAGCTGATTGACTATAAGTATGCACATAAAAGATGCATACATGAGAATAATGAGTCAAGTGTTGTACCATCAATATCCAATGGTGTGCAAGTCAAAAGGAGTGTTTATTCCTCCTAGTAAGAGAATGAATATAGGCATTTTCTCTAAATGGACCAGGCAAATTCTGAAGCTTGGTCAACCAACACCCTCTCCTCCTCTTTCTCCTGCTCCTTAAGATAATGAGACAGTTCTAACAGAACTCCTAGGAGATGTTCTTGCTCAAGACCCCCAGTTCACTCTACCTAATACAACACCAATGTATGCACCTCAGACTCTCACCCCACAACAACAATAACAACAACCATCTATTACCCCATCTATTGAAAATCTCCCAGACATCCATGAAGATAATCAAGGACATTCCACTATCATCCACAATCTCACAGATATCCATGTTGATTCAACAGAAATACCTCCAGTTGACACATTTGTTGTTTCTTCTTCCTAGTCTATACAACCATTCAATGATGATCAAATAATTTTTAAAGCAGTGGGGATGGCCACTGGTACTTTTGTTGATCTATTAGTACTCAAGCCAAAAAATTCAATAGAAAGATTTCTTAGATGGAGACTGAGCTTCAAGAATCAAAGGAGTCTCTTCCGGCACTCAAAACCCTTGTGTCCTCCACAATGGTAACAAAATCTTTCTTAACCTCCCTTTTTAGTAAGGTTCAGAATGGGGAGAACATCCATAAGGAGGAAGTGACTAACCAAGAAAAGGAGAGTGGTCAAGAGAAGGACAAGATTGCTGAAATTCCTGATCCAAAAAAGGAAGTCTCTGCTGACCCCAATAGAATCACACTATTCCAGACAGGAATAGTCCAGGGGGAGCTTCCTACAGGAACCCAGGGTAAGATGCCTGCATCAAACCAGGGGGAGCTTGGGGAGATGTTTGCAGTAATCTCAGCACAAACTTAGGGGGAGCACTTAGAAGATGATCAACTCTTGGGAGAAGTCTCAAAGATTGCTAAGGAGGCTGCCCAGATAGCTGAAATGGAAACACAAACTCAGGGGGAGCCTCCCAAAGAAGATGACACTCACCAAGAGACAATAAGAATGTTGAAGAGGAGGATGAGCCACTGGTGTTTGCACCAAGAAAAGTAACATAAGAGTTTTTCTCAAGGAAGAGAAAACTCCTCCAAAGGAATAGTATAGTACAAGTAACTAGGTAATGTATAGTTTCTATGATAACATCTTACTAAACATATTTGAGGATATGGTGACGGAAGACAATTTGATCAAATTGGAAGTTTATCATAATGGTATATGTTGTTGTACAATGATGCCATTCTGTGTCTTTATATATTTTTGTGTACTCTATTTTTTATTTAACAGCATGTTTGAAATCACTTAAATTATTTGTAAAATTTGTTAAGATAAATAGGGGAGATTGTTGGGAAAAACACCCTTGTGATTTATCTTACAAATTATGTTAAAGTGATTTCATAATCTAGGATGTATTACTCATGTTGCATAGATAGGGTAATTTGTTCATTAGTTGTCCAGGATATCACACTTACACTAGAGTGTCAAGACCAGTCTAAAATAAGCATACAATTCAGTTGAGTTAAACTTGCGTCGAATAGAAGTCGGCGCAACTTCACTTCGAATACAAGTAGAAGTAACTCAGACTGAAGTCGAAGTATAGTTGAAGTTAACGCAATGCCGAGATATACGTGACGCAGAAGACGGATCTTGTCAAAGCAATATCAGAAGTCAATGCAACTTCGACAAGAATTCGACGCAGGAGATGAAGTTCAAAGTCCAAGTCTTCAACTCAACGGATACGTCGATAAGGATTCGACGCAACGTCGATATCTGAGTTTATTCAATGCTGAGAAGGAATTCGAAGCAGCTTCTATTAGAACTCAGAGGTGCGCCGATTAGAAGGAAGATGAAGTCGACGCTACGTCAAATACAAACATAAATAGAATATTTTCTGCTGTTTTTTTGATGCTTTTCTAGAAGGTATCCAGGATATAATTCAAATTCTAACGGTTCATTTATTGCCAAGAATGGAATGAAGTATTCCAGAGAGACAACAAAGACATTCTTGGAAGTTATTTAAATTAGATTGACAGGTTCGTGAACAGAAATAGAAAGAAATCTTTATTATCCAATGGATATTCCTTCTAGGTACAGAACAGGAGAGGAAATAATTTCAAACACAATTCGACAGTGAATAAGATTACAGAGGAAGAAAGATAACATAAGAATTCAAGTCATTTAGTGATCTTCTTTTCTCAAGCTCTCTTTCTCTCTCTCAAAAAGAACAAGGAGAATATCTCTATACAGGAATATACAAAGGCTTTGCCTCTTCTTCTTCATCTACAGCAGGAAGCCATTAAGAGTACAAAGATATAATTAGGATCACAATCTTACAACCCTTGCATTCTCCTCTACCTTAAGCAAGGGTTTATTCAGAACAGATCCTGATGAACACCAACAGAAGAAACTACAACTTCTACTTCTTCATTCTTTCTTGTCTTATTCTGTAACTGTGAAAGAGTCCTAAGAATCCCTCTCCAAAGGATTCAATAGTTCTAGTGTCTCCTTATCAAAAGACTCAGTAGTTGGTTCTAAGAGTCTCCTTGTCAAAAGACTCAGTTAGTGGTTTACAAGAGTCTCTTCATCAAAAGACTCAATGAGTGGTTCTAAGAGTCTCCTTATCAAAAGATTCAGGCACTAGATAGTGCATTCCTACCAAGGTGGTAGAAGAGTGGAGTACCCATATTTTGGGGAACCACTATAAAACGGGTCTCTTCTGTGTTTTGCTTTTCTGTGCTATCCCTTTTACTATTTCTGCAATCTGTGATTAATTTATTTTGTGTTGGTTTTTCTGATAGCATAAGCATTAGAAGTTTGTATTGTGTGTGCACATTTTATATAAAAGTTTTAATCTCTATTCACCCCCCCTAGAGAATACTCAGAGGTTACACTATGCACTTTCAATCACGCACGGGCAAAATAGCACGTGTGAGAACAAATCGCACGGCCCAGGGGCAGATCACCAATTTGGGCTCTACATGCATTGTACCGTCACAGAGATCGTGCGTCAAGGAAACGCACGACCGTGTGATTCCTACAGAACTGAAGCTGGGCAGCAAAAGGAAATCTTCCCCACCTGCACAATGGAAATAAACATTGGGAACACACCTCCAGCACAAGCATAACTGCAGAAAAAGAATGGGGAGCACAATGTGCTCACCCCCAATAGAATAATGTGCAATAACACACCACAATGAGACAAAATAAGAACTTCATGTGAGAAGAGTGAACCAGTGAAATGTAAGCAATAATGAACTAAAAGTGAAGTGCAAGTGAGTGAAAACTAGCCCGCGTGAGTCCGAAAAATCCTATATAAATCGGACTCATCACACCCCCAGACTTACCCGTTTGCTCATCTCGAGCAAACCATCTCCCGTGCGGATGAGTAAAACTGATAGCTGGCATAGAAATTGAAAAGCGGAACACCATACGAAGTCGCATACTCACGCGTGTAGAAATACAATAGAAAGAATTTTTAGTTATACATAATAGTTTATAAATTTCTAAGAATGTAAATACATATTACTTCTACTCAAAAATTGAATCAAGGTGAATCAATTGGTCACGCATAGGGAGAAAGTAGACTGATCGCTGAGGTGAGCATTGCCAAAGATCGGGGCTTGGGATATTCTCCAAAGAAATCCATTCATTTCGGTGACCATAAGCTCACCCGTTCGCACTCTCTCCTTGACACTAGTTTGGTTCATTGCACGAGTTAGTAGGACTTTAGGTTAGAGAAGGGGCTTGGGTTATGGTAGGGTATACAATGATAAAATGAGGGCTCAATGCACCTAGCCCAAAAGAGCTCGCACAACATGAATTATCCACATAGCAACACAAAAATACATGCAGGTGCACCACACCCCCATACTTGGACTTTATTACATGGGTGTGTGCACCGCCTACTCCCAATACAAATTAAAGATTTTCAACAAAGCTCTTCTTCTTTTTCTTTCTCATTTTTTTCTATTTCCTTTTTCTTTTCAAATCAATTTCAACATATTGATCAATGGAGCACATCCACAAATTACAAAAGTTATCACTACATCAACACCCCAATCATGAAAATAAAATACAAACTAGAGCTCAAATTTGGGTGTGCGGCTAGGATTGACTTTTAAACTTTGGTGAGAAATTGGTGGAGCTGAATCAAAGGAAGAGTTTGCACAATGGGGCTAGCGAGGATGAGACGATATGAATGGGTACACAAGCTCAACCGGGTAAAATGATGGCCTACATCACACTCACGCAAATAGAACTAATCGGTATCAATGCTTCAAAAGTCGCTTGGGGCAAGTTCTTTTCCATCGATAAAGATAATTCTTCCTCCCGACTCGAGCAATACGTGTTCGAACCAAAAATGTAGCAGGTCCACACTTGCTCAAGCTGGAGAAGGAGGGGGAAAACTGTTGGGTGATCGTTTTACTTTGAGCTACGAGTGAAGGAGTGAGAGACGAAAACAAGAGATGGTCGGGAGCAAGAAAGAGGTCGCCGGGGGAGACAGGAGTTGAATGAGTCACTGAGGTCGCCGAGGGAGATCGCCCAAGCAAGGAGGAAGAGGTATCCGCGGTCTCAAAAATGGATACCGCTCAAGTCACCGGCTGGGGGCTGGAAACTCTCCGAAGTCCCATTCTGGTACCCTCGCCCCTCTATTTATAGGCGCGGGAATTGCCTGAATGGGCAGGGGCAGGAAAAATGGTCTGCTCGAGCCACAAGTGACCAGCAGAGGGGAGATCGCCAGGAAGGGGGAGATCGCCCGGAGGGAGATCGTCTGGAGTGAGATCGCCTAGAGGGAGATCGTCCGGAAGGGGAGCTCGCTAGAAAGGGGGAGATCGGCCAGAGGGAGATCTCCCGGAGGGAGATCGCCCGGAAGGGGAGCTTGCTAGAAAGAGGGAGATCGCCCGGCAGGGGCGAGACTGCATGCATGAAGGGGGAAACCGCCCGGGATCTTCGAAATTGCCTAGTACCTGAAAAAGGTCAGCTCGAAAAAGGGGGATCGCCGATTTCTGGGTAAATAATATGAATCTAGCAGAAGTCTACACACATCCCTATGTTGCCATCGGATTCACACCAGATTCACCAATTTTGAGTAAAATAAACAATATTTACGCAAATAGAAAAGTATTAAACTATATGTATAAAGAAAAATTAATTATACATGGATTTTTATGCGAGACGTGAGCACTCGATTAGAAGCGCTACAGGAGTCAATATTTTACTTCGTCTCACAATCCTAAGCCAACACAGTAATTTTCCAAATCACGCAAAAGAAATGAATTAAACTTGTAACACGCCTTCGACTAAGTGCGCGCTCATGTGTATGTTATGGTGTGCGATAAATATGAATGAATACTATAAAATGGAATAAAAAAGTACTTCTAGCATGCATATGAAATGTGCACACGCGCAATGGGTAACGATAACCAGCTCTCCCCCAGACTTAATCTAAGAAACATAATAAACAGATATAACATTAGGAATTAAAATGGATTCTAGGAGAAGAGATTACCCCATGCTCAGAAATGAGCATACCAGAAGATTGACATTAATACTGAGAAGAAACTCCCTTGCCCTCCACCAAAGGATCACCACACCTACAAGAGGAAAACTCTGACACAGCAGATGTAAAGCAAAAAACAAAAATTAGCGGGGCAAGCAAACAAAACAACAAAATTGGGTCATCTCCCAATAGGCCTTTTGTTTGTCGTCCTTAAGGTGGACCAAATACCTTTATTAGCAGTTATATAAATGAGTTCTCAGAATTGTCTAATTTCACTACCACATAAAAACAACAAACAAACTCAACTGAAAGCAAAACTAAATAAACTAAGCAGCAGCAAAAAAATCCCGAAGATCCATCACGAATCAGTTATACACCGACTTGTGGTGTTTCTCCCCTGCTATGCGAGATGAGAAGGAGGTGAAAGCTTTAGGAACCAAGGGAGATGAACCTCCCTTGACCCTAACCTCCTCCATATCGCGCCGGCGGGCAGCAAAACGTGCAGCGCGCAACAACCTTTCTTACTTAAGCTTCTCCACAGTGGGAGAGCGCCATTGAGCACCATACACTCGATCAGAATCAACTTCTATCTTCATAGGAGAAGCAGGGGGCTTCATTTCTTCACCCACCGCGGGTGACAGATCAGCCCATAGAATTTGTTTTAGTTGTTTACAAAATGACTCAGAATTAACAGCAATATTTGAAGAATTTGCGGCCATGCTTGCCGCATTGACACTCAACTTCACGGCCTCGCCGCCATCATCCAACACATTCTCGTCATCCATCAGATCCTTATTCAATTGCTTAACCCCTTCATCCTTCTACTTAGCACTCGCTTCAAGCCTCACTTCCTCAACAATTTTCGTCCACTTATGCACTTCGGACCTGCATTCTTGATTACTCAAAACCACATCAAAAACAACAACAGGTAAAAGATTGAGGTCCCTGGTTATCATCGATGGACAAGAATGGTGTGTCACTTTGTATGGCAAAGTAACATAGCCATCAGCAATATGAAGAGTAGCGCCACTCTCTTTCAAGAAGGGGGCGCCCCAAATAGGAATGGAATTATTTTCCATGGGTCCCAACACTTGAAAGTTAATGACTACCAACGTTCCATCCACAATAACCTCAACCTCCTTAACTTCTCTTTCGATTTCCACCACCGACCCATTGGCAAGGACAAGGGATGTTCGATCATCAACATTAATATTTAGATTAAGCTTTTCAACATATTGCAACGCAAGTACGTTGTGTGATGACCCCATGTCGCAAAATGTGGTGGTTTCAACATCATTTATAGTGCACTTAACTACCAAATCGCCCTCATGGCAACCATCTGACCTGGCCAAGCTCTTTCCTTGCTCACGAGGATTTTTTTCAGTTGTACTGGGAAGAGCACCCTGACCTCGCTCAGATAGCACTAGGGCCAACTGGCCTAGTTGCATCTCCAAGTTCCTCATAGGAGGCAGTCTGGTTGGCCATGTTAGATTGGGCCATATCTACAAATTTTTCCATCATTTCCTCTATAACACTTTTCTTCTGGGCAGGGGCACCTTGAGTATAACCCAATTGTGGGGGCCTTGGTTGGCTTCCGGAAGCTTGAGCATCAAATTGATGCTGGCCCGGTTGCCATCGTTGGCCTGCAGCATTTTGGTTCCAAGAGAAATTAGGGTGATTTCTCACACCCAAGTTACAAGTATTTGAAAACGGTGTCGCACGATTTTGATTGCTCACATAATTAACACACTCGACAACATTCAAATTAGAAAAGTCAGAAGAAAGCTCACCAGTGGGGCACTCATAAGCGTGGTGCTCAGGGTTCCCGCAACCTTGGCACGAGATGGCCATCACCTGAGCAGAGGTAGAGGCGGGCCTCTTCAGCAATGTTATGTTCTCGAGTGGTGATGGTGCTGCATCAGCTGGTGGCAATGTAGTGTTCACTTCAAATAATCATCTTATACTTCTCAGAGTGTTCCTACCGTCCGTCCAAAAAGAACTGTGGGAAGCAGTATCCTGTAGGATTCGCAGTGCCACCTCAGGAGTGTGGTTCATCAATGTCCCATTAGCAGCAGCATCGATCATGGCCCTGTAGTTTGGCTTTATAGCAAAGTAAAAAATTCTCAAACAAGTTACATGGTTGGAACTCGAGATGAGGGCACTTCTGTAGGAGGTCCATAAACCTTTCCCACGTCTTAGCTAGGGTCTCTTGATCATTTTCACAGAAGGTGGTGATCTATCACCTCATGCTCACAATTTTATCCACAGGGTGGAATTTGGCAAGGAACTTGGATGACAGCACATCCCAAGTGGTAGCAACACCAGGTGGAATGATGTGGAACCATGCCTTCGCCTTGTCTCGAAGAGAGAATGGAAACAGTCTTAACTTCACAGTGTCATCAGAGATGTCGACGTATCAAAATGTTCCATAGATTTTGGAAAAGTCTACCAAGTGAAGATGGGGGTCTTCACTTGACATCCCAGAGATCGCCACCAATTAATTACTTGTAATGGTTGGGCCAAATCCAGGGTACACACTCCCAACAGTGGGAGTGGTGTAATCACACATTGTCCGGGGCCTTGGCCGAGCCACATCGTGTTCATCAGCAGCTTGACCAACAACGCGCGTGTCCTCTCCCCTGTGTTCATTCCCATTGTCTTGGTTACCCTCCATAGTAGCAGAAGCACGGCAGCGTGCATGCAGTGTCTGCTCTATTTCGGGATCATACTCAGCTAAATCTCCAAGGCCTCGCCCTTGTATACACTCAAAACAGAAAAACAGAAATCAAGTACAACAAATCTTTATAACAATTTTCCAAACAAAAAAATCATACGATGTCTGCGTTCCCCGGCAGCGGCGCCAAAAACTTGATGTGCTAACGGCAAGTGCATCGGTCACTCAAGTAATATAAAATGTAGGAATAGCTCCACAAGTATCGATCTCAAAGGAACGCAGGTTAGTGTTGGAGCCTATGTTCCGCATCTCTTGGTTTGAGAATAAAAAAAAACCGTGTTGTATTTGATCTTGTATTTGGTGTGTTTATAGTGTGCAGGTTTTACAGGAACTATAGCTACATTAGTAGTATACTGAATGGAGATGACTCTCTGCAAAGAGAGCTAACGCTCGCGTTAGGTGTTAACGCCCTGCGTTAATAACCGTTGAGAAGAAAAGCTGAAAAGAAAACCGCTGAGAAGGAAACCGCTGAGAAGGAAACCGCTGAGAAGGAAACCGCTGAGAAGGAATGTAGTCGAGAATGAATCCGTCGAGAAGCCAGAGACAACGCCAGTGTTAGGTCTTATCGCTGGGCGGTAGCCATTCAACAAACTTTGCTAGCCGTTTGACAAAATTTGATGTCGGTCGACGAAACTGCGTTCGACGAAATCTGAAGGCGTTCGACGAAAGGAGATTCCGTTCGACGAACTAAACTTATGCTCGACGAAATTGTGCATGGCGAAACTTCGTTCGACGAAATCTGAAGGCATTCGACGAAAGGAGCTTCCGCTCGACGAACTGAACTTGCGCTCGACAATATTGTGCTTGGCGAACTTGCGTTCGATGAACTTTGATGGCGTTCGATGAACTTTGATTCTGTTCGACGTCGATGAAATGAGTTTCGTTCGACGAAATTAGTTTCTGCCACGATCCCGACGGTTTGCGCAAATTCAGCCACGATAGTGCACATTCACTAATGTCAGCATTAGTGATTAACGCCACGCGTTAGCTCCTGAGGCAATTTAAAAGTACAACCCCTCTCATTCCTTTAGAGATGATTCCAGAATTCCAATAATCTTAAGAGAGGCTCGTGTACAGCAATTAAGAGAACTCCCTTGGGCTATCATGAAGATCTAAAGAGGATTTTAAAGGAGAAGGTCTACAACGCATATTCTATACGAAGGACGATCATTTCAAGAACGCCAACAACTACATCGACTTCGTCTTCACCTTCAGAATTTCTTGGGGAGTTTCTCTTTACTTATCTTGTAATCTTTTACTTTTTTCTTTTGTAATTTGTGTGGAGAAATCGTTCGGGGAGAACGTCGAATTCCGGCAAGGATTCCGTGGGTAAATTCGCCTTGTGTTGGAGACTATGTCCTTGTGCAGCTTAGGGGTAATTCGTCGCCTTATGCGTGGCGACTAGGTCGAGGGTAGATCTAGGGGTGGCTAGAGGCCTTATTTGGGGTAAGATAGGCTATAGCCAACCGGTCCTTAGGAGAAGGACCGGTGAATCAACAAAAAGTGTTTTTACATATTCTCGCCTTGATTTCTAGCGTTATAGAAATTAAACATTTGTGTATCCAATTTATTATGAAATAAAATCATGTCTTTGATGTTCTATTCAATTGATTTTATTTCCTCTTCAAGAATGTTTTAATTTATATTTTAATCAAAGTATTAAAAATAACATTTGTGTAATTATCTTTGAAATACAATAATCGTTTTCATCATCTCTGATTTAATGGAATTGTATTTCATTTGAGATTTCATAAGTAAAATCACTGCAACAATCTTTTTGTGCTAAGGAATATTTTCTGGAGAGCTAACCCCAGCATTAACACTTAACGCCGGCGTTAGCAACAGTTAACAAAAAGTTTTGTTTCTCTTGTTTAAAAAGGAATCTTCAGTATAATCTTTTCTGAGATATCAAAATATATTTTCTTATAAAATATTCCTAAACTTTGATCACAATATTTGATAAATTTAATTAAGATTTAAAATTCCATAAAACCCTTATTCACCCCCCCCCCCCCTCTAAGGGCGCCGTAAGATCCAACACGTGGTATCAGGGCGTAGGTTATTCCAATACGGCTTCACAACCGGGAATAATGGCGCTTCATGATCTCGCATCTTCTAGAGGGGATAATTTTTATGAAAATGAAAAATCATTATGTCCACCATTATTTATGGGTGAAAATTATAATGGGTGGAAAACTCTTATAGAAAAATTTCTTAAATCTATGGATATTGAAGTTTGGAATATTACTATTAAAATGCCCCAAGTATTTTAAATAAAAATGAAATGTTTTTAAATGCCAAATCTATGAATAGTCTATATTGTGCTCTAGATCAAAATATTTTCAAACTTATTTATACGCTTCCTACTGCTTTTGAAGTTTGGAAATTTCTTGAGAATACTTATAGTCTTCCTTCCACAGATGATGAACAAGAGGAATTCCTTATGGATCCAAGAGAAGAAATTGACGAGGACTCATTCTTGGAGGAAGATCTATCTAAGAGAGAAACAACATTGAACTCAATTGATGGCAAAACATCAAGCAAAAGAGAAGATGGAAACTATAGCAAGGTAAGAAAATCTAAATCTTCTCTTTTTATAACAAATTCTATTTCTATATTTCGTGTGCTTAAATTTGCTAAACGTAAAATTTCAAAGTTGAAACATGCTAATTCCAATTTACATTTAGAAAATAAAACTTTAAGAGCAAACGCTAAAGTAGAATCTCATATTGATATTTTAAATTCTGTTTCATGCTCTTTTAAAAATGTTAAACCTAGTTTTGATTATAATACTTTTAAAGAATAACTCAAGGTTTTGGAAAAATGTCTTTTAACTTCAAAAGAGCATAATGAAAATTTGATAAAAGAAAATGATAATTTAAAGGATAAACTAGAATCATTAAAAATGTTTATTCAAAATTTTTCATATAATAAAAAATCTTTTATTTCTAGTTTATCAAATTATCAAAAGTCTAAAAGCTTAACTTCATATTATAAGAGTATGTCTATAAAAAGGAGTGGAAATGAAAATCATCAAAATAAGAACCAATCATTTAAAACATATTGTAACCCACTCTTTCTGTTGAAACCGATTTCTCGGTCTCTTGTGAAGCTCGGTCCCTCAACAAGTTGAGGGGCAGCTTGCCCTTACTAATCCCTCGAAAGGAGCATACCGGGGACTCGGAAGCAGACTAAGACCTTAGTCGCATCGAGGAGGTCCCACCACAAACTCGGAAGATCGTTGAGCGCTTCCCCTCCCAAGCCAAAGCTGAGACTTGGGCACCTTGGAGAGCTAGTGAGCTGAACCAAAGTAATCGAGGGAAGAAGAAGCTCAGAGAACTGAGATTGGAATCCTCTCCCAAGGTGCCCTTTAAGGTCTATTTATAGTTTTTCTGCTCATGGTCTGTCAATAGCGGGATTCTGCCTTTTGGTTTTACTAAATGCACCCCAATTTGGCCTGCTAACAGCCAAACTCCGCTGTTTGGGGGGCTACTTGCAGACCACCAGGGGCACAGGGGCAATTTCACTCCCTGTCAAGCTGAGCTACAGGTGGGGGAAAAACTGCAGAGACAACCCGGTCCCAGCGGATCCACTGAGACGGGACAGAAGTGACCGCTGAGACGGCCGATCCTTTCAGCCTAACCGCTGAGACAGATTCAAAGGTGCTGTTCGTCGAGCGCGGGACGAATTTCGTCGAACCCTGAGCCGAGTTCGCCGAATGCGGATGGGAGCTCCGCCTTCCTTGGAGCGATCGGCGACTGCCCGGCTCGCCCGCCATCTTGCGAGCTGACCTTGAGGCTTGGGCTCGCAGGGACATGGCTCGCGCGCCTTCCTGCGAATGACCCTTGAAGCTCTGGCTCGCCCTTTTGTCACCTCTTCCACCTGTTGGATCTGAAACCCTATTCTCGGGCGAGCGGCCCGTGAAGATCCAGCTCGCTCCTCTCCCGGCGACACCCTCTGAGGCCAGATCTCGCGCTTCCTCCTGCGAGCTCTCCCGCTGAGACTGGGTCGGGAGCCACTGAAAAATTGCTTGAGCCCGCTGAGACACTCGCTTATCTCAGCGGGTCCGCTGGGACTGGGCAGAAGTAGCTGTTGAGATGGCTGGCCTTCCCAGTCCAGCCGCTGAGACTACTTTTTCGACCTGGAGCATGACGCTCATCGAACGCAGAACAGCTTTCATCGAACTCAACTTCAAGTTCGTCGATCTTAAAGGGAGTTCGTCGAGCTGGACGGCGAGTTCACCGGTCACGACGATCTGGCTCGCCCGCCCCCCTGCGACCAGACCACGATAATCCGGCTCGCCCGCTTCCTTGCGGGCCTATGGCGAGTGCTCGGCTCGCTCGCCTTCCTGCGAGCGGCCTTCGAGGCTCTGGCTCGCTTTTCCTCTTCCTCCGTCTGCTGACTTCTTGCATCTTCGCCTTCCTTCTGGCGAATATCGGGGTTGTACACAATCCCCGCTCTTCGCGAGGCTCTCCGGACTCGCGAAGAATCATCCAACCTCGGATATTCGCCAGCCTTTATACTACGTGGCGTGAATGTTTTGTTGGGGCCCATGCCCACCACTATAAATACTACCCTTCCCTACTGGCATTCAAACTTTTGTATCCCTCTTTCTCTTTTCTTACTCGCCGCGAGCAGCAACGCGATGTCTAAGAAAGATGAAACATTGGCTCTCCTGAAGGCCTCACAAGCCTCCCAGAAAGGGAAGGCCGCCGCCATCGCCTCTTGGGCTTCTCCACAGCGCACCCCGCCTCCACCCTCCATCAGAGCGGCGAGGGCCATTCGGCGCTCGTCCGGTGAGGATGGGTCCTCATTTTCATCTCCCTCCTCTCATGAAGGGCTCGCCTCGCAGGTACTACTGTCAAGTTTGCCGATTTAATGTCAAGCTCTTTTAACCTTGCTCTCTTACTCGCAGAGTGCTACCCCGGGAGGGAATACCCTGGGGAAGACAATCGTGGAGACCCACATTTATCCCACCGGCGGGGTTGGTACTCTTCTCGCAGATGAGAGAGTCGTCGACCTGCGAAACTCGCCCTCGCGATGAGGTGAGTGGTTTCCCTCGCCTTCTCCCATATTTCTCTACTTATTGAATCTCCCTTATTCCTCATGCAGCGTCCCCTTTCGCGAATCCAGAGGAGCGAGCTCCTCCTCTCGCGGACCTACCGGTCTTGCCGAACCATACTATCATTGTAAGATCCCCCTCCCGGAACACAAAACACGGTCGAGGGGAGTCTTATGCCCAGGACAGCCGCCTTGCGGAAGCGCCAGCACACGAGCTAGCCTCCCCCACAAGACGCCTATCCTGCCGGCTAAACCAACTACACAGCGCCAACCCATCAATGAAAGAAAGTATTAAAAGCCATAGATTCACAATAAGTAAGAATGTCCAAACAGTAAGTACAAGAAAGACAGAAAGCTACACAAGCTCCTGCAAATCATCAGAGTAACAAGCTAAATGCCCCAAGGGCTACATCTTAGAACACTCACCCGCCTCTGTCACTGACGGCAGCTAAGGTACCATAAACCCCAGCCCTGCACACCTGACCTGGCTGGCCTCGGGTGTTGAACGCTGCTATACCACTGAGTGTGCTCCTAAAAAGAGGGATGTAGCAACCGTTAGTCATAAAGACTAAGTGGCTTCGCATCCGCTCCCCCGACGACTCCAAGGCACCGGGCGGAAGGAAAGGAAGAAAAGCTGCAATATAACAGTAATATACAAAGCAGGTGACGGGGAAAGTAAACTAGTGTATACACAAATTCTAAGCTACACAAGTGTAAAAGGGGCTAATCTAACCATGTATAAACAGGAGTATAATAAAGGTGTACAGCAGTAAATAAACAGTAAGTAAAGCAGGTAAAGCAAGGCAGTAAGAACAGTAGCGACAAGTAATCAATCTCGTACCCTAACTTATATGAATGCCCATACAAACTTATAAGTTAGGATTTCCAGGAATTATAACTCATCATATAAAAGAACTCATACTAATTTATATGATGAGGATCCGCAAGTGCGCATGCTATGTTATGCCATGAATGTTTTATGCAATGAAACTCACACACACGACTCTATGCTGGAGTCCACCAGACTGTGAGCCAAGTGAGAGGTGTCTTCGGGGAACTGTCATCCCGACACGCAGCCAAGCTGGCCCCTTTGACCCCTACACACCCGCTAAGCCAACGTACCGCGGTCGGAGTGATGACCTGCCTAGTACCGAAGACCTGCCACATTTCTGAGAATGTTACCGGGATAATCATCCCCTCGAGGTTCCCGCTCGTCTAACCAAGCACCACAATCCCGCCACTCCCGCAACTGGTAGGAGTTACATAAATCCAATCTTACCCGACTATGGCTACTCTTGCCTACTTTAAATGTTATTGCAATTTAGGGTTAATCTTGGACTTCCCGAGGGTTACCCTGTAAGGGGCTCGCTACGGTACTAGGAACTACAATGGGATGACACCCCAAAGTTCCCTTTCTCAAGACACTTAGTATTATTGGTATCCACCCATAAGATTACCCTCTTATCATCTCACTTGAATTAAACCTCGGTGCTTTATGACCCTCTAAGGGGAAAGACGATCTTTCGTCAATCCCGAGCACAGCCTTACCCATAGCTCACCAAACACTCTCTCATCACCTAAGCTCCTTTTTGGTGTCCTCAACCTCTTCATCCAAATCAGGTACACCAACTACCTCCCCTTCCCGCCTAATGGTCTACAAGTTATCTCCATTTTACCGTTGTACTATTCGCAGACCAAATGAGTTATATGAACCACATAAGGGAAGGTACTGCAAATATTCATCCAATTAACTCAAGATTATTACCAGAATATTATAAGACTAAGCTCGGCTTTTACTCAAGGGTTGTTTCTCATCCAACCCTATTAGATTCAACATATATATTTAAATGTTAATACATACTACGCCATCAATCGTTCATTACAAAAATTTTCCCCAATATTTAGGTCAATCACCTCCAATGTTATATTAAAATCCTAATAATAACCTTTACATATAATGTAATTAGGAGCACTATTCAAATCACAACTTGCCTAAAGTTTCATGCACATATTTATTGTCCTAGAGCGTCATCAAACAAGTGATCAATCGAATGGCTATATTAACCCAAGACTTCTAAAATTTCCTCTACACGTCAGGGTTAGCGTCTTAAGTGTTTACACCACATCCCAGCTCATTCGGAATAGTCTTGATAGCTATTTACGGCACAATAATTTTATAACCTAATATTGACAAATCACAGCAAGTTTATATCCGAAAATTATGAAATTTAAGAGGTATGTCCATATTGTCATCAACATTTATCTACCAATTCCAAACATCCTCCGATAAACAAAACAAGGTAAATCACCAAAATATATATAAACAAGGATCCATTTCAATTCCGATCTCGCTGAAGCCTCTAGCATAGACTCGCTGCTTTGTTACGATCACAATTTATTATTCACAAAATGACAATAAATATTCATCTAAAAATCATGAAATTCTACAGCGATATGCACATCATCATCAACATCATCTCTACCATTTTGTTTTGAACAACAACAAGTATCAATGAAGTTATTCCAAAATTCATCGAGACTTAGGCTACCATGACACAGAATACTAAAACTGAAATTCTGAGGGTTTCACTACACTAAAATTTATGTGCCACCCCATTCTGGAAAGTTAACAACAAGGGCTACAATTTTTTTATGTTGAACCGAAGGTCCAATTCCAAGTGTTTCATCCTCAAACAAGCTCAACAAGCTGGCTGTGTAATACATGACAGCAAACTTACAAACCTTAATTACACAGTCTGTTTTCAAGAGTTATCTAGGGAGCTACAGGGCTCCTCAAAATATGTACAGCCACTCATCTCAAAGGATTTTCCGAAATCTATAACTTTTGTGTTGAGCCCGAAACTTGAATCCCATTGTATCATGCCCAAAATTGGACTTGAACACAGCTGCGCGCAGAAAATAGATTTCTGCATCGGTCTGCAGATATAATTTCTGCACGTATCTTAAAGTAAATCTAATGACATTTGATCATCTTCTTCCTCCAGCAAGGGAGTAAAATGAACAGCATTGTTTCCTCAAATACTCCCTCAAAAGACCACCAATCTTCACGAGATCAAGTCCTCTCTCTTCGTATTGAAGAGAGGGGTTGATTGAAGCAAAGCTCACGACGATCGTCGCCCTAGAACGGAAGTTCTAGCGTGGTCTTCTCCTATGGAAACACCATAACTCACAAGGTTGGGTCCTCTTGGCCCAACATCTCTCCTATGTGATCTAAAGATCTAGCACCAAGGGAGAGGGGAGGAAGTCACCTGATTTGCGGCCGACGTTCGCAGTGGTCTCCTCCGTGGCATGGCGGCAGTTGGCCAAGACTGATTAAAGGGGTCCTGATCCACAAAAATATCAAACATGTAATCAGTCAACAATAATACGCCATATATAGCAGCCCTAACAGAAGGAGAACAACAGACAGCCGATCAAGGTTAGCCCCAATTCAAATAATAGTGTACTAACAGCAACAGCACAAATGCTGAATCAGCCAACATTATCTAATATGACAGGAGGACACACAGTCGGCCAACACATAAAGAGACAGCTTAAGGAGACAGCAACTAACTAGAAGGATCCAAAATAGGAAAGGGTACCACAAATATCCTCAAAAATGAAGAGGATAACATCATAAGTTGACTAAAATTTTCAAAGAAAGCATGTACAGATAACCCAAATCATTTCCAACAAAAACCAACGTTCGGCCAATGCAACAGCAAAATTGAACTACATAAGAGCAATAAAACCGTAAAACTGGACTGCAAGAGGGCCATAAAACAGAAATATTAACAGCATAAATTAACGACAATATCCCTCTCCAACAACAGGCTGAACAGTACTTAACTTAAACCTTCGAACATATGGGGTTTTAGCCATAACAATAACTCCCAACAGGGACCAACCCAAGCAAAGAAAACCAACATAAAAGACCAACTAACAACGAAACATTCACCACTTTCCAATTTCCGACACCACATGATGAAAACCATCCCAAACTAAACGCAAACCAGAAAGAAAGAGGTCAGAGGATGGCTTATAGTGAGGTATGTATCCAAGAAAACCTTATCAAGCCTGATTTCCAGCACTAATCACCAGATCTGAAGAAGGAGAGCTCGCCGGAAGAAAGAAACTTGGAGGAGGTTGGACCTCGCATGGGCGGTCGGATCTTGAAATGGAGTTCGGCAAGGTTGGCGGCCATGGCGTTTGCCGGATCTGAAATGGAGAGATGGCCGGCCATAGATCTTGAGGTTAGAGAGAGAGAGAAGATGAAGGAGTGCGCGTGAGAGAGAGATGGAGGACTGCCGAAGAAGTTGTCGGAGCTTGTCGGAGGAGGATGCGCCGGAGAAGGAGAGATCTCGCCGGAGATAGGTTCTGTCCGAGGAGAGGAGGTCGACCTTGGAGAGCTGCTCGGATAGGGCCTTGCCGGAGTAGAGTTCGACGGAGGTGGCGCCGGAGAAGGCTCGGCCATGGAAGCTAGAGAGAGAAAGAGAGATCTGGAGAGAAAAACCTAGGGGGAGAAATGGAGAAAGGGGCGGCCGGGCTTGAGGTGGTCGGACTCGCCGGAGGTCGTACTCGCCGGAAATGGAGGAGAGGAGGTCGACTGGAGGGGAGGCTTGACGGCGCAGGCACGGGAGGAGGGAAGATCGCTCTGGTAAAACCTTTCTAACCTAAGTTATAATATATATAAATATATTATTATTATTATTATTATTATTATTATTATTATTATTATTATTAGATTAGTAGGATTGATTGGATTTCAATCAAACGCGCGTAGATTTCTCTAGGAAGCTCGGAATTTGTCCCGGGCGGGCTCGTTATTACCGTCTCGCCGATATGCACCCACCGGAACAGTCCACTATCAAATTCGAGTTCGTTTGCTCATTTTATGCTTGTCGGAGCGTTTGCGGCCAAATTTGACTTAAACGTCAAAACTCCTTCAAACGACGTCGGAATCGCAAACGGATAAATCCGTTGAATTCGTACTATTGTGATGAGTCTATCAAGACTGATTGTGTTCGATTGAGAGGTCGTTACGCCTATTTCACGACTTTGGATAAAAAAGCTATTCGCACACCACATTAATAAATTCGCCGATTCTCATCAGAATCGAGCGCGGACAGTTTTGTTGAACTCGTATAGGCTTCACGAGTCTAACAAAACTGACTGGGGTGAATACCGAGACCGTCTGCTGCATATCACCTTTTGGATAAATATGTTACTCGCAGACCGTGCCATTTGAGCTAACGTACGCACTATAATTCCTTCAAGGCGGTACGCCTCCTTCGAGTTTTATTGCTCAAATTATACTCTCCGGACAGCTCGGATCCCGATACAGCAAACATCGAGACAAGGAATAGAAATGGTATTCGCCGCGTTCGTCGAGTGTACTTCCCCGGCTCAGGTGCAAGCCTGGCCCTCAGTACACCCCGAGCCCGAGTCAACTCGCTTGACTCAAAAAATGCGCACAAGGGGTCTAGCTGGAAACGGGATGTTACAAATCCAATAAACGAAGAAACAATTTCGTCCCCGAAATATTTGGTTGAGGCTATGAGGATTTTCTAGATGAGAGTAAAATATACTCATCATAATCATTCGTGGGCACATCATCCATAATAATTTCAAGCGTATGTATGCACTCTCAATTGTTGCGATTTATACATAGAAACTAGATTGCATGCGCACTCTTGCCCTGTGAGGTCATACGACCTAATAATGACACACACTATTTCAAAAATCGCTACATCAGTTTAACTGATTATGTTGTGATTTAATCTCAAGCATACAACATACAAGGGAACATTTAGCAAGGACTCGGTATGAACGTCATCAAGCATGCTACTCGTTTATAAAACCACGATGCAACTGGCAACCACTACCAACATCTATATCGCTAACCAGGTTCTATGAACCAACATGACTGCCGAGCCACCAGCTCGTTTACACCTTGCAGGACTAGATCTCAAAACACTATATCTCTAAAGCAGGTGTCATCAACAGTTGTCTTGCATCAATATCATACCTATCTGCAATGAGTCTCCAACATAAATACTCGATAATTTTATTTAATTTACAATATCATTACATATGTACGCAAACCAGTGTATAGACACCACTATTGTGAATTTGTTAACTTAACAACCACGTTGCAAAAACTTGGCGCTAAGAGTGCTACGATTTAAACCAATTATCCTAAATATGTCACTTTTAAACATCTCATTGATCAACAATCAAATACAACTCCAACTCAACAAATTTCAAGGCGCCCCCCAAAATTTGTCGCGCGGTCATCGGACCGACCATTGATCACTGAGAGGCACTACAACACTATCAAGAGGATTCAAGATTTCACTTACTACACTCATAAGGTTCTAATAATGGAACTCATGCTATCAGAACCCAAAGACTACCACCAAGTCCTTAAGTCATCCAAGCACTTGCCAGGATCCGACTAGTGCATAGCAGCACTCAAGGATTGCCAACTCAAGTCCTTACCATCACATCAGGATATCATCGCATCCTTCACATAGTATTGACATCCATCTAAAACCGTGCTAAATTTTACTCAACGTCACCCACAAAGGTCCTAATTGGCACTCAGCAGGGTGTATTCATATCCTCAATTACCCAGCTATATGATTTATCCAGGAGTTCATGTATGAAAACCCGACAACCTCAGTGTATATCCCAAAAGGTTTTAGATCATCATTTCTCCTTGGTCTACTTCTCCGCATAACCTTCGATCAGAGCAAAGACATAACCATCCTTTAGGTACTCACATCTGTCATTCTGGTAGGGGACTCAACGTAATCCAAAACTTGGTGTTTAACCATCCACCTTGCTTAAAAATGACTCATTCATCAAGGTGTACCTAATTCTAATATCGTCGACTTGTAACGACTTAGATGAGAAAACCTCATTATAGCAAGGCTAAGAGAAGCAGTCTGCAAAGATTTTTAACTCTCGGTGAAACCTCAGTTGGTCCATTAGCTAGGCCAATAAACGAAGAAATAGGATTAGCCCCCATACGTTTTTGGACTAAATTTCTTCCACCGCCCATATGGTACATTCATCTCACATATGGACACAAACCTTAGGGGCATACCTTCCTCGACTTAGAGTTCTTACCCTATAGATCCCCGAATCGACGCACTTATATATCAGCCGTGAAGTAGAAATTCAAATTTTTACGGCGACGACCAAGCTGCATCTCATTGTAATGAGAGCATGCACCAATAACATCCAATCACCCGGTATATTTATATATGTTTGAACTTAATCATGAACCAAGGTGCAAGGCCCAGAATGATTTTCCCTTCGACACGAGTTATGCAGACTACCAAAAGTAGGGCATACTTCACGATATGATAAACTAAATCAAATCCATTACAAGCGCCCCACCATCCCTGCCAACGATCATCCATGGCATGCATGTTTATTTTATAAAAACTTTTCAGATTTTAGATCATCAATCAAGTCATATTAATCTTGTTGACTCCACCGCCGAATACTTATTAATTTCCCAACATCAAATAATTACAACACTAAGGGAATGTTCACCACGAATTTTCCAAACTCGGGGATAGTGTATCATCATACCCGCAATGCTTGCACAAAATTTCATTAACTTTCCAGTTATAAAGTTATCACAACATAGCTGCATATCCCCAAAGTGTAGATTTACTACTCTCCTCATTACCTATCCACATAATCGTAGAACAATATAGAGAAAATGATCATCTTCAAAAATGTTTTTCCTCTCTTATTCCGCTAATAAAATTCATATCAACCCAAACATGGCCTTAGTAGTCTGCTTTGCTTAAGGTAAACTAACTTCTCAAGGATCAAAACTTCTAATGTCAAAAATTACAAAGATTCTAACTCCTCAAGGGATCCAAGATGGTACAAAACTAGCCCAATAAACGAAGAGATGAGCCTCCACATCTCTTCGACTGAGTTTCTTTTGCCACCAATATAACACATTCGTCCTAAAATGAGCCTTCTCTGGATCTGAATTCTTATCATATCTTCTCCGTATGAAACCTTCTACATAAAAAAGAAGTGAGAGGTATCGACATACAGTATAAAAGACATGCTTGGTGGTCTTTCACTAAGCTGGTAATAGAGTACAAGCACCAATCTCATTGAGATTGCCCTAAAATTTTTGGGTAAGGTAATAATATTACTCCATAACTGTGATAGAATTCTCAGGGTGTGAGTCTATAGCATCTACACTCACGTTAAACTCTTCCCTTAGTCAATCAAGGTCACTTATTGCTTGGTCACATCATCCCCGAGATCGGTATAAGGTTAGGGTATGTCCCGACATATCCTGCTAAGTCGACCAAAACGGTATCCTAGTTAGGTTGGCATCAATACTATGTCAAACCAACTCTAATTGTTGGAATGGGAATACCAATTACTGTCTCGGAGTGAGCCAGCATTTGTATGTAAGGGTACGAGTTTGGCTTAGGTTGGCACTTTCTATAGGAAAAAGCGGACATACTTATTGTGAATTACACATGGGCACACCACCGCCTCCGCTGCATCAGTTTGTCCTCAAACTGATCTAGCTAGCAGTGGTAGCCTAGTGGTCTAGTGGACTTCTTTATCTCAGGATCGTTGCAAGCTGATACCATTTGTAAGATCCCCCTCCCGGAACACAAAACACGGTCGAGGGGAGTCTTATGCCCAGGACAGCCGCCTTGCGAAAGCGCCAGCACACGAGCTAGCCTCCCCCACAAGACGCTTATCCTGCCGGCTAAACCAACTACACAGCGCCAACCCATCAATGAAAGAAAGTATTAAAAGCCATAGATTCACAATAAGTAAGAATGTCCAAACAGTAAGTACAAGAAAGACAGAAAGCTACACAAGCTCCTGCAAATCATCAGAGTAACCAGCTAAATGCCCCAAGGGCTACATCTCAAAACACTCACCCTCCTTTGTCACTGACGGCAGCTAAGGTACCATAAACCCCAGCCCTGCACACCTGACCTGGCTGGCCTCCGGTGTTGAACGCTGCTATACCACTGAGTGTGCTCCTAAAAAGAGGGACGTAGCAACCGTTAGTCATAGAGACTAAGTGGCTTCCCATCCGCTCCCCCGGCGACTCCAAGGCACCGTGCGGAAGGAAAGGAAGAAAAGCTGCAATATAACAGTAATATACAAAGCAGGTGACGGGGAAAGTAAACTAGTGTATACACAAATTCTAAGCTACACAAGTGTAAAAGGGGCTAATCTAACCATGTATAAACAGGAGTATAATAAAGGTGTACAGCAGTAAATAAACAGTAAGTAAAGCAGGTAAAGCAAGGCAGTAAGAACAGTAGCGACAAGTAATCAATCTCGTACCCTAACTTATATGAATGCCCATACAAACTTATAAGTTAGGATTTCCAGGAATTATAACTCATCATATAAAAGAACTCATACTAATTTATATGATGAGGATCCGCAAGTGCGTATGCTATGTTATGCCATGAATGTTTTATGCAATGAAACTCACACACACGACTCTATGCGCATAGACCTTTGTAGTTCCCTCTATTTGAGAGGAAGCCAACCTCTCGGGTACCAACCGCTGTGACACACGGTGGTAGCGGACCGGGTTGTCCACTCCTAGGCGGGTATACACTCTACCAGGCCTAGACCGCACGTACGCCTCGACGCTAAACAACCGCGGAGCTCTGCGTACTCTTTGCCGGAGTCCACCAGACTGTGAGCCAAGTGAGAGGTGTCTTCGGGGAACTGTCGTCCCGACACGCAGCCAAGCTGGCCCCTTAGACCCCTACACACCCGCTAAGTCAACGTACCGCGGTCGGAGTGACGACCTGCCTAGTACCGAAGACCTGCCACATTTCTGAGAATGTTACCGGGATAATCATCCCCTCGAGGTTCCGGCTCGTCTAACCGAGCACCACAATCCTGCCACTCCCGCAACTAGGAGGAGTTACATAAATCCAATCTTACCCTACTATGGCTACTCTTGCCTACTTTAAATGTTATTGCAATTTAGGGTTAATCTTGGACTTCCCGAGGGTTACGCTGTAAGGGGCTCGCTACGGTACTAGGAACTACAATGGGATGACACCCCAAAGTTCCCTTTCTAAAGACACTTAGTATTATTGGTATCCACCCATAAGATTACCCTCTTATCATCTCACTTGAATTAAACCTCGGTGCTTTATGACCCTCTAAGGGGAAAGACGATCTTTCGTCAATCCCGAGCACAGCCTTACCCATAGCTCACCAAGCACTCTCTCATCACCTAAGCTCCTTTTTGGTGTCCTCAACCTCTTCATCCAAATCAGGTACACCAACTACCTCCCCTTCCCGCCTAATGGTCTACAAGTTATCTCCATTTTACCGTTGTACTATTCGCAGACCAAATAAGTTATATGAACCACATAAGGGAAGGTACTGCAAATATTCATCCAATTGACTCAAGATTATTACCAGAATATTATAAGACTAATCTCGGCTTTTACTCAAGGGTTGTTTCTCATCCAACCCTATTAGATTCAACATATATATTTAAATGTTAATACATACTACGCCATCAATCGTTCATTACAAAATTTTCCCCAATATTTAGGTCAATCACCTCCAATGTTATATTAAAATCCTAATAATAACCTTTACATATAATGTAATTAGGAGCACTATTCAAATCACAACTTGCCTAAAGTTTCATGCACATATTTATTGTCCTAGAGCGTCATCAAACAAGTGATCAATCGAATGGCTATATTAACCCAAGACTTCTAAAATTTCCTCTACACGTCAGGGTTAGCATCTTAAGTGTTTACACCATATCCCAGCTCATTCGGAATAGTCTTGATAGCTATTTACGGCACAATAATTTTATAACCTAATATTGACAAATCACAGCAAGTTTATATCCGAAAATTATGATATTTAAGATGGATGTCCACATTGTCATCAACATTTATCTACCAATTCCAAACATCCTCCGATAAACAAAACAAGGTAAATCACCAAAATATATATAAACAAGGATCCATTTCAATTCCGATCTCGCTGAAGCCTCTAGCATAGACTCGCTGCTTTGTTACGATCACAATTTATTATTCACAAAATGACAATAAATATTCATCTAAAAATCATGAAATTCTACAGCGATATGCACATCATCATCAACATCATCTCTACAATTTTGTTTTGAACAACAAGTATCAATAAAGTTATTCCAAAATTCATCGAGACTTAGGCTACCATGACACAGAATACAAAAACTGAAATTCTGAGAGTTTCACTACACTAAAATTTACGTGCCACCCCATTCTGGAAAGTTAACAACAAGGGCTACAATTTTTTTATGTTGAACCGAAGGTCCAATTCCAAGTGTTTCATCCTCAAACAAGCTCAACAAGCTGGCTGTGTAATACATGACAGCAAACTTACAAACTTTAATTACACAGTATGTTTTCAAGGGTTATCTAGGGAGCTACAGGGCTCCTCAAAATATTTACAGCCACTCATCTCGAAGGATTTTCCGAGATCTACAACTTTCGTGTTGAGCCCGAAACCTGAATCCCACTGTATCATGCCCAAAATTGGACTTGAACACAGCTGCGCGCAGAAAATAGATTTCTGCATCAGTCTGCAGATATAATTTCTGCACGTATCTTAAAGTAAATCTAATGACATTTGATCATCTTCTTCCTCCAGCAAGGGGGTAAAATGAACAGCGCTGTTTCCTCAAATACTCCCTCAAAAGACCACCAATCTTCACGAGATCAAGTCCTCTCTCTTCGTATTGAAGAGAGGGGTTGATTGAAGCAAAGCTCACGGCGATCGTCGCCCTAGAACGGAAGTTCTAGCGTGGTCTTCTCCTATGGAAACACCATAACTCACAAGGTTGGGTCCTCTTGGCCCAACATCTCTCCTATGTGATCTAAAGATCTAGCACCAAGGGAGAGGGGAGGAAGTCACCTGATTTGCGGCCGACGTTCGCAGTGGTCTCCTCCGTGGCATGGCGGCAGTTGGCCAAGACTGATTAAAGGGGTCCTGATCCACAGAAATATCAAACATGTAATCAGTCAACAATAATACGCTATATATAGCAGCCCTAACAGAAGGAGAACAACAGACAGTCGATCAAGGTTAGCCCCAATTCAAATAATAGTGTACTAACAGCAACAGCACAAATGCTGAATCAGCCAACATTATCTAATATTACAGGAGGACACACAGTCGGCCAACACATAAAGAGACAGCTTAAGGAGACAGCAGCTAACTAGAAGGATCCAAAATAGGAAAGGGTACCACAAATATCCTCAGAAATGAAGAGGATAACATCATAAGTTGACTAAAATTTTCAAAGAAAGCATGTACAGATAACCCAAATCATTTCCAACAAAAACCAACGTTCGGCCAACCCAACAGCAAAACTGAACTACATAAGAGCAATAAAACCGTAAAACTGGACTGCAAGAGGGCCATAAAACAGAAATATTAACAGCATAAATTAACGGCAATATCCCTCTCCAACAACAGGCTGAACAGTACTTAACTTAAACCTTCGAATATATGGGGTTTTAGCCATAACAGCAACTCCCAACAGGGACCAACCCAAGCAAAGAAAACCAACATAAAAGACCAACTAACAACGATTGAAACATTCACCACTTTCCAATTTCCGACACCACATGATGAAAACCATCCCAAACTAAACGCAAACCAGAAAGAAAGAGGTCAGAGGATGGCTTACAGTGAGGTATGTATCCAAGAAAACCTTATCAAGGCTGATTTCCAGCACTAATCACCAGATCTGAAGAAGGAGAGCTCGCCGGAAGTAAGAAACTTGGAGGAGGTTGGACCTCGCATGGGCGACCGGATCTTGAAATGGAGTTCGGCAAGGTTGGCGGCCATGGCGTTTGCCGGATCTGAAATGGAGAGATGGTCGGCCATAGATCTTGAGGTTAGAGAGAGAGAGAGAAGATGAAGGAGTGCGCGTGAGAGAGAGATGGAGGACTTCCGAAGAAGTTGTCGGAGCTCGTCGGAGGAGGATGCGCCGGAGAAGGAGAGATCTCGCCGGAGATAGGTTCTGTCCGAGGAGAGGAGGTCGACCTTGGAGAGCTGCTCGGATAGGGCCTTGCCGGAGTAGAGTTCGACGGAGGTGGCGCCGGAGAAGGCTCGACCATGGAAGCTATAGAGAGAAAGAGAGATCTGGAGAGAAAAACATAGGGGGAGAAATGGAGAAAGGGGCGGCCGGGCTTGAGGTGGTCGGACTCGCTGGAGGTCGGACTCGCCGGAAATGGAGGAGAGGAGGTCGACTGGAGGGGAGGCTTGACGGCGCAGGCACGGGAGGAGGGAAGATCAGGCTCTGGTAAAACCTTTCTAACCAAAGTTATAATATATATAAATATATTATTATTATTATTAGATTAGGAGGATTGATTGGATTTCAATCAAACGCGCGTAGATTTCTCTAGGAAGCTCCGAATTTGTCCCGGGTGGGCTCGTTATTACCGTCTCGCTGATACGCACCCACCGGAACAGTCCACGATCAAATTCGAGTTCGTTTGCTCATTTTATGCTTGTCGGAGCGTTTACGGCCAAATTTGACTTAAACGTCAAAACTCCTTCAAACGACGTCGGAATCGCAAACGGATAAATCCGTTGAATTCGTACTATTGTGACGAGTCTATCAAGACTGATTGTGGTCGATTGATAGGTCGTTACGCCTATTTCACGACTTTGGATAAAAAAAGCTATTCGCAGACCACATTAATAAATTCGCTGATTCTCATCAGAATCGAGCGCGGACAGTTTTGTTGAATTCGTATAGGCTTCACGAGTCTAACAAAACTGACTGGGGTGAATACCGAGACCGTCTGCTGCATATCGCCTTTTGGATAAATATGTTATTCGCAGACTGTGTCATTTGAGCTAACGTACGCACTATAATTCCTTCAAGGTGGTACGCCTCCTTCGAGTTTTATTGCTCAAATTATACTCTCCGGACAGCTCGGATCCCGATACAGCAAACATCGAGACAAGAAATAGAAATGGTATTCGCCGCGTTCGTCGAGTGTACTTCCCCGGCTCAGGTGCAAGCCTGGCCCTCAGTACACCCCGAGCCCGAGTCAACTCGCTTGACTCAAAAAATGCGCACAAGGGGTCTAGCTGGAAATGGGATGTTACAATCATCACTTCTGGATTTGATATTTTGGGGTTAAGGAGTCCCGGAGGGACGCTACTTCCCGAGCCAGGCCTTGCTGCAAAAACCGCGATCCCTGCCGGGTTGGGAAAGGTTGTCACTCCCGTCTTCATCGAAGCATTCTAGGGCTGGCCCGGCACCTCCCGCCAGCGACCCAGTACCCAAGCTTCTCTGTTAGGTTAGACCGTCCCTATAGGGTGTTATTTTATGCATCCTTGCTGATTCCTGCCTCATAGGTGATCCCCTGACCCCGCTCACCGAGTCAGAGCCCGGAGCGTTGGAGATGTCTCCACCCCCCTCGCCGAGTCAGGTCGCAGATTTTCTGGGGGACCCCAGTGATCCAGAGCAAATGAAGAGGCGAGTCACCGAGATATTCCAGAAGCATACCTCTCTGTTTCGGGATCTACATGAACAAAATCGGCAGGATCGGCTCGCGTTTGAGGAAAGATTCGCCGCGATGGAGGACGCGAACGCGCACGTCCTCGCTGAGGCGCGGCCGACCGACCATAGCGAGGTGACCTACCCCGGGGTGTACATTGCTCGGATTGAAGATTACGCGCGGCTGACGGCACAAGCGGGCCAGTCGCTTTGCGAGTATCACTACCCACGAATCCCCCCCCCCTCCGCTCTGGTGTGCGGGGTCGCGGTCGCTGGAAATGGCTGCGTTATTGAAAACTCCTTCTCTGCAGTTTTTCTTTTATTTTTACTTCCCCTCCCCTTCGTAGGGAGGGTTCGCAAACAATTCAATAATCTGTAATAATGATATTTCTGACTCGCTTGTGAGCCCGCACTTTCCGTTTTTACTATTATTTTTTCTTTCGCTATGTCTGGCTCGCTTACTCATTGATCACATATGCCGCCTAGTACGCTTTTATCACTCGCTTTCGCGTTTCATTATGTTTCATTATCCAGCGTTGGCTCGCTGACGACTAACGGGAGGAAGTTCGGCAAGGTGTTGACTCGCTGGGAGCGAATAGGACCCCTGGAGGCGGAAGAGTACCGCGCGAATTCGCTATCTGCAGACTCCGGCGCTTTGACTTCTTCCCGCCTTTTTTATTTCTATAAATAGTCGTCTCTTTACTTTTCAACCACCGCATTTACTGTTCTTCCTTCGCATTCCTCTTCTTCTAACTCTCTCGCAAATCTAGCTCGCGCTCGCCACTTTTGTGATTTGCAGCTTTCCAATCACCATGGTCGTGGATGTGGAGGCGGAGGGGCGGGCCAAGTGCTCCGGAGCTTTCCTTGAAGGCCTTTTCTTCTGCGCCAACCTCACAAAGGAGGAATACCTCGAAACTGTCGACCAGTACATCCATTCCGGGTTCGTGGCTCGCTGCCCTACTGAGCGAGACACCATCCGCGACCCGTACCCGACGAGCTCGCTATCCCCATCGCTCACTTTGAGAATGGGCTGCGACTCCCCCTTTGGCCGGAAGTGCGCCAAGTATGTTTGTTCTTTGACCCTAGTATTCCCGGCTCGCTTCGCGAATGACGCTCTAACCCCTGTCGATTTTTCTAGGTACTCAAATACTTTGGCGTTCTGCCGAGCCAGCTGACGCCGAATGCGATCGTTGTGGTGGTCGCGTTCGCCAGTTACCTTCGGGCGGAGAAGATCGAGTTTAGCCTACTCGTCTTCCGCAAGGTGTTTTCTTTTCGTGCGTACAAAGATGGGATGGCTCATTTTGCAAGCCAGCATGTCACCATCTGCAAAACGGTGAACAAGTCCCACTACTGGACGCAGAAATACGTCCTGGTGAAGGGCCCCTTAGGCAATATCTCCTACACCCCAACCCAGCGAGACGAGACCGCTTACCGCCCTCCTGCCTCACTAGGGGGTTATGACGCGAATCTGTACCAATATCTTAAGGGGAAGAATTTTGAGGTCGCCTTCCTCCGAGAGCGGGTGGACCTGCTGCCGCCTGTCCCCCAAGGAGAAGGTTTGACTCGCGCTCGCAAATCTCCCCACTCCCCTTTCCTTCAATTAGCTAACGTTCTTAGTTATCTTTGCAGGGGAGCGCGATATTCCGCTCAACCACCCGCACGCGCCTTCTTCCTCCCTCGCCACTGACCTTCTCGCGAGCGTGGCTGCTAAGGCTTTTCGCGACCTCCAGAGCCCTTTGGCGGGAAGGAAACGTTCTCGCCCTCCGGGCCGGCCCGCCTCGCAGGGGATGCCGAAGAAAACCAAGAAGCCCCCCCCCCCCCCCCCCCCCCCCTAAAGGGGAAGGATGTCATGGATCTCTCCGAACCAGACACCCCCCTGTCTCCCTCAGCGAATCAAGAGCCCACCAAGGAGGGCGGCGAACCAGAAGAGACGGTCGGCAATCCCAGGCCGATGAGCCATACAAATTTTAGGCTCAGCGCGAAGCTTCCGGACGCAGTTGGCGAGCCGCTGCTCGCGTGGGATTCTGAGCAGAATAAGAATGTTGGAGGGTGAGGGGTGACAAAGTTGGAGGCGAGGCATTCGCCCTCGCCTTCGGGCTATGTGGCCGCGAGGACGCCTCCCTCTTCAAGTCCTTCACACAGAAAGGGCTTGTATATGAGGCCATGCGGGCCCAGTTCCGGGCGACGGAGCTTACCCACATGGTGGGCCACCGCTACTTCACTGCGGATAGGGAGATTAAAGAGCTCAACGCTAGGCTATGGAAGTCCGCGGACGAGATCGCGGAGCTTAAGGGAAAGGAGGCCTTGTCCGAGGGCCTCCTTGCCAACCTTCAGGGCGGCCTGGTAAGCAATACTCGCGAAAGTCCTTTTCTATCTCGCTTCGATTTGCCCTTGCTCTTTTCTGCAGGATGCCGAGTCCGTCAGCCAACAAAACGCGAGGATCGCCGACCTGGAAATGGAGAACACTTGCCTCAAGGCCCAGGTTCGCGACCTGACCCTAGCGGTGCTCCCCCTCCTCATTCACGGGCTGGAGCTAGCGGTCAGTCGCGAAACGAAAAGGAGGCCGCCCGCAAAAAATCAATAGAGATCGCCGAACTCGTCTTCGACGCCCTTAAGGGGGCGGATCTAATCGTTCATGATGCCATGGAATTCACCGTGGAGGAGGTCGTCCCTGATCTGTTCGCGCCGATCTCTGAGTTGGAAGATCGCGGGAGTGATTAAAGAACTACCTTGCGAGCCTCCTCAACCTTTTTACTGTTTATAATGTAAAAATTTTCTTTTTGCCGGCGAGCTCGCCGTTGGACTGTAACCCATTTTTGAGGAATGAAAAAGAAACATTTTGTCTATCTTTCCAATGTCATTGTCTTGTTTCTTATTTGCATGTGCTCTTTCATTCGTACTCACGCGATTCTGATTTTCTTATGCTCGCGCCCTTAAAGTTTTCATTTGACGGTCGCGTTCGCGCCTCCTCAATTAACAATTCTCCCATTGTCGTGTTGTATCTAGGTTGCTCTCGCCCCATTCTCTTCTGCGGCGATGATAAGGCTATCACGCTGTAGAACATTATCCTTGCTTGGGATGTACCGTGTGGGGGAACATTGCGAGCGAGGCCAGCATTAACCTGCCTCGCTCGCGCTCGCTTCTAGCGAGCTTTCATCGTTACCCATGGGCCACCGCGACGACGGGCCCTTTCTGGTTTGCCATTTTTACGCACGCCACCAAAATTTACAAGTAAATTTGCAAACAGCAGGCTCAGTCGCTCTGCTGCGATCTGTTCTATTATGTGAACGGGCCCCTGGTCTCGCCTCGCCCGGGCCTTGAAGTTGCTTGCGAGCCAAGTCTCTTACCAGGAGTAACCTACTTGTCTGCCTCCCCAGAGATCAACCTGACCCACCGTCTATGAGAGCCCGGCAGCGGAATCGATCTGGGGCATTCCAGCTCCAAACCACTTGAAACCTTGCCAGCCTCTCCATAGATCAACCTGACCCACCGTCTATGAGAGCCCGGCAGCGGAATCGATCTGGGGCATTCCAGCACCAAACGACTTGAAACTTGCCAGCCTCTCTAGAGATCAACCTGACCCACCGCTATAAGAGCCCGGCAGCGGAATCGATCTGGGGCATTCCAGCACCAAACCACTTGAAACTTGCCAGCCTCTCCAGAGATCAACCTGACCCACCGTCTATGAGAGCCCGGCAGCGGAATCGATCTGGGGCATTCCAGCACCAAACCACTTGAAACTTGCCAGCCTCTCCAGAGATCAACCTGACCCATCGTCTATGAGAGCCCGGCAGCGGAATCGATCTGGGGCATTCCAGCATCAAACCACTTGAAACTTGCCAGCCTCTCTAGAGATCAACCTGACCCACCGTCTATGAGAGCCCGGCAGCGGAATCGATCTGGGGCATTCCAGCTCCAAACCACTTGAAACCTTGCCAGCCTCCCTAGAGATCAACCTGACCAACCGTCTATGAGAGCCCGGCAGCGGAATCGATCTGGGGTATTCCAGCACCAAACCACTTGAAACTTGTCAGCCTCTCCAGAGATCAACCTGACCCACCGTCTATGAGAGCCCGGCAGCGGAATCGATCTGGGGCATTCCAGCACCAAACCACTTGAAACTTGCCAGCCTATCCAGAGATCAACCTGACCCACCGTCTATGAGAGCCCGCCAGCACAATCGATCTGGAGCGTTCTAGCATCAAACCACTTGAAACTTGCCAGCCTCTCTAGAGATCAACCTACCCACCATCTATGAGAGCCCGACAGCAGAATCGATCTGGGGCATTCTAGCATCAAACCACTTGAAACTTGTCAGCCTCTCCAGAGATCAACCTGACCCACCGTCTATGAGAGCCCGGCAGTGGAATCGATCTGGGGCATTCCAGCACCAAACCACTTGAAACTTGCCAGCCTCTCCAGAGATCAACCTGACCCACCGTCTATGAGAGCCCGGCAGCGGAATCTGTTGGGTTTTTCTACAACCATACATCGTATGTAGGCGCAGCGGAAATAAACAGAATAACCCAAAAGAATTTGGATCGGGCCATGAATATTGAATCAAGAAGTTAACAAAATTGCTAGGTATGAAAATTACCTTTGCGGAGTTGGATCAAATCCAACCTAGATGCTCCAAGAAGATAAGTCCCGTCGTCGGCTGTCCGAGTCCTCACGTAGAATAATGTCTACGTCTCTACAGCAGTCCACACGAGCCGGGAGAAGAAGACTACACCTTGCGCTTCCACAGATTGCTAGATCCGCTTCAGGAAGAACAACACCGGCGACAATCGTCGGAGAGGAGGTCGGCGGAGGCCAACGGGAGGCGGAACACTTCCATCGGCTAGGGCGAGAGGCGGAACTCTTCCGTCGATTGGATTCCTTCGTAAGTTGTGAGAACCCTAAAAGAAGTTCTATTTATACCCAAAGGATAAACAGACTTCTAGATGAATCGCTATCCGCAGACCACACAGCAGAATTGGGGTTTCTGTTACAATTCGTCGGGATTCCACGGAACAGCATTCGTCGAGTTTTCAGGGGACAATTCGACGAATTCCGACGAATCACATCCGACGAATCCCGACGAATTCTATCCAACGAATCCCGACGAATTCTATCCGACGAATCATATCCGTGAAAACCCGACGAATTCTATCCGTGTAAACCCGACGAATTCAGACAGCAACATTTGCTGGACCTCCCCCATTCTATATGGTGATTGGTAACCTTTACCAACACAGTCAATCTTCCATCTTCTCCACATGCTCTTATGTGCGACCCTGCAGGCTCATATCGCGTTGGCAGTGAGACTACATGTTTGACCACTTCTAGATCATAATGGTAACTCCAACAGAATCGATCTGGGGGATTCCAGCACCAAACCACTTGAAACTTGCCAGCCTCTCCAGAGATCAACCTGACCCACCGTCTATCAGAGCCCGGCAGCGGAATCGATCTGGGGCATTCCATCACCAAACCACTTGAAACTTGTCAGCCTCTCCAGAGATCAACCTGACTGTTGGAACCATAGGTTTGATTTGAGTTAGGATCAACATCTAATCTCTAAAGTTCATCTATCTGATAACTTAAATCACATCATTTAAAGAAAACATCTAATTAAATATAATGCGATCGAATCGGAGAAGAAAAGATAAAATTATCATAAGTCTTCTTGCGCTCGACGAACTGCTATCTGCGTTTGACGAACTGCTACCGGCGTTCGACGATCAGCCTCAGCGCTCGACGCTTTCTCTAAAGCTCAGCAGGTCGACGAGATAAATCAAGATCGACGAAATCTATTCAGATCAAATCAAGTATATTTTATATAAAGAGAATTGCTTAGCACATCAAAAGATAAGCTCGGCTCGACGAAAGCAAAGCTGAGTTCGACGAAATTCTATACCTCTGTCAGTTCGACTAAAATATGATTTATAGTTAACGACTCTCTTATATATTATACAATATCTTTTGACTAATCTAGCCGTTGCAGCATTAAAGTTCATAGCCGTTTCTGATGTGTCAAATCGACATACTTATCTTCCCAAGGAATGAAATTAAAGAGACTTTATCTCTTTCCATTTTCCCGGGCAAGAATTCAAAAAGTACTTCTCGGATTATAAATACAAGAGAGAAGGAGATATACACACAGAGATAGAGAGATAACACAAAAACACAGCACACTCTGGTTGCTAACATCTTCCTGCAGATTAAGAACATCCTGAGACACAAATCACAACTACTTGCTCAGGATTACCATTGCATCAGAGGAAAGAAGTGTGTGAAAGAAGAGACCTCCAGAACTGTCAACAATCTGTATCAGACAGGGGGAGCTCTTCAATATCAGATCCATTCAGCACCACATCTGGATCTTCAAGAGTCTTCTTATACAGAGAAGAACATTTCAATTTCTGTGTTATTTTATTCCCTACCCCCATCTTGTACAGGGTTATTACTCCCTTCAAAAGTGAACTCCTGGTGACAGGTCACCTTAGCAAAAACCTGACTGTGGTGAATTGGGCACCTGATCAAACCTCCAATGGTGTAAGGGCACCTGATCAAAAATCTTAGTGGATTCCTACCAGTGGGTAGAAGAGTAGATGTACCCAAGTTTTGGGGAACTACTATATTTCTTGTGTCATCTGGATTGTATTTGTTTGCTTATGTTTTATGTTTTTATTTTTGCTGTGCACTCTTACTGTTTGTGAAAATTACTCACTCAGTAAACACATATAAATATACATATCATTTATTTTGAAATCAAAAACTTAATCAAGATCTTTCAAAAGATAAATAAGAACTAGAACCTCCTCCTTTCACTGACCCACCATCTATGAGAGCCTGGCAGCGGAATCGATCTGGGGCATTCCAGCATCAAACCACTTGAAACTTGCCAGCCTCTTGAGAGATCAACCTGACCCACCGTCTATGAGATCCCGGCATCGGAATCGATCTGGGGCATTCCAGCACCAAAGAACTTGTAACCTTTGCCAGCTTCTTGGTGAGCTCCGGATTGGCCTCCTCACTCTCGGCCTCCTTCGCCACTCTCTCCATCAACTCTTCGTAAGAGACGAGGGCTTTCCTCTTCAGATCCATCTTGAAGAAACTCTCCTTCAGCCCCAACGTGAAGGCGAGCTGAAGAGCAAACCCGGGCATCTCCTGGGTGAGTAGAACTTCCTCCTGAAATCGATCTGCATAATGAGCCAATGACTCCTTGGGCTCCTGCTTCACCTTGAAGAGGGACTCGGCATCCTTCTTCCTCTTCTTCGAAGTTGAAAACCGCAACAAGAAACTTTTACGCAAATCCTCTAATGCGTAGATCGATCCGATGGGAATTTGGTGGGACCACTCCCGAGCTTTCTCCTTCAGGGTGATGGCGAAGAGCCGACACTTGAAGGCGTCCGACATCGGCCTGATAGAGACCGAGTCCTCGAACGACTGCAGGTGCTGGACTGGGTCATCCTGACCATGGTAGTAAACCCTGTCCCACTCCCCGAACCCTTCTGGAATGGGTGCGGAAAGCACTAACTCGCAGAATGGGCTTCCCCTACCTACTGTCTTCTCCTACTCCACTCGCCCCCCGAGCTCCCTCACCTGGTTTGAGCTCGCTAGAGCACTGCTCGCGAGAGCTACCCTCGTCGGAGCCACTCCTACGGACGCCACGCCCGCCAGGGCCGCGCTCGCCTACGCCGCACCCACCTGTGCCGCACTCGCCTGTGCCGCACTCGCCTGCGCTGTGCTCGCCGGCACCGAGCTCGCCGGACTGGCGAACAACACTCGCCCCTCTAGGTCCGGCACTGACCCTCCGGCCACCTCCTTTCCATCCCTTCCTCCCAGGGCACCCTCGCCAACCGTCGCCAAAGTATGGGACGCTTGAACCACTGGGGTCGCGAACTCGCTACCTAGTGCTGCGACCGTGATCCCGAGGGTGTCGAGGACTTCTCGCCTGAAATCCGAGAACATCTTCTGCATCGCCGTCGGGGGCGACCCGCAGAGCTCCTCGGCCTGCTCTTCATCTCCTGTCATGTTCCTTTCTCGGAATCTTCCTGGACCAGCCACGCTCCACGCTCACTGCACCAAAATATTGAAACCGATTTCTCGGTCTCTTATGAAGCTCGGGCCCTCAATAAGTTGAGGGGAGCTAGCCCTTACTAATCCCTTGAAAGGAGCAAACCGGGGACTCGGAAGCAGACTAAGACCATAGTCGCAGCAAGGAGGTCCCACCACAAACCCGAAAGATCATTGAGCGCTTACCCTCCCTAGCCAAAGCTGAGACTTGGGCGCCTTGGAGAGCTAGTGCGCTGAACCAAAGTAACCGAGGGAAGAAGAAGCTCAGAGAACTGAGATTGGAATCCTCTCCCAAGGTGCCCTTTAAGGTCTATTTATAGTTTTTCTGCTCATAGTCTGTCAATAGCGTGATTCTGCCTTTTGGTTTTCCTAAATGCACCCCAATTTGGCCTGCTAACAGCCAAACTCCGATGTTTGGAGGGGCTATATGCAGACCACCAGGGGCAGAGGGGTAATTTCACTCCCTGTCAAGCTGAGCTGCAGGTGGGGGAAAACCGCTGAGACAACCCGGTCCCAGTGGATCCGTTGAGACGGGACAGAAGTGACCGCTGAGATGGCCGATCCTTTCAGCCTAACCGCTGAGACAGATTCAAAGGTGTCGTTCATCGAGCGCGGGACAAATTTCGTCGAACCCTGAGCCGAGTTTGCCGAATGTGGACGGGAGCTCCGCCTTCCTTGGAGCGATCGGCGACTGCCCATCTCGCCCGCCCTCTTGCGAGCTGACCTTGAGGCTTGGGCTCGCAGGGACATGGCTCACGCGCCTTCCTACGAATGACCCTTGAAGCTCTGGCTCGCCCTTTTGTCACCTCTTCCACCTATTGGATCTGAAACCCTACTCTCGGGCGAGCGGCCCATGAAGATCCAGCTCGCTCCTCTCCCGGCGACACCCTATGAGGCCGGATCTCGCGCTTCCTCCTGCGAGCTCTCCCGCTGAGACTGGGCCGGGAGCCGCTGAAAAAGTGCTTGAGCCCGCTGAGACACTCGCTTGTCTCAGCAGGTCCGCTGGGACTGGGCAGAAATAGCTGCTGAGACGGCTGGCCTTCCCAGTCCAGCCGCTGAGACGACTTCGTCGACCTGGAGCATGATGCTCGTCGAACGCAGAACAGCTTTCGTCGAACTCAACTTCAAGTTCGTCGATCTTAAAGGGAGTTCGTCGAGCTGGACGGCGAGTTCGCCGGTCGCGACGATCTGGCCCGCCCGCCCCCCTGTGAGTGGACCACGATAATCTGGCTCGCCCGCTTCCTTGCGGTCCTATGGCAAGTGCTCGGCTCGCTCGCCTTCCTGCGAGCGGCCTTCGAGGCTCTGGCTCGCTTTTCCTCTTCCTCCATGTGCTGACTTCTTGCATCTTCACCTTCCTTCTAGCGAATATCTGGGTTGTACACTTTCAACCTTCAATTCTTAAGAAATTCCATCACTCATATAAACTCTCAAAGAATCCATATAATAATATTCATTATGATTATCAACATCAATGTATTTTGAAAAATAATTTGAATAAACATAAATCCCAAATGAATTATTTTTCAAACAACTATCATTCCAAAAAGATGTCAAATAATCATGATATGAATTTAAAAGATAAACAACCAAGGTATGAATGGAGGCCCAAAATTAAAAACGAAACACTAACTCCACTTGTAAAGGCCCATTCATCACTATCTCTCCAAAATCCAACACGATGTATTTGGGTACCCAAAGGAACCATCACATTTGGTCCCCTTTGGATACATAAATCTCTCATTCACTAGGAATCATCGTATTGCATGAAGTAGAAATAAATTATAAATGAAATATCATTATTCTACTTCATGATATGCTTAATTGCTTTTTCTTTTATTTATTTTTTATTTTTGAGCCAACACACTATGATCATTTTATATATCATGAGATATGACTTTCAATTTAAGCCTAATGTTTAACAAATAAAATTGAATTAAATTGAATATAAAGTCATAAAATTTTTAAGTGATCTATCTTTCTTTTTTTATGCTTTATCCTTGTTAAATCCATTGCCTATAAATGTCGTATATTATCATTATAAATTGAATGCAAAATTTGTTAAATGATATTATCAAGACTAATGAAATTACTTTCAAAATTGGATTTAAATGAACTTTTATGGGTCTTAGGCTAAAATATTAAATGCACAACTTATTGCATATTTGTCTATTTTTCATTGCTGCATATAAAAGCCCCTATATTGAAAATCATAATCGAGAAAAATCGGAATCAAATAATATCAAAAACAATGTGTTTTAAATCAAATATTGTAATTCTATTGCCAACGCCACGCGTTATCACTAACGCTGACGGTAACATATTTTCCTAAAAGTCTGATTTCTCTAATTATTATTTTCTAAAATTTTATTTTACTATGTTAATTATCATTATCTTCTACTTTCAAATACCTTGTATTTGTTTTGTCTAATTTATATAAATTAAAATCATAATTGAAAAATTACAAAAATGATGAATATAATTTCACACACTCCACCTTGATCTATTAATATCCTATGCTAAAATTCACTATATTCATATATCATAATTCATGATCTATCAAGACCTATCTTAAATCAACTAATTCTACCAACCTTAGGAATTATGAAATATATGATTGCAATTGGTATTATAGTTTCATATCTTGTTTTGTGTGTGTGATGTGCATCTCTATTATTTGCATGTATCTCATTATCTTTAGACCTAAGAATTAACTTGATATAAACAAGATGAAATCAAATAGAATTGTTACTTCATTCTAGGTCTATGAAAATTCAAAACTCTATGTTTGAATACATGCAACTCAATTATATATTTGTCCATCTTTACATAGCTTTGCAACAGGTTGTCCTAACTCATCATACTAGCATCATCACGTACCATAGATAGAAATCAATGTCCATGCTAGTTATATCTTGCAATGCTAAAGTAAATTATATTACTAAAATATGAAAATCATAATTTCCTTTGTAGTTATTTGCAGGAATAAAAATTTTCTAAATGGATTTAAAATCAACAATCTTCGATATAAGTATAAATCCAAAACTAATCATGCAGTTATACCATAGTTTATATATTTAAGGCGTACACACTTAGTATGTCCATAATCATTTAACCCATGACTTGTGTCTCACAATAGCGAGGGCGTAGGATTGTGTGCATTAGAGACATAACCTCTAAGTCATGTCTTGTCCTTAACGGGGGAGGGTTCCAGTAGGGCCTTGCGAGGCACTGAGGGGAAATAGTGCTAGGTTGAGTGCCGTCTTTTGTATGCATATGGGATTAACACCCCAACCTACGACATGTGTGCAGCTCCTCATGACCATCGGTCACTTAGTACGGGGCTATAATGTGTAGACATGTAGTTAAGGTATATTATTCTTGGGTATACTCATATTACATTCATTGCATGAATATTATCTTACTCTTTATACTTAAATCATGCATATTTGTTTTTGTTCTAACATTGCATCTTGTGTTTGCATATTTTATTATATTAAGCTTTAATGATTTTATAAAACACAAGTATTTAAAAAATCACCGAAAATATGCAAAAAAGACTTCTATGTTTTTTCATGCATTATTTTCTCATGATTTATTTTGGGTTTATTTTTCTGGCATAGAATATCATTTACTGATTGGGCTAAAAAGACTTCTATGTTTTCCAGAGAATATATATAAAAAAACAAATACAAAATTACAAAACAATTTCAAAGAACAAAAATATGTTTTTTTTTCTGTGTTTATTGTTTTGTGCATATATAAAAATTCAAAAATTTATAAAAACTGATTGTTATTCATTGCCATTGTCAAGGATGATTAATTATATCAATTAAAGATTAATTACAATGTTTAATTTAACTTTCAAATTTCTTAAAAAAACATTATTTTGTATTTGTCATGCCATGAAAATTATCTTGTTATGTGCAATGAAATTGATTGTAGATAAACATGCGTAGAAATGCTTAGCATGCCTCTAAGTATGAGTAATGTATTATGTTTGATAATGATTTATTCACTCACTTATTTTTGATTATCTACATGTGTTTACAATCTTATACTTGCATGATTGTGTAGAGTAATAACATAAATAATTAAAATGCATAAATAGATTACCTACACAACATTGAATTGATTATTGCAATTCTTTGTCTTTCATGCACTTATTCTTTAGAGAAATGTGGCTTAAAATGCTATGTTTGCAAAACAAGTGAATTCGGAGTCCTTAGTCACTAAACTAAAAAGCAAATAATAAATGACAAGGAAAACTCCACCAAGCACTACTCACCCTCCTGATAAGTCTTAATAAGCATTGTGAGGTTGAGCACCTTGGATAAGAATTGTAAAGTGTCTTGTAGCAAACATTTATACATCACTTCTCTTAGTACACTGGATCACAAAAAATTGAAAATAAAGCTAAAAAGCATAAAAATGATCCCCAAGCACTCCTTTGCACCCTGATAAGTCTTAATAAGCATTGTGTGTGCAGAGCACCTTAGTAGTTGTACTCTTTATTTATGTGCATTGAAATATTGTGGAAGTAATATTATTTGTGTAATTTAATGTTGTGTTATTTCATTATATATGTCATGTGTTTTCGATTAATTCACTTGTATACTTTATCAAAACACTACTTTGTACACATCATTATCTTTCATAAAACTTCTACTCATGAGAATTGGATCATAATGCTCATCTACTCAATTCTCTACAAACTTAAATAAATGCACTAGATAACAAAGCATGATCGCTACAATGTTTATGTTTACTTGAAATGCAAATTTTATTACATTGTAGTTTTTTGTATTTTTTTCTGATATTATGAAATCATGCTTGCAATTTTATCTTTATAGAATAGCATCTCTTGAATCTTTAACTCAAACATCAACTTTTCAAATTTAAAACTCATTATTCTTTATATGATTTTATCTTCTAAAATGATGTTTATGTTTAAGAGTGTTTATTATATTCTTCTGTTAAGTTTACCACTTATGCCCATTCATGTCTATTTTTTTAAACACCGTGGTATTCTATATTTTTCTTTTCAACAAGTGGTATCTTAAAATAGAATGCTTATTTTATCATGTCAGCTATGTTGCTTACTACTTTATGTTACATCATGCTTATATTTTTCTCAACAAGTAGTATTTAACAAGTTTTTTGATTGCATCCTATTTTTCTTCTCGACATAAAACATATTACTCCTTATTGCATACTCTCACCTAAACCCTCTTTTGATACAACTAAAAGGGGAGATTAAATTTCATAAATTAAATATTTAGGGGGAGTGCATTATAATTATATCAAACAAAAAAAGGGGTATCTTTGTAGGGGGAGTAATCATATAAGAGGTGCATACACTATCATATGCTCGATCATGACAATCCTTCAATAAGTGGTTCTTAATCAATCTTAGTAGATATACACTCATCCCTACCCACTTTTGCTAATAACAAAGGGGGAGAAGAGATTGAGAAATCTAGTCAAATAGATATTTAGGGGGAGTAAATTATAAGAGAACACTTATGTAGGGGGAGGACTTTATATAGAAAGAGTATGCATTATCGCTATCAAATTTATCATGCTTTTAACCTGTTATTCATGCATATCTTATTACCGCACTTATCTATAAACACAAAAGGTCTTAATCTCACTAATTTCTCATATAGGTATTTGTTATTATCAAAAAGGGGAGATTGTTGGAGTCTATTCCGCATCTCTTGGTTTGGGAATAACAAATACCGTGTTGTATTTGATCTTGTATTTTGTATGTTTATAGTTTGCAGGTTTTACAAGAACTATAGCTACATGAGTAGTATACTAAATGGAGATGACTCTCTGAAAAGAGAGTTAATGCTCGTGTTAGGTGTTAATGCCCCGCGTTAACAACCATTGAGAAGAAAACTGCTGAGAAGAAAACCGCTGAGAAGGAAACCGCTGAGAAGGTAACCGCTGAGAAGGAAACCGCTGAGAAGGAATGCCGTCGAGAACGAATCTGTCGAGAAGCCAGAGACAACGCCAGCGTTAGGTCTTATCGCTGGGTGGTAGCCGTTCGACGAACTTTGCTAGTCGTTCGACAAAATTTGATGGCGGTCGACGAAACTGCGTTCGACAAAATCTGAAGGCGTTCGACGAAAGGAGATTCCGTTCGACAAACTGAACTTGCGCTCGACGAAATTGCGCATGACGAAACTTCGTTCGACAAAATCTGAAGGCGTTCAACGAAAGGAGCTTCCGTTCGACGAACTGAACTTGCGCTCGACGAAATTGCGCTTGATGAACTTGCGTTCGATGAACTTTGATGGCGTTCGACGAACTTTGATTCCGTTCGACGAAAGCGCGTTCGACGAAATGAGTTTCGTTCGACGAAATTAGTTTCCCACGATCCTGACGGTTTGCGTGAATTCAGCCACGACAGTGCACGTTCACTAACGTCGGCGTTAGTGATTAATGCCACGCGTTAGCTCCTGAGGCTATTTAAAAGTATAGCCCCTCTCATTCCTTTAGAGATGATTCCAGAATTCCAATAATCTTAAGAGAGGCTCGTGTACAGAAATTAAGAGATCTCCCTTGGGCTATCATGAAGATCTAAAGAGAATTTTGAAGAAGAAGGTCTACAACGCATATTCTATATGAAGGACGATCATTTCAAGAATGCCAACAACTACATCGACTTCGTCTTCACCTTCAGAATTTCTTGGGGAGTTTCTCTTTACTTATCTTGTAATCTTTTACTTTTTCCTTTTATAATTTGTGTGGAGAAATCGTTCGGGGAGAACATCGAATTCCTGGAAGGATTCCGTGGGTAAATTCGCCTTGTGTTGGCGACTAGGTCCTTGTGCGGCTTAGGGGGTAATTCGCAGCCTTGTGCATGGCGACTAGGTCGAGGGTAGATCTAGGGGGTGGCTAGAGGCCTTATCTGGGGTAAGATAGGCTATAGCCAACCGGTCCTTGGAAGAAGGATCGGTGAATCAACAAAAAGTATTTTTACATATTCTTGCCTTGATTTCTAGCGTTATAGAAATTAAATATTTGTGTATTCAATTTATTATGAAATAAAATCATGTCTTTTAATGTTCTATTCAATTGATTTTATTTCCTCTTCAAGAATGTTTTAATTTATATTTTCATCAAAGTATTAAAATTAATATTTGTGTAATTATCTTCAAAATACAATAATCGTTTTCATCATCTCTGATTTACTAGAATTGTATTTCATTTGAGATTTCATAAGTAAAATCACTGCAACAAACTTTTTGTGCTAAGGAATATTTTCTGGAGAGTTAACGCCCAGCGTTAACACTTAACGCCGGCGTTAACAACAGTTAATAAAAAGTTTTGTTTCTCTTGTTTAAAAAGGAATCTTCAATATAATCTTTTCTGAGATATCAAAATATATTTTCTTATAAAATATTCCTAAACTTTGATCACAATCTTTGATAAATTTAATTAAGATTTAAAATTCCATAAAACCCTTATTCACCCCCCCCCCCCCCCCTCTAAGGGCGCCGTAAGATCCAACAGTTAGGACGTGTAATTCTGTTGTTTAGAAAAATTAATTATAAAGATTTAACTAACAAAAAATCTTTGGATTTGGTTTTGAGAAAAGCAAAAGAAGGGCTAACTACTCTAATGCGGGTTGCACCCACCGCTTCGCATGGAGGATGAAAATTATGCATGCTGCTATGCACTGCTTCGGTGGGCGGATGGATGAGAAGGCAAGCGGGTGGATGGTTCACATATGCGGAATGTGGGTCGAAAGTACCTCGTCACAAAGCACGCCACTAGCAATTGCTAAAGCGGCAACACAATGCGCTGGTGGAATGGAGGCGCTACTCACTTCACATAAACCACAAAGAAATTCAAAGACATTATTGGGAATATTGCCCTCAATATTCCTTTGATTTGAAGAGGCATCACTCACAATGCTAAGTACAAAGTTGTATTTGATAAAGCCATATTTGTGTAAGATATACGGGCTTAGGTAACTCAAGAGAAAGGGCCAATCATGCCCTTAGTTCAGGAGAAATCAACTCCTGAGAGATGAAGAATTGTCTCAGCAAAACCGCTGAGACGAAGGGTCAAATCCGCTGAGACGAGCTCACTCTCTCAGCGGATCCGCTGAGACGGGAAAGGAGCAGCAGATAGAAGAGATATGGCGTGTTCGTCGAACGCAGAACACAGTTCATCGAACGCTGGAAAGAGTTCGTCGAACGCCGATATGAGACAGAAGAAACAGCTGAGACTTGGCGTGTTCGTCGAACACAGAACACAGTTCGTCGAACACAGAGACAACAAAAGCAAACAGCTGAGACTTGGCGTGTTCGTCGAATGCAGAACACAGTTCGTCGAACGCAGAGACAGAACAAAAGCAAGCGCTGAGACTTGGCGTGTTCGTCGAACGAAGAATGAAGTTCGTCGAACGCAGAGCATGGCGAGTTCATCGAGCGCAGAGTATGGTGAGTTCGTCGAACGCAGAGTCTGATGAGTTCGTCGAACACATAGCTTGGCAAGTTCGTCGAACACAGAATGGCGAGTTCGTCGAACACAGAGTGCGAGTTCTTCCCGTGGAGTAAGCTGCAGAAAGGCAGTGTGGGGTCCACCAGTCTCTCTCATACAACTCAGAAGGACGGCTGAGTGTCGTTGAAGGTCGGGGATGTATGAAAGGAAGAGTTAGGACACTTTTAAAGGAGCCGGCAGAGAACCAACATATTCACTATTCCATTGACGGCCAAGTTCTCAGTATTCTCCTCCTGCTAACTGAACAAGGAAGAACAATCTGAGAGAGAAAGATAGCTCCTCTACAAGAAGGAGCAAGGTGATCTTCCATCCTTCATCTGAAGGGGAAGATTGGGTTATAGCTGCCATCAACATCTCCAGGTACAAGAAAGCACCAGGTGTGCAGGAACTACATGGGACTTCTTCTGTTGTCTACTGTAGTAAGCTTCAACAAATCTTTTATTGTAGGAACCTTTGGGTTCTGAGTTTGTAGGGCTTCACTGCCTGAGTTGTAGAGCTGTGAGGATAGCTTGAGGTAGGATCTGTGAAGATCTGAGGTAGGGCTATTTAGCCTGAGTTGTAGGGCATTATTGCTTGAGTTGTAGGAGGAGGATTCCTCTGAGGTAGGACCAGGAAGAGGTCTGAGTTGTAGGAGGTGGATTCCTCTGAGGTAGGGCTTGTTGGCCTGAGATTGTAGGACCTGTTGTGGTCTGAGTTGTAGGAGGTGGATTCCTCTGAGGTAGGCCTTGTTGGCCTGAGATTATAGGACCCGATGTGGTCTGAGTTGTAGGATCAGTGGCTGATCTGAGGTAGGGCTACTGTGTCTGAGGTAGGGTTAGGAAAACCTGAGAGATCCTAAGGGATCTGTGCTGTAATCTATTTTAGCTAAGTTTGGAGGAGTTGGCCCTGTCTAACGCACTGTTAGAAGGGTGAAGGGGAAAGTGGACTACCCATAGACACACTGTCTTGGGGGAACCACTATAAACAATTGTGTGTTTTCTGTGTGTGGTTGATTACTTGTATAAAATAATCTTAAGCATCTAAATCAAATAAAGAAAAATCAAAAGACCTATTCACCCCCGCTCCCCCCCCCCCCCCCCCCCCTCTAGGTGAATTAAATCATATACCTATATAATCTTTCAAGTGGTATCAGAGCCAGGTTGGTCAAGAAAGACTTAACAGTCTGACCAGATCCAACATAGGTATTGATTATTCTGAATCAGATGGCCTCTAGTGGAATGCAAAAGGAGATGGGCTCCATGAAACTGCCCATATGCAACAAAGCCAACTTTGGCATATGGAAGCAGAGGGTTAGATTGTTCATGGAAGCATCTGAACCTAGGATCTATATTACTGTCAAGGAAGGTCCCTTCACTTTCAAAACTGCCTCCACAATAGATCCAACCAGTAGGGTGGACAAGGCATTTAATGGCTTAACCACAAATGAACTCACTCTGTTCACTATGGACAAGAGAGCCCAGAACATCATAGTAAATACCATTGATGACTCCACATTTCAAAACTTAGTACACTGCACTACTGCCAAGGAAATGTGGGACACATTAGTTGTTTATATGGAAGGGACTGCAAAAGTGAGAGATGATAGAAAGTCACACCTAAACCAAGAGTATGAAGCCTTTAGGCAGATGAGCCAGGAGAGCATTTCCATGTGCTATGAGAGGTTCCTTAGGATAGTGAATGAACTAAGAACCTATGAGAGAGTGTTCACCAACTATGAGCTGAATGATAAGTTCCTTAGATCTCTAACTAGGGATTGGGACACCAAAATTTGTGCCATCAGGGAAGTGGCAAGGCTGAGAGAAACCCCTACACACACACTGTTTGGGAAACTGCTCTCATATGAGATGCAGCTGACTGCAAGAAAGGAGGAGGATACTTCCTACAGGGCTCACACAAGGGAGAGAACTATAGCTCTCAAAGCTAATAGCTCAAAGAAGAGCAAGGGCAGATTACAGTCACCTCCAAGAAGGACAGCTGAATCTGAGAAGTCTGAGAGCTGCACTTCAAACTGCTCCTCTTCTGATGAGGAGTTTGCTGCCTTCACTAGGCAGTTCAAGAAGATGATAAGGAGGAAACAATAGAAGAACAAACCTTCCTCCTCCTCTCATCCCAGGAAGGATCACCATAGATCTGAAAGGCAACACCCCAAAGGGGATAGGTATGATTCTAAATCTAGTAAACATATTTTAAATAACATCATTTTCTATTGCTGCAGTAAGCTTGGACATGTCATTGCTGACTGTCCAGTCAAGAGAAAAGAAAGAGATGACAAGAAGACTCATCACCAGAAGGAGAGTAAGGGAGAAAAATCCTTTCTAGCCAAGAAAGGAAAGAGCTGGAGTGAATCTGAATCTTCATCTTCAGATTCAGATGGAGAAGAGGAAGCCTACATAGGGCTATTTGCTGCTCAGGAGGAAGAGGACTATCCAGCTGCCAGGATAGGGATCAGGGCCCCTCTATCACATTCAGACAGTGATGTAGAGGATGATGAAGTCATTCAAGATGACCATGGGCTGATGGCTCTAACTGAATGAGGACAGCCATAACAATTCAGAACATGAGCAGGTATTAATTCATTCCATATCCTCTTCTGATTATGAGACTGGTCCAGAATCTGAACACCTTCATCAATTGGTGGAAGTGGTTCAGAAGCTGAGGAAGAAGTCAATCAATTGATTGATAAGTATGGTGTTCTTTTGGAAGCTCTGAAGAAGAGCAAGAAGCTTGCCAAGAGGCAAGCCCAGGAAATTGCTTCCCTTAAAATGACTAAAAATGACTACACTGGACCTACCTCCCTGGTGGCTCAGATGAGTAGACAGATAAGCCATTTAAAGGAGTTAACAATTGTGCAATTAAGCTCTATTTCCCTGAAGAACAAGGTTATCAAGGACCTTGAGGAGAAGCTTGTGAAAGAGAAGAGCCTGGTGGCTCAATTCTCCAAGCCCAAATTTGTGCTCCCTATTATTGACACCTTCTCCTCTCAAACCAATAGGAGAGGACTAGGATTCAATAAAATGGAAGTAGGAGAAGGGAGTGGAGAGAAGAGCAAGGGGAAGGCTAAGCCTCAAACTACCTTTCAAAAGGTGTTACTTCCTTCCAACAGGTGTGACCATGAAAGCATTTATGGTCACTGGAAGAATGGGAGTTTCTATAGGAAGGAAAATACTCCTTCTCATAGTGGAAGAAAGGGCATGGGATTGAGTGTTATGAAGGCTCCCCATTAGGAAATTCAAATGGACCAACCTGGACCATTTGTATTTGGTACTTCAGCCCCTCCAGTCAAGAATAAGGGTGCAAGCTCTTTCAAATCTGCTTCAGCAAAGAGCATAACTGATGTCAAATCTGTTGACAAGGCTTGTTGCTCAATGTCAGATGCCATCAGATCTTGTATGGCTGCCAAGCCAAAGAAAGCTGATGAAATCAGGACAAAGAGCATCAAGACAGCACATAGATTGACTTTCAGTCAAATCATTGCTGAGAGAAACAGGAAGAATGCAGTTGTCTCTCCTCCTGAACATGTGCACAGTGCTGCACTCCCCTCAAGAAATGTTCAAAGAGGAGATACAATATTCATGAATGTTGGTGTTGTGGTAAAGTGGGACACTTTGCCATTGACTGTTGGCGCAACCTCAGTGTGCCTAGTGCAAAGGAGAGACCTCCTGGAAGGGCTGAGGTGAGTAGAAGAATTCTTTATTATGCTAACAAGAACCTAGGACCCAAGTCACCTTGGATTCCTAAGGGATATTAAAATCTGTCTTGCAGGGTAGTCCATTTGGCCAATAAAAAGCAAACAAGGTTAATGGACAATAAGGGCTCCAGGCTCAACTCTGGACTAAGAAAAATCTCACCACTTGCCAAGATGCACTGATCAATGGGGAGCTAAAAGATAGTCCAAGTACCAACCTCAACCAAATTTGGTACTTGAACAGTGGGTGCTTATGACACATGACAAGAAGGAGGTTGACATCATGGTGTAGCAATAAGCAGACCAGTGTGGTCATATCCTCTTCTAGGTCTGAATACATTGCTGCAAGAAGCTATTGTGCACAACCATTGTGAATTCAACATCAATTGAGGACTACCTCCTCAAGGTAAGTATCTCTCCTACTATTGATTTTAAAGAAAGTTGGTCAGCTGGATCAGAAAAATCTGGTTCAGCTGAGCTTCAAGTTACCCTTAAACAACTGGGAAAATTCTAGGTTCGACGAACTCCTTCCTGGGTTCGACGAAAGTTGAGCTTGAGTTCGACGAAATCAGCTCTGAGTTCGACGAACTCAGCCATATGTTGTCATTTTATTTACCCTTCAATCATAAGATCAATAGATATTCTCCAAATGAGGGGGAGCTAGAAAGGGTTGTTCAAAATGAACAAGATCAGCTATTAAATATAATAGTTCTCAAATTGAGGGGGAGCAAGTTCCTGCTCAGATTGAGGGGGAGTTGGCAAATGCTGTTGATGCTGCCTCCCAATCCCTAGAGGGTAAAATGGTTGAAGAATCCAGAAAGGGGGAGATGGCCAATGCTAAGACCAACTCAGAGTTAACTTTGAGTGGACTCTCCTCTGAGTTAGTCAAAGCTTAATATAAACAATCATGAGTTCTAAATGTTTAAACAATATTATATTAAGTAATGTTATCATGAATGCTATATAGATCATTTTCATGATATATTTTTATTTGGGTATGTACCTTAGCATTGGGAATGTTCTGTCTTCTTCAAATAGGGGGAGATTGTTGGGAATATTGCCCTCAATATTCCTTTGATTTAAAGAGGCATCACTCACAATACTAAGTACAAAGTTGTATTTGATAAAGTCATATTTGTGTAAGATATACAGGCTTAGGTAACTCAAGAGAAAGGGCCAATCATGCCCTTAGTTCAGGAGAAATCAACTCCTGAGAGATGAAGAATTGTCTCAGCAGAACCGCTGAGACGAAGGGTTAAATCCGCTAAGATGAGCTCACTGTCTCAGCGGATCCGCTGAGACGGGAAAGGAGCAGCAGATAGAAGAGATATGGTGTGTTCATCGAACGCAGAACACAGTTCGTCGAACGCAGGAAAGAGTTCGTCGAACGCCGAGACGAGACAGAAGAAACAGCTGAGACTTGGTGTGTTCGTCGAACACAGAACACAGTTCGTCGAACACAGAGACAACAGAAGCAAACAGCTGAGACTTGGCGTGTTCGTCGAATGCAGAGACAGAACAGAAGCAAGCGCTGAGACTTGGCGTGTTCGTCGAACGAAGAATGAAGTTCGTCGAACGTAGAGCATGGCGAGTTCGTCGAGCGCAAAGTATGGTGAGTTCATCGAACGCAGAGTCTGACGAGTTTGTCGAACACAGAGCTTGGCAAGTTCGTCGAACACAGAATGGCGAGTTCGTCGAACGCAGAGTGCGAGTTCTGCCCGTGGCGCAAGTTGCAGAAAGGCAGTGTGGGGTCCATCAGTCTCTCCCATACTACTCAGAAGGACGGCTGAGTGTCGTTGAAGGTCGGGGATGTATAAAAGGAAAAGTTAGGGCACTTTTGAAGGAGCTGGCAGAGAACTAACATATTCACTATTCCATTGACGGCCAAGTTCTCAGTATTCTCCTCCTGCTCACTGAACAAGGAAGAAGAATCTGAGAGAGAAAGATAGCTCCTCTACAAGAAGGAGCAAGGTGATCTTCCATCCTTCAGCTTAAGAGGAAGATCGGGTTGTAGCTGCCATCAACATCTCCAGCTACAAGAAAGCACCAGGTGTGCAGGAACTACATGGGACTTCTTCTGTTGTCTGTTGTAGTAAGCTTCAACAAATCTTTTATTGTAGGAACCTTTGGGTTTTGAGTTTGTAGGGCTTCACTGCCTGAGTTGTAGAGCTGTGAGGACAGCTTGAGGTAGGATCTGTGAAGATCTGAGGTAGGGTTGTTTAGCCTGAGTTGTAGGGCATTATTGCCTGAGCTGTAGGAGGAGGATTCCTCTGAGGTAGGACCAGGAAGAGGTCTGAGTCTTAGGAGGTGGACTCCTCTGAGGTAGGGCTTGTTGGCCTGAGATTGTAGGACCTGTTGTGGTCTGAGTTGTAGGAGGTGGATTCCTCTGAGGTAGGGCTTGTTAGCCTGAGATTGTAGGACCTGCTGTGGTCTGAGTTGTAGGATCAGTGGCTGATCTGAGGTAGGGTTGCTGTGCCTTAGGTAGGGTTGGGAAAACCTGAGAGATCCTGAGGGATCTGTGTTGTAAGCTATTTTAGCTAAGTTTGGAGGAGTTGGCCCTGTCTAACACACTATTAGAAGGGTGAAGGGGGAAAGTGGACTACCCATAGACACACTGTCTTGGGGAACCACTATAAACACTTGTGTGTTTTTTGTGTGTGGTTGATTACTTGTTTAGAATAATCTTAAACATCTAAATCAAATAAGGAAAAATCAAAAGAACTATTCCCCCTGTTGGGTTTTCTATACCCCTCGAAAGGGATGACATATCAAATATGCGCAGTGGAAATAACAAGAACAACCCAAAAGAAGCTAACGGATCTTGCGGTTTTTCATGATTCAAGAGAAAAAACAAAACGAAATACAAGGTACCTTTGCGGGATTGAGTCAACACTCAACCAAGGTGCTCCAAAGAGAAATCTGAATACTTCCTTTGAGTTCTTCAAGAATCGAAATGGATCGATCCCTCTACAGAAGTCCACACAAGCAAAGGAGAACCCTAGCTTCTTGTCGTACAAGAACTAGGTCGGAGAAGGATGCTCCCAACGTCCCCACGGAGTGCTAGATCCGATCCAGGGGAGGCGGCGACCACGACGGCGGTGACTAGCGGCAGCGGAAGGCGATCAGCAGACGGGAAGAATGAGATGCCCTCGCGCGGAACTGTTACGGTCGGCTTCTCGTCCAAAATCGCGAAAGGATTAAGTTCTCGTAAACCTAGAATCGCAAGCCCTTTTATACTTAAACGCATAAATCAGGCTATCCACAGACCAGAACATTTCTGTCCAGATTTACATTCGCCGAATTCGACTAATCGATATAACCGAATTCGACTCAAATTCGGCGAAACCATTTCGACGAATTCGTCTATATAAATTCGGCTATATAAATTCGGTGAAACCCTTTCATCGAACTGACCTGATTCGGCTAAACCCTTTAGTCAAATTTGTTACAATTCGGTTAATCACATTAGTCGAATCTCATTAGTCGAAAACAACATTTATTCGGTTAATCACATTAGCCGAATTTGACACAATTCGGTTAAACCCTTTAGCCGAATTTGTCAAGTATAAGCTCATTCGTTTAAACCCTTTAAACGATTTCTCGTTGAGACATTCTCAACTTAATTCCAAGCAGTCACAGGATTGGTCCTCTACTCATATCCAATATGAGTAAGGCCAACACAATCCTTTCTCTAATTTCTCCACACGCTTTTATGTGCGACCATATAGGCTCATATTGCGTTGGCAGTAAGACTAACTATTGATTGCTTTTAGATCACCTCAGAAAACTCCAACAGTCTCCCACTTGATCACAAAGTATCAACAAAAGTCTCACAAACAATGAGCGGCATCTAGCAATACATCATTGCTACCCAAGCAATAAGAGTTCATAACTCAACAAGCCTGTTATGACCAATGTATCAGTGTTGGCATGTCCCTTTATCCTTTACATTCGGATAGAACTAGAGGCATGGATCGTGTCACCCTCATAATTGTTCAATCCCAATTTCCTGATCTAGAATAGACTGTCTGAAATTGGTGAGCTCAATATCATATATTGACTCAACCAAGCATGGCCATGCATTTCTCAGTCTCATTCCATCAAGGGGCCCATGGATGAACTCCTGTCATAAAGGAGGACAAATCCCATTTCTGCTCACACACAAACATCCAAATGATTCGTAACATACCCAACAACCACCCTTATCATCAACCTTTCTCAAGAGAAGACGTTAGATGGCATCAAAGTACGTTCTTCCTCACCTGATGAATGCTATGACTTCAGGTCAAAGGACCACAAACACCATTGTCACTTGAGACCTACTTGTGACACGTTCATATAACAATCCACAAAGTAGTCTCACGGGGGGTCTGTCCAGTACAACTTGTTCTTAACAAGTACCCATGTGATGACTTGATATCACAATATCATGACTTGTGAGAACCGGTCATCAGTCAATGCACATGCTAGTCTTAATGTATCATCATCGCCCTTAGCTTCTAAGATGATACTCCGACCAGGGATCATTTAAGAATGAAGCTTCTTATAAACATAGGCTCTCACATTCAAGTCACGTACTTGAATTCCTATGGAAGCAAACACTCTAAGGGCATTTATTATGCTAATTAATCTTATCAGACAGATATAAATGACATAATAAAAGAACTTGCCACAAATATAAAATGAAATACATTTTACAATTCATCAAATGAACAAACAACCAACAAATATGCAATCCACAAAGCTCCCACTAAAGATAATCATTTAGGTATCTAATACCCATTGATCTAACATGACCATCATGCTTCTTTTGCGCAAGAGGCTTTGTCAGTGGATCCACTATATTTTCTTCAGTCGGTACTCTACATATGCTTACATCTCCTCGATCGACAATCTCTCGAATAAGATGGAAGCGCCGAAGTATGTGCTTGGAGCGTTGATGAGATCTAGGTTCCTTAGCTTGTGCAATTGCACCGTTGTTGTCACAGTAGAGAACTACGGGATCAACAATGCTAGGAACTACATCAAGCTCGCTGATGAATTTCCTAATCCACACAGCCTCCTTCGCCGCATTCGCTGCAGCGATATACTCAGCCTCAGTCGTAGAATCAGCAACTGTCTCTTGCTTGGAATACTTCCAGCTTACAGCTCCTCCATTAAGGCAAAACATAAAACCTGACTGTGACTTTGAGTCATCTCTATCAGTTTGGAAGCTTGCATCCGTGTAACCCTATACAACGAGCTCTTCCTCTCCACCAAACACCAAGAATGTATCCTTAGTCCTTCTCAAGTACTTTAGGATATTCTTGACTGCTATCCAGTGACCATCACCCGGATCAGACTGATACATGCTAGTCATGCTTAAAGCATAAGAGACATCGGGTCGAGTACATAACATTGCATACATGATTGATCCAATTGCCGAAGCATATGGAATCAACTTCATGCGGTCCTTATCTTCCAAATATTTTGGACATTGGGCCTTAGAGAGACTCACACCATGAGACATGGGTATGAATCCCTTCTTGGACACAAGCATGTTGAACCGTTTCAACACCTTCTCAATGTATGTACTTTGGGTCAAACTCAGCAACTTCTTCGATCTATCTCTATAGATCTTAATACCAAGTATATAAGTCGCTTCGCCCAAGTCTTTCATAGAAAAGCACTTCCCTAGGTTGTTCTTAACAACTTGCAGGGTCGGAATGTCATTCCCAATCAACAGTATGTCATCTACATACAATATCAGGAAGACAACAATGCTCCCACTAATCTTCTTGTAAACACAAGGCTCATCTTCGTTCTTGATGAAACCAAACTCTTTGATCTTCTCATCAAAATGCAGATTCCAACTTCGAGAAGCTTGTTTCAATCCATAAATGGATCGATTCAACTTGCATATTTTAGTGGCTTCACTTGGAGATACAAAACCCTCGGGTTGTGTCATATACACTTCCTCAAGGAGGTTTCCATTAAGGAAAGCCATTTTGACGTCTATTTGCCAGATCTCGTAGTCATAATACGCAGTAATAGCAAGTAGAATTCTGATGGACTTGACTATGGCCACATGGGAAAAGGTTTCATCATAGTCAACACCATGAATTTGCCTGAAACCTTTAGCCACCAGCTGGCCTTTGAATGTTTGTACATTCCCATCCATGTCGGTCTTCTTCTTGAAGACCCACTTGCACCCTATGGGTCGTACCCCTTCAGGTGGTTCCACCAAGGTCCAAACTTGGTTTGTGTATATGGAGTCCATTTCAGATTTCATGGCCTCAAGCCACTTCTCGGAGTCTGATCCATTCAAAGCCTCTTGGTAGGTTGCAGGCTCATCATCATGATCCATAAGCAACACATTACCTATCTGAGTCATGAGAAATCCATATCTCTCAGGCTCAAATCTTGGTCTACCAGATCTACGTAGGACTTGTGGTTCTTGAGCAGGCTCTCCAGCTACAACTTCTTGTAGTCCCTGCTCAGGTTCCAATTCTGGTTCGTTCATTGTTTGTGGCTCTTGAACTTCTTCAAGTTCTACCTTTGCAGTCTTTCTGGATAAGAACTCTTTCTCCAAAAAGACACCAGTCCTTGCGACAAACACTTTGCCCTCAGACGGTAAGTAGAATTAGTATCCTTTGGTTTCCCTAGGATACCCCACGAGATAACATTTATCCGATTTGGGTTCCAGCTTGTCAGGCATTTGACGCCGCACGTATGCCTCACAGCCCCAGATCTTGATGAACGACATACTAGGATGCTTCCCAGTCCATATCTCATATGGTATATTTAGAACCGTTTTCGTTGGAACTCGATTTAGTGTGAAATTAGCAGTCTCTAAAGCAAAACCCCAAAAGGAAACGGGCAAATCTGCATGACTCATCATCGATCGCACCATGTCTAACAAGGTACGATTCCTCCTCTCAGAAACACCATTATGTTGAGGTGTTCCGGGTGGAGTGAGCTGTGATACAATACCACACTCTTTCAGATGATCACGAAACTCATGACTCAGATATTCGCCACCTCGATCAGATCAGAGTGCTTTTATCCTTTTTCCCAGTTGGTTTTCTACTTCATTCTTAAACACTTTGAACTTTTCAAAGGTCTCGGATTTGTTCTTCATAAGAAACACGTATCCGAATCTATTGAAATCATCAGTAAATGTAACGAAGTAGTAGAACCCACCTCTAGCCATAGAACTCATGGGTCCGCATACATCACTATGTATTGTACCCAAGAGATCATTAGCCCTCTCATTACAACTAGTGAAAGGGGCTTTCGTCATCTTGCCCAACAAACATGACTCGCATCTCTCAAATGATTCATAATCAAATGAGTCCAGTAGTCCATCTTTATGGAGCTTGGATATGCATTTCTCGTTTATATGGCCTAAACGACAATGCCAAAGGTACGTAGGATTCGAATCATTTGTTTTTAGTCTTTTAGTATTTTCTATGTTATAGATCGGATGGTCTAAGTTCAAAACATATAAATCATTAAACATTTGGGCAACGCCATAACAAACATCATTCTTATAAATAGAACAACAATTGTTCTTAATTACGAGAGAAAAATCAATCATGTCCAAACATGAAATAGAAATAATGTTTCTAGTTATGGCCGGAACATAATAACAATTATCTAGTTCTATTACAAGCCCTGTGGGCAAAGAAAGGCGATACAATCCTACGGCAACGGCAGCAACTCTTGCTCCATTTCCAACGCGCAGGTCTACCTCTCCTTTACCCAGCATTCTTCTCCTTGTCAGTTCCTGCACATTTATACAAATGTGAGAACCACATCCGGTATCCAATACCCAGGATAAAGGAGCAGAAAGGTTTATCTCTATAACATAAATACCTGAAGTGGAAGTCATACTTCCCTTCTTCTTCTGCAGATCTTCTAGATACTGAGGACAGTTCCTCCTCCAGTGCCCTGCCTTACCACAATGGTGGCACTTCCCTTCCTTAGCCAAACCTTTCCTTTTCAGTGCAGAAGACTTGGGATCAAGAGGAGACTTAGATCCAATCTTCGTCTTCTTAGATCCCTTGGCCTTGCCCTTGCTCTTATGCACCATCAATATGGGGCTGGCAGGCTTGACCTTCATCATATTATTCTCGGTAGTTCTCAACATGCCAAGGAGCTCGGGCAGTGTCTTTTCGATTTCATTCATATTATAGTTCAAGACAAATTGCTCATAACTGTCCGGCAACGATTGCAGGATCAGATCCGTGGCCAGCTCTTGGCCCATGGGAAAACCCAGTATTTCAAGGTTCTCTATATACCCAATCATCTTGAGTACGTGAGTCCCTACTGAGTCTCGAGCTTCCATTTTGCACTGAAACAATGCCTTGGATATGTCAAACCTCTCTTGTTGGGCTTGCCCCTCGAACATTTTCTTGAGGTGCCCGATTATCTCATAACCACACATGCTCTCGTGTTGCTTCTGAAGCTCAGAGGACATGGTAGCAAGCATGAGGCATTCCACATCCAAGGTATCATCCCGATACTTCTTGTAAGCATTTCTATCTGCTCTCGAAGCATTTCCGGTCGGCTCTGTGGGGGCTTCACCTTCCAAGACATAGAGCTTGCGCTCTTGCCTGAGAACAATTCTCAGGTTCCTATACCAGTCGAGGAAGTTCGTCCCGTTGAGCTTGTCCTTCTCAAGAATAGCTCTCAGGGACATGGTGGAGTGAGATCCACTTGCCATGGATATTCTACAAGGAATTTTGCAAAGTGAAATTTTAGTACTATATTTCAAAATACATTTTATATATTTTTAATAAGGACTTTTATTAAAGGGCACTTGACCACAACCTGGCTCTAAATGTCCCAATTTACACGCACTTGACCGCAACCTGGCTCTGATACCACTGTTGGGTTTTCTATACCCCTCGAAAGGGATGACATATCAAATATGCGCAGCGGAAATAACAAGAACAACCCAAAAGAAGCTAACGGATCTTGCGGTTTTTCATGATTCAAGAGAATAAACAAAACGAAATACAAGGTACCTTTGCGGGATTGAGTCAACACTCAACCAAGGTGTTCCAAAGAGAAATCTGAATACTTCCTTTGAGTTCTTCAAGAATCGAAATGGATCGATCCCTCTACAGAAGTCCACACAAGCAAATGAGAACCCTAGCTTCTTGTCGTACAAGAACTAGGTCGGAGAAGGATGCTCCCAACGTCCCCACTGACTGCTAGATCCGATCCAGGGGAGGCGGCGACCACGACGGCGGCGACTAGCGGCGGCGGAAGGCGATCGGCGGACGGGAAGAACGAGATGCCCTCGCGCGGAACTGTTCCGGTCGGCTTCTCGTCCAAAATCGCGAAAGGATTAAGTTCTTGTAAACCTAGAATCACAAGCCCTTTTATACTTAAACGCATAAATCAGGCTATCCGCAGACCAGAACATTTCTGTCCAGATTTTTATTCGCCGAATTCGACTAATCGATATAACTGAATTCGACTCAAATTCGGCGAAACCATTTCGACGAATTCGTCTATATAAATTCGGCAAAACCCTTTCGTCGAACTGACCTGATTCAGCTAAACCCTTTAGTCAAATCTGTTACAATTCGGTTAATCACATAAGCCGAATCTCATTAGTCGAAAACAACATTTATTCGGTTAATCACATTAGCCGAATTTGACACAATTCGGTTAAACCCTTTAGCCGAATTTGTCAAGTATAAACTCATTCGTTTAAACCCTTTAAACAATTTCCCGTTGAGACATTCTCAACTTAATTCCAAGCAGTCACAGGATTGGTCCTCTACTCATATCCAATATGAGTAAGGCCAACACAATCCTTTCTCCAATTTCTCCAAACGCTTTTATGTGCGACCCTATAGGCTCATATTGCGTTGGCAGCAAGACTAACTATTGATTGCTTTGAGTTCACCTCAGAAACTCCAACACCCCCCCCCCCCCCTCTAAGTGAATTAGTTCATATACCTATATAATCTTTCAGACATAAATTTAACATTAATACCAAATTAGGGTTTGAGGAAATCATCATTCCAACACATCCAAACAATTCAAGGAAAATTATTACAATCACAGAGAAGGGGAGAATACAACCGAAGCACGAAGACTCATTGAAAGTTCACGGCCAGAATTGAGGGTTGTCAAGCCTCGTTCGTGTTCGGGCTTTGACTGTCATCCTGGGTTCAGAAGAGTTGTCATCTTCTTCCACACTACCCGTCTTCTTCGTCAATCACCTTCAGCCACGGTCTTCATCGAAGAACTCCGCAAGTGCAGTGAAATCCCTCTAAATGGAGCTTGGAAGCATGCGAATGATGGAGGAGGCCAAGAGGATGTCCTAGCCTTAGATTTGCATGAAGATTATGATCGGAGGACCTCTCGAAGGTGGGTGGTGGTGGTGGAGCGGTGAAAAGAGGTGGAGCGGCGAAAAGAGGCGGAGCTGGGTGCTTTGGTGTGAAAATATGGTGGATCCCAGAATAGGGTGAGTTTCTGCGCTTAAATACCCAACAGTCGAAAAAATAGGCACGCACGGTTGAACGCACGACCTTGCATGGATCGTGCGAATTTTATCGACTAAAAACCCAAGAAAGGCCAGGCAGAAGACCTGGTGCGATTTTACTCACGCACGGTCGAAACCGACTGTGTGAGAATAAAACGCACCGGTAGATGCAGATCGCTGAAAAACATGCCAAACAGAGAAGATCGTGTGATTTCCTTCTCGCACGGTTGAATCCAATCGTAAGTGAAGGGAACGCACGGGGCGATAATTTCATAAAAGTTTTAGAAAAAAAGACAAGGTGGTGTGATTTGATCACGCACGGGCAAAACAGCCCGTGCGAGAACAAATCGCACGGCCCGGGGGCAGATCGCCAATTCGGGATATACAAGCATCGCATAGTCGCAAAGATCGTGTGTCAAGGAAACACGCGACCATGTGATTCCTACAGAAATGAAACTGGGCAGTATAAGGAAGTTTGCCCCACCTGCACAGCACAAACAAACGCTAGAAACACGCCTCCAGCACAAGCATAACTGCAGAAAAAGAATGAGGAGCACAATGTGCTTACTCCCAGCAGAATAATGCACAATAACACACCACAATGAAACAAAATAAGCACTTCGTGTGAGAAGAGTAAATCAGTGAAATGTAAGCAATAATGAACTAAAAGTGAAATGCAAGTGAGTGAAAACAAGCACTAATGATTCTGAAAAACCATATATAAATTGGACTCATCACCGCACCCCATGGGGGGGGTGCGACCTTGACCACACCCCATGGCCGGGGGGGGGGGGAGGGGGGTGGCGGCCTTGGCCGCACCCCGACGGTTTTGGCCGCACTCCAACCGGGGGGGCGCACCGTGGTTGTGCAACCCGGTTGGCGTGGCGGCTGCCATGTGGTGGTTGTCGCGTTACGGTTTCACTACTGCTACTGGACGGCGGTTCTGCGTCGATTTCCTATCTTCCTCCACGGTGGAGGTTGACTTTGACCTCATTTCCTCCACAATTAGCACTTCCCATTAGTGGGGTCTTTTGCTAAACGCACCCCGAAATTTCTATAAATTGATGGGTGCATATCAAGCACGAAGAAGCCCACAACTGATCCATTACAACACAACAAGGAAAAAGAAACCCTGATATTTCATTGTAGCAAGCTCATAGCATTAAACCTTGACCATCTGCTTGGAATCTCTTTGTCGTGTCGGACGAAGGAGAAGGAATCTCTGTGAACAGGACGAGAGGCGTGGTGGGCTTTAAAGCAGGCAACACATGAAGGAGAAGGAACCTCTGTCAACGCGGAGTTCGACTGGAGGCTTTAAAGCAGGCAACACATGCCTGACATGGTGAGCTCGGGAATCTCCGAACAGCACCAGAGGCGTTTCACGCGGGGGTCAGGGCTCAGGAAATAGCTGGGTTATGAGTTTTAATTGAGGGTACGATTATATCAAATAAAACTCAGGATATTAGATTTTTTGGGCAATGTTATAAGCAGTCTTTGGTGTTTAATGGAATTTCCTATCATTGTTGGCTTACATCAGGGATCAACTTTAATCCCTTATCTCTTTACCCTTATCTTAGATGAGCTCACCGGACATATCCAACAAGCAATACCTTGGTGTTTATTATTTGCAGATGATATTGTTTTGGTCGATGAGACGCGCGAGGGTGTAAACGCGAAACTTGAATCTTGGCGAGACACTTTAGAAAAGAAGGGTTTTCGGTTGAGCATGACAAAGACGGAGTATATAGAGCTTAAATTTAGTAGTGCAAGAAGGTCGGGTGACTCCGTCATTAAATTGGGTGACCAAGATATTTCCCGCAGTGTGTGCTCTAAATATCTGAGATCGATAATTCAAAAAGATGGATGTGTAGATAAAGATGTGATACATAGAATCCAAGCAGGTTGGTTGAAGTGGAGAGGCGCGTCTGGGATCTTATGTGATCGTAAAGTACCATTAAAACTTAAAGGCAAGTTTTACCATACTGCAATTAGGCCAGCAATGGTCTACGGTTCTGAGTGTTGGGCAGTGAATGGTGTACTTAGCAAAAAATGGGAGTTGCGGAGTTGAGAATGTTTAGGTGGATGTCTGGTCACACTAGACTGGATAAAATTAGGAATGAATGTATCAGGGATAAGACAGGAGCGCCGCCAATTGAAGAGAAGATGTGAGAAGCTCGTTTAAGATGGTTCAGACATGTACATAGGAGACCATTAGAGGCACCTGTTAGGCGTTGTTAGAGTTTAGCCACTAGATATTAAACGGAAGAAGGCCGGGTAGACCAAAAAAGACTTGGAATGAAACAATAAGGAGAGATATGTACTTAGGCATTAGTGGTGTTATGATTAAAGATAGAGCTCAATGACGATAAGCTATGGTGGGATAAAGGCTTGAGTGTTGTTGTTGTTGTAATGTTATAAGCAAGTCTATAATCGCTAAACACAGTCCAATGAATTTAAGGGTCCGTTCGGATCGCAGGTTTTGATTTTGAAGAATTGGAATTCAGTAAAAACCACGGCTGTAGAATTAAAATTGGACAATTTTGTTGTTCGGATACATGATGGAATTCATCCATATGAATTACATAAAATTAAAAATTATATTTAGAACATCATAAATAAAATAGAAATTCTAAGTTTGAAGTTGAACGCTAAATAACGAGACTATGTAATATCTCTTATCTTATCATAAGTTTGTAATAATTACCCGAGCATGAACGAGTAAATTAAATATGTTGTAATTATTGATTTTTATTTTAAGCTAATACTTGAACTTATTGTATTAATTGTACTAGTTAATATAAATATTATTGTATTTTTTTAAATTTTTCTTCAATGTTGATGAACTGCTTTCTAGATTTACTATTAGAAAAGCACTTGAGCAAACATTCAAAATTATTTTGAGGGATAATATATTTTAGGTTTACCGAAAAACCGACCGATGTTAAAAAAATGAACCAAACCGAATCGAACCGATCCATTTCGGTTCGGTTTCGGTTTTGTGTGTGTAAAAACCGAGTTTATTCGGTTCGGTTTCGGTTTTACCTAAAATCGAACCGAACTGAACCGCTTGCAGACCTAATGTCCGGCGCGAGGGGAAGAAGAAGACGCAACAGGAGGGCTGCGGGCGCTTTTCCGTGAAAAACCAGGGTTTGGGACAGGTTTTGAGGCTAGGCGAATATGAAAAGCCACGGTTTTCCCCATTTCCACTTCTCACGTCATTTCCTGCCAACCGAACAGCTGTAAAGGATTTATTAATGCTGAAAATCAAAACCAAAAACCAAATGACGTGAACCGAACGGACCCTAAGTGTTTTTAGGACTACGAATAATTATTTTAAGTATTTTAGGGCTGTGAATAACGGGCGTAGCATCGCCCATTTTTTGGACTAAGAATAGAAAAAAAATTAGGACTGCTAATAACATTCCTCTTTAAGTTTTCTTCCGCTGAAGCAAAGGCGGCTCTAAAGCCGCAGCCGCCCAAGTTGGTCAACACACCGCCGCCCATGGCTGTCGCCGTATCGACACAGCCATCCTTTCCACCACCCAAACAAATCTCCCCCACCGCCTTCCTTCCCTGCAAATCTCCCCCGCCGCCCTCTCACCGCCATGGCTTCCCCTTCACGCGCCACTGAAACCCAACCCCGCCGCTGCTTCCCTCCCCCGTGCTGGTCCTCGGAAGAAACACTAGCCCTCATCGAATCCTACCGCCGGAAATGGCTTTCCAACCGCCGCGCCAACCTACGCGCCGCAGACTGGGAATCCGTCGCCGCCGATCTCTCCGTTCGCTCCTCCCTCCTTCCCTCCGCCACCCCCAAAACCTCTGTCCAGTGCCGCCACAAATTCGAGAAGCTCCGCAAGCGCTTCCGCTCAGAGCGTCTCCGTTCCCTCACCCTCCGGCCCCACGCGCCTCCTTCCTCCTCCTGGTCCTTCTTCCCCATCATGAAATCCCTCGAAAACCCTCCCCCCGCTTCACCCTCCCTCTCCGACGGCGGATTGACGATCCCGAAGGCGGTCCGGCCCAGGATTAGCAATCCTACCACCGGAGGCGGTGAGGCGAAGGGGATTGATTGCGAGAGAAGGGAGGGGATGAAGAGGAAGAGGGAGATCGGTTCTGTGGGGAAGATGGTGTCGTCGCTTAGGTTGGTCGGAGATGGTTTTATGAGGATGGAGCAATTGAATATGGAGAGGATCAGGCAGAGGGAGATGATGAGGATGGAGATGCAGCTGAAGCGGACGGAGATGATGCTTGATTCGCATCGCCGGATCATTGATTCGTTTGTGAATGCCTTCATTGACGGGGAGAAGAGGAAGAAGAAGAAGGGCAAAGTTTCTCCGGATAATTGAATTTTGAGATTAGCAGGCATTTTGAAGCCGCCGCCATGGATATAATCCACTGTAAGTTTGCCAGGATCTTGCTTTAGGCTGCATGATTATTCAAGATTTTTCTTCCCTTGATCCTACCAGCTAAGCTGTTGAATGTAAATTTTTGTTTATGTAATCTTTATCTCATTTGTAATATTTATTTTCATCGTTAATTGAAACTATCCTGAATATTTCTCAGTAGACATTGTTTTTTTTATGCAATTAATCATAAAAATTTTCTTTTTAATATAGCATAGATAGTATGCTCATATTAAGCTCCTCATTATAGGCTGCCTGAAATGCACGGTAAGGTTTGCCTATATTTCACCCTTGTGGTGGGACCCTTTCCCAGACCCTCGCTGAGCGGAAATGCTTTGTGCACCAGGCTGCCCCTATTAAGCTTTTGGAATATAGAGTGCAAGGTACCCAAATTAAAGGTTTCCTCATCTTATGAAGATCATAGCTAGTTTTAAACTCAAATAGATAGGATAAAACTATTGATGAATTTTCTTTGTTCTCTTGTTTATGGCTTTAAAGAATTTTACGTGGAAGAATATTGCGCTAAGAGAGCCCGTCGGCCCAAATGTGTATATATGTAGTGTATATTAAGTGATTCTCATATTTAGAGGATGTTTGGGAGAGTTGTAGCGGTTGCAAATAAAGTGGTGGAAAATGAAGGGATGTGAATGAAGTTGTTGGAAACTGTCTGTTATAAATGAAGAAACAGGTTAGATAATCTCTATATACAGAGTTGTTTAGAACAAAAGAATAAATTTAACTGTTTGCTAAAACAGTGGTGTAGTTGTTTTGCATTGTCACCGAAATGCCACTTATTGATTGTTGCAAACATTTATTAAAAACATTATTAACTGTGACAAGAGTATAAATTACGCCCAAATAAATATTTGTGAAATTCCCCACATTCAAATTAAGTGAATACAAGTAGTTTTATATTTTTACAACATGCATACTACATGTTAACTTCGTGTAATTGTTGGGAAATGTAGTCATGCAATGCAGTCATTTTTTTACACCTACCCCCCCCCCCCCCCCCCCCCCCCCAACATTAGTTACATCTGATGTCACATTATTATCAATTTGAGGTTGTCCCGCTCTGATTTCACGCGTCTCCGCATATATCAAATTCTTGTTATCATCACAAGCTCTATGCTCGGCAAGTAAACAAAGAAATGAGGAGCGAGCAGGTTGTAGTATATGAAACTACTGTGAAGGATGATGTCACGATCCAGATCAACTGAAATGGATAGTATCCATTTCACAGTCCAGATCCATTTTTGGCTGATCCGATGGGTTCACTAATCCCATCACATTTTATTTTCTTTTAATCAAAAAACTCTACACCATTAGATCAAGTGAGAATGTATATATACCATGAAATGGACCTCCATTTCAAGCCCCAAATGGAGAGTGATGTGCACTCGTAGATTTATAGGCATTTCTGGGGTGCGTTTAGAGGAGGCTGCACTAAGGAGATATGGAGTTAGTGGGGTCAAAGTCCAACCCATGATCATGAGAGTGGAGAAACCCGTCGCACGGAACTCGCGCTCTATCAGCGCCAGACGCAGTCAAGACCACACCCCACTATTGGGGTGCGGTCAGCCTGCACACCACTAGTGGGGTGCGGGTAGCCCACACCCCCCTTAGTGGGGGGTGCGGCCAAACCGCATCCCCAAAGGGTGCGTCCAAGTCGCACCCCAAGGGGGTGCGGCCAAGCCGCAACCCTCATGCCGGGGTGCGGCCAAGCCCCCCCCCCCCCCCCCCCCCCCCCCCCCCCCACCCCCCGTGCGGGGGAGGCGGCTGAAATCGCACCCCCTTGTCGGGTGCGGCCGGAGCCCACTTTCCCCTTTGAGGGCGCGACTTTTCGTCTCCCGAGTTCATTGCGCGCTCAGAGCGCTCTCGTACTCGTTTCGCGCTTATAACGCTCCCGTGTTCGTTGCGTGCTCAGAGCGCTCTCGTGCTTGTTGCGCGCTCAGAACACTTCCGTGCACGCTCAGAACGCTTCCGCGTTCTCGACGCGCGCACAGTTAACCTTTCTTAATTTCTTAGATTGTAGGTCTCGTTCGTCGCCTTCATCACCTTCAACGAAGTTGCCCGAAGGGCGAAACGGTCATTTTTTGAAAAACGATGTTCCGTGTGCTCCAAATCGACCAGTGTGATTCGCCCATCAGGTGGTTATGACAGCAAAATTACCGGGCTACCCCCGGCCAAAGCTATAAAAGGAGCCCAGAGCCTTCATTTCAAGATCACCTTGCCTTCTACACCCGGGAGAGCTCTGTGGAAGATTTCCTATGAGTTCTCCTTCGGCGCTTGAAGATCTCCTTCGACCTTTGAAGATTTCCTTCGAGGCTTCGAAGATCTCCTTCGAGTGCTTGAAGATTTCCTTCACTTCGGAAGACAATCTTCCTAAGCAATTGGGAATCCTTCGGGTCCATAAAGGCGACTTAGTCGTCTCAATTTTGTTCTCAGAAGAAGAAACGTTCAGCTTTCCGAGAGGTGGTCTGTCACCCTCGTAGTTCTCTCTCTCTACCATTGTAACGAGCAGCGGCCTGTTGCACTCGAGTTCTTAATTTCAATCTGTAACACCCCAGAAGATAGTGGAGTTTGGTCGGCACAGCCCCGACCGCGTGGTTTTTCACCCTTTCTGGGTTTTCACGTTAAAAGTTCACTTGTCATTTACTAACTTCTTTCATTGACTGTTCACGCGTTCGGTCCGCTTACGAGCTAAGGTGGTTCAATTGAATCGGTCTACCCGAGCACCCGAGCGATCCGCAATAGTTTGGCGACGTCTGTGGGAAGGTGTTCCTAAAACTCTGCGAAGAAGTTTCGGAGCCAGAATTCGCTTCGTAGTAATATTCAACAATGGTTAGAACAAGTGCCAGGACCACCGATGGATCAATCCCCGGGGGACGCATCACCCACCTCCCTCGCATTCACTCATGAACGCGCCCCTTGTGGACGAGCCAAGAAGTTCTCCTGTAGTAGCGCTAGAAGGACGTGTGCGTCAAATGAAGGAGCATCAAACTGAGATGCTGACCCTACTAAGGAACCTCGAGGTTCCTCGAGCTCCTGCTCCACCTCTGATGCCAAATGCTCCGCTCCATCCAGCCCCGAACCATGCTCGGATCGAAGCAGCGGCTCGGGAAGATAATGTCCCAGAAGAACTTTCAGATGCAGCAAGCTCCGCTCATCTCTTTCGAGCGCCGGAAGGCGACCACCATCAACGTCAAGAAAGAATCGGCCCTCCATGAGCAGTATCAAGGGCCACTCGCGAAGAAATTCGCGACGTAATAGTGGAAGAGTACGGTCAGGTTGGGCGGCGCGCAGCTTTCGCTCGCCATCCCCTGCACAACGGCTCCCCGTTAGCGGCTCATGTTCTGGCTCACCCAGTTCCTCATGGCTTCAAGCTCTCTAGCATAGAAACGTTCGATGGGACGGATGACCCACTGGAGCATATCAACTATTTCACTACTATCATGAGAATCTACAACTCTCCAGATCAACTCCACTGTCAGGTGTTTCCAGCAACCTTGAAAGGACAAACACGCACTTGGTTCCACTCTCTGCAAGAAGGAGCCATAAACAGCTTCGCAGAGATGGCGCGACAGTTCACAGACCAGTTCATCGCCAATCGCAGAATTGTCCGAGACCCCTCTCATCTTTCAGGAATCCGCCAGAACGACGAAGAAACACTCGGGGATTTCTTTCGCCGCTTCACCACAGAGGCCAGACAAATCCCGGGAGTTGATCCCGAACTTCTGCGGGGCGTCTTCCTTGGGGGGCTCCATCCAAGTGGTTTTTACTCGGCCTTGATGAGGGAAACGGTGCCAAGTTATCCCGTTCTCGTTCATCAGATAGAAGCTCAGATAGTCGCAGATGAGGCTATCGAAGTGCACCAACAACAGTTTGAAGACAACCAGAAAAGGAAAAGAGAGCTAGAGCAAGCCTCCGGAAGGCGGGAAGAGCAGCGTAGCGAAGAACGCCGCTTCGACGAGCTCCGTCGCAATCCCCGGAGAGATCCGGATCCGCGACCGCCCAGAGTGTACACCCCGTTGAACACCAGTAGAACCAACGTGCTCTACGCCATCCAAGATAACCTAGAACTTCACATGCCAAGGGTGCATCTCCCGAAACCAAGAAGCGACCAATCGAACTACTGCGAGTTCCACCGAGGAACCGGACACACCACCGAAGAATGTTCCAGACTTAAGGATGAGATCGAGCGTCTCGTCCGTTAAGGACTTCTGGGAAGATTTCTGCAGGGCCAGATTCCCAACCAACCTCAGTCACCCAGGGAGGCAAGAGAACAACCCACCGCTCCCCGAGGCGTTGCATGGGGTAGGGCGATGGTGGGAGAAATCGAGACTATCGCTGGACCTCCCGCTCTAGCCACTCAGATTCTCTCAATTGTCAAACTCCCCAGAGACCACGAGGACAAGAAGCTCAAACAGGATATCACAATCACTTTCGGGGAAGAGGATCTACAAGGATTACGACTACCGCATCAAGACCCGCTCGTAGTCAGCACAGGAATTGGGGACCCTTGCTTCAATGTTAAAAGGATATTTGTCGACAACGGAAGCTCAGTCGATGTCTTATTCTTGTCCACTTTGCAAAACATGAAACTTGTGAAGGATCAGCTCAGCCTCGCAGCCGGGCCCCGTCTACGGTTTCGACAACCGTCCTGTTCCGGTTCATGGCCTGATCACACTTCCAGTCACATTGGGCGAATTTTCATGGCAATCAACGCACATCATCCAATTCATGGTGGTGGAGTCTACTTCCGCCTACAACGTCATCTTTGGAAGACCGCTCTAATCCATCTTTGGAGCAATTCCCTCTATCCCGCACCTAGCCCTGATGTTCCCGACCGTCGCAGGGATAGGGGTCGTAAGAGGAAACCAAGAAGCAGCACGAACGTGTTTCCTAAAGCAGGCCCGACCGATGAAAGCGACCGCTCTCAATATTAACAACTTCGACCTACGGGACGAAACCACTCTACAGCGCGGATCGCCCGTCGAAGGACTCATAGAAGTACCACTCTCCCAGCATGACCCGACCAGGACAGTTCATGTCGGGTCCCTTATATCCGAGGAAGAGAGGGAAGAATACGCCTTCTTCCTCCGCGCTAACAAAGATATCTTCGTGTGGAGTTCGGAAGATATGTTCGGGTTGATCCTCAGGTCATCTTTCACTCTTTAAATATTAACCTTGCTTGCAGGCCAGTGATCCAGAAGAAGCGGAACTTCGCCCCGGAGCGGTTCAAGGCGATCGAAGAAGAGGTGGAGAAGCTCCTGGAAGCGCGGTTCATCCGTGAAGCAAAATACCCCCACATGGCTAGCCAATGTAGTCATGGTAAAGAAGGTTTTAGGGAAGTGGAGGATGTGTGTCAACTACAGTAATTTGAATCAAGCATGCCCAAAAGATAGTTTTCTCCTTCCAAGAATCGATCAGCTGGTCGACGCAACAGCCGGGCATGAGCTCCTCAACTTCATGAATGCATACTCAGGCTACAACCAAATCAGGATGAACCCGGAGGACGAGGAGCACACCGCATTCTGAACAGATAAAGGAGTCTACTACTACAAAGTCATGCATTTCGGCCTCAAGAACGCCGGGGCAACCTACCAGAGGCTAATGAACAAAGTATTCAAAGACCTCATCGGAAGCACATTGGAGTTTTATGTGGACGACATGGTGGTAAAGAGCGTCCACCGCCGTGACCACTTAAAAGATCTGGAAAGGTGCTTCCAGCTCCTTCGCCGTTTTCAAATGCGGCCAACCCCAGCAAATGTGCATTTAGTGTGACGGCAGGAAAGTTCCTGGGTTTCATAATGACCCATCGAGGGATCGAGACAAACCCAGAAAAATCAAGGCGCTGGGAGACATGTCGTCACCCCGTTCCATCAAGGAAGTACAACGCTTAAATGGAAGAATTGCCGCTCTTTCGCGGTTTCTGGCACGGACGAGAGATAAATATCTCCCCTTCTTCAAAATCCTCCGAGGGGCACGTCACTCTGGGTTCCAGTGGACGGGCGAATGTCAGACGTCTTTCGAGCACCTCAAACAGTACTTGGTCTCGCCCCCGCTTTTATCAAAACCTATTCCTGGCAAAGTCGTATTCCTCTACTTAGCGATATCCCCCACGGCCGTCAGCTCGGTGCTGGTGAAAGACGAAGGAGGAGTCCAACGGCCTGTTTATTACCTCAGCATAGGGCTGAGCATATTATTCGAAAGTTGAAAGTCGCTCGAAAATCGCTCGAATATTGAGCTGAATCGGAATCAGTTACAATTGATTCGACTCAATTTGAGTCGATTCAATTTGACTCGAATCTGATTTCGAGTCGATTTCGAATCAGCCCTGAATCGCTCGAAATATGATTCGAATCAGCTCGAATCATATAAAAAATATTATGTATTTGTTAAATATTATTATTTTAAAATTAAAAACACTAAATTTTAAACCTAAATAATAATATTGAAGATTTTAAGTGTTTCATTTGCTAAATTTAAATGTTTCCCAATTTAATTTCAAGCCAACTAGGAATAAAGAGAAAAATTGTTCAATTTCGAGCCAGTTTGATTCGATTTCAAGCCAGCTCGGTTCGATTTCGAGTCAGCTCAATTCAAGATCTAGCCAGCTCGATTCGATTTCGAGCCGGCTCGGAATCGAGCCATTTCGAGTCGAGCCGAGTTCGACTCAAAAATTTCGATTTCGAGCCGAGCTCAAATCGCTCGAACTCAACTCGATATCAGTCTTACCTCAGCAAGGTCCTCACCGACACCGAAGCCAGATACCCGATGGCCGATAAAACGGTCTTCTCCCTCGTCTCTTCTGCAAGAAAGCTTCGGCCCTACTTCCAGGCTCATATGATAAAGGTGTTAACTCAGTTACCGTTGCGGGCTATCCTCCAAAAGCTGGAAGTATCCAGGAGATTAGTAAAGTGGGCAGTCGAGTTGGGCGAGTTCGACATCCACTTCTTTCCACGGACAGATATCAAATCCCAAGTACTCGCCGACTTCATCGTAGAAAATACTCTTCCTCCGGAGTCCACTCCCGTTAAAGATGTCTCCACCGCTCGCTGGGCTCTCTACGTCGACGGGGCCTCTACGGCCGAAGGAGCAGGAGAAGAATTGCTCCTAATTAGTCAGGAGGGCATCACTATATAGTATGACCTCAGGTTGAAATTCCTGGCAACCAACAACATCGCTGAATAAGAGGCCCTAATCGTCGGGCTACGACTCGCCGTCGACTGCAAGACAGAGAACCTGACAATCTACACTGATTCGCAGCTGGTGGTCTCGCAAGTCGAGGGGAACTACGAGGCAAAGAACGACCAAATGACACAATATCTCATATTCGTGAGATTTCTTCCACAAAAAATACCATCGTACCAAAGTTTGCACATCCCCAGGGAGCAGAATTCTAGAGCCGATGCACTCTCCAAACTCGTGACCTCTCCTTTTAACTATCAATCGCGGAGGCGCCGAATCGAAGACATCGTGACCCCAGCATTCATGAGGCATGGGAGATCGCCGAAATTAGCGAAGAAGGATCATCCTGGATGACACCACTCCGAGCCTACGTTGAACGCGGAGACCTGCCCGACGACCGTTCAGAAGCACGACGGTTGCGAATGTGAGCCGCCTTGTACGTTATCATCGAAGGGGAGCTTTACAGGAGGGCCTTCTCTGGGACCTACCTAAAGTGCCTTCCGGCAGCGGAGGCAGAATACACCTTAAAGGAAGTTCATGGCGGGATATTTGGAGAGCACCTGGGTGCAAGAGCTCTGGTTCAAAAGATCCTGTGTCAGGGTTTTTATTGGCCGACAATGAAGAAGGACGCAACCGAATTCGTTCAAAGGTGTAAAAGTTGTCAGCTCCACGCAAACATCTTTCATCAACCCCCAGTGGCGCTTACGACACTCCAAGGCGCCTGGCCATTTGCTCAGTGGGGGATCGATTTCCTTGGTCTCCTCCCCATGGCCTCCGGTCAGAGAAAGTTTATCATCATGGCTATTGATTACTTCACAAAGTGGGTAGAAGCTGAATCCCTCGCCAAAATTACTGAAGAGAACGACAAACAGTTCGTGTGGAAGCACATCGTCTGCCGCTTTGGAATCCCAGTAATAATCGTCGCCGACAACGACACTCAGTTCATGGGAAATTCGTTCACCAAGATGTGCGAAGACCTGAAGATTAATCTTCGTCATACGGCCGTAGCTCACCCACAAACAAACGGTCAAATTGAAGTAACGAATCGCACCATCCTTAAGGGACTCAAAACCTGCCTACAGGAGGAAGGGGGCAGTGGGTAGACGCACTTCCAAATGTTTTGTGGACATACCGCACCACGGAAAGGACTCCCACGGGGGAAACCCTGTACAATCTCTGCTACGGCACAGAAGCTATCATCCCCGTTGACATCGGCGTCCCCGGTAGTCGCGCAAAAACCTTCGATCCCGAAAAGAATGACGAGCTGTTCCGAGAAAACCTAGACTTGATTACAGAAGTCAGGGATACGGCCGCCCAGCGCATAGCTCACTACCAAAGGCGCGTGGCCCGACTTTACAATCGAAGGGTGAAGCCCAGACCAATCAACGTTGGAGATCTTGTCCTACGCAGCATCGAGGAGACCGGTAAAGGCCCACAAGGGGACAAACTCTCGCCAACTTGGGAAGGACCATATGTTGTCACTACAGTCGTGAAGCCTGGGACGTACATGCTCAGAACAATAGAAGGGAAAACCCTACCACGCACCTGGAACACCCAGAACCTGCACCGCTTTTATCAGTAATTTGATTTTTCTATTACGTAAAAAGTCGCGAGCTCAGACTCGCGCAAGCTTATCTTCTATTACGCAAAAAGCCGCAAGCTCAGACTCGCGCAAACTTATCTTCTATTATGTAAAAAGTCGTGAGCTCAGACTCGCGCAAACTTATCTTCTATTATGTAAGAAGTCGCGAGCTCGGACTCGCGCAATTCAACTTTCTACTTTGAAAATTATGTTTTAACCCCAACACCTATGTTTGAGCAAAAAGATTATGTACGCTTCTCACCGTCACAGTAAATCACAGCACCGTAAGGGCCTGACCCTCGCTCAGATGCCAACGTTTTAAAACACAGACACTTTTTATCATTAATCTTGGGGCCTTGCCCCTGGGACTTCACACTGCTTCCGATCGAAGGTCAGCCTTTCTCCCCGCAGTAAGGTCCCGACGTCGTATGGGTCTGCCCCCCTTACAGTCATCATCAGTTTGAACGTATACGCTCTTCACCGGCCACTTTGGGGCCCTGCCCCTCAGACTTCGCACTATCGTTGATCGAAGGTCAGCCGTTCTCCCTGCAGTAAGGTCCCGACGTCGTAAGGGTCAGCCCCTCTTACGGTCTTCATCGGTTTGAACGCATACGCACTTCACCGGCCACTCTGGAGCCCTGCCCCTGGGACTTCACACTGCCGACGATTGAAGGTCAGCCCTTCTCCCCGTAGCAAGGTCCCGATGTCGTAAGGGTCTGCCCCTCTTACGGTCATCAACGGTTTGAACGCACACGCTCTTCACCGACCATCCTGGGGCCTGTCCCCCCCCCCCCCCCAACCAACGCTTCGACAATAACCAAAACAACGGGGTCACAGAACGCAAAAGCGCCATCGCAACGTTGTATGTAGCAAGAAGTGCCTAGCAGAACAGGAAACGAAAGCAACCTCACACTCACCCTCCAGCAACGATACGGACCCAAGACATCACGAAGATGGCGATGATCGGAATTGCCGCAGAAAAATCAAAACCTCTGAACTCCTCCGCGCAGTAATCCGGACTCCGAAGTTTTGGGGGGCTTATGATGTGCACTCGTAGATTTATAGGCACTTCCGGGGTGCGTTTAGAGGAGACTCCACTAAGGATATGTGGAGTTAGTGGGGTCAAAGTCCAACCCATGATCATAAGAGTGGAGAAACCCGCCGCGCGCAACTCGCGCTCTATCAGCGCCAGACGCAGTCAAGACCACACCCCATTATTGGGGTGCGGTTAGCCCGCACCCCATTAGTGGGGTGCGGGTAACCCATGCCCCCCATAGTGGGGGGTGCGGCCAAACCGCACTCCTCATGTCGGGGTGTGACTAATCCTCCCCCCCCCCCCCCCCTCCCGCCTAGCGGGGGAGGCGGCCGAAACCGCACCGCCTCGTCGGGTGCGGCCGGAGCCCACTTTCCCCTTTGGGGGCGCGACTTCTCGTCTCCCGAGTTCATTGCGCGCTCAGAGCGCTCACGTGCTTAGAACGTTCCTGTGTTCGTTGCACGCTCAGAGCACTCCCGTGCTCGTTGCGCGCTCAGAGCGCTCTTGTGCTCGTTGCGTGCTCAGACCACTTCCGCACACGCTCAGAACACTTTCGCGTTCCCGGCGCGCGCGCAGTTAACCTTTCTTAATTTCTCAGATTGCAGGTCTCGTTTGTCACCTTCATCACGTTCAACGAAGCTGCCCGAACTGCCCGAAGGGCGAAACGGTTATTTTCGAAAAACGACAATCCGTGTGCTCCAAATCGACCATCGTGATTTGCCCGTCAAGTGGTTACGATGGCAAAATTACCGGGCTACCCCGACCAAAGCTATAAAAGGAGCCTAGAGCCTTCATTTCAAGACCACCATGCCTTCTACACCCGGGAGAGCTCTATGGAAGATTTTCTGAGTTCTCCTTCGGCGCTTGAAGATCTCTTTCGAGGCTTCGAAGATCTCCTTCGAGTGCTTGAAGATTTCCTTCACTTCGGAAGACAATCTTCCTAAGCAATTGAGAATCATTCGGGTCCACAAAGACGACTTAGTCGTCTCACTTTTGTTCTTAGAAGTAGAAGGGTTCAGATTTCCGAGAGGTGGCATGTCACCCTCGTAGTTCTCTCTCTACCATTGTAACGAGCAGCGGTCTGTCGCGCTCGAGTTCTTAATTTCATTCTGTAACACCCCAGAAGATAGTGGAGTTTGGTCGGCACAGCCCCGACCGCGTGGTTTTTCACCTTTTCCGGGTTTTCCACGTTAAAAGTTCTCTTGTCATTTACTAACTTCTTTCATTGACTGTTCGCGTGTTCGGTTCGCTTTGGAGCTAAGGTGGTTCAATTGATTCGGTCTACCAGAGCACCCCAGCGACCCGCAACAGAGAGGATCCTGATCCCTGCCATTGGGTCATCGCAGAGCTTAGCTCATACACTAAGTTTTAGGGTATAAGGTTTTTAAACTGGGAGTTCACCTATTGAACCCTCGCGGTTTTGTCCCACAAAAGGCACCTCGCTTTGGAAAAAAAACTTAATCAGTTATATAATATTCGGGATCATTTTATAGGCCTCTCAATGAAGGTGGCTGTCCTGCGTCCGAAGACTGTGTTTTCATACTCACTCGTCGATCTCATTCGGCGCTCGACTATCGTCGGCCAATCGTGCAATCCTCGACGACTCGCCCAATGCTCGCTCAGAACCCGATAATCACTCGGTGGCATGCCATACACATTGTTCATAACATGTGTTTGTAGGATTCACAGGTTAAGGCTCTGTTTCACGTGGCTTTTTTACTCCAGTGAGTTTGGACAAAATGCAAAGAAAAGAAAGCTAGATCAGAAGAAAGCTAACATAGAATGTTAGCTTTCTAACATAGGCTTCGTTACACATTGTTCAAACATAGTTCAAACATAGGCTAGATCAGAAGAAAAGAAGAAAAGATCACATCTTTCAAACATAGGCTCCGTTGCACATTGTTCATAACATAGAATGTGTGTTTAGCTTTTGACCGCTGCCAAGAAAAGAAAGCTAGTTTTGAACATAAAAAGGAATGAAGTTCCTTAGGCGAGGTCGGGCTGTGAACTACGGTTCATAACCATCGCATTCACGACTACCACCGCCGCGCCAAAGGGAGCGTAAGTCCGACAAATAGTTTCTTATTTGCTTGTTTCCAAATTTGAGATCATTATTATTATTATTGCAAGAGTCTGTTTTACTTTCACATCAGATAGATGAAATATATGTTTATGTAGTAACATCAGGTGGTTAGCCCTCACCTAGGGGCCTAAACTTTTGAATACCACTGATGCATTTTGTCCAACTTTGATTCCCTTTAATTGTCGCGCCCTAATTGCTCGCACATGGATCAAGTATGCTCGTGCCATTTATGACTCTAGTTGAGGAATGTTTAAGACCAAGTAAACATTCACACCATCGCTCCGCGAGATGGAATGCGTTCTTAGTGCATGATGCATGACGATGTTGAAGAAGAAGAAGAAAATTCACTTGAGAGAAAGATACGGTTTATTTGGAGATGAGTGGAGATTGTTTGAGACACTGGTGAGCACGATTTAGTCCCACATCGAATATGTGAAATTTTATACTATGTATTAAAAGAAGTGCGATGTTAAACGCAGACCAGTTTTGGCTATATGCATGCCACATTTTTTTTAAAAGAGCGATGTTAACCGTAGGCCGATCTTAGCTATATGCAGGCCACAGTTTTTTTTTTAAAAAGTATCATTTTTCCTTTTAAAACTTTAGGAAAAATGATTCGAGTAGTTTAATACTTCAAGTATTATGTGTTTTTCCTACCATGCAACCGTGTCCCCAAGGAGTTTACTCGTTTGTCCGAGTCCGATGTGTTTTTAAATTACAACGGACCTAAAGCTATTCATGAGTATTTGCTACGGCGATGGCGACGATCACGACGTCGTCGGCGAGGTCGGCGATGGCTGCGACGGCGGCGATGGTTATACTTCGGGTAGTTACGTAGCTAGTGGGAGTTCTTTGGATAACCGCACCCCCATGGATGGGGTGCGGTTAGCGCCTTTAGGGATACTCCATCAATAGCTCTCCCAGATTTACTGACGAAACTGTGACATTCAACGTAACCTCGCACGCATGATATTTTACTTACTTATTTTATGAATGTTATTTTGCTTGGTGATTTATTTAGGAAAATATTAATTTGATTTTTGAATATGGTATGTAAATATGAAATTTGACATGCATAAATAATTTTTTGGCATGCATATATCTGCGGCCTGCATATAGCCAAAACCGGATTGCATTTAACATCGCTCTAAAAGAATAAAGAACTCCTAACGCTTTCGTGAGGGCCGGCCACTTGGTAGAGCCCTAGTGCAATGGGGCTGTCCACTCGCTCGTGCGGCGGGAGGAAGCCTTGAGCGGACTCCTATTGTCATTCCCATGTTCCAGTTTCTCCTCAACTCTACATGACAATTAATGATTTTTTATTTCAGAAACTTTCAAAACCGATTTCTCCCCAACCGCTCAACGAAATTTAAATTCAAAAGACGCATGTGGTTCGTCTTTGAAAATCACAAAAGATAGATCATTCAATTTAAGAATTTCACGAAGTTTTGGTAAGTCCCCAAATTCACTCTAATCGACCTTCCGAGGCAATTGTCAGTGAGTGATCTGGCGGTTAGCTATAAAAATCATCATCATCGGTGGAATCATAACGATCCATGTTGTCCAAGGGAGCAAATTTTCTGTGCGCTCAGTGCATAAAGAGGATCCCTCGGGATCTTTTTTCTTGTAAAATTACAATTGTACGTCATTTACAGTTGCAAATGGTCTGTATTATCAGATGTAAAATAGTTCAAAAAATTCACTTTTTTACAAGTTTATTTTCACTACAAAATATATACATGAGTAATTAAAATGACTGAAAAATATATTGATCAATATTCTATAACTTATTTTGTGAAAAATAAAAAATATACTGTATAAATGAATTTCCCGCACGATCCTCCATGTACAATCCCCGAAAAGAAATTTTAGTTTGTCTTAAGGACGCCCTCACGTGCTGCCTACAAGAGTGTGAGCCGAAGAACTCACACTCACGTGTCAATGAGCGTGCCCTTGTGCGCCAATAAAATGCGACCACTTACAAGTTCCTTCTTAGGTACCGTTTGGCGCAGCTTATAGGCTCCGGTGCGGCAGGTAAAAAACGGAGGTTCCTTCATAAGCTGTGTTTGGATGGCGTCAGCTCCCAAACGACGGTTCTAAATATACGCAGTTTATTCCTAGGGCTGATCCGCGCTATTTTCCTCCAGCTCCACCGCGCCGCAAGCGCGATCTCCTATCGTGTCTCTTCTTCTTCCCGAATCCCCCCGATCGGCGAAACCTAGCTCCTCCTCTCGCGTCTTCTCTTCTTCTTCCCGAATCCCCCCGACGGCGAAACCTAGCTCCGCGAGTCCTCCTTCTTCCTCGCCTCTTTTCTCCAGTCGAAGTGCGCCGGCTCCCTCTTCTCCAGTGCGCCGGCTCCCAATCGATTGAACGCCGGCTCTCAATCGATTACTCTTCCGATTTCTGCTCCCAATCGACGCCGTTTCTGCACCCGATCTCCTCTCCTAACAGCCTCAACTCTTCGAGATCCAACATCAGGTATCTACTCACCCGAAATCCTCTATTCATTTGTAATTTTTGTAGGGATATGATTTTTTTTTTTGTTATTTTAGGTGTATACTCACCCAATTTTTGTTTGAATGAAATTTTTATTGTGTTTGTGCTTGATTGTGTGTGTGTGTGATGTATATATGTATGTGTGTGTGAGATGGCTGCTCTATATATATATATGTGTGTGTGTGTGTGTGTGTGCTGCTCTATATATGTATGTGTGTGTGTGTGTGCTGCTCTATATATGTATGTGTGTGTGTGTGCTGCTCTATATATATATATGTGTGTGTGTGTGTGTGTGTGTGTGTGTGTAGGTTTGTGTTTGTATGGTTGTGTATGTATATATATGTATTTGTGTGTGTGCCGTGTATATATATGTAGGTGTGTGTGTGTGTGTGTGTGAATGTGTGTTTGTGTGGGTGTGGATATATATATATGTATTTGTGTGTGTGTGATGTGTATATATATATGTGTGTGTGTGTGTGTATGAATGTGTGTTTGTGTGGCTGTGTATATTTATATATATGTATTTGTGTGTGTGTGTGCTGTGTATATGTATATATATGTGTGTGTGTGTGTGTGTGTATATATATATGAATGTGTGTTTGTGTGGGTGTGTATATATATATGTATTTGTGTGTGTGTGTGTGTGTGTGTGCTGTGTATATATATGTAGGTGTGTGTGTATATATATATGAATGTGTGTTTGTGTGGCTGTGTATATTTATATATATGTATTTGTGTGTGCTGTGTATATATATATATTTATGTGTGTGTGTGTGTGTGTGTGTGTGTGTGTGTGTGTGTGTGTGTGTGTCTCTGAATGTGTGTGTGTGTGTGTGTGTGTGATTGTATATACATATGAATGTGTGTGTGTATGCATGGTTGTTTTTGTGTGTTTTCATCTAATTTTAAAAATGTGTAGATGGGGAAACCTAAGGATGGAGGGGTTTCAGCTATATGGGATCAAAATGATACCTTTGTCTTCTGTGACTTATGCATAACTGAAATTGAGCTCGGAAATCGTCCGACTACACATTTTAACAAAGAGGGATGGAACAATCTAGTTGTCAAATTTGAACAGAAATCCGGAAAGAAGTACGACCGAATTCAAATGAAAAATAAATGGGACCACCTAAAAAAAGAGTGGAAGTTGTGGGTTGAGCTCAAAAGAGGGGAAACAGGTCTAGGTTGGAATTCCTCCAGAGGTATCATCGATGCCTCAGACGAATGGTGGGATGAGAGGTTGAAGGTAAACTAAAATATTTGCATTATATTTAATTAATTTCTTGCATTATGTTGTTTCTTATAATTAATTAATTTCTTGTATCAGGTTGTTTCTGCCGCGAAGAAGTTTAGGTATGGAGGCATAGCCCCGGAGCTTGAGGAAAAATTGAACATGATGTTCAGTGCAGTTGTCGCCACTAGAGTTCATGCTTGTACCCCTAACACTATGTCCCAAGAACGTGAGTCTATTGATGAGCGTGGTATGTCTGAGGATGACAATGTTCCGGTTGAGATCAGTGGGAATGCAGAGAGTACAGATCCATCCGTTGCTTCTGGGTCTTGTAAACGACAGAAGAAGGGGAAAAAGAAGGCAGCCAGCTCAGTTCTAGTTGATTTGGTGGAATCTACTAAGGATACCGGTTTATCTCTCTGAGAGCCGCCAAGGACGACTTGCCCATTCACAATTGCCCAAGCTTTGGAGAAACTTGAATCCTACCCAGAGATATGCCAGGATTATGATTTCTTTGATTTTGCTACAATGTTGCTGATGGATAAGAACCATAGGGAGACCTTTATGTGTCTCAGGGAGGAGATCAGGGTTAGATGGCTGCGTACACGCTACGTAAAAGGGTCTGAGTAGGAGATGCTTTGTAGTTCAACCGAGACTGCTAGCAGATATTTTAGCGAGGGTCTTTGTGCATTACTGCGCCTTGCAGAAGATGTTATAGTGCCCTAAGACAGAGATTTTGTTAATACTCCACAAGAAATAACGGGAGATGCGCGGTATATGCCATTTTTTAAAGATTGTATTGGTGCAATAGACCGAACACATGTTGATGCAAGTATTCCAGTTAAAAAACAAGTACCGTACATTGGGCGTCATGGAACTACTACACAAAATGTTATGGATGTATGCGACTTCAACATGTGTTTTACTTTCGCAATGGCAGGTTGGGAGGGATCTGCACATGATAGTCGGATTTTTAATTTTGCTATAAGCAATCCCAAGTATAACTTCCCGCACCCCCCAGAGGTAATGATGTTATAATTGTACTTCATACATTACTTATTCCCTATTTTTTTCATTAAAATTTGTGCGTTAATCACGCAGGAAAGTATTATTTGGTAGACGCTGGATATCCACTGCAAAGAGGGTATATAAAATCATATACAGATACATGATACCATCTTCCTGATTTTGCTCGTGGTAATCGTCCAGTGGAGGGACTTCGAGAGATTTTCAATCAAGCACACTCTTCTCTTAGGAGTGTGATTGAACGCACTTTTGGGGTATGAAAGAAAAAGTGGGCAATACTCCGTGATATGCCTACATATAGTATTCAGAAATAAACACATATCGTCCTAGCGACAATGGCTTTGCATAATTTTATACGGAGACATCCATCACGTATGGATCATGATTTTAGAGAAAGTGAGAGTCAGCGTACGGGAGACGGAGTAGACTCACAGAGACGACATGATACATGCACTGATACATCAAGTGGTGTAGACGAGATGTTAGCACTGCGCGAGTCTATAGCACAACAACTCTATGATGCAAGAAGGTAAGATTCTTTCCTCATATTTTATATTTTAATTTAATATAAGATTCTAATATAAAGTATTTTAAATTATGTAGGTGATACACCGAAATATTTGCAAGCAGCTGATGGATATGTGCGCCGAGAGTTAAAAATGTTTTTTGTTATGTTGTTTTGTAATATCTGAAAAACATTGATATTTTATTTGGTATGTAGTGTGACGTTGATTTTAAATGTTGAAAATGATTTCAGGTATTAAACATAGAATTTAAATTAATTACAAAAAAATTAACCTACAAAAACTCCATTTCTGCCAAACAGTTTGTACAAAACAGCTTATTAAAAGCTCTGCAAACTCCATTTCACACAAACAGTTTTTTAACAAAACTCTGTTTTCCAGAAACAGCACTTTTCCTATCAGCAACAGCTCATCAGCAGCTTTCCATCAGCAACAGCTCACCCAAACTGGCCCTAGACTAGTAAGCAGACGATAACCTATCAATCACTGAATTCCAACAAAGCAGTAATAAATGGCTCCGTGATTTTTTTTTCTTTTTGAATTTTTCGTGTAAAAATTTTCCTATTAGCTGTCTTTTGGTTGTATATTTATTTGATTGGCCCTCGGATTAAAATGAATCTAAGTGTATTGAACTAGGATAATTATGGATACTTTATTCTTATTATTAAATCTTAAAATTAAATTATATTCTATTATTTTATATTTTCATAAATTTGTGATAATATTACTATGATGTATGATCTTTGAAAAGACCAGCGAAATCATTAGATTTTACCCTGATTATTACCCAATAAAAATAATATCAAATTTTGATAAAAGATATGAGAAGGTATAAGGCAAAATAGCCAAAATGGTCCCTTAATTATAGGTGTATTTTCAAATTGGTCTTATAACTATCCTTTTGTTCAAAACAGTCCCCTAACTTTCACCTCATTTCAAATAAGTCCTTTTTTTTTACTTTCCGTTAATATTCACGGTAATTTTCCTCTCCCCTCGTTTCCGCTGCTTCCATCTCCTCGTTTCCGCTGCTTCAACTCTCCCCATCCCAAAGCCCTAATCATTCAACTCTCGCCCCTCGCCGGTGTCGGATCCCCCCCCCCCCCCTCCTACCACCGTCGGCGGCTCAGGTGAGGCGTCGATTAGGTATATTTCTCCTTATTCCTATGTTCTTCCTCCTCTCCTCGCCATTTTCAGATCTGCGTTTTTCTAGTTTTTTTTTGGCATTTTTTTTTGCTTTTTTGTGTGCGTTTTCTAGGTTTTTTAGATCTGCGTTTTTGTAGGTTTTCATATCTGAGTTTTCCCATTTTTCAGATCTCCTCTCCCCTCATTCTCAGATATGTTCTTCCTCCTCTCCTCGCCATTTCCTTTGTTTTTTTTGCCTTTTTTTGCTTTTTTTTGCAAAGAACGCGAATACAGTGGTAGCTTTTTGATTTTCTTTTGTTTTTGATCTTAATGCGTTTTTATTTTCAATTCTAATTACAGCCTTTTGTTTTTCTTTTGTTTTTGATCCTAATGCTTTTTGATTTTCCCTTATTGCTTTTTGATCCTAATGTTTTTTGTACAGTTCTGATATGCTTATCGATCCTAATTACAGTTCTTATATTTCTCCTTATTGCTTTTTGATCATAATGGTTTTGATCCTAATGCTTTTTGTACAGTTCTTTTGTTCTGATAATGTATAAAACTGATTAATATGTCAATCTTCAATGTAGTTTATAATGCATACAAGTAATTGTATTGTTGATGATGTTAACTGGCAAGGCGACGATAGCGAAGATAGTGCTTTGGATATAACATTTGAGGGTGAAGACTTATTTGAAGATGATTTAGCATGTAACATCACTGATAATATTGTTACAGTACGCTCGGATTACAATCCAATTGACAAAGGCAATAGTGATGAAGAATATCAATCAGATTCTCTACGATCTATTGCAAGTGACAGTGAAGATGAACCGAAAACAACATCTAGTCAACCACTTTTTTCACTAATGAAAGATATGAAAAATATGAAATGGCAAGCAGGATTAGTGTTCAAGTCAAAGGAAGCCTTTAAAGATGCAGTAACGACATATGCAGTTCATTCCGGTGTAGGGATAAAATTGATGAAAAATGATAATGAAAGAGTAAGGTTTAGGTGTAAACCTGGGTGTGAATGGAAAATATTTGCTGCACCAATGAAAGACAAAGACACGTGGCAAGTGAGGAATGTTAAAGATGAACATACCTGTAGTAGAGAATTTCAAAACAAGTTATCGAGTGCCAAGTGGTTGAGCAAGCGAATTGAATCTAAGGTTAGAGATCAACCCAACATTCAAATCAGTAAAATAGTGGACAAGGTGAAAGAAAAATGGGTTGCATGCATTACTAAGAGTAAGGCCTTTAGAGCTAAAACAAAAGCAAGCACATTGGTCGAAGGATGTGTTGGAGAGCAGTATAACCACCTTAATCATTATTGCAAAGAACTGCAAACATCTAACCATGGTAGTTCTGTCTTCATGCAGTTTGCATGGCCTCCCCAACAGTCTAGTGATACTCTGACGCCTTCACGACCACTGATTCCTCGTTTTCAGAGATTATATGTATGCCTAATCGGTTGTCGTGAATCATTTAAATTATGTCGACCATTTGTAGGATTGGATGGATGTTTTTTGAAGGGGCCTTATGGAGGACAGTTACTCACAGCTATCGGTAGAGACCCAAATGATCAAATGCTCCCAATTGCATATGCAGTAGTTGAAGTTGAAAATAAAGACTCATGGACTTGGTTTCTATCAAACCTTATTAGGGATATTGGGGATGTCGGCATCACGTATATATCAGATCAGCAAAAGGTTTGCTACTAAATAACCTCTCTTTGTTATATTTTGTTTTCACATGATTTCTTTTTGTAATTAATTCTCATTCTATTTTTATGCAGGGGTTAGTACAGACTTTCAAGGAGCTACTTCCTCAAATTGATCATCGATTTTGTGTGCGACATTTGTACAACAATTTTCGGAAGAAATTTCCAAGTAAAAATTTAAAACTTTTGTTATGGAGAGCATCAAATGCAACATACGAAGCTGAATGGGTTAGGGCAATGCAAGAGATTCATGCCATTTCACATGCTGCGTACAATCATCTCATCGGAATTGATAGGGCATTATGGTGTAAGCACGCATTTAGTGGCCTACCACGTTGTGATGTAGTAGTTAATAATATGTCCGAGACATTTAACCGTGTCATACTAGACATGCGTGACAAACCTATACTAATAATGTGCGAAGATATTCACATTTATTTGATGCGTCGATGGGCTACAATTAGGGAAAAGATTGAAAAACAATCATCCGATGTCAATCCTAAAATTGCTAAGAAACTTGCTGATGAGGCAAAACATAGTGGAATGTGGATGTCATTATGGTCATCCAATAGGATATTTGAGGTGGTACATCAATCTGATAAATTTGTAGTAGACTTAGATAAATGGTTTTGTTCTTGTGGGAAGTGGAGGGTAAGTGGACTTCCATGTCGACATGCAATTAGTTGTATGTACTATTTAAATCTGGATCTACACCTTTTTGTGCCGGATAGTTTCAAGAAATCAGTTTATAGGCAATGTTACATGCATAATGCCAACTAATGGACCAAATTTTTGGCCAAAATTAGCGCACATAGAGATTCTACCACCAATTCGTCGACGAGCTCCGGGTAGACCCAAAAAGAAATGAAACATGGATGCAAACGATGAAGGAAGTCAATCAAAGATAGGTCGTACGCATGGAGTAGTTAAATGCTCAAAATGCGGTATCTCGGGACATAACAAGAGAAGTTGTCGGTAAGCACAATACTAACTATAATACTTCAACTAATTAGCATTTTATGTTTACTAATAATGTACTTTTCTCTCAACAGAAATTTAACAGCATGAAGAAAAAGTGGTAGCCGGTTATCAATCTAAAGGACATAAAGGATGGATATTTTTTTAGAATTTTGAACCAACAAATTAAATAATGTATTTTTGAATTTTGCTTGCACTAGAAGATGCGTACAACAAACAAATGTACAATTTGATTGACTTATGTTACTACATTTGTTGTTTTTGTACATGTTAAGTACGTGGTAATTTAACAAAATTACAAAATTTTTGCTATTTTGTTAACAGGTTATGTTATTTGGTACGTTATAAAATTTGTGTATTTTGTTTAGAGGAATGACAAAATGAGCATTTACTATTAAATAAATTGAAATAAACTTAACGGTGTTAGATTTAGGATGGATTTGAAATTAAATGCTAAGTTAAGGGACTCTTTTGAACCAAATGAAAGTTATAGGACCAATTTGAAAACACATCAATAGTTAAGGGACCATTTTGGCTATTTTGCCAAGGTATAATGCTAAATTATTATGATATTTTTTGGGCGCTGATATTAGCACTACAATTTTGGCTATCCGCACTAACGGCTAACCGCAAGCATCATTTTACGGATTGGCAATCCGCAAGCATTTTTTTTATTTACACACCAATATTTATTTGATTTTTTTTGGTATTTTTAGAAATATAAGACTTATGATTCTTACAATTTGCTCAGCAATATTTTTGTTGGGCTAGAGAGCACGCAAGCCCGACCAGAGCACCTGCAAATTAGTTCGAGCAAGTACATGCACGACCGCTTAGCGGTATGCCGATACACAACAAAAAAACACAGCACAAAATAACAACAATAAAAGTGACACGCAGATATAACGTGGAAACCCAATAGTGTAAAATACCACGGGACGATCGGAGTCCAACCCGGAAAGCCGCCACTAAAAATGTGTAAAACAGATAGGCAATTACAAGGCTTTCCCTCCTCGATCCACACATGATCTTCACCAACTTCGCACCACACAATAATACACAATAAACAGTAGCAAAAAGTTGCAAGTTACCGACAAATCCTCTCCAAGATGCCTCTTCGAATCCTTGCCCAAGTCTGCTCCAGATCCAATCCGTGTAGGCGAAGTATTCCTCGTCAACGTCGCAGAGACATCCGAAATCTCTCCCCAAACTAAAATGCTTGCCACAAAGGCCTCTCTAGAAACTCTTTCAATGCTTGAGATGGGAGATGAGTGGATCCTTACCCCTCCTCCTTCATGCCTATTTATAAGGCCAAAACTAAGGGGTAGATGGTGGTAGATAGCATGTGCATGAAGCTTCCATGAAGCTTCCCTCGGTCAAAAGCACATGTCATGAAGCTTCCTCTGGGCACTTTCCTAGAAGCTTCCTTCAAGAGCACATGTTGATTTCTTAGTCAAAGACGGCTACTCCTTTTCACACTTGCATGAAACACATGCTTGAAAAGCATGGTCAAAAAGGTGGCTAGCCCCTTTCACACTTAGGAGAAAATACCTCATAAAATCTCCCCCTTTTCGACTAAGTGAAAAATGTGTCCTTCTAATTATCTTCATTTGATAAGACCTTCATGTCTCCTCCATATGTCGATAGATCCAGCACCACCAAGTTCGAGTTAGTAAAACTCAAATCCACAGTTTTCTCCACAAAGGACGGGAACTGTACCCAACAATTTATCCCTTTTGCATTTATGTGGAAGAGATCGCCATGCCAGCGATCCTCACACAATGTTCGAACTTCCCCCTCGACACAGTCTTCGTAAGCATATCCGCTCCATTGTCATCTGTGTGCACCTTCTGCAAATCCAGCTCTCTCTGCTCTAGAGTATCGCGTATCCAATGATATCGCGTATCAATATGCTTGGATCTCGAGTGGAAGGTGGGGTTCTTCCCTAAATGAATCGCGCTCTGACTGTCACACAAGAGTGTGTAGCGCTCCTGAGTGAAACCCAACTCTTTGATGAAACGCTTCATCCAAAGAAGCTCTTTTCCTGCCTCAGTGACAGCAATAAACTCTGCCTCCATAGTCGACAGTGCAACGCACTTCTGTAGTCTCGACTGCCATGACACAGCTCCCCCTGCAAATAGGATCAGGTACCCAGAGGTCGATCTTCTGGAGTCCAAATCTCCAGCCATATCAGCATCAGTGTAGCCCAGTAGCTCTGACTCACTATCTCCAAACCTTAACGTCAAGTCTGACGTCCCATGCAAGTACCTCAGAATCCATTTCACAGCGCTCCAATGTTCTCTTCCGGGATTGGAGAGAAACCTGCTCACAGTGCCTACAGCATGCGCTATATCAGGGCGAGTGCATACCATGGCATACATAAGACTACCAACTACAGAAGCATAGGGGACCTTCTGCATCTCCTCTTTCTCCTCAGGTGTGCTCGGGCACTGGTCAGCGGTAAGTCTGAAGTGAGCTGCAAGCCGTGTGCTCACCTTCTTCACCTGATCCATACTAAATCTCTGTAGCACCTTCCTGATATATCTTTCCTGCGATAACCAAAGTAACTTGGAGTCTCTATCTCTCCGAATATGCATCCCTAGGATGGTCTTCGCAGCTCCCAAGTCCTTCATCGCAAATGTGGAGCTCAACTGTCGCTTCAGCTCGGCAATGCGCGCAGTGCTCCTCCCGACTATCAGCATGTCGTCAACATAAAGGAGTAAAATAATGAAATCCTCTGGTGCGTACTGCTTCACAAACACGCAGTGATCAAGGGTGGTCTTCCTGAAGTCGATCTCCCCCATAAAAGCATCGAACTTCTTGTACCACTGTCGCGGGGCCTGCTTCAGGCCATACAAACTCTTCTTCAGGCGATAGACTAGACTCTCCTTCCCTTTCACCATGAAACCTTCAGGCTGCTCCATATAAAGCTCCTCCTCAAGATCGCCATGCAGAAAGGCGGTCTTGACATCCATCTGCTCAATCTCCAGGTCTAGCCTTGCAGCAAGGCCAAGAACAACCCGGATAGACGACATCTTCACAACAAGAGAGAAGATCTCATCAAAATCAACTCCCTGTTTCTGACTGAAACCCTTCACCACTAATCTTGCCTTGTATCTGAGTGGTGTCGAGGGGTCTCCCTGCTTTACTCTAAAAATCCATCGATTCTTCAGAGCCTTCTTGCCCTTAGGCAATCGTACCAGCTCATAAGTATGGTTCTCATGCAGAGACTGCATCTCCTCATGCATAGCAACCATTCACTCTTTCTTCTCTGAGCTCTGCACTGCTTCATCAAAGCACTCGGGCTCCCCCGCATCAGTCAGCAAAATATACTCAGTAGCAGAGTATCTCGAAGATGGTTGTCTGACTCGATCAGACCTCCGTGGAGCAAGCTCAGCTGCTGGTATGGGCACATCATTAATGATGTCCTCTGTAGGCTCGCCATCATTCATGTCCTCATGGCCTGGAAGTGGCTCAACGCCCTGCACTGGATCAGGCTCTGCGGCCTCCTCAGTATCGTCACCTCCAGTCATAGGAGACTCTTCATCAGTGTGAGAGTCAGCCTTCTCAGTCTTTTCAGGATCAAGCATAATCTGATCCTCACAAAATATGGCGTCGCGACTGCGCACAAGCTTCTTCTCAACCGGATCAAAGAACCTGTAGCCAAACTCGCCGCTGCGTCCATATCCCAAAAATATGCACTGACGGGTCTTGGAATCCAACTTCGATCTTTCATCCCGGGGGATGTGCACAAAGGCTTTGCAGCTGAAGACCCTCAAGTGACTATATGAAGAGTCCTTACCGTACCAAACCCTATCAGGAACATCCTCCTGTAATGCATAACTGGGAGATAGGTTGATGACGTGTGCAGCTGTGTATAAAGCCTCACCCCAAAACATGTCAGGTAGCTTTGACTCAGATAGCATGCACTTCACCCTCTCCATCAAGGTCCTGTTCATTCTTTCAGCTACGCCATTTAGCTGCGGCGTCTTGGGCGGAGTCTTTTCATGTCTGATCCCTTGCTCTTTGCAGTATTCATCAAAGGGACCAATATACTCTCCCCCGTTGTCGGACCTGATGCACTTTAGCTTCTTCCCGGATTGTCTTTCCACCTCGGCGTGGAATCTCCGAAAAGTATCGAAGACCTCATCTTTGGTCTTGATAGCATAGACCCAAAGCTTTCTAGAAAAATCATCAATGAACGTCACGAAGTAAGACGCTCCTCCTCTCATCTAGACCTTCAGTGGTCCGCAGACATCAGTATGTACAAGCTCTAGTGGCTCGGATCTTCTTGTGGAAGTATGTCTCTGGAATGATACTCTATTCTGCTTTCCAGCCATGCAATGGTCACATCTCTCTAACTGATCCACAGATAGATCAGAGATCATCTTCTTTCGAGAGAGACATCCCAGACCCTTCTGGCTAATGTGACTCAGTCTCCTATGCCATAGGGATGTGGATGCCCCATCTCTAACGGTGTTGGCCTGAGCAGCTTCAGGTCTCCCCTCCATATAGTATAGGCCAGTGTCTCTATAACCTCTGGCCACTACCAGCGACCCCTTAATTAACTTCCAAAAATCTCCACCAAAGACACTTAAGTGTCCTTCATCACCTAGCTTCCCAACTGAAACTAGGTTGAAGCGGATGTCAGGTACATGTCGCACATCTCTTAGGATCATCAATCCTCCAGTGCTCGTCTTCAGGTGCATATCTCCTCTTCCGATGACTTTGGACGTATCACCATTGCCCATCCTAAGCACCCCACAATCGTGAGTAGTGTAGGTGGCAAATAACTCCCTGTTGTGGGAGACATGTGCAGAAGCACCCGAATCAACAATCCAGCTTCGGTCATCACATGATAGTGCAGCTGTGACGTCATCTCCAACAATAATGACACCGTCCTCTGTAGATACAATAGCTGCAGTATGACTCTCCTTCCTATCATCAGTAGCCACTCCTTTCTTCCTTTCGTCATTCTTCAGAGAATAACAGAACTTCTGAATATGCCCCTTCTTATGACAATAGTGGCACTCCACGTTTTGATAACGTGACTTGGACTTCCCTCTGCTTTGTCCTCTCTCGCTCTTCCTTTCTCTACTCTTGCTCCTGCCTCTCCCCCTGGGCTCAGTGTAGAGGATGTCAGCTTGTGAAGAAGAGCCTGATATCCCTTGAGACTTTCTTCTCACCTCTTCGTTCAGGATGCCACTCTTGGCAATCTCCATAGTAATGATGCCCCCGGGAGAGGAGTTGATTAGAGAAACTCTAACCATCTCCCAAGAGTCTGGAAGAGACTTCAGCAGCCATAATGCGTTGACCTCGTCATCGAAGGTCATCTTCATAGCAGTAAGTTGATCAATAATACCTTGGAACTCATTCACATGATCCAGGATAGGGGATCTTTCTCTGTATCTGAACTCACCCAGCTTCTTCAGTAGATATAGCTTGTTGATGCCAGTACTCTTGGCATACAACGTCTCGAGAGTCTTCCAAAGTATCTTTGCATCAACGATACTCGCGACATGATTGTAGACGTTCGGTTCCACGAACCGTCTGATGAATCCGCATAACTTCCGGTGCTCCACCTCCCACTTATTTGGATCCATGTCTTTAGGAATCTCCTCAAAGATAGGAGCATGCCAGCCCTTGACGTAGATGAGATCTTCCATCAGTAAGTGCCACTGATGGTAATTTGCGCAGTTTAATTTCACCATTTGCTCGGAACTCGAACCTGAAGTAGATTCCATTGTGCTCTGTCACTGATCAGACTGACCTCAGTTCTTTGAGCCGACTATTTCCAAGAAAGGAATCAAAGAGGATAGGGAGCGGACCAATGGTCGTCACCTACCGCACCCGATCACTAACCCGAAATTTCTGATCGGCTCGTCTCGAATCCCAAATAGGTCAGCCCGATACCAGCTCTGATAATGAACCTAGCTCTGATACCACTTGTTGGGCTAGAGAGCACGCAAGCCCGACCAGAGCACCTGCAAATTAGTTCGAGCAAGTACCTGCACGATCGCTTAGCGGTATGCCGATACACAACCAAAAACACAGCACAAAATAACAACAATAAAAGTGACACGCAGATATAACGTAGAAACCCAATAGGGTAAAAAACCACGGGACGATCGGATTCCAACCCGGAAAGCCGCCACTAAAAATGTGTAAAACAGATAGGCAATTACAAGGCTTTCCCTCCTCGATCCACACATGATCTTCACCAACTTCGCACCACACAATAATACACAATAAACAGTAGTAAAAAGTTGCAAGTTACCGACAGTGGCGGACGAGACGGATTACACAAATCCTCTCCAAGATGCCTCTTCGAATCCTTGCCCAAGTCTGCTCCAGATCCAATCCGTGTAGGCGAAGTATTCCTCGTCAACGTCGCAGAGACGTCCGAAATCTCTCCCCAAACTAAAATGCTTGCCACAAAGGCCTCTCTAGAAACTCTTTCAATGCTTGAGATGGGAGATGAGTGGATCCTTACCCCTCCTCCTTCATGCCTATTTATAAGGCCAAAACCAAGGGGTAGATGGTGGTAGATAGCATGTGCATGAAGCTTCCATGAAGCTTCCCTCGGTCAAAAGCACATGTCATGAAGCTTCCTCTGGGCACTTTCCTAGAAGCTTCCTTCAAGAGCACATGTTGATTTCTTAGTCAAAGACGGCTACCCCTTTTCACACTTGCATGAAACACATGCTTGAAAAGCATGGTCAAAAAGGTGGCTAGCCTCTTTCACACTTAGGAGAAAATACCTCATCAATTTTATAATATATTGAAGTAGTCCAACAAAATGAAAAAAAAATGATATTATGAGTAGAAATTCATCAAAATGAAACAAAACAACATAAAACAGTATCAAAATACATAAAATTTTTCAAATCAATCTTGCAAAAACATCATTGAACTTGTGATTCCTTTCATGTCTCCTTCCTTTCAAATTTTTCACCTACATAAATGAAAACAAATTTATTAAAAAAACATAGAAGTGCCATTAAAATTAGGAGAATGAATTTTTGAAAGTAAAGTTGAGTACCTCCTTTCATTCCACATCATAAAATTGCACCATCCCGGTTGCAGTTTGTGCGTTTGTAATTCTTTCGTTGTAATATATTTCTCAACCTTCTGCTATTTGTTCATGGTATCACATCCAAGTTGAAATAATTTGTGGTATTGGAGAGCAATCTTTTAACATCAACTGAATGAAGTGATTATCATTTAAGAAGCCAATGCAAACAAGAGATGGTATCTCCGGCATCGATGAATGTAGCGGAAAAAATGTCAAGCTTTGCACTTTAGAAAGTTGAACCAAAGCAATATTATAGCATGAACTGATAATAAGTCACATATCTGGCATTGTCATCCACTTGGTAAATGGTGCTGGAGTGTCCGTGCATTGTACGGGTAACAATAATTTTTCATATCTTTTGCGACCGAATATAAGGCCATATAAAGCATTTCTATTTTCAAGTTCTCATTGTAGATCTAGTCTTACATGTGCCCAACCTCCTTCAATATTCAAAGCCTGACTGATAACACGGTACCCACAGTGCCCATCTCCCAACACGTCCAAAGCATCAGTAATATGTTCCGACCAGTATGGTGCAAACTTCGGACGTACCTTGCCAACAAACTTTATGCTCTTATGAATTGCCAACTTATTTCTTTTGGGGATTTTGTTATTTTCCATGACCTTATCTTCCAACAATGCGTACTTGAAAAGTGAGGGTAGTCTTTTGGTTGATAAAACATCTTCTTTAAATTTCTTATTACTACCATTTGGCCTACCTCTCAACTTTATTGGTACAGAAGGTTCCATGGTTTGGATCGATGTTGGATTTATAAGCTCGCTTAACTTTCTTTTTAGCTCCTGTTTTTGTTGTTTGTTCGAGTCATAAAATTGAGATGTGATCCCTTCAAGTTCGGTGTCGATGTTGTCTTCAATATCTACCTCAAATCTTTCATTTAACACTAACTTTTTCCAATGTTCATTAATCAATCATAAATGGATTCCTTTTGAGTTTGTAACATATGGAAGTAATTCATGTGCGTATGGCAAACCAAAAATATATCTTCTCAAATGTGTGCATTCATTAGCTTGCTTGAAGTGTCCACAAAATCTGGATTGTAATGCTTCAGAAATCAGCAGAACCACAGAAATCAAAATGCTAATGATCTACAGAAATCAGCAGAAATTGGTAAAAATCTGGATTGTATGGAGATAGAACTACAGAAATCAAAATCAAACTTTTAATATTTCAGAATGATCAAAATGCTAATGATCACAAAAATTTCTCATTTCAGAATTTCTGAATGATCAAAATGCAATCGGTCATCCAAGTGCTAATGATCAATTTTTTTTTACAATTTTTTCATAATAACACTGCTCAAACACAGAAATGGCGAGCGTGAACGTGAACAGGGCCGGAGATCATCGTGGACAATGGTGAGAACGAGAAAAGCGCCGGAGAACTCACAGAAATGGCCGCGTGGATGCCGGAGATCGTCGTGGTCTCGTGGATGCTGGAGATCGTCGTGGATGCCGGAGATCGCCGCGAATAGATCTGTAACTCGTTGCCGTGTAGCCGCCGGAGGAGAAGGTGGAAGGGCGGGGGCGGGATCATGAGAAAAGGCGGGATGCGAGATCAGGCGGGGGCGGGATGCGAGAACAGGCGCGAATAGATCTGCAACTCGTTGCCGGTGTAGCCGCCGGAGGAGAAGGTGGAAGGGCGGAGGCGGGATCGCGAGAATAAGCGGGATGCGAGAACAGGCGGAGGCGGGATGCGAGAACATGTGCGACAGCTGCGGTGCGAGTTTTGGCTAAAGTGCGGTTAGTAGTAAAAAACCCCTAAAAACTAAGAGCTTTGCAGTGCGAATAGCAGAATTTGCAGTGCTAATATCAGCGCCCTAATTTTTTTATGTGCTAAAGGAATCGAGCTAATTCTTGAGATCAATAACTATATTATGTAGAGAGAGTAATTTTGGCTGAGAAGAATTTGCACAAGGACTGTTTTCTGTAGAGAGAGAAGGATTTAAGCTGAGAAATTAAATAATAGATTAAAAAAGAGCAATGTTATTAGCAGTCCTAACATCGCTGGGCCTGGGCAGTCCAAAAATTTTATTTGCAGTTCAATTTTTTATGGTGATTGTTATCCGCACTACAGTTTTGGCTATCCGCACTTTTTTTGTATGAGTCATTATGCGCCTTATGGAAATACATCTTGAGCGTGCATTTTTAGGAAAAGTGTTCAACACGAAAGTTGTAGATCTCATCAAGATCTACAACTTTAGTGTTGAACACTTTTCCAAAAAATGCGCGTACAAGACGTATTGCCGTCCTAATTGAAACATGTGCGTAACTAGAGCGAATTTTTTGAAATACGCCTTGTACATGCATTTTTAGGAAAAGTGTTTAACACAAAAGTTGTAGATCTCGACGAGATCTACAACTTTCGTTTTGAACATTTTTCCTAAAAATGCATGTACAAAATGTATTTTCAAAAGGCGCGTAATAACTCATAATAAAAGAGTGCGGATAACAATCACCTTTTTTATTTGCACCCCAAATTTCTTTCATTGAGAATAGTTATGAAAATACATTAACAATAGAAGCCCCATAGGATCGAAAGAAATTTGCAAAAGAAAATATTCATATTACGTGATTGTCGTGTAAGACATACAACAGTAATTCACCAAAATCATTATTTCAAAGTTTAATAATCTACTTTCTATGTAATGTGATGAGCACCTATATGCCACCAAATTCACGAATTGCATTTTTAACACGATAGTTTCACTTATAATATTAAACAAGCATTACAAATATTGTCATACGACAGGAAAGTAACACAACTTGTACGAACCGAACAATGCAACAAACACAAACTTGTAAATTGAATCTATTAGTGCATTGCACGAATAGGGCAATGAAATATCAAACATAATCACATGAATCTTTCAAAAGAAAAGCTAATCACATCTTCTTGTGCTTCCTTTTGTCTTGATCTCGAATACGTCTTTCTCGAAGCGGATTTGGTGCACATGCATCGTAGGAGCAACAATGGCGGAAAATCTCTTCCACGAATTTCGTGGAGTGAATAAGCTTGAGGTGCGATGAGAGATTTTAGGAGGGAGAAAACTAGTGTTTTAGGGATGAGCGGAATTTTTCTTAATGTGTGAATAGTGGGACAATTGTCGCGGACCGCTCGTGATAATCTTTATGCTAGCTCCAAGAAAATTCTAAAGAAATATGGAATTTGGTGAACCTTGTACATAAGAGGATGCATGAAGACGAAGAATTTTAGGATGGACTCCTGAGAGGGAAAATTTTCTCCGCGTTGAGCGCAGGAAAGAAATTCCCAACACTCATGAAACTGTTGAACCCTCACGCTCCGGCGAAACAAGAAACAACGGCGCAAGCATAGAACTCTGGCGTTGAGCGCAGGCGGTCATCCTGCCCTACTACATCGCAATCAGACACCTCCGTCGTTGAGCGCAGGCGGTCATCCTGCTCGAGTACGTGATTTTGCCGAAGAGGTCATCCAGGTCTACTACGGAAATATTTTCCCAGTGCTACTTCTGGGACACACAAGGTTAGGGCAAATTTTATGTTGCTAGTTTTCCGCTTCTACTTCTGGGATTGTAGAGATTGTTAGGGTTCCTAGTATTTAGGATTTTTCGTATTTTAGAATTTGGGTTAGCAAACTATTAGAAACCATTTGTTTATGTATTTGAATTAGCGATACAATTGTATCTTTATTTGTTCATACGGCTGTATTTGTTTTCGTATCCTTGTTTGTTTTTACAGTTGTTGTTTTTGTAGTTATAGTTGCATCTGTATTTTTGTTACAACGTAACCATTTCTATCTGTATTTGTATCTTTTTATGTTGCTAATTTTCCACTTCTACTTCTGGGATTGTAGAGATTGTTAGGGTTCCTTGATTGTAGAGATTGCTAGTTTTCCATTTCTTGTTACAGTTGTATATGTATTTCTTGTTACATTTGTATTTGTGTTTCTTGTTACAGTTGTATCTGTATTTCTTGTTACAGTTGTATATGTATCTGTTGTTATGGTTGTATTTAATTTCTTGTTATTACCTATTTGCTGATGTGTAATTATTTTTGGTTTTTTAGATGCCCGGTAGCCAATACCTTAGTTGTATGTTCGGTGTCCACTTTCAAATAGAATGCAAGTTCGTTACTGAAAGTAATTTCTGATGAGTCAAAGGCAGCTCTTGAAGATGCGTGAGTGCTTCCACTCTTTCAAATTCTGAATCTCGAACAGAATATATCGTTACTATATTTGCTAGTGCGGTGTTATAGTGAAAACATTCATGTGGGCTGTTTAATTATTTCCATCATTATTTAGAAGACCGGTAGTAGACATTAATGTGGGTCATTTTGTGCAAGAATGAAACTGGAATACTTTTTGTGCTGCTACATGGTAATTACATTGCTTAAGGACAAACCCGATCCATGTTTGATTATGTTTGTTGCACTAGTGAAACTGTTTAATTATGTTGTGTATGCACATAACTGGTAGAGATTAATTGCAATAACGAAGCTGGATACATTAGTTTGCTGCTACTTGGCAAGCAACAACCATTACAAAAATAGACAGTTAATTTAACGACATACATCAAGGTTTGAATACGTCTGGTATACTTGAAAAATTGAATGACATATCCAAACTAAAATCGCTGCTAAAATCGAAAGCAGTTGGAGTAGACGGTCCATCAGAGTGATGTTCATTTGCTGAAGAACATATGAAGTTGTACTCCCTTGTTGTCAGGGATGAATCTTGTATAGCGACGTTGAACAACATTATTTGCATGTACATCATTGTCGTTCACAACAGCCTTATTTATCTTATCTACTTTCTTGTCTGTTAAATTTCATAGAGTTGAATAATATAAATTGTCTTGAAAAACAAAAATCTCTTTAAAAAATAAATGAAATGATCCTTTGAAAAATATGTAAACACTTACGTGACTTCACAAATCCTCTCTCGCAATGGTCCTTCATACGAGCATTAGGGGCACCTTTAGGCCTCTTGACCGGAGGATTATGAACAAATGTACTATTTTTTCTCATCTACAACACCTTTCTTCTGCCTTTCGTCCAAATGCACCATATGATTAGTTTTCTGTGACAGTTCATTCATGACGCGCATCACATGCTCTTTGACAATTTTGCAGTTTTATATCTAGTTCGCTAAATCGTAGCTAAACCGCATCAAATGGTTTCTGAATATTATATTTGACGCATTCTCGGTCATGACAGGGATATTGTGGAGATAGATACCCTTCTTTGCATTATGAGTGAACCGTTTGAGGACATATTTTAGTGAGATTTGCTTCACATTTCGTACATTGTATACCATTAAGATATGTGGACATAATATACCTTTAGTTTCAAATCCTCTACAAGAACACTCTGCATCCATGGTGGATATGTTATAGTTCACAATCATCGCTTATCTTCTTCATCGCTCTCCCTTTCCTTTGTCACATATGTTACATGAACTTCATCGTATCTCATCTCGTCAACCATACAAACTCCAATGGCTCCTATCATGAAAGATTTTTCAAAAATACCGAACATTTTTCTAGTGTACAACTTTGACAAATGTTTGAAGAGGGAACAATTATTGTACTTTAAGCTAACAACTCCATGCTTGCATCTAAAATCTTCGTCGTGCTCACCCCTCCTCCACGATAACACCAGCTTCTCCAAACCCAAAAAACACTCAACAAGTGAACTAGCCCCCTTCGAACTGCCATGTAAACAATTGTTAGCTGATTCGCATCTTTGCGTTGACAAAATACCGAGACCTAAAATGTCTTTATTGTATACACTACACCACTTCTTCCTGACGTTATATAAATCTCTCAACCATTTGTTACCATGCAGATTTCCTGTCGTTATCATCTCAATCCAACATTTTTCAAACTTGGTCTCACTATCACACTTGCTCATGCATTGGTAGAATAGCGCCCGAATATTTTTGTTTTGGTTAAACAAAAGAACTTTTGAAGGAGCTTTCTTTGATATGTGTCATTGACATAGACGATGACGACTGCTAGTGAATACCCGCTGAATAGCTGAGGTCATGGCTTGATCTTGATCCGTGAAAATTGTAAGTGGTTGTTTACCACCAACAAATTTAAGAAATGTACGTCTCAAACACCCAACAAAATAAATCTGTAGTTTCATCAGCAATGAAACCCCCCCCCCCCCCCCAACAAAAATATTATGCCAATGATTGTTCAAGATGATGAAAGACGCACATGCCAAGTTATATTTATTAAGTCTATATGTCGTATCAAGAATAATAATGTCGTCAAAACAATCATAATCTATTCTGCTATGTCCATCCGTCCAAAAAAAAAGTTGGTGAGCCTATTTAGTTCGTCTTTTCTCACATCATACGAGAACATATTATCGGTCAATTGTCTCTCCTGAAGTATCCTTAGCAAACTAGAGCAGTCACCACTATCTATTAGAGCTCTTATTTCTCGTTGAACAAAATTGAAGGCATCGGTCTTACAAAACCCAATATTTTCAGCACCACCAGCTTCATCTGAAAGGATGTTGTAAGCATCCACTGCTCTTATTTCGGCACCTGTCATATTCTTCATTAGACTACTTTGCATCTGAGATATTTTGCGGTTGGACCTCAATAAGTGCATCTCTTTCTCCATTGCGAGTGGATGATTATGCTCCTCGACGAAACTTGTGACTGTCAAACTCTTGCCATCTACATCTGAATGAAAACAAATGCAAGCAAGACATCTGGTACGCGTTTCTAATTTGCGGTACTTCTTCGGTAACACCTTTGTATCCTTCCAACCTGCTTTCGCACAACTATATTATCGTGTTTTAATAATTCTTGTGTGTGTCCAATACATTATGTGTTCTTTGTGAACACCGAATCCTTTAGTGTGAGCATAATTACAATACATAGTGTTGGGAATATTGCCCTCAATATTCCTTTGATTTGAAGAGGCATCACTCACAATGCTAAGTACAAGATGTATTTGATAAAGCCATATTTTTGTAAGATATACAGGCTCAGGTAACTCAAGAGAAATGGTCAATCATGCCCTTATATCAGGAGAAATCATCTCCTAAGGGATGAAGAGTTGTCTCAGCTGAACCGCTGAGATTTGGCGAGTTCGTCGAACTCAGAACTCAGTTCGTCGAACGCAGAACTCTGTTCGTCGAACGCAGAGGCGGTACAGAAGCAAGCGCTGAGACTTGGCGTGTTCCTCGAACGAAGAATGAAGTTCGTCGAACTCAGAGTTTGGCGAGTTCGTCGAATGCAGAAGAATGAAGTTCGTCGAACGTAGAACTCAGTTCGTCGAACGCATATGCGGGACAGAAGCAAGCGCTGAGACTTGGCGTGTTTGTCGAACGAAGAATGAAGTTCGTCGAACGCAGAGTTTGGCGAGTTCGTCGAACGCAGTATGGCGAGTTCGTCGAACGCAGAACTCAGTGTAACATCCCAATTTAAAAAAAAAGGGTCTAATCGGTTCAATTGAACCCTTGGAGAAGCTTAAGCGGGTCATATAGAACTAAGACCCGACCTCCACCCCAAAACGATAGTCATTTAGAGGAAATGACTGTTTCAGATAGCATAATGCTTCGCCACAACACCGAAGTAGTATAGTGAGCATATGTGCTCCGACTTGACTTCCGTCAGTTGCATTAGACTCGTATGGTCGATACGAGTGCAACAGAACTCGTTTCGTTCCAATCCAAGGTCATTTGGTGAAAGTGATCATTTTGAGTATAATAGCGCGTCACGACTACGCTATTTTAGTATAGTGAGCATACGTGCTCCGAATCGACTTCCGTCAGTTGCGTTAGACTCGTATGGCCAATACGAGTGCAACAGAATTCGTTTCGTTCCAATCCGAGGTCGTTTGGAGAAAACGACTATTTTAAGTAATATTGAGCGTCGCAACAACGCCATTTTCAAATGTTAAGCAAACGAACTCCGATTTGAATTCCGTCAGTTGCGTTAGACTCGTATGGCCGATACGAGTGCAACAGAATTCGTTTCGTTCCAATCCGAGGTCGTTTGGAGAAAACGACCATTTTGAGTAATATCGAGCGTCGCAACAACGCCATTTTCAAACGTTAAGCAAACGAACTCCGAATTGAATTCCGTCAGTTGCGTTAGACTCGTATGGCCGATACGAGTGCAACAAAATCCGTTTCGTTCCAATCCGAGGTCGGTTAGAGAAAATGACTATTTTGAGTAATATCGAGCGTCGCAACAACGCCATTTTAGAATATTGAGCAAACGAACTCCGAATTGAATTCTGTCAGCTGCATTAGACTTGTATAGCCGGTATGAGTACAACAAAATTCGTTTTGCTCGATTCTGACGTCGTTTAGTCAAGTAAATAAAAATAAACGTTCGTAAAATTATAAGATTTTCGAGATACGTAAACGCTGGATTTCAACCCTGCCACGTCCATGGTGACCCGACACTCGATGACTCAGACCCATATTGACTTTGACCCACCATGGGGGACCCACCCGAGAGTTGACTTTAGTCAAACCTCCCTAAAATGAGATTTCCTTAGGATAATTTGTTTCCAATAAGTGCCCCCACTTGAAGCCCACATACCAAGGTCCTCATGGGCTTTGATTCCCATTTAGGGAGCCAAGAAATTGGGCTTGGACCTAAAGCAAGAAGCCCACCCACTTCTCCCTTCTCTTTCTCTCTCTTTCTTCCTCTCTTTCTCCCCACATGACTAAATAGCCTAGCTAGCCTAGGCCTCATAGGGGGTACAATCCTCCACTTGGAAGCTGTCACATGCCTTTAAATGGCTGGGAGGGGCTCAACTCTCTCCTCCATGGAGAATAATCCCACATCGGGGAGAAGAGGAGGGGGGCACCTCAAACTCCTATATAAGGACCCCTCTCCCCTCTAGCTAGAGACACACCTCTTCCCCCAGCTCAGTCGAGCCCAAGCCACCCCCTGCCGGAGCCCCACCTCGCCGGAAAACCCAAACCCGAGCTCCACCACCCTCCACTACCACCAATGGCGGAACTCGCCGGAAGCTCCCGGAGGACCCCAAACCAGATGGGATCACCTCCTCTCCTCCCTCCCTAACTCCCGGACGCATCGCATGCAAACTCTGGCGACCGGAGCGCCGCCGCCGCCTTCCCCCTCCCCTCCGCCCGAAGCAGGAAAATGAACAGCTCCGGTGGTGGCCGGCGGAGGCAGGCCACCGGACCACCGCCGGAGGGAGCGCCCGCCCCCTAGAAGTCGGCCGGGGGCGGAGCCATGGTCGGCCGGCGGCCGGCCGGCGGCGGAGGAGGCCCTTAAGGGAGGCGGCTTGGTACAGGCGTCGGGGAGGGAGGGGCTTGATTAACAAAAAATTATAAAAATTTTATAATTTTATATTAATATAACCAAAATTTGATATTTGATTTTCTGGAGGGAGAAATATGGCTCTAATGGAAAAGTGGTGAACATAAAAGTTGTGCATAACAGCAAAGAGTATCCCCAGTAAAAATTTCAGATTTTTCTGTCATGTTTTAGTATTTTTAATAATTACAATACTGTCATATTTGGGGTTTTTGAATTTCCAGAGGGCCGTAACAGTGAGGGAAAATTATGAGAAAATTTGGGAAGCTTTCTACTACTGACCTACATCTACTGTAATTATTTTGGAATTTTTGAAATGAGTTTACTATTTTTAGATGCTAAAAATCTATGTTATAAATTAATAATGAATTACGCTCCTCCAATATGTCTAAAAAAAATTATGGGAAGCTTGAGAGGCTGGATCGCACCCTCTGAAAAAGTTTGGGTATTTTTAAAAGTAAAAAATGTCGACGCGCAATTAAGGTCGCAATCGCGAGGCGATACCGTCAATTCAATAACCTCAAAATAATTAAAAATGTGAAATCAAGGCACACTAAAATAAGGAACCTCATAAAATATAAGTAAACTCCTATGAACGGAGAAAGAACGGAATTTCCTCCTATGAACGGAGATGGAACAGAACATTCCTCCTAAGAACGGAGTCGACTTTGAAGCCTCCTGTTATGGAGTGATTGGACTACTAACCTGTTTATTTATTTACTTCCTACAGTCTCGTACTGGTCCTGCATTTACTGCTTTCTGTACTTTCTATAATCCAGTCTTGCACTGGTCATTTATTTACTGCTTTCTGTACTTTCAATTCTCCAGTCTCGCACTGGTCCTGATATTATGGCCTCTGCTTTCGGCCTATTATATTGCTTGATATTATGGCCTCTATTTTCGGCCTATTTTACTGCCTGATATTATGGCCTCTGCTTTCGGCCTGCTTTCGGCCTATTATATTGCTTGATATTATGACATCTGCTTTCGACCTATTTTACTGCTTGATATTATGGCCTCTGCTTTCGGCATATTTTACTGCTTGATATTATGGCCCCCTGCTTCCGGCCTTTATTACTGCTTATGTTGTACCTTCATTATATTTTAGTGCCGATCTGGCCGCCGCTTGTAGAGCAGAACGGGCAGATCGATGTTTTGGCCTTTTCCTCTTTATTGCTTATAATTTAGAGTTGACGTGAAGATGGGGCATTCCTTCAGCGTCAACCCTAAATAGTGTCGAACTGTCCGCCGCTTTTAGAGCAGAACAGGCTGATCGATGTTTTGGCCTTTTCCTCTTTATTTCTTATAATTTAGAGTTGACGTGAAGATGGGACATTCCTTCAGCGTCAACCCTAAATAGTGTCGAACTGTCCGCCGCTTGTAGAGCAGAACGGGCAGATCGATGTTTTGGCATTTTCCTCTTATTGCTTATAATATAGAGTTGACGTGAAGATGAGACATTCCTTCAGCGTCAACCCTAAATAGTGCTGAACTGGCCGCCGCTTGTAGAGCAGAGCGGACAGATCGATGTTTTGGCTTTTCCTTCTGTATTGCCTATAAATTTAGAGTTAACGTGAAGATGTGGCATACTTTCAAAGTCAACTCTAAATAGTGCCAAACTGGTCGCCGCTTGTACAGCAGCGCGGTCGAATCGATGTTTTGAAGTTTATTCTTGTATTGACTGTAATAAATATTCCTACGGGAAGAATATATTGAGCCTTTGAGAAAATATTCTTACGGGAATATATTGTGCCTTCGGGGAATATTCCTACGGGAATATATTGAGCCTATGAGAAAATATTCCTACGAGAATATATTGTGCCTTCAGGAAGTATTCCTACGGGAATATATTGAACTACTATGCATTGTTGACATAAGAGAGTTAGAAATTCTGAGCTTAAATGGTCTCAGCAGTTGGGCTTAAATGGTCTCAGCAGTTGGGCTTAAATGGTCTCAGCGGTTGGAATAATGGTCTCAGCGGTCGAGATAATGATCGAACACAAGAATGCAATTGTGCCTTATGTGGGCAGCTGGGGTTCGATTACCAGCTGGGTTAAAATTGTAGTTCATCTTCTCTCTTTCTACTAATCTACAGGTGGATATAGTGCTAAGCTTTAAGAGAATTCTCTTTTCTCCTCTTATGATGAAATATACTTCGAAAAGAAATTCCTACGAGGATGAAATGTTGCCTTCGAGAAGTAATTCCTACGGGAATGAAATGTTGCCTTCGCGAAATATTCCTACGGGAATATATTGTGCCTTCGAGAATTATTCCTCCGGGAATATAAAATGTGCCTTGGGAGAATGTCGGATGGCCTATGAGTTTTACTCTAAGGCAACCCGCACGACGGACGGTCTGGGAGGGCAACCCGTGCGAAACTAATAGAACTACGTGGGTCTGAGACCGTATGCAGGATGATACGGAGTACGTAGGCGGTGGTCGTGGGAAGACTGCCTCGGCCCAATAAGAGTCCAGATGTCCACTCCCTTATAAATGTTATATTATGTTTGTTTGTTAGTAGTGGTTGGATTCTGTTCGTGGTTCTAATAACTTGTCTTTGGCACAGGTGACAGGTGCGGATGAGTGACAACATCTGTGTGTGGATGAAGCCACGGAGCAGGCTACGTAAGGTATAAGTTTGTTAAGCCGCATCTCCTTTTGTGGTGCCCTATCCCAGGGTACATCTATATACTAGCAATGAATCCTTGATGGACAGGATTTAAAGCGGCGAAGGTATGGAAATTATTCATACAGGTCTTGAGTTTAAGGTTTCTGTGATAGTTAATCTTCCGCTATAATACTACGTCTTCCGCTAAGTGTTATAAAGTACACTCTTTGATGATGTCTTCCGCTAGAATATTGCTTCCTCACTCTGTTGATGTGTAGTGACTTTCGCTTAACACCACCCCAATGCGTGACCTTGGAGTGTTCAAGGAAGGGGATTGAAGAAGCTGGTACCTTCACCCTTCGTGATCGCTCTGGCGTCGTGCAAAAAGGGTGGTGTGCGATAAGATCCCCCGGTCGGACCGTCGATTTTAAAGGGGGGTCTTACACTCAGTTTGTCGAACGCAGATTGTGGGTCCTGCCCTTGGCGCAAGCTGCAGAAAGGCATTGTGGGGGTCCACCAGTCTCTCCCATATTAGTCAGAAGGACGGCTGAGAGCCGTTAAAGGTTGGGGATGTATAAAAGGGATAAATTAGGGTTGAGAAAGCACTTCTGCTATCAATCTTTCTCTCGAGCACACAAAGAAGCGGAAGCGAACTGTTCCATTGTTGGCAGCCAAGAACTGAGCCAACACAAGGCTGCAAGGAGAAAAAGAGATAGCTCATCTTGATTCATCTCAAGATAGAGCAAGTAGATCCAGACCTTCATCTGAAGTGCTGATCAAGTAGAATCAAGATTGGAGTTGTACCACTCCTCCCTGATTCAAGTCTGCAACAGCAGCAGAAAAGAAGAAGAAGAACAAGCTTGATCTTTTCTTCTCTCATTCTGTAAACCTCTTTATATCATCTGTAGGAGCCTTTGGGTTCTGAGTTTGTAAGGCCATTCGACCTGAGGGTTTGGGACCAGGAGGTGGTCTGAGCTGTAGGAGGTGGAATCCTTTGAGGTAGGATCTGTGAGATCTGAGGTAGGGCTGAATTGCCTGAGTTGTAGAGCTGAGAAATCAGCTTGAGGTAGGACCTGGAGGTGGTCTGAGTTGTATGAGGTGTATTCCTCTGAGGTAGGGTTGTTGTGTCTGAGGTAGGGTTTGGGGAAAACCTGAGAGATCCCGAGGGATCTGTGTTGTAAGCTCTTGGAGCTGAGTTTCGAGGAGTTGGCTCTGTCTAACACACTGTTAGAAGGGTGAAGGGGGAAAGTGGACTACCCATACACACACTATCTTGGGGAACCAATATAAACACTTGTGTGTTTTCTGGGTGTGCTTGATTACTTGCTTAGAATAACTTTAAACATCTAAATCAAACAAGTAAAAATCAAAAGACCTATTCACCCCCTCTAGGTGAATTAGATCATATACCTATATTCTTTCAAGTGGTATCAGAGGGAGGTTGGTCATAAAGGGCTTAACTGCCTGACCAGATCCTACATAGGTATTATTAAATCTGAATCCAATGGCTTCAAGTGGAGTTCAGAAGGAAATGGGTTCAATGAAGCTCCTTTTATGCAAAAAGGTAACATTTGACATCTGGAAACAAAGGATTAGGCTGTTCATGGAAGCTTCAGACCCTAAAATCTATATCACTGTTCAAGAAGGCCCCTTCATTATTACAAAACCCTCCACCATTGATCCTACCAGGAAGGTAGGCAAATCTTACACTGAAATGACAAGGGATGAGATAGCATTGGCTACAATGGATAAAATGGCTCAAAATATTATTGTCAATGCTATTGATGATTCAACTTTCCAAAATCTGGTGCACTGTGAGACTGCAAAGGAGATGTGGGATACACTGAGTGTGTACATGGAAGGGACTGAAGAAGTGAGGAATGATAGGAAATCCCTCCTCAATTAAGAGTATGAAGCCTTTAGGTAACAAAATCAGGAATGCATAGTTGACTGCTATGAAAGATTTTTCAGAATAGTTAATGAGTTGAGGACATATGAAAGGGCCTTCATTCATTATGAGTTGAATGATAAATTCCTAAGATCTATAACTAGAGACTGGGATACCAAAATCTGTGCCATCAGGGAAGTGACAAAGCTGAGTGAAACTCCTCTTCACACACTGTTTGGAAAGTTGCTCTCATATGAGATGCAACTATCTGCTAGAAAGGAAGAGGACACCTCCTTCAGGCCTCATGCTAGCGAGAAGTCTGTGGCCCTCAAGGCTGAAGGGTCCAAGAAGAGCAAGACAAGAATTCTTACCCCTCCAAGAAGGGCTGCTGACTCAGACAATTCAGATCACTGCTCATCTGAAATCTGCTCTTCTGATGAGGAATTTGCTGCCTTCTCGAGGCAATTCAAAAAGATGATGAGAAGGAAGCAGTGGAAGAATAAGCCTTCCTCCTCCTCACATCCTAGGAAGGATTCAAGCAGGACAGACAGGCAGCACCCCAAAGGGGATAGATATGACTCTAAACATGTTAAACATGGTTTAACTAATGTAATTTGTTAATTTTGCAGTAAGCCTGGACATGTCATTGCTGACTGTCCAGTCAAAAGAAAGGATAAGGGTGATAACAAGCCTTATCGCAAGAAGGGAAGGAAAGGTGAGAAATCCTTCCTAGCCAAGAAGGACAAGAGCTGGAGTGAATCTGAGTGATCATCATCAGATTTAGATGATGAAAAAGAGGCCTATAATGGGATGTTTGCTGCTGAGGAAGATGAGGACTTTCCTGCAGCAAAGGTGGGCATCATGTCCCCTCTATCACATTCAGACAGTGATAAGGAGGTGGATGAAAATGTTGAAGAATATGTTGGCCTAATGGCCATAACTTCAGATGATGAAGACTGTCAGGACACACCTGACCAGGTACATACTCCTCTCTCTTCCTCTAAGTATGAATCAATTCCAAAATCTGATGCACACTCATCAACTGATGATTATGATTCAGAATCTGAAGTGGGTGTCAATCAATTGATTGACAAATATGATGCTCTAGTTATTGCTCTGAAAGAGAGCAAGAAGCTTGTCAAAAGCCAAGCCCTAGAGATTGACTCACTCAAAATGGCTGAAAGAAATTGCTCTGAGTCTCCTAATTTGGTGGCTCAGATGAGTAAAGAAATAAGCAAACTCAAGGGGATAACAATTGTCCATTTGAGCTCTATTTCTCTAAAAAAATAAGATCATCAAGGATCTCGAGGAGAAGCTTGTGAAGGAAAGAAGCCTAGTGGCTCAATTCTCCAAGCCTAAATTTGTGCTCCCTATTATTGACTCCTTCTCTTCTCAATCCAATAGGAGAGGACTAGGATTCAATAAAATGGAAGTAGGAGAAGGGAGTGGAGAAAAGAGCAGGGGTAAGGCTAAGCCTCAAACCACCTTTCAAAAGGTATTACTTCCTTCCAACAGGTATGACCATGAAAGCATGTATGGTCACTGGAAGAATGAAAGTAACTATAGGAAGGAAAACAATCATTCCCATAGTGAAAGAAAGGGAATGGGATTGAGTGCATAAAGGCTCCCCATGAGGAAATTCAATTGGTCCAACTTGGACCTTTTGTATTTGGTACCTCAGCCCCCTCATTCAAGAATCAGGGTGCAAGCTCTTCTAAATCTATTTCAGCAAAGAAAATTCCTGCTGTCAAATCTATTGACAAGGTTTGTTGCTCAGTATCAGATGCAATCAGATCTTGTATGGCTGCCAAGCCAAAGCAGGTTGATGCCATCAGGACAAAGAGCATCAAGACAGCACATAGATTGACATTCAGTCAAATCATTGCTGAGAGAAATAGGAAGACTGCAACTGTCTCCCCTCCTGAACACAGACACAGTAATGTTAATTCCTTAGGAAATGTTCAGAAGAGGAGATACAACATTCATGAATGTTGGTGTTGTGGTAAAGTGGGACACTTTGCCATAGATTGTTGGTACAATCCCAATGTACCTAAGGCAAAGAAGAGTCTTCCTGCAAAGAGTGCAGCTAGTGTGAGGTTATCTTATCAGACTAACAAGTACCTAGGACCAATAATCACTTGGGCTCCTAAGGGTAATTAAATTCCATAATGCAGGTTAGTTCAAATACCAGCCTTGGGCAGATTTGGTATTTGGACAGTGGGTGCTCAAGACATATGATAGGCACCAAGGGTTTAATGTAGGAATACAAAGCAGTGAAGAATGGACCCAAAGTCATCTTTGGGGGTTCAGAAAAGGGAGTCACCAGAGGTTATGGTATAATCACAAATGGCATAGTCTCCATCACTAAAGTGGCTTATGTTGAAGGGTTGCAACACAACCTTGTTAGCATAAGCCAACTGTGTGATCTTGGCTATGTCATTGAATTCCACAATGATAAGTGCCTAATCAAAAAGTCTAATGACTTGGAAATCATACTCTCAGGCACTAGGAGTGGAAATGTTTATTGTTTAGATTTTATTTGCAAATCATCTTCCTCTCATGTGTGTCTTGTGGCAAATAAAAGTGAGTCTCTATGTGTTCAATGGCACAAGAGACTTGCCCACATCAACTACAAGACAACGCATAGACTATTCTCTAAGAACTTGGTTAGAAATAGTCCTAATTTAAAATGTGTTAAAAATGGTCCATGCCATGCTTGCCAAATGGGCAAACAAACAAGGGACACTTTTAAAAGTATTGGCTCCAAAGACACTAAGAGATGCTTTTATTTATTGCACATGGACTTGTTTGGTCATATGTCAATTCAGAGCTTAGGAGGGAAGTTGTATACCTTAGTGATTGTTGATGATCACTCAAAATATACATGAGTATTTTTCCTTAAAAAGAAATCTGATACTCTTAAATGTCTTTATAAGCCATGTCAAGGCCATTCATAATGATTTGCAATGTTCTGTGGTCAGAACTAGGTCTGACCATGGCATAGAGTTTCAATCTGAAGCCATGACAAGGTTCTGTAAAGAACTAGGTATCATCCAAGAATTTTCCTCCCCAAGGACCCCACAACAAAATGGGGTGGTTGAGAGGAGGAATAGAACATTGATAGAAGCTGGGAGAACATTGTTTAGGGACTCTTCACTCCCAGAATATTTCTGGGCTGAAGTAGTAAATACTGCCTGTTATGTTCTCAATAGAGCTTCTATCAATAAAGTTCATGGAATTACCCCCTATGAGATTCTGAAAGGCAAACAACCAACAATTTTATATTTTAGGATCTTTGGATCTAAATGCTACATTTTAAATAATGGAAAATCTCAATTAACCAAGTTTGCTGAAAAATGCTACTTGGGGGTTCTTGTTGGTTATAACTCACATAGTATAGCCTATAAAGTATATAACAAGAAAACCCATGTTGTTGAAGAGTCCATGCATGTGGTGGTTGATGAGACCAGCCTAATTTATAAGGGTTGGTCCAGTTCTTCTGTTTTGACAAGAAGTGAAAGGGCCATGGAAGAACTATCTATACAAGAGCCATCCAACATCAGTAAAGCACATACTGATGCAGCAATTCCAGAAGAAGTAGAGGAGCAGGATGCTGAAGAAGCTACTGACCCAGTGGAAGAAATTCAGCATGTAAGGAGAGACTGTCTGTAGCTACAAGACATCTAAGGGATCATCCCTCGGAGCAGATTATTGGGAATATTCAACAAGGTGTGACAACTAGGAGCAGGGCTCACAATGAGGCTTTGTTCCTCAGTTTCCTGTCACAGGTAGAGCCTAAGAAGTTTGAAGAGGCCAACTTGGATCCATTCTGGATTCAGGCAATGCAGGAAGAACTTTTGCAATTCAAGAGATGCAAAGTATAGAAGTTGGTGCCAAGACCACAGGGACACAACATCACTGACACCAAATGGATCTTCAGAAACAAGATGGATGAAAATGGGACAATCATCGGGAACAAAGCTAGGCTTGTTGCAAAAGGATATATGCAAGAGGAAGAAATAGAGTTTGACCAAACCTTTGCCCCAGTTGCAAGGTTGGAGGCCATAAGGATATTCCTTGCATATGCAGCCCATAAAGGCTTCAAAGTGTACCAGATGGATGTCAAGTCAGCATTCCTAAATGGAAATCTGAAAGAGGAAGTATATGTAGAGAAGCCATCTGGTTTTGTCCATCCTACTCTTACATCTCATGTTTATCTACTTAGGAAAGCTTTATATGGTCTTAAGCAAGCCCCTAGGGCTTGGTACGAGACATTGTCCAGCTTTCTCATCAAGAACAAGTTCTTGAGGGGAAAGATAGATAGCACATTGTTTCTTAGGGAAACAAGGGGCAAGTGTCTCCTAGTCCAAATCTATGTTGATGACATAATATTTGGGTCTACTGATGACAATCTCTGTAAGAGATTTGTCAATCTAATGCAGGGGGAGTTTGAGATGAGCAGTATAGGTGAACTTAAATATTTCCTTGGGCTCCAAGTGAAACAGTCTGATGATGGAATTTTCATTTCCCAGACTAAGTACACCAAGGAGCTCATCAAAAAATTTGGGATGGAGTCAGCCTCCACCATGAGAACACGCATGGGATATAATGTATCATTAGACAAGGATGAAAAGGGGAAGGCCTTTGATGAATCCATGTACAGGTGTATCATTATGTATTTTACATGTGTTTGTGCTAGGTATCAGGCTTGTCCTAAGGAATCTCACTACACCTCTGTCAAGAAGATCTTGAGATACCTCAAGGGTGGCCTAAATCTTGGCCTTTGGTACCCTAGGAACAATGACTTTGAACTGATAGGCTATTCAGATGCAGATTTTGCAGGGTGCAAAGAAGACAGGAAAAGCACAAGTGGCACTTGTCAATTCCTAGGGAGGAGGCTGATCTCTTGGAGCAGCAAAAAGAAAACCAGTGTGGCCATATCCACATCTGAGTCAGAGTACATTGCTGCAGGCAGCTGTTGTGCTCAACTTTTGTGGATCCAACATCAATTGGAGGATTACAACATCAAGGTTAGTCAATCTCCCCTGCTATGTGACTCATCCAATGTTATTTCTATTGCTAAAAATCCTGTCTCCCATAGCAGGACCAAGCACATAGAAATTAGGTACCATTTTATGAGAGAGCGTGTAGAGTGTGAAGATATCAAACTTGAATATGTCCCCACAAACAATCAAGTAGCTGATATCTTCACCAAGCCACTAGATGAGGCCAAGTTCAATTCTTTCAAAATTGACTTAGGAATGTTGAATTTAGAATGAGTTCACTTATGAATCAATATCCACTGTTAAAATGCTTATGTTCTCATCTGTACAATTCTCACAATATGTATTGTTATGATAAATTGAAATCTGAATTGATCAACTTTACAGTAGGTATAGTCCACATGATAGGGTAGATAATCAATCTCCCTAAAATGTTAAATACTTTGAATTCAGGGTGAGACCCATCTCAGCTGATCAGCTGAGACAGCCAAACTGTCTTAGTGGATAAGTATCCAAAACAAACTAAAGCAGACTAAGGGCTCAGCTGGGAAAAATCTGGGTTCGACGAACTCTTTCCTGAGTTCGATAAACTCTTTCCTGAGTTCGACGAATGTCAACCTTGAGTTCGACGAACTCAGCATTATGACATAAGTTTAATTTACACTTGCAAAAATAAGAACAATATTAATGCTCCAAGTGAGGGGGAGCTAGAAAGGGTTATTCAAAATGAACAAGAACAGCTATTAAAGATAATAGTTCTCACATTGAGGGGGAGCAAGTTCTTGCTCAGGTTGAGGGGGAGATGGCCAATGCTAAGAGAGTCAGAGAAGATAAAGGATGACCTAAAGTGGGTCTTGGAAAATGCTTTCTAAACCCTCTCAGGGTATGTAACTGCTGCCTCCCAATCCCTAGATGGAAAAATAGTTGAAGAAAACAGAAAGGAGGAGATGGCCAATGCTAAGACCAACTCAGAGTCAGCTTTAAGTACAAGGATTGTCCTCTGAGTTAGTCAAAGCTTAATATAAACAATCATGAGTTTTAATAGAATGCTTAAACAATCTTATCTTCTAGAAGCAATGTTATCATGAATGTTATATAGATTATTTTCATGATAGGTTTTTGTTGGCTATGTACCTTAGCATTGAGAATGTTCTGCCTTCTTCAAATAGGGGGAGATTGTTGGGAATATTACCCTCAATATTCCTTTGATTTGAAGAGGCATCACTCACAATGCTAAGTACAAGATGTATTTGATAAAGCCATATTTTTGTAAGATATACAGGCTCAGGTAACTCAAGATAAATGACCAATCATGCCCTTAGATCAGGAGAAATCATCTCCTAAGGGATGAAGAGTTGTCTCAGCTAAACCGCTGAGATTTGGCGAGTTCGTCGAACGCAGAACTCAGTTCGTCAAACGCAGAACTCAGTTCGTCGAACGCAGAGACGAGACAGAAGTAAGCGCTGAGACTTGGCGTGTTCGTCGAACGAAGAATGAAGTTCGTCGAACGCAGAGTTTGGCGAGTTCGTCGAACGCAGAAGAATGAAGTTCGTCGAACGCAGAACTCAATTCGTCGAACGCAGAGGCGGGACAGAAGCAAGCGCTGAGACTTGGCGTGTTCGTCGAACGAAGAATGAAGTTCGTCGAACGCAGAGTTTGGTGAGTTCATCGAACGCAGTATGGCGAGTTCGTCGAACGCAGAACTCAGTTCGTCGAACGCAGATTGCGGGTTCTGCCCTTGGCGCAAGCTGCAGAAAGGCATTGTGGGGGTCCACCAGTCTCTCCCATATTAGTCAGAAGGACGGTTGAGAGCCGTTAAAGGTCGGGTATGTATAAAAGGGATAAATTAGGGTTGAGAAAGCACTTCTGCTATCAATCTTTCTCTCGAGCACACAAAGAAGCAGAAGCGAACTGTTCCATTGTCGGCAACCAAGAACTGAGCCAACACAAGGCTGCAAGGAGAAAAAGAGATAACTCATCTTGATTCATCTCAAGATAGAGCAAGTAGATCCAGACCTTCATCTGAAGTGCTGATCAAGTAGAATCAAGATTGGAGTTGTACCACTCCTCCCTGATTCAAATCTGCAACAACAACAGAAAAGAAGAAGAAGAACATGCTTGATCTTTTCTTCTCTCATTCTGTAAACCTTTTTATATCATCTGTAGGAGCCTTTGGGTTCTGAGTTTGTAAGGCCATTCGGCCTGAGGTTGTAGGATCAGGAGGTGGTCTGAGCTGTAGGAGGTGGAGTCCTCTGAGGTAGGATCTGTGAGATCTGAGGTAGGGCTGAATTGCCTGAGTTGTAGAGCTGAGAAATCAGCTTGAGGTAGGACCTGGAGGTGGTCTGAGTTGTAGGAGGTGTTTTCCTCTGAGGTAGGGCTGATGTGTCTGAGGTAGGGTTTGGGGAAAACCTGAGAGATCCCAAGGGATCTATGTTGTAAGTTCTTGGAGCTGAGTTTCGAGGAGTTGGCCCTGTCTAAGACACTGTTAGAAGGGTGAAGGGGGAAAGTGGACTACCCATAGACACACTGTCTTGTGGAACCACTATAAACACTTATGTGTTTTCTGGGTGTTGGAACAACCCTATTACTGATTTGGGCTAGGATCACTATTTGTTTATTAGGACTAAGTTGACCCCCAATGTATTGTCTAAAGGGTCAAGGTTTTAGGCTGTTAGAACTTTAGAAAAGATTAAGTTTCTGCGTTCGACGAACGTCTTGCATTCTGTGTTCGACGAACGGCTTGCTTCAATCTCAGCATCTCGGCGTCTCGGTGTCTCAGCGGCTCAGCGGTCGACGAACTATCTCAGCGGTTGACGAACTGTCTCAGCAGTTGACGAATAGTCTCAGCGGTCGACGAACTGAGCAAGTCTCAGCGGTCGACGAATTATTCAGTTCGACGAAAGTATTTTCTCAGCTCGATGAACTTATCTCTCCAGCCAGGCCAGCAGATAGGTTCTCTCAGTTCGACGAACTCCAGCGTCCGTTCGATGAACTCAGTCTGCGTTCGACGAATATCTTCAGGTCGACGAACTCATCTCTGAGATCGACGAATCCAATTCTGTTCGACGAAAATTTCTCTACAGCAGATTTATTTCAGAAGATCAGTTATAATATTCTCTGAACACAGATCATTCAGCAACGGCTCTATTATATCAGATAAGTAAGGATTATATCTTTCCTTTTATTATTTTGAGAATATAGCCGTTGACATTTAGCTGAAAAGGACGCGTTCATGGAAAAGGAAAAAGGTAAACGGTGTATCAGATTTACAGTACCAGATATATCTCTTCTGAATATTTTATTCCTTAAATTAAGGGATTTGAATTTCAAATCAGTCAGTGATTTCAAAAAGAAAAGGAAGAAGATATACAATATTAGATCAGATATTACAAAATAAATGTACAAAAAAAAAGGAAATAAGAAGACGATATACAGTCGAAAGGAAGAAGAAAGAAATATACAGAAAAAGATTTTCAGTCTTCATCTTCTTCAAGAACACTCATTCACTGAGAACAACATCAACATTATTCTCTCAGTTTCTGCTGCAAGATCAGATCTTCAAAGAGCAACAATAATTCGAGGAACTTATTGTCTCAGATTCATTAGCTACAGGAAGATTAGTACATTCAAGAGAAAGCTCCAACCATCTACTGTCAAACATTTTATATCAGACAGAGGAGCTTTACATCTACATTCCACTAGAGTCTTCTCTCAGAATATTGACAAAGAAGAACATCTAAACCCTTCTTATCTCATCTTGTACAGGGTTCTAACTCCCTTCAAAAGTTAACTCCTTGGTGGCAGGGCACCTGAACAAAAACCTGTGGTTTGGTTAGAGCACCTGATCAAAAGCTCCTTGGTATTTTGGGCGCCTGATCAAAACCCCCATTGGTGATAGGACACCTGATAAAAAACCTAGTGGAATCCTACCAAGTGTGGTAGAAGAGTAGACGTACCCAGGTTTATTGGGGAACTACTATAAAATCCTTGTGTCCCCTGTATTGTGATTTTCTGTGTATTGTGCTGTGTGCTTTCTTTATTTTATTTTATAACTCTGCAATACACATATAAGTAACACTATTTTAATTCCGCTATAAAATTAAGTGAAAAACCTTTTAAAACTCTATTCACCCCCCTCTAGAGTAAATCTAAGATCTAACCTCACTTTCACTCGGTGTGCTTGATTACTTGCTTAGAATAACTTTAAACATCTAAATCAAACAAGTAAAAATCAAAAGACCTATTCACCCCCTCTAGGTGAATTAGATCATATACCTATATAATCTTTCACATAGCGTAAGCCTCAGCCTCTGAATGGACAATATGGAAAACAACTGATCTCTTTTGCGCCTAAAGGCAAAAAGAACAATATTAAATTCTGAATACAGTCTTACTTTACATTGATAATAAAGTAAATATACTGTCAAAATTGTATTAAGATATACAGTCAAAACACAGTTGAATACAGTTGAAGTTATAAATAAAAATACACACTCAATACATGTTCAGTATTACCTAAAGACTACAAACAAGAATTAATTATGATTCAATTAACTAAGCAGAACATTGGAAATCACAACAAATGATTAGAAACAAAAGACTAATTCAAGGAATACATCCATACTTTACAGTGATAATAAAGTAAATGTACTGTTAAAATTGTATTACGATATACAGTCAAAATACAGTTGAATACAGTTGAAATTATAAATAAAAATACACATTTAATACTGTTCAATACTACCTGCAAACTACAAACATAAATTAATTATGATTCAATTAACTAAGTAGAACATTGGAAATCACAACAAATGATTCGAAACAAAAGACTAATTCAAGGAAATAGTCTTACTTACATTAATAATACAGTTACTGTACTATTAAAATTGTAATAAGATATAAAGTCAAAATACAGTTGAATACAGTTGGACTTATAAATAATAATACTCGCTTAATACAGTTCAATACTATCTACAGACTACAAACATGAAACAATATGATTCAAGCCACTAAGTAGAACATTGAAATCACAACAAATGAATCGAAGAACTTACAGTGCCAACATTATCATCGACTTTCTCGAACGACATCATATGGGGTTATGTAAGTATCTCCGTGGTCAAAAAACTACCAAGGGAGCAATACAAATAAATTAGATGAGTTAAATAACAATGCAATGGATAGCTGGACTTGGATGCAGCTCGGGGTAACCAGCCGCTGGATCCAGTTAGGATGCATTACAGGTACTCACCGAGAACTAGGAATGCGGAGCGACACCGAGAACTAGGAAGGGTTTCGCCGGAGCTTAATGGGTTCGCCGGAGCTGAAGGGGTTCGCCGGAGAGGTAGGGTTATTTCTCCACTCTTCTCTTCATCACCAACAAATTTTTGCTAGATGACTTAAATAAATTACCTGAAGTGATAAAAAGAAGCTAAGTTCACACGTTTACTGATGAGGACAAATTTGTTGGTGCGTGTAACGCACCTTAGATCACTGTGCGTAAACCGCCTATCACACTGTATATTCCCGCCAACACGTATTTTCATGCATGATTGATCTAAAATAAAGTCTTTTTTTAATATGGCCGTATTGCACGAATATTGTCGCAAACAATCAACACAATTGAATCACAGATCATATGATTGTATTTGCTCCCGTACATTGATCTATTTTGATGGCCGTGTGTCACGCACACCTAAATATTTATCTGTTATAAAACACTTCGGTGACACATTGCCCTTATTAAATTTGAACGTGAAATTCCTACAAATTTATTTATAAAAAGTCTTGTATAAAAAACTGCTGTTGTCTCGATCATTTGTCATCGCCAATATCTTCTCATACCTTAAAGAAATCCGCGGAGAATCATATCTTGAATCGCCTGACAACTCATCCTTCCGTCTCCATGGCTTGACGACGACATTTATAACAGCAAGGGAGTTCCTGCCTCGCTGATGCCGGCGCCTCCGCTACGGCCGCCGCCGGTAGCCGATTTATATGGCTTCCCCTTCATATCCGATAGCCGATCCCTCTACTCCTTCCCGCGGAAGTGGCGCAGCGACGGACCTCCGCCTCCGCGAGGCTGAGGAGAAACTGAAGGATGCGATCGAGGAGTTGCAGCTTCATTACGCCCGACGTGGCGGTGGCAGAGGTGACCGATCTGTAGGTGAACATCCCGCGTGCGATCATGCCGACGAGTCCTGTGTGGCTCACGCCATCGGGAACCTTTGCCAGTCCTTCTTGCTTTCCTATGGGGTTAGGGTTGGAATTGGCATCCTCCTCCGCGCGTTTAAGCTCGCCCGCCGCCGTTCTTATTCCTCGATCCTCGATCTCAAGGTCCTACCATTTTATCCAATTCTTTTCGAATTTGTTAGGGTAGTTCCATAATTTATTAATCGGGTTTTGTTTTATACCTGGATTTAACGATCTTACATTGTTTCTTGCGATTAACGGAATAGCCTTGACTTATTATGTAGTATAAATGTCTGCTGTGCTCATTACTAGGCTAGTTTGGAGAATTCAGAGCCATTGATGGATCGATTGAAGTTTGAAATCAACTAGAAGTGTAGATTTTTTTAACTTTCATCGTTCTACTGTTGACTTGTGTTGTATACACCCAGCAACTTGTCTCTGAGAAGGATTTGATTGTGAGGGAGGAAGCATGCCGCATTGGATTGCTTTTTGGTGGTTTTACTGGATCTTATCACGCTCTTCGTTGTTTCCTGAGGAAGCTTAGGAAGAAGGAAACTCCATTGAATGCGTAAGTCCATTTTTTCTATCCAATCTACCCCCATTTGTTTGTTTCCTATCTCCTCGTGACATAGTTTAAGGTGTGATGGAGCAGATTTTTAGCAGGTTCCATTGCTGGATTGTCTATAATGGCGCTAGATGATTCAAGTAGGAGACGAACTCTTGCTTTGTACCTTGCTGCTAGGCTTGCTCAGGTGAATACATGTTTCTGAGTATATCCATCCAAATCATAATCTACCACTTAGTTCTTCCTCACTTTCTCAGTGTGCGTATAATTCTGCTAAGTCCAAGAATAAATTTCACCTATGGGGAAGCCACTGGAAGCATGGAGATTCATTGCTGTTTTCTCTGGCCTGTGCCCAGGTGAATAATTGATTCATTGTTGTTCCTTATTTGGATTTTCACCTTCTTTCAAAATGATTGCACCATAGGTTTATGAAATCAAAATGTGTGTTTGTTTCCCCAAACTTGTAGGTTATGTACTCATTTGTGATGCGGCCGGAGAGCTTGCCGAAGGCATATCAGGATTTTATTCAGAAGACGGGTCCGGTTGCAGAGCCTGTGTATAAGGCTGTGAGGGACACTTGTCGGGGCTCTCCGGTGGATGTTATCTCCCTCTCTGCTTACGTTTCGAATATAGTGGGATCCGTCCCTCTGAAGTTGACCGAATATCCCTCCATAGTACCCTGCTCTATTATTCATCCAAACAATGATTCTTGTGTGGCGCATAATGTTGCAGCCGCCTCATTGACTTTCAAAAAGACTTTTCCGCTATACTTCTCGCTGACATTTGTTCCATTTGTTGTTCTTCGTTTACAAAAGGTATATTATGGTGTTGTTATTGATTTTTTTTCATACAATATATAGCTGCATCTTCACCAAATTTATTAATTAGGTTTATGGTCTCTATTGTTCCGGATCATCATCACTTGAAAGACCATGCTTTTGTTACTAATACTGCCATTTTCTTTATCAGGATGCATGTATATATTTCGAGGGCTTCATCTACACCCAGGATGTTCTCTGATTGTTTAGATTTTGATTTGCTTTTAGTCTATCCAAGTCATTTTCGTCAATTATTTCCAGAGTCCAATCTCATTTGTTTTATTTTAGCACACATTAATCTGACCACCGAGATGGGATCTTTAGACTGAGTGGCAGAGGATTCATGCATGCACCCTACCATAAACAGTTGAAATTCCATTACTATTCGTACATCAAATCATCAATTGATTGTCATAACACTGAATCTTTCTGATTCTTTTGATTAGTTGGCTAATTGGTTCCTTGAATGGATTTCAGTTCCTAAAATCTCCTACCAGAACCAGTTGGATTGCTGTTCTCGGTGCAGTCCGATCAACAACTTTCCTATCTGCTTTTGTTGCGTTTTTTCAGGTACATTTACTAATTTTCCATTGTGTGCATGCATCATACATCATGTTCATGATATCTATCTTGATGGTGTTAGGCTGCCATATGTTTGCACCGAAAGGTGGCAGCGAAAGATCACAAACTCGTATATTGGATTGCTGGAGCAATTGCTGGTCTTTCTGTTCTTTTGGAAAAGAAGGGCCGGAGATCAGAATTGGCATTGTATGTTCTTCCGCGTGCCGGAGATTCTCTCTGGTATATCGTAGTAAACCACCATCTGTTACCTAATGTGAAGAATGCTGAGGTATAGTTGTTCTGCATGATACCTTCCATATCTTATACTCTCAATCTCTCATAGTTGCAAAATTATAGTACATGTCTTGAAGAGGATTAAACTTACTAGATAAGATCTGGATCCAACTTCACTGTGAAGTAGGGTTATAAACATGGCACCATCAAGTTCAAAAGAGCGGTGCACAAATCTCCGATGACACGTTCCTCTATCAATAGATGTATAATAACCAGAAGTTGAATATTCATCAAGTATATAATAATCTAAAGAAAAAGAGATTTATGACCTTGATATGAAGTATGAATAAGCTTTGAAATATGTTAAGTGATGAGGATATTGGCAAACAGTTTTAGAATTATAAAGAGGGAGACATAAGAGTTGTTAATTTAAAATGAGGTTTAGTTGGGGTACAACTTTTAGTAGTGAAGGTAAAAGTTGGTTGAGTTTGATAGTTTCTCAACTAATAAGTCCATTTGTGCTTACTATCAAGAGTATTCAAGAGGTGTTGAGATTTTTTTTTACTTGTACAAGGTAAAGAAATTACATGATATCCCATCATTGTTGATCACACAAAATCCTAAGAGGTGTTAGACAGAGGGACAACAACTCAGTAGAAGTATCAGTAGTGCCGACTAAATGGAATTATTATAAAATGAGCTATATTCGGCAAGTGTTTACATATGTGCATGAGATTGTGATAAGAGCCCCGGATTGAGACCTCGTTCGTATCCGTGAGTGGTGGAAATCAAGGAGGAGATTGGAGTTCCCCTTCTTAGATCTACGGAAACCTATGGTAGAAGCTCGAAGGTGGAGGAATCCGGCGAGGGAGGGGGCACGACGGGGAGGACGACATGCGGCTTGTGATGGAGCGCGGGTCCGGATACTTAGTTTACGGGAGAACCTTAGGAGGAGAGGGAGAGAGGAGAAATTAGAGAGAGAAAATAGTTTGATATTAATTGCTTGATTTCTCATTCACCCCCATTTCTTCCTAATAGGAAAGACAAATTACAATGTGCGACATTAATTGAAAGTGCAATTGCAAGAATTTGAAAATAACAAAAAAATTATTTCAAAAAAAATCTGAGAATTACATGAGTGCACCCCTCTTTATATAAAACAGAGGAGAGAGAATGAAGGTGATGTACAACTTGCAATTTGGGACTAAACACATCGGGAGGTTACAAAATAGGTAACCGCCCAAACCTTATTCTATACACAACTTCGGGCGGTTACACCACAGCTAACCCCCCAGACTATAACATACAATCAGTCAGCAATACCGGGCGGTTACCCCAGGCGTAACTGATCGTCCTTATCAACTGCATGGACTCGATCTTAAACTTTGATCTTTAACAACCTCGGGCGTTTACACATGTACTAACCGCGCGAACTCCAACAAGCAGCAACCTCGGGCGGCTACACCAAGGGTAACCTCCCATCTTTCATCTTGTGCTTTAACACCTCCCCTCAAGATGGAGCATATATATCAATCATTCTCAGCTTGACACAAATGTCTGAAAAAGTTGAAGAAATTGGTTTCGTAAAGATATCAGCCAACTATCTTTCAGAAGAGACAACCGGAGTGCAGATCTTCTTCTTTAAAACTTCTTCTCTGACAAAGTGACAGTCAACTTCGATATGCTTTGTTCATTCATGGAAGACTGGATTCTTCGATATATAAATGACTGCTTTATTGTCACAAAACATGGACAGAGGATAATTGTAGATTTTTCTCAAGTCCATCAAAAGTGCTCGCAACCATTTTAACTCACACACGGTTTGAGTCATACTTCTATACTCAATTTTGACACTTGACCTGGACACCACTATTTGCTTCTTGCTTTTTCAGGTGATGAGGTTTCCCCCAATAAACGTGCAGAATCTTGAGGTGGATCTACGATCTTCTTTGTCATCCGCATAGTTGGCATCAGAATACACTTCTATCCGCAGATGGTTAAAGGGCAGCTCAGTGCACAAAGCATCCCCGTGCAGCGAGGGTCCGGGGAAGGGTCACACCGCAAGGTGAAATGTAGGAAAACCTTACCCTACATTTTTGCAAGAGGCTGGTTCCAGAACTAGAACCCGTGACATCAAGGTCACACGGCAACACCTCAATCCGTGCGCCAAGGCTACCCATATGGTTGTTTTTTTGAAATAATATGCCTTTACCCAGAGACCATTTGATATATTCCAATATTTTTAAAGTTGTCTTCAGATGACACTCTATGGGAGCTTGCATGAGTTGACTGATCGTTTTAACAACATAACATATATCAGGTCTTGTTACGGTAAGGTAAATGAGTTTACCAGCTAGCCGCATATATTGAGTAGCATCTGAAAGGAGAGGATACGTCTCACTCCAAAGTTTGTCATCTCCTATAGCCATAGGTCATCGAGCAGGTTTTGCACCAAGAAGACCAGTTTTATTGAGAAGGTTGATTGCATACTTGCGTTGGGAGAGAACAACATAGTTGCGTGTTCTTGCAATTTCGATGCCAGAAAGTACTTTGGAGAACCCATGTCGTTGGTGACAAAGTGGTCGTGCAGATATTTCTTTGTCAATGTTATCCCAGATGAATCATCTCCAGTGAGAAGTATGTCATCGACATATACAACAAGAACAACCAGTCCGTGCGTGGTCTTCCGTATAAAAAGAGAATGATTTGCAGAACTTCTGGAAAAACTAATGGTAGAGATGACCTGACTGAATTTGCCAAACCATGCACGGGGACTTTGTTTGAGGTCATAAATAGCATTCCTTAGCTTGCATGCTTGAGACTCCCTCTGAGCAACATAACCAGGTGGTTGCTCCATGTAGACTTATTCTTGCAAGTCACCATAGAGGAAGGCGTCCTTAACATCGAGTTGATACATGAGCCGATCCTTGTTGACATCCACAGAGAAGATAACTCAGATAGTACTGATGACGACAACAGGAGAGAATGTGTCGATGAAATCAACCCCATTTGTCTGAGTGAACACTTTAGCAATCAAACGAGCCTTGTATTTATCCATTGTGTCGTTAGGGCAATATTTGATGATGATGACTCAGCGACACCAAGCTTATCAAAGGCGCAAGGCGCACCAAGGCGCAAAGGGGTCCTGGAGCCTAGGCGCAGGCACGCGCCTGAGGCACGTGAGGCGCAAAAATGAAATAAATGACCAAATATTATTTTTTAAATACCAAATACATATAAAAACATCTACTACCATATTAACACATAAAAGAAATGTAACACGAATCTATAATAGATGTACAATAAAACAGAAACATAGATATTCATATAATAGACAGTCAATACAACAAAAACATGAATATTCATATATGAAGTCATATAGAGGAAATGTAACATGGATCAGGTGATCAACACCTGGATTTGCAGCTTATCATATTGCTTTATTTATTCTTCAAACGCATAATATGCACTAAAGTAATCAGAAAAACACTTATTAATATATAATTTAAATAAAAGATAAAGTATTATGAAATTTAAATAATTTATTACTCACCTAGCTACTCATCCTCTGAAAAGACAATGTTTTCATCATCTTCTTCGTTGTCACTATAATCTTCTTCTTCGTTGTATTCAGCTTCTTCTTCATCGACTTCAGCATCGTCTCTAAAGACTACATGAGTAGGAACCTTCGTCTTAGATATGTTCTCTTTCTCAAATATCTTTGTACGAAGCGCATTCTTTCCTTTTGATAAGCGTGTGCGATTGCTTTCCTCTTCTACTCCAGTGGCTCTAGCAACTGTACCCCAAGTCAAAAACTCATCATCAAAGACCAATTCCTCCTGCTGCTCAGCCTCAGTATCTGCCTCCATTCTACCCATCAACCATTCATTGCTATCATCAATATCTGTCAATGAAATCGGATCTATACGATCACGTGCATCATATCGACGCCTCAATGCTCGATTGTACTTCACAAATACTAAATCATTTAAGCGTTGTTGAGCTAGTATGTTTCTTTTTTTGCTATGAATCTGCAATAAAAATAACCATTTAAATAAATCAATAAGCTTTCATCAATATATAAATCACCGATAATAAATTTTAAATGCTTACGTGTTCAAAAAAACTCCAATTTCGCTCACAACCAGATGCACTGCATGTAAGGCTAAGCACTTTTATGGCAAATCTTCTTAGGTCAGGAGTTGAAGCCCCGTAAGCTTGCCACCATTCAGCTGTTAAGATAATAAATATTTAGAAATTGAAAAATTAAAGCAAACTTTTTGAATATTGACTAACTTATCTGGGGATTTTGTTTTTCTATGTCTAATTATAAATTCCATTCCAAATAGCCCTTCAACATTCCTATATAAAGTTAATTGGTCGATGATTTTATCTTGATCTCCGTAGCTTGGAATTAGCCTTTGCATTGTTTTGTATAAACCCTCCATAACTTTTCTATCTTCTGCAATAGTGGGGTTTGAATAAAAAAATTCTGGATTTAAATAATGACCCGCAGCATGAAGAGGTCGATGAAGTTGGCTTTCCCATTTTCTATCCACAATTTTTAGGACATCCATGTATTTGTCCTCTTTCTCATTGAAAGACTTAATGATCGCATATTTAGCTCTGTCCATCGCTTCATAAATATAGCCCATGACAGTTCTTTCTCACCATCCACCAATCTTAATACGCGAACTAAAGGGCCAAATATTTTCAAAATATCTTCAAAATATCTACAATACTTCTCCAAAAAGAGATCATGAGTATAATCCCTTGCACTTGTTTACCTCCACTTTCCTTTCCCCACTTGCTTGAAGACCACTCATTTGAGGTGAACATCTTTCTTAGATTGTTCCTTTGCTTGTGAATGCGCTGAATCGTTAAGAAAGAAGTTGCAAACCTCGTCACAGCGGGCCTAACAAGCTCCACTTGCCCTGTAAAACTCCTTAGCATGTTCACAAGTCCAGGGTGAACATAAATATAACCATTTATGGTCATTGCTCGCTTAAGTGTGCCACTAATATTGGGCATATTTCCAATATCCTCTAGCATTAAATCGACACAATGCGCAGCGCATGGCGTCCAATATAAATGTGGGCGTTTTGCTTCCAATAATTTACCTGTTAAAATTGAATAACTAAAAATGAATAAGATGATATTAATAATGAATAATTACTGATTTTTTTATAAATTACCTGTGAGTACATTATTGCTGGCACTGTCCGTAACAATCTGCACCACATTCGCCTCTCCAACCCTTTCGACCACCCTATCTAGTAACTCAAACATTTTCTCCCCCGTCTTCGAGTAGTCAGATACATCGACAAATTCTAGGAAAAATGTTCCTTTGGGTGAATTCACCAAAAAATTTATTAAAGTTCTTTGTTTCCGATTTGTCCATCCGTTAGACATAATAGAACAACCAAAGATCTTCCACTCATCCTCATACGCCTTCATCATGTCTTTCACTTCAGTGACCTCATTATTCAGCAAAGGCACGCGAATCTCATGATAACTTGGTGGCTTCAATCCAACTCCAAACTGTCTAATGGGCTCCACCATCACCGCAAAACTAGAATGGGTTACATCATTGAATGGGATAACTGCATCATACATCCATTGAGCTATATGTTTACAAGCTCGCCCTCTCAACTCCTTCTTACAGGCTTCATTAATAGAAGTTTGTTTCATTTTTTGTTCAACTCCTTTTTTTGGCACCATCTTTTCAATATTTGGCGCAAAGAAATGTTGGATCGGTAGGCGCCCTTAGAGGGGAGGGGGGAGTGAATAAGGGTTTTCAAAAACTTAAGTTATATTTGGAAAAGTTTTGTAATAATGCAAGATTAAAGACAACAACAAGTCAAGTAAAACAATTGAAATAAAGTAGAGACATGCTTTATTAATATCAAATAAGGTTTTACAAAAGTTGACTTCTATGGCGCTAGAAATCGGTGGCGATGAATAGTAAACTCTTTTTATTTTCTATCCCGACTCGCATCCCCACTAACCGGTGACCCTAGCCTATCCTCCCCGGATTCGGCCTCAAGCCGCTCTAGCCAACCCCTCCTCGGATGTGGCCTCGAGTACCCCCTAGACCTAGCCTAGATCTAGTTGCCAACATGAGGCGAGTTTCCCCCTAAGTCCTACCCAGACCTAGTCGCCAACACGAGGCGATTTCATTAACCGTTTACAAGAAAGATATGAAATAAAATAACAACAACAATATTAAAACTCCCCCTAAGAAACTTCTGAAGTCGGAGATGAACGATCGCTGTAGAATAAGTGAGGTTGAAGCGATCCCTCTTTGGATGTAGCGCGATGAAGTCCTCCTTCAGAAACTCTCTAAGCGCTTCAGAAACTCTCGGTCATATAAGACTTTGGAATTCTGGCACAAGACCTCTCTTCGGAATCAGCACACCACACGAGAAGAGAAGGGTCCATTATATAGCCTCAGCGCTAGCGCCTGCGCTAGTGCTACCGCTGGCGCTATCCCATATTAGGACATATTCTGCGCGGCAAAATCTTCAATCGGAGGAAACATTTCTCTCTTGCCTACTTTGCTCCTCGCTATCGCCTGCGCTATCGGATATCGCCTGGCGCTATCTCCTTCTATAAGTTCTCCCGGCAATTTCGCTTAAACAAACATTTTGTCCATCGAAATTTCGTCGAACGCAGCTAACATTTCGTCGATCAAGATTTCGTCGAACGCAGTGATGAGCATTTCGTCGAGCGCAACTTACAGTTCGTCGAACGACAGCTAACACCTGCGCTAGTACTACCGCCATCGCTAGTAGGAGTTCTGTATTTGATGGCTCAACTTTGGGGGCAACCTTCTTATGTAATCCTTGAGTCATGTGGACTTTGTTATCCTGCACACTTAAACACACAAGATCAAATACACATAGGTTTTGTTATTCTCAAACCTAGGAGATGCGGAAGACCTTGTTCCAACAAACTCCCCCTTTTGATAATAACAAAACAATTAATGATAAATCAGAGCATTAATATATAAGCATAAAGAACCATACTTGTGTGTGTGTGAGAGTGATGACTTAGGATAATTATTGGTTTTAACATTTAGAATTGCTCCCCCTAAATACATGCTCCCCCTAAGTGAATGCTCCCCTAATATGTAAACTATCATCTTAATTAAGCATGTTAGTTTTATATTTTGATAGCAAATTATATTTATCATGTTAGTTCTCCCCCTTTTGTTATTAGCAAAAGCGGGTAAGGAGACACCACTTAAAGGTTGATAATAAGATAAATGCATGATCGAGCTTGTATAGAGAAGAAAATGATAAGGAGTTTTTAGAATACTTTTCATTGAAATAGATCAGAGTTTAGAGTATCATAATATTTTCATAAATCAGAGTTTGTAGCATAAACAAATACAAGGTAAATGATTTCCGAGTAACTAAACTACCCAGACAATATTTCTACACCCTAGCCCCGTACTAAGTGACGGATGGGCATGAGGAGCTGCAAACATGCCGTAGGTTGGGGTGTTAGTCCCATATGCAAACACTAGACACAACTCAACCTAGCACTCTTTCCCCCCAGTGCCTCGCAAGGCCCTACTGGAACCCTCCCCGGTTAAGGACAAGACATGACTAGAGATAAGGTTATCTAATGTCTACAACCCTACGCCCCCACTATGGTGAGATATGAAGTCATGGATAATAATTATTGGAAACATTTAAGCGTTTTAAATCTAATGACATAGCCTATGGATTTATATTTTTATTTGAATTTATGAAAACACTCACATAGCTATTTTGAAGTCCATTAATAAATCAGAGTTTTAGCATTACAATATTTTCATAGAGATAAATCAGAGTTTTAAAAAAATTTCATGTTAAAAGCAACCAATATAGAGTTTACCAAGCAAGTCTACCACTTGTTGCAAGAAAGGAATTTGAAGATTCAAGTGATGATGCACACAAAGTAAAAGACTTTAAATAAGCATGAAAGCGCAAGGTAAAATAATTATATGGTTATGATGCGAAAGACTTATAGAAATACAAGAAACATTTTATTGCAATCAATGATGATCCATAAAAAGATATATGAATTAAATTTAAAAAAGATGTTTTTGTAAATCATTTTTCAATTAAAATTTTTAAGTTTGACAGTAAAGTAACCAAGCATGAAATAATGTTATCAAAAAGAGATTACTACAATGTTATTTTAATTCACAATTTCAAAACATACCAAACATTGTAGAGAGCATGCTAGGTTATCTAGTGCATTTCATAAATAAAGAGTAGTATAGAATTTGCATTAGGATTCAATACTCATGAGAAGAAGTGTTATGGAAGATAATGATGTGCACATAAGTGTATTTTGAATAGAGTAAACAAATGTTTTAATCAAAAATACAAGAGATATGTAAAGTGAAGAGCACAATAAAACACAAATAATTTTACTTCCACACACTTCAATGCATAAACAAAAATGTACAACTACCAAGGTGTTTTGCACACACAATGCTCATTAAGACTTATTATGGTGCAAAGTAGTGCTTGGGGGATCACATATTTTATTTTATTTTAATATTGAAACTAGTGATCCGGTGTACTTAAGAGTAAGTGGTTTTTATTTTGAAAGAAAGATTTGATTTGCACAAGATATTTTACTATTCTTTCCAAGGTGCTCAACCTCACAACGCTTATTAAGACTTATCAGGAGATTCAAGTAGTGTTTGGTGGAGTTTTCTTTGTCACTTTATTTTATGATTTTTGTTTTGAACAAAGTTCTCCGAATACACTTGTTTTGCAAACCAATAGAATTTATGAAAACGTAACCACTTTTCTTAACTTTTAAAAGTGCAAATAAAAGTAGTGTAGGTAAGATACTTGTGCAATTTTAATTCATTGTATTAATACAAAACATGCACAAGCATTCTTAGATTAAACACATATGTAGACAATGCCAAAATAAGTGAGTGAATAAAGATCATTATCAAACATAAAACATTTACTCATACTTAGATGCCTGCTAAGCGTAGTTCTACACAACTTTTACAATATAATTGATGCACATATTAATAGATATATCAAAGCATGATGAAAACAATGTTCAAAGTAGTTTGAAAAGATAAATTGCAACATTATAGGAGTTCTAAATAATAGATTAAATCATGCTTGATTTTCTCAATGATGTCCATACAGTATTTTTGATATTTTTGAAGAATAATTTTTATTTAAAGTTTGAACTCATAAGATTGATCTTGGACTTCCCGAGGACTACCCTGTGAGAGGTTCGCCCGGTACTAGGTGATGTGATGGGATGATAGCCCAAATCACCCTTTCGCAAGATACATGTAAATAGAAAAGTTGAGTTCAGAATAATCATTTTTGATACTTGTGTTTGTTTTATATTTTTGTATTTGATTTTTGCATATAGGAATAGAAATAAAACAAATAACAAAAAATATTTTTTATAATTTGGCTTTTGTAATTTTGTATTTTAATTTTTCAAAAATCAATTATAGGCATAGATGCAAAAATGAGTAGTACATATAAAATAATATATTTTTAGTAATTTTTCAGAATTTTAAAATTACAGAATAACGAAAAATTGAGCTAGCGCCGACGTTAGGTACTAGCGCCTGCGTTAGCTCACAGAGAGTGCATATTTTGATCATATAACCTAGATTTTCTTCGATTTTGCTTCCGATTTTTCTTAATTATGTTTGTGCAATGAAGTGAAGAGACGAGAAGAAATTGCAAAAAGTTGCGGAAGTTAAATTTTTGTACATGAGTTCCACATTCATTAAAGCTTCATACTCATTAGACCTTAATTCTTGAGTTTTTGCACAACATATGCATGAGTGAAATGATCATAAATAAGTGACATAATATTCATGCAATTTTTCAATTCCGATTAGACATGATTATGATTAAACATACTAGGGGTAATAAAAAATGACACAAATATATTAAATACCTTGTGCATTTTATAAATTCAGTCTAATACCCCTAAAATACACCTTTTAAATCCATTTTGACACTTATTTCATTTAGTCTTAATAATATCATATAACAAATTTAGTTTTTCAAGATTTCTATGACTTTTAGGAAATGGATCTTAGAAGGTTAAAAATAAAAGGATAAGTAGATCACTTGAAAAATGATCAACAACAACAACAGAACCCATATAGTCCCCAATCATTGGGGGTATGGGCGGGCGAAGATTGGAAACAGACCTAACCTTTGGCCCTATGCCCAAAGTGGCTTCTCTCAGAGGAGAAAGACCGAACCTTTGACAATAGATGCACAAAGTGGCTGCTCACAGATTACCACTGAAATAGTGGTCCCCTATACCGTCACGTTTGCTGCGGAATCATGCCCTCAAATCAAAGCCAAAGACATCAGAGAGGGCAGACTCAAGAATCCATTTTGATTTATGTGCACATAACCATGCTTCCTTCATTCAGCATCCAGAGCATTGGTCTTGCACAATAACTTGAAAAATGATATGACTTTTTATTCAACTTTATTCAATTTCATTTATTTATAAATTTTGATTTTAAAATGTGAAAGTCATATCACAAGTTATATAAAGTGATCATATCATGATGGTTCAACAAAAAGGAAAATAAACAAAAAAAAATTGGTTAGGCATATCATGAAGTAGATTGGTGATATTTCATTTTTAGTTGATTTCTACTTCATGCAAATGATTGGATACTAATGAATAAGAGATTTGGGTATCCAAAGAGGACCAAGTGTGGTGGTTGCTTTTGCGGAGATGGAAGTGAATGAGCCCTTTTGAGTGGAGTTTGTGTTTCATCTTTAACTTTGGGTCTCCATTCAAATCTTGGTTTAACATTATTTTTAGTTTTCAAATTTCCATAATCATTTACTTGAACATTTGGATCAAAAAGTTTTTGAATTTATAATTTGAAGGAAATTTGTTTGCATTTAATTTTAGGTTGGGAGAAACATGATTTTGTAAATTATGGTAATTTTGGTTTTGATTTACAAATCCTTTATGTTCCTTACTCCCATTTTTAAACTTAGGTAAGATGTTCATATTCATATTCAACTTGTTTTTAGATATAGTTTGATATTGTGAATTTGTATTTACAATTTTCATAAGCAAGTTGATTTTTGATTTTAATTCATCATTTTTAATCTTTAAATTATGTCTAGCTTTATTATAAACGATTGTGCTATTTTTAAGTGTGAAAACAATTGAATCTATATGATCTTGATATTTATTTCTATATTCATCAAATGTTTCATCAATCTCTTTAATTTCAATTTTATAGTCTTTGCACTTAGCACAATCATTTTTCAAAGATGAATTTTCTAAACATATTCTTTCATTTTGTTCTTTTATAAAGAGAAGTTCCTTTTCAAGTTCGTTGCATTTTTCTTTTAAATCATCAAATTCCATATAAGGTGTAATGTTTTCAACTAAGGAGACATGGGTAGAACTAGATGAATTAGAATTTGATTCTTCATTAATATTTGCCTTTAAATTTTTATTTTCTAAGCGCAAATGTTTATTAGCATTTTTTAATTTCTTAATTTTGCGCTTTGTAGTTTGAAGCAATTGTAATGAAGAGATAGAATTGCAAACAATAAGATGATTTGATTTCCTTACATTGCTTTCGGGAGAGGCATGAATTGAACATATAGTTTCTCTTACATCTTTTTGGCATTCCTCTTCCGAAGACATTACTTCTTATTCTTTTCCATTTGATGTGAGCTCCATTGATCCGTCATGAGAGGAGCATTCTTGAAGACTTGTGCAAGCTTGCATATTCTCCGGTTCTTGTGATTGTTCCATACCTGTAGAAGAAGAATCATACATTTCTTCAAGGAATTTCCATACTTTGTAAGCACTAGAAAAACAGTATATTAATTTTGAAATGTCGTGAGATAAAGCACAGAAAATACTATTTAAAGCTTTTGCATTTAGGTGACGTTCCTTTTTATTTGTTTCATCCGCTGGTCTAACTATTGCTATATCTCATGCATTGATATCTAAATTTTTAATAAACTTTTCCATTAAAAATTTTCACCCTTTATAATTTCTCCCTCCGAATAAAGGTGGTTTAAGAGATTTTTCTTCTTCATAAAAATTTACCCCACTAATAGAAGCGAGATCATGAGACGCCATTATTCCTGGTTGTTAAGCCGATTGGAATAAAACCGCTCTGATACCACTTGTTGGATCGGTAGGCGCCCTTAGAGGGGGTGAATAAGTGTTTTCAAAAACTTAAGTTATATTTGGAAAAGTTTTGTAATAATGCAAGATTAAAGACAATAAGAAGTCAAGTAAAACAATTGAAATAAAGTAGAGACATGCTTTATTAATATCAAATAAGGTTTTACAAAAGTTGACTTCTATGACGCTAGAAATCGGTGGCGATGAATAGTAAACTCTTTTTGTTTTCTAACCCGACTCGCATCCCCACGAACCGGTGGCCCTAGCCTATCCTCCCTGGATTCGGCCTCAAACCGCTCTAGCCAATCCCTCCCCGGATGTGGTCTCGAGCACCCCCTAGACCTAGCCTAGATCTAGTCGCCAACACGAGGCGAGTTTCCCCCTAAGTCCTACCCAGACCTAGTCGCCAACACGAGGCGATGTCATTAACCGTTTACAAGAAAGATATGAAATAAAATAACAACAACAATATTAAAACTCCCTCTAAGAAACTTCTGAAGTCGGAGATGAACGATCGCTGTAGAATAAGCGAGGTTGAAGCGATCCCTCTTTGGATGTAGCGTGATGAAGTCCTCCTTCAGAAACTCTCTAAGCGTTTGGTGGGAGATCAACTCTCGGTCATATAAGGCTTTGGAATTCTGGCACAAGACCTCTCTCCGGAATCAGCACACCACACGAGAAGAGAAGGGTCCATTATATAGCCTCAGCGCTAGCGCCTGCGCTAGTGCTACCGCCGGCGCTATCCCATATTAGGACATATTCTGCGCGGCAGAATCTTCAATCGGAGGAAACATTTCTCTCTTGCCTACTGTGCTCCTCGCTATCAGATATCGCCTGGCGCTATCTCCTTCTATAAGTTCTCCCGGCAATTTCGCTTAAGCAAACATTTCGTCGACCGAAATTTCGTCGAACGCAGCTAACATTTCGTCGAGCAAGATTTCGTCGAACGCAGTGATGAGCATTTCGTCGAGCGCAGCTTACAGTTCGTCGAACGACAGCTAGCGTCTGCGTTAGTACTACCGCCAGCGCTAGTAGGAGTTCTGGATTTGATGGCTCAACTTTGGGGGCAACCTTCTTATGTAATCCTTGAGTCATGTGGACTTTGTTATCCTGCACACTTAAACACACAAGATCAAATACACATAGGTTTTGTTATTCTCAAACCTAGGAGATGCGGAAGACCATGTTCCAACAAGAAAATATCTATCGGTCCTTTCGGCCGGGGCTTCTTGGAGAAACCTTCTATTATATGAATCTTATCCACATTGTCATCCATTTCTTCATCACCTCCGAACGTATCTACATTTGCAAAATCAGGAAATGCGTGCTTGTTTGTGTTGCTTGCACTAGCTTTTTTGTCCATGAACTCCTGCAATTCCAAGCGTACATATTCGAGGCATTTAAGACATGCTTTGGTATTCCTAAAGCCCCCAACGATGTGTTGTTTGGCACGATAAATTCCTCCCTTCGTAACTTTTTCGCAGAAATTACAAATCAAATCATTTTTGTTGTTTGAATTTTGTGGTCGCGCTTATTTCCAGCACGGATCTTTGTTTGATTGAGTAGTCGATGAACCAGAGCCGCTCGCTTCCATTAAATCCTATTAAACAGAATCAATTGCATAATTTTCAAAATAAACAATAGGCATTACAAAAAGCACACAATTTGGAAAAAAAAGGGAGAAAATAATTCATATAATGCGCTCAAAAAGGGGAGAAAATAATTCACCTTCAAGCACTAACGGTGGTGTGGATGCAAGGTAACGACTATGCCGACGAGGAGCAATGGAGCCGTCAAGCACGCATCAGCGAGGAGTTATCCGGCTCTTGTTGACCTACCCGGCTACCCCTGCATCAAAATGCCATTGGCTTGATGAGTGGTTTATACCTAACTAAGAGCAACAATAAAAATTTAGGTTCCTTATGATGAGTGGTTTAGACCTTACTATGAGCTATTACAAATTGCTACCAGCAGATCCATGCACAAAAAAGATGGGAAATTGCTACAAGCAGATCCACTAATATGACTTGAGTTTCACCTTCAAGCACCTACCAGGCGCCGGCGAGAGGAACATCAGCGGAGCACTTACCCAACGGCGGCGAGAGGAGCAACAACAGATCACTTACCCAGCGACGGCGAGAGGAGCAGCAACGGATCACTTACCCAGCGGCGGCGAGAGGAGCAGCAACAGATCACTTACCCAGCGACGACGAGAGGAGCAACAACAGATCAATAACCCAGCGGCGGCGAGAGGAGCAGCAACGGATCACTTACCCAGCGGCGGCGAGAGGAGCAGCAACGGAAATTCCGATAGGAGCAACGGAAATGCGGACTCGGACCCTAAATCCAAAACCTAAATAATGATACTGCACGCTAGGCGCTCGCCTAAATTGCGCCTTAAGGCCCGCTAGGCGCTCTCCTAGGCGCGCCTGGGGCGCGCCTAGCGCACGTCGCCCGCCTAGCCCGCCGCTAGGTGCATCTGCTTGCGCCCTGTGCGCCTGGCGCCTCAGGCGTGCTTAGGCGCGCGTCTTGATAACGTAGAGCGACACCCAACAACATCAGCTTCAGGAGGGGTAAGGACAAGAGTCCATGTGCCCATAAGCGGACATTTCCTCATCCATAGCGGCCTTCCAACACGGTAAGGCAAGAGCTTCATGATAAGTAGTCTGGATGATGGTGGCAGAGATGGCGAGAGCAAAATCCCTGCAAGAAGGGCTAAGGTGTACCTACGATACTACATCATTCATGAAATGTTGAGTGCATGCTCGGACCCCTTTGTAGAGTGCAATGGGAACATCAAGATTCGAGATGGCGTCATTGTTGGATCCTTCTGAAGAGTAGAGAGTTGGCCTGAGAACTGGCGGTGGGAGTCCTAGAGTAGATGCGGGAATGGTGGACCATGAGAAGGTAAACGTGACAGTAGAATAGGAGGTTGTTGTGGTGGGATGTCTGGTGGGGCAGCATGAACGACGAGAAAAGAGAAAGTATAGGTGGGAGGATCTTCTAAAGTGACAGGTCTAGAGTTGGTGAAGAAGTATGAAGTTAACTCAAAAAAGGTAACATCAACTGAAACAAATTGCCGTTTGAGAAGAGGTTCGTAACACTGACATCCCTCCCTAAGTTGGGGAGTACCCGATGAAGATACACTTGATAGTGCGAGCGGAGTGTTTGTCGCGACCAGGCGCAGGAGAGTGAACGAAGGTAGTGCACCCAAACACCCGAGGGGTAAGGGAGAACGGAGTGGCGTCAAGATATAAGATAGAAAACAGAGTCTTCCTTTGAAGGGTGGTGGAGGGAAGACGGTTGATAAGAAAATAAGAAGTGAGGATATCATGTCCCCAATTGGAGTGGGGTACATTTATCTTACAGAGAAGAGTTCGCGCAACATCCAGGAGATGACGATTCTTTCGTTTCGCCACTCCATTTTGTTATGAAGTATACACACAGCTGGTCTGATAAATAATACTATTAGACATGCAAAAAGAAGAGAATTGACTGCTCACACACTCTCTGGCATTATCAGTGCAAATAACCTTTAAAGAAGCACAAATTGTGTGCAAATTTCATTATAAAAAATTACAATAAGAAGTTCACAGCGTTCTTTAAGAAGATATACTCAAGTACAACGAGAGAAGTCATCAATAAAAGTTACAAAATACAAACTGCCCCTACCAACATACTTGTTAGGATAAGGACCTCAGATGTCCAAGTGAAAAAAGTCAAATGGACAAAAAAACTTCTACATAATTTGGGAGGATGGGAAGAGCGGTGATACTTGCCAAATTGGCTAGCCTCACAATCTAAGGTGGAGACCTCCGTCGTGAAAGATAGCGGGAGCTGGTGTAACAGACGTAGTGGAGGTTGCCCAAGGCGAAGATGCCACTGAAGCAGAGAGTTGGAGATGGCGGATGCAGAGAGAACGGGAACTACATTAAGGAAATAAAGACCCCCACATTCAGTCCTAGTAGCAATCGTCCTCTTGGAGCAAAGATTCTGAAAACAACAAGCACTAGAGGTAAACGAAACAGAGCATTGTAGTTGCTGGGAGATAACACTAACAAATCACTTGTTTCAGCTTTATGATCCACAAGGTTGTCATCCTCTTAATGACTTCAAGCACATCAATCACTGTGAAGAACAAGCAAATTAAACTCAGGAGAGTTCTATAATGAGAGTTCCACCTTGTGTCCCCTTTCCCTTTGAGTGTTCTTTCTTGATTCAAGCTTTTTCTTGTTAACTTCGTCACTGTAAATTTCTTCAATAACTTTTGCTATCTGCTTCTCTCGGTGAATGTCTTTACGCTTGCATGATGCTCCAACAACATTTGTTATAATTGTTATCAAGCTAAAAAAAAGAGCAAACCTTGATGTGTTTTTTTGCAACCACAACGAATGTCAATTGAAGTTGATGAGCAAAATAATGAACTTAGAATGCAGATGAATTTTCAGCCATAATCAATATTTTAAGCCCATTGAATTCACCTTGCATGTTACTTGCCCCATCATACCCTTGACCCCGCAAACTTGATATACTCAACCCATGTTTAGCAAAAGAAGATTCAACGACCGCCTTTAGTGAAGAAGCTGCAGTATTTTCTACATGCACAATGCCTACTCTATTACACTTTTCTTTTCATTAACATAATGTAAAACAATTGTCATTTGCTCTTTAATTGAGGAATAATTTAGCTTGGATAATACCTTTCATGATAAAATTTGTAGTCTCTATTGCTGCAACATGCACAATATCCCTTTGAATGCTTGGTGCTACTAATTAAAGATTTTTAGGAGCATTTTTAATACAACTTTACTTATTTTGTCATTATGGTCGGCGAGGAAGTGAAGGAGTTTAAGAAAGTTTCCTCGGTTGCTTGATTCATAAGATTTATCATGACCACGGAAAGCTAATCCCTGCTTTAGAAGTAACCTAATGCAATCCACCGATGCTTCTAAGCATGTGCGATAATCCATTCGAGCTTGGTCAGATTTAGTATACAAAGCAATTTCAATGTGTTGATTTTGGTTCATCGATTCTATACAAGTCTTCAAATATTGGTTGTGGACGCTATTAATATTTCCCACATGAACCTCTAATCTATCTTTATGTTTCCGATTTGTGAACCCCCGACTAACAAAAGCATCTCTGCCGCCTTGGTCACTATGCATAGACATGAATAAATAACAACATAAGCAAAATGTAGCATCTTTTATTATGCGTAACTGTATTCTTGAAACCACGAACTAATAAATCTACGCGACTCATTTCCAAAAACTCTTATTGGGTAAAATATGATTTTTAGTGTGGAAAGTTTTTTTCCTGCAGATACCATCTTCGAACCTTCTCTCTCTCATTAGGCTCATAATAAAAAATATTCTTCCGTAATCCTGGGATCGCTGGAGGATCATCTACATTGAGTTCTAATCGTGCTCTACTGGAAGAACTAGATGATTCTTCGCTTGGTTTTCTTGTAACATTCTTTTCCATGATTATGCTATTCGTCAAGATAGTGATTGATCTAAAATAAAAGTACAAAAAATTATTTACCAGTAAAAGATGCTCACCGGAAGAACTAGATGTATTCTAAATTCTAATAGTATTTACCTCAGACAAAATGTTCGCCTTCTCTAGTTCTCTTAATTGTTACTTACTAACCTGCTCATGAACATAAGAAAAGAAAAAGAAAGAGCAAGTCACGATTCAACAATAGGAATTCACGATACATACGAACATGAGGTATACCAAGGTCTTCAATCCGCCAACTGCCAACTGCCAACTGCCAAGGTCTTCATTCTGCAATGCCAGATTTTTGTGTTACTCCAGATGGCCTTGAGAAGTTAGTTTTATATGTAATAGCAACGTACAAAAATATGCCTATAATTATCACAGAAAAAAGGTAAGAATGAAAGGTGGAGGAATTGGGTTGTTATACACTGTGCTTTATTAAACATGAAATGATGTGTTCAACTTAAGTATCAGTGAGCTTTATTAAACAGGATTACCTAAAAGTAAGAGCAGGATAATCCTAAAGCTCAGTGTCTAATAAACAGAAACAAATTAATTCAATAATTAATAAGGGATGTGTGATCAAATTCAAACCTCATTAAGGATGGGGATTAAGCCAAAGAAAATTAAAAAGATTTTGTTGATTCCCCAAAATGCAGAAGAAACTAAGATAACACAAAGGGATGGCCTGAAACTGAAAGTCCAAAACACCCTTCCAGACTTAAAACATTATAGCCATGAAAAATGAAAAGAACAAATTGCTGAAGCCTGAAGAACCAACTACAAAATTGGTTGTTCAGTTCTGAATTTGAGTTCTTCACCCTACACAATTGGTTGTTCCGATTTTGAGTTCTTCGCCGTACACAATCAGGAAACTCACATTCAAAAATTAGGTCCAAAACTCAAAAATTGTGCCTGGTCCAAAACTCTCATTCAGAAATAAGGCACGTGTGATCATCGATTGAACTCAAAACTCTAAAGCATTTCATGACCATATCAGAAATTTGGGTAAAGAACTCAAAAATCATGAAAAAATCCTGCATACATCACAAGATACATACCACTAGGTCCATTGCCAGACGCCACTGCCGATTGCGGAATAGGGGAGGACCAAAGGAATGAGGAAGTTTCTGCAGTTCGCCGTTGCCAAAGGGGGTTCGCAGAGTCAGGGATGCAGAGCTTTCGCCATTCGTTGAGCCCAACGGAGGACTTGTGATGGGGAGCAGCCCGCCCGACCCGTTCGGGTCTACTCGCGACGACCACGAGCGCAGTGATGATTGGGACCGCTCATTTCGAGCGGCTCGACGAACTTTGTATTTTTGTCTCTTGTCATTTTTTATTTAGAATTGTAATTTTATGTTTTATTTGAGTCATAGTGTTCGGCCAATCATAGCCGTTCATTGGTCCTTAGAAATCTATAAATAGAGGGTGATGGCTCTCATTTTAGGCATTGAAGATTGGAGTCTAGAAGCCCAATCCTTGATCACTTCGGTGCCGAAGCCGACTCCGGGTGCGAAGCCCGAGCTTGTTCTCCCTTCCCTATCCCTTGGCCGGCCAAGCCATACTTTCCCCCTAGTGGCCGGCCAACCTGCACCTCCTCCAACGCAGCAGCCTCCCCCCTCAACTATAGCAGCCGGCCATCCACCTCCTCCGACACAGCAGCCTCCCCCCTCCAATACAGCAGCCTTCTCCACCGTCCTCCATCCCAACTACAGCAGTCAGCCATCCAGCCCCTCCAACACAGCAGCCTCCCCCTCCAATACAGCAGCCTCCTCCACCATCCTTCAGCCCATCTACAGCAGCCGGCCAGCCCATCATCCTCCTCCACCACCACAACAACAGCCAACCCTCTCCACCCCCATCTTCATCTCCCACAAAGGAAAACAGCCCCCCTATACCCCATATAAAAACATCTCCGGCGATCACCGAAGTTCGTCTCCGGCCACCTCCGGTGATCCTCCAACCCCTACCCTTCATTTTCCTATCACTTTACATTTTCCGGCGACCGCCAGAAAATATTTTCGGCGACCACCACCACTGGCAACCACCTCTGGCCACCTCCAGCCACCCTCCACCTCCACCACCACCTATAACCACCATAACTACCCACTACCCCACCATTTCCACTTTCCTAAACTTTAGGAATTAATTCATGAAGTTAAGGATAACCACCTCTCCCACTACCCCCTCTCTGTTTTCCCCCTCTAATTCACGTGGAGTTCATCTTGCTGACTCCTCCAATTGCTGCCATCAACTACAGCCCCCCTCCCAATTAAACCCAACCCCTCTTCTCCTCTCGTGGAGCCACATCAACCCCCAATCCAACACTCATTACCTTGCAGAACTGCCCTACCGCCCCCCCCCCCCCCCCCCCCCCCTCTGCTGCAGGAAGGACACTTCCTGCTGTCCAGCACGACAAAACCACCCCCTGGGATTAATTCCAGGACTCCTGCTAAACCTCCACACCTCTCATACAAGTACACAACCTCCCCATCCCCCAGATTGCTGTCCAGGCATCCAGAACAACAATCTTCAGTTGCTTATTGCTGGAAAAGTACCTCCCAACACCATCATAATTGCTTTCCCAGTTCTGGACAACTCCAAACAGCTTCTGAATGCTGAGCTTACCCCGAGCAGCCCTCTAAAGAGTACCTCCAGCCCTCCCTTCTCCATCGTTTGCAAAGTTCTAAGGTGTGTTATTATTTCTTTAAATGTTGGGTCTTGTGTTTATTCTCTACTCGTTGAGATAGTAGTCTGTAAGTCTTGTTTCCGTCATTTTGGCCTTTGTGATTTCCTATTTAAATAGTATTTGCTTTCGCGCACTCTCGCGCCCATACGCTTCTCTTTGTTACCTTGGTTTTAAATTGCTTTAATTCAATTGTGAAAAAATTTAGTTATATGGTTTATAAATTTTGTTTTGCAAGTCTGAATTCGCCGAACATTTGCATCTGAATTTGCATCTACTCCTAGGTATCATTAGTGCCTTACCCTACGTCAACTTGCTTACAACGTTCGTCGAGCGTAGAGGAGGAATCACACCTGGTTTTCATCGAGCCAAGCGGACGCGCAGAAGCAGGAATGACGAATCCTAGATTTGCGAAAAAAATTCAGTGGGTAGCTGCCCACACTCGGCCTATAATAGGTCCGCCCCTGCATGAGCAGAAAAGCTCGTGAACAGCTCACGAGCAGAAAAGCTCATGAACAACTCATGAGCAGAAAAGCTCGTGATCAGCTCAAGCTTGACTCGAGCTCACGAGTCAAGCTCAAGCTCCATATATTGATCTCGAACTTGAGCTTGAGCCTGTATGTATGAGTTCGAGCTCAAAATAACAAGCACGTGCTTCAGCTCGAGCTTGCAAATTTTGTCGAGTTCGGCTCGAGCTCGACTCGTTTGCACCCATAATTTAGGTGCAATTATGTTAAGTTTATATTTTAATTTCATTTAAAATAATTATCATTTTGTTGAGTTTGAAGTTAAATATATAATTATTTGTATGTGGATAATTATTCGCCTTTAGTTTATCAGTTTTATTAGGTCTTATTATTTTATAAATAGCAATCCATGACTTGCAATCTTGATTGAGTAGAAATGAATGACAACTATTAAAGCCAGTTGCTATTATGTCACTTGTGTGAGAACCTGTTCTTCTCTCCCTAGTGGGAGAAAGATCTGTTGGAGTTGTCGCATTTAAGTTACTTTTGTATTTCAGTCTATGTATTAGTGTCTTTAAGTATATGTGTATGGGTTTAGTCCCACATGGTCTATTCAAGTTTCTTGCCTCCTTGTAATCCTTTAAATACCTCTGTATGGGATGAATAATATGTACTTTCTATTTCTCCTCTTTACTTCAACATGGTATCAAAGCAGAAATTGATTCCTCCCTGAAATTTCTTGCCCTAAAATTTCATACGTTGTCGCCCTGAGATTACTCACTGGTGTCTTCCGCTCTTTTTTCGAGTTCAACCTTCTGCGCTGATCGACGTCGCTTGCTTGCCACTTCAAATCCATCCACTGAGGCTGTTTTTTCTGTCGCTGATCCTCGGATCAACTAACGGTCTCCCGTGACATCCACGACATCGACGGCTTCGACGACATATTTACCAATCACAGATCCCGTCGAGCTCGTTCGCTCTCCCATTTCTTCAATTCCGCGCATCTACGACTAGTTGGCGACCACTCTTGACACTTTTTCTGTCACGGATCAATATTTCTCCACCAAAGCCGATCCAGTCGACAGTCTCGTGGCCTTTGACGAGCAACGATGAGCCCGCCACTGCTCCAGATCTCATCGCTCGCTGAACTGTAGCTTCCGCACCTCTCCCCACATAAGCTGATCTTGTCGATCGCTGGCCTCGACGATCTCCCGTCACAGATCCCGTCCGTTGATCCCAGCGATGACTCCTCCGCTGCTTCAAAGCTAGACGACGATCTCCCTTCTCCAGATCTGTGCAGCTTCCTGTGTTTATCTGCGCCTGCGCCTCCTGACGTCGATCTCCATTCCGATCTTCATGTGTGTGCTAAACGCCGATCTCCCAGCTACCTACTGACTACGTGTGATGGATGTTGATCTCCCTGTGCTTCATTCTCTGCTTTCGACGCCTCTCCAATGACCTTTGCTACTCCAACTTGCTGTAGTCTATTGTTGGGCTTCTTCAGATCTATGTCGGCTTCATCAACTTGCTGCAAACGGCGTGGATTTCATCGACTTCCTGCAAAACGCCGGTGCTTTCTTGGGCGACCGTCCAGTCCTAGATCCGTCTCCGCTGCTGCTCATCGAAAAAGCTCCCGGCGACTTCTTCCCAATGATGGAGTCGTTGCTTCAAGGGTGTTATCCTCTTGCCGATGATGGAGAACTTCTTGATGGTCTATTTGTCTTTATGTTGTCTTCTGTTATATTGTCATTGTCTGTGTCGTCCTAATGTTTGTTTTGTGTGTGTTTTTATGCCTTCATGCATGTGTGTCCCATGTGAGGGGGAGAGTTGGCGTCGAAGGTGACTCGGGCCCCGACTACGGTTGACCCCACAGTGGAATTCGTCCAAGTGGACCCCCACATGTGGGATGTTCGTCACCGCGGTGGTAATTCTCGACTTTCTCCTTTCCCACAAGGCCCAACACACTTATGTCTGTGTTGCTCTTTGCATCTCCCATATTTCCTCATTTTGATAGATGCATGTGCTCCGATACGAACTTTCTATGTGGATGTCTCGTTGTGTGTTTAAATGTACACACTCGACCCCACATCGTCCGTTACCGTGTTTCTTCCACATGATTTCTCCAGCATGGATGATGTTGTCATACCACTGTGTGTTTGTGGTATAATCGTGTGTATTGCTCGTGTGTTTTGTGCGCTCATGTCATCGCACCCCGAGCCACCACCGATATCCATCTTTTTTCATCTCTACCTCAATTTCCTTTATCAACATATGACATTTTCAAGCTGTGGGGTTTACCCTCTAGCTTAAGGGGGAGTGTTGTAGTTATCACATTTAAGTTAATTTTGTATTCCCGTCTATGTATTAGTGTCGTGGGTTTAGTCCCACATGGTCTATTCAAGTTTCTTGTCTCCTTGTAATCATTTAAATACCTCTTTACAGGATGAATATTGAATACAATGTACTTCCTATTTCCCCTGTTTACTTCAACAAAATCTACCCATGGCCCAAGTGTGTTATAGTGGATCCCATGCCCACTTCAAATTATTTATCATCACAATGACAAAATAGTGTTTTTATACCTTTAAGTGGTTGCTAGTATTATTATTATTTTCCAATCTGATTTGCTTTCGTATGTAAGACTGCGGCTTCGTTTGGCGCAGCTTATTTGCTCCGGTGAGTTTGGTCAAAAATGTCATTATCATAGAAGGTATGTTTGGCAAGACAAAGGTTATGACCGCTATAAAGAAAATAAACTAGTTTTGAGAATAAAATGCATGAATTTTTTTAGGTGAGGTCGGGCGTTCACGAAGCCTACATTAAGTCTCATACAAAAGAGTGGATCTTTCTTTTGGTGCTAGGGCGAAATATAAAACAGTCCATAGGCAAAAGATAAGCTCCAACTTTGGAACAAGAATAAGTCTATAATTAGCTTAATATTTTGTAAACAAGTAGAATCATAGTTTCATTATCATCCTCTTCATTTCTCGCTGCATCAAACTGTTGCCCTTTTAAAATTTATAAATTAGCAGAAATATGTAGAAAAGCCTTCTTTGTCGTGATAATTAAAAATACATATATATATAAATGTTCCTTCCAGGTGGCTCTCTTTTGCATGGGTATGGGTGGAATCATGTATTTCTTAGAGCATGAGCCAGAAACCATGGCTCCCCTTCTCCGGGGCCTCATCCGTAGATTCCTAGCGAGCAGAATCAGCAACCCCAACCCACCGCCCAGTAAGAAAGCCTCGTCTTACTCGTATCTGCGGACCCTCGGTGCAATCGACAGCACTAAGTTGAGGGAGAACGGTGAGAACGAAGCTGCAAAATACGACCTCGAATCGATCCCCGGCTTATAGGTATTTTCTTTCGACTCTCTCTCTCTCTCTCTCTATATATATATACATATATCATTGAGCGGGGGTTTCAGGTGAAACTGCTGCAATAAGCCAGACATGCTGGCGTTTTGTTCTAATTATGATCGCGAAAGAGTTTGATTCAATTCAACTTTGGAACACACACACGGCATTTGATTCTTGTATTTACTATGTTGATGCTCTCTTGCAGCCAAAATTAATTGTCCTTTTGCCATTTGAGCGTATGATTTGTTGTTGTGGATGCTTTCTTATCCTCATCAACTCGTTATGTGATTGGAGTTTATTTCGGTTGGGTGCGAGCGAGACGTTTTCTCTACTTGATTTATTGCTCGTGGCATTTTTGATTCACCAAATCGGGGAAATGAAAGTGTTTGGGTAACCTCTATTTTTAAGCTTCTGTGTGGTGACAAGCCAAAATCTATGTTTTGAGCTCTATTTTTTGTAATGGAGTTTTATTTTTCATTGGAGGCAACTGCACCTATTATTTTTGTTGAAGAAACTTTTCATAGCATTTGTTGAAGAGATTATTATTGAGTGATGAGTTGAGCATGCAAAATTTGTTGAACTTTAGAATTTGTTGGCCAAGCGACGGATGCTTGCACTTCTCTTCATAGCGACATTGCTCGCATAAATGCTGCGGCTTGAGCGTGCCCCGCTATGAGGATTTCCCGTGTTTGGGTATTGCTCTGGCCTCCTTAATGAGGATAGATCCTCCAGTAAACTCTGAATTGAATTGCATGCAAGACAAGTTATGTTGTTGTTCATCCAGTAATAAGTTCATTTCAAAAGAAACTAGAGACCTGCATTGATTCAATGCTTACAAGGTTTGGAAGTGTGACTTATTCCAAAATCTGAGATTTGATTTTAAGTAATAAAATTGGGAATAGTTTAAATTAAGCTGCTCGATCGAAACTTTCACGAGCAAAGTCGTGCGATAACCAACCCAGAGCTGCAAACACACGTTAATATCTAACAACCGAATGTTGAATTAGTACGACCTAATATTTCATAGTCCAGCACTTTTAAGAAATGAAAATGCGAGACAATTGGGCAAGCTCTGAATTAAAGGTCTAATTAAAATTAAGCATAAAATGTAACTAACATGATTTGAGCATTAGAGAAAGTAGAGGTATAGGAGAAAGAACTTGTGAGTTGGGAAATTTTGCCGCAAGGTGATTGACAAGGACCCGAGGCCTTAGAGCTGACTCGAAGGCGTCGGGTTGGAGGTCGTCGGTTGGCTGGAGTTACGAAAGGACAAATATGCGCTGCAGCTGGAGGTCACGCCACAGCCGACGGGGGAGTGCCGGCATTGGGTTACCCTATTTACATGTGATGATTTATTTAGATAACACAGCCCCAACTTGTTCCATTCAATATAATAAAAGTCAAGCAACATTCATGGGCTGTAAAAATAGAGTAGTGTTATGGTCACCATAAAAGCTGTGGACACAGCGGCAGCAAATTATGATGAAGTGTTTTGGGGTTTGCTCCTGAAGTCTTCGCTATAAGGATTCCTCTCCGCCCCCGGAAGCCGCCTCCACTGTCAGAACCCCCCTCCATTCCTTCTCTAGGCTGGTCGAATACCGAACCTCCTGTTCGCCGTTTCTTCTCCATAGCTTCAAGCCGGCAGCATCTGTATACCCATTTAGGTCCCGTCATGTAAATAAATGTATTGATTGAATTCTTAGAATGCATTTGTTCTTGTTGGTCTTGGTGATGCATTTATTCTTGTCGGCTTGGCGCAAGTGAGAGTTGAATACAACATTGTCTAGAACAAATGGTGGGAGGATGTTCAAGAAATTGAACAAATGGTGGGATATCAACATAGTTCATTGAAAATGATTAAAAACTTGAATTTTAACCATATTTTGTTTAACTAATGTTTTTAACAAGGTTTTAAGAACCGGACCGTAGAACGAATCGGTGGGATCAGAGGTTCAAGGTCTGACCGGTTGGACCGGTCGGACCGGGGTTGAACCGTGATGTAACTTAATAAATTAATGTCTTTACAAAATTTTAAATTCAAACTTTTACATAATATATAATAGATATTTTAATTTATAAATATATTTTAATTTATTCAAATATAAATATATTCTCGATTCACCACTCGATTCATTTAGACAATTGTTAACCAAACCTCAGTTTTGGCTATCCGCAACCCTTTTATATGAATTATTACTCATTGTGCATGCATTTTTAGTAATAATGTTCAACACTAAAGTTGTAGATCTCCACGTTATCTACAGCTTTCGTGTTGAACACTTCCTAAAAATGCATGTACATGGCCTATTTCTAAAAAAACACGTAATTATTCATAAAAAAAGGGTTGCGGATAGCCAACTGGGGTGCGGTTAACAATCACCTTCATTTATAGCATCCAAACAGGCGGTAATTAATTTCCTCATGCATTTTGGCCACGTGAGGAGTAGCAGCGGGAAGGAATTTAGTCCCACATCGGGTACACTAAAATAAGCAAATGCTGGTCTTCTATTTAAGCAATGCTGGTCTTCTGTTCAAATAGCTCTAAATATATGCTCGTTTTGCATATTTACCTGGACGGGTCTAAACGGGTGATCAAAAAATACCTTGCTTCAAATCCCAAGGATGGGCAAGGACACTATATCGCCTTTGTTATATAAAAATATACACTTTGTAGTTGGCTTCAAACCGCCCGGTTTCCTCATAACCGGCTCGGTTTACGGTTAACCGGTCTGACCGCCGGTTAACCGGTTCTTTGCCGGTTCTTGATGGAGGCGGTTTTAAGTGCCTGACCGGACCGCCTGATAAATCGGTTCGCGGTTCGACCGGTTCAACCGGGCCTGTCCGGTCCGGTTTTTAATATAGTTTGTGATAATTCGAGATTAGATTCATGAAAATTCAATTAAAATTCATATTTTTTTCAAATTCAAATCCGAATTCAGATTCAAATAATTTTTGAAAACAAATCCGAATAATTTATGAATCCAAAAAATTCACGAATAATAAAATAAATAATTAAATAGTATATATAATAATATAGTAAAATTTAGATTCTATTGAAGTGCTATTTGATTCCGTTCATAAACAACCCAACCCGAACCTACCCATTTGAAATTTTATCAAGACCGACCCTCCAAATTTGGCCCGGTTCGCCGCCCAGATGTAACCATACCAATAACAGCGCAGCACCTGTAAAGTGAATTTTAGATGAACTCAATTTACCAGACACCAATATGTATAAATGGCGCGGAGGTAATAATAATTGTTTTTTCCAGCTAGGTAATGGGTCTGGGCTTGCAGGTCGTGGGGTTTTTTAAACGGGCAGAGTTTTTCCATTTGGGCCTGGGTTAGCCGGGCCTTTTCCATCTGGGACCTTTCCATCTGAGTTTGGGCCTGCTAGCCCAGGACTTTTCCATCTGGGACTGCAGGGATTAACCACTTCATCTGGGCCTGTTGGGCCCGGCCTTTTCATCTGGGCCTCTACCAGACCCAGGCCTCTTTCATATAGGTCTGGGTCTGTTGAGCCCGGATCTTTTCATCTGGGCCTGGATCATTCGGGCCATCCTGAGCCCGGGTCCTAATACCCGAGCAGGGCAGCAAGCCTGATTTTTTTTCTAAAAGGGGCCTTGTTTTCTGGGCCTGAACCGGGCTCAAGCTTGTCAGGATTTTGCCGAGCCGGGCCTAAGCCGGCGGCACGCCAGACCCAATTTTATATGGACAGACCATGAACCAAGTTTAAAATTTGGTTATAAAAAAAACATAAACGACATTTTGACACACTCTCTAATCTTTTGCACCAAAATTTAGTTAGAAATAATTTGTTACATGAAGCAATCCGTGGTGAGGAGACAGCACGAGAATCTAAAGCCTGTAACCTCCATAGCCGCTGTGCCTGCCATAAGATGATGCCGGGAGGGACGAAGAATAGCTCGGGCCACCGAGTTGAGAGTAAGACTGCCCCAACTCAATATTTCCATAGCTGCTCGGCGCCGGCTCTCTGTGCCTTGTGAGAAACTCCTAGAGAGACAAAAAAAAGGTAAATACTAATATACAGCGTATGACACCTTAATAAGAAGGTGGGAACAATGAGAGCTTGTTACCTGAACGATTTGATGGGCCATATGAACCTGTGAAGAAGTTCCTTTAATCTCGACAGTAATTTCATCTGGTGCGCCTATCGTCTCCTGGACGGTCAGAATCGCCCCGCTGGCACGGCGGATATATGCTATATTGCCGCCTCCGATGCCAACGATGTCTTCCGCATAAGATAATGGTAATTGCATTGTCTGAGTTACCTGGAATATCCAAAAGAAATAGAAAGAGTTGAAACAAGAGCAGCTTGAATATGCATGCTCCTCTCAAAAAACAGAGATCGCTTCCATTGAAGAAGAGAGATAAGGCACACAACCTGAAACCATTTGCAGCAAAAAGTAAAAAAGAATAAATAGTAACAGCTGGTTCTTAAATTGTGGTTAGGTGGCAATTAAATTGACTTTCGCTATCAGTGGCTGCAGCCTCCCCCAATGATTTAAAAAAAATGATTTATTTAAGGACTTTTGACATCATATTTTCTCGAGAAAAATGAGAAATTCTCTGCCTCGTGGCATAAGTGGGAGGAATCGTCGTCCAACAGTTTATAGCTCATTGAGTAATCATAGACAGTAGTTTGGAGAGAGAGTTTTGCTGGGGAGTATTGGGTTGGAGGTTGCTACGAGGAAGACGTCTCTCAAGGGCATGTAGTCAGAGTGCGGGTGTATGTGAGGGTTGTGTTGGGGTTGCATCATCTCTGACCCCATCTAAAACAACCTCATCCTTGAGGCTGGGGTTGCATATAGGAAAACACAAATGATTGTTTCTATTTTATTTATGGAAGTTGTTAAAGGCACCGCAATTTCTCCTAATTTAACCTTAAAATTACTCCTCCAAAAACACTAATGGCACCACACTAACTCGCACCGCACTGGCTTGAAAACTGAGTTTATTGCGCCGACCACAAGCCCGCCGGATCCACCGCTAGCCGGATCCACCGATCCCTCATCTCACGGAAACCAATCACAAACTAAGGTTCACATCCACTGCATTCATGAAAAAAATTATGTGTGGTTCTCATTTTTCCGATTGAAGATCTTGTTGGTTGATCCAATTTTTTGAAGTTTCGAATTGTTATTAAATGTGCGATTGTTGTGAAATGTGCTATTGGTATTTCAAGTTCAATTTTATTTATTATTTTTTATAATGTTGAGTAATCATTACTGTGTTATCCTAATTTTCAAAATTACATTTTATTTATTTATTTTTTTATTTGATTTTTTTTATTTGATTTTGATTTGTTTTTTTTTTTAATTTTATTTGTTTTTTATTTTTATTATTTGATTTGTTTTTTTATTTTTATTATTTAATTTTGATTTGTTTTTTTATTTTATTTTATTTTGATATAATTTTTTATTTTTATAGGAATACGAAGACCATGACAATTTTTCTTTTTTTTATTGAAATTTATCGTGTAGATTTATGATTTTTCTTTTTTATTGAAATTCAAGTTGGGTGCATTTAACACTACTCCGGTGCAACTAATAATTTTAGGTCCTTTTAACAAAACATGAGAAAGTGTGGTGCTTTTAACAAAACGGTGCGACTAGCCAAAAGTGTGGTGCCTCTAACAATTCCCTTATTTATTCGTAATTCATTCACGACATTTATTTTGGGCACCGCACTTTTATTTCATGTATTTTAGGATTTCTACAGTTTATTATCTGTTGGGTGTATTCCATTTGATGTGTCTATCTGAAGTCCATTTTTTTACTTTAGATTAGACATGATAACCGTTGATCTGGTTGGACCGGGCTTCAATCATTCTGTAGATATGTTTTCACTCAAAATATATATATGCTTTTACTCAAAGCAGAAAAGAAATAAATATTGAAAATTAGCCCATTTGTTTTTGGACTATCAGTAATTTAATTTTTACATCTTAGACCATTTTATTTATACACTTTCTTTAATACAGGTATTCGGTTTAGCTAAGGACGTTAAATAAAGTGATATTGGAAGGCTGTCCAAAATTTATACTTTATTTCATGCAAATTAATCTCTAATTAGGTGTTTCTCTATTACTACTGATAGCATGTGTGTTTTTACTGTCTTTGTTTAAATTTCTAATGTAAGCCACTGTTCTCTTTTAATTACTACTGTGTTTTATTTCACTTTGGTTAGGATGCAAAAGTCCTAATTTGAATTTGGCATTTTTGGAAGTCATCTATTTACGATTGCTTTAACCTTTTTCAGATTTTTTTTTCAACTCCTAATTCCCAGCTTAAGGCTGCTGTGGAAGAAGGGGACAGCGGACCGGTATAGGAGATGAAGACGAGCTCTTGGTGTGTGCTCGTGGCAAGCAGGACCGGAGGCTCCAACGATTGATATTTCTCTATTTTCAATATTTATTTCTATGCCCATGTGGATATAATGGCTAAAGCAATGAGCATATATTGAAATATTTTATGCTCGGTGACTTGCATCTAAGAGCTGGGCTGACCAATTGTCCTCCCAAACTCATTCTAGTTTATGGGCATAGGTTGTAATGTGCACCAGTAGGGGACTGGGTTTCAACATTTGTTTGTTGGCAGACCTGAAAAAGAGATTGTTGGATACAAGTGAGGGTCTTGGGAAAAAAACCCCTAAATGCTGCCAACAAGGCTATTGTCAAGTTCGATGAAGATGCCGCGACGGAAAAGACTGTTTTGATTATGAGTAAAACCAGGCATTAATAACTCAACTGTGACCGAAGTCATCAGATCCGATGGTTACATTACAAGGAGTTGTCGGAAGATCTGATTGTTGTGGATAAAGTCCTAGAGGGAGTAAAACCTTAGAATTGGAGACGAAAGACCTGATGTAGAGAAGTCAACAACAATATAGTGGAAGGAGCGTCAACGAGTTGGTTGTCTCGGCAGGTCCATAGACATGTACTAATGATACGTATAACATCAGGGGTGCGAATAACATCCCCCATAGTAACTCTAATGAAGTAATACATCCCCCTTTATAACTGCAGGGGGGTACAAATAACACCAGTTCAGTGTGCCAATAGAAAACTAAAGACAATCTACAAAATAAAGATAAGCACGCCCATCACGCGCCCTCGGTCCCTTCCGCTCCAAGTGGAATAGATGCTGGCATCCTCCTAGGCGTGTAGACCCGCCACGGTGTCTCATCGACGTGCACGTCCGTAACAATGCAGCCGTCTGGAAAATAAGTAGTCCTAAAGGCAGTAATCGGCGAACTGGCGACGGAAGCCGTCCCAGGGTAGCCACGCCGTGTCGGAGTCTGGATGATTAGCCCAAGCAACAAAGACCTCCTCTGAGGTGGGGTCTCCCGGAATGAGTCAACGGTGATCGAGTATCTTGGCCGGGTAGTACAACGCCTCGTCGGGATGTGATCCGTGGTGGCATGTTCACCCACCACACGGCGCAACTGAGAAACATGGAAGACCGGTGTATGCGGCTCCTGGCGGGGAGGAGGCGGTAGGCAACCGCGCCGATACGCGCTAGTATCTCGAAGGGGCAGAAGAACCTGGGGGTGAGCTTCAGACAGGGCCCGCGGGCCACTGACAACTGGCGGGGTGCAGCTGGATGAACACCTCCCCCCCCCCCCCCACCTGAAAGGAAAGGTCGCGCCGCTTCCGGTTCGCAAAGGACGACATCTTCTGTTGGGCTCGTAGGAGGTCGTGCTTCAGGTGGTCCAGGGTAGTATCCCGGTCCTGCAGGGCGGTGGCCAGACTCTCTACCTGGCATTCCCCCGGGAGATGACGGACAATAGAGGGTGGCGGACGGCCATAGGCGACCTCAAATGGGGTGGTGTCGGCCGCGTGGTGGTAGGCGGTTTTGTAGGAGTATTCCGCCTAACTGAGCCACTTGGCCCAACCTCGGTGCTGCTCCCCCACGAAACAACGGAGGTACGTCTCCAAACATCGGTTGAGGACCTCGAATCTGAGGGTGGTAAGCAGTGCTCATCAAGGTTGCAGATGTCGGATGTCGGGTTCATGTCGGTTTGAGTTTGAAATGTCGGATGTCGGATTGCGGGGGATATATCGGGGATATTTTACAATGTCTGATTTTAATATTTAAATAAATTTATTCATATATATATATACATAGTTTTTATAAATATTTATAATTGTATACATAATGTATGTTTATAAATTACACAATAAACATATATACACATTGTGTATGTTTATAAATTAAATAAAGAAATGCCGACTGCAATAAACAACATAAAAATCACCAAATGAGAGCAAGATGAGAAAGTCCTCGACGCTAGACTTAGAGAGATGCACGAAATGAAGCACGAAACAAAATATTTTTGTTTGGTCTCTTCAAAAAATGAAAAAATATTTTTAATACTAGACGATATATCGGTCGCGAAATATCGCCCGATTTATCGGGGTTAAACCGATATATCGGGCGATATTTTCAAAAACAACATTTTTGTTTAAAATATCGATGTCGTGGCGTTTTGTCCACAAAACCTTTATGTCGGCCGACATGTCGGACATGTCGGCCGACATCTACAACACGGGTGCTCATGCGAAGGCAAGTACCTTGTAGCCGAAAAAGTGTGGTCCAGAAGGTGCTCAAAAAGAGGGGATCACGATCAATTGAGGAAACTCATGGAGGCGCACGACGCTGCTGATGAAACTCTCCACGACAGTGGAGGCAGTGTAGGGATTTCGGAGGGGAATGAAGTGTCCATACTTGGAAAATTTGTCCACCACGACCAATATGCAGTCGTACCCCTGCGAGCGCAGTAGCCGGGTAATGAAGTCCATGGCCACGTCCTCCCAAATGAGGTCCAGAGTGGGTAGGGGATGAAGGAGCCCACCCGGAAATGCCGCTTCGTACTTGGTCTTCTGGTAGACGAGGCAGCTGGCCACGAGGACTTTGACCTGTCAGAACATGTGGGGACAGTAGAGAAAAGGACGCCAGGCGGCGGTACGTATGGAAGGCCCTCAAGTACGGAAGGCCCCCGCGTGTCCGTCAGGAGGCGAGGCGTGGAACTCGACGAGGAGGCGGGGAATGCTCGGGGACGACGGGGCGAGGGTGAGGCGGCCCTTGAAGAACAGGCGGGGAATGCTCGGGGACGACGGGGCGGTGGCATCGGCGATGAGCGTCGTCCGGATCCCATTCAAAAAGGCATCGGCCTCTACTTCGTGATGGATGGTCGTGACATCTTCCCTAAGCTGCGAGCTCCGGAGTCTGGCTCTGACGAGAGAGGGCATCGGCCGTCAGGTTCGCCCTCCCCAGGCGGAACTCGATGGTGAAATCATAGCCCTGGAGTTTTGCGACCCACACTTGTTGGGCGGGCGTGGAGATCTTCTACTGCAGGAGGTAGAGGAGGCTATGGTGGTCGGTGCGAACCACGAACGCGCAGCCCAGAAGGTAGGGCACCAATGCTGAACAGAGAGAATGAGGCCCATGAGCACATTCTCATATGTGGAGCGGCTGTGGATGGTACTGGAGAAGGCGTGGATGAAGTAGGCTACCGGTCGACCGACCTGCATGATGACAGCTCCCACCCCGGAGACCGACGCGTCGCACTCCACGAGAAAGGGCCGGGAGAAATAGGGCATGACCAACCCCGTTCCGTGCACCAAGGCCCGCTGAAGTTGGCAAAGGCGGTAGCGACCGACCACTGAAAGGGCCCCTCTTCTGACTTCTGCAGAAGTTGTGTGAGGGGCCGAGCCAGCTCCCCGTACCCCTGGATGCAGCAACGGTGGTAGCCAGTCAAGCCGAGGAAACCCTGGGCGTCCCGCCGGGAAGTAGGAGTCGGCCAATGGAGAACCGCCGCAATCTTCTCCTCGTCCATAGCGACCCCCGGGCCGAGATGGTGTAGCCAAGGTAGCTCACCACCACCACTCCAAAGAACACTTCCTTGGGTGGAGCTTGAGATGATGGCGCCGGATGGTGGTCAGAGTGAGGCGGACGTGCTGGAGGTGATCTTGCCATGAAGAACTATAGACCAAAATGTCATAAAAAAACAAGGACGGGTCCGCGAAGTACCACCCTGAAGATGTCGTTCATCGTGGTCTGGAAGGTGGATGGAGCATTGGTCAGCCCGAAGGGCATGACCAGGAACTCATGGTGTCCGTCGTGAGTACGGAAGGTGGTATTGGCGACGTCCTTCGACCGCACTCGGATTTGGTGATATCCCGCTCTGAGATCCAGCTCGGTGAATAAAAAAGCTCGTGAAGCTCATCCAAGAGTTCCTGAATCACCAGGACCGGGTGCTTGTCCAGTATTGTGGCCATGTTGAGCCCTTGGTATCCACATAGGGCCACTAGATGTCGTCCTTCCGAACCAGGAGGATCGGGTTGGAGAAGGGGCTCGCGCTGGGACAGATGAGGCCCCCATCAGCATCTCATGAACCAAACGCTTGATCTCGTCCCTCTGCATATGGCAGTGGTAGGTTGGAGGCTAATGGCGTGATCGATCAGTCGAGCTGGAGGGAGATCGGTGTAGCTGCATACGGCGTAGTAGTAGTAATACGGCGTAGTAGTAAGGTCGTACTGACACTGCCGCAGTGGTAGGTTGGAGGCTAATGGCGTGATCGGTCAGTCGAGCTGGAGGGAGGTCGGTCGGGGCCACAAAGATGTCGGTGAACTCAGTGAGTAGCTCCTGAAGGTCCGGCGGGTGCGAGAGAGGCTCCGTTGTCAGACCGGAGATGGGCCAAAGCCAAGAGGAAAAGTCGACGTCGGTCGTGCGGAAGGAGACCGGAGAACGGAGAAGGGATGAGTCAACCACGAGGCGGCACAGCTGGCCCTGATGGAGAAATTGCAAAGTCATGGTCGCCCAATTGACCCACGTGTCGCCCAGCGTGCGGAGCCATGCCACTCCAAGGATAGCATCGATACTGTCGAGGCCGAAAGCGTAGAAGTCCGCAGTCACCGAACAGAACACCGCCGAAAGAAAGACAGCTGTACAACATCCCAAGGTCGTCCGGCGACAACCATCACCAAAGTAGACTGTAAAATCAGGGGAGGGCACCAGCGAAAGTCGAAGTTGATGCGCCAACTGTGTGGAAAGGAAGTTGTGGCTCGCACCACTGTCCACCATGACGATGATGGGACGATCACACAGCTTGCACAAAAGTTTCATGGTTTGGCGTCCCAAAATAGAGAGAACTGGGGCGGTGTCCAAAAGTCCTCCCTCGGAGAGTTCGAGGGCCTCGAAGTCCGCTAAGGTAACCTCCGGTCGAAGTCGTCGATAATGGCGTGGAACTCCTTGATGGAGCACACATGCTTGGGAGAATGGGGCTGGCGGCAGCGGAAGCACATGCCCTTGATGCGAAGCCCATCGTATTCGCGGTTGGAGATTCGCTGGGAGGCGGCTGACGGCTAGGCCCCCTGGGTTGTGGGGGGGCGTCGTGGCGGTGGCTGCCATGGTGGTGGCCAGCGTGGAGGTCGGCCTCCACTAGACGCGCCATGTCCAGGGTGTCAGAGACCGTCCAGGGGTGGTGCGTGCGGAGACGGGAGCGGATGTGGGGCGGCAGGGCCTGCATGAAGAAGCCCAGGTAATGATCGGGCAGCAGCCCGGGGACGTGGGTGACCAGGGCGATGAACTCATCAATATAGTCGTCCAGGCCGACGGTCTGGCGGACACCGCAAAGCCGCTCGATAGCGAAGCCAGAATAGCGGGTGTTGTACCGCCTGATCATCTCCTGCTTGAGCTCGGGTCAGGAGAGAAACTGGTTGGATTGTCGTAGCCACCACGCCCAGTGAAGTGTTGAGCCGTCCAAACCGACTAGAGCAGTGGACACCTTATCCTGCTTCGGGGTGAGGTTAAGGTCGAAGTATTGCTCCGCCTGGGCAATCCATCTCATTGGGTCGACGTCGGCGAAAGAGGGAATGTCCAGGGAAAGGGTGGAATGGCCCAAAAGGGACGGATGGACAGTCTTGGGGCCGGGGCATGACGGGGCCGCGCCGAGGAGGGATCCCCCGTCCACAGGCGAGCCGGAACCAGATGCGGTGGAGGCGGCGGCCGATACTTGGAGAGAGTTGATCTTGGAGTGGAGGGCAAGGAGAGAGGCATACATGGAGGTGACGAGTTGCTCTTGAGCCTTCACGTGACGGCTTAGGGCGTCGGTGGCCGCATCCAGATGGAGATCACTGGCGGAGCGAGTGTTGGGAGCCATGGGGCTGAAATGGCGGGCGGATGGACGACTGGGTGAGCGAAGCCAGTAGAGATTGGTGAATCTGACGGGCGGCAGAGCTAGCGGTTCGGAGGGAAGAGTGCGCTGGACTCAAGCGATCAGAGGAAAGAGCGCGCTGGACGCGCGAATCTCCCGTAGTGATGAGTCGCACGCTAGATGGGGCGAGGATCGGCACGATGGGCGCGCGAAGCTCGCATGGCGAAGGAGGACGACCCGATCAGACGAAACCGATGGATGCGTGCGATCCCAGGAGACGGAAGCGAAATCCCGTGCGGAAAAGAAGCACCGACGGCTGAGTGGCAGGCGGTGAGGCAGGGCAGACCAAATGATACGTACTCAAGAAAGAACCTGGCAAGGGAGGGGGCTAGTGGAGGTAGGGAGAGGAAGAGGAAGGAGGGATCGAGAAGAAAATAGTTAGGGAGCAACCTTAAATCTCATACATCCAAAAGATAACCCTAATGAACCCATACATCCCACTTTATAACTGCAGGGGTGTGAATAACACCAGTCCGGTGTGCCAATAGAAAAATAAAGACAACCTACAAAATAAAGATAAGCACGTCCATCACGCGCCCTCGGTCCCTTCCGCTCCACGTGGAATAGATGTTGACGTCCTCCTACGCGTGTAGACCCGCCACGGTGTCTCATCGATGTGCACGCCCGTAACACGTAATTATAGCCAATGAGTTTGTGGAAACAAATCATGGCTCATGATATGGATAGACTGTTGTAGTAGATGTTATTAACCACAGTGATTGATGTGGATAATAAACCAGTAGTCGAAAATCCAATCCACCATATGAATAGATCATGTGATGACGCACATCTCGCACAAGTAAATTGATGACCCATGCATTCATGGAGAGTTTGTGTTGTACTATGCTAGAGAGTGGCCTTGATGAGATGGAATAACGCCAATCCCAACTCCTGGAGAATCGAACGAGTTGTCGATATTGAAAATGAATGGCGAGTAGAAACTTAAGAGGCACCATAGAAATTGATATGAACCCGGGGAGGAATCCGACACGGGGAAGGCCGGCGGTGGTGAGGGAGAAGAGAGGAATTAGGGTAGAGAAGAAAGCTTAGGGAGCAGCCCTAAATTCCATTCATCTAAGCATGAAACATAATACAGGCATACATCACCCCTTATAGCAATGGGGTGCGAATAACAAAAGTGGTTTGCAAATAGTGAAACTCAAACAACCTCAAAATAGAAATAATTAAGTTGCGCGCTCCTCGGCAGTCTCTTCCACGACCGATGGGCTAGTATCTGCCGCCTTCCTACGCATGTAGACACGCCACAACGTCTCATCGGCGTGTGCGGTCGTAACAAAAATAGTTAATGTATACTCGAGTTTGTCGAACAAGTGATTGGCACTAATTTTAGAAGGGTTGATGTTAGAGATGAAATAGTGGCACAGAGTGAAAAAACGATAGCAATAGAAAGAAGTGCTCTCATTTAGCCAAGGCCAAAATTTGAGTACAAACACTAGAGTGGAACTCTCGCCTAGCCTAGCCAGAGGTCGAAATTTTATTACAATTATTGTATGTCTTCCGAAGGGGAGCCTTGGCGCACCAGTTGAGGTGTTGCCGTGTGACCTTGAGGTCACGAGTTCGAGTCATGGAAGCAACCTCTTGCAAAAATGCAAGGTAAGGTTTGCCTACATTTCACCCTTGTGGTGGGACCCTTTCCCGGACCCTCGCTGCACGGGGATGCTTTGTGCACCGGGCTGCCCTTTTTTTTACTGTACGTCTTCCCTTATTACAAATTATGATGACTAATTTAAATGGAAAAGTTGGAGTTACTAGTTTAGGAAATCAGTCCTTGTTTAATTCACCACAAATCAATCTTTCATTACTCAAATCTCTTAATTATAGAATGTGTATTCCATCATTAATATTATTATTCTCTTTCATTTATTATACATATACATAACAATGCCTCCAAGGGAGACTTGTCTTGTCCACAATGAAGAATGACACGTCCTCCCATTCCTAGATCTCAAAATCTGCAATTCAACATCCTAAGCTTCTTCGCCAATAATTGCTCGTGGTTCTTTATTTGGGAAATCGTGTAAAGGAGAGTGTTTATTTGGAATTGAAACATAAGCCTCTACTTTGTAGGTCCCTGAGCTCTTGGTGAGGTCGAATGGTGGATAAGGGATGACTTAGGTGGTTGTGTGGTCATGGAGGATGGTGACGTAAGTTATGGTATTGTACTTGCCATATGTCTCACAGGTGTTGTTGATGTGAGATGGTTGAAACATGTACTTCATAGAGGAAGGGATGGGTACTTATGGTAGGTGAATTCATAGTTGTAGAAAACTGAATAGTTGCAGGACGTCAAGAGAATATCTGGTTGTGTTGTAGGACGAGGTGGATTTGAGCTCAAATTCCAGAAGGCGTGCAGTTTCATCGACTGAATCAAGTTACTGAATTGTGGACTCGAATGGGAGCACAGATGTCAGGTAGCAACTCAAGAATGAAAAGAGTCCCCAGCAATAGACTGTGGTCAAGTCTGAAATGTGAGTGACCAATTCAATAAACTCGTTGATATATGCATACACCCTATGAAGCACGGATACTTAAAATGTCTCTCGTATCAACTCAAACGCAAATCAGATACGAGAAACGCCTGAAAACGTTGGAAACATTATTTTTAATTCAAAATAAAAAAAAGGAATCGAGTATCACGCTTGCGGGATACACGACTCCCTCTTGCTCACGGTCACGGGAGCAGGCCCGCTTGCTCACGGTCACGGGAGGCTGGCCCGCTTGCTCACGGTCACGGGAGGCTGGCTTATTAGGTATTCAAAACTCCTTTTCTTTCGTTTTACGTTGCAGCCACTCAAAACGAAAACCTCTCCTCGGGCGACGGGGCCCTCTCTTCCCTCGTCGTCGCCTCCAGTGTCGTCAAAAGCACTCTCCTCCCTAGCCGTCGCATCCAGTGCCATCGATGAGCTTCTCTTTTGTCTCACGTAAGTTTTCTTTGCTTTTTCTCACGCAAGTTTTAAATCTCGCACAAGCTGGGCTTTTCATCTTGGCATCTCCTGCAAGTTCATCGTAGGAATTTGGGCATTGAGATAGAGATACACGGTTAACTTGGAGTTTGTGGGAACTTGAATTAAGCAACTGTAGCCTGAGTTGTTTCTGTTATGGTCTAGGTTGGGCTCAGACATCATATTTATTTATATATGTAAACTATATATTATCTTTTGTATACATAGATACATTGAAATGCATATGGCTTGCAATTAAAAAAAATATTACAGATTCTTCATGTAATTATTGATTACAGATACTTGTCGAAGTGTATACGGTTGCATATGGCCTGCATTTTTAATTTTTTTTCTAAATATCCTACTTTCCATGAATTGATGAATCAATCATAATTGACTTATGTGTGATGATGTGGACATGTGGTACATTGGTGATTAGTCTTTATAATGTCTGTCACTCTTTTCTATATTTCTTATAACATTATGTCATTATATGAATTATGAAATGCGAATGATATATAATATATATTTTGTAGTCTTATAAAATTCTCTTTTTATAACTCAAGATATGTACACTTAGTTTGTTAATTGTCTTGTTTCCACATTAATTAATAATTATATTTAAATAATTAATTAAAAAATGTTTCCGGTGACCTAGTTTTTTTTAAACACGCATCTTGTATCTGTATCGTATCATGTATCCCGTCCCCGTGCTACATAGCGTACACCGAATTTAATTGGTGGGTTGCAAATAGGTGCTCATAAGCATTATCGGCTCCTCTATTACTGTTATCAAGAAGTTGGTAGCACACATAGTCAATGAAGTGTAAAGCATTCCATGCAAAATCATTTCCAAATGGATCTTTTGAGGTTCTATTGTGCTCTAAGGTTCGAAACAAAAATATTTTGAGCATGTTGGACTCTACATGCGAAGTTGTAAGGATGCCCGGTTATTGATTGGAATGATCACGGGTTTGCACGTGAAGTTGTAAGGATGCCCGGTTATTTTGAGAACTGATTCAGTGGTGTTGTTGATGCTCCAGAGATTTATCGCAGTCGAGGTCGCCTGAGCTAATACTAGTGATGCACACTTGTTCATTGTTTGTACGTGAAGTTCACTTAGGTGAGCGTGGACCATGGCGGAGAATCCTCATAATGATTTGGGCATGGTGAAAGCGTAGTCAATAACTCAAAGAAAGAGCTTCCTTGAAACTCGGGTAGGAGGTGGGGTCAATTGTTTGATAAGAGACACAAAATGGTGAAAGACAACAAACGAGACATAAACTCTCGACCAACCAACAGGTCCAACACAGTGAAACTCGGATCCACGAGAGTGAAAACCTTGTCTAGTCCAGCCAAATGCCGATTTCTGATTACAATTTCTGAATGTCTCCCCTTATTGTAATGCACTGAAAATCTAGACAGCTAGTTTAGGATATAATCCCCCATTTAGTTGCAATGAAACATCTTCCAGGCTGTATTCTGCCATTAATAAGAAGCTAAACATATTTCAATCTCTTAATTAAAAAATGCTAATTTATTCTCCCATTAATGCTATTATTCATTTATGTAGCAAGCGCCATGTGCGTCGTTGGCCAAGAATAAGTATTTGAGTTGTTGGGCAACAAGACATTTGATGATTTTAACAAATTTAAAGTGAGTAATAGCTGTAGAACCATAGCAAGATGTTCCAAGTGGGAGGTCCAAGTAAGCTCATAGAAGATGTCGAACATAATGAGTTTGAATCGAGGAGTAATGATTTGAATGTCTCAGGTTTAATGAAATGCTGATGAGTTTGTAAAGCTGAAGGGAGTGACCGAGAAATTTACAATCCCTTGTCTATAGTATAGATACCATGATGAAAATTAAGTTTTGAGAAGGTGACTCCGTAAAATAACTCATCGATAGTAGGGATTGTAAAATTGTCCTTGATTGTGATAGAGTTTAGCTCAATAGTTGACATAAAAGTGCTGCCATTTACAACCACGGGCACGCCATGAAAAAGTAATCAAATAATGTCATCAGTTAACATGATGAGTTGATGACAACTTGGTCATCAGTTCTTTTTCCTTGAAAATGAAGGTACTGACCTGGACAAATTTGAGGAAGGACCTAGCGGCAAGTGGATGTGATGAACATAGTTTCATGGAAGTGGAAGACTATATGGCTTAGCGAAGATTAGCAGGAAGCAAATGACTACCGCGAAAATTTCCAGATTTGACACGTGTTGAGTCAATGGTTGCTCGGATGAAGTAAAGATAACAAGAAAAAAAAGGTTGTTGGGGACCAAGAATTTAGATCCATTAGATTCTAACGATCCGTATCATGGAGGCAATTGATGTAAAATCTTGATAAAATGTGTGACCAAAAAAATAAAGGAAACTTAGGTCAACTTCTCATTGGCAAGTTGTTTCTCCTTCCGACCATGCAAGCGGAAGAGGTTGGTATGGTGAGGCGAAGATGTTTGACTACATTGGCTCAGGTAAATTTGGGTATTGTCACAGTCAACTGTCAACTAGAATAAATACTGCGATAAAGTGGATGAAGCCGAAGAAGAAGAAGAGTGTGCGGCGCAAAGAATGGACAATATGGGTGTGGCGAGAAATTTCTGTTGAGATGGGAATGAATTTGGTGTTTCTAGTGGTTGAATGATAAAGAAGTTGATTGGGCGATAGTCCACAAGTAGGAAGTAGTCATCAATCTCAAGGGCTCTAGTTAGGAATTGGTGTGATTTGTAATAGTGACTGTAGTTGAATATTTTATCACAATTGAAGCAATGTCCATGGTCACAGTCGGATTGCATCTTGATGGGGCATAGATGTCGGATGGGCATGTTGGTGGAATTGGGATGTAGAAGGTACTCTGGCATGCGACCACAAAGGATGATTGCATAAACATAGAAATGGGACCCAGGTGCGGCCTTGATGGGGAAAGAACCCGTTGGCTTTGAAAAATCGGTCAAGGGGTTCAGTCTCTTCAAATCACTAGAAATCCGTGAGAATAGAATGATCTTGGAATGACGAGGTGTTGCTGACTTTGGTGAGTGTCATGTTGGTGCCCAGAGAGACTACGGTTGGCACAAATGTTGCATGGTTAAATTGAGACACAATTTTGGTCAATCTTCCCATCCAACAAAATCATGATTCTTAAGATGGACGGAAGGGTGGGTGATTTGTGGTTGGAGGCATAGACGGCAGCGAGTTCAATGAGAAGAGAGAACATATGCACTTATTTTTTAAACATGTACAGTCATCCAAGAGTGTGAAGCAGGACGACAACAGTACCAAATGATGGAATCTCTTTTCGAGTAAAAGAGTAATTCCTAGAAATGGGTGATGAATAAAGGTTGGTCAAAGAAAAGTAGGTAATTTCAGTCTTATGAGGAGTTTCTTATTTATAATTTTTCTAACTTAATACAACAATACTTTTAATTAATACAAATGTCATAATAATAATAATAAAGTTTTGATAGTGGAAAATGACAACTAGCAACAAGTCAACAATTGATGAATGATTATTTGGCCAAATAGGAGTATGGTTGAGTTAGGTTTCGGTATAGTGACTAGTGTGAGTCCGTGGAAAAAGTAATCAGCTGAGAATAGTCGACAAAGTCATAGTTGACAAAAAGATTGTTAGTGCTACTGATCGGCATAGTATTATTGACAAGAAATTGTCCGGAAGATAATTTATAGTTTAATTAGCGGTCATCAACAAGTAATTTGGTCAAAGGTGTTTTGTTGGGAATTATCTAAGTTGAGGTTGTAAGGAGGAAGGCATCCTGGACGCATGGAGCATCAAAATGCATTGTGGTAGTGTCACTTTCATTTCAAGAACTTGCATACAACTTTTTAAAACTTTAGTAATCAATACCATGAATAAAGGAGTATCAAATATTTCAAGTGCGCAGCAACCATGAATAAAGATTTGGATTTCAACCGCTTCTCGGCTAACTAATTAAAATAATAGATAAATCCAAAGAGCACATAGTAAAGTACAAACCTGGGTAATTAAAGCACCAGCACTACGGCCCAAACCCAACCCTGATGATCTCAGTCCAGAGTGAGCAGGATCTTGCCCATAAACTGAAAGATTACTGCGCTGATACTGAGAATCGAACTGAGGTTCATGATCAAGGTATAGAGAATCTCGATTCACTGGAAGGTTATAGTCATTCTCAATTTTTGTATGAAAAGAATGTGTCAAGGACTCTTGCTTTTCACCCCAAGCTTCTGGTTCAGGATCCTGAGCAACTGAAGTTTTAACCTAGTGGGGAAAAACAAAAGCAAATATAATTTTGAAATGAGGCATAATAGCATGTATTATAAAAATAAAAATGTGTAGATATATGCTTACACTTTTTTCGAATAGAGAGAGAACGCCACGATCAACCAAAAACTTGCGAAGAAACCCCACCACAACCTCAAGTGCTTTTAGTACCTTCGGAATCTCACCCTGGATATCTACTACTCTCTCATCCCCAGTTACATAATATGGAAGTTCATCTACACAAAAACTTAGATAAGTATTTAAATACACTGCACTAAAAAATTCTTTCATATTTTGTTGAGAAAACTTTGATGTAGGGGAAACCAAACTCAATCTAACTTCTACTAATAATGAATTTCTTCAAGAAATTCTACAGTACTATTATAATCAAAATTAAAATTTCACTATATATGTACAACGTGTATTCGACGAGTAGGGTCCAATCCTAGTTATAGGACCTCTGACTTCAGAAGGTTGACCGTTGACCATAAGGAAGGGCCTCTTCGAAGACTCGTAGAGCTCAACAGGAGCTCGGCATTCTAGTGCAACAACTCGCCGGAGAGCTCTCCTGCCCGTGAGCCCATCTAGAGATCTTCAGCCCATCGGCGACCTCGTTTAGAGCGACCTAGCGAGCTGGCTCAACAGTCTCAGATTCAACGAACTCTCATTTCAAGCGACCTATAGTCCGGCGAGCTCGGTATAGGAAACCTCGCCTAAAGGAACCTCAATCAACTCACCGCCTCCGGAGACTCCAAAGAGTAAGGTCGCCCAGGAAAAAGGTATCCAATATCTAGCAAAGGCGGGGCCGTCCATTCGCAGACCTTGAACCCCCTAGATTGCCAATAAATAAAACCTCAGGGCACAAGAAGGAGGCATGTTGAAATTTCTTTATCGGTTCTTCTGCGCATGTAGGGCATCACAGGAGATCCATGGGTCCCTCCACTTACCTCCTCAACCCTTCCGCCCCTTCCCCCGCTCCTCACATCCCTTTCCCGCGACATGCGAACACTACGAAATCCCCCAACTGCAACGACGATACTGCGAGGCATTCTCGCTCCATACCCTATTTTTTCCGGTCCTCCGCTTCTCCACAAAGAGCTCCCCCGACGGCGATGATGCTACTGAAAGGGATTCTCGGCCATTTGAATCCCCCTGTTGCACCAGCAATCTTTGACAACAGACCAGTGCATCTCTCCCGCGTCCACGACACTACACTAATTCCCCCTGTTGTGCCATCTCTGACGGACGTCTGGCGCATCCCCTAACGCTGTAAAGGTTAACACGAGAGCCCTATTTCATTGCATATATACCTACTGCTCCTCTAATCCATGTATTCTCTCCAATCCATGCATTCTCCCTTCTCTACGCCACATTTCACTGCATCCTTGATGCTCTTAGCATCCAGATCTTCATTCTGCTACATTTCATACTCCACGCTATGAGCTCATCCACCTCCAACTCCAGGCAAGCTCATTTCGTTACAAGCTCGAGGTTTCGGGTTTGAATTTCATTAATCAAATATATCTCTGTAGATTTGAACTTGATTAACATATGTAAATCATGGAAATTCTATTTCTCTCTTTCTTAGCAATGGCTCTACAAATTCTAATTTTAGTTGAAGCTTCGAGTCCTCTTGATAGCATGGTTTGTAGATTTGAACTTTATTAACCAAGGTATATCATCAAAATTCTATTTCTCTCTTTGTTGAAGCCTACCAAGCATACACCATATGTCTTGATTTGCTTGCACGAGTAAATAAATGGCCCCACGGATTCTGATTTTAGTTAAAGCTTTCATTCTTTGTTTGGGAAGGTTCACTAAAACTTTATACCACATGACTTAGGTTAGAAGGCTACGCCTATGATTAAGTTGTAATGCATACTCTATTATGTTATCCGTGCTGAAAGTTCGACATTGATTGTGTTGTATATTTGAGTTTCTACATTAATGAGATTAGTTCAAGCTTGAATGAAATTTATGATGTTAAACAACAGTTGATTTGTGTTCCATTCTCAGGCTCCAAAGTTATCAAGCCATAATCTTGCTAAATTTTGAATTGAAATGCTTTGACTATGTGCTATTTGCACCAAACTAATCAAATTGTGTTGAAAACATTCTTTTCCCTTACACGTGCTGAGGACAATGTTGTGCGAGAAAATTGTGCATATTTGAGAAATCCTTTCTTCGCAACAGGCACCTTGGTCCTCACCTCAGCTGGCGAGGTGTTACTCTTCACGGCGGGTAAGGTGATCTTCTTTTTGGCGGCCATGATCCAGGTGATCTCCCTTCTCTACGCCACATTTCACTGCATCCTTGATGCTCTTAGCATCCAGATCTTCATTCTGCTACATTTCATACTCCACGCTATGAGCTCATCCACCTCCAACTCCAGGCAAGCTCATTTCGTTACAAGCTCGAGGTTTCGGGTTTGAATTTCATTAATCAAATATATCTCTGTAGATTTGAACTTGATTAACATATGTAAATCATGGAAATTCTATTTCTCTCTTTCTTAGCAATGGCTCTACAAATTCTAATTTTAGTTGAAGCTTCGAGTCCTCTTGATAGCATGGTTTGTAGATTTGAACTTTATTAACCAAGGTATATCATCAAAATTCTATTTCTCTCTTTGTTGAAGCCTACCAAGCATACACCATATGTCTTGATTTGCTTGCACGAGTAAATAAATGGCCCCACGGATTCTGATTTTAGTTAAAGCTTTCATTCTTTGTTTGGGAAGGTTCACTAAAACTTTATACCACATGACTTAGGTTAGAAGGCTACGCCTATGATTAAGTTGTAATGCATACTCTATTATGTTATCCGTGCTGAAAGTTCGACATTGATTGTGTTGTATATTTGAGTTTCTACATTAATGAGATTAGTTCAAGCTTGAATGAAATTTATGATGTTAAACAACAGTTGATTTGTGTTCCATTCTCAGGCTCCAAAGTTATCAAGCCATAATCTTGCTAAATTTTGAATTGAAATGCTTTGACTATGTGCTATTTGCACCAAACTAATCAAATTGTGTTGAAAACATTCTTTTCCCTTACACGTGCTGAGGACAATGTTGTGCGAGAAAATTGTGCATATTTGAGAAATCCTTTCTTCGCAACAGGCACCTTGGTCCTCACCTCAGCTGGCGAGGTGTTACTCTTCACGGCGGGTAAGGTGATCTTCTTTTTGGCGGCCATGATCCAGGGTGCAGGCGTCAGGGGTCTCAACCTCTATTTATAGAAGGGGAAAAGCCAAGACCCCTCAGCTCGGCAGGGTGCAGCTCGTCGAATAAGGGTTGAACGATTCTTTCTGAGCTCTATGTAAGCTCGCAAAAGCGGGGATTGTGTACAACCCGTATTCGACGAGTACGGTCCAAGTCTAGTTATAGGCCCTCTGACTTCAGAAGGTTGACCGTTGATCATAAGGAAGGGTCTTTTCGAAGACTCGTGGAGCTCAACAGGAGCTCGGCATTCCAGTGCAACAGCTCGTCGGCGAACTCTCCTCGACCTCGCCCATGAGCCCTCCTAGAGATATTTAGCCCGTCAGCGGCCTCGTTCAAAACGAGCTGGCGAGCTCACTCAGCAGTCTCAGATTCAGCGCGCTCTCTTTTCAGGCGACCTACAGTTCGGCGAGCTCGACATAGGCGATCTCGCATAAAGCAACCTCAATCAGCTCTCCGCCTCTAGAGACTCCCTAGTGTAAGGCCGCCCAGGAAACAGGTATCTAGTATACAGCAAAGGTGGGGGTCGGCTATTCGCAGACCATGCACCCCCCCCCCCCCCCCATTGCTTATAAATAGAACCACAGGGCCACCAATTTTAGCATGGCTCGTCCATGAACCACAACATCGTACTGTAGGAAGAGCACATCAGAAGTACTGCCCTCTTGGATTCATCCCAACCCATATTCTTAATTTTAGAAGTAACAACCCAACTCTCACAATATCAGAAATATTGTCCTCTTTGATTCATCCCAACCCATATTGAGATGAAACTCGCTATTTTGTCCTTTTCCACAAGTGGCCTATGAGCAGTTGAGCACATTGTAGGGGGGCACTCATCTCAGGACTACTCTTGCTGGAGCACAATTAACTATAGAATTTCCATCACAACTCCACTCATTCCTCCAAAAAGATGCATTTGATATTTGATGGTCTAAATTATTACTTAACCCCAACAATTTTTTCTTCCAATTTCGATGTAAGATTCAGTTCATTCATGCACATCCTTTCACCTAGAAGCATGTCATCCAGAAACCTGTCAAGAGCTGCTTTGCTTGGGCTTCGCTGCCCCAAAGCATTCCCCGACCTCATCGGATTCAGGATGTTGCAGGTCCACCAATTTTCGCATGGCTCGTCCATGAACCACTACATCGTACTGTAGGAAGAGCCTGTCTGATACCATTTGTAATGACTCAACCCTCACAATATCAGAAGCATCATCCGCTTTGGTTCATCCCAATTCATACTGAGTTGAACTGTACAGTTTTGCCCTTTTCCACAACTCTACAAGTGACCTACGAGCACTTCATAGGAGGCTACTCATTTCAAGACTACCCCCACCGAAACACGCTTAACTATGGAGTTTTTATCACTACTCCAACAATTGCTCCGAAAAGGCGTACGTAATATTAGATGGTTTGAAATATTACTTAGGCCCAGTTATTTTTTCCTCCAATTCTGATGTGAGATTCAGTTCTTTCATGTACCGCCTTTCACCTAGAAGCTTGTCATCTAGAAGCATGTCAAGAGTTGCTTTGTCTGGGCTTCCTTGCCCTCAAAGAATTCCCCGCCACATCGAACTGTCCTCATCGAATTCAAGATGTTACACGGTGGAGGTCAATATGGCTGGAGAGAATCGTCATTGCCTCATTGGTCTAATGGAAAAATGCACTTCGACCAAATGAGTAATCTTCATGGCATCAACGATGGAATGAGGATGAAGGGTGTAATTGCAAAGGTGAAGGTGAATATGTGGGAGTCCTTCCGGGCACATGATTGACAAGTTCTATTAACTTATCAAGCAAGTTGGTCTGGCGAACATCATAGAGACGCTTCACCGCATTGCTAGACAAGTGGTGGTCAGAGCACTTGATGAGTATCCATTTAAGAAATGGTCCTATGAGTCCATGTCCAAGAGTATAATTGAGACCTTCTACGCTTCAGAAGTTTCGTGTATCTGGAAAAATTGGTCCACTTTAATTGAAATAAAGCATTTTCAGCCAACGAGGGGCACGAGTTGAAATCTATGCAATGGAAGGTGCAGCCGACAACTAGTTGATTGGGTTGCCTAGAAGAGAAGATGGCTGGTTAGCCAAGAAAAGTGAACTTGGCTCTTGGATATGTTGTGGTTGCTTCATACGAGCATAAATTCATTGCAAGAGAGCTTGTATAAATGTCAGCATATCCTAGTGGACCTCTAACTGAGGGATTACGGCTTCAACATGCATGCCGAACATTGTTGCGTGCGGGTACACTGGCGGTGGAGAGGGTGGAGTAGAAAGGGATCAACGCACCGAAAAATGCTTAGGCCTTATAGGAGGTGAATTTGGCTCATGGATATGTTGTGGTTCCTTCATTCAGGCATAGAATCATTGTAAGTGAGCCTGTATAAATGTCAGTATATCCCTACGAACCATTTACTGGCGGATTCGGTCTTCAACATGCGCGCCGAACATTGTTTTGTATGGGTGCACTGGTGGTGGAGAGGGTGGAGGAGAAAAGGATCGACGCACTGAAAAATGCTCAAGCCTTAGGAATTGCAATGGATAAAAATTGCGTCAACAAATGGCAACAATGACTATTATGCGACTAGAGGGCGGTAGTATACCTGTGTGCAGTGAAAACCAAGTCGGCAAAAGCTAGGGGGAAAAGAGAGGAAGACATAAGAATAGAAATCCAAGAAGCTCACCATTTGTCCAGCCATAGGATTAAATTTCACATAACAAGCATAAGTAGCTCCAATCAATACAAGGGCATTTAAGCCCAACCAAAGCAATAGAAAACTCATACATTGTCCAAATTGAAATATTAAAAAAAAGACGGTTCTGCTTGTCATTGAATGTTCGTCAATGTTGGAAGCTTGCAGTACATCATGTGTAAACCCTTCATGTTCTTGTGCTCATTGCCACAGTCAGGGTCGGGCTCCTTAACATTCACTCAACAAAAAATATACAAAAATATACAAAAAAAATAAACAGGATCAACAAATTGGTACAATTTTTGAAATATTAGGTTTAAAACTAAGTAATTAACAACAGGAACGTATGAAATTGAGGATCCACGAAGCAAACACCAAATAGTAGTAATACATATGGAAAATTATCTAAAATTTTCTTTTAAAAAAATGTCTAGTTTATCTTGTAATTACGTTAACAACTTGATCATCTATGACAGCCATGATATATAAATACACATACATAGAAATTTATTTCTAGGTAAAATTAAAATGCCCTATTTAATTGTTATACTTCAAATAATAACTATACCAATCTCAGGAAAAGATTATAATATTTGAGTTCAGTTTGTATGGTCGACACAAACGAGGCAGGCACCAACATTCAGGAGAATATATATAATTGTATATATAGCTTTATTAGTAAAGAAACACGTTGATAACATTAAGGAAATTCCTTCCCACCTAAAGTGGAACCTTTACCAAATTTTTTGAAAAAAAAGGTGGAACCTTGGACTGCTTGTTCAGTTAGTAACTACGATTGAAACTTCATTTCATACCTAAACAAAGAACACCAAGCTAAAATTGCACAATATTACTACTAGTGTTTACATTATGAAAAAAAGAATTTGTGCGCCGACACTGCTTCACAACTTTAATAATAAGCATGATTTCCACAGTGCGCATTTCCTAGACAATACAATTAGTTCAAAGCAACACAGATTTGTGCCTTTGAAGGTACTTTAAAATTCACAAACTTTGTTTAATGTTAGGATTTATCAGCACGATGAAAAAAATTTGAAACGGAGTCCCAATAATTTAAAAAAAATCAAAATTAGAGGTTCTGCCAACTGTTTATTTATCTTACATGTATTACATAAAACTTATTTAGTAAAAAAAAGGTGGAACCTTGGGCTGCTTGTTCAGTTAGTAACTATGATTGAAACTTCATTTCATACGTAAAGAAAGAACACCAGGCTAAAATTGCACAATGCTACTACTACTAGTGTTTACATTATGAAAAAAGTTTCTGTCCGCTGACACTGCTTCACAATTTTAATAATAAACATGCATTCCACAGCGCGCATTTCCTAGACAATACAATTAGTTCAAAGCAACACAGATTTGTGCCTTAGAAGGTACGTTAAAATTCACATGCTTCGTTTCATGTTAGGATTTTATCAGCACGATGAAATTTTTTTTGAAACGGAGCCCGAATAATTAAAAAAATCAAAATTAGAGGTTCTGCCAACTGCTTATCTGTCTTACATGTATTACATAACTTATTTAGTATAGATCACTAGTATATCATCTGATAAGTGTGGTGCATATATTTGTTGGGATGCTTTCAAATTTGAACCCTAATCAGCTTACAGATATCTGACATCCAACACAAAATTGTGAAGCCATGTTGAGCACTTGGAAGGTTGGGATTTGAGGGGATGGACTCTTCTGGGAGTTTAGCTGTAGATTACCCAAAACAAATTTGCAATTTGCTTTATGTGCTACCGTACAATCTAAAAATATTTGGGAATTTCTTGTTAAGGGGTAACTGAGAATGTTCATAAGTAGCTGGAGTGAACTCCGAAAACTTATTAAGAAATTCTTGAGCGACATCTTTCATGTCCCAGTTCCCTCTTAGTAAAATTTATAATCTGCAGTTGTAAGAGGACATGGTCCAAAAATTTTTAAAGGTGAACCTATATAAATTTCAAATTTGTGTGTTCTGCAACCTGGTGTTCCTTTATTTTCCTGCTTGATTTCAACAATTATAAAGGGTTGCATTAGCTAAGTGCAAATCTATGAATCTACCTGATCTTTTCTAAATATAAAACCGTAAGAATATTTCACAATGTAATAATTTAAACATCAATTGAGGCATGGCATGGGACTACGTTATTAAAGGCGTGCCCCCTCGGGCGCTAAGGCGCAAAGCGCACCAGGCAATGAAGAAGAAGAAGATTATAATGATAGAGGAGATGAAGATGAAAACAGTTTTTTCTAAGGATGATTAGTTGATATAGAACTTGTGAGTAATAACGCATTTCTGTTTCTAATATTTTTACCTTTAATAATATTTTTTTATTCTTCTTTTATATCACATTATTCATTGTTCGCATTATTTTTAGTGTGTTGCTATGATGGTAGTTTTATGCTATATATTTTTTGCATTTAATAAACTAGATTTAATTTTTCTTGTTTGTGCCTCGCATTCGTCAGGTGCGCGCATGTGCCTTGCGCCTAGGCTCCAGAACCCTTTTGCTCCTCGATGCACCTTGCGCCCTTAATAGCATAGGTGTGGAGGAAGAAGGGACAAAAGAGTTGAATTAAATCATTATTTGTAGCATAATTGTAAAAAGGCCCATTATAAAAGGCCCATTCTTTTTCTTGATTTGGGTATTCACCCATTGTGTATAAATAGAGGGTGTTGCCCCTGAAATTGTAATTGAGCTCATTATTTCGTCTGACTGGGTATCAGAGAGGTGTGGTCTTCCTGGCGTAACCGATCTGTGCGCTTAGTCCGACTTTCTCCTACGCGTGTGCGACCTCTTCTCTCGCGCACTCAGTCTGCATGGCGCCCTTCTCCTGCGCGCGCTCAGACCGCCTTCCTCCTTCGTAAGCTCACAGTCTCGTCTACCCTTTGCGAGCATTGTGGCTCTGCGAGCTCCGCGGCTCTGCGATTTACGCGAGCTCGTCTCCTTTCTCGTCTCCCTTATGTGAGATGCGTGTGTAAACTCTGCGAGCTCTGCAACTCTGCGAGTTACGCGAGCTCTGTGGCTTCACTGTGATCTTCCCTCTGCGATTTATGCGAGCTCTATGGCTCAGCGACCTGTGCGTGTTGTGCGTGCTCCTCTCCATCTTCTCTATAGTGTGGTCTCCTCCTCTCAGCAGAAACATCACCTCCGTCTCATCTGGTCCTTGCGGTCTTCCCTTCTTCGCAACCTCTTTCTCCGGCATGACTAACTCATCGGGACTCGAGCGTTCAGTCTCCCTCCTCGCTTATCCCTCCTTCGGGTGGTGAATTCTCACGACCTCATGGCTCTTCCGGTTCCCACCGAATTACAATTGTTCCTTTTGATGGAACGAATTACCTCGAGTGGTCTCGCACAGCACAACATGTTATCCACAGCTATCAACTTTATGGGTACATTGATGGGATGACTGTTCAGCCTCTCAATACTTATTCGGGTTGGCGAAAGTGGGACGCTGGAAATTCCCTTGTTGTCTCATGGTTGCTTCACTCGATGTCTCCTTTGGTCTATCGTAGCTATATGTTGATGGACTCGGCCTTTTAACATCTGGACTCCGGCTCATGAGACTTATTCACAGCTTGGTAGTTCTGCACAGGTATACGAGATTACTCATCGTCTCCTTGAACTCAAACAAGGCACCTCTTACGTAGCCGTTTACTTCTCCGAGTTTGAACGCCCCTGCCAAGAGTTGAACTACTTTAAGGACATCACTCCCGCTTGCACTGTTGATATTCGGGCCTTAAAAACCAAGAAAGATTGTTATCGATTTCATGTCTTTCTCATGGGTCTCTATATGGAGTTCGATGTGGTGCGAACTCATGTTTTGAACCGACAACCTCTGCCCTCTCTCCAGGAAGCCTTCAGTATGGTCTAAAGGGACAAAGATCGTCGCCCGTTGTCCTCTCAACTCTGATCATGGCTCTAATCGCTCGGCACTTGTTGGTCTCCTTCGCGCGCCTCCATCGTCTCTCAAGTTGTGTGATTACTGTAGAAAACCGGGCCATGCCCGGGACTCTAGCTTTCGTCTCCATCCACATCAAGATCCATCACCTAAAGGCTCTCGTGGTCGTGGTCCCTCTCTCCAACGCAATCCCTCCTCTACTGCTCACACTACAAAAGTTTCTCGTGGTCTGCTTCCCTCTGACAATCTTTCCTCGGAGGAACTCAATGTTTTGTGTCGTCTCATGCGCACTCAGATTTCTTCCCTTTATGTTGTCTTCTCCACCGTTGGCCTGCCCAGCACCCTGTCTGCCTCTGCAACTTCCTCTGAATGGATTATTGACTCTGGGGCGACAGATCACATGACAGCAACATCATCAGGTGTTACCTCTTACACCCCCTCTCAAGACGTGATAAGGTTGTCACTGCGAATGACTCACTCTCGCCAATTGCGGACAAGGGGACCATTCTTTGTTCCTCTGCCATGCCCCCCACCGACGTGTTGCATGTTCCTGCTTTTCCTCGCAATTTGTTATCTATTAGTCGCCTGACTACATCCTTAAATTTCCGATCACTTTCTCTACTGATGGTTGTGTTTTTCAGGATCTGGCAACAAAGCAGTGTATTGACAGTGGTAGGAACTACGGGGGGTTGTACATTTGGACCATTCTCCAGCTCAAGCTCTTTCCGGTGTTCCTCCAGCTCTTTCTAGTCCTCGTACTTAACTTGCGGAGTTGCGGATGTGCGTCGATGACATTAATGTCTTGGACATCCCTCCGCCATCTATCTTCTCAAGTTATTTCCCATGTTTTCAAGCTTTCTGAGCCGTTTTGTCTGTAATGAATGTGGACTGTCTAAGCATGTACGACATAGCCCGAATTATTTTTCTTCTCCTAGTATGATTAATTTTGATGTTATTCATATTGATGTTTGGAGACCATCCCATGTTTCTTCTCTCTCTGGTTACCGATAGTTTGCGACTTTTATGATTGCTTCTCTCGCACTACTCAGGTGCATTTATTAAAACGAAAAAGTGAGGTCTTTGAAATTACCAGATGTTTTCTTCTCGCTATGAATCTTCTCAAGCCCTATTGGGGTGATGCGATTCTCACTGCTGCTTACCTCACCAATCGTCTTCCCTCCAACACCTTATAATATGCCTCTCCCCTATCTCATCTGTCTACTAAATGCATTATCAACACCTATCATCGACCTCCGCCTGTGTTTGGGTGTCTGCTTCGTTCATGTTCATCTGCAACATCGTGATAAATTGGATGTGTTTTCCCTACAGTGCGTCTTTGTTGGTTACTTCGCTACTACGAAAGGGTATCATTGTTACCAACCTCTCACTCAGCGGTTCAACTACACCATGGACGCAACGTTTCGTGAGGCACAGTACTTCGATTCTCGTCGGGGGGAGAAGGGACAATGCTGACGATCCCCATCTTCCTCTCCATATTGTGGCCTCGCAATCACCTCTTATGTCTTCCTCTAACATCTCTCCTCCCGCAAATCCACCTATTATGACCTCGCAATCACCTCCTATGATGCAATCGCTCCTAAGATTGCCTCTGACATACCTACTCCTCCTGCGAATCCTCCTCCTGGAAGTCCCATTCCTCCTCTTCCCCTGGCCTATCACAGGCACAACCCTGGTGCAACCCCTGATTATTCCACCACAGCAGGTACGCTCTTCTGACTCAGAATCTGATAACGAGTTGTATAGCCCTCTTATACATCTAAAGCGGAAATCGACCTCTGCTAAATACTCACTCGGCAATTATATCACTTATCAAAATCTGACACAGACGCATAAGACCCTCATCTCCTCATTGGATTATATCTGCATTCCTAATACTTGGAAGGAATCCATAGAGATACTTGTGCGGCGCAAGGAAATGGAAGAAGAGATGGGCATTGGAAAAGAACGAGACTTGGACTCTCACCCATCTCCCTACCGGGAAAAAGTTGTTGGTTCCCGATGGGTGTTCTCGATTAAACAAAATCAAGAGGGGGTCGTTGAGAGATATAAAGCAACGCTAGTTGCTCAATGGTATACTCAAACTCCAGGTGTGGACTATCGTGAAACGTTTTCTAATGTTACCAAGATGGACTCCATTCGTGTCATTTTATCATATGTTGCATGCTTGGGATGGGAGCTGCAACAATTTGATGTTAAGAACGCCTTTTTACATGGTGATCTTGAAGAAGAAGTCTATATGAAAGTTTCACCAAGTTTCATAAAGGCAGGATCTAAGGGAAAGGTGTCAACTTCAAAAATCTTTATACGGTCTCAAGCAATCCTCCAAGGCTTGCTTTGGAAAGTTCCAGAATACTATGACTGTATTAGGATACAAACAGGGTCACTCAAATCATACCCTCTTCGTGAAAAGTTATAGCATTCTGGAACTTTCCAATACAGAGATGTTTGGTCAGAGCGTGCAACTTCTATTCGTGGGAAGTTGCACGCTCTGACCGGAGAATCTTCATTTCTCAGAGGCAATATGTCTTAAAGCTTCTAGAAGAAACATAGATGTTTGGTTGTGCTTCTGCTAATTCTCCCATGGATGTTATCTATAAGATTGATGAAGACAAGGATGGTGAGAAGGTGAACTCCTCTGGCTACCAAAGACTGGTGGAAAGGCTGATCTATCTCTCACATACTCGCCCAAATATCACACATGATGTTCGGATCCTTAGCAGATACATGCATTCTCCCAGGCTAGGACATCATGAAGTTGTCGTGTGTGTATTAGAGTATTTGAAGAACTTCCCTGGATGTGGACTTCTATTTTCTCGAAATAAATAGTTGGATGTTGAAGTCTATACGAATGGTGATTGGGCATTTGGGCTAAAAGTAAAGATGATAGAAAGTCCCCCAAATATTGTTCTTTTGTTGGAGGGAATCTAGTGACCTAGTGAAGCAAGAAGCAAAATGCAGTAGCAAGAACAAGCGTAAAAGTAGAGTATAGGGCAATGTCACAAGGAATATGTGAGGGGCTCAGGCTTAACTCAATAATGCGGGATTTGGGACTACTGATTGGAAGGTCTATCATATTATACTGCGACAACAAAGCTGCTACCAATATTGCACATAATCATGTTCAACATGATCGAACAAAACATGTTGAAATTGATAGACATTTTATCAAGGATCACCTTGAACAAGGCAACGTTTGCACTCTATTTGTTCAATCTCAATATCAACTTGCAGACGTCTTTACCAAGTGTCTGAGTTGTCACTTGTTCAAAAACAATATTATCAAGCTAGGAATGTTCGACATATACTTCCATCTTGATGAGGAGGAGAGTTAAATTAAATCATTATTTGTAGCATAATTGTAAAACGGTCCAATAAAAAAGGCCGATTCTTTTTCATGTTTTGGGTCTTCACCCATTGTGTATAAATAGAGGATGTTTGCCCTGAAATTGTACTTGAGCTCCTTATTTCGTCTGACTAAAAGAAGTCTCGGGATAGACAACTCAGAATAACATCAGGTTCATGTAGTTATATATTTCATCTCCATTATCCATAAGGAATAAGAAAATATGCCAAAATACCTCCAGTTAGGACTCGAATAGTTGCACCAGTTTTCTCCTGAATCGACTTGATCATTGTGCCTTGCTTTCCGATTAGACTAATAGCTTGGGAAGATGGCGTCAATAACCTTACAGAAGTAGTAGTAGTAAACCCCTCCACCCCAGCATCTGTGATTTCTGATATGTCATTGACTCGTTTAAATACTCTTAGGACTGCATCCATTGCAGGTGATATTTCTGCATCTTGCTCTTCTCTAGCAGATATTAGAACCTGAAAGGAAGGATAAAACATCCATAGACTGTCCGTGCATATAGTTAAATGTTTCACCAGCTAATGTAACATCTATTTGGTATTAAGAACTAGCAACTGTAGTGATAAAAAAAACCAGAGATCATATAATGTTACAGCTTCAACTCTGATATATTATGTAAAAGTAAAGTTGGCCCTAGAGAAGTTAGCATCATTGGGCATGTCACTCAAATTCCATTCTAAAAAATAGCCATTAAATAACTGTATGTTCAAACACAAAATTAAAACATAAAACTAGCTGCGGCGCTCGCTGAGGGCAATTTTGGAACGCGAAAATTGTGAGTGACCTGCCTACACGCGCTACTGTTCAAGTTCGATGATTCAATATTATTATTATAGTTATATATATATATCAAAAAGAAACCTAACATCATGTGTATTTGCATTTTTTATTATAGTATGTAAGTTAGCAAATTGCATTATGTTTAATCTCTAATAAAAATTAACTAGCTGGTGACTATTTAAATTCTGATAAAAAATGACAGAAGAATTACATTGATGAGAATGCACATATCAACAGCTGGAGTTTTCTTATGGGCTTCGTGCCCAATTATTATGTTATTTTTTAAGTAGTGTGTAGGGGTTTAATATGAGTCCATTAGGTTTTATCGTATTTTATATTAGTGTCGGGGATTTACATTTATGCCCTTGTATCTCTAGTATTTAAAGGACCCCTTGGGGCTTGTAATGAAAGCAAAGAACTATTCTCTTTTTCTTGTCCTTGTTTATGAGATTGTGGTAGTCTTTCTCCTCCCACGCACACCCCGCCTAGGCAGCCGCAGTTCTGGTTCCACAATATTCTCTGCCTCCAGTCATACTACGGCGAGCCCATAACAACTTGGTATAGAGCGAGGTTTTTCCTCCATTCCACAAAGACCACTCATCAGTTCCAGCACAATCTTCATCGGTTGTCAATCCCCCCACGACAACAGTAGCAGCATCTTCATCCTGATCTGCTGAATCAAAGCTGCTCTCTACGCAGAAGAGCCGGGAACATTGTTGTCTGCGGTCGTTCTTGCGCAGAAGACCAGACAAATTTCCGCACAAGCATCGTTGATTTAGGGAAGCGCAGCAGCCATCGACCTGCAACTCACCGACGTCTTCCGCAATCGTTCCTGCGCAGCAGAGATGGGAACCACGTCTTCAGTTGTTCCTGCGCAGAAGATACGATATATTTTCGTACAAGCATCGTCGCAGCAGAACTGGGAACAATGTCTGCAATTGTTCCTGCGCAGAAGATCCGACACATTTTCTCACAAGCATCGTCGATTAGGGAAGCGCAACAGCCATCGAACCGCAACCGAGTTGCCTCGTCGTTTTCATCTAGCAGTATCGATCTCCTTCCTCGTCAGCCTAAAAGGCATGTCTCTGCTTCTCCTTTTTCGAGTCCCCACGCATCAACTCACAAAAGGGTGTTCTTTTTCGAGCTTTTGTTTCGAGTTGCGTCCTTTTCTCGAGCCCCCAACAGTGCAGCGATCCTCACACGAGACATGTGCCCTTTTTCTCGAGTTCCCAACAGCCTAATTTATATATTACAAATAAAAAATAGGTGTTCTTTTTTTAACTCAGAATAGGGAAGGGTCGCGGCTCTCACGGCAATTCATAATCAATCGTCTCAAAGGAATTCAACCGCCCAATCACCCACTCTCTATCTCGTGCAACTCCAAATTTGTCTCTAATAGTAATACGCAATATGGGGGACTTAATGCAAACATTCATGACATCCATAGAAGTACGCCTTCCGGTAACCGAAGCACGTCATCGGGAGGACATGGCCACACTCACCAACAAGCTTAATGATTTGGCAGCCGTCATTTCGGTCGCTACTACCCAACCTACTGATCACGCTTGCAGCAATCAGACGCCTCCATCGCTGCTTCTTCGACCTGATCCTCCGACCAGGGTCCCACCTGAAGGCAAGATCGTATCCCATTACATTAAGTTGGCAGTTCCAACTTATGAAGGGAAAGACGATCCCTTAGGATGGCTCATCAAATGCGAACAATTTTGTAGTCATCAGCAGAAACCAGTCACAAAATGGACAAGTCTGGCCTTCCTTCCACATGCTTGATTTCTCTAGTTATGGTTTGTTTGTTTGCAGGCGAACAATACAGGAATGATCTGGCACGAGTTTAAGCGAGCATACAACCTGCGCTTTGCCCCCCCCCCCCCCAATTCGCAGCAAGCAACCCCATTGGTGCCCTCACGATGTTATGTCAAATAGGGTAGATTGATGGATATCAAGAACAATTTCAGATTCTTCTGGCTCACGTCACGATACCCCCTGAGATGCAGGTCGTCATCTTTATAGTCGGTCTTCGCGATCGACTACGTTTGGACATCGAATTCGAGGCCCCTGGGCATTGGTTTTTGTTATTAGATTAGCAAGATTGTGCAACTGTCGACTTCAGTTGGCGCAAGAGGCTTACATCACCACCAGTATAGGGACTCCGAAGGGGCATGTCGAAAGCACTCAAACCCTGCAAATACGTCGACGGTTTTATACAGAAATGTCTGACCGACGCGCATAAGGATTATGTTATTACGATGAGTAGTATACTCGCGGACATCGGTGCAAAAAGACTTCTTTTTTGGACATGGAGGACAGATGATGAGGGGGTTGGATGAAGTTGGCACCGTCGTTGATCTCTCTTGAGCTTAAGGTCAAACTCTTATTGCACGGCGGGAGAGATGTTGTGGGCTTCGTGCCCAATTATAATGTTATGTCTTTATGTGATGTGTAGGGGTTTATTATGAGTCCATTAGGTTTTATCGTATTTTATATTAATATCGGGATTTACAATTATTCCCCTATGTAAAGAAGCCCTTGGGGCTTGTAATGAAAGCAAAAAACTATTCTCTTTTCCTTGTCCTTGTTTATGGGATTATGGTAGCTCTCTCTCCTCTCAAGCACACCTCGCCTAGGCTGACGCGATTCCGACTCCACAGTATCCTCTTCCTCCAGCCATACTCCGGAGCCCATAACAATTTGGTAGTTCTCTCTCCTCCCGAGCACAACCTGCCTAAATAGTCGTGGTTTCGGCTCCAGCCATACTCTGCCTCCAGCCATACCCCGGCTAGCCCATAACAGGCTCCAACTACAAAAAGGAATTAGGTGATGTGATTAAAATAGCTCCTTATCCAAGCTCAAATTATTTAATAGTAATTATTTCTTCGAAAAATGAGATAAAATAGTATCGAGAACAAAAATAATACCAATTGAAATGAGCTAAAACAAAACAAGATCTCCTCGCAATTAAAAAAATCATTGTTGGATACCCTTAAAAATCAAGTTACGATCAGAACCCAGATGATGCCAAGAATATCAAGAACATAAAAAGTTTGAGACCAAAATGAACCGGCCCAAACCGGGAGGCCAAAATGGACCATAGAGTTTTGACGAGACCCTAAACTCACAAAAAACACCCTTCCGGCAACAAATGCTACGCCGATCTGTCTGTCCAATCTAAAATCTGTCATCAGCAATAGGCTTGTATCGACGAGACAAAACTTCTCTAAAGTTTGTGAATGATCCGACAATTTTTATTTTTCCAGCAAGGCGAGCCCACCACCGATTTACTTTTTTGGCCATCTGAAATGATGCTACGAAGACGAAAGAAGGTCAAGGGCGAGGACACGAGAGCACATGGCATATGTCGTCGTCGGGACCAAGGCGGCGCGGGCGGATCCCAATTCGATGTGGACGTTCTACAGTGGTGCGCGCGGGCATAGCACACCCGTCATCGTTATATTTTATTATTGCACATGTATCTCGAGCCGTTAGTTATTTATCATTTGTTGTCGCATATATTGTAACTAGACACTATATAAGCTTAGACTTATCTTTCATTTGAGGCATTGAGGAGTAAGAACTATTTTGAAGGAGCCATAGAGGCTAGATTCAACTCTTCTTCTTCCTCGTTCTTATCATCCCTTCCCCCTCCTCTTCAACCCTAGTATTTAACATTTGGTTCGCCGTCCCTCCTTCCGGCTGCGGTCTCCGCCGCCCAAAGCTTTACCAGCGCCCCTCTTTCGGCCTTCGATTTCTTCACCTCACTGGCGTTGATTGCACCTCGCGTTTTTTCACTCGACATCACATTGGTGCCTTTTCCCCACTCGACCTCGACTTCAGCGTGCGCCATCAACTTCCGTTTCGCGACATCGACTTTGGCGTTCACCACGACATCATCGTTCGACTTCGGCGTTCACCTCGACATCATCGTTCGACTTCGGCGTTCACCTCGACATCGACAACGGCTTCGCGTGCGCCCTTCCCTGCGACATCGACTATGAAATCGCAGTGTCGTGCGTTTCTATCGGTGCCCCATACTGAGTCCTCTGGTTGTTCTCGCTTGTGCCTCAACCGTGTGCATGCCCCCTCGACTCTGATCCATGGCCCATTCTGACTCACTGACACTTCCTCCTTTGGTTGATACGTCCATCTTCCGTCGCCTTGACGAACACGACGACACCATTGACTCGCTCCAATCCCTCATGTTACGACTATACGTGAAGCTTGATGACATCATGGTCGGGCGCCCAGACATCCACAACCTCCACTGCGGTCTCCCCGTCCCTCCACGGTGCACCTCTGAACTCTTACTGAGACACGGTTTCGCCGCCGACTGCTTTTTCTCGGCACCCCTGTCCTTCGAGGCTCCATCCCTCAACGGCATTGATCCCATAGGCTGGATTGCCCGAGCGGAGCAGTTTTCGACATCCAACAAATCACAGAGACGCACAAAGTCGGCACGGCTATGATAGTCCACACCTGCTCTCTCTTGGCACGACTTACAACAAGATATCATTTGTCGATACGATGTTCGTTACTCGGGTTCAGCGGTGGAGCGCCTTTGCGGTGTTTGTCAAATGAGGCCCCTCGACGACTACATCAACGAATAAATCGCTCTCGCCGCACATGTGCCCGACCTTCCCCATGATCACTACCTCAGCTTCTTCATGCATGGGCTCCTTCCGCATATTCGTGACTGCCTGCGCACGCATCACTAGCCCTTTATTACTGAGGCCATGGACCTCACCCGCTTGGTGGAAGCGGACTTCAATGTCCCCTCTGTCGACATCGGCCAATCTCTGGGGAGTTCGACGCCCTGTCTGGTTGTTTACCCTCCTACACCCTTCCAGCCGCCACCACAGGCTCCTCCCGCATATTTATCGTTTGCTTGGGCGATGGCCGCTGCAAAAATAAGTGGGGGACACTTTCTGGACCGGCACATGACTATGGGCCCCTCCCCTACCAGTGCAGATTTCTATTCTTTCAATCTCGGTGGCCTTGACGCCATTCTCGGCGTTGCATGCCATCGTACCCTAGGCGATGTGTATGTCAACTGGGCTCGTATGACGATGCGCTTTCCTCAAGCGGGAATCCCTTTCCTCTTTGTCGGGGCGGTGTCCTTTCCCCGCCCAGCTGTGGCCATCCCTCCTCCGGAGCCAGCGGCTGTGAACTTTGTCGTTTACCTACGGGACAACGTCCCGCCAAACTCCCTCCACCATACAGCTGTTGTGCATTCCGGAAGTTACTTCGGCCTTGGGGACAAGGTGAATTTTCGAGAGGGCGGCATTGTTACGAAAACGAAAGAGGGTCAAGGACAAGGATACATTGCATATGTCATCATTCAGACCAAGGCGGCACGGACGTGGATCCCAATTCGATGACTGACATTCTCCAATAGTGCGCACGGGCATAGCGGCCCCGTCATCGTTATATTTTATTATCGCATATGTATCTCGAGTTGTTGGTTATTTATCGTTTGCCCTTGCATATATTGTAACTAGGCACTATATAAGCCTAGGCTTGTCTTTTATTTGAAGAATCGAGGAGTAAAAACTATTTTGACGAAGCCAGGGGGCTAGATTCATCTCGCTTCTTCTTCCCCCTTTGTCTCATCACTTCCCTCTCCTCCTCTCCAACCCTAGTATCTAACAAATGACCCCTCTAGAATTGAGATGTGAGGTAAAATCATCTTTTGGATGAACTCAATGGTCGATTGAGTTCAAAATTGATGGCAGTAGCTCCACATTATCATCTGCCCCACATTAGTATCCAACTTAGCTCATTGACTCACAAAAGTGAGAAACAACCAAAATAGGTAGTAATCAAGGTCTACAAGAGTTCTTAGCCAAGTATAATGATGGATTTCCTCACCCCAAGGCCTTCCTCCATCCATACCATGATCATCACATTATACTGCAAGTAACATCACACCCCTAAAATTTGTATGCAAGCAATAAATTCTGTTCAATCTGCCATCATCCAAGCAATAAACGATGCTCTGGAACAACTCGTGAATGAATTTCAGACACGACTGAACAACTTCTCAAACGAGTGTGCCGACATGCTAACTACCTGTGAAGCCAAACTGGCCAACCTCTCTGCTTCTCTTCCTGAGCTTCATGTTCTCCTTAAAGAACAACCTCTGTCGCCAAAAGGGTTTACATCCTTTCTGCAGGATATAAACCAGGGGGAGAGTTGCTCCAGAAACCCCTCCAATCAGGTTCTCTATCCCTCTTAAAGCTCAGGGTTAATTCTTCTCCAAACTCTAACTATAATCTCTACATATTACACCAACTCCATTTCTTACTATAGGCTCCAATCTTCTCAAATCACTCTGATTACACCTTCAACAACCCCTTTGGTGAAATCTCATCCTACCATACAGAAGGAGACCATGTTGTGGACTCAGCATTCAGAGCAGATGCCCCATATGTTCAGGGGGAGATTGCTGCAGTAAAGAATACAGAAATCCAGGGAGAGGAAGAAGCAGCCACTTCAAATGACTGGAAATGGCAAGTCTGGATTGATGCACCCCTTTGTATGGAAGAATATCAGTATCACTCTCCTGGCTTCTCTGCTAGCTGTATCAAACTCAAGACACCCCTACTTGAGGATATTCCTCCAGAAGAGATTGAAGGAGAAAAACATTCCTCAGCACAGTCTACTCTACCGGAGGACATTCTGCCTCATGTTACAGAACAAATTCCCTCTCCTACAAAAGTTCCTTCCCCACCTTCTCCTTCTAAAGAGAAAACTACATCTCCACCTCTGCCTCTACCACCACTTCAACCTCCTTCTCTACCTCCTCTACTACCTTTACCTCCACAAATGCTACCTAGGGAAAGACCAAGAGGACAAATGAAAAGAAGAGAAGTCATTCCTCATTGGCAAAAATTCTCCAAAGAAGAAAGGAAAGACTATGTAAAGGAAAAGAAATACAAAAAAGTTGTTGAGGAGATAAAAAGGTTTGAAAGAATGCCTAATATCACTCCTAACAGTCCTGTAAAGGAGTATCATGACCCTGACATGGAAAAGAGGCATGAAGAAATGAGAGAAAGAGAGTTGTATGAATTTGAAGCAGCAATGAAAGAGACAGAAGATAAGAGGAATATCTGGATGGAAAAGATCAAGAAGGGGATGGCCAAAGAACAGATTATTGTTGAATCTTCCATCAAACTTCCAAAGAAATTGTTTGATGTTGAAGCATATCAGAAGAAAAATCCTCAGGCATGGTTTATCCTAGACAAAGGACAAAAGCACAAAAGGGGTGTAGGGTGTTCAGAAGATGACTACATTCCCTATAAGAAGCCTAAAAGACCAGAAGGATTAGACAAATGGCATAGTTCACCCTAGAAAGGGAAAGGAAAAGTGTCTGAGATCCGTGAGAAACAAGAATCAGAGAAGAAGAGAAAATATAGGCCCAAGGTTGACAACAAGGGACCATCTGAGCCCAAATCTACACAAAAGAAACCTCAAAGCATTACAATTGAAATGATTGATGAAAAGGCAGCAATAATCATTAGCAAGGGCTATTCCATAAATGACACTCTCCCTGATGCTGAAAAGACTCTGGCAAAGCTGCACACAATTATAAGAAATGTTCAGGAGCATCCTGATAGAGCCAGGACCTACATTTTTGAAGCTATTGAAAATTTATCTAAGAAACTTTACTCTGTCTTTGTCAACTTCATGTATAACAAGTTCTTAGTTTAAATCTTGTGAAAGATACTTACATGTTATATGATTTCTTTCTCTACTTTCTTCTAATTACTTAACATATTTCTTTTCTATATAAATGTCTTGCTGTGTTGATTAAAAGCTAATACAATTTCTCCCTGAATAGGGTTAAGACAAATAGGGGGAGATTGTTGGAGAAATGATTTATCTTAACCCCTAAAAATGAGTAGAATATAAATTCTAAGAATGAAAAATTAGTCTAAGTAAATATGCGTCGAATAGTATTCGACTCAACGTCGAAGTGTAGTCGACGTTCCTCTCAGAATGAGTCGAAGTAACTCTAAACAGAATTCGACGTAACTCATGTCAACGTAACTCTGACTTCAAGTCGACGCATCTAGTGAAGTCGACGTACCTTAGTCGGCGCACCTTCCATATTCTCCTCTCGACGTCCAGCCAGTCTGAAATCGACGCTTCCGTCGAATAGTAATCGACGTACGTCGATTTCTATCTCAAATTCAAAACACGCCAGATTTCTTTTCTTCTTTCTGTAGATCTGATTCTTATGGAATTATATTATTCTTTTATAGCCGTTCTGAATCAGTCTTTCCTTCTGATTGATTCTTGGCTAAATTGATTAAGTTTATTATGGATATTATTTGAAATCAGAATGATCTCTTTCCTTCTACAGAAATATTGATTGTGGAATCTTTTCTCTCTTACTATTTCTCTGGCTGCCAATTGATTATTCTCCTATAGTATTCTTTGAATAAACAGAGCTATAAATAAGAGAGAAATCGGCAGAGAAGAAGAAGTGATCCACTCTATCCATTTGAAAAAGAGGAAAAGCTCCCAAGTGAAAAGTGAAAAAGCTGAGAAAAGTGAAAGAGTGTTGCAGCAAAGAAAAAGTCTTCTTCTTCTCCTCCTTCTAAAGTCATACTGCTACCATTTCTGAAAGCTCTCACTGAAAAAGAAAAAGGCCTACAATCTCTTTCTCACTATAGAAGAGAGATTTTATTCACTATTTCTTGTGCTTCTAATCTTCTTGCTAAGAAGAAGATTCTTTCTTGTTTCAATTACTTCTACTTCTTCTTCTTATTCTCATTTCATTTTCAAATTGTGTAAAAGAGTTTATAGAATCTCTCTTCAAAAAATTCAGTTGTACAGGTTCTAAGAGTTTATTCACTATTTCTTGTGCTTCTAATCTTCTTGCTAAGAAGAAGATTCTTTCTTGTTTCAATTACTTCTACTTCTTCTTCTTATTCTCATTTCATTTTCAAATTGTGTAAAAGAGTTTATAGAATCTCTCTTCAAAAAATTCAGTTGTACAGGTTCTAAGAGTCTCCTTATCAAAAGACTCAGGCTGGTTCTAAGAGTCTTTTTATCAAAAAACTCAGTACAAGATAGTGAATTCCTACCAAGGGGTAGAAGAGTGGACTACCCAAAGTTTGGGGAACCACTATATTTTTTTGTGTTGTGCTGTGATTTTCTTTTTGCTGTTACTTTCTTTATTTGCTTAATTCTTGTTGGTGTGTGTGGGAAGCTTAAATCTGTGATTATTACACATATATATATATATGTTAAGGAGTTTGAGGAAGCAAATTGTGATCCTCACTGAATTATAGCCATGCAAGAAGAACTAAGCCAATTTGAGAGAAACAAAGTGTGGAACTTAGTTGAGAGACCAAGAAACTACCCAGTTATTGGTACAAAGTCGGTCTACAGAAACAAACTAGATTCCACTGGAGTAATTGTCAGGAACAAGGCAAGACTTGTAGCACAAGGATACAGACAAGAAGAAAGAATAGACTACAATCAAACCTTTGCTCCAGTAGCCAGATTGGAAGCAATCAGACTCTTTCTTGCCTATGCATCTTTCATGAAGATGAAAGTCTACCAGATGGATGTCAAGAGTGCATTTCTGAATGGTGACCTTCAAGAAGAGGTGTATGTAGAGCAAACACCAGGTTTTCTCAATCCCTCCTCTCCTAACTTTGTTTATAGACTTAACAAAACTCTTTATGGTCTTAAGCAAGCACATAGAGCTTGGTATGAAACTCCCTCTAACTTCCTGATAGAAAATTCTTTTGAAAGAGGTAAAGTATATAAAACACTTTTTACTAGAACCCACAAGAATAAACTCCTGCTTGTTCAAATCTATGTAGATGACATCATCTTTGGCTCAACCCATCCCAAACTCTGTAAAAGATTTGCTAATCTAATGCAATCTAAATTTGAAATGAGTAATATAGGAGAACTCTCTTATTTCTTAGGGCTACAAGTAAAACAAAGAAGTGAGGGGGTCTTTATCTCACAATCTAAATACACTAAAGAGTTAATCAAAAAGTTTGGTATGGAATCAGCATCTACCATGAAAACACATATGGCAACTAATGCCATCATAGAAAAGGATGATAAGGGAAAAGCAGTAGATCAAAAGACCTATAGGGCAATCATAGGTTCCCTTCTCTATCTAACAGCTAGCAGACCTGACATTATGTTTGCTACCTGCATATGTGCTAGATTTCAGGTTGATCCAAAAGAATCTCATCTCTCCTCTGTAAAAAGAATTCTTAGATACCTAAAGGGAACAACTGAACTAGGTTTATGGTACTCAGCAGAAACCAACTTTGAATTAACAGGTTTCTCAGATGCAGACTATGCTGGTTGTAGGGTTGATAGAAAAAGCACATCTGGTACTTGCCAATTTCTAGGTGACAGATTAATATCATGGTTCAGTAAAAAACAAACCTCAGTCTCAACCTCAACAGCTAAAGCTGAATATATAGCTGCTGGGAGCTGCTGTTCACAAATCTTATGGATGCAAAATCAGCTTCTTGACTATAAATTGGAAGTCAAAAACTCTAAAATCTATTGTGATAGTTCTAGCGCTATATCCATAGCATACAACCCAGTCCTTCATAGTAGAACCAAACATATAGAGATCAGACATCACTTTCTTAGAGACAATATAGAAAAAGGCAAGATAACCTTAGAATATATTCCTACTGACAGTCAAAGAGCAGACATTTTCACCAAACCCTTGGATGAAACTAAGCATACATACTTCATCAACACCTTAGGAATGCTTGATGGAAGCTTGCAAACATCATTGTTGGGCAAATCTAAAAGAGGTCAGAAAAACTAAAAGAGCACTTGAAGATACGTCGATTACCTATCGACGCACCGTCGACTTGATATCGACGCAAATCTGCGAACATGTCGAAAGGACAATAGGCTGACAAAATTTCGATGGAGCGTCGACTCCATATCGACGCATGCGTCGACTTCATGATAATACTGGAAACAAATCTTTCCTTCTCCTTTTGACGATTGAATTACCTAATATACCTTGATTTCTATTTCCTTTTCGACGTTTCACTTTCTTTAAATAATACCTCTTATTTCACAACTCATACTCTCCCAAGCCGCCAAAAACTTCATCTTTTACCCTTCTCTCTGCAACAATGGCGCCAACTCCTGTTCAATCTGCCATCATCCAAGCAATAAACGATGCTCTGGAACAACTCGTGAATGAATTTCAGACACGACTGAACAACTTCTCAAACGAGTGTGTCGCCATGCTAACTACCTGTGAAGCCAAACTGGCCAACCTCTCTGCTTCTCTTCCTGAGCTTCATGTTCTCCTTAAAGAACAACCTCTGTCGCCAAAAGGGTTTACATCCTTTATGCAGGATATAAACCAGGGGGAGAGTTGCTCCAGAAACCCCTCCAATCAGGTTCTCTATCCCTCTTAAAGCTCAGGATTAATTCTTCTCCAAACTCTAATTATAATCTCTACATATTACACCAACTCCATTTCTTACTATAGGCTCCAATCTTCTCAAATCACTCTGATTACACCTTCAACAACCCCTTTGGTGAAACCTCATCCTACCATACAGAAGGAGACCATGCTGTGAACTCAGCATTCAGAGCAGATGCCCCATATGTTCAGGGGGGAGATTGCTGCAGTAAAGAATACAGAAATCCAGGGGGAGGAAGAAGCGGCCACTTCAGATGACTGGAAAGGGCAAGTCTGGATTGATGCACCCCTTTGTATGGAAGAATATCAGCATCACTCTCCTGGCTTCTCTGCTAGCTATATCAAACTCAAGACACCCCTAATTGAGGATATTCCTCCAGAAGAGATTGAAGGAGAAAAACATTCCTCAGCACAGTCTACTCTACCAGAGGACATTCTGCCTCCTGTTACAGAACAAATTCCCTCTCCTACAAAAGTTCCTTCCCCACCTTCTCCTTCTAAAGAGAAAACTACATCTCCACCTCTGCCTCTACCACCACTTCAACCTCCTTCTCTACCTCCTCTACTACCTTTACCTCCACAAATGCTACCTAGGGAAAGACCAAGAGGACAAATGAAAAGAAGAAGAGAAGTCATCCCTCATTGACAAAAATTCTCCAAAGAAGAAAGGAAAGAATATGCAAAGGAAAAGAAATACAGAAAAGCTGTTGAGGAGATAAAAAGGTTTGAAAGAATGCCTAATATCACTCCTAACAGTCTTGTAAAGGAGTACCATGACCCTGACATGGAAAAGAGGCATGAAGAAATGAGAGAAATAGAGTTGTATGAATTTTAAGCAGCAATGAAAGAGACAGAGGATAAGAGGAATATCTGGATGGAAAAGATCAAGAAGGGGATGACCAAAGAACAGATTCTTGATGAATCTTCCATCAAACTTCCAAAGAAATTGTTTGATGTTGAAGCATATCAGAAGAAAAATCCTCAGTCAGGGCTTATCCTAGACAAATGACAAAAGCACAAAAGGGGTGTAGGGTGTTCAGAAGATAACTACATTCCCTATAAGAAGCCTAAAAGACCAGAAGGATTAGACAAATGGCATAGTTCACCCTAGAAAGGGAAAGGAAAAGTGTCTGAGATCCCTGAGAAACAAGAATCAGAGAAGAAGAGAAAATATAGGCCCAAGGTTGACAATAAGAGACCATCTGAGCCCAAATCTACACAAAAGAAATCTCAAAGCATTACAATAGAAATGATTGATGAAAAGGCAGCAATTATCTATAGCAAGGATTATTCCATAAATGACACTCTCCCCGATGCTGAAAAGACCCTGACAAAGCTGCACACAATTATCAGAAATGTTCAGGAGCATCCTGATAGAGCCAGGACTTACATTTTTGAAGCTATTGAAAATTTATCTAAAAAACTTTACTCTGCCTTTGTCAACTTCATGTATAACAAGAAGTTCTTAGTTTAAATCTTATGAAAGATACTTACATGTTATATGATTTCTTTCTCTACTTTCTTCTAACATGTTAACCTCACTAGAATTATGTTAAGTAATTAGAAGAAAGTAGAGAAAGAAATCATAACATGTAAGTATCTTTCACAAGATTTAAACTAAGAACTTCTTGTTATACATGAAGTTGACAAAGGCAGAGTAAAGTTTCTTAGATAAATTTTCAATAGCTTCAAAAATGTAGGTCCTGGCTCTATCAGGATGCTCCTGAACATTTCTGATAATTGTGTGCAGCTTTGCCAGGGTCTTTTCAGCATCAGGGAGAGTGTCATTTATGGAATAGCCTTTGTTAATGATAATTGCTGCCTTTTCATCAATCATTTCAATTGTAATGCTTTGAGGTTTCTTTTGTGTAGATTTAGGCTCAGATGGTTCCTTGTTGTCAACCTTGGACCTATATTTTCTCTTCTTCTCTGATTCTTGTTTCTCAGGGATCTCAGACACTTTTCCTTTCCCTTTCCAGGGTGAACTATACCATTTGTCTAATCCTTCTGGTCTTTTAGGCTTCTTATAGGGAATGTAGTCATCTTCTGAACACCCTACATCCCTTTTGTGCTTTTGTCCTTTGTCTAGGATAAGCCCTGCCTGAGGATTTTTCTTCTGATATGCTTCAACATCAAACAATTTCTTTGGAAGTTTGATGGAAGATTCAGCAAGAATCTGTTCTTTGGTCATCCCCTTCTTGATCTTTTCCATCCAGATATTCCTTTTATCCTCAGGCTTCATTTGGTTTAGCGGTTGCGGTTGTAAAGGGAGCTGTTGCAATGGGAGGATTGTAAATGGAGCTGGTGGAAACTGAGAGATGAAAACGGAGTTCTGTTTAGGTAGTCTGTGTTTGCAGAGTTGTTCAGAACTGAGAACCGTTTGGCCAAACAACGGTGGCGTTTTATAAATATTTTTTATTATAATTTAATAAAAAAAATTATATAAAAAAAATTTATAATACGTATATATAGTTTTATAAAATCTGTTATATATATTTATAAAATCTGTTTTATATATATATATATATTTATATTTATATTTATATTATTATAATATTTATAAATTAATATAAAATAATTGTTTTTGTAATATGTTTTACTATTCAAACTATATAAAAGGGTTTGATTTGAAATTTTTAATTTTTTTTGCAAAGATATCGGTGTCTCCGCCTCCCTCAGCTCCCTGCGCCTCCCTCCGCCTGCACACACGCCCCTTTTCGTTGGTTCTCCGCCGGCGGCCCTGACCGAAGCCCACCGGCGGGGTCGCCGGACTCCGGCGAACCCGCCAGGGGTAGTCCGGCGGGGCTCCGGCAGGGCCACCGCCGGTGGTGGCCCAGCCGGAGACCCGCCGGACTACCACCGGCGGGTTCGCCGGAGACCGGCGACCCCGCCGGTGGGCTCCGGGCAGGCCGCCGGCGGCTCCTCCGCCGGCGGCAACCCAAGAGAAGTGCCTGGAGCTCGCCGCCGCCATTAGCGATGCAGGTCCGCTTCTCTTCCTCCCTAAACGCGCGCAAATGGAGGCGCTGGCTCCGTTTCAACGCGCTAAATTTTTCTCCTGCTCGGAAACGCGTGCGGCTCGAACGGAGGGCGGAAAAACAAATGAAAAAAGGTGCAGGCGGTGGCGTTTTTTAGAAACGCGATTTTCGATAAGTCGAACCAAATGAGGCCTCAGTCTCTTTCATTGCTGCTTAAAATTCATACAACTCTCTTTCTCTCATTTCTTCATGCCTCTTTTCCATGTCAGGGTCATGGTACTCCTTTACAGGACTGTTAGGATTGATATTAGGCATTCTTTCAAACCTTTTTATCTCCTCAACAGCTTTTCTGTATTTCTTTTTCTTTGCATATTCTTTCCTTTCTTCTTTGGAGAATTTTTGCCAATGAGGGATGGCTTCTCTTCTTCTTTTCATTTGTCCTCTTGGTCTTTCCCTAAGTAGCATTTGTGGAGGTAAAGGTAGTAGAGGAGGTAGAGAAGGAGGTTGAAGTGGTGGTAGAGGCAGAGGTGGAGATGTAGTTTTCTCTTTAGAAGGAGAAGGTGGGGAAGGAACTTTTGTAGGAGAGGGAATTTGTTCTGTAACAGGAGGCAGAATGTCCTCTGGTAGAGTAGACTGTGTTGAGGAATGTTTTTCTCCTTCAATCTCTTCTGGAGGAATATCCTCAAGTAGGGGTGTCTTGAGTTTGATATAGCTAGCAGAGAAGCCAGGAGAGTGATGCTGATATTCTTCCATACAAAGGGGTGCATCAATCCAGACTTTCCCTTTCCAGTCATCTGAAGTGGCTGCTTCTTCCTTCCCCTGGATTTCTGTATTCTTCACTGCAGCAATCTCCCCCTGAACATATGGGGCATCTGCTCTGAATGCTGAGTCCACAGCATGGTCTCCTTCTGTATGGTAGGATGAGGTTTCACCAAAGGGGTTGTTGAAGGTGTAATCAGAGTGATTTGAGAAGATTGGAACCTATAGTAAGAAATGGAGTTGGTGTAATATGTAGAGATTATAGTTAGAGTTTGGAGAAGAATTAACCCTGAGCTTTAAGAGGGATAGAGAACATGATTGGAGGGATTTCTGGAGCAACTCTCCCCCTGGTTTATATCCTGCAGAAAGGATGTAAACCCTTTTGGCGACAGAGGTTGTTCTTTAAGGAGAACATGAAGCTCAGGAAGAGAAGCAGAGAGGTTGGTCAGTTTGGCTTCACAGGTAGTTAGCATGGCGGCACACTCGTTTGAGAAGTTGTTCAGTCGTGTCTGAAATTCATTCACGAGTTGTTCCAGAGCATCGTTTATTGCTTGGATGATGGCAGATTGAATAGGAGTTGGCGCCATTGTTGCAGAGAGAAGGGTAAAAGATGAAGTTTTTGGCGGTTGGGAGAGTATGAGTTGTGAAATAAGAGGTATTATTTAAAGAAGGTGAAACGTCGAAAAGGAAATAGAAATCAAGGTATATTAGGTAAATCAATCGTTAAAAGGAGAAGGAAAGATTTGTTTCCAGTATTATCATGAAGTCGACGCATGCGTCGATATGGAGTCGACGCTCCGTCGAAATTTTGTCAGCCTATTGTCCTTTCGACGTGTTCGCAGATTTGCGTCGATATCAAGTCGACGGTGCGTCGATAGGTAATCGACGTATCTTCAAGTGCTCTCTTAGTTTTTCTGACCTCTTTTAGATTTGCCCAACAATGATGTTTGCAAGCTTCCATCAAGCATTCCTAAGGTGTTGATGAAGTAAGTATGCTTAGTTTCATCCAAGGGTTTGGTGAAAATGTCTGCTCTTTGACTGTCAGTAGGAATATATTCTAAGGTTATCTTGCATTTTTCTACATTGTCTCTAAGAAAGTGATGTCTGATCTCTATATGTTTGGTTCTACTATGAAGGACTGGGTTGGATGCTATGGATATAGCGCTAGAACTATCACAATAGATTTTAGAGTTTTTGACTTCCAATTTATAGTCAAGAAGCTGATTTTGCATCCATAGGATTTGTGAACAGCAGCTCCGAGCAGCTATATATTCAGCTTCAGTTGTTAAGGTTGAGACTGAGGTTTGTTTCTTACTGAACCATGATATTAATCTGTCACCTAGAAATTGGCAAGTACCAGATGTGCTTTTTCTATCAACCCTACAACCAGCATAGTCTGCATCTGAGAAACATGTTAATTCAAAGTTGGTTTCTGCTGAGTACCATAAACCTAGTTCAGGCGTTCCCTTTAGGTATCTAAGAATTCTTTTTACAGAGGAGAGATGGGATTCTTTTGGATCAACCTGAAATCTAGCACATATGCAGGTAGCAAACATAATGTCAGGTCTGCTAGCTGTTAGATAGAGAACGGAACCTATGATTGCCCTGTAGGTCTTTTGATCTACTGTTTTTCCCTTATCATCCTTTTCTATGATGACATTAGTTGCCATAGGTGTTTTCATGGTAGATGATGATTTCATACCAAACTTTTTGATTAACTCTTTAGTGTATTTAGATTGTGAGATAAAGATCCTCTCACTACTTTGTTTTACTTGTAGCCCTAAGAAATAAGAAAGTTTTCCTATATTACTCATTTTAAATTTAGATTGCATTAGATTAGCAAATCTTTTACAGAGTTTGAGATGGGTTGAGCCAAAGATGATGTCATCTACATAGATTTGAACAAGCAGGAGTTTATTCTTGTGGGTTCTAGTAAAAAGTGTTTTATCTACTTTACCTCTTTTAAAAGAATTTTCTATCAGGAAGTTGGAGAGAGTTTCATACCAAGCTCTAGATGCTTGCTTAAGACCATAAAGAGCTTTGTTAAGTCTATAAACAAAGTTAGGAGAGGAGGGATTGATAAAACCTGGCGGTTGCTCTACATACACCTCTTCTTGAAGGTCACCATTCAGAAAAGCACTCTTGACATCCATCTGGTAGACTTTCATCTTCATGAAAGCTGCATAGGCAAGAAAAAGTCTGATTGCTTCCAATCTGGCTACTGGAGCAAAGGTTTGATTGTAGTCTATTCCTTCTTCTTGTCTGTATCCTTGTGCTACAAGTCTTGCCTTGTTCCTAACAATTACTCCAGTGGAATTTAGTTTGTTTCTGTATACCCACTTTGTACCAATAACTGGGTAATTTCTTGATCTCTCAACTAAGTTCCACACTTTGTTTCTCTCAAATTGGCTTAGTTCTTCTTGCATGGCTATAATCCAGTGAGGATCACAATTTGCTTTCTCAAACTTCTTTGGTTCAACTTGTGATGAGAAGCATTGGAGCATCATCCCATTGAAGACTTGGTGTCTTGTTCTTACTCCAGTATTGGGGTCTCCAATTACTTGGGACTGTGTATGATTTTTCATATTGATCCCTGTCCTGCTTGGATTTGTCGGATGCTCTTCTTCCTCATTAACAACGGGATCATTGTCCAACTGTTCCTCCTGAACCATGTTCTCTTGTGGGAGTTGGTTTTGATTGCTCTTTTCTGAAACTTCTTCATGTTCTTGTTCAGACTCCTCACTTGGTTCCTGTAGCTGGTTTTCTTTTCCAGTGTCTGTGTTCTTTAGAGTCAGATGTTCAAACTGAGTCTCTATGCTGCTGTTTTCATGTGGAAAAGGACTGGTGGAAGTTTCCTCCCCCTTAAACAGCATGTTAGTTTCATCAAATATAATGTGCATGGATTCTTCAATTCTGAGAGTTCTCCTGTTATAGCACTTATAAGCTTTACTAGATGATGAGTACCCCAGAAATATTCCATCATCAGGCTTCTTGTCAAACTTGGCAAGATGATTTTTCCCATTATTTAGGATAAAGCAAGCATATCCAAAAATTTTAAAGTTTTTAACAATGGGTGTTTTTCCCTTCAGGAGCTCATATGGAGTTTTTGACTTAGTTTTGTGTATGAGGCTTCTATTTAGAACATAGTTTGCAGTGTTGACTGCTTCAGCCCAGAAGGTTTTTGGTAATCCTGATTCTGCAAGCAAGGTCCTTCCTGATTCAATTACGGTTCTATTCTTTCTTTCAGCAACTCCATTTTGTTGAGGAGTTCTAGGTGCTGAGAAGCTTTGTTTGATACCTACATCCTCACAGAAACTACAGATTAACTGAATTTCAAATTCAGTCCCATGATCACTTCTGATTATGGAAACATGAGTATTGAATTCAGATTGAATCTGTCTTATGAATCTTGAGAGAATCTTGTGGGTTTCAGACTTAGCCCTTAGAAAGAATACCCAGATAATTCTAGAATAGTCATCCACAATGACTAGGGTATAAGACTTTCCACCTAAGCTCTGAGTGGATATGGGACCAAAGAGATCCATGTGCAGTAAGTAGAGAATCTTGGGGGAGTCATCCTTACCAATTGGTTTGAAGAATGATTTGGTCTGTTTTCCTAGTTGGCAAGGTCTACATGGAGAATCCTTAGAGTACCTACCCTTTGGTAGGCCTCTGACTAGGTTATTTTTTGCTAGTTTACTAATGGTTTTGTAGTTTAGATGACCAAATCTCCTATGCCATAATTCACTTTTATCAATAATATTGTTGAACAAAAAAACTTCTGTGGGTGTGGAGCTAAAGTCTACTATATATACTTTCCCTTTTCTAATTCCATTGAGTAATATGGCACCAGTCTTAACATCAATAATATGGCAAAATAGTGTGGTGAATTTTACCTCATACTTACCACTGTCACATATCTGACTTATACTTATCAGATTGTGCTTCAGTCCTTTGACTACTGCCACATTCTTGAAGGTAACTTTCCCTTCTTTGAAATTTCCAAAGCCCCTGGTTTGCCCACAGCTAGAGTCTTCAAAAGTCACTGATGGTCCATGTCTATCTTCAAAGTTGGTTAATAGATTGTTGTACTCTGTCATATGCATGGAGCATCCACTATCCAAGTACCACACCAGCCTGAATGTGTGATACATCTGCACATAAGATGTTAAACATTAGTTTGGACCCTGCTAAGCTGGGGTCCCTTCCTCTCAACAGGTAAAGGTTCAATGAAAGAGTAAGTTGGTTTTTCAGAGTACCCTTTCTTCTTTAGGAGTGTTGGCTTATCATACCAACAGTCTTTAGTAATATTGCAAAATAGTATTCATAATAAAAAGAAATGGTTTGAGAAGACTTTTTGGAAAAGGAGATATTTCTGTTAGATTGGTTGCGTCGATATGAATTCGACTTATGTTTAAGGTTGCGTCGAGTCGAAGTCGACGCTTCCTTCATTCTGTGTTCTCTTTTAGTCGAAGCATAGGAGAGGTTGCGTTGATAGGGAGTCGACGTATTTCAGTGTATGCGTTGATTAGAAATCGATGTATTATTTGAGTTGCGTTGAGTAGAATTCAACGCACGTCGATACTGATTCGACACAAGTTTGTTTCTTTTCAGAGGATATTTACCTAGGATTCCTTCATAAATAGTGAAATTATCTTTATTAAAAACAGTAGTTGTTTCTGGATTTTCTTGTGATTCTTCTCCTATGAGATTATTCTTCCTAGTGAAGTGGATAGGATGTCTCCAGACAAGTTTGCTGGGTGACTGAGATCTGGGTTCTAAATCAGTATTAAACTCTAGTTGTCTAAATCTATCAGTGAGATTTTCAGATATTTTCTTGAGTTTTTGACTTCTGCCATTTAGAAAATCTTCAAAGGCTTTTGCCTTTGCTAGCTCATTTTTCAGTGTTTGATTTTCAGTATTTATTTTATCTAGTTGCTCCTCTGATCTAGAGAGTTCTTGACTGAGCTCATAGTTTTTATATCGTGTATCCATTTGTTTGAGATTGTTCAATTCATTTCTTAGTTCTTTTATTTCCTTTTCAGATTTGACTTGATCTAAACAACATTGTTTGAAATTATTTTTGAAATCGGTAGAAGAGAAGTCTATATCATCAAATATATTTACCAGAGATTTATCTTCAGGCTTCTCAGTAGCCATCAAACAGGTTTCCTCTTGCTTAGCCTCTTCTTGATCATTTTCAAATGAGGTACTTCCTTCAAATTCTGAATCACTCCATGATTGAGCAATGAATCCTTTCTCTTTCTTCTTCTTCTTTAGATTTGTTCTTTTCAGATCTTTCTTGTTACTGATCTCTTTAGGACATTCAGGTGCAATGTGTCGAGGTTTCCTGCAAGAGTAACATATAATCTCTTTAGTAGGAGTTTTATCATACCTGGTTTTTGAATCTCTCCTTCTGGATCCTTCTGTTTTGATCCACTTCTTGAACCTTCTGGTCAGTAGACTGATCAGCTCCTTATCACTTGTAGAGGGTTCACCTGCAGTAGCTTTTAACGCAATACTCTTTTCCTTTGAGAGTGAAGGAGTCTTTTCTTTCTCTTCTTTCTCAGCTCTTGTTTTCAACAACTGTTCATATGATCTTAATTTACCCAACAGAACATCTGTTGAGATTTCATTTTGGCTTCTGGAGTCTCTAATTAGCCAAATTCTTGAGTCCCAAGAGCTAGGGAAGCAAGTTAGCAATTTGTCATTTATCTCAGTGAGAGATATGTCCTTCTCAAGTGTTCTTAACTCATTTATTATGAGGTTGAATCTGGCATACATGTCAGCAACACTTTCACTATCTTTCTTCTGGAAATTTTCATATTGAGAGATGAGTAATGCCTTTCTATCTTTTCTCTCATCAGCACTCACTTCTACCATTTTAGTGAGGGCTTCCCATATTTTCTTAGCTGACTCACATTCAGCAATCTTTTAGAAGATTTCATCTGAGAGGGTTGAGACTAAGATATTCATAGCCTTGGCATCACATGCATGAGCTTTCTTTTCTCCATCTGTCCATTCAGCCTTTGGAGTAAGTGTTTGTGTGACCTTTCCACTTGAGTCCTTCTTGAATGGCTTGGGAGGACCTGTCATAATAACATCAAATAATTCTTCATCAATAGAATTCATATAGATCATAATTCTTGTTTTCCAAACTGCAAACTTTTCAAGAGTGCACATTGGTGATCTGGTGGAAGCATAATCTTTGATTTGTGCCATGTAAAAAAATAGTTTTTAGAAATATATATATATATGAGGTAGGATCTTTTTGATCAAGGAGTTACCCTTTTAAGATCAACCTCCCTCTGATACCGATTGAAAGTGCACAGTTAACCTCACTAGAATTCTCTAGAGGGGGGTGAATAGAGATTTAAAAATACTTTGTGCAAAGTTAACATATATATATATATGTGTAATAATCACAGATTTAAGCTTCCCACACACACCAACAAGAATTAAGCAAATAAAGAAAGTAACAGCAAAAAGAAAATCACAGCACAACACAAAGAAATATAGTGGTTCCCCAAACTTTGGGTAGTCCACTCTTCTACCCCCTTGGTAGGAATTCACTATCTTGTACTGAGTCTTTTGATAAGGAGACTCTTAGAACCAGCCTGAGTCTTTTGATAAGGAGACTCTTAGAACCAGTACAACTGAATTTTTTGAAGAGAGATTCTAAAAACTCTTTTACACAATTTGAAAATGAAATGAGAATAAGAAGAAGAAGTAGAAGAAGTGATTGAAACAAGAAAGAATCTTCTTCTTAGCAAGAAGATTAGAAGCACAAGAAATAGTGAATGAAATCTCTCTTCTATAGTGAGAAGGAGATTGTAGGCATTTTTCTGTGAGAGCTTTCAGAAATGGTAGCAGTATGGCTTTAGAAGGAGGAGAAGAAGAAGACTTTTTCTTTGCTGCAGCACTCTTTCACTTTTCTCAGCTTTCTCACTTTTCACTTGGGAGCTTTTCCACTTTTTCAAATGGATGGAGTGGATCACTTCTTCTTCTCTGCCGATTTCCCTCTTATTTATAGCTCTGTTTATTCAAAGAATACTATAGGAGAATAATCAATTAGCAGTCAGAGAAATAGTAAGAGAGAAAAGATTCCACAATCAACATTTCTGTAGAAGGAAAGAGATCATTCTGATTTCAAATAATATCCATAAAAAACTTAATCAATTTAGCCAAGAATCAATTAGAAGGAAAGACTGATTCAGAACGGCTATAAAAGAATAATATAATTCCATAAGAATCAGATCTACAGAAAGAAGGAAAGAGATCTGGCGTGTTTTGAATTTGACATAGAAATCGACGTACGTCGATTACTATTCGACGGAAGCGTCGATTTCAGACTGGCTGGACGTCGAGAGGAGAATATGGAAGGTGCGTCGACTAAGGTACGTCGACTTCACTAGATGCGTCGACTTGAAGTCAGAGTTACGTTGACATAGGTTACGTCGAATTCTGTTTAGAGTTACTTCGACTCATTCTGAGAGGAACGTCGACTACACTTCGACGTTGCGTCGAATTGTACTTAGACTAATTTTTCATTCTTAGAATTTATATTCTACTCATTTTTAGGGGTTAAGATAAATCATTTCCCCAACATATAATGATGGATTTCCTCACCCCAAGGTCTTCCTCCATCCATACTGAAAGACTTTAATTAAGGGTAGTTAATCACCTAGAGGGGGGGTGAATAGATTATTTGAAAAACTATTGCTGATTTAGAAGAGACTTCCTGTCATCTCTGACTTCTTCAGTCCCTTCCATATAGACGATGAGAGATTCCCACAATTCTTTGGCAGTTTTGCAATGAACTAAGTTTTGGAAGGTTGAATCCTCAATAGCACTAACAATGATGTTCTGAGCTCTCTTATCCATGGAGGCCAGAATCACTTCATCTTTGATCATCTCAGAATAAGTTTTAGGAGTCTTGATACTTCCATCTGTAAATGAAACCTTCATAGGAACAAAAGGTCCCTCTAGAACAGTTATGTATATCATAGGATCAGAGGCTTCCATGAATAATCTGACCCTTTCCTTCCAAATCCCAAAGTTTTCTTTTCTGCAAATTGGTAGCTTCATAGATGTGAATTCTTTGTTTCCTTCTGTATTAGCCATCACGATTTAAGAGATCTACCCTTAGAAGATCTTGTTCAGGTTGTTAAACCTTTTCTTGAACAACATCCCTCTGATACCACTTGAAAGACTTTAATAATGGTAGCTAATCACCTAGAGGGGGGTGAATAGGTTATTTGAAAAACTATTTACAGTTCTTAATTATAACCTAAAAGAATGATCAGAGCTTTCAAGAAAGAGAGCACACACAGAAAAGACACAGAATTTTATAGTGGTTCCCCTTATCTTGGGTAATCTACTTTCCCCCTTCTCCCCTCTAGCAGTGTGCTAGATAGGGTTTATATCTCCTCCAGATCTCAGACCACAAACAGGTCTTACAGCTCAGATCACAATAGATCTTACAGACTCAGATCTTAACAGATCCTACTCTCTCAGATCTCAGCAGATCTTACAAACTCGGATCTCACAGATCCTACCAACACAGATCTCCACAGATCCTACCTCAGCCTTTATAATTAGGCTTACAACTCAGATTCACCCCTGAATCCTACAACTCAGATCACACCTGATCTTACAACTCAGATCCTTGACAGATCCTACACTCAGATCTGACAACTCAGACCCTACAGGGATTGATAAAGATAATAACAATACTTAGACTCAGATTCTTCAAAGTGTTGAGTCTTCTTGATCTGCCTGAATGATCAGACAGAAATCTGCAATAGATCAGCAACAACAATTTGATCTTCTTGATTCGTCAGGCTGTGGTGACTGTTCTTCTTCCTAGGAAGACAGATTCTTCCTTCTTAATCTTCTCCTTTCAGAAAGATGTATCAGCACCAAATTGCTGAAAGAAACCTTCAAGTTTGAACAGTTCTGAAAGAGAAGACGACTTCTTCAGATTCTTTCTCAGACTTTCCTCAAAACGATGGAGACGATAATGGCTTTCGAAAAATAGGAGTAATCAACTTATTAACCCATAGGTCATGCTTCTATTTATAGCCCGCCATCTGCAACATCTGTTACGCTCCTCCACGTCAGCACGACGCTAAGTCTTCAACGGTCTTTAATGGCTTCAGAAGAATCAAAGGCTCAGCTAGCTGTAGAAGAAACTTCTCATCTCAGAGCATCTATAGAAAAGGCGTTGAGCACTGTGCATCTTTGTCGACGCTTTCTATCTGTAGGAATCGAGCAATGTATAGGGGCTCGACGCTTCTTAACTGTGCCTTCATATCTAGACTCCTCTTGTTGGCGTAGAGTTAACTGAAGTTTGGTCGACACATCTCTTTCCACGGCGTCGAGCGATATACCTTGGCTCGACGCTTAAAAACTTGGTCTCATAACTTCAGCGGCGACCTTGTCTTTTTGAGCAGTAGACATGAGTCAACGCTTCTGGGTCACAGGCGTCAAGCAAAGTATGGTATCTCGACGCTTGTGAACTTGGATGAAATCCTTGAGCATTTTGCCTGACCTGATCTTCTGCACAAAGATTCTAGAAAGTATATCAAATACATTCCGAGATATATCTTTGACTTAGGAATGGACTTCTCCAAATCTAAGACATTGTGGACAATGCTCCCAACACATACCACGATCATCACATTATACTGCAACAAGTAACATCACACTGAGGCCATGGACCTCGCCCGCTTGGTGGAAGCGGACTTCAATGTCCCCTCTGTCGACATCGGCCAATCTCTGGGGAGTTCGACGCCCTGTCTGGTTGTTTACCCTCCTACACCCTTCCAGCCGCCACCACAGGCTCCTCCCGCATATTTATCGTTTGCTTGGGCGATGGCCGCTGCAAAAATAAGTGGGGGACACTTTCTGGACCGGCACATGACTATGGGCCCCTCCCCTACCAGTGCAGATTTCTATTCTTTCAATCTCGGTGGCCTTGACGCCATTCTCGGCGTTGCATGCCATCGTACCCTAGGCGATGTGTATGTCAACTGGGCTCGTATGACGATGCGCTTTCCTCAAGCGGGAATCCCTTTCCTCTTTGTCGGGGCGGTGTCCTTTCCCCGCCCAGCTGTGGCCATCCCTCCTCCGGAGCCAGCGGCTGTGAACTTTGTCGTTTACCTACGGGACAACGTCCCGCCAAACTCCCTCCACCATACAGCTGTTGTGCATTCCGGAAGTTACTTCGGCCTTGGGGACAAGGTGAATTTTCGAGAGGGCGGCATTGTTACGAAAACGAAAGAGGGTCAAGGACAAGGATACATTGCATATGTCATCATTCAGACCAAGGCGGCACGGACGTGGATCCCAATTCGATGACTGACATTCTCCAATAGTGCGCACGGGCATAGCGGCCCCGTCATCGTTATATTTTATTATCGCATATGTATCTCGAGTTGTTGGTTATTTATCGTTTGCCCTTGCATATATTGTAACTAGGCACTATATAAGCCTAGGCTTGTCTTTTATTTGAAGAATCGAGGAGTAAAAACTATTTTGACGAAGCCAGGGGGCTAGATTCATCTCGCTTCTTCTTCCCCCTTTGTCTCATCACTTCCCTCTCCTCCTCTCCAACCCTAGTATCTAACAAATGACCCCTCTAGATTTGAGATGTGAGGTAAAATCATCTTTTGGATGAACTCAATGGTCGATTGAGTTCACTCAATGGTCGATTGAGTTCAAAATTGATGGCAGTAGCTCCACATTATCATCTGCCCCACATTAGTATCCAACTTAGCTAATTGACTCACAAAAGTGAGAAACAACCAAAGTATGTAGTAATCAAGGTCTGCAAGAGTTCTTAGCCAAGTATAATGATGGATTTCATCACCCCAAGGCCTTCCTCCATCCATACCATGATCATCACATTATACTGCAACAAGTAGCATCACATATCCATGTTCAACCGTATAGATATGCATCACTCCAAAAGATTTAAATAGAAAAACTCATTTAAGAGAAGCTAGCCACTTGGGGCATCGAGTAAAGCACTAGTTCATACTCTCCCATAGTAGTGATTAAAAAAGGTGGATCATAGTCTCATAGAGATTGTTGTGTAGATTATAAAGCACTTAGCAAATATAAAAACAAGTTTCCATTGAGGAATTGTTAACTGAATTCCATGGAGCTTAGTTTTTTCCCAAATGATATTTAAGAGTGGGTGACACAAAATAAAAAAAATGATTGAAAAAGGCATTGAAGATAATGCTTTTAAATCACGCCATTATAAGTTCCTATTAATACATTTTGATTTAACAAATATGTCGTCCACCTTTTAGAGTTTAATAAATGAGATTTTCAGAAAACATCTTAGGAAATTCATTTTAGTTTTCTTTGATGAAATAATGGTCTATATAGCAAGACCTGGACTCAACATCTATCACATTTGAAGTAAACATGTCAACTCCTAAAGGAGCAAACATTGTTTCTAATGGAAAATAACTACAGCATTGGAGGAAAAGGTGGAATATCCTGGCTCCATTTCATCTCAAGAAATTTCAACTTAACCAAACAAGATCAGATATGTTGGAATGGTGCAATCCTCACTCCCCAAAGAGATTGAGAGGTTTCCTACATCTAACATAGTATTACAAACGCTTTATTCATGTCTATGCCATAGCATGACCGCTCAATAATCTAATAAAGAAACATCAATTTCAGTGGAATGATAAGGCACAAAAAACTTTGGAAAAATTGAAGTGAACAAAAGTACAGTTCCAACATTACAACTTCCTGTAAATAAAACAAGATATAGAGCCCAAGGCGGTTAATTTGGAAAAAATTGGTGTTGGGGGGGGGGGGGGGGGTGGGGGGGGGTGGGGGGGTGTATGTGTACCTGCGTAGGTGTAATCATGTGGCAATGAATGCAATGAAAATAAAGTTCTAAATGCAATTTAAATTAATGAATGTGCGGCACTAAATTCAAGCACAAATTGGAATGACCGGCAAAAATTTAAGAACCGTTTTTTTGGGGGGAAATGCGTGGATTTGATAAAGCATTATATCAAAGTGATATAGGTTAAGCCTTAATAATGTATAGAAAAGCTTTATTCTTCTCTTATTTTAGCAAGCAATGTTATTCGGCAAGAATTCAACTACAGAATCAAAGTGATATCAAAGTGTTATTATATCAAAGTGATATAGGTCAAATACAGAATACTTTCGTCAAATGGGATTCGACGATAGCAGTCTACTTCCTCAAGTTTTGTCGATTTCTATTCAGAGCATATGGAATTCTTCAAGACAATTTATCAAAAGGCTTTGATTGAATAACATTCGGGCCAAGCAATATTTTCTTATCTGAGTAATAGCAAGGAGTGGTTGAATGGCTCTCGAAGAACAAGATGAAGTGAAAGCAAATGAAGAACATTTTTGAAGCCAAATTCTTCACAACATAAGTGTTAATAACATAAGTGACCTGCCAATAACAAAAACTCTTTTCAAAGTTGCGAGTCGACGCAGTCGTTAGTCCGTTTCTATTTGACTAACATGAATATACTTTGAATGCAACTACAAGAATTAGAAGCCGATAGTCGAATGGAATTCGACTAATGTGTAAAAACTGAATAAGAAGGTTATTTGAAGATCTTTTCACAAGGCGATAATTGAATGGATTTCAACTATCGAGCAAGAACAAAGATTTACTCTCCGGAATTATAGAGTTTAGTGTACTTTCCAAGACCCTTAGGGTCCGTTCGTTTGGACGGAATTGGCTTTCTGGAATTGGCATTGGAGAATAGAATTCCAATTCTAATGTTCGGCGCAATGGAATTTAAGCGGATATTGGCTTTCATGTAAAAACTCATGGCTTTGCCTATGAACTAAAAAATAAAATAGTCAATTCTTACCTCCGCCCATGAGTTTTCCGCATAATCAAATGTTTTCGCTAGAGTTTTTCGACATACGCACGTGTTTTTGCTCCGGCGTGCATTTTCCTGCAGGGTTTGTTTTTCGGCCGACCGGGTGTTTTTTGGCCTGCCGGGCATTTTTTGCCTGGGCGCTCTTTTTTCGCTCAGGCGCACGTTTTTCGCCCAAAAGCGCGTTTTTCGATCGGACAAGCGTTTTTTGACCCGGGCACACATTTTTTGACTAGCGCAAACTTTTTCGTTCAGGCGCACGTTTTTCCGCTCGGGCATGCATTTTTTAGCCGGGAGCGAATTTTTCCATCCGGGCACACATTTTTCGCCCAAGCGCGCATTTCTCGCCCGGGCGCGCGTTTTTTCGCACTGGGGCGCGCGTTTTTCTCTCGGGCGCTTGTTCTTCAGCAAGGCGCGCTTTTTTCGCTCGGGCGCGCGTTTTTCGCCCAAGAGCGAGTTTTTCGCCCCGGCACGCGTTCTTCGCCCCGGCGCGCGTTCTTCGGCCGGGCGCGCGTTTTTTGCCCGGGCGCGCGTTTTGTGGTGGCGCGATTTTCTCCCTTAAGCACGTTTTCCGTGCGAGAACATGTTTTTTGCCCGGGCGCACATTTTTCGCCAAACCGCATTTTTCGGACCGGACGCTCGTTTTTTGCTCGGGCGCGCATTTTTCTCCCAACCGCGCATTTTTTGTCCGGAACGCAAAATGCACACCTGGGCCGAAAAACACCATCTCGGTCGAAAATGTGCGCCAGTGAAAAAAATGCGCGCACTGGCAAAAAATGCGCGTCCAAACAAAATGTATGCTTCCGTGCCAAAAAATGCACTCTCAACCAAAGAACTCGCGATCGGGCGAAAAATGCGGTCATGGGCCAAAAAAACACCTTGACGAAAAACACGCGTCCTGAAGAAAAATGCGCTCCCGGGAAAAAAATGCGCACCTGGGCGAAAAAGTTGCGCTTGGGCGAAAAACGTGCGTCTTAAAACATATTATGCAATTTAATCCGTTCGGCGCTAACGCCTATTTTGAGTTTTATAAAATTATTGTATAATGTCAATTCCAATACCAATTCCATCATTCAGCCGAACAACTTTTGTGCCTCAATTCCAATTATGTTGACTGAATTCAATCTTATAGCCGAACAACAAAATTGGAATTTTGTACAAAGCCAATTCATGTAGATATTGGTTTTCTTCGAAAAGCCAATTCCAGAAAGCCAATTCCATTCAAACGAACGGACCCTTAGGGATTCAGGAAAGTTATAGAAGGATATATCTAACATCTATCTTTTCCTTTCCTGGACCATTAGAGTTAAGGAAACCTCTCTTTTGCCTTATCTGCTAAGAAATTTGAATGGGAGTTAAAAACATTCTTATACTCTTTCAAGCTTGTTTTGAGGAGGAATTGAAACGTTTTTGTCACATTTAACATTCCTGGCATTTTCTAGCATGGCGGGCGCCATTTCAGGTGAAACAGCAAACGGTGGCCCATTATTGCGGCAAAATTGTTGTTTTGGCGGCTGTTTAATTATTAGTCATATATACTTATAATTTATATAGTAGTTATAAATTATAACTTATAACTATTATATACTTACCGCTCCATCGACTCCTCATTTCACGTCAGCGGTCTGACCTAATCTAATAGTTGCAATTTCGACGCTCCTTCGTCGTCTCTCTCGTGATTCTCTACCTATCTCGACTCTGGTACTCTGGTTCTCCGATGATTCTCGCATTTGGGCAATGGTTCTCTGGTGGTTCTCTCATCTCTTTCGTTTGACCTGGTTCTACGAAGTCGTCTGCCGCGTCTTCTTCTCGGCACTAGTTCTCGACACATGTCTTGCTCTACTCTCATCCAATGTGGCGCATCCCCTCGGCACTGTGAGTTTTTAAGGTTATTAGCTTATCTTCCTGGTTTTTGCAGCCTTACACAGCATCTATGGTTGCTATGGATGGAGTATGGATATTTTTTTTTGTTTTTGGTCTTTCTGTGGCTGCTCCTTAATTTACTTTCTTCCTCACTTTCACTATTTCTGTGGGATGTTGTGGGATGGTGTGGTTGTTGTTACTCTCTTCCTCTCTTGCTTCCTATATTTCTCTCTATCTCCCTCTTCCTAATCCTCTCACTCTCTTCCTCTACTTCTGTCATTGCCGAATATATGATGTTGTGGCATCGTGGCTGTTGTTACTCTCTTCCTCTCTTCCTTTCTCTATTGCTCTACTTCTTCCTCTACTACTGCAGTGTTGCTCTGATTTTTCAATTTAGCTATTATATACTACATGCCCGAATATATGATTGATGTAGACTTAAAAATGATGTGAAAATCAAGATATAAAAATATAATTGTCATCTCTTCCTATATGCTTCCTCTATTTTCTCTCACCATCTATGCTTTTGGTGTTTTTCATTGCAAAATATGATGTAAAAAAATCTTTAGCTATAGACTTAAGTTTCAACATTATTTTTGAAACAAATGATGACGATTTTTGTGAACCCTATCACTAAACTACTTGCTAGCGTAGTTTACATTGAGCATGTCTTATTGAATAATAGATCATTGGTGTTATCATAGTAATAACAAAAGAGGAGGTTATTTTGGAATTTGAAATAATGGAATATCATTGTTTCTTCACAGTCGGAATATCATTGTCTTTTCACGTGATGCATTAGCATTAATAATATATAATATTTCTGATGTTGCAAAATTAATGTTGAGCCTTAGCCTTAGGTGATTAGACAGGTTAATGATCATTGATGAATGATGACACCGATGTTGCGATAATCAAGATATTAAAATATCACTGTTGTTTTTTTATTTTTTTATTTTATTTGTTCAAATTTTTTATAACTATTTTTTTGTATAGAATAAATTCATCAGACGATTCTAGCAAAGCTCCTAGCTAGCGCTTCTTAGCTAGTAGTAGAGATCTGTGTTGGGCATTTGGTGAGAAGGTGACCCCAAATGACACAAATCGGATACGATGCATATATTGCAAGCAAATTGTGAATTGTGGAATTACCCGCTTGAAGCATCACTTGACGGGGATAAGGGGCAACGTTAAGGCATGTCCAACGGTATCATATGAAGTTAAAGAGAAGGTTAAGGGATATTTAAATTCTACACAAGCAAACAAAAAATATAAGGCTGAAAGGTTACAAACAGCTTTTAACGGGGTAGTTGTTGGAGTGGACAGTGATAAAGAAGAAGTCACACAAAGGAGTCTTTGTACATGGGTAGGTACTAAAGGACCTAAGGATCAATTTGTCCAACCCGCCGAGAGTACCAAGGGAATACAAACCACCATTGATAGCAAGTATAAGAAAAAAGTTAAAGATGATGCATGCTTGTATATTGCTAGGTGGGCATACGAGACAAGCATTTTGTTCAGTGTCATGTGTACGCTACATCCTTCCAACAGATGTTGCATGTTGTTAGGCAATGTGGACCGAGGATGAAGGGACCAACCCAATCTGAGATGAGGGAGAAATTTTTGCAGATGGAGATCCAACGGACGAAGGAGATGCTAAGTCCATTCACTCAAACTTGTAGGGTGCATGAATGCAGTATTCTTGTGGATGCATGAACAGATAGAAAGGGGAAAATCTTACACATGGTGGTGCACACTATCGCTGGGGTGACATTTTGTCCAAGAATGTATCCTCATTCACACATGATGGGAAGTTTATTTTTTATTTTGTGGATGAGGCGATTGTCAGCTCAGATGGTCCAAGAGAGGAGAATATACTATAGGTTGTGACGGATAATGCGTCTAACAACATAGCAGCATCAAGGTTGATGGCTTTGAAGAGATCAAGGCTCTTTTGGACTTCATGTGCTGCACAACACAAAAAATTTGCTTCTCCAGGACATTGCTATATTAAAGCAAATCAAGAATGCAATTTCAATGGGGGCGTCAGTTATCAGTGGTTATATATGGTCATACCATCTCTATTGACATGTTTAAGGAGACTACAAAAGACTTGGAGTCTCATGCTCTTGTACATCGTTTCTTTTGTTACAGAGCATCCATAAGAAAAAGAGGCAGTTACGTGAGATGTTTACATCAATACGGTGGGATGCTACCAAATTATCCATTAGTGATGTGAGTAATAGTTAGTATCCAAAATTCATGTCTAGTAGTCTAGTACATATTGATCTATGATTAATTTGATACTTATCTATTTATTATCTTGAGTTGTCGGCTACAACTGCAGTTTTGGGTGAAAGTTTTTAGCGGAATGTTGATCTTGTCATTCTTGTATTTTCCGCATTGGTGAAAGTCCTTAGAAGAGTTAATGGGGACACACCTTCAATGGAATAGATGTATGGTGATATGAAGAAGACTAGAGAGGAGGTTGTTGTTGCTCGAGTTTAAAGAGAGTAAATATCTTCCCATATGGAAGTTGATAGATAGAAGAGTGTTGGAAACTTTAACTCTGATATCTTGTGATAGATTTCAGCTCAGATACCAAGTTAAAATTTCTTAGAAGCGGGAATAAGGCGCAGAAACACTACAACAATTTCAAGTTAAGTAACCAACACAATAGAAAGACAAGAAATCTTGTATTAATCTATCTCCTTCACAATTCGAGACATACATGACGAGACATGATTTATCAGAATACAAGATGGAGAGAAAAACAGAGAAAAACAAGCAACTGGCGAACAACAAGTGAGACCGCTAGACCGCACGACAACCACTGAGACCGCGCGAACAGTACAGGTCGTCAACCTGCTATCTGCCAGACCGCACGAACCGCTAACTTATTAAACTGCAGAGAAAACAACCTGTCCACACTTCTTGATCGCCTGACCGCAAGGTCGCATAATCACAGAAGCTGCCCGCGAACAGAGAACAGAACTGTAAAAGTTGTCGTCTGACCGCAACTCTAAATCGTGTGACCGCTGAGCTTGTTGCTAACAACCCAAGAGATACAACACAATCCGCATAGAAGAAGACCGCTGGCGAACTGGAAGCTGGGAAGAATCACCAAGGAAGAAGATCGCTGACTGCTAGTCGCTGACCTGCGAACACAACAAACGATCAAACCACTTCCAGACCGCACGATCTCAAAAAAGGAAACCGGCAAAAGCAACCCAAGCTTTAATTCTTACAGTTCTCGTTATTAACGACGGGCCCTGCACCTTTATTTATAGGCAGACAGACAGATGTCGTCACCGCCCCAAAAGAGATACAGTAACCGCCCTAACCAGACCGCACAAGGGGAGATCGCGCGATCACAAGATGAAACCTGCTTGAGCTTAAGTCAATACAGCGACTAGATTGCTAGAAGGAGACCGTTGAGACCGCACGGTCTCAGCGATCACTACGGTCTGATTTCCTCAGACCGCCCAGTCCACTTCTACTTCCACTTCAAAAATTTAACACTCTCCCATGAAGTGGGAAGTGGAAGTCAGCCTAAGCATACTCCGTAACCGACCAAAAGGTCCTTTCGACAGTGGTTTTGTGAAGATGTCTGCGACATTGTCCTCACTCCGCACATATTCAACCATCAAAGATCCCAACAGCACCTTCTCCCGAACGAAGTGATGCTCGATCTCAATGTGCTTTGTCCGTGCGTGACAAACTGGATTATTAACCAGTTTAAGGGCACTCTCATTATCACTGTGAAGCAAAGTGGGACCTCGCACCTCCTCATGAATGTCTCCCACTAGCCTCCTAAGCCAGATGGCTTCCTGACCTGCCAAGGCCGAAGTCTTGTATTCCTCTTCCGTAGTGGAGACAGACATCAAATCTTGCTTCTTGCTGCACCACGAGATAGCTGCGGAGTCAGTCATAAAGACATAACCAGAAGTCGACTTCCGATCATCTGAATCTCCCCCATAATCAGCATCTGTGTAACCATGCAGACAGAAGCTCGAGTCCCTCCCATAAAAGAGACATATATCAGACGTGGAATTCACATACTTCAGAGTACTCATTGTCGCTACTAGATGAGGTTTTCGCGGCTTCGTCATATATCGACTTACTCGTCCCACAGCATAAGCAATATCCGGCCTCGTAATCGTCAGATAAATCAAACTTCCAACGGGATCAGAAAGAACCCTTCCCTCATCCCGCCGAAGCTTCAAACCAACCTCCAGTAGAGTAAAGCTACTCTTCCCCTCTCGCATGCCGAATCGCTTCACGATCCGTTCTGCATAGCCCTTCTGGGAAACGAGCACACCGCTCTCTTTCCTCTCCACCTCAAGACCAAGGAAATGGTGGAGCTCACCCAAATCCTTCATCTCAAATCTGATAGCTAGTTCAGCCCGGAGCCTAGCTACCTCCGCTGGAGAGTTCCCCGTGACGATCATGTCATCCACGTACAACAGTACCAAGACTTGCAGCTCCCCCGTCTTCTTTACAAATAAGCTTGAATCGGAATCCGAAGCAAAATATCCACAGAATTGGAGGTATTCTGCGATCTTCCCATACCACGACCGAGGCGCTTACTTCAAGCCGTAAAGAGCCTTCTTAAGCTTGCAGACATGTTCTGAATGAACTTTAGAAACATAGTCAGGTGGTTGCGCCCTTAGTTATTTAAGGCGCAAGGCGCACCAAGGCGAAAAGGGGTCTTGGAGCCTAGGCGCAAGGCTCAAGGCGCAGACGCGCACCTGACGAAGGCAAGGCGCAACTATATTCGGTTTAAATAATCTACATCAAACATCACTTCATCTTCTTAATCAGATTTTTCATCTATTCTACTTATTAATAATTCATTATTATCATTTATATCTCTTAAAAAATAGAATCAATGTAAACACTTGCATCATATATAAGTCTCAACGCTCGATTATGTTTCACAAACACTAAATCATGTAAAAAAATATTTACTTTTTACATTATTTCTTTATTTTGAAAAAAAAAATTTACAATAGAAATTGCACCTAGACGTGTCTTTTATGCTCCAAAGGCACAAAAAAGGCGCACAAAGGCGCAAACCTCTGAGCTTGGTGAGCCTTGAGCCTTAGGCGCGCCTTTAACAACTACCATGAAGATATCCCTGTCAATCTCGCCGTAAAGGAAAGCAGTTTTCACGTTGAGTTGTCAAATCCTTCATCTCAAATCTGATAGCTAGCAGCTCCCCCGTCTTCTTTACAAATAAGCTTGAATCGAAATTCGAAGCAAAATATCCGCAGAATTGGAGGTAATCTGCGATCTTCCCATACCACGACCGAGGCGCTTACTTCAAGCTGTAAAGAGCCTTCTTGAGCTTGCAGACATGTTCTGAATGAACTTTAGAAACATAGTCAGGTGGCTGCGCCCTTAGTTATTTAAGGCGCAAGGCGCACTAAGGCGAAAAGAGGTCTAGGAGCCTAGGCGCAAGGCTCAAGGCGCAGGCACGTGCCTGACGAAAGCAAGGCGCAACTATATTCAGTTTAAAAATCTACATCAAACATCACTTCATCTTCTTAATCAGATTTTTCATTTATTCCACTCATTAATAATTCATTATTATCATTTATATCTCTTAAAAAATAGAATCAATGTAAACACTTGCATCATATATAAGTCTCAACGCTCGATTATGTTTCACACACACTAAATCATGTAAAAAAATATTTAGTTCTTACATTATTTCTTTCTTTATTTTGAAAAAAAAATTTACAATAGAAATTGCACCTAGACGTGTCTTTTATGCTCCAAAAGCGCAAAAAATGCGCACAATGGCGCAAACCTCTGAGCTTGGTGAGCCTTGAGCCTGAGGCGCGCCTTTAAGAACTACCATGAAGATATCTCTGTCAATCTCGCCGTAAAGGAAAGCAAAATATCCGCAGAATTGGAGGTAATCTGCGATCTTCCCATACCACGACTGAGGCGCTTACTTCAAGTCGTAAAGAGCATTCTTGAGCTTGCAGACATGTTCTGAATGAACTTTAGAAACATAGTCAGGTGGCTGCGCCCTTAATTATTTAAGGCACAAGGCGCACTAAGGCGAAAAGAGGTCTAGGAGCCTAGGCGCAAGGCTCAAGGCGCAGGCACGTGCCTGACGAAAGCAAGGCGCAACTATATTCGGTTTAAAAATCTACATCAAACATCACTTCATCTTCTTAATCAGATTTTTCATTTATTCCACTCATTAATAATTCATTATTATCATTTATATCTCTTAAAAAATAGAATCAATGTAAACACTTGCATCATATATAAGTCTCAACGCTCGATTATGTTTCACACACACTAAATCATGTAAAAAAATATTTAGTTCTTACATTATTTCTTTCTTTATTTTGAAAAAAAAAATTACAATAGAAATTGCACCTAGACGTGTCTTTTATGCTCCAAAAACGCAAAAAATGCGCACAATGGCGCAAACCTCTGAGCTTGGTGAGCCTTGAGCCTGAGGCGCGCCTGAGGCGCGCCTTTAACAACTACCATGAAGATATCTCTGTCAATCTCGCCGTAAAGGAAAGCAGTTTTCACGTTGAGTTGCCAAATCTTCAATCTTTAGCAAGCTGCCAACGCTATCACCACCCAAACTGAAGTCATCTTAGCAACAGGACTAAACGTTTCTTCATAGTCTTCGTCGTACTGTTGAGAGAACCCTCGAGCTACAAGGCGAGCCTTGTACTGCTCAATGTTGTCGTCAGCCTTCTTCTTCAGCTTGTAAACCCACTTGCATGTCACATGAGTAATGACATCAACCTTGGGCACAAGATCTCAAGTCTCATTCTTCCTGAGGGCAGTCATCTCCCCATCCATGGCATTTTCCGACTCCTTGACTCCAGTGGCATTTTCAAAGCAAGACGGCTCTCGCTCATCCAAAGGATCAGCAAAGAAACATGAGACGAAGCTCACCAAGTTCCCCCTGTATACCGAGCTGGTGGAATAATAGTCCTTTTGGACCTCCGCAAGGCTTTACCCTGATCCACTTCTTCTGCTGCTTCTTCTGGACTAGCTCTCTTTCCGGGCACACTTGGAGCATCGCTCTCCCTGCTTCCAGAACCTGAAGTACTTGTCCCAGAGCTAGAAACAAGTGGAGCACCTGGTGAAACAGGCAACTTCACCAGAGCTTCTTTAGCAGCTTCTCCTTGCCCTCCATCTGACCTGCTCTCTTGTAGCTCCACAGATGAGCTACCTTGGTATGACGTTAGCTCGTCGAATACCACATCCCTTGAGACCACATACCTTCGTGTCTCGGGATCCATGCATCTCCAACCCTTCTTCCGGTCATCATAACCAATGAACACTAGCTTCCTTGCTTTTGCATCTAGCTTCATTTTAAGAGCATCGGGGACATGCACATAGCAGGTAAATCTGAACACTCGAAAGTGTTACACACTTGGCTTCTCCTTGAACATCAACTCATGTGGAGTCTTCATGTTGATAAGACTGAGAGGCATCTGATTGATGACGTAGACTGCACAAGACATTCCCTCCGCCCAGAAGGACCTAGGAATGCTTTTAGCATGAAGCCAACATTTGCAGGTCTCCGTTAGATGACGGATCTTCCGCTCTACAACTTCGTTCTGTTGTGGAGTATGTGCACAATAGAGCTCCCTTCGGATGACATGCTTCCTGCAGAAGTTGAAGAACTCGCTTGAGGTGAACTCCCCTCCATTGTCAGTTCTCAACTTCTTGATCCGCAAGCCAAGTCGGCCTTCCACAAGCTCCTTGAACTCCATAAACTTCCTGAACGCCTCAAATTTCTCCTTCACAAAGTATACCCAGGTATACCTAATGAAATCATCAATCAAGATCAGCATATACATACTACCTCCAAGACTAGCAGTTGCGGTGGGTCCAAACAAATCACCATGAATACACTCCAACGGTGCTTTGCATCCGGTTTGTGACTTTTCAAATGGAAGGCATTGAGCCTTACCAAACTGACATCCAGCACAAACGTGACCATCACCAAAGGATGATAGACTAAGCAGGTCATTCACCATGCCTCTTGGCGTCATAGCCTTTAGCTTATCCATACCAACATGCCCAAGCCTCTCGTGTCAGATAGCAGCGCTGTCATTTGCTCTCATCTTATCAACATAGGAACTTGTTGATAACACAAACAAGTTCTTCACCCTCCTTCCTACATGAGTGACTTCAGCCTTCACGCTTGACACATTTCAGAGAAACTTCACTTATGTTGGGCCGAACAGAACGTGATACCCCGCATCTGCAGCATTGATCACGGAGAAGAGGTTCTTCTTCATACCCAGCACATGATATACACTCCTCAAGGTGAGAGGACATTTATCAATACCTAAAGAAACGACACCCTCCTTCTCGACTGCATGAACAGTATCATTGGTTGTAATAATAACATCATTACCTGAATATTCCTGCAGAGAAGAGAACTTGGACTCATCCCCGGTGAGGTGATGAACACACCCTAAGTCCACAATCCAATCATCTTTGTAGTTGATGGAAACCAAAGCACGAACATATGTGCCCGTCATGAAAGCACCTCCACCCCAACTACATTCACCATTGGAACCAACCTCCTCCTTTCCTGCAGCATGCCCTGGCTGAAGATTAACTCTGCGGTCTCTTTTGAAGTAACCAGGCTTGTTGCACCTGAAGCACCTTGGCCCTTTCTTCTTCTTCCCATCAAGCTTAGGAGCATAGCTCCTTTCCTGTTGATATGAAGTAGATGAACCATCACCTCCAGGTGACTTCTTCTTCTTGTCTCATCTCTTCTTCTTACCAAAATAAAGAACCTCACTTTTTCCCCCGGAGATAGATATCTCAGTCATCTGCTTAGTTAAGCTCTCCTGCGAAGCAAGCAAGTTCTCCCGCTCTAGCAACGATGGTTGATTGGCCCAGCCTTGCACAAAAGTAACAAAGGTCGCATACTTCCTCCGCAAACCGTGGATTATGTGCCTCTTCAGCCTTGTTTCTGAGATAGGCACTTCTGGGTCCAATGCCGATATCTCAGCACAAAGGCTCTTCATCTTCAGGAAGAAGGATGAAATAGACAAATCTCCTTGAGTTGCTTTCGTCAACTCATTCTCAAGAAATTGTAGTTGCACTACATTCTTCTTATTGAACAAGTCATCCAAGGCTGTCCAAATCTCAGCAGCAGACCGACATCCAATGTTGTAGTCAAAGAACTCAGGAATGATAGAACGCTTGAGAGTGAACTCTGCCTTAACATTTGTTCTCTTTCAAGCCTTCACCTGCTCATCATTCCCTTCAGCAGCTACCACCGATTGTCTCGCTTCTCCACCGACTACCTCCCATAAATCCTCGCAAGAAGATCGCTCTCCATGCAAGACTTCCACTTCTTGAAGTTAGTCTGCGTAAAGAGCTCAATACCAAGACCTCTTGCATAACCTCCTTTCATTGATATACCGCTGGTTAACTTGAACTTTCAGAAATATCAAGCAAGATACTGAGGTTGATCACTGCTCAAGTCTTTTGTCCCTCTGATACCATGTTGAAAATTCTAGTTTTGATATCTTGTGATAAAATTTCAGCTCAGATACCAAGTTAAAATTTCTTAGAAGCAGGAATAAGGCGCAGGAACACTACAACCATTCCAAGTTAAGTAACCAGCACAATAGAAAGACAAGAAATCTTGTATTAATCTATCTCTTCCACAATTCGAGACATACATGGCGAGACATGATTTATCAGAATACAAGATTGAGAGAAAAACAGAGACAAACAAGCAACTGGCGAACAACAAGTAAGACCGCCAGAGACCGCAGAAACAGTCAGACCGCGTGGCAACCACTGAGACCGTGTGAACAGCACAAGTCATCAACCTGCTATCTGCCAGACCGCAACCTCAGACCGCACGAACCGCTAACTTATTGAACTGCTGAGAAAACAACCTGTCTGCACTTATTGATCGCCTGACCGCAAGGTCGCATAATCACAGAAGCTGCCTGCGAACAGAGAACAAAAGTGTAAAAGTTGTCGTCTGACCGCAACTCTAGATCGCTTGACCGCAAGGTCGCCTGACCACTGAGCTTGCTGCGAACAACCCAAGAACTACAACACAGTCCACACAAAAGAAGACAGCTGGCGAACTGGTTATTCAAAGATGGGAAGAATCACCAAGGAAGAAGATCGCTGACTACTGGCCGCTGACCTGCGAACACAACAAACGATCAAACGACTTCCATACCGCACGATCTCAAAAAAGGAGACCGGCAAAAGCAACCCAAGCTTCAGTTCTTACAGTTCTCGTTATTAATGACGGACTCTGCACCTCTATTTATAGGCAGACAGACAAATGTCGTCACCGCCCCAAAAGAGATACAGTGACCTCCTCAACCAGACCGCACAAGGGGAGATCGCGCGATCACAAGATAAAACTTGTTTGAGCTTAAGCCAATACAGCGACTAGATCGCTAGAAGGAGACCGTTGAGACCGCGTGGTCTCAGCGATCACTGCGGTCTGACTCCCTCAGACCGTCCAGTCCACTTCTACTTCCACTTCAAAAATTTAACGAGTAGAGACTAAAATGAGCAGACCTCTAAATCTAACAAACTATTTTCTGAATCCCTTCTTCTACTACCCAAATATGGAATAGATAGAGGGAGACCCAAAGTTTATGGGTGAATTTATTGAATGTCTCACAAGAATGTACTCTCATGATCCTTTTATGAAAGATGTCATTATTGTTGAGGTTGAAGCTTATCAGCTAGAGCAAGGATTATTTGCTCGGGACATAGCAAAGAGTACTCTCAAGGTTTAATCCAGGTATATTTTCAATAACATTTTTTACCAAACAATTGCTGGATTATTTTTTCACTAAACTACTAATAATTTAATATTTTTCTATAAGCTTATTGGTGGAAGTTCTATGGAATTGAAACTTCAAATTTGAGAATTGTGGCTATGAGAATCTTGAAGTTGGGAACTAGTTCCTCCGGTTGCGAAAGGAATTGGAGCACTTTTGAGATGGTAATTTACTTGTATATATATACATATAATTTTTCAATAATATTTTGAGATAATAACAATTTTTAATGTTTTTAGTATATTTAGATTCATTTCACGAAGAAGAATAAACAAGAAAGCAAAAACTTGAATGATCTTGTATTTGTGAAATTTAATTCTAAGTTGAAGTCTAAATATTATGATCCATCTAGAGACCTATTGTCTGCAAAGAGTATTGATGAAGGAAAAATTGTTGAGTGGTTAGTGAGTCCTGTTGATGATGTTGTATATGATGATGATGACGTTGTAGATGATGATGATGACGAAGTGTTTCCTGGAGAAGGGTTGACTTGGGCACAGATTGATGTGGCATTGTCAATGTTGTTGCGGGTTTTAGGAAAAGTGCAAGGCCGGCTTAGAAACAGACATGTACGGAAAAAGCGAAAGGAAAACGGCCTATGTCGGAGAGGGATGGGGATGAGAATTCTGAGGAGGGCGTTGTTAATGCACTAATGTTTCAAACTTCTGAGGACTACACAACAGATCAAGAATCATTATGTTATTTAAGTGAGTTATATTCCATTGATTCTTTTTGTCATGCTCTTTAATCTTTAATGTAGTTCTTACTCAAATGTTCGTTCATTGATTTCAAGAAAACAATATTATAGATTTATAGTAGCATATGTTTTGAAGCACTCACATTTTTGTAATAAGTTGAGGTACGACTTTATTTTGCATACTTTTATAACATTATCAAAGTTTCATTTTAATATGATTTTGTGATGTATTACATAATTGAAAGTATGTAACATTTCTTATTTATTATAAAATCGATTAAACACTTATTTGTAGTTTAATTTTCTCATTTGAATTTTAGTTTACACTTAATTAGACAAAATAATTGTCATTTAATTAATAAATGAAAAATATTGTGTTAATATTATAATATATATATAATATTACAATCCAACACTTTGAAATGTCCCTGATATATCCTCCGCGATCCAACATCCAACAAAAAAATACCAAACCAACATGAGTCCGACATCCGACATCTACAACCTTGTTCTCCTTTAAAAACACAGACAACGAGATACATATAGACAAGCGTTACAAAAGCAACACACAGATTTTCTCTCTCGTTCTTCTTTCTCTTTCTGCCTCAAATTTAAAGAACTAGAGAATATTGTTTGATTGAATTCAGACAAAACCATCTTCCAAAGTGATTTCAATGTTCCTTGAGATTGCTTTCATTGTGGAAAAGCTTGTAGTCTTGTATTTCTCCTTGTAAAAAGATTTCTGAGAATCTCTCTCCCAATAATTCAGTGACTCTAACAATCTCCTTATCAAAATACCCAGGCCTGATAATAGGCAGTGGATTTTAACTGCAGCAGAAGAGAATACGTACCCGAATTTGGGGAACCTCTACAAATTATTGTGTTCATTCTCTATAAATATATTTAATTTCTTGTATCTACTTTAATGCACTTTCCTTTGTGGTTTTATGGTTGTGTTGTGTGATTGATTACTAATTAAGGGTGAAATATTTATTACTCTATTCAACCCCCTCCCCCCTCTAAAGTGTTCAGTGTCTTTTGACTTTCCGCACTTTCAATCGCTTTTATAGTAACAACATACCACATCCCAGGAATGAACAACATGCAAGTGTCAATAGTCATTGTGGTCAAATACATAAGATACAACAACAACAACACTCAAGCCTTTATCCCACATAAGATATGGAATAAAAAATAACCATAAATGGAAATACATACACACAAACATAATTCTCTAGAATAACTCCTTAGTAAAATTAATCTAGACTAAGCAGAGGCGAATCACTAGATTTGGAAATATCTTAGTAGTAGAGGGGAAGTAAAATGGTAGGGAAAAGACACGCAAACGCGAAAAAGACAGTGGTGGCTCGCAAGTAGATTGACACTACATCGGAGGAGGAAGAATAAGGTGACATCGGATACCATGGGTAGGAGGAGAAAGAAATTTGGAGTAGGAGAGCAAGACGAAATGGAGAGGACCTGGTTTCAGCTTTTGCAAAAAATACATAGTCAAGAAAAAAACTCCATTTTGTAATCTGTCCTGATTTCCTTTTTAATATTGTTGATCTTGGGTTTCTTCACTAACCCACGACAAGTAATTCATGAGAGTAAATCTAGTCAATTAAAGGCCTTGTTTATAAGTTCTTCTCTCCATAGGAAAAAGAGGGTTGTTATGTTCATTTCTAAACTCGTTGAAGAGATGAAATAGAACCAAAGTCTATCTTTTTTATCAGAAGTTGAATTTATGAAGACAAATTATCGCAAAATGAGGATACATTCTAGGAAAATGGAACTTCCATGAAAAAGAAGAAATGAATCACTTTCACAAATTTCCTCATAGAATCACGAGGAAGTAATCCCACATGAGCAGTTAGTTAATGCTGTTACTCCTATTTTTTTTCCTGTCTTTTTTTTTCTTAAAAAATTCACTCTTTTAAAATTTCTTTTATAAATTATACTTTTCTCTTTTTAAGTACAATGCCAAATCATTTCAAGGGAAATGAATCAAGGATGGGCTCAAAATTAAGGCTAAGGCTCAAACGAGGGCTAGGAAAACAAATTTGGCTAGATCCCGCCAAATCACTGGAATAAGCAATTGTTTAACCTAAGTTATTTTTAAACATAGTTATAATCAAGTCAAGGAATTACACTACTACGGCATCTCCATTAAAATAAAATGCAGAAAAGAAAATACGTGAAAAGATGTGTAAATATAAACAATAAATAAAATGGAAACATAAAATAAATGTGATCGTTTGTAGTCCTCTATCTACATCAATTCCCGCCGGATGGGAAAATATCATCTCCTAAGAACGGCGCAGTAATCTGACAGAAGATGCCAGGAGAGGGCCTGAATAGCCACTCTACCTTAATTCATGAACAGTCAAGGAATTACACTACTAAGGCATCTCCAGCAAAATAAAATGCAGAAAAGAAAATATGTGAAATACAAATGCTGAATAAAAGGTGTAAATATAAACAATAAATAAAATGAAAACATAAAATAAATGTGGTCGTTTGTAGTCCTCTATCTACATCAATTCCCGCCGGATGGGAAAATATCATCTTCTGAGAACGGCGCAGTAATCTGACAGAAGATGCTAGGAGAGGGCCTGAATAGCCACTCTACCTTAATTCATGAACAGCCCATCAAAGATTAATCTCTCTATCGCAACAAAACTCATACATCAACTCTATGTCTCATCTAAAATGACTTTATTGCCAAAAGTACCAATTGCGATGCTGCTAAAGTAAGCCACTAAAATATCTCTCCGGAGGCTACTACTCCCACCTATTCCCATCAACAAGTGCCTTTTGCCTTGTATTTGAGATATATAGTCTCTCAAGTACTTCCCTCTAGATCTTTAGGATATGGTCACTAAGCTCACTAACATATGCGCTAATTCTACCATGGAAATATAAATAGGTCCTATCAGGTAGGTGGTGGATATATGCTAGCCATAAGGATCGCAAAGGATTTTTTCCAGAGTAATGATTTGCAAAATTATTGAAGGAAAATTCAGGTCGTGGAAGTATCAAAACTCACTGAGTTAGTTTTGCTTCTGCAAGATGCCTAAGTTACCTAGGCTTATGTTGATTACTTCAATTTTTCCATCTGTTTGGGGATTATATGTGCTAGTGGCAGAACTTGAAATCTATCTTAACCCGGGCACGCTTAAAAAAAATTAAACAAATTGCTATTGAAATATTAAAAACTCTACACTTTATTTAGGACTCATTAAATTTAAGTGTTGATAATATTTAATTTTTAACAAATTTTAACTCTTATAAATTTTCTTGATTTGAATATCAAAAATTATTTAGCAATAAGTATCAATAAATATTTAGCATTACGTACCAAAAACCAAAATCTATTTAAGTTCAATCACAACGGGTCATATATTTTTGGGCTAAAGAATGAATGTAGAAAAAAACAATTGCAAGAAAATATAGATTTTTAATGATTGTGGAGAAATTAAAAAATAATAATAATAAAAGTACCAAAAATAAGAAGAGGAGGTGGCAGGAAACAAAAAAAGAACAAAAATTAAGAAAACGAAACAAGAAGAAGATGAATAAGGATGAGGAGGCAGAAAAAAAGAGAAACAAAAAAAACAAGGATCAGATAATTAAGAAAAGAAAAACATTAAAAAGAAAAAAGGAATGGTAAGAGATAGAAAATTGAAAAAAAAAACTGAAACAAAAAAGTGCTTCCACGGTCTCTATTTGTGAAGCTTTGTGGTTGCCTTTTTGATATCTATAAAATATCATTGTGGTTGCCTTTTTTATATCTATAATGTATCAGTCTACTTCACATAGTTAAGACCGCTGCAGAGGTAGGGCAGGGATAGAGCTAAGGCTAGAGTTAGACAGCTTTTGAGTTTTGAGCTACAACTGCTGAGTTTTGAGCTAGCGGGCAAGGCAGACAACTTCCATCACCATCATTTCATGCGGCCTTTGAACTAGAGGATAGGGTAAGGCCGTTACACGTAATTTTTCCCAAAAATCAGACCCGGGCATGTGCCTGGGTGTGCCGCTATTTAGTTCCGTCCTTGTGTGCCACTAAACTGAAGTGTGATTCTTAATTTTGCCCATAATGCCCTCCAAAATGACTTAGAAACCTAGTGTTGTGAACATATGTAAATGTCATGCATATATCATGGAGATGATTTCTTATACAGAAACAAGATGTAGACAATTCAACGGTGGAAAGCATATGCAAAACCTAAAAAAGAAAAAAATACAAAACAATAAAGCAAATGCATTTTAACAATATTTGACTACTTTTTATATACACACTATTTCCAATCAAAGGATTCCCGTGCAAGCAGAAAATTTCCTTAAAATATAATAATCCAAAGTGTATAACTAATAATTGACGTAGTCTTCCAACTTTTAGTACCCGCAAAATTTCATTGGTAAACATCTTTTTGAGCTAGGGACAGGCCGACAGGGTAAGGCAGCTACACGTAATTTTTTCCCAAAAAAATTTCCCAAAAATCAGACCCGGGCACGTGCCCGGGTGTGCCGCTATTTAGTTCTGCCCTTGTGTGCCATTAAACTGAAGTGTGATTCTTAATTTTGCCCATAATGTCCTCCAAAATGACTTAGAAACCTAGTGTTGTGAACATAAGTAAATGTCATGCATATATCATGGAGATGATTTTGTTATGGGATGTTATGGGCTGCATGCCTTTGCCATAGAATGTTATCATGATGTAGGGGACCTCGAGCACCGGGTCTAGTAATTAGGTGTCTTTATTATTGTTTGTCCTTGTCTTTATTCTTGTTGTCTTTTTATTAAGTTGTAAGCCTATATAAAGGGCATATGTATGGTTGTAATAGGCAAGTAAGAAGTAATCCAATTTCCCTTCTAATGAGTGAGATTATTGGCGGCTCTCTCCTCCAACGAGCAACCCAGCATAGGCAGCCGCGGTAACGGGCTCCATAGTATCCTCCAGCACCGTCATCTCCGGCTCCGACCACTACTCTGACGCCCGCTCTAGTAGGCCCGTAACAAATTTGGTATCAGAGCCATCGGTCCTTTGCAGCGGGACACCTCGACGACATCGTGCTTCTTCCTCACTCTGACGGAATCTCCGTCGCAACTCGCTGCCAGCAATAGCAGCAGGGCCTCCCTGTTTTTCCGTCCAGCGCGACAGCCTGACGAGGACTCTCCGACTCCCCGTTCCCATCGGCTACGGCAACATCCTGGAGCAAAACGCTCCGCCAGCACGTCGCACGACCCTTTGCACTGTCGCGCCTCCGTGACAGACGCACCGCGCGCCGCACACCCTCTGCATCTCCCATGCCTCGCCTGACGCACGCCTAGTCAGGCGCCTGTGTCCTCCTCACCTGACGCCCATGCCCTGGCTCTCGCACGTAACTTCAGTAGCTCGCCTCGAGCCCCGCCAACAGCCTTTATTCCTCTATTTAATACATCCCCAAAGCCACTCTCCCCCTTTCTAATTTTTTTAAGCCCCACCAGTAGACTACATTCATTGTGGGGCCCCTTGCCTATTCATATCAACCCAACCTCTTCTGTTTTGCAGGGCCGTGAGCAAAATTCTGTCACTATTGGGCGGTGATGCGGCTCCCGCGGCAACTCCCAATCAGCCGCTTCGGAGGATTTTACTCGTCCCCTCAGCCGCTCTCTCTCGAGTGCTACTTCCGGCCGCAAGATGACCGACGCTTCAGACTTCATGGCGGCTCTCCAAGATTTCAAGACCTCCATCGAGACCAACTTTCGGGATGCTGAAAGACGCCATCTGGACACTGAAAAACGCCATCGGGACGATATTGCCCCCCTCACCCTCAAGCTTAATGAGTTGACCGCCGCACTTCCCATGATCACCACCCCACCTACAGATCACGCCAGCTCCAGTCAGGCGCCTCCACCTCCGCCGCTTATCCGCCACGAACCGCGGGCCTTCCTTCAACAAGACGTGGCTATGCAGCCGCGCTACACCAGGCTGGACTTTCCCACCTATGACGGCAAAACTGATTCATTAGCCTGGCTCACCAGGTGTGAGCAATTCTTCGGCCATCAACAAATTCCAGCCGCTGATCGACTTTCGCTCGCCTCCTTTCACCTACTCGATTCAGCTCTGCTTTGGGCCGCACGTCTCCTCAACGACCAACCAGGACTGACATGGGACGACTTCAAGCGGTATTGCAACCTACGTTTCGGCCCTCCCATCCGCAGCAACCCCCTTGGTGCCCTTACGACACTCCGTCAAACGGGAACAGTTGATGATTACCTGGAGCAGTTTCAGCTCCTCCTGGCACACGTCACACTTCCCCCAGCAATGCAAGTCTCCATCTTCACAGCAGGACTTCAAGCTCGCCTCCAACTGGATGTCGAATTTGAGGCCCAGCCAGACTTAGTGACTGCTATGAGTCTGGCCCGACTATGCGACCGCCGCCTCCAGTTGGCCCGGGAGGCCTACTTGCCCACCGACCTCGGCACTCCACAGGGATGTCGCAAGGGTCCTCCCGCCACACCGGTTCGTCGCTTATCTCAGACCGAGATGTTGGACCGCCGCGCTCAGGGTTTATGTTTTAATTGCGACGAGCAGTACACTCGCGGACACATGTGCAAAAAGCTTTTCTACTTGCACGTTGAAGACTCTGACGAGGAAGGCGTCGGATGAAACTCGCATCATTATCAACTCCCCTTGAGCTTGTGGTCAAGCTCGTTTTGAACGACGAGAGAGATGTTATGGGATGTTATGGTTGCATGCCTTTGCCATAGAATGTTATCATTATATAGGGGACCTCGAGCACCGGGTCTAGTAATTAGGTGTCTTTATTATTGTTTGTCCTTGTCTTTATTCTTGTTGTCTTTTTATTGAGTTGTAAGCCTATATAAAGGGCATATGTATGGTTGTAATAGGCAAGTAAGAAGAAATCCAATTTCCCTTCTATTGAGTGAGATTATTGGTGGCTCTCTCCTCCAACGAGCAACCCCGCATAGGAAGCCGCGGTAACGGGCTCCATAGTATCCTCCACCACCGTCATCTCCGGCTCCGACCACTACTCCGACGCCCGCTCTAGTAGGCCCGTAACATATTTCTTATACAGAGACAAGATGTAGACAATTCAATGGTGGAAAACATATGCAAAGCCTAAAAAAGAAAAAAAAACAATAAAGCAAATGCATTTTAATAATATTTGACTACTTTTTATACGCACACTATTTCCAATCAAAGGATTCTCATGCAAGCAGAAAATTTCCTTAAGATATAATAATCCCAAGTGTATAACTAATAATTGATGTAGTCTTCCAACTTTTAGTACCCGCAAAATTTATCGGTAAACATCTTTAGACCTAGCTTCTCGTGTGGACATGCTCAAAATCAAGTTCATAAAACATAATTGGATGTAATTAATCACTAAAATTATTTAATGTCTGATTTGGCATGTATTGTGATACGACCTCGAACAAAAGACGAGGCATGCTTGCATTAAACGGGAAACGGATACAATCCGGAGCGGACTCCGGCCAAGATCTAGGAGTAATGATCCAAAAGATAAAGAAACACTCTCATACCTCCTCCTTATATAGGGAGGAGGGGGCTCACATGACAATAACAATAAAAACAATACTTAATTAATATTAATTAATTAATACAAATTAATTAATTAATACCAATTAATTAATTAATACCGATTAATTACATAAATTAACTAAGGAGGTTTCCGCATGCGCTCTTCGATAGTTTTGATGATGCGTGGTTCCTCCGGTGAGTGCGTGTGCGTAACAATATGCCGATCTTGAAAATCGGCCTTGTCCTCAAAGGCGAGTTCGAAATATTTGTCGAAATCCTTAAGCACGAAAGCGACGCGCAGCTTGTCGCCGTGGGGTAGCGAGGATTTGAATAAAAATGGTGAAATGATAAAAGGTGGTGAGAGAAAAGAGGGGGCCGGTTACTAGTTTGTCTTGGAGTGAAGGGGGGCAGCTGGCGGTTTGGAAGAGTGGGCACGCCAGGTCTGAAAATGAGAAATAGGAAGGCGGGGGGCTCGAGAGGGAAAGTAGATGGGGCGACATAGGCGGGAGGGGGATTTGTCTGTGCGGGCGTCGCGTGAAGTTGCAGGGAAGGGGTAACGTTGAGGGAGGAGCGGGATCCACCGGCAGTGCCCTTGCTAGAATCACCCAGATCGACGGTGGCGCGGGAGTTGCGGCCGGAATTGGTGCGAGAAGGGCGCGCGTAGTGCGCAGTTGCTGCGGCTGGATCTGGCGGCCGACGACGCTGAAGGTGTGGTCGTCTGTTGCTGCTAAACGACGTCGGGGTGCGGGCTGCTGCGTCTGCAGCTGGAGGCGGCGCTGGAGGTGCGGTTGTGGCTACGGCTGCTGGACTCGCCGCGTGCTGGATCGGGCGGCCGACGACGCTCGAGGGTGCCTCCACGACTTTGGAGGTGCGGCCCTCTGCTTCTGCAGCCGGAAGCAGTGCGGGAGATGTGGTTGCTGGGGGAAGAGGTGCGGAATCAGTGCTGGCGGCGTGGCCTTCTGTTGCTGCTGCCTGAATCCGGACGGCCTGGAGCTGGCGGCCGGAGGCGGTGCTGGAGCTGCGGTTGGCGGGAGCTGTGGTGACTGTGGCTGTCGAAGGCGGCGTGGACTGGAGCGGGCAAGCGGTTGTTGGTGCTTCGAGAAAGGGAACCACGCGAAGGTGGCGACTGCCTTGGAGGTTGCGAAGGTGCGTGAGGATGTCGTTCATCAGATCGGTATTGCGGTCGAGCCGATCGAGAAGGTGGTTGTAGGGGCTGCTGGTACTCGGCGGCTGACAGGGCAGCGGGCGGAGGTCGGAAGGTCGGACCATTGATACGACCTCGAACAAAAGACGAGGCATGCTTGCATTAAACGGGAAACGGATACAATCCGGAGCGGACTCCGACCAAGATCTAGGAGGATGGTTCCTCCTAAGACCCCTCTCTCAAAATGAGAGCCAAACCCTAATGATCCAAAAGATAAAGAAACACTCTCATACCTCCTCCTTATATAGGGAGGAGGGGGCTCACATGACAATAATAATAAAAACAATACTTAATTAATATTAATTAATTAATACCAATTAATTAATATCAATTAATTAATTAATACCAATTAATTACAGAAATTAACTAAGGAGGTTTCCGCATGCGCTCTTCGATAGTTTTGATGATGCGTGGCTCCTCCGGTGAGTGCGTGTGCGTAACATATTGCAAGAGTCTTTAAATAATTAATTTTATTATCTGGTTATGTATGACATCTTAGATCCAAATACAAAATCAATTTGCTTGTCAGCAAGCAGATGATTATTATCCTGAGGATGTGAAGGTTCAACAAAATCTAGGGCAACATCTCCCAATTAATCAGGTTCATGATTAAATATTAGTTTAGGTTTACTAGAAAGCTCAGGTCTGAACTCCTATATAGGAACAAGTACGCCAGAAAATTCATAATAAACGTTAAGCTCATCCACAAATGCAAATTCATTCACAATATCATTTTGTAAAGGACAATTTCCCCCGAAATTTTCTTCTAGCCCATGATCATGAGACATTAAATCAAAACCACTAATAATATCAGCATAAAGGGGATTGTGAAAAACAATATAATCATCTTCCAAATCTCTCTGATACTGGATTGGACTCTTTCATTTTAGACTCATCATCAGTATGGAGCGGGAAGTAGAAAATTTTATAATTATTCCATAAATTATCTCTTAAAACAAAATAGGTGTCTTCTAAAGGAAGATCAAAACAGATCAGATCATCACAAATATTGAACTTAAATCTCTCTCAAATTATATTCTAATAATCATTTATGATCAGCCATGTGACCTATGTAAGAAAAATTAACACTTAATCATAATAAGTGTTAAATATATTATCATGTGAATGAGAAGATCGATAGTGATAGTTTATATTATATCTTTGTTCATTCAAATATATTTTAAGTGTCAAACTAGTGAGGTGCCACTAAAGTGACTAAACTCAATTTATGCAGTACACTTCTCTTAGATATTCCTTTGATAATAATGAAATGGTAAAAATTCTCAAGTTTTTTTTCATTTCATTCCAATCTTAAAAAATTTCATTTCACATCGCCCTCTCATTTTGAAGAACTTTCCACTGAGTGAGAGCGTGTTTCATTAGTTTACTTTTAACAAAAATGGCATTTTTATTCTTTGGTGTTTCTTCCAATTCAAAAAAAATATTCAATTTTTTTTAACCAATTAAAAATAAATCGGGGTTTAATTTTCCTTTGAAAACCTCGATATCAATCTTATTCATTTGATCATAATGTCTATCTTGACTATTTCTATCTATATTTTTGCAGTGACAGCGGCAGTGATTGTGGCAATGAGCAACCCTATCTTATGTTGAATTTCTATTAATGTGGCATGTTGCATATTTGAGAGTTCTTGCCGCAGCAGTCAGCACATCATATGTTGTGGCTATATTAATATATTTTAACATGTTATTAGCCATGATAAGAGTTGAAATTATGGGGTGATGCAACTACTATGCAATATAATGCTTAGGATATGCTAAAATGCAAGACTACATGTGGAATGGTAAAAAGGCAAACAAAAAATTGGGTAGCAAAAGTGCTTGCTGAATTTATTTTTTTGTGGACCCTTTTTCCTTTTTCGGCTAGCAGAATTGACCTAACAATAGTTCTATTTAACAGTTATTTTGATTTGCCTTTGGGTGGGTGGCCTAGGGGCATGCTAAAAAGGGGAAAATTTTGGGCAGGAAAAGTGCTCGCTGAATTTTCTTTTGTGGGATTTTTTTCCTTTTTCGACTAGCACAATTGACCTAACAATAGTTCTATTAATAGTTATTTGCTTTGCCTTTTTTTTTTTTTTGGGGGGGGGGGGGGGGGGGGGGGGGGGCTAGGGGCCCATTTAGGCGAACTACGTGTGGTTTGATCTTTAATTAACTCACTGGTTAGTTAAAGCACGCAGGCATCCCCGCTCTGTCTTATTCTACTTTATAATGTTCTCATTTGACCGACACACCACCAACTGTTTATTCATGGGTGGAGGTTCGAAATGCAATCCTCGAATGTTACTGGGTATCACTATTTGTATATGTGTGCTTTTCTTTGCTTATATTTTATGTGCATGCTTGTGTGCGCCTTAGTATTGGGGTGTTTAGGTGGTTTTATGTGCATGTGAATGGGTATCTCTTTGGTGTAGTTTGCCTATAGTTGGTCTGGGTGTGATATTGTGTTGATTGATTTAGTTGTATTTTTTGTTTGTTAGGGTGAATGTTTATTTACATCCTGTCTTCTTTGCAAGATAGTTTGGTGTTGTATGCATTTATGTTTGGTTCATTGTGCATACATAATACATTAGTACTGATACCCCATAACTTCTGTTCATATTCATTCCCTAATTAGACTAGGACATAATTGCCTATATGCTTGCTCCCAGGTGATTAATATGTTCTTGGTTGTCCTCAAAATTTTCAATATAAGTTGAAGTAAGATAGCTTGTGTCTCAACCCCATAAGAATTTTAAAGAAAAAAACATTATTAACTTTAAGCTCATCCTCAAATGCACATTCATTCACAATATTATTTTCTAAATAACAATTTCCCCTAGATTTTCTCCTAGACCATGATCATGAGACATTACATCAGAACCACTAACAAAATTGATGTAACCTTCGTCGCTTCTGAGGACGCGTGATACCATCATGTGTCAATTATCTTTTTATTTGTGAATTATTTTAATTTGCCCTGCGTGTGTGACCGGGGTCGGGAATCTTTTCACTTTTCTATAGACCTCTAATGTATTCTCTAGCAGAATGTGAAAGATTACTTACCAGAAGCAGAGGAGGAATTAGTAGCAGGTTATCAACCCGAATATTCAGGTGCCCCGGGCCTTTTGCGCTTCTAACAACAATGGTGGCCGGCCATTCGTCAAGGCCCCGGAATCCGCTAGACATCTCAGCTGCGGGATTCTACTGTTATATAAAAATAATTAAGTTATTAATGACGGGGCAAAACCAAGAAATAACCCCTCACGTGCGAAATTATAAATTTCCTTTAAGATCAAACAATCCCATCGAATTGAGTATGACTGCATGTGTGATAGCATCTACTATACCAGAAACAGCAGGTACAGCCAGCCCGTGAACAACCAACCATCGCACTGTAAAAATTGGATAGGTTCGATCTATAGTCATTGGGAACCTCCTAAAAGGTATTTTCTACGGTAGCGCCATGAATAGCACCTAAGTTATTAAAGGCGCAAGGCGCACCGAGGCGCAGAGGGGCCCTGGAGCCTAGGCGCAAGGCGCAAGGCGCAAGCGCGCGCCTGAGGCACGTGAGGCGCAGAAATGGGAAAAAAATAAAATCAGTGAATTGGGCGCCCAAATCATGGAAAATCAGCGAATGGGGCGCCCAATTAGCTGAATTGTTACGAATTGGACCCCCAATTCGCTGAATTTCTGCGAATTGGGCCCCCAATTCGCGGAAATCGCTGAAATTCAGCGAATTGGGCGCCCAAATTGCTGAATTTCAGCGAATTGAGCGCCCAAATCGCTGAATTTCAGCGAATTGGGCGCCCAAATTGCTGAATTTCAGCGAATTGGGCGCCCAAATCGCTGAATTTCAGCGAATTGGGCGCCCAAATCGCTGAATTTCAGCATTTGGGCGCCTAGGTGCGCCTCAGGTGCGCCTCAGGTGCGCCTTGGGTGCGCCTTGGCGCGCCTAGGCGCGCCTCAGGCGTGCCTCAGGCACATCGCCCGCCTAGGCCTTGCTGGGGCGCAACGGGGTGCGCCCGGCGCCTCAGGCGCGCCTAGGCGCGCGCCTTGATAACTTAGAATAGCACATAGCAAAGCGAAAGTGATTTGCGTGCGAAAAGTACGAATTGGCCCACTCGCACTATTTTAAATTAAAATAGATCGCTTAAAAATATATCTTCTTTTCAAAACCTAACTTTAGCATGCATCAAATATCATCATAGAGGGAATTGTGAAAAACAGAATAATCATCTTCCAAATCTTTCTGTAATAATAGATCAGGCTCTTTCATTTTAGACTAATCATCAGTACAATGCGGGTTGTAGGAAATGTTATAATTATCGCCTAAATTATCTTTTAAAACAAATTTGTGTCTTTAGCATAAGGAATGTCAAAATAGATCAGATCATCACAAATATTAAACTTAAATCTCCCTCAAATTATCTTCTAATAATAATTCGCAATCAGCTATACCTATGTAAGAATAATTAACATTGTGTGAATCATAATAAGTGTTAAATATATTATCATGTGAATGAGGAGATCTATCGTGATAGTCTCTAATATATCTTTGTTCATTCAAATCAATTTTAAGTGTGTCAAATTTGTGAGGTGTCATTTACCTCAATTTACGCTCCTCTTGTAAGATCCTCCTTCGATAATAATCAAATGGTAAAAATTTCTTACTAAATTTTCTTTTCATTTGGTCTCATTGTCTCAATGTTGAAATTGTTCACTTCATATCGCCCACTTATTTTGAGCACCATTCGGCCAAGTGAGACTGTGTTTCATTAGTTTACTTTTAACAAACTTGACGTTTTTATTCTCTGGTGTTTCTTCCAATTCAAAACAATATTCAATTCTTTCTAACCAATTCAAAATATCCTCCTTCGATAATAGTCTCTAATATATCTTTGTTCATTCATATCAATTTTAAGTGTGTCAAATTTGTGAGGTGCCATTTACCTCTATTTACGCTCCTCTTGTAAGATCCTCCTTCAATAATAATCAAATGGTAAAAATTTATTACTAAGTTTTCTTTTCATTTGGTCTCATTGTCTCCATCTTGAAATTGTTCACTTCATATCGCCCACTTATTTTGAGCACCATTCGGCCAAGTGAGACTGTGTTTCATTAGTTTACTTTTAACAAACTTGACGTTTTTATTCTCTGGTGTTTCTTCCAATTCAAAACAATATTCAATTCTTTCTAACCAATTCAAAAATATCCTCCTTCGATAATAGTCTCTGATATATCTTTGTTCATTCAAATCAATTTTAAGTGTGTCAAATTTGTGAGGTGCCATTTTCCTCAATTTACGCTTCACTTGCAAGATCCTCCTTCGATAATAATCAAATGGTAAAAATTTCTTACTAAATTTTCTTTTCATTTGGTCTCATTGTCTCAATCTTGAAATTGTTCACTTCATATCGCCCACTTATTTTGAGCACCATCCGGCCAAGTGAGACTGTGTTTCATTAGTTTACTTTTAATAAACTTGACGTTTTTATTCTCTGGTGTTTCTTCCAATTCAAAACAATATTCAATTCTTTCTAACCAATTCAAAAATTCTTCAGGTCTTAGTTTTCCTTTGAACTCCTTGATATCAATCTTATTCATTTGATCATAACGCCTATCTTAACTATTTTTAACAACATTTTCTGCAGTGACAGACAATAATTATGGCATTGAGCAACCCAATCTTATGTTGAATTTCTATCAATGTGGCATGTTGCATATCTGAGAGTTCTTGCCACAGCACATCATATGTAGTGGCTATATTATTATATTTTAACATGTTATTAGTCATGATAATAATTGAAATTATGGGGTGATACAATTACTATGCAATACAATGCTAGGATGTACTAAAACGCAAGATTGCATGTGGCATGCTAAAAGGGCAAATAAAAATTTTGGTAGCAAAAGTGCTAGCTGAATTTATTTTTGTGAATGCTTTTTTACTTAAAAAATCTTACGACGACACAAACCAAACATATCTCTAATACCACTTGATGCACTTATAGTTACAATCTAATGGCTAAGAATGGGACAAAAATGAAGTTCTGAATGCAATTTTAATTTCTGAATGTGCGACACTAAATTCATACACAAATTGGAATGGCCAGCCAAAATTTAATAAACTATTTTTCTTTTTCATAATAATGACACATCACATCCAAGAAATGAACAGTGTGCGAGTATTCATAGTCATTATGAACAAATACATGAGATGTGAAGTAAAAATGAACCATAAAGGGAAATACACACACACAAACACAATTTTCTATAAGAACTCCTAGGTTAATTAATCAAGGTGGATCAACAAACTAGGAATATTCTCATTGGAGGGGAAGAAAAATGGTAGGGAAAATATCCAAAGGACGGTGGAGACTCCTGGAACAAACGCGGCAAATACGGTGGCGGCTCGCAAGGAGATCAACATTGTGTTGAGGAAGAAGTTGAAGTAAATATGGAGAAGTGGGATATGAAGAAGAAATGGAGACAAATTGGTTTAATCCTTGGGCAAAAAAAATTAGTCTAGAAAAAAATTTCACTTTTAATCTGTCTAGTTTTCCTTTTCAGTATTGTTGATCGTGGGTGGGTTACTTCTATAACCCACGAAAGTTAATACACAGGAGTAAATCTCATGAACGAAAGGCCTTAATCATGTGGAAGTACTCCAACATGAACAATTAGTTTATTTTATTACTTTTGTGTTTTCTTTTCAATTTTGTTGTTGTCTTTTATCTACTTTTTCTTCTTAAGTCCAATGCCAAATTATTTCAGCCTTTCAGGGGATATAAATCATAAATATGCTCAAAATTAAGGCTAGGGTACGGGCTAGGAAAATAAATTTGGCTTGATCCCGACAAATCATTGGAATAAATTTCTGTTTAACCTTTAAATTAAACTTATAGCACTAAAGTTCCTCCATCAAAATAAAATGCAGAAAAAAAAAGTGTGAAACACGGGTGTGAAATAAATATTGTTCAACATAAACAATAAATAAAATGTGAAAAATAAACAAAATGTGCTCTTCTTCTTCCTAATTCTACAAGTACTTTAGAAATATTGCTATTTTCTACTTAAGTATCAATACTAGTTGTGACAGAGTTTCACTAGCTAATGAGACGCTCAGTCTTCTTCTTCCTCATTTTTCCCTTCCTAATTCTTCTAATTCCGACCGCATTACATTTAGCGAACTCCTAAATTTCTACCATGGGAAAAACCCCACTAATGATCGAAATTGGTTTCATCAATTCAAATATTAGAAGAGAACCATGGGATGGGATTCTATCATGACACCAGTGAAAAATAGAAAAGAAAAAAAAGCATAGCCGACAGTGACAAAAGAAAAGGGATCGTTGTTACCGATCGCCCGTGAGTATAAAGAACAAACAATACTCAAACCCTAAAATCTGAGCAAGAACGACACAAAAAAACTCACAATGCGATCGTTGGTACCGATCGCCCCATCGAGTACGCGGATGCGAGCGCGCGTTTCCTCGCAGAGCTTTTTGATAAGATCCCCCTTGCGCCCGATGATGCTTCCAACCTTCAGAACCGGCACGACGAGCCGGAAGACGCTCTCCCCAGGCCATCCAGACCACTTCTTCACTTCCTCCGACGCCGCAGTGTCGGTGTTCATTGTGGCGGAGACGGCCACTGCTAATCCTTCTTCTTCGCTAGAAGTCGCCTCCTCGCCGGACTCCAAATTGTCTGTCTCGTCCTCGAGGGACTGCGTGGAGGTGAAGTTTTTCTTAGCGTCCGAGAGACGGGAAACAACTTTCTCAGAGATACCTGTGGTGCACGCCGCCATGGAAATGGTGGTAGGGTTTTTAGGGTGAGGTTTTGGAAATGGGCTGAAGATAGGAATTGCGACTATAAATATCAGCCGTGTGATCAAATACGGTATCTGTTACGCTTGCCTATTCATACGTGGCAATTTTTCTGTGCCTATAATTATTTTTATTCATCCTGGGATAAAATACAGTTTTACGATTTGCGCCAGTTTGAGTGAGCTGATGCTGATCGAAAGCTGCTGATAAGTTGTTGTTGATAGTAAAAGTGTTGTTTCTGGAAAATAGAGTTTTGTTAAAAAACTGTTTGTGTGAAATGGAGTTTGCAGAGCTTTTGATAAGCTGTTTTGTACAAACTATTTGACAAAAATGGAGTTTTTGCAGGTTAATTTTTTGTAATTAATTTAAATTCTATATTTAATACCTGAAATCATTTTCAACATTTAAAATCAACGTCACACTACATACCAAATAAAATTTCAATATTTTTCAGATATTACAAAACAACAAACACACATTCATATATATATACAAGCACACACACACATTCATATATATATATACACAGCACACAAAAACTTCACACACAGACACAACCTACACACACACACAAACATACACACACACACAACCTTCACACACACACAAACTACACACACTCATATACAAACACTCATATACATTAACACACACACACTCATATACACATATACATATACATTAACACACTCATATACAAACACACATACATATACACTCATATACAAACACACATATACAATCACACACACACACAAACTTCACACACACACAAACTCATATACAAACACACACACATATATACAATCACACACACACATACACACATGTACATATACACATACAATCACACACATACAAACACACACATACAAACACACACACACACATACAATCACACACATATACAAACACACACACACATACATATACACTCATATACAAACACACACATACAATCACACACACACACAAACTTCACACACACACACACACACAAACTTCACACGCACACACAAACTCATATACAAACACACACACACATATATACAATCACACACACACACATACAATCACACACATACACACATATACATATACACACATACACACATATATACACACGCACACACACATACATACAATCACACACACACACACACATATATACAATCACACACACACACACACATATATACAATCACACACATATACACATACACATATACAGCTATTTTGAAATCAGCACAAACTAAAAAAAATCACAAACATATACACATACACATATACAACTATTTTGAAATCACACACAAAAATCAGCACAAACTAAAAAAAATTAACAAAAAAATACAGCTATTTTGAAAAATCAGAGAAGAATGGGAACTAATTTTTTTGTTATTGATGAAAAATTTACAAACCAGCATCCATGATAAATCCATGAGAAGAAAAGAAAAATCCAGATCTAGCAAGAGAAGAAGACAGATCTATCTAGTAGGGAAGAGGACAAATCTAGCAAGAGAAGAAAGAAAAGCATCGAAGCTCAAATCAGGAAGAAGCTTGTCCTAGGCAAGGGGGTTTTCGGAGCATTGCAGGAGGATGACAATGGGACTCGTCGGAGCTTCCTTTCATGGCGTAGAGGTCGCTAGAGGTGAACTGGAGGTGGAGGCGCTCATTTAGGGTGAAAACAAGAGAGCACGATCCTGGATCTAGACTTCCCTCGGCATCTTCCCCGTGTAGCTCCATGGAGATGAGCTCCGTTCTTCATGAGGATGGAGGAGAGCCTCGTCTGGATCGGCAGGACGAGGAGAACGACGAGCTCCTTTCTTCTTTGCGAGGGCTTCAGAGATCGGGAGCGGAGAAAGGGAGGAATCGCGGAATCGCAAAGGAGCGGGAGTGCGGCGCGGTCGAACTGGACATTTGGCCCGCAGTTGGAAAATACCAATAACAGTTGTTAATCAAAAACGTCGTTTCCTGCTTATGGTTCCCAAACGCAGCTTATTCTGGAAACGGTGTTTTTGAGATGCCGCACCGGAGCAGATAAGCTGCCCCAAACGCTACCTTAATGATGAAGATTGTGTGCAAAAAAACAGATGTAATACGGTCGTATTAAAATATAGCCGTATTTTTTATCAATCATGCGTAATAGGTCGTACTTGTAGAAAACAACTGTGTGATAGTGTATCCCGCACCGTGATCTTCGGTGTGTTACACGCACGAAAAAAAATCTCATATAAGTCCGGTAATTTTGCCGTTTGCAGTTTCCATAAATGCTCGGCGGACGAATCATATTTTCTGGTTCGGGGCACACGGATCGCCATTTTTCGTAAATGACCACCTTACCCTTCGGGCAGTTCCGGTAGTTTGGGCAGTTCGGGCAGTTCTGTTGGAGGCGAAAAAGGCGACAGGTTGTTCCTGAAATCTGAGAAACTGGAAAGACAAAAAGTGAGAAAGTCAGAAAGAAAAAAGTGAGAAAGCCGAGTCGGAAAAGTGAGAACGCTTCCGAAAGTGTTCGGAAGAGTTCTGAGCGCGCGCGAGCGCTAAAGGGTTCTGAGCGTGCAATCAATTGCGGAGGCGTCCCGGTCGTGTTGCGAAGCGCTCTGGGTGAATGGCGGAACGGGAAGCTGCGCCTTAAGGAAAAAACAGGACCCGACGCTCCAGACGAAGAGTACGCCTAGAAGGGCTCCTCGCAAGCCCCCCTGCCGAGAAAGAAAGAGGGGGAGGCGGCCACACCCCGCACGGGGTGGGAAGGGCGACGCGGCCGTATCCCGAGGGGGTGCGGCGCGGCCGGAACCTGTGGGGTGCGGCCCGGCCGCACCCCACGCGGGGTGCGGCTTGGCCGCACCCCAAGGGGGCGCGGCCAAGGCCGCACCCCGCTTGGGGAGCGGCTTGGCCGCACCCCGCTTGGGGAGCGGCTTGGCCGCACCCCGCTTGGGGAGCGGCTTGGCCGCACCCCAAAGGGGCGCGACCTGACCGTGCTTCGGGGCGCGCGGCTCGGTTGCGCCCCTGGCGGGGTGCGGTTGCGGGGATCGCTCCTGCGAGGGGAGGTGGCGCCGCCTTTGCGCTTGTCGCGGTTTCGTGCGCCTATTTTTTCCCGCCGAATCGGTGGGGGAGTGATTTTGGAAATAAACTCCGCCTTTGAAAATATTTGTTGTCTTTGGAAATAATTTCTGCCAAGTTATCTTATAAATACAAGCCTCTGTTATGAGCCCCTATCATAAGCCCCCCAAACCTTCGTAGTCCAAACCTTGTGAGGGAGTGCGAAGGTTTTTGAACATTTGGTAGCGAATCTGGTCGTCATCTCCGTGCGGCGCGCCGAACAATGACTGGGGTAAGTCGCTTTATTTTTGAAAAAAGAGGTGGAGGGAAAGAACGGCCGGCGGCGGACGAGAGAGCGGGCGGCAAGGAGGTGCTCGGGCGGCCGTTGCTCGGGCGACCGGTGCTTGGGCGACCGGCGCCTGAGCGACCGACGCCCGGGCGCACCTGTGCGCGGCCGGGGCCGGCGGAAGGGCACCCGGCTGGCGCGCGCGGGCCTCCGTGCGCAGCCGAGGGTGGCAGCGGGCGCAGGTGGTGGGCACCTGCGCGCCCCTGCGCGCGCCTGCCGCCCCCGCGCGCTCGCGCGTGGTTCGGTCCCCGCATGCGGCCGGTGCGCGCGGGCCCCCGCGCGCGGCCAAGAGGGGCGGGGGGGCGTAGGCGGACGGCACCCGCATGACCCCGCGCGTGCGCCTGCCGCGCCCGCGCGCGGTCCGTTGCCCGCGCGCGGCCTTGAGGGGCGGATGGCGCGGGCAGCCCGCGCGCCCTGCGCGCGGCTGGTGTCCGCGCGCCCCCGCGCGCGGCCGGTGTCCGCGCGCTCCCGCGTGCGCGGTTTGTGCCCGCGCGCTCTCGTGTGCGGTCTGTGCCCGCGCGGGCTGGTGCCTTCGTGCCCCGCGCGCGGGTGCTGTCTGCGCATGGTCGGTGGTTGGCGTCTGCGCGTATCTGGTGTTCGTGCGCTTTGCGCGCGGAAAGGCAGCTTGCTCTTGGCTTGCGCTACTTCGGATTTTCCGATGTTATTATTTTTCACGCTCGTGCTCATGTGCGTTTATTTCCCTTTCAGGCTTCGAAAAAGGGCGGCCAGTCGAGGCCGATGCGCCTGCGTTCTTCGCTTGATGGTGCGCGAATTGAGATGTGGCGCAAACGATTCGGATTGCCTCCAAATGTCGAGGTGAAAATCCCGGGGGTAGAAGAGCGCGTTCAGAATCCGCCCACGGGCTTCATGACGCTTTCTGAGAGCTGCCTGAAGTCAGGGTTTCGCATTCCTCCATCTGAGGAGGCTATTGAAATATTCCGGTTCTGCGGCGTCCCGATTACCCAGTTCACTCCTGCCGGGATGTCAAATATTATGGGGCTGGTGGTGTTCTTTCGGGAGCATAGTGCGCGCTTTTCTCTCGAGCTCTTCAAGGACAGGTGTGAGGTCACCACTGACTCGGGTGGTCGGATTGAGGTTCGGAGCAACAAGAGCTGGTTCGTTTTGGCGAGAAAACGGATTATCGCCATGGGAACACCCTCTATGGGTACGTCTGGAATCGTTGGGAGCTGCCGGAGCTTTGGAGAACGCTCCATGGACGTTGCCGCCGGCTGACCGGACGGGAAGACGAGTTCCTTCCTATCCCCAGTTTTCCTGGGCGGGAAGGGCTGTCGAAGGCTTTGTTCGGCGTTTACAACTGCGTGGAGGAGAGTCGTCTGCTCTCGGTGGGGCTTTCTCGGGATGCCGAGCGAGAGGCCGCCATTCCCTTAGAACGCGGGAAAAAGAGGAAGGTTGTTTTTAAGAACGGAGATTCTGGCTCGGGTTCTGCTCTACTAGGGCCTAGGAGCCACGATCATGAGGCTGGCCCGAGCCGCCGCCGCCGGGGGGGGGGGGGGGGGGGGACAATTTCGCCCGATCCGGATGTCGAGATCCTGGCATCCCCCATTGCTGATCGGGTTACACAGGGAGACTTGCCGCCGCCTCCCCACTTCCCGCCGCCGAGGCGAGTTTCCTCTTCTCTTCAGGCGATGACTTCTGCGGCAAGTGAAGTTTTTCTTTCCGGGTGTTGACTTGTCTTTGCTATCATTGCTTATGCTTCTCGTCTGCTTCCTTTGTGTTTGCAGGAGAATGTTCTGACTAATGTTGCTCTTACGTAGAATGATTACTATGTGGGCCTTAAAGATAGTTATATCTCTCTTCAGGAGGAGCTGCGTGTGGCGAGGAGCGATATGTCTGTTCTGCAGAGGAAGAGGGATCGCGATTTATCCCGCATCAAGCAGCTGAAGGCCGACATTTCTTCTTCCCGATCTGAGGTTGAGAAGCTGCGGGAGGAGTACGGTGGAGACAAGGCGCTTGCTCAGGATGCGCTTCGTCAGCTGTCGGAGGCTCAGGGGGAGATGTTCCAAATGGAGGGGGAGCTGGGCTTTCTGAGGAGCGAGATAGACCGGTTGTCATCGGTAGAGCGCAGTCTCGAGGAGGCCAAGGCGGCCGGAGTGACCGAATACAAAGACTCTCTTGCCTTCGTTGAGGAGCGGTTTCAGATGGCGGAGGAGATTCGTGCCGAGATCATGACGAAGGAGGTTGAGCCTCTGATAGAGGACGAGCGCGAAGTTGCCTTCCAGCGTGGTATTCAGAAGACTCTTCGCATGATGAGGAAGAAGTTTGGATGTGACACTGCTGGTCTCGGAGCCGGAGATCTTTCAGAGGATGAATGCTCGGACGTGGCCGAAGACTGATGTTGACTATCTTTCGTTTTCCCGCTTTCCGTACTATTGTTTGCTTGGGCGTCGCACTGAGCTGGTTTGATTGTATTCTGTCTTTCTACTTTTCGTATTATCGTTTGACTTGTGTGCAGCGTTGAGCTGATGTGGTTGCACTCTCTTATTGTGTTTATCGTATTTACTTCTTTGTGCGATCCTGTTAATCTGGTTATTAGCACCTGCATGGTTTGAATATTTTCAAGATGAGTTTTGCGCGGGACTGAGCCCGCGGCTTTCAAATTATATAAAAATTAGCTTGCGCAAGTCTGTGCTTGCGGTTTTTTTCGCACGAGTCTGCGCTCGCGGCTTTGATGCACGAGTCTGCGCTCGCGGCTTTGATGCACGAGTCTGCGCTCGCGGCTTTGTTGCACGAGTCTGTGCTCGCGGCTTTGGTGCACGAGTCTGCGCTCGCGGCTTTGGTGCACGAGTCTGTGCTCGCGGCTTTGGTGCACGAGTCTGTGCTCGCGGCTTTGGTGCACGAGTCTGTGCTCGCGGCTTTGGTGCACGAGTCTGTGCTCGCGGCTTGGACGGTGAATAACGGGTGTATTCAAACCGGGGGTGATCGTAGGGGGGGCAGGCCCCCACGATACCGGGACTCGACGGCGGAGGAGAAGGGCGAACCTTCAATCGACGGCGGTGCAAAGTCCCCGGGGCAGGGCCCCGAAGTGGTTCCTGTAGTAGAATAGTTTAGAACAGGTAGAATTCAATTAGAAAATGAATACTGATACATGCGCAAGTGCAATCTTGCGATTCCTGAGTCGGTAAGTTTCTGCTACAAGTTTTGTCTATAGAGAAGATAATCTTTGAGATCCCTTTGCGCTATGCTTGCTCGAGCCTTTTCGGTCGTTCAGCTTGGTGGGTGGCGGTGGCCCTTGTGACTGATCTTTGGTGGCATCCTTCTGTGCCTCTTCACGGAAAGGCTTCAGGTGCCCTAACTGGACGAGGCATTCGATTTCTTCTTTCAGTCTTGCACAGTGCTCCGTTCGGTGCCCTCGGCCCTTGTGGAAATTGCAAAACTGAGATTGATCTCCGCTACGCTGGGAGAGTGCTCTGGGCCAGTTGATGATTTTGCTGTTGTAGATTATAGACAGTATATGCTCGTGGGGGGCATTTAACGGGGTGTAGATCCGGGAGCTTTGATTTGCTAGCCCTCGAGAGTGGTCTGCTCGGTTCTGTATGGGCGGTACAGCCTTCTCGAACTGTTGCTGCTGTCCCTTTCTCTTGCGACACGTATCCCCAAGTTGCAGTGGGTTTGTCGATGTCGGAAGATTAGCTTTTTCCCACCAATGCGGGAGTTGCGTGACACTCTCGCACGCTTTGCTTCTCCGAGTTCGGTTTTGGCGACAGGTCGTTGTTGATCCAAGGAAGCTTGGAGGCGGGTGTGTCGAAACCGTGAATCGCATTCCTGAGGATATTCCCTTTGTTGGCCATGCGCCCGGACATGGAAACGTCGTGGTCCAGGGCGTCCAGAAAGAGACTCCCAAATATTGCGTCGTAGGGGGAGTCTGCCTTGGCGACGACGAACTGAACGTCGTACTGGACTGGTTCTGCGTGCATCCCTACTTGGACAGGGAGGGTGATGACTCCTACGGTGGGTACCGTAGTTCCGTCTGGGAGCTCTGCGTCGCTGGCCCTGAGCTTGAGGTTCCCGCTCAGGAGTTTGAGTCGTAGTACGGCAGCCAGGAATAAGATGTTGAAGGAGATGCGGTGAGTTACCAACGCTTTCCTTAGCTCACAGGGTGGACTGCCTATGCTCGCGTCTAGGGCGAAGTCCATCCATGCGCAGGGACGTTCCTGGTGGAAAGTTGTGTGGATCTTCTGTTGTTGTGTGCTCCGTTCCGCCTCCCTTAGGCGGGGTGGTTCGTCCACGCCGGGCTTTTCTCGCTCTTCTTCTTGGATCCTCGGTGTGCACGCTTCGTGTCATTCAACGTACAACTGGGAAAACTCGGTGAAGTTGTGAATCGCTCCGTTTGGCAGGGATTGATACCAGCGGAGGGCGTTCCCGCGCAGTGTCTTGGTGAAGATTTTGCAGCTGATTTGGTCGGGAAGTCCGAACGTCCGTGTTGTCATCAAGAAGTGATTAACGTGCACGTACGGGTCTTCTGCTCCGTGGAACTCCTTGATGTGTGGGAGCTTTAGCCATGACGGGACTGGGTGTGCCAGAATTGACTCTGACAGGGGGGATCACCTTTGCTGGTACGCGATATCGTTCAGGTCCTGCCCCGCTATGAGAGGGGACGACTTGCTAGTTGATCCAGTCCACTGGGGTTAGATGGGCGCATCGATAAGAGCTCTTTTCGCTGGGCCTTCAGGGATTGAGGAACTGCATGCGTCGGATAGCTCGGGGGAGGTGTCCACTCTCGCTGGTTCCGTGAACTCCGGTGAAGCGGTTGCCGCGCTCGGAAATCCTTTGCTTGGTATTTGCGAATCCATTCCCACAGACGGCGCCAAACTGTTGCGGAACGCTTAGGGCTCTTGGTAGACTGGTCCAATTGAACCACCTTAGCTCGTGAACGAACTAAGCGCGCAAACAGTCAATTCGAGATTCGCTGAGTACACTGGGACTTTTTAACATGGAAAACCCGGAAAGGGTAAAAAACCACGCGGCCGGAGCTGTGCCGGCCAAACTCCACTATCTTCTGGGGGTTACAATTTGGTAGTTAGAACTTGAGCGCGACAGGCCGCTGCTCGTTACAATAATAGAGAGGGAGAAAGAGCTCCGGGGGTGACAGACCACCTCTCGGAAAAACTAAGTCTTTTTCCTTCTGGGAATTCTGGGGAACAAAAGTGAGAAGGCCCGGAGAACAAAAGTGAGAAGCCTCCGGGGAACAAAAGTGAAAAGGCGTGTCGCCTTTCGGGATGAAGAAAATCTTCAAGTCCCCGAAGGAGATCTTCCAGCGCTGAAGGAGAATTCCGCAAAAGTCTGCAAGGAGCTCTCCCGGGTTCTGAGGTCAAGGTCCCCTCAAATGAAGCCTTGGGGCTCCTTTTATAGCTTTGGCCGAGAGCAGTCCGGTAATTTTACCGTTTGCAGTTTCCATAAATGTTCGGGGGACGAATCATATTTTCTAGTTAGGGGCACACGGATCGCCATTTTTCGTAAATGACCACCTTACCCTTCGGGCAGTTCGGGTAGTTCGGGCAGTTCGGGCAGTTCTGTTGGAGGCGAAAAAGGCGACAGGTTGTTCCTGAAATCTGAGAAACTGGAAACACAAAAAGTGAGAAAGTCAGAAAGACAAAAAGTGAGAAAGCCGAGTCGGAAAAGTGAGAACGCTTCTGAACGTGTTCGGAAGCGTTCTGAGCGCGCGCGAGCGCTAAAGGGTTCTGAGCGTGCAATGAATCGCGGAGGCGTCCCGGTCGTGTTGCGAAGCGCTCCGGGTGAATGGCGGAACGGGAAGCTGCGCCTTAAGGAAAAAACAGGACCCGACGCTCCAGACGAAGAGTACGCCTAGAAGGGCTCCTCGCAAGCCCCCCTGCCGAGAAAGAAAGAGGGGGAGGCGGCCACACCCCGCACGGGGTGGGAAGGGCGACACGGCCATATCCCGAGGGGGTGCGGCGCGGCCGGACCCTGTGGGGTGCGGCCCGGCCGCACCCCACGCGGGGTGCGGCTTGGCCCACCCCAAGGGGGCGCGGCCACGGCCGCACCCCACGTGGGGTGCGGCTTGGCCGCACCCCAAGGGTGCGCGGCCATGGCCGCACCCCGCTTGGGGAGCGGCTTGGCCGCACCCCAAAGGGGCGCGACCTGACCGTGCATCGGGGCGCGCGGCTCGGTTGCGCCCCTTGCGGGGCGCGGTTGCAGGGATCGCTCCCGCTAGGGGAGGTGGCGCCGCCTTTGCGCTTGTCGCGGTTTCGTGCGCCTATTTTTCCCGCCGAATCGGCGGGGGAGTGATTTTGGAAATAAACTCTACCTTTGGAAATATTTGTTGTCTTTGGAAATAATTTCTGCCAAGTTATCTTATAAATACAAGCCTCTGTTATGAGCTCCTATCAAGTTTTGAACATAAAAGTGAATGAAATTTCTTATGTGAGGTTTTGAGCGTTCACAAACGACGGTTCATCACCACCATGTTCACGACCGGCACCGCCATGCCAAACGAAGCCTAAATCTTATCTTTCTTAAATCGAATGGGATACTTTTGGCTGAGTGCATTTAGAAATGGTATAAATCAAACATGTTCCGGTATAAATCAAACATGTTTCAGTGCGATTTCTATATCTTGAGAACCGCAAAAACGACACCACCCCACACTCTCACTTAATCAGGCTTGTGAGTAGATTTACGTGGGTTTATGATGATTTTGAGATGTTATATGACATGTCTATAGCGTTTGTTTTGTTTTTTAAGTTTCGGAATTCCAAATACAAAGTACTGGTCCAGGTCTTCCCAACAGTATTACTGTGGTCCTGCTCAGCACTTGCTTGGTGCAATATTTTTGATCCGGTGAGTTTGGACAAAAATGTCACCGCCATTGAATATATGTTTAGCATGACAATTGTTATAATCTCCACCAAGAAAATAAACGTAGTTGTGAACATAAAGTGGATGAAGTTTCATGGGCGAGGTCAGATGTTCGTCATAACCACCGCGTTCATGACCGCCAATGCCGTGTTAATTGGACTCTAGGTTTCATATCATTGGATCTACGCTTTGGTTAATTCTGATGATGGAATTAAAGAAAAAGGGAATTGATTAACTTGATTTCAATTTATAGAGTAGACGGTGGATCAGTCTTCACTGTTTCGGCCTACGACCTATTCAGTTATTTGCCTCTCTGAATTTCATTGATGTCATAGCCTTATTCATAGTTTGCAACTCAACTGTGCTGGCGCTGTGTAGTTCTCTCATTCTTGAAAGAATACCTACCAGTCATTATTGCATGACTTTGAGTGGATTTATTTTCTATGTTATTTGATGAAGATGACTACAATTTCTTTGGAGGGGGAGGGGGCCGCCGGGTTCTACTCTGGTTTGAGGGGGGAAAAGGGGGGAGGGGGGAGAGAAAGAAAAAGAGAGGGAGGAGAAAAATGAGGGGGAGGAGAAGGAAAGGGGGAGAGAGGAAGAGAAAAGAGGGAAAGGAAGAAAAAAATGGGAGGGAGGGAGAACGCGGCCACAATTTGGAACTCAGCGGAGAGGCATTTGGATCTCCGCGGAGACCCAAATGGCTTTCCGCGGAGAACCTTTTGGATCTCCGCGGAGAACTTTTTGGATCTCCGCGGAGAACTCTTTGCTCTTCATGGAGAACCAACAGGATCTCCACGGAGAACCTTATGGATTTCCCCGGAGAAGTTTATATTCTGGCTCTCCGCGGAGATCGAAATGGATTTCCGCGGAGAACCATTTGCTCTCCTTGCTCTCCGCGGAGAACCTTATGGATCTTCGTGGAGACCCTGTTGGATCTCCGCGGAGAGCCACTTGGATCTCTGTGGAGAGCCACTTGGATCTCTGCGGAGAGCCACTTGGATCTCCGCGGAGAGCCATTTGGATCTGCTTCTAGATCTCTGAGGAGTTCATTTAAACCTATAATTATGCACCTTTCGACCCATTTGAAAACGTTATTCATTCATGGAACAATTGCTATTCTAGACAAATATTTCAAATGTACAAAAATAATGTTTTTTAATTTACATCAATCATCCACAAAATATTTAAAGATTTCTGCGCAGATCTGGGCTCTAAACATATGCATTTTTGTCTGCCAGTCTGCGCAACTCTCCCAGCCTATCACCCCTGCCTTCACTACGTGCTCCATATACTTCATAACGAAGACACCGCAGTCCACAGAGTTCTCCTACTGTGGTATACCAGCAGTCAAGTGGAGACTCCACTTGGAAAATCCTGCGTGGACTTTTTTCACGATCTCCTTTTGGAGCACAGAAATCTGCATTAACACAAATATGTTTGTACATTAGTAACTACGTAATGTACACTACTATATTGCATGACAACAAACTGTACTTACAGTTATTTTAGCAGTATCTTTCCGCTTGGGGTTACGTAGAGAGTCGTGTATGAGCCACTTCCTCTCTTTAACAAAACCCACCAATAAAAACCAGTGTTGACTATAACATACTAGCATTATAATCATTGGGATATTGGCGAGATTCTCCTTGGTAACGTCCTCGAGGAATGCAGCTACAATTGTGGATTCTGCGTCCTTGGACCATGGGTAGTGCAACTACATAAATTGTAATGTTTTTTAGCAATGCAGACAGAATTAACAATATACAAAGCACAAGTAGATATCATACCAAAAGGTTAGTGCTGATATACATAAACGGACGATATGCTTCTTCATCCTGCTCTCTACGCAAAGTCAAGATCTTTGCGTAGGCATCAACGTGACAATCTTCAATGTATTTGTCCGTAAGGAGAGCATCCATGGCATCTCGAAATCCGATTACATTTCATTTATCGAATGCTTGGTCGTTCTTGAAACATTAGAAAATAAGCGTCAATAGCAATGTGCATATATCGAAATTTTGAAAATATAAGTGTATAATGTCAATAGGGCACCTCGATGGAATGTCACTCATATGCCGATGGATGATATCTCTTTCTTCTTCTGTTATTAGCGGTCTCCCCGGATAGTCAACGGGGTACACATCAACTATAGCCGCCTTTGAAGATATAAGTTTTCTTATTTTACCGGGGAGTCTGGAATAGTAGTAATGGCAGTATTGTGAGAGGTGTGGTGCGTGGGAGGTGTAGAGCTACTAGGGCTAGATGATGGCGAGGATCGATGAAGGAGTGTGTCTATATCGGCACTCATTGCATCAAGACGGTCACCTGCTGTGACTAAAAGTAATTAAATCACTATGTACTCTATCTACTTTATTGTCTAATCTAGCCTATTATTAAAGGTTCCTACAAAACTATTTATCTTACTATCTAATACCGCAAATTAATCTAACATCCTATTCTGTAAATCTATCCAAAATTGTACATGAGGGAGAGATGATGTGCTAGGTTGTGGGGGAGGTGATGATGTGCTAGGTTGTGTGGGAGGTGATGATGATGATGCGGGAGGTGGCGACGATGGGGGAGGTGGTGATGCAAACTTCACTTTTTTCCTGCCCTAGAAGCCGAGCTTATTGATTTTCTCTTAGATGGGGGAGGTGACGGTGTCTTCTATGGTGTCAGCTCTGAACATAACAGCTTCTCCTCCGGTGTTATGTCTTCGAGGACTTCCAACACCTATAAAGAAGATATACAACCATTGTATTGGATAGTTAAACATTAGTAGTTAATCGAATAAAGTAAATTAATTATCTGCTCATCCAAGATAGATGGAATAGTGACCCCCAGCTCTTTCAATGTAAATGAGACCTTCTCCGACCATCTTAATAGTCGAGGCCTCAATGTCGGATAGTGCGGAGGGATGCTGGTGGTGTGCTCGAGGAACAAAATCTATATGAATCATTGCAATAGTTTAGAACATATGAAACAAAATTTATTTTAAGAATTAAAAATATAGATACTTACAACAAGAACATGGGTGCATCCGTAAATGTATCCCAATAAGGACTCTGACCCCATCTCCATCGCCTGAAGCTCCATTTTCAATTTGGTCTTCGTGAGCGCTCCAAAAGGCTTGGAAGTCAGGATGACTTCCTCCCCATGGTTGGGCAAACCCAGTATCAACGCCACGTCATTGGGGGAGAAGGTAAGCTTCCTCGATCCAATGACGAAGATGTCCTTCTCGATGTCATACCAGCTGAGCAGACTGTATAGGAGAGGAGTGTTCTGTGGCACCTTCGGTGCATGGAAAATATGCCAGATGTTGGCATCCATCAGCAGCTTCTTCTGACTCTCCTCCATTCATTCAAGAATGGCTGACGTTTGGCCCACAAAAGTCGACAAATAGCACCTCGAGCTCAGAACATGAATTTTCTTCTACCCCATAGATTTGTCAAAATTATAAACAATTGTTACAATAAATCATAGATATGCAAGTGTATGAAGATATGAAAATCCACTGTAAAGGTCTCCACGTAGAGACATTTGGATCTCCGCGGAGATCCAAATTGCTCTCCGTGGAGATCCTTTTGGCTCTCCGCGGAGAGCCATTTGGCTCTCCAAATGGTTCTCCGCAGAAATGAAAATGTGCTACTAGCGTAGTTGAGGTCGCTATTCTCGGATATATATATAAACAATAAAAAACATGTCTGTCTGGGGTTCACACATACTGTTGCAAGCTCTTTTTCTTATTATTATCCTTCACCTTTTGTTTGAGCTGCACATCGGATCGAACCCTAAACTAGTTCATCCCCAACACCCGTGCGACTCGCGCCCAGTACAAGAAACACTTCGCCAGGCTCTTCCAAGGCGTTTGATCAACAGTCGTCGATTTCACATGGGAGCGCTCTGCTGGACTAGTTAGCAAGTAATTGAGCAACTCCTTCTCTGATTGCGAAAACGGCTCACCTGTAGATGGGGTGGGGACGATGACCTCCATTATTTGATTCAATGTAGGCAATTGTTGATTGGCCATGAATGGAGGACATGAACCAATCGCGCTGACAGCGGACGATCTGCCCACAATAAGTTCCTCCGTCGTCGTGATGACTGCAGAAGATGATGGTTGAGCTGAATTTTGAGTGGTCAGAGTTTCGGCTGGCAATGGTTGAGTAACAAGTGGCGACGGTGGAATGCTGATGGTGTCTTGATCACTGAGGTCCTTCTTGTCTTCGGTATGCGACTGCAAACTGTATTGATGACCTGCTATTGTCGATGAGGTTGATGCCCCTTTCCTTTTGAGATGTCCAAGATACTCCCAACGATTTTGAATCTCCTTGTGGGTCATCTAAACTAGATCCTCACGACGTGCAACAATGCGGGCGTAAGCTGGGGCGACCACTTTGGTCCAGTGAATATTGCTGGCATGCCCAACATCAATCTATTTTTGAACAAGTCGATCAATGATATCGTCCGTTGATCCTTCAATTACTTGTTCGGGCACGGATTGCATATTTATTGCACGGGGTTGACTTGAACAGTGATCGACGCCGGTTGTCAATTAAGGTGACGGTTCGAGTTATTGTTGTGGTGACAGTCTCTTCCAACTGCATGAAATTATCCTCACGGCGCGCCTGCATTGGAGCAATCAATGACGCAGCATGATTCAAGGCTGTAATGATGCTGCGTTGGGGCGTTGCTCGTTGAATGGGCAATCTGAATCGAGCCTGAGCAACTATATCCTTCAAGTGCTGTTTAAGAACCTGTTCTGATTTCGGCCGAATGAACCGTTTGAAAGCGAAATTGGTGTTATGCAAAGCCGAGACAAGAACAGACCATATTAGATGCAATTGTGGAATATGCAAGGATTCAATGGGAAAATCTTTCAGATCCAGCAGTTCATCGGGCTGAAGAAATTTGAGAGCAACCATTCGGAGTAAGCGTCGATCGAAGGGGTTGATCATTGGTGAAGTGCTCATCACAGCTTCCCAGAGATTAAGCCCTTGCAATGCTGATTGACGTTTATTGCCCAATGCGTTGAGGCTGCGAGATTTCTTATGGTGATTTGATGAAGAGCTTTGCCCATGCGATGTTGGTCCGGGTTTTCGGCATTTGCGACTGGACTGAATGGAATGGGGCGTGTTGCTTATATTGACATCTTCGGTATGATTCAGATCAGTATAGTGCCGCGGTGCAGCTTCGTCTTCTCTAACTATGTGATTATCATCGTGAGCCCTCTCCACAGTAGTTGCAGCAACATCAAGCGCATCCTTCACAATCGCATCGAATGTATGGCTCGACCAAATTGCATTATCTGCTATTGATTCGACGATCATTCCAACGGATTCCAGTTGCCCGCCAGGAATTTCTGGCAGTTGAGGAAGGGATTGTCCAAACGCTGCCGTCAATCCAAACTCACTGTCACAATCATCAATCGAGAGAGGCAGCATATGAAACATTGTCGACAGAGATGTAGGTGAGGGAGTAATGCCATCGGTTGAAAGCAGTGCGAGGTAATGAGTGAGAATGATATGCATACCCGAGATTGACAAATACGCCCAACGAGGATCAAATTGGAGTTCGCCGCGAAAGTTGATTTGAGCGACCACTACATGGAGCAGCAAGATCCCTCCATCCAGGGACATAGTCTCCAGGCAAATGGCTCGTCCTTGATGCCATAAGTTTTCGTTCTTCCCCGATCCACGGTGTAGAGTCGAACGAAAGAAGCGATCCACGACGGTGTTCAACGCGCCTGCTGACGACGTTAAGCAATTTCTGATGTGTTTTTTCTGCGTCTCGTGGCAAGCTAGAAGTTTGGTCGTCACAATGCGCTTCGAAGGTGGCACATCATTCTCCATTTCCCACTTTTTAATTCGATCCAGCAATGCATCCAATTCAGCCTCAATGATGGAGCCTTCCCGCATTGAAGCATGTCCATTGCCAACAATGATTTCGGCCATGACAGCCGTAAATTGTTCCTGCCGAGCATGATCTGTGTCGTTCGAATTGTCCCTGTACCTCGTGATCAGGTGATGATTGTCTAGGAGAACAGAGATGTTGTCGAAGTCTTGTAGCCATTCCCGATCATCGCAGCACTTGTCAAGGTACATGATGAGCAGCGAAGTATCAATACCGTAAGCGTTGTGCCGGTTCTGCAAACTCCGACCAACAAATAGTCGCTCTGCATTGCCCGTCGTCGTTGTGAATTGATGGGAGAGAATTTGTTGGCACTCGTTCATGACGAAGTATAATCCATCAATGGGGGAAAATTTCCTGCCATTGAACTCATCTGTCAATTTCATGCGTCCCGACACATTGTGATGATGGTCAGCCGAGAGATGAGTCCCGGTTATGGCGCCTTCCATTCGGTTGAAGAACGAAAGTTGACGAGCAATGCAGTCTTTGACTAGGCGTGTCAGCGTTGATTCCACTGGACCGAGAGTGCCATTATACCCGTTGCAATGCTGAAAAAACGATGGAAAATCAGGGAACACTGCCAGATCCTACTGCGATGGCGTTTGCCCGAGTGCTGCATCCCATAAGCGCATATCCAAATACCACGACACGTGACCACAATATTGTGCGGCTTGACGCATATATCGAGTCGTTCGGGCACAACGAATCACCTTGGCGACATCAGCAATGCCGGAATGGGACGTGTACAAGTCGTAAGTCATTTGAACAAGACCGACGTCGTGTGTGCTCTGTTCGAACAGTTGCACAGGATAGTTATGGACGATGGGTGCCGGGATCAACTTCTCAGTTTTGGCCTCGTCCATGACATGGAGCGTGGCACCACAGCCGCTGGAGGTGTTCGACTTCTTGCACACGTATCGAGCACTGATAGAAAATGCAGTGGTGTCGATGCAATCTACAACTTGCGGGGCACTGAATTGCTTGCAGGAAAGAAAGCCGACTTTGTTGCAAGATGGGCGTGCACCCGCTGCCACATTGACGTCGTACTGCCGTTCTGAATCGATCACGAGCAACGGTTTCAACAGATACACATTCATGTCAGGACGCTTGTTCCACAGTGGCACAGGCGGATCGATTCGGATAGGAGGGCGCATGCCATCCTCCATCATTTTCAGTTGTATCTTGATCCAATCCTCCTAAATTTTATTCAACGTGTCAGATTGCTTGCAACAAATGCACGACACACTAGTGAGGCGGTCAAATGTTGACGAATAGAATGGAGGTGTTTGCGTCGGAATCGATTCGGGTGGAATTTCAGGGCAGCGATGAACGAGGGTCTCTACTTATCGTTGTGTTTTCGCATGAATGCCCCGCGTCAGAAGGTCAATACCATTCATTGCAATCAATGACGAACAAACAGACAATCCAGTAATTATAACCAAAATTAAGATTAGTAGAAAGGATAAGAGTATACAAAACGGATCCGGATCCCCTGGAGTTCATGCTGGAACTCCATAGTGGAGTTTCCCCAACGGTTATGAGATAGATTTTTAAATGGACTTTTTGGCACCATTCATCACTGTTAGTTTTGTTTTTAAGCATCATAACCTTCTCATATATGTTTTATATAATGAATTGATACGTCCAGTAGAGGTGAATGAGAGCATCATTCATGATTACCAAGCATGAGGTCATTCATTGACTAACAGGGGAACCAATGGATCTCCAAAGGATCTCCGCGGAGAACCACTGGATCTTCGCGGAAAACCGTATGTTCTCCGCGGAGATCTCTTGGGTTCTCCGCGGAGAACCTTTGGATCTCCAAGGAGATCTTTTGGGTTCTCCGCGAAGACCTGGCTCCGCTCCTCGGAAATCCAATGGTCTCCGCGGAGAACCCAAGAGATCTCCGTGGAGATCCAAAGGTTCTACGCGGAGATCCAACGGTTCTTCGCAGAGAATGATTCGGGGTTCTCCGCGGAGATCCAAGGGTTCTCCGCAAAGGAGGTTTACACTCTCCTTCCTTGGACAACAATGGCGGAGAAGATGAAAACCCTAAAAAAATATAATGGCGGAGAAGATGTACCAAACATAGATGAATCTCGAGCCTAGGATCTCTTATGTCGTGAGTCAGGGAACGCGCGCCGGAGAGTCCTTGGAATCTGGCCGGAGTCGATGGGGGAGGCGGCGCCAGAGAGCAATAGCGGGGAGCGCGACGAGAGAGAGAGAGAGAGAGAGAGAGAGAGAGAGAGAGAGAGAGCGAGTGAGTGCGAAAGAGAGTGACGGGAGACGGGAGAGAAGCTGAACGGGCGCGGGATTGATGGGAGAGGGAGATATGGTGTTTTATATTTTTAATGTTTATTATGAATATCTTATTAATATTAAGTCGGATTCAGTCTACCAGAGTGAGGCCCGACCGGGGGGGGGGGGGGGGTGGGGGTGGGGGTGGGGGGGGGGGGGCATTGTAACACTCAAATGTCATTTGGACTTAAAAATTATACTCTCATATATTTATCTTTATATTATAAGGAACCCCAAATCCCTCATGGTGTAACATTAGGATTCCTAAAATACCCTCCAAAAAATATTCTTTTTCTCAAAATTAGTTACTTTTTTTGGTCATTTGGTTTTCTCGCCAACACACCAACCGAAAATCCCCCTCCTACCTATTATTTTACTTCATTTCAAATCTAACTTTATTTCAAATCGAACTTTATTTCAAATCGAACTTTATTTCAAATCGAACTTTATTTCAAATCACTTCACGCCATCAACTTCTCCTCAACTGCTCCCGAAAAACCACTTCTTCACCCCATCCGTTGCTCCTCGACTGCTGCCCGCCGAATTAATCCCAGCCACCCAACCTCTACAGCTCCTCTTGGCAGAGCTTCGCCTCCTCCACAGCTCCGCGACAGAGCCTCCTCCACAACTCCTCCACAACTCCCCTCGGCAGCTCCTCGTGGCAACTCCTACGCGGCTCTCCCTTGACCTCTACTTTCTCGATAACCTCCTGCTCACACTGCTGCAGCTCCTCAAGTCTTCTCCAGGTTTTAGAAATCAACAGTTTTCATGTTTGTAATGTATTTAATCTTCTTGTCGATCTCTGAATCATCAGTTTCCGTTCATTTCCTTTTCAATTTTTGTTTATTTGTTATTTTAAAAATCTCTGATTTCTCTCTTTACCTTCATTTATTTTTCGTTTCTTTTGAGATCTCCGATTTTTACATCCCTGATTTTTCGTTTTTTTTTAAACATCTGATTTTTAACAAAGAAGTCTTTCAAGATCTCAGTTCTTTTAACTCTCTATTTTAGTATTCGTAAGATACCTGAATGTAATAACTTTTTTTTTCGAAGCACATGGTGACGCAGATCAACCAGGCCCTCAATTCAGTTCCAAAGGTATTGCTAACGCCTAAGTCCACTTCCAGGAATTAACACTTTTCACACATTTAAAATTATATGATGATTTTTCCAATTTGACCATACATTCGAATATGATCTCGGTGGGACATCCCCTTTTATCTTGGTGATTTATATAAGCAGCCCTTGTTTGGCTGTTGGCAGCCCCCATTTCTATTAGTTATAACAAGTCTTTTTAAAATATGCATTATACATGCATATTTAGGAAAAGTGTTCAACACGAAAATTGTAGATCTCATCGAGATCTACAACTTTCGTGTTGAACACTTTTCCTAAATATGCACGCACAATGCCCTAAAATCGCCCTGATCGTAATTGTAGCAAATTTTTGAGCGCCTTTTGAAAATACGCTTTGTACATGCATTTTTAGGAAAAGTGTTCAACACGAAAGTTGTAGATCTCGATGAGATCTACAATTTTCGTGTTGAACACTTTTCCTAAATATGCATGTATAATGCATATTTTCAAAATGCGCGTTATAACTCATAGAAATGGGGGCTGCCAACAGCCAAACAAGGGCTGCTTATATAAATTCCCTTTATCTTTTGCTTGGCCATCCCTTTTTTCAGTAATGTCAGGCTAGAGAGTTCCTTCACTTCAAGATTTTTGGTAAGCAGCACATGCCGCCAATTGCAACCATGACAAGTTCAAAAAAAATATTCAACCAAAAACATTTTTTCGCACTTTCTGAGAAACATGAAATTTAGGGAGAGAAGCCTTTTAATTCAGTTTATGTTCCACTGTTTCTTTCATATCTTATTTCAATTTTATATTGTCATATTTTATATTTAGGATTTTCCACAAAATCATAGTTGATTGTCGGAATATTTTATATAATGAGTGGTGTAGGAGAGTTTTGAATGGCTATAAAACTTTGAATTCACTATTTTGCAACTGTCTTCACAAATTTTAAGGACCAAGCTGAGCATCTTCATGAACATGGGGAGTCAAAGTAAGAGATTGAGGTAAAATTGTATTGAAATTATTTTCATTTATGTTATTAGTCTTTTTTATATTTGATAAGAAGAAATGTTGATTGTCTGGAATATTTTGTTGGAGTATAGATATAAGTATATAATGAGTGGTGGTGTGCTTTGAATGTCTAAGAACCTTGACTTCACTATTCTGCAAATGTCATTACTGATTGTAAGGTCCAAGCTGAGCATCATAATGAATATGGCGAGTCAAAGTAAGAGATTAAGGTATAGTTGAATTGAAATTATTTTCAATGATGTTATTAAGCTTTTTATATTTGGTAAGAACTAAGAAGAAATTTTGATTAGAGTAGATGCGAGAAGCTCGATTATAACTTTGTAATTTTGATGTTCAATATTTTGTTATGCTTAATAATAATTGTATTGAGTTTTTTTGCTTAAAGTTGCTCGAGAATCTGAAAAATCAACCATATTTAATCAGGTTGTTGGATACATTACATTCCTCTTTGATGTTTTTAGTTAAACTAAAAGCTCAACAACGGTTTTACTTCTGAGCAGATAAACTTCTTTTTAATGTTGTAACCAAACCCATTGTACAACCCTGTATTCGTCGAGTGGGCCCCGAGGCCCAAGACAGTCAAAAGGATGAACAAGGCGGACAGGTCCGCATTCGCTCATGGATATGACGAGTAGTGCCTTCAAGGGCCACTCGCATCAGACAAACATTTGCCGTTTATGAGTTGGATGCGCAAATGGCCTAGTGAGGGGTGGAACCCCACTCGCCCAGAAGGGCAGGATCTGGCGAGTGGTACCTTCACGGACCACTCGCCCAGTAGGACCAAGGATCCAGCGAGTAGTGCCTTCACGGACCACTCGCTCAATAGGATCTAGAGAGTCAGGTGTGCGGGAAGTTAGACGAGTTGCGCCGTCACGGACCACTCGCTTGTGGGACCAGGATGTGAATTTACCTGGATACCCTTGGGGGACTGCCAATAGCCCTTCAGAACAACGGAGTTTGGCTGTTGGCAGATCATTCTGGGGTGCGTTTAGCAAAACCAAAAGACAGAGTTACGCTATTGGCAGGCCAAACTAGAAAATCTATAAATAGACCCTTAAGGGCACCTTTGGAGGGGATCTGATCTTTGAGCTTTCTCTTCCTCTGGTTAGATTTGGTTGGCTCCTAGTGCCCTCCAAGGTGCCCAGTTCATCATTAGTTTGGGAGGGGAAGCTCTCTAAGATATTCCGGGTGCGTGGTAGAACCTCCTCGCTGCAGCTTTGGGTCTGTTCATTTTCTTCATCAATAGTCAAGTGTGTTAGTGAGGGAGAATTAGGTGTATGCTACAACCCTTTGTGGGTCTGAACTCTTCTGGAGACCGATTGACGGTTTCAACATCCATTATCTTGAATTAGTTGTTCTACATGTGTTTGTAGAGTTATCTGAGTTTGACCTTCTGATGCATTATTTATTTAGTTAAGCTTTGCTTAGCCCAAATTTCATCTAATCATAATTTATCTGACAGTCCTTTGTAGGAATAGCCCCTTTGCAGCATTTCGAATTTTATTTGTTTCCTTTAATATATACGGTCAACACAAATGGTTTCTCAACATGTAATAGAAAAAACTCAAGATTCAGCAGTGATAAGATAAGGAAGCTCCTGTTTAAACTTATAGGTGAGATTCATATAATGGAAGCTCCTATTTAAACATATAATGGAAGTTTATTCAATGTTTAAACCTTCAAGATTACCATAGGTTCAGCATTATCACTCTTCTTCTAACTCCTCTCCACCTCTCATTCTCAATCTAACTTTGGATCAATGCTATTTTTGAACTTTTAATCATAGGGTTTCTAAACTTTTTAATACATCTCTTCCACTTTTCTGCCATTTTTTGAATTTTGATTCATTATAAAAATGCGGTTTTTCTGCTTCCTTATCGTGTGTTTACATTCGTGTGATCCCCCCTGCCCTACCTCACCCCACCCCACCCACAAAAAAAAATGTAATCTTCATGTTTCTTTTTATGGCTTTGTATCACTTATTTCATCTCTCCATCAGAAACGAGTGTCGCCGCCCCCGACGAGTGTCCCCGCCCCGACGAGTTCCGCCCCGACTAGTGTCACCGCACACAACCCATGTCTCCTCCGACGGCCAATGTCGCTGCCCACGACCAATGTCGCCGCCCACATCCAATGTCGCCGCCCACAATCAATGTCGCGGCCCACGACCAATGTCGCTGCCCCACACGGGGTCCCCCATACACTATTGCTCGTAATATTAAAAGGGAAAAGTTGTCTTTGGTGAAACATTCAAAATTATCAAATATAGTCTTATTGTATTAATATAATGACTTAACATATATTATAATATTTCAAAAAAATTAAAATACAATGTTCATTCAAGTAATTACACTTTATCCCCAAACTAAAAGTAATGATTAAAATCAATAAAAAAAAGTAAAGCTCTTATACCTACTATGGTAGGTTGTCATTGACATGCCAATTTTATTAAAGTTGATTTTAAAAAGTGATGATGAAAACTTATCAAGCTGATTTGAAAAGATAATTATACAAAAGTAATAATATATGGATCATGATTTTTTGGACAAAAATAAAAAGTTGTGTATAATTATTTTCTGTATTAATTAATTATTTGTCTGTTTATTTTAAGCTATATTAATTAATTTATAGGGGTGCATGCATGTCGCGGTCAGGGTACTGTCACAATTGGTCGTAGGGACGGGGCCCTGTGTGTACAACCCTCATATTTGCTGAGCTGGTGTGGCCCGGTGAAGCTAGGGGGCGTAGTCGATCGACCCGTCGGAGGTCGTCTAGACCGAAAAGAGAAAGCCCGGGGGGGGGGGCAGATTTCCTTGGACGAGTGGACCTTGGGTCCACTCGCCCTAGGGTGTGGGCGAGCCAGACAGCTGGGCGAGTGGACCAAGGGTCCACTCGCCCGGAGGGTTGAGTGGACCGTGAGGTCCACTAGCCCAGTCAGGGTGGTGGACCTCGGTCCACTCATTCGACCCCCGGTAAGGGGGGAGTGGACGTCTCGTCCTCCACTCGCCCCTCATCCAGTTCTGGTTGTTCAGGTTCGTGGTTGAGCTGCGGATAGTAGAATTTTGGCTATCCGCAACCCAATTTTGGGAAGTCTATAAATAGACCCCTATGTGCACCTTGGGGAGGGTTGAACTCTCCTCTCCTTCGCGTGTGTCTTGTGAGCAAGCACTACCTCCCCCCCTATCAGCTAAGGTGGACGGTGAGGTGGTCCTTAATTAGTGCCCTCCAAGGTGCTCAGGCTCAGCATTGGCTTGGGAGGGGAAGCTCTCTTTGAACTTCCGAGTGTGTGGTGAGACCTCCACGCTACAGCTTAAGGGGTTCATTTTTGGACTCAAGTGTTCTTCAAGGGTAAGGTCTTTCGGTTCTCAGCAACCGGTCAAAGGTTCTAGCTCGGGTCAAGTAAGGGTTAACTGCATCCCCCTTTCGAACGTCGAAATCGGTTATCTGGTTTCAACATTCTAGTGCGGTGAGCGTGGAAGCAGCTAGTTCGGAAAGCTCTGAGCAAGTCTCATGGCTGGAAGAGATGAGCTGGGGGACTCACCCCCAACCAGCAAGTGCGTGAAGAAAAGGGATTTTGAGGAGTTTAGGAAGTCGATCCTGGAGCTCTTGCGGGTCGCACTCCCCCCTCACGGCGAGTGCTCGACACCACCTACACCTGTGCTCGCCTCGCCATCTCTGATGGAGATAGAGCCAACACGTCGATAAGAGAAGGGGCTAGCCTCAGAGGAAGGCTTGAACCTCCAAGCGCGGGTGCTCTTCAACAGCCCTCCTGGGATCGGCTACCCTAGAGAGGAGGTAGGGAGAACTCCTTCGACTCGCCAGGGAGGATGGGGGAGTCCCTTCTGCGAGCGGATTACCTTAGTTCCAGTTCCAGATGGGTTGAGTGAACCCGCCATGTCTTACTACACGGGCAAGGATGACCTTCTCTAGCACCTCCAGTGGTTTGAAGATATGGTCTCGATCAGGCAGATAATGGACGCCTCCAAGTGCAGGCTCTTCACCATCACTTTCAAGGGTGAGGCAAAAGACTGGTTCTACCAGCTCCCATCAGGTACCATCTAAACTTCAAGGACCTGCGTCAGAGTTTCTTGTTGAGATTCTCCACCTCGAGGAAGGGGGGAAAGGGGGCGGAGTCCCTGTTCTTGATTCAGCAGAAGCAGGGGGAGACGTTAGGAAGCTACGCAGACCAGTTTCAGGAACAAGTCGTTCACCTCCAGGTTGACCAGAGAAGCAGGAGGGACCAGGAGAAAGAGAAGGAATAAGAAGACGAAGAAAGTAGAGGAGGTGATAAAGTAGATGGTCGAGTTGCATGTGGCCAAGTAGGCGCAAGAAGGTGCGTTGTAATATATAACCTCCTCGTTATAAATGAGAAATATTTAGAGGTAGTATCTTAGGTAAGACCCTGACTAGGAAGTGTCGAGTGGTCATCCGCCTCCGGTTGAGCTAAGCTCCCGAGAAGTGTTGAATTCCTCGACCTCCAGTTGGTTAGTTTCTAGGGAGCGTCGAGTGGTCATCCTGTTGGATTTTTCTACAACCATACATCGTATGTAGGCGCAGCGGAAATAAAGAGAAACAACCCAAAAAGATTCGGATCGGCCATGAACATTGAATCAAGAAGTAATGAAAACTACTAGGCATAAATTACCTTAGTGCAGTTGGATCGAATCCAACCTAGGTGCTCCAAGAAGAAGAATCCTGTCAGCGGCTATGCGAGAGTCCTCACGTAGAATGATGTCTACGTCTCTACAGTGATCCACACGAGCTGGGAAAAGAACGACTGCACCTTGCACTTCCACGAACTGATAGGTTTGCTCCAGGAAGAACAATCACGACGACGATCGCCGGAAGGAGGTCTGCGTAGACGAGCGAAACGGCGGAACACTTCCGTCGGCTAGGGTTCGTGAGGCCGAACTCTTCCGTCGGGTCTTCTTCCGGGAGGCGTAAGAAGAGCATCATTGAACCCCTTGAAACATGTTCTATTTATACCCGAAGTATAAAAGACCTAGAAAAATCGCTATCCACGGTCCATACAGAAGTTTAGGGTTTCTGTTACAATTCGTCGAGTTTCCACGGAACAATCCGACGAATTCCGACGAATCATATCAGACGGCAACATTTGCCGAGATTATAGTTTCTGTAACAATTCGTCGAGTTTCCACGGAACAATCCGACGAATTCCGACGAACTCCAACGAATCATATCAGACTGCAACAGTTGCCGAGCTTAGTGTCTCTGTAATAATTCGTCGAGTTTCCACAGAACGATCCGACGAATTCCGACGAATCCGACGAATCATATCCGACGAATTCAGACAGCAACATTTGCTTTACCTCCCCGATTCTATATGGTGATTGGTAACCTTTACCAACACAGTCAATCTTCCAACTTCTCCACATGCTCTTATGTGCGACCCTGCAGGCTCATATCGCATTGGCAGTGAGATTACATGTTTGACCACTTCTAGATCACAATGGTAACTCCAACACATCCGCCTCCGGTTGAGCTAAGCTCCTGAGAAGTGTTGAAATCCTCGACCTCTAGTTGGCTAGTTTCTAGGGAGTGTCGAGTGGTCATCCGCCTCCGGTGGAGCTAAGCTCCCGAGAAGTGTTGAAGTCCTCGACCTCCAGTTGGCTAGTTTTTGGGAAGGTGTTGAGTTCCTCTGCCTCCAGGTGAGGTAAGTACCTAGGACGTGGACGGGTAATCCGCCCCCAATTGGTAAGATCTCTGACTAGAGACCATTCACCGGGCTCAATAATGCCGGCAGATGGGAGGCTCATCGGGTCGACTCGCTGCAGGTAAAACCTCAAGAAGGATGATTGGTTTGGGAAGGTGTTGAGTTCCTCTGCCTCCAGGTGAGGTAAGCACCTAGGACGTGGATGGGTACTCCGCCCCCAATTGGTAAGATCCCCGGCTAGAGACCATTCATCAGGCTCAGTAATGCAGGCAGATGGGAGGCTCATCGGGTCGACTCGCTATGTGCAAGACTTCAGAAAGGGTAATTGGTTTGGTAAGATGGTTGAGTTCCTCCGCCTCCAAGAGAGGTAAGTGTAAGACCCCCCCCCCCCCCCCCCCCCCAAACCTGAACCCGGTTCAGGGAGAGGGGGGTCCTACTGCCCAAGGCGGCCACCAAGCGCTTCCCGGGTGGTGGCGACCCGCCCTCTCAAGCACTAAGTGATCGCATTGTCAGGCACAAGAATCATCACAATACATATCAGAGACACACAGCAGAAGCAGAATTCGAGAAAATAAAGAGGCAAGGTTATAAATATATCTAACTGAAAAGGGCAGTAGCCTACTGTTTACACAAGACGCCCCATGGGCTACAACATGTACATCAAAAGACTCCTTATTTAACCCTGGACTCTAGGACTCACGTCACGGAAGACTGGGGGCGAGGCTGGAGTGTCTGATCGGGCAATCTCTAGGGCCGGTAAGTCATACGACAGTGCGGAGGCTTCGCGCTGTCCCGTCTCATGTGAATAGTTATAAGAATAACCGTTAATCATAGAGCTAAGTGGACTAACATTCCCTCCCCGGATTTGTATCCTGAGGGCGGGCTAAAGTACTTAAAGTTAATAACCGAAGCAAGGGAAGGGTTAGCAGTAGTTATGTATATATATATCCATAGGGCCCACCGACCATAATTTTTAGTAAAGCAGTGAGGAGCGCGCAGATTATAACACTGTTAACTGATGACACATATTTTGACTTAAATATGTTTATCATTATTATTATATTTTTATTATAAATTATATAAAATTTCTCTTAATTATATTATAATTATCTAATTATTAATATTTTATAATTTTTCGTACTAATATTGCTTTATTTTATTTTATGACAGGCGGGGAATTTCGTCACATCTCGACATAAAAAGCTCGCTGTCAACCTTTGATTAATGTTGCTACTACAGTTGGAGAATGACGTTTTGTTGGAGTCGTCGCAATGCTCGAGTCGCATCCATGCACGTGCAGCCCGCCTTCACGCCAAAGTATCGCAACACCCATTCATGCCGCCAACCAATTCATGTAGCCCGCTTTCACACCAAAGTTCTCGCCGACATGGAGCATTCACGCTGATTTGTCATGCTGATGCCGCACTCAAGATCGCCGCTTCCATGCAGTCCGGCCACTCTGAGCTCATGCAAGCCGCCACTTTCTTGCCCAATGAAATCTACGTGAATCCCATGCAACCCATGCACACCGTCACACTCCTCCAATTTCATAAATATGTTGCCCACGTGAATTCTATGCCACATCATCATTCATTTCTCCATGCAAATACCCATCCACGTGGATCCATTTTAAAGCAGCCCCTTCACGTGAGCTACACTTCATGAATCTGCCCCTTCATATTCTCTCTAAATTCAATGCAGCAATTCTGTTTCCTCTCCTCCATTTAACATTATTATTATTATCATTATTATTAAATCAATGCAATCTATTAAGGCAGCTATTCCACTCCTCCAAGGAGCCGATTCAGCCTACTTTGCGTCGACACCCCCCTCCCAATGTCGTTGACCGTTCGCCTCAGCCCGAACCTGGGCGCATCCCGCAGGATACTCCTCCGCCTATGCAGCCCGCCTCAGTGGATCCCGTGGATCTGCGGCCTGCGGATGTTATGGTTTGAGGGGCGGAGTTGGTTCTCTATGACTCGGATGTTGGATTTGGGGAACACTTCTGGTCAGGGTTCGTCGAACGGCGTTCGACGAACGGAGAAGAGTTTGTCGAACTCCGCATGCGCTTGAAGAACGGAGAAGGGTTCGTCGAACGGCGTTCGACAAACGGAGAAGGGTTCGTCGAACACCGCCTGCGTTCGACGAACGGGTCCTTGCCTCAGCGGTTCGTGGAACGGGAGAGGCCTGCGTTCGACGCTCGAGGCCTACGCTCGACGCCTGCGCTCGACGCTTGCGCTCGACGCCCGCGTTCGACGCTCGACGCCTGCGCCCGATGCCTGCGTTCAACGCTCGACGCCTGGTGTACATGCTGTCTCAGCTGGTTCCGTCTCAGCGGATGTTATTGGACCGTCTCAGCGGATGGTTGGTCTGAGCCCGGTCTGGCGCCCTATTTAAAGGGTGCATAGCCCTGGTTTAGGGTTAAGGTCATTAAGTCCAAGAGAGTGCAATAGTATTTTTTGCGCGGTGTTCCTTGGCGGCGGTTCCTCTGTTCTTGTCTGAGAGGGTTGAGTGAGGTAGGATCGGTTTTGATTCTTGTAACCTTGTAAGCTGTAATCCATCTTGGTAAATAGAAAGAAGAGAAGAGGAAGGGGAGAGGGGACGTAGCCCGGCTTGAGTGAACCTCTGTATATCTGTGTGTCTTCTGTGATTTTCTGTATTTTGTTGTTTCATTTTTCCTGTCGAATTTCTAGTCTCGGCACACCCTGTTTATTTACATTTGGTATCAGAGCTAGGTTCTTGATCCTGGAACTGGGTTCTGGCGGTGTGCGGATCGAGATCGAGAAGTTTGACGGAAGTCGATTCGATCTATGGAAGATGAAGATGGAGGATATGTTGATTGATCGAAATCTATGGTCTGCGATCGAAGATGATCCTCCCGTTCCTAAGGTAGCAGAGAAGGATGCGAGCACATCGAAGGGAAAATCTGCAGACGCGACTGCAGATGGTGCAGCGGAGGCGGCGGCCTGGACGAAAACCGATCGGAAGGCTAAGGGTCTGATCCAGTTATTCCTAGCAGATTCAATCTTGACTAACGTCATGGAGGAGACTTCGGCTCGAAGTCTGTGGCGTAAGTTGGAATCTCTCTACCAGAGCAAGTCCCTGGTAAACAAATTGCTCTTGAGGAAGAGATGGTATAAACTTCGGATGCATGAGGACAATTCATTTTCAGAGCACTTGACTCAATTCAACACCATTGTGAATCAGTTAATCTCTATTGGTGAGAAGATCTCGGATGAGGATAGAGCCATCACCTTATTGTGCTCACTGCCAGATTCATGGGACAATCTGATTGTCGTGATTGGGGGGAGTGGAGACAAGGAACTGTCATATGATACTGTATGTGCAGCTCTTTTATCTGAGGAGACCAGGAGAGTAGGCTCTTAGGCGACGAGCAAAGGTGCTCTGAGTGCATCTAGATCCCGTCCTCAACGAAGGGAGAGCAAGCATGGTGGATATCGAGATAAGTCTCGAGGTAGATCCAAGAGCCAGGAGAGGGAGAAGAGTAAGAAGCCCGTTCGGTGCTGTAAGTGCAATGAGACTGGTCATGTGAAGTCTCAATGTCCGAACAAGGCCATTCAGAACAAGGAGACACCGACAACTTCTGGTACGAAGAAGGAGGGCGATGGCGGTGACATGTACATCGCTGCTGCGTGCGTTGCTCAGAGAGATTCTAATTTGTGGTATGTAGACACAGGAGCATCATACCACATGACCCCTCATAGGCACTGGTTCTGTGAGTATGAGAGGTTTGACGGTGGAGATGTCATGCTGGGTGATGATTCTGTTGTGCAGATTATCGGGCGTGGCAAGGTGATGTTGAAGTTGTCTAATGGGACCACAAGGTCTCTTCCAAATGTGATGCACATTCCTAGGATGAGCAGGAATTTAATCTCGGTGGGTTCCATGGCGGATGCAGGAGTGCACTTCAGCTGTGACAAGCAAACTTGCAAGATGTCAAGGGGGCAATGGTGATTGCCAGTGGAGTAAGACATGAAACACTGTATACTCTGCTTGCTGATATAGTGGTTCCAAGTGGGGCTCTTATCTCTGAGAGCCAGGAGGTTGACCAGGGGGAGGTGTCCAGGCCGTGGCATCATCAGCTTGGGCATATCAGTGAGAAGGGGATGTCGGATATGGCATCTGGTCAGATGGTGGAAGGGGTGCCGGAGTGCTCCACAAGCCTTGGGTTCTGTGAACATTGCCTGGTTGGCAAACAGACCAGAGTAAGCTTTCGTGGGATGGGCACGAGGGCAATTGAAGTGCTGGAGATGGTACACAGTGATGTGTTTGGGCCAACTCCAGCTCCATCTCTAGGCGGCGCAAGGTATTATGTGTCCTTTACTGATGACCTCTCACGATATTCCTGGATCTATTTTCTCAGGTCCAAGTCAGAAGTTCTGGACAGGTTTAAGGAGTTTAAGAACCTGGTGGAGAACCAGTTGGAGAGAAAGGTGAAGGTCCTCCGTTCTGACAATGGAGGTGAGTACTGCTCTGATGCTTTTGAGCGGTACTGTACTGAGCAGGGGATTGCACGGCAGAAGACCACACCGTATACTCCAGAGCAGAATGGAGTGTCGGAGAGGCTGAACAGGACCTTGATGGAGAAGGTCAGGTGCATGCTCAGTTGGGCAGGTTTGGGGAAGGAGTTCTGGGCTGAAGCAGTGGCGACTGCAAATTACCTGAAGAACAGGTCCCCTACATCTGCTGTGGAGGGATGTACTCCCTTTGAAGTCATCTTCAAGAGAAAGCCAAATTTGGCCTATGCTCGTGTGTTTGAGTGTGATGCATATGTTCACATTCCAAAGGAGAAGAGGGGGAAGCTTGATGTTACGTCTGAGAAGTGCATCTTTGTGGGTTACAAAGATGACATAAAAGGCTACAAGCTTTGGAACCCTGTGACCAGGACTGTAACATTCAACAAGGATGTGGTGTTTCATGAAACCAGTCCTCAGGCAGTCACACAAGCTGAGAAGGCCAAAGAAGTAGAGAAAGGGACAGTGGTGGTGGAAGGAAGCTTTGAGAAATAAGCTACTACTGTTGGGGCTGAATCTGATTCTGAATCAGATGATTTGAAGGTGGTGAGAAGTGATGATGAGTCAGAAGACGAAGCTGAAGACATTCCACTTCTGAGGAGATCGACAAGGGAAAGAAAGGCACCAGTGAGATATCCTCAATGTGCAGTGGCTGCACAATGTTGCCTGAGTATGCTTGGTGAAGATCCAATATCTGCCAGAGATGCTAGATCAAGGGCTGATTCAAATCAGTGGGAGATAGCCATGGTGGATGAAATGGAGTCTCTGAGGAAGAATTAGACTTGGAGTCTGTGTAAGCTTCCAAAGGGGAGGAAGGCCATTGGAAGTAAATGGGTCTTCAAGCAGAAGGTGAAGGGGGATGGCACTGTGGAGAAATACAAGGCAAGGTTGGTTGCAAAGGGATTCTCCCAGGTCGAAGGTATTGATTATGATGAGATCTTCTCACCTGTAGCCAAGATGACGTCGATCAGGTTGGTGCTCTCTATTGCGGCAGCGCATGATCTAGAGATCGAGCAGATGGATGTGAAGATGGCGTTTCTTCACGGTGATCTGGAGGAGGAGATATACATGAAGCAGCCGGAAGGATTCGAAGCCAAGGGCAAGGAGGATCAGGTCTGCAGGCTGAAGAAGTCCATGTATGGACTAAAGCAATCTCCGAGGATGTGGTACCAGAAATTCGACACCTACATGCTGGAGTTAGATTTTGAAAGGTCGAATTCGGGCCACTGTGTGTACATCCATAGAAAGGGAGAGCAGTTCATCTTTCTGACACTCTATGTAGATGATATGCTACTGGTGGGCAATAGTGTTAGGATGATCCAACTTGTGAAGAAGCTGCTCTCAGCCAAATTCGAGATGAAGGATTTGGGGCCAACATGTGTCATCTTGGGAATGCAGATTTCCAGGGATCGAAGCAAGAAGAAGCTTTGGTTGGGGAAGTAGAGGTACATCGAGGAGATGTTGAAGAAGTTCAATATGACGGACTGCAAGCCAGTGGGAGCACCAATGGCAGTTGGGTGCAAGTTATCTGCAGAATTGAGCCCGAAGACACAAGATGAGGTCGAGGACATGGCGAAGGTCCCTTATGCTAGTGCTGTGGGAAGCTTGATGTACGCCATGGTCTGCACTCACCCTGACATTGCTCAAGCAGTGGGAGTGTTGAGCCGGTATATGGCTACACCAGGAAAGGAACACTGGAACGCTGTGAAGCGTGTGTTCAGGTATCTCCGAGGTACTTCAAATTACTCCCTATGTTTTGAAGGAGCTGGTGAAGAAGGAGTCCTGGACGTGGTTGGGCACGTGGAATCGAATTGGGAGGTGATCTAGATAGCAGAAGATCCACCAGTGGGTACGTGTTCACACTGTTTGGAGGTGCTATTAGTTGGATGAGTCGGAGGCAATGCGTGGTGGCTCTCTCGTCGACGGAGGCAGAGTACATGGCTCTTACTCATGCGAGCAAGGAGGCCATATGGCTGCAGAGGCTATGTTTGGAGCTCGGGTTTGAGCAGGGTCCAGTGAAGCTGTGGTGTGACAGTCAAGGGGCTATTCAGCTAGCCAAGAATCCTGCCTTCCACGCACGAACCAAACACATTGACATCCAGTACCATTTCATCCGGGAGAGGGTGGAGAAGAAGGTAGTTCAACTGGAGAAGGTGGACACGATGGAGAACAGCTCTGATTTTCTTACCAAGGCGGTTCCTGTTGCCAAATTTCAGTGGTGTGCAACGGCCGTAGGGTTGAAGAGGAAGGTTGGAGGAGCAGCTCTCATCGGAGGAAGATGTTCACTAAGTGGGAGAATGTTGGATTTGGGGAACACTTCTGGTCAGGGTTCGTCGAACGACGTTCAACGAATGGAGAAGAGTTCGTCGAACTCCGCCTGTGCTTGAAGAACGGAGAAGGGTTCGTCGAACGGCGTTCGACGAACGGAGAAGGGTTCGTCAAACTCCGCCTGCGTTCGACGAACGGGTCCTTGCCTCAGCGGTTCGTGGAATGGGAGAGGCCTGCGTTCGACGCTCGATGCCTGCGCTCGATTCGACGCTCGACGCCTGCGCTTGATGCTTGCGCTCGACGCCCGCGTTCGACTCCCGACGCCTGCGCCCGACGCCTACGTTCAACGCTCGACACCTGCGTTCGATGCTTGACGCCTGGTGTACATGCTGTCTCAGCTGGTTCCGTCTCAGCGAATGTTATTGGACCGTCTCAGTGGATGGTTGGTCTGATCCCGGTCTGGCGCCCTATTTATAGGGTGCATAACCCTGGTATAAGGTTAAGGTCATTAATTCCAAGAGAGTGCAATAGTGGTTTTTGCGCGGTGTTCCTTGGCGGCGGTTCCTCTGTTCTTGTCTGAGAAGGTTGAGTGAGGTAGGATCGGTTTTAATCCTTGTAACCTTGTAAGCTGTAATCCATCTTGGTAAATAGAAAGAAGAGAAGAGGAAGGGGAGAGGGGACGTAGCCCGGCTTGGGTGAACCTCTGTATATCTGTGTGTCTTCTGTGATTTTCTTTGTTTTGTTGTTTCGTTTTTTCCTGTCGAATTTATCGTCTCGGCACACCCTGTTTCTTTACATCGGAAGTGTTGTTGGCCGCTCCTCGGCCACACCGCTCGATTGACGCCCGCGAGCTTGCTAGCCCCGGGTCAGTTGAGACTCTTTCTCTCAAGCGAAGGAAGGGGGATCTTGCTAGCGACGACGGGGACGCGTTATCTTCAAGGGGTCCATGACGAGCCTCATTTTGTGGATTGTAGGGGAGCTCAAAAGAAGGAGGTTGGACATCTTCTCCGAGATCTTATTTTGCGGTGGGGGGTTTCTTTTGTGGGCTTGTCTGAGACGATGGTGGAAGATCTCTCCCGACGTGATGTGGACCGGTTGGCGGGCCGGAATTGGGATTTTGTGCATCAACCATCGGTTGGCAGGTCGGGGGGGGGGGGGGGGTATTGCGGTGCTGTGGCGGAGGGACGTTGTGCAGTTTATGCCAGTCTCTCTCTCGAGGCAATGTGTTATTGGGGATGTTACCTTCCCTGATAAGCGATGCTGGCGGGTGGTGTTCGTTTATGCGAACAAGGATGCTTATGTTCGGAGGCAGCTATGGTCTTTGCTGGAACAATTGCGACCCCGGATCTCCCGATGATTGTAGAGGGTGACTTCAACTGCCTTTTGCGGTCGGAGGAGGGGCAAGGCAGTCAGCCCTTGTTTATTCCCAGGGGTCTTTGGATATGGATGCGGCTGTGGCGGAGCTGAACCTTCAGGAGCTGGGTTTCACGGGCCCAACCATTACTTGGTGTAACAACCAACCCGGACTTAGGCGAGTTCTGGGCCGTTTGGATCGGGTTTTTGTTAACTCGGTGGGAATGGACGCTATTCCCTTGGGTTCGGTGCGACACCTGCCCCGTGTTGGCTCTGACCACTGTCCTATTCTGCTGGCTTTGGGGGAAGTGCCGCCTGCTAGGCAGTCTAGGTGGATCAGGTTTGAGGACACCTGGCTTTCTTGCCCGATGGTGCGGAAGCTGGTGTCTCGCTCTTGGCTGAAGGCGGATGTCGGTGATAGTGCAGAGGTCTTGCAGCGGAAGTGCCGCCGTACCCTTCGGGCCCTTTTCTTTTGGAGCAAGAACAAGCTCAAGGATCTGGGTGCTCGAAAGGAGATTCTGGAGGCAGAGATTGTGGAGCTCCAGCGGCTGGAGAGCTTGGATGGTGGCATCTCGGAGGAGCAGACTCAGACTCTCATTGCGGCGGTTAAGGAGCTCCTGAGCATTCATGCTAGGTTGGCCATTTGGTGGAAATAGCGTGCAAAGGTGCAGCGGATCAACGAGGGTGATGCAAATACCCGTTATTTCCACTCCATCGCCTCCTCTCATCGGCGAGGCAACCGAATTTCTCAGGTGGAGCTTGAGAACGACGACCTTGTTGAAGATTCGGAGGGCATCGAGGCAACATTCTTGGACTTCTTTGATGGGAAGTGGGAGTGCGCGGCTCCTATTCTTGCTGGGTGGCCGCTCCTGCCTTCCTCTCGGCGGCTCGATGGCGGGGCGACCTCCTTGTTGCTGAAGGCGATTTCTGAGGAGGATATTTGGGGCGTCATCAAGGCCATGAAGGCCAACCGTGCTCCGGGATTAGACGGTATTATTTCCTCTTTTTTTGTCCACTTCTGGCCCATTGTGCGTACTTCTGTTTGTAGGGCCATTGACGACTTCTTTGCTCTTGATCGTATGCCCAGTGCGTGGAAGGAGACATTTGTGGTACTCATTCCGAAGTGCCCCAATGCATCTCGGACGGATCGGTTCCGGCCTATCAGTCTGTGTCAGACCATCTATAAGGTGGCGGCGAAGATCATTGTGGACCGCATGAAGTAGCCGTGAACATAAAGCCCGATCGGGCCGGCCTGGACCGGGCCCGATCGGGCTTTTTCCTACATCGGGCCGGGCCGGCCCGGTCCTCCCCTGGAATCGGGCCGGGCTGGGCCGGGCAGGCAGCACTTATGTGCTGCCTGCTCCGGCCCTTCAGGCCGGGCCGGCCTCGGGCCCGATCCGGGCCGGCCCGGTTTTTTAATTTTTTAATTTATAGTTTAAATTTTTTAATTTTTATTTTTATAAATTATTAAATATTGAAAATTTGAACCAAAAATTTAAAAAAATTGAAAAAATTTAAGGTTAGAATTAGATTGTATTAATATTGAACAATTGGAACGAAAAATTTGGAATAAAAAATTTTATTAATATTGAAAATTTGGAACAAAAAATTTAAAAAATTACAAAATTTAAGTCGTACAATTGTACAAAATACAAAATTGAAAATACAAACATATGAAGGCTATGATTCTTATAAAATTTAATTAAAAAAAATTTACATATATAAAAAAAGTACATTTAGGCTCGATTTAATCATCTTGTAGATTCAACGCGTCCATTTCGTCTTCTATCTCCTCCGAGCTATCCTCCAATGCTGTTATGTGTTGCTTCCTCTTTAAACTGTCCAAGTAGTCCTTGTAGCATATGCAAATCTCTAGCGAATCTTCGTTAAGCCGTCTCCTCCGCTCGTTCAAAACCCTGCCACTAAGAGAAAAAGCGGACTCCGAAGCTACTATACTAGCTTGGACAGTTAATAAATCACGGGCTATATAGGCCAAAACAGGATAGGTATTAGCTTTACCTTTCCACCAATTTAAGAGATCGAAGTTTTCGATCTCGTCCGAACTCATAAAATCGCTAAATTGAGTTTTTGTATATAATCCTAATTCATCTAAACTACCAGATGTGCGCGCTTTTTTTTCTAGAAGCTAAATCTAAAATTTTATTTTTAAGACTATCCTTCGTTTTGGGTTGCGTTATTTCTTCGCGGGATCGTGACCCGTATAAGTTATTGTAATAATTATAACTTTGCGTAAAAAAGTAGTAAAACTTGTAGTACTAACGGGGTCATCCTCATCATAATTTATATTTAAGGTTAGATTAGTATTGATTTCGTCGATCAAATTTTCTACGCCTTCTACGTTAAGTAGCGGATTTAAAGCGGCGGCGCACGAAAACATAGGCGGTATTTCTCTATAATATTTTAAAAATTTTTCTTCCATTATTTTAATTAAAGGAGCCCAACCTTGTTGTTGCCTATAATAACTAAATCTTTCTGTGATATCTACGAAATGTTCAATTACTAATGCACTCGTTGGATAATACACTCCAGATAAAGAAATGGTGGCCCTATAAAAACACTTTAGTAAATCTATATAATGTTCTATAATATTCCAATCAGTTTCACCTAAACCGTGTTCAATATTAAGCAAACTATAATATTCCATTAGAAGATCTTTTTGTAGAACGGCTCTTTTTAACATTTTATAGGTTGAGTTCCATCTAATAGGCATATCTAATTGTGGTTTCAAATATTTCTGATTTTGTGCTTTACAAAATTTTCTAAAATCTTGAGCTCGTTGTTTAGTACAATAAATTGTTTTTAACATGTCGCGAATTTTATTAATATATTGTGACATTGTCTTTAAACTATCCTGTACCACTAAATTTAGGACGTGACAAACACATCTAGTATGAAAAAACGCGCAGTTGAGAAATGGTTTTAAATCTCGTTTTAACAATTCAATTGCGGCGCCATTATTGGAGGCGTTATCAAGAGAAAAACTAAGTATTTTATCGTTAATTTTAAATTCCCGCGCACATTTTATAATAACTTTATATAAAGCTATAGCCGTGTGCGGGAATTCAAAACCTGTAAAATATATTACGCATTTATTTTGCTCCCACGAAATGGGATCAATCCAATGACAAGTGATGCAAAGATAAGCTAATCCTAAATTTAAATTACTCGTCCAAACGTCGCTCGTTAGACTCACACGTCCTTCGAAAATTTCAAAATACCTAATTAATTCTTGTTTTGCTTCTAAATATAACCTAATCGGATCGTGCCTTAAAGTAATTCTACTAACCTTTTGGTATTTGGGCTGAAGCCCCCCCATATATGTACTCTGTGTCGTCGTCATTGTCGAAGACGCTGAATGGCAGCCCACGTTTGATGACGAACTTCGCCTGCAGCTCTCGCTGTCGCATTTGATCGTACGTCCAAATCTGTCCGGCTCCAGAAATTTGGGTTTGACTTGACTCGGGAGGAGCTTGTTTCGACTCGCAAGAATTCTGGTGTCTAACGAGCGTCGAGTTGCCGCTGATGGATAGCAACTTCGAGCACATCTTGCAGCTTGCTTTTCTTTTGGTCCCGACTAGGACCATCTCGAAATGCTCCCAAATACTCGCTCTACGGTTGTGCTCCACCACCGAAGTCGTACTTTGGGAAGACGACGCTGGAGTTATGGAGGACGACGCCATTGGGAGAGCTAAGAGAGAGAGAGAGAGAGAGAGAGAGAGAGAGAGAGAGAGAGAGAGAGAGAGAGAGAGATAGGGGTGGGGTGTGAGAAAAGAGAGAGGGGAGGGGGGTATTTATAGAATTTTTTTGGATTTTTTTTTATAAAATAATTAAAATAATAATTTTTTAATACAATTGAAAAAAAATTATTAAAAAAAGAAAAGAGAGCAGCCAACATCTCTCTCTTGAGAGCCGTTGGCTGCTCTCATGGCAGCATGGCTGCCATGTGGCAGCCATGCTGCCATGAGCCTAACGGCTCTCTCTTGAGAGCCGTTAAGCTCAATCGGGCCTAGCCCGAGACCGGATCGGGCTATGGCCGGCCCGGTCTCGGGCTAGCCCGATATTCAGGCTTTACCCAGCCCGGACCGGGCCGGGTAACAACTCCAAACCGGGGCCCTTTCAGGGCCCCGGGTAAGGGCTCGACCCGGTTCGGGCCTGAACCGGGCCTTGACCAGGCCGGGCTCAGGCCGACCCGTCAGGCCCGGTTTTTTTGTTCACCATTAGCATGAAGGGGCTCCTACCCTCGCTCATCTCTAAGGAGCAGGGGGCCTTTGTTCCCGGGCGCTCTATTTCTCACCAGTGCTTCATCGCCCAGGAGGTGGTGCATAAGCTGGCGATCTCGACCTCTGGGACTGGGTTCCTCGCTATGAAGGTCGACATGGAGCAGGCCTACGACAAGATGTCGTGGGAGACGCTGCGGCAGGTTCTGGCCATGTTTGGGTTTCCGGTGGAGTTTGCTAGTTGGATTCTTTAGTGTGTGGAGGGGCCGCAGTTTACGTTGCTCCTTAACGGGTGACGCACGAGGTGGATCGAGGCGAGCTGTGGCTTCCGACAGGGATGCCCCTTCTCCCCTTATCTATTAATTCTGTGCTCTGAGCTGCTCTCGCTTACCTTCAGTCAGCGGGGGAACTCATTGGGCATTCTGGTTGCATCTTCAGGCCCGCGAATCTCTCACTTGCTTTACGCCGACGCCATCTTCATCACCTCGGATGCCACCACGTCTTGTGTGGACCAGTGCCTTGCCGTGTTGCAGGAGTACTGTACTTGGACTGGGCAGCGGATCAACATATCGAAGTCCATGGTCATGTTTGGCAAGTCCACCCCTACGGGGAAGTGCAACATGCTGACTCGCCGCTTGGGCTTTCAGAGGGTCCGAAAGTTTACTTACTTGGGTATTTTGCTGGCTATGCGTAAGTTGAAACGCTCCGACTTTTCACACCTGCTCCTGAAGGTGGCGGAGAAGGTTCGGGCTTGGGGGAGCTGCCACCTCTCCTTGGTGGGCCGGGCCACCCTCGTCAGGTCGGCGCTCCTAGCCACGCCGATGTTCCTATATACGCATTGCCATGTGCCTCGCTCGGTCCAGGAGTCTATAGAGCGGCTGGCGCATTTTTTTCTGTGGCAGAGGGCCCCTTCCCAGGGCGGGATGCACTATGTTAGCTGGGAGCAGTGTTGTTCTCCCTCTGCCGGGGGTGGGCTTGGCTTCCATGGAGTGAGTAGGTGGCAGGGACCCTTGCAGGCAAATTTCACCTGGGAGTTGATGCAGCCGGGATCCTCCGTTTTCCGCAGGATGGTTTTGGCCCGGTACAATGGCCGTCTTTGGCGGGAGAGGATCACCCGATGCGACTCTCCGGTTTGGCGGCTCATCAGGGAGGGCGCTGAATGCCTTCGGCCCCTGCTCCGCTGGAAGATTGCGGATGGGGATTATGTGGATGTGCTTGCGCATGCTTGGATTCTTGACCGACCTCTCTCCCGGTGGCCTACTTTCGCTGACTGCGGCTCGCTGGAGTCGCTCCAGGTTTCAGCCTTCTTGCTTCCTGGCGGCAGTTGGGATGTTTCCGCTCTGTCTCAGTTTTTTGGGCCGGATCTTGTTGAGGTTGTCCTCCAGATCCCGGTCCACATCTCTTTTCCCTAGGACAGACCGGAGCTCTGCACCCGCCTCAGCGGCTGTTCTGTTGCCTCCCTCTCCTACATGACCCAGTTTGACCGGGCTTGTACGAACTTTAGCTGGCTACGGAAGCTGAAGCTTCACCTGCGGGAGCGGATGTTTTGGTGGCGGCTCCTTTGGGATGCGATCCCCACCCGGGCGTGGCTTGCCCATCGGGGTCTTACTGCTGAGCGGGGATGTCCTTGGGGCTTCACTTCTGAGGAGACCCGGGACCATCTGGTCTCAAACTGATGCTGTCTTTCGTCCATTCAGGCCGCTCTTCTGCGTTGGGGATACAATATGCCTTCCTTCTATAGCTGGGAGACTGCGCAGGAGCTTCTCTCCCTGCCTCTGCTAGCGCGCTTGGTCCGGCGAAGGTTTTTTGCTGTGCAGTGTACCAGGCCTGGCGTGGCCGCAACGCCAAGGTCCACCATGGCGAGGTGGCGACCTTCACTGTCATGGAGGCGACCATTGTTGAGACCCTCTCCATTATGCGAACTCTGCCAATCCAGGGGCACTAGGGTACCACCCAGCCTCACCGGCTGTCGACACCACTCTTTTGGTGCCCCCTCCCCCTGAATGGATAAAGTTCAATGTGGATGGTTCTCTCTCCTCATCCGGGCTTACTGGGTTTGGGATGGTGGCTCGCGATGACCGGGGTGCTCTCATCTTTGCTGCTGGGTCCCCGCAGGTGCACTGGGATCCAGGGGGAGTGGAGCTGGCGGCGGTCTTGGCTCTCAAGGATCTTATCCCGCCTTCTTTATATGGGGTGCGCGGGGCAATTGTGGAGGGCGACTATTTCCCTTATGGACAGCTATGCTACTGGTTTGCATTGGGGCGACTGGAGCGTGACGGTAGACGGCGAGGAGGACTTCTCCTTTCTGAGCAGCTTCCCTCAGCTTCGATTCCAACATATTGGCCGTGAGGCCAACATAGTTGCTGAGTTCTGTGCTTGTTTTGCCCTACGAGGAAACTTTGTATGGCTAGATGTTGATAGCACCCAGAATGAGTTTGTCGAGCTTGTTCGTGCAGACTTGGATGACATGCTGTAGTTTTGTTGTCCTTTTTTATTTTTAATTCCATGCTATATGCACTTTTCCAAAAAAGGAGCAGGTTCAACTTGAACTCCCTCCTCATTAGCCGAATTCCCCTTGGAATTCAATTGACCACACCATTTCATTTCTTCTCCTCTCCACCAATCAAAATCAATGGATTGTTATTATTGATAATTTATTTTCAAGCAACCTCACGTCTTCATTTCTTTATTTCTCTTGGAGTCCAAATGCGACAATTTATTGTAATGGATGATTCTAGATGTGGTTTTCTCATCTATATAAGGAGTATGAGTCGAAAGGTTGGAAAAGTTGAAGAGTTGAAGAAGAGAGAAAGTTCAAGAGAGTTCTACCTTGTATGAGAGTTTAATTTTATGTTGTTTTTTATATGCTTTTGTTTCCATTTTGCTCAATATAGTTCTGTATTTTTATTATTTCCTTTTAATGAAAATGCAAGTCTTTCTCTTTTCTCTTTTCTTACTATGAGTAGCTAAATTTTCTCTTAGTGCTTGATTGATTAGTATTGGGATGAAGATTAATTTATAATTTATCATCTCTAATTCTTCGATTTTTCGTTTCGATTGATTTCTGATTAAATTTTGGTTGCGAGTTTATATTACTAGTATATAAATTTCTCTATCCGATTTGGTATTCTAGTTGTCCGAGAGGCTCATGGATGCTTTAGATCTCTCAAAAATAAAGGGTTTGTTGTATTTTCTTTGAGAATTGAAAATATCACTGCTTTTGGATTCGGGATTAACGTTCATGCAATTTTAATTTATTTCAACTTTTAAGAGATTATGCTTGAAGTATTATTAAAATTAGGCGGTAGTTGTCTCTAGCGAGCCTCTATCGTATTTCTCAATTCTCCAATCGAAATAGAAGTTAAGAATTAGAGCGCCTCTTTTATAATCGGATTCCCAAGAACACCCGATCAAGTGCTAAGTCTTTTTAAAATCGTGAATTTCTCTTTCGTAAATTCTTCGTACTTGCAATTTTCAATTTCAAAAACCAAAATCAACTTTCGTTCGGTAGGATAATAGTAACGGCGTGAGTAGTAGTAATTGACAACCCCGGTCTAATACGACATTTTTCTTTACTACGATTCGATAGGTGCACTTGCCTTTTTGGATTGATAGTAAATTTTCCATCATTAACAAATCTATCTTGCACACACACACACACACACACACACCAGTTATTCAAACCTGTCTACACGCACAACATGTATTCAAACCTGAATACACACAACCCTATGTCGACACAGTTTAGACTGCTTCTCTTCCAGCAGGGTAGCGAACCCCGCGGGCCTCACCGATGTGGCCGTCGGTGACAGTGGCTAGTCTTACCACTTCTGAGCGTAGTCGTACCGTATCGCTCAGGCCCTCCCGTACAACTTGGTGTACTAGCTGGATGTGAGGGACATCCGGCGATTCTGAGGTTTAGGCTGACCAGCGGAGGCAAATCAGTGGGTTCGAAGTGGTGATAACCCTCAGTGCACATCTCCCTGTCGCCATGAGTCGTCATCTCTCCCGTACCAGTACGAAAGGTCTGCGGGAGTGACCGACCCGCCCGTTTCATAGCAAGCAATTTGCAAACAATTTTTAGAAAGAACGACTACTCCAGGTCCACCGCGATTCCCTTGGCTCAACCGGCTAAACGACCTTTGGCCGGGAGACGCATCGGAAGTAGGGCATCTTATTTGAGGCTAACCCTTCAGAGGATGAACTCAACTCTTGGTCATCCCCAACTAAGATTCTTATAGCAGCATATAAATTTCCGCTATCCAGCGCGAGACCCAGGGTTAGTATGAAGCAAAGTTAACAACAATGCTGAGTAATAAAATACTTAACAGTAAGGAGGCCGAAGGCAAGGGCCGAATTAGTGGGACCAATACGAGACTGGAATATCGGAAAGAAAGAACAGAAAGTAAATACAGAAATAACTAGTGCGAGACTGGAGTAGCAAAAAGGAAAGAACAGAAAGTAAATGCAGGACCAATACGAGACTTGAGTATTAAAAGAATAATTGCAGAAAGTAAATGTAGGACCAGTACGAGACTGGAGTATTAAAAGAATAATTGCAGAAAGTAAATGCAGTACCAGTACGAGAATAGAGAATATAAATAAATAAGCGGGTTAGTAGCCCAATCACTCCATATCAGAAGGCTTCAGTGTCGTCTCTGTTCTTAGGAGGAAATTCTGTTCTTTCCCCGTTCTTAGAGGTCTCTTCTCCATTCGTAGGAGGAAAACCTGTTCTTTCCCCGTTCATAGGGGTCTTTTCTCCTTTCATAGGAGCTTGTTTGATTTTTGTTATTGATCGGGGTCGACTTATATTTTATGCGACTCCTGACTTGGGCTCTCATTTTAATTATCTTGTCATTGCAAATTTAGAAATGTCGTCTCGCGACTACGACCCAATTGCGCATTTCGATACTTTTAATTTAGTCGATTCCTCGCCAAAATTGGTGAGCTTACCATTTAATTTTGATCGACTCGCATAATTTTATTACGTAGTTAAAATAACGCATCGAGAACCCGCAAATTCGTCTCGATTAATTCCGCCCAATTTCGGGCGTTAATTTGCTCGTAGAAAACTTATTTAGGGTTGCAAAAATAGCAAAAGGCTTGATAAATTTTTCAAAACTTGGTAGGAGTTGAAACATAGCCTAAGAGTGAGCCTATAATTTTTTGGGAATTTTCCCAACTTATTTGGGCCTTAAATTCCTTTTAAGAAAACTTGAATAGACTTTTAAAAATAGTAAAACTCCACAGAAATTTCTTCAAAATTTATAGGTGGTTTCTCTCTAAGTGGGGAACATTTCCCATGTTGGAAGTTTTCGCCAAAAAGGTCTAATTTGACCTCAGAAAATCACACAAGGGGAGGGGTCAAATTGGGATGCGGATAGAGAAATGGTAAGCGAGAGGGGTGGGGGGGGGGGGGGGGCTGGACTGCGTGCTGTTCTTGGGTTCCCACAGTGGATCTGCGGTGGATCCACTGTGGGGGGAACACAAGTGGAGGCGGGGGCGGGAAATAAGGAGGCGGGCGCCGTCCGATCTCATCGTGGAGATCAGACTTGCCTCGGGGAGGTGGGAAGAGGGAGGGAGGAGGTTCCACCTGAAGGGGATGGGCTCTGAAGATTTAGGGTCGGGTGGCCATGGAGGGGCGGCGGTGGAGGCTTTTGGCAGAGGTGGCTCCGGCGGTGCAGCTGGTCGGCAGGGGAGGGGGAGGTGGCTGGGAGGTCTGGGCTGGTAGGGGGGGGGGGGGGGGGGGGGGTCTGGCCTCTTTTATAGGGAAGGAGGGAGGCCTCCCCTCTCCCTCCCTTTATCCCCACGTGGGGTTAAGGGAGGGATGGGTGGGGGGAGAGATATTTTCTCCCCCCTCCCCTTCCCTTGCCTTAATAGGGGCTGCCTGTTCATGGGCAGCCCCCTCCCTTGAGGCAGGAGCCCCTCTTCCTCCCCCCTTTTCTTTTTCGAGAAAATTAAGCATGGTGGGGGGGGGGGGGGGGGGAGGGGAGGTTTGACCAAGGTCAACTCACGGTGGGGTCCCCCATGGTCCCGGGGGTCCATTAGGGTTTACTGGGGTCGATTTCGAGTTTGTGTGCTTCGTATTTCGTACGTTGTGCCGGGGCGGTCCGCATAACGTAAAACAAACATATTTTCCATATGACCTTGGATCGGAGTGCAACGAGTTCTGTGGCAGTCATATGGATCATACGAGCCCGATGGAACTGACGGGGCTTGATTCGGAATACGTCTGGCCACTTATTTATAATAATATGGTTGCGACGCGCTACGACACTGAAAATGGTCGTTTTCTCCAAACGACCTCGAATCAAGGTGCAATGAATTCCGTTGCGCTCATATTGGTCATACGAGTCTAACGGAACTGACGTAAGTCGAATCGGAGTACGTTTGGCCACTATTCCACAATAGTGTGGTTGTGGCGCGCTACGATACTTAAAATGGTCGTTTTCTCTAAACAACCTCAGATCGAGGTGCAACAAATTCCGTTGCACACGTATTGGTCATACGAGTCTAACGGGACTGACGGAAGTCGAATCGGAGTACGTTTGGCCATATTCCACAATAGTGTGGTTGTGGCGTACTGCGATACTCAAAATGGTCGTTTTCTCTAAACGACCTCGGATCGAGGTGCATCGAATTCTGTTGCGCTTGTATTGGTCATACGAGTCTAACGAAACTGACGGAGGTCATATCGAAGTTTCCTAGCACAATATCCCTTAATCGTGTTACTTCCTACCTTTGGGGTCTACTTTTATTGGGTCCGCTAGGGTCTAGGGACCCAATAAAAGTCGGGATGTTACAATCCAATAAAAATAAAAAGATTTTTGTCCCCGAAAATTGCCTAAAGTAGGGGGGTTCATGTGACATACCTGGGCAAAGAGTGCCGGGTATTTTTCCCGAACAAGTGTTTCTGGTTCCCAGGTAAACTCCTCGCGTCCACAATTTGACCATAAGATCTTGACCATCGTAATTGTACAACCCTGAATTCGCCGAGCGAACCCCCGAGACCCCAAGGGGGGCGAGCTCCTCTCGCCCCGCCCCAAGGCAAGGAGGGCGAGCTCCTCTCGCCCCCGTCCCCTCTAGGGGGGCGAGCTCCTCTCGCCCCCGCGCCCCCAGCAGCAAGGGGGCGAGACCCCAGGGGGGGCGACCTCCTCTCGCCCCGCCCCAAGGCAAGGGGGGCGAGCTCCTCTCGCCCCCGTCCCCTCCAGGGGGGCGAGCTCCTCTCGCCCCCGCGCCCCCAGTAGCAAAGGGGCGAGACCAGCAGGGGGGCCGCCCCTAGCTGGGTCTCGCCCAGCCCCAGCAAAGGGGCGAGACCAGCAGGGGGCCGCCCCTAGCTGGGTCTCGCCCAGCCCCAACAAAGGGGCGAGACCAGCAGGGGGGCCGCCCCTAGCTGGGTCTCGCCCAACCCCAGCAAAGGGGCGAGACCAGCAGGGGGCCGCCCCTAGCTGGGTCTCGCCCAGCCCCAGTAAAAAGGGCGAGACCAGCAGGGGGGCCGCCCCTAGCTGGGTCTCACCCAGCCCCATCAGAGGGGCGAGACCAGCAGGGGAGTCGACCCCCGGGTCTCGCCCCACCCCGGTTAGGGGGCTCACCGAGCCCCGCGAGGTACCCTCTCTCACCCAGTTCCTGGGGAAGGGTTTGGTCTACGTTTAGCGCCTCAGAACAGCGGGATTTGTGAAAGTGCACAGTTATCCTCACTAGAATTCTCTAGAGGGGGGGGGGGGGGTGAATAGAGATTTAAAATATTTTTGTGCAAAGTTAATGATTATATATATATATATGTAGTGATCACAGATTAGTGCTTCCCACACACCAACAAGAATTAAACAAGTAAATAAAATAAATGCAAGAAGAAAAATCACAGCACAACACAAAGAAATATAGTGGTTCCCCAAACTTTGGACTGAGTCTTTTGATGAGGAGACTCTTAGAACCACCCTAACCCTGAGTCTTTTGATAAGGAGACTCTTAGAACCAACTGAGTTTTTTGAAAAGGAGACTCTTAGAACCAGTACAACTGAATTTTTTGAAGAGAGATTCTAAAAACTCTTTTACAATATTTGAAAGTGAAATAAGAAAAAGAAGAAGAAGTATTTAAGATAAGAAAGAATCTTCTTCCTAGCAAGAAGATTGGAAGCACAAGAAGTAGTGAATGGAATCTCTCTTCTATAGTGAGAAGGAGATTGTAGGCCTTTTCTCTCTTTTGTGAGAGCTATCAGAGTATGCGGCAGAGTGGCTTCAGAAGCAGGAGAAGATGGAAGCTTGATCTTTGCTGCAGCACTATTTCTCAATTCTCTCTCTTTTTCTCTTGAGAGCTTTTCCTCTTTTTCAAATATGTATATGGTGGATCACTTGTGTGTTGTTCTCTGCCGACCTCCTTGTTATTTTATAGCTCTGTCCATTCAAATAATACTATAGGAGGATAATTGATTAGTAGACAGAGAAATAGAAAGATAGAAATATTTCCATAATAATTATATCAATAGAAGGAAATAATTCATTCTGATTTCAAATAATGTCCATAATGGTTTTAATCAATTTAGCCAAGAATCTATTAGAGGAAAAGAATGATTCAGAACGGCTATAAAGAATAAATTGATTCCATATAAATCAGATCTATAAAAGAAGGAAAGAGATCTGGCGATTTTTGAATTAGACATAGAAATCAACGTGCGTCGATTACTATTCGACGTAAGCGTCGAATTCGTCCTGGCTGGACGTCGAGAGAAGAATAAGGAAGGTGCGTCGACTAAGGTGCGTTGACTTCTCAAGATGCGTCGACTAGAAGTCATAGCAACGTCGACATAGGATACGTCAAATTCTTCTTAAAGTTACTTCGACTCATTCTGAAAGGAACGTCGATACCACTTCGACGTTGCGTCGAATACTATTCGACGCATATTTACTTAACCATGATTTTTCTTTCTTAGAATTCATATTCAACTCATTTTCAGGGGTTAAGAGAAATCATTTTCCCAACAATCTCCCCTATTTGTCTTAACCCTATTGGAGAGAAATTGTATCAGCATATAATTAACACAGCACATCATTTGTATAGATAAGAAATATATTAAACAATTAGAATAAGAAAGCATATATAAACCATTTTTATGTTCAGACCAATCAGTATTTAAGTATATCATCATTGTTTCAACATATCCCTCAGGAGGGGTAGGAGGAGTTTTCCTTTTTCTAGTAAAGACTTTTGTGGGTTGCTCCTTCTCAGTAGCAGTTGATTCCCTTAGCTCCCCCTGAGTCTCAACAATTTGCTCCCACTGAGTCAAAGAGGTTTGCTCCCCCTGGGTTGAACTTCCTTGATTGCTTCTACTTCTGCCTCTTCAGTTCCTTTTTCAGTTTCAGCCATAGCAGTACCTGGCTCCTGAGCTCCTATTTTAACTATCACAGTACCTAGCTCCCCCTGAGTTTCAGCTTCTCTATCTTTATCTTTCTCACCATCTGCCACATCTTCCTTTTCAGCTTCATTTTCTGCCCTGCTTGCCTCCCCTTGTAATAGTACCACTTGACTTGCAGCCTCTCTTGCTATATTGAGTACCTCTATTGTTTGTTCTTCAATATGTAGCTCAGGTACTATCTCATTTCCAATTGTCTTGAGCAGTGCAGGATTATTAGTTTTTGAGGTAGGAGGTGACTTGTGGGAGAGAGATTTAGGAGTGGAGGGCTGCACTTCATCTAGCTTCTCCCCCTTCTTGACCTTCTTGGCCAAGGAGGTTAATAAAGACCTGGTTACTCTAGAGGAAGAGAGAGAGGTCTTTAGACTTTGCACAGAGGCACTGACCCCATCTATTTGGGTGTGCATGTGAAGGATGGAGGAATGAATCTGGGAGTAGTGCTCATCCAGCATTGCTTGGAATGTTTGAGCTGCTGAAGCAATGCACTGAGTGAGGAGAGCTTCAGCGGATGCAGATGGTTCATGTTGTTGTTGGTGATGAGGAGAGAGTGGTGGAGGTGGTGATGAAGCTGGAGAGAAGTTAGTTGATACATGAGGTATGAGTGATAAAGGAGGTGGGGAGGATGAGAAAGTATGAGGAGGAAGAGATGGAGAAACTGCTGTTTGAACATGTGTTTGAGAAGAAGTAGGTAGAGAAGGGGTTGTGAGAGTGGTAGAGACTAGTGGAGTAGATGATGGTGGTAGAGAAGGATTGTCTCTTTGAGGAGGAGGAGGAGGAGGAGATGATGGATGAACAGGAGAGTTAGGAGGAGATGGAGTCTTTTCAGGAATGGAACCAGGCTTAGGGATTTGCCTGGTCCATTTGGAGAATAGAGCTATTGACATCCTTTTCCCAGGAGGAATATGGATTCCTTTTGACCTACATAGGTCAGGGAAGGAGTGGAAGAGTACTTGACTCATAATCCTCATATATGCATTTTCTTTGTGTGAGTATTTAGAGCTTATCATCTTGAGCAAGCATGTGGCCCAGTCCACCTTCTTCTTCAGCACCAGGGCCCCCATGATATTCAGTTGCTGCTTGGGCACTGCATCATGGGCTGAGGTCTTGCATAGCAGGATTTTTCCTACTATATCTGCTAGTAGTCTGTACTCCTCAGAAAAGTCTGTTTTCTTTAGATGGATTGGTCTATCTTTTGAAAACTTCATGGTGGTTAGCAGATGCTTGATTTCATCAGGTGTGAGGTCTATAGATTCATCACCTAATAAAGGAGTGATGAAAACTTATTTAGTTATTCTTAAGAAGCTGATTTTCTTTCCCTATTTGCTTTAAACAAAGATAATATTAGGGTGTACCTGATGGAAGATCAAAGGTTGTCCTAATGTGTTCTGCAGATATTGAGACAGGTGTCTCATGGATTGTTCCTAGGATTTCTCCTTGTTCAGATATCTGAACATGAGTTATCAGCTCTGTGAGCTCTGTTTCCAGGAACTTGCATCTTGTGGAGATGAGCTTAGCTAGTCCAGCTTCAGTGAACAGAGCAATGATGCTCTTGTAGTTTTCTGCGGCGGCTTGGAAAGATTCGAGGTCAATGTCGAAACTAGAGTTGGTATTTGGAGCCATTTTAGGTCAGTGAGAGAGAGAGGAGGAAATCGGCTGGACTGAGGAGCAAGAGGGATGAAGGATGCAGAGTAGTGAAGGTTTCTAACTGAAGAGTCTTTTTAAGTCAAGTGAAACGTTGAAATTCGACACTATTCGAGGCTTATTCGGTACTTCAGTGGATGTGACCGAAAATATTTTAGTATTGCCGCTTGTTTTTATGAAATCAACGTTACGTCGAGTGGAATTCGACGTAAGCGTCGATACAGCCCGCGTTAAGATGCTACGGTTTCGTATCGATGTATGCGTCGATTGTAGTCGATGCATGCGTCGATTTTACTTATTGAGTTGAGCCATCGACGGTGCGTCGATTAGAAGTCGACGTGACTTTTAATTTTCCTGAAAAATTCTAGGAGTTTATTTCTTTTTATTCCTTCCTAATCCTAGAGGTTTCTAAGTTAGTCTTGGACTAATTTTCACAGATAGTTTGATTGATTATGCCAACATTGTTTAGCAAGGTGTCCAGTTTTGTTACATATGTAGCACTTGATTATCTTAGTATTGTGAGAATTTGAATTTAGAGAGGGATGCAAGTGATGATTAGGATAGAAATCATGATTAGGATGAATGGGTCCTGAATATGGATTAAGATGGAAGGTTTTTGGAGGATAGGCATTTACGTTGCTCTGAGTTCTTATGCGTCGATATCTATTCGACGTATGTTGATAATTGCGTCGATTTATATTCGGCGCTTTCTCCAGATTGCGTTGATCTGGTATCGATGCATGAACAAAGTTGCGTCGATTTGATGTCGACGTACTTTTATTCAAGCGTTGAGTTGAGGTCGAGGCATCTGAGAAATTGCGTCGAGTAGAATTCGATGCACTATCAATCATGCGTCGATATGAAGTCGACGCAACAGTATCTTCATAAATTTTCTTCTTCCCTTTTTCTGATTTTACTCTTTTATGTATTGTTTCTTTTGGCTTAGTTGCTTCCTCAGATGAGGTTTGAGAGTCATCAGCTGAATAATATGATGTTTCATCAAATTGTTTTATTTTCTTGAGGGAGTCTTCTTCCTTATTTAGTGAGTCTTTTTCTTGATTTGATTTGATGGGTTTTGTAAATTTTACAGGGATCATCCAAGCAGGTTTGTTGGATGGAATTTGGCTGATTGAGGGATCAGCCCCTAGACCAAGTTTTTTATGTCTCCTTGTTTGTTGTTCAGTGATTTCCTTGAGAGTTTGACTTCTAATCTTTATTGCTTCTTCAAAAGCTTTTGCCTGAGATACCTTATCCTTAAGGAGATGGTTTTCTATTCTAGCCCTTTCTACTTCCTTTTCTATGATGTTAGCCCTTAATTCATAATTTTTAGAGCATTTAACCTCTCTATTTTTCTGGTTTTTAGCCATATTAATTTGTTCTTTTAGATCATTAATTTCTTGTGTAGCTCTTAGTTGATCTAGACACATTCCCATAAAATCATTTCTGAAATTATCACTTTGAAAATCTATTTCATCAAAAATGTTTACCTCATCCTTATCCTCAGATTCCTCTATGAGAATAAGGCTATTTTCTCTTTCATCTTCAGAAGATATGCTTTCTTCTGATCCTGTCTCACTCCATGATTTAGCATCATCATCTTTCCTTGAGCCTTCAAGTGCCATTAAGCATAGGTCTTCTTGCTTAGGCTCTTCATTGTCACTCTTAGAAGAGGAGCTGTCCTCAGAGTCTGTCTCACTCCAGGCTTCTGCTATAAAGCCTCTTTCCTTCTTTTTCTTTTTCTTGAGATCTTTCCTTTTCAGATCTTTCTTTGTCTCAGCATTTTCTGGACATTCTGGGGCAATATGTCCAGGTTTCCTGCAAGAGTAACAAATTATTTCTTTAGTAGGAGTTTTGTCATACCTTGGTTTTGACTCTCTCCTTCTTGATCCATCTGTCCTGATCCATTTCTTGAATTTCCTGTCCAGGAAACTGAATAGTTCTTCTTCAGTGACAGAGCTTCCTTCTTCTGTTACTTTTAATGCAATGTTCCTGTCTTTTGAAGAAGTTGGGGTGTTTTCTCTTCTCTTCTTTTCTTCTCTGGTTTTCAGCAGTTGCTCATAGGATCTGAGTTTTCCTAAGAGAGCATCTGTTGAAATTTCCCTTTGTCCTCTTGTGTCTCTTATTGCCCATATCCTTGAGTCCCATGAACTTGGGAGACTCATCAGCAATTTGTCATTGATCTCTGTGAGAGAGATTTCTCTATCCAAGTCCCTTAGTTGATTGATGATCAGACTGAATCTGTCATACATCTCAGAGATGCTTTCTTCATTCTTCTTTTGGAAGTTCTCATATTGAGAGATCAATAGAGCCTTCCTATCTTTTCTTTCATCAGCACTTCCTTCTACCATCTTTATGAGAGCCTCCCAAATTTCTTTGGCTGATTCACACTCAACAACCCTTTGAAAGATTTCATCAGAGAGGGTTGAGACCAGAATATTTACAGCTTTTGCATCACATGTTCCTGCCTTCTTCTCTTCAACTGTCCACTCAGCCTTTGGGACAAGTGTTTGAGTCACTTCACCACTTGAGTCTTTTTTATAAGGCTTGGGAGGACCTGTCAAGATAACATTAAATAATTCTTCATCAATAGAATTCATATAAATCCTAATTCTTGTTTTCCAAACTGCAAACTTTTCAAGATTGCACATTGGTGGTCTGGTGGAAGCATAATATTTGATTTGTGCCATGTGGAAAGAAATATTTTTCAGAAGTATATATATATAAAAATAAGAGGTAGGATCTTTTTGATCAAGGAGTTATCCTTTTTAGATCAACCTAGCTCTGATACCAATTGAAAGTGCACAGTTATCCTCACTAGAATTCTCTAGAGGGGGGGGGGGGGGGGGGGTGAATAGAGATTTAAAATATTTTTGTGCAAAGTTAATGATTATATATATATATGTGTAGTGATCACAGATTAGTGCTTCCCACACACCAACAAGAATTAAACAAGTAAAGAAAATAAATGCAAGAAGAAAAATCACAGCACAACACAAAGAAATATAGTGGTTCCCCAAACTTTGGGTAGTCCACTCTTCTACCCCCTTGGTAGGAATTCACTATCTTGCACTGAGTCTTTTGATAAGGAGACTCTTAAAACCACCCTGAGTCTTTTGATAAGGAGACTCTTAGAACCAACTGAGTCTTTTGAAAAGGAGACTCTTAGAACCAGTACAACTGAATTTTTTGAAGAGAGATTCTAAATACTCTTTTACAATATTTGAAAGTGAAATAAGAAAAAGAAGAAGAAGAAGAAGTATTTAAGACAAGAAAGAATCTTCTTCCTAGTAAGAAGATTGAAAGCACAAGAAGTAGTGAATGAAACCTCTCTTCTATAGTGAGAAGGAGATTGTAGGTCTTTTCTCTCTTTTGTGAGAGCTATCAGAGTATGCAGCAGAGTGGCTTCAGAAGCAGGAGAAGATGGAAGCTTGATCTTTGCTGCAACACTATTTCTCAATTCTCTCTCTTTTTCTCTTGGGAGCTTTTCCTCTTTTTCAAATATGTATATGGTGGATCACTTGTGTGTTGTTCTCTGCCGACCTCCTTGTTATTTTATAGCTCTGTCCATTCAAATAATACTATAGGAGGATAATTGATTAGTAGACAGAGAAATAGAAAGATAGAAATATTTCCATAATAATTATATCAATAGAAAGAAAGAATTCATTCAGATTTCAAATAATGTCCATAATGGTTTTAATCAATTTAGCCAAGAATCTATTAGAGGAAAAGAATGATTCAGAACGGATATAAAGAATAAATTGATTCCATATAAATCAGATCTATAAAAGAAGGAAAGAGATCTGGCGATTTTTGAATTAGACATAGAAATCGACGTGCGTCGATTACTATTCGACGTAAGCGTCGAATTCGTCCTGGCTGGACGTCGAGAGAAGAATAAGGAAGGTGCGTCGACTAAGGTGCGCCAACTTCTCAAGATGCGTCGACTAGAAGTTAGAGCTACATCGACATAGGATACGTCGAATTCTTGTTAAAGTTACTTCGACTCATTCTGAAAGGAACGTCGATACCACTTCGACGTTGCGTCGAATACTATTCGACGCATATTTACTTAACCTTGATTTTTCTTTCTTAGAATTCATATTCAACTCATTTTCAAGGGTTAAGAGAAATCATTTTCCCAACAATTTGGCTGTTCGCAGGCCAAATCCGAGGGTATTTTGGTAATCTCGTAGGCCAGATTGTGGTTATTTGCAGACCAAGTTCAAAATCCTATAAATAGGACCAAGGGGGCACCATTTGGAGGCAAGCTTGTTCTTGGCTAGTTAGCTCTCTCTCCCTCTCCCTCCCCAAGTCTCTCTAGTGGGGTGAGGAGAGCCTCCAGTGGTGCCCAAGCCCGGCATTGGCTTGGGAGGGGAAGCGCTCTAAAGATCTTCCGGGTATGTGGTGGGACCTCCTCGTCGAGTCCTTGGTCCAGTCCATAGTTACTCAACCTTCAACCTAGAGCTCTCCCTTGGGGGGAGTAAGGGTTGGTCGCCCCTCAGCTTGCTGAGGGCCCCGAACTCCACAGAGACCTAGAAATCGGTTTCAACATTTATGGTGCGGTGAGCGTGGAGTGTGACCTATTCAAGAAACTCTCAAGATGAGCTCCATGGATGGAGGTGGAGGAAGATCCGACCCAAGTCACTCCCAACCCCCGGTGGCTGGGGTGACGTTGGAGATGTTCGAAAATTTCAAGCAAGAGGTCTTACAGACCGTCCAGGTTGCTTTCGCCATGATAGTCAGAGGCTGAAGAGATGGTCCGGAGATCCCGCCCCAGCAGGTGGACGAGGGAACTCTCGACCAGCGGTCCAGGAAAGAGGTACCAGTGGGGGGGGGGGGGGGGGAAGGTGGGGAGATGCCATACCCTCACTCGCCCGTCCCCAAGGGGGCGAGCTCAGGAGGGGGGCGCCCTCCCAGCTCGCCCCGCCCCTTCAAGGGGGAGAGCTCAGGAGGGGGGCTTCCTCCCAGCTCGCCCCGCCCCTTCAAGGGGGCGAGCTCAGGAGGGAGGCGCCCTCCCAGCTCGCCCCGCCCCTTCAAGGGGGCGAGCTCAGGAGGGAGGCGCCCTCCCAGCTCGCCTCGCCCCTTCAAGGGGGCGAGCTCAGGAGGGAGGCGCCCTCCCAGCTCGCCTCGCCCCTTCAAGGGGGAGAGCTCAGGAGGGAGGCGCCCTCCCAAATTGCCCCGCCTCTTCTAGCCCAGCCCCAAAGGGGGGCAAGCGGGGAAGCATCCGACCCCCACTCGCCCCGCTCCAAAAGGAGAGTGAATGTTGGTGGGCGAGACCACCCCGGGTGGCGGCTACCCAATAGCCCGGCGAGCGCAGAGGTCAGCAATTCGACTCCGCAAGGGCAAGGAAGGAAGGGCTTTCCATGGAGAAGAGCTAACCGATAGAGATGGAGGCAGGAATCGAGCTCACCCGGTCTCCAAGAAGTTGGGGGGGGGGGGGGGGGGCTTGTTACCAAACATAGTTTTTTCTTACATACAATATTATGACTAACAAGGTGACAAATTCTTTATGCTGGATTGCCCCGGACGATCCCGCTACCGGGCTCTCACTAGCCGGTGGGTCAGGTTGATCTCGCGGAGAGGCTGGCAAGGTGACAAGTTCTTTATGCTGGATTGCCCCGGACGATCCCGCTACCGGGCTCTCACTAGCCGGTGGGTCAGGTTGATCTCGCAGAGAGGCTGGCAAGGTGACCAGTTCTTTATGCTGGATTGCCCCGGACGATCCCGCTACCGGGCTCTCACTAGCCGGTGGGTCAGGTTGATCTCGTGGAGAGGCTGGCAAGGTGACAAATTCTTTATGCTGGATTGCCCCGGACGATCCCGCTACCGGGCTCTCACTAGCCGGTGGGTCAGGTTGATCTCGCGGAGAGGCTGGCAAGGTGACAAGTTCTTTATGCTGGATTGCCCCGGACGATCCCGCTACCGGGCTCTCACTAGCCGGTGGGTCAGGTTGATCTCGCGGAGAGGCTGGCAAGGTGACAAGTTCTTTATGCTGGATTGCCCCGGACGATCCCGCTACCGGGCTCTCACTAGCCGGTGGGTCAGGTTGATCTCGCAGAGAGGCTGGCAAGGTGACAAGTTCTTTATGCTGGATTGCCCCGGACGATCCCGCTACCGGGCTCTCACTAGCCGGTGGGTCAGGTTGATCTCGCGGAGAGGCTGGCAAGGTGACAAGTTCTTTATGCTGGATTGCCCCGGACGATCCCGCTACCGGGCTCTCACTAGCCGGTGGGTCAGGTTTATCTCGGGGAGAGGCTGGCAAGGTGACAAGTTCTTTATGCTGGATTGCCCCGGATGATTCCGCTGCCGGCTCTCACTAGCCGACAGGGCAGGTTGACCTCCTAGGGAGGCTAAGTTCTTTTCCCCTCGGATGGTTCCGCTGACCGGGCTCTCATTAGCCGGCAGGGCAGGTTGACCTCCCAGGGAGGCTAAGTTCTTTTCCCCGATGCTGGCCCGCTGACCAGGCTCTCACCTAGCTGGCAGGGCTGGGAACCGCTCGGGGCAGGAAGGAAAAAATATCCACCTCTAGTTGAGCTGGACTCCTAGATTGTGTCGACTCTTCTCCACCTCTAGTTGAGCCGGGCTCCTAGATTGTGTCGACTCTTCTCCACCTCTAGTTGAGATCGGCTCCAAGAGTGTGTCGACTTTAGCCCCGAGCAGAGACCGCTAACCGGGCTCATTGATGCCGGCAGGGCTGGAGACTCACTCGACGGGGCAGGTGATTCATGTTGGTTAAGGTCCCAAGGTGGCTCCACTAACCGGGCTCTCACTAGCCGTCAGGGATGGAGGACATCTCGAGGAGGCTTTATGTTTTCTCTCAAAGAAGCTCCATTAGCCGGATTCCCAGCGACGCTCGTCGAATATACAGGGTTGGACGTTTCTTTCCGAGCGCGTACCTCGCTTGAAAAGGGCGGGGATTGTGTACAACCCTGAATTCACCGAGCGAACCCCCCGAGACCCCAAGGGGGGCGAGCTCCTCTCGCCCCACCCCCAAGGCAAGGGGGGCGAGCTCCTCTCGCCCCCATCCCCTCCAGGGGGGCGAGCTCCTCTCGCCCCCGCGCCACCAACAGCAGGGGGGCGAGACCCCAGGGGGGGGGGGGGGCGAGCTCCTCTCGCCCCGCCCCAAGGCAAGGGGGGCGAGCTCCTCTCGCCCCCATCCCCTCCAGGGGGGCGAGTTCCTCTCACCCCCACGCCCCCAGCAGCAAAGGGGCGAGACCAGCAGGGGGCCGCCCCTAGCTGGGTCTCGCCCAGCCCCAGCAAAGGGGCGAGACCAGCAGGGGGGCTGCCCCTAGATGGGTCTCGCACAACCCCAGCAAAGGGGCGAGACCAGCAGGGGGCCGCCCCTAGCTGGGTCTCGCCCAGCCCTAGCAAAGGGGCGAGACCAGCAGGGGGGCCGCCCCTAGCTGGGTCTCGCCTAACCCCAGCAGAGGGGCGAGACCAGCAGGGGAGTCGACCCCCGGGTCTCGCCCCACCCCAGTTAGGGGGCTCGCCGAGCCCCGCGAGGTACCCTCTCTCGCCCAGTTCCTGGGGAAGGGTTTGGTCTACGTTTAGCGCCTCAGAACAGCGGGATTTGGCTGTTCGCAGGCCAAATCCAAGGGTATTTTGGTAATCTTGTAGGTCAGATTGTGGTTATTTGCAGACCAAGTTCAAAATCCTATAAATAGGACCAAGGGGGCACCATTTGGAGGCAAGCTTGTTCTTGGCTAGTTAGCTCTCCCTCCCTCTCCCTCCCCAAGTCTCTCTAGTGGGGTGAGGAGAGCCTCCAGTGGTGCCCAAGCCCAGCATTGGCTTGGGAGGGGAAGCGCTCTAAAGATCTTCCGGGTATGTGGTGGGACCTCCTCGTCGAGTCCTTGGTCCAGTCCATAGTTCCTCAACCTTCAACCTAGAGCTCTCCCTTGGGGGGAGTAAGGGTTGGTCGCCCCTCAGCTTGCTGAGGGCCCCGAACTCCACAGAGACCGAGAAATCGATTTCAACAGTAATGGTCTTGTTTCGTAGCTCCTTGATCTTGGAATCTACTATCTTTACTGGTTCGAGTTGGACGGATAGGTTAGATTGCACTGATGCTAGTGGCGTAGAAAGATGTTGCTCTAGTTGGCGAAGGACACGTCTTAGTGAGGAGACGGGAAATACATCGTGAAGATTTCCCAATTCAGTTGGCAGGGCCAGTCTATAGGCAACAATGCCTATTCTCTCTATAACTTGATACGGGCCTAGGTAGCGGGGATCCAGCTTTTTTTGCTTCTTTATCCGGGAGATCCCATGCATTGGTTTGATCTTCAGAAATACCATATCTCCTACGTTGAATTCCACTAGTCGATGACGTGCGTCGTAGTATTTTGCTTGGCGACTCTGCGCTTCTAACATTCGGTATCAAATTAACCTTATTGCTGCCGTAGTGTCATCTATGTATATGACCCCTAAAGCTTCTGGGTCCTCATCCTGTGCCCATGATAATGGTGTTCGGCAGCGTCTTCCGTAGAGTGCCTCGTATGGTGCCATCTTGATACTCGCCTGGAAGCTGTTGTTGTATGAAAATTCTAATAAGGGCAACAACTGTTCCCAAGGTTTGTTGTGTTTCACTATGCATAGCCGGAGGAGGTATTCCATTGTTCGATTCGTCCTTTCCGTTTGCCCGTCGGTTTGAGGGTGGAAAGCGGTACTGAATGCCAGTCTGGTCCCCAGATATGCTTGGACTCTTCTCCATTCCCTTGAAGTGAAGCATCCGTCGCGATCAGACACGATCGACTTGGGTACCCCATTAAATCGGACCACTTGTTCTATAAAAAGTCGGGCTAAGATATCGACACTGTCACCTTGGCGGTTTGGGATAAAACTGGCCACCTTTGTGAGGCGATCCACCACGACCCATATCGAGTCGTTTCCTGTACGAGATCGGGGCAAGCCATGGACAAAATCCATGGAGATATCTTCAAACTTCCATTCGGGTATGGGTAGGGGCTGTAGTAGACCTCCTGGACTGCGACATTCTGCCTTGACCATCTGACAGGTCTGACAGTGAGCCACATAATTGGTGACGTCCTTTTTCATGCCTGGCCAGTATAGCGTCCTTCGTAAATCCGTATACATCTTTACTACACCCGGGTGTATCGAATACCTCGATTGGTGTGCTTCGCGGAGTGTTGAAACCAAGACTTGAGAACAAGGCTTGGTCTCTGTAGAGTTCGGGGTCCCCAAAAGAGGGGGTGACCTCACACATACTACTCTCAAGGGAGAGAACTAGGCCGAAGACTTAGGAAACTAGGAACCAGACCAAGGGCTCAGTGAGGAGGTCCCACCACACACCCGGAAGATCTTAGAGCGCTTCCCCTCCCAAACCAATGTTGAGCTTGGGGCACCTTTGGAGGCTCTCTTCCCCCACTTGAAGAAACTTGGGGAGAGAGAAGCCCAAAGAGAAGTGATCTGCCTTCAAATGTGCGCCTTGATCCTATTTATTGAATTCCTTGCTTGGACTGCCAATAGCCAGATTTTAGCCCACGAGATTACGAAAATACCCCAGGTTTGGCTTGCCAACAGCCGAATCCCGCCGTTCTGAGACGTTATGTTGGGAATATTGCCCTCAATATTACCTTGATTTGAAGAGGCATCACTCACAATGCTAAGGACATATTGTATTTGATAAAGCTATACTTGTGTAGGATATACATGCACAGGTGACTCAAAAGGAAGGGCCAAACATGCCCTTAGATAAGGAGAAATCATCTCCCAGGAGATGAAATTTTGTCTCAGCAGAACTGCCGAGACGAAGGGTCAAAACCGTTGAGACGAGCCCACTGTCTCAGCGGAACCGCTGAGACCATAACAGGAGCCACTGAGAAAGCTTATACGCAAGTTGAGCTGCATATAGTCAAGAATTCCCTGAGACGAGATCGCTGTCTCAGCGGATCTGCTGAGACGGGATAGGAGCAGCGTGCAGATTAGAAAGAATGGCGTGTTCGTCGAACACAGAGTGCCGTTCGTCGAACGCAGGACTCAGTTCGTCGACCGCTGAGTCGAGACCAGAGAAGGAGCCGCTGAGAAGGCACAATGGGCGTGTTCGTCGTACGCAGAGAGCTGTTTGTCGAACGCAAAACACAAGTTCGTTGACCGCTGAGACGAACTAGAAGAAACAGCTGAGAGTTGGCATGTTCGTCGAACTCAGAAGGTAGTTCGTCGAACGCAGACAGAAAGGAAGAATCAGCTAAGACTTGGGCAAGATCGTCTAACGAAGAGTGCAGATCGTCGAACGCAGAGACAAAGCAGATCGTCGAACGCAGAACATAGTTCGTCGAACGCAGAGACAAGGTAGTTCGTCGAACGCAGAGTTTGGCAAGATCGTTAAACGCAGAGTTTGGCAAGATCGTCGACCGCAGAGTTTGGCAAGTTCATCGAACACAGTACAGTGTGTTCGTCGAACGCAGATTGCGTGTTCTGCCCGTGGCATAAGTTGCAGAAAAACTGTGTGGGGTCCACCAGTTTCTCCCATACTTCTCAGAAGGACAGCTGAGAGCCGTTGAAGATTAGAGATGTATAAAAGGAAGAGTTAGGGCACATTTGAAATCAGAACTTCGTCGCGTGCAAAAAGAAATCAACTGTTTCATTGACGGCTGTTACTCTTGTCTTCTCTCCTGCTGCTCACTGAACAAGCAAGAAGAAGAGAGAAGGAGTTAGCTCCTTTGCAAGAAGGAGCAAGGTGATCTTCCAACCTTCTTCTGAAGAAGAAGATCAGGTAGTAGCTGCCATCAACATCGCCAGCTACAGGAAGCACAAGCTGTGCAGAAACTACTGGGGATTTGCAGTCGTCTGTAGTAAGATTTAAAACTCATTTTTCTGTAGGGCTTAACAGCCTGAGTAGTAGGACCTTTTGGTCTGAGATTGTAGGAACCTGAGGGTTCTGAGTTGTAGGAGGAGGAATCCTCTGAGTTGTAGGACCTGGAAGGGGTCTGAGCTGTAGGATCAGGAGCTGATCTGAGGTAGGGCTGCTGAGCCTGAGTTGTAGGGCTGTTTAGCCTGAGTTGTAGGACCTACTGAGGTCTGAGCTGTAGGATCAGGGGCTGATCTGAGGTAGGGCTGCTAAGCCTGAGGTAGGGTTTGGGAAAACCTGAGAGATCCTGAGGGATCTGAGTTGTAAGCTCTTTGAACCAAGTTTAGAGGAGTTGGCCTTGTCTAACACATTGTTAGAAAGGTGAAGGGGGAAAGAGGACTACTCAAGACACCCTGTCTTGAGGAACCTCTATACATACTTGTGTGCTTTCTGTGTGTTTGATTGCTCTAAACTAGAAAACAGATAGACTAATTAAACGAAATAAAAAGGAACCTATTTACCCCACTCTAGGTGATTTAGACTACGAACCTTATATTCTTTCAAGTGGTATCAGAGAGAGGTTGGTCAAGAAGGACTTAACAGTCTGACCAGATTCTAAAAAGGTATAGTCAAATCAATACCCAATGGACTCCAGTGTAATGCAGAAGGAGATGAGCTCAATGAAACTGCCCATATGCAACAAAGCCAACTTTGGCATATGAAAGCAGAGGGTTAGGCTGTACATGGAAGCCTCAGACCCAATAATCTACATTACTGTTCAGGAAGGCCCCTTCATTATCACAAAACCCTCCTCTATTGATCCTACCAGGCAAGTAGGCAAACCTTACACTGAAATGACCAAGGATGAGATAGCATTGGATACTATGGATAAAAGGGCTCAAAATATCATAGTCAATGCTATTGATGACTCAACTTTTCAAAATTTAGTGCACTGTGGGTCTGCTAAGGAGATGTGGGATACACTGATTGTGTACATGGAAGGGACTGAAGAAGTGAGGAATGACAGGAAGTCACTCCTCAATCAGGAATATGAAGCTTTCAGGCAGCATGGCCAGGAGAGGATCTCCATGTGCTATGAAAGGTTCTTTTGAATAATAAATGAGCTAAGAACCTATGAGAGAGTGTTCACAAATTATGAGCTGAATGATAAGTTCCTCAGATCTCTAACAAGATATTGGGACACAAAAATTTGTGCCATAAGGGAGGTGGCTAAGTTAACTGAAACTCCTCCCCAAACTCTCTTTGGAAAGCTGATCTCCTATGAAATGCAGCTGTCTGCCAGGAAGGAAGAAGAGCAGAAGGCAAAGGGTGATACCAGGGAGAATTCCCTGGCCTTCAAGGCAGAAAGCACAAGAAGAGGGAGAGAGAAGGTTCACTCACCTCCCAGAAGATCTGTTGAACCAGAAGATTCTGAGCCTAGCTCATCAAGTTGTTCTTCTTCTGATGAAGAAATTGCTGTTCTTACAAGGCATTTCAGAAAGCTGTTGAGGAGGAAGCAATGGAAGAACAAGACTTCCTCCTCATATCACAACAAGTAGGACAGCAAGGAGTCAAAGCATCACTCCAGAAGTGACAGGTATGAGTCTAACTCAAAATATAATTCTTCCAAAGTTGTCTGCTATTGCTGCAGCAAGCCTGGACATGTCATTGCCGATTGCCCTGTGAACAGAAGAGAGAGGGATGAGAAGAAGGCTCATCAATCAAGGAGCAAGAAAGGAGAGAAATCCTTTCTAGCTAAGAAGAAGAAGAGCTGGAGTTAATAAAAAGAAATCTGATCACAGAAGAAGGGGAGACTTGTGTAGAGAAGTTATGCGGGCTCAACTAATCTATACTGCCACAATCCATAGTCGATCGACGACTGAAGCTATATAATAAAGGAGAGAGAATTGGCTATGGAGGAGAGAGAGAGAAACAGAGTGAAACAGAGAGAGAGGTTCTTGAAGAAGAAGAAGGGGAGAGTTGTGTAGAGAAGTTGCGTGGGCTCTACTAATCTATATGGTCCATGGTCGACGACTGAAAAGCTATATAATAAAAGAGAGAGAATTCACACACAAAAAAAGTACAAGAAGCCCTGATACAAAGCTAAAAGGGTAGAGAGAGAGAGAGGGTGGAGGAGTGTAGTAGTAGAATTAAGTAGTATACTACTACTACGAGCCGAGCCGGCCGCCGCAAGGTGGTCCTAAAAGATCATCAGTTGTAAACTTTCTCTCGCAGCCTTATTAATTCCCCCGCCCGCGCACAGCTCTTATATTTTCTCTCTCCTCGGCCTTATTTAATGGCGGGTGGGCAGTTCAGGAAAGATGTGGCGCTTCTTCTCGGTGGAAGGAGCGGCCAATCCCGGGAAGAAGAAGTATATCTTGAGTTAATAAAAAGAGCTGGAGCCAATATCAGATTTGCTTTGGCTTGGCATATGCAGAATGATCACTCAAGATATACATGGGTATTTTTCCTTAAAAAGAAATAAGATACTCTAAATGTCTTTATAAGCCATGTCAAGGCCATTCAAAATGATTTGCAATATTCTGTGGTCAGAACTAGGTCTGACCATGGCACAGAGTTTCAATCTGAAGCCATGACAAGGTTCTGTCAAGAACTAGGTATCATCCAAGAGTTCTCCTCCCCAAAGACTCCACAACAAAATGGTGTGGCTGAGAGGAGAAATAGAACTTTGATAGAAGCTGGGAGAACATTGCTTAGTGACTCTTCACTACCAGAATATTTCTGGGCTGAAGCAGTCAATACTGCCTGTTATGTTCTCAATAGAGCTTCCATCAATAAAGTTCATGGGATTACCCCCTATGAGATTCTGAAAGGCAAACAACCAACAATTTCGTACTTTAGGATCTTTGAATCTAATTGCTACATTCTAAACAATGGAAAAGCTCAGTTAACCAAGTTTGCTGAAAAATGCAACATGGGGATTCTTGTTGGATATAGCTCACACAGTAGAGCCTATAGAGTATATAACAAGAAAACCCATGTTGTTGAAGAGTCCATGCATGTGGTGTTCGATGAGTCCAGTCTAATCTACAAGGGCTGGCCTAGTTCTTCTATTTTGACAGGAAGTGAAGAAGCCATGGAAGAACTATCTATACAAGAACCTTCCAGCAACAGTAAAGCAAATCCTGATGCAAAAGTTTCAGAAGAAGCAGAGGTGCAAGATGTTGAAGAAGCTGCTGAACCAGTGGAAGAAGTTCAGCAAGTAGAGCACAGACTACCTACAACTACAAGGCATCTAAGGGATCATCCCTTGGAACAGATTATTGGGAATGTCCAGCAAGGTGTGACAACTAGGAGCAGAGCTCATAACGAGGCCTTGTTCCTCAGTTTTCTGTCACAGGTAGAGCCTAAGAAGTTTGAAGAGGCCAATTTGGATCCATTCTGGATTCAGGCAATGCAGGAAGAACTTTTGAAATTCAAAAGATGCAAAGTATGGAAGTTGGTGCCAAGACCACAGGGACACAACATCATTGGCACCAAATGGATCTTCAAAAATAAGATGGATGAGAATGGAATTATCATCAAGAACAAGGCAAGGCTTGTTGCAAAGGGATACAGGCAAGAGGAAGGAATAGACTTTGATCAAACCTTTGCCCCAGTTGCAAGGTTGGAGGCCATAAGGCTGTTCCTTGCATATGCAACCCACAAAGGCTTCAAAGTATACCAGATGGATGTCAAGTCAGCATTCTTAAATGGAAATCTGAAAGAGGAAGTATATATAGAGCAACCATCAGGTTTTGTCCATCCTACTCTCACTTCTCATGTCTATCTTCTTAGGAAAGCCCTGTATGGTCTTAAGCAATCCCCAAGGGCTTGGTATGAGACATTGTCTAGCTTTCTCATCAAGAACAAGTTCTTGAGGGGAAAGATAGATAGCACATTGTTTCTTAGGGAAACAAGGGGCAAGATTCTCCTAGTCCAAATATATGTTGATGACATAATATTTGGGTCTATTGATGACAACCTCTGCAAGAGATTTGCCAATCTAATGCAGGGGGAGTTTGAGATGAGCAGTATGGGTGAACTTAAATATTTCCTTGGGCTCCAAGTGAAACAGTCTGAGGATGGAATTTTCATTTCCCAGACTAAGTACACCAAGGAGCTCATCAAGAAATTTGGGATGGAGTCTACCTCCACCATGAGAACACCCATGGGATCTAATGTATCATTAGACAAGGATGAAAAGGGGAAGGCCTTTGATGAATCCATGTACATGTGTATCATTGGATCCCTGTTATATCTGACTGCTAGTAGACCAGATATTATGTATGCTACTTGTGTATGTGCTAGGTACCGGGCATGTCCTAAGGAATCTCACTACACAACTACAAAGAGGATTCTGAGATACCTTAAAGGCAGCCTACATCTTGGCCTTTGGTACCCTAAGAACAATGACTTTGAACTAACTGGATTCTCAGATGCAGATTTTGCAGGCTGCAAAGAAAACATGAAAAGCATAAGTGACACCTGTCAGTTCCTTGGAAGAAGATTGATATCATGGAGCAGCAAAAAGCAGACAAGTGTGGCCATCTCCACTGCTGAGTCTGAATACATTGCTGCAGGAAGCTGTTGTGCACAACTATTGTGTATTCAACACCAGCTAGAGGATTGCAACCTCAAGGTAAGCCAATCTCCTCTTTATTGTGACTCATCCAGTGCTATCTCCATTGCTAAGAATCTTGTCTCTCACAGCAGGACTAAGCACATAGATATAAGGTATCATTTTATAAGAGAACATGTTGACTGTAAGGATATCAGCCTTGAATTTGTCCCCACTGACAGTCAAGTGGCTGATATCTTCACTAAGCCATTGGATGAGGCCATGTTTAATGCTTTCAAGATTGAACTAGGAATGTTAAATGTAGAATAGTACTCACATTGAGGGGGAGCAAGAATGGGTTGTTCAAATTGAACAAGATCAGCTCTTATAGACAATAGCTCTCTAATTGAGGGGGAGCAAAATTGTAACGACACGCCCCGACCACCACACCAGAGGCCTACGACACCGCCCCATCCCTGGTGGGCCGGCTAACGCGGTCGGACAAGGACTGCAGTCCGGTGCACCCCACCCATGGCTGATCCTGTTTCTCAGCTCAGTTGGTGATGAGGACTGTTGAAGGTGCCTTATCAAGGGGGCGCGAGATCGAATCCCGGCCTCAACATCCCACTGTAGCTGAGAAACATGCTCAGCCATGGGTGGGGTGCACCAGACTGCAGTCCTTATCCGACCGCGTTAGCCGGCCCACCAGGGATGGGGCGGTGCCGTAGGCCTCTGGTGTGGTGGTCGGGGCGGGTCGTTACAAAAATCCCTGCTCAGGTTGAGGGGGAGATAACAAATGCTAAGAGTGTATAGGTTGTCCTATAAGTTGATCCAAAGGGATCTATAAATGTTGCCTCCCAATCCGTAGAGGGATAAATAGTTGAAGAAACCAGAAAGGGGGAGATAGGGCCAATGCTTAGGGTGTTAGGGCCCATGCTAGATAGGGAAAATGCCTAGGGTGTTAGGGCCCATGCTATATAGATCATTTTTGTGATATGCTTTTGCTGTTAATGTACCTTAGCATTGGGAATGTTCTGCCTTCTTCAATTAGGGGGAGATTGTTGGGAATATTGCCCTCAATATTACCTTGATTTGAAGAGGCATCACTCACAATGCTAAGGACATATTGTATTTGATAAAGATATACTTGTGTAGGATATACAGGCACAGGTAACTCAAAAGGAAGGGCCAAACATGCCCTTAGATGAGGAGAAATCATCTCCTAGGAGATGAAGTTTTGTCTCAGCAGAACCGCTGAGATGAAGGGTCAAAACCGCTGGGACGAGCCCACTGTCTTAGCAGAACCGCTAAGACCACAACAGGAGCCGCTGAGAAAGCTTATACGCAAGCTAAGCTGCAGATAGTCAAGAATCCGCTGAGACGAGATCGCTGTCTCAGCGGATCCGCTGAGACGGGATAGGAGCAGCGTGCAGATTGGAAAGAATGGCATGTTCGTAGAACACAGAGTGCCGTTCGTCGAACGCAGGACTCAGTTCATCGACCACTGAGTCGAGACTAGAGAAGGAGCCACTGAGAAGGCACAAAGGGCGTGTTCGTCGAAGGCAGAGAGCCGTTCGTTGAACGCAAAACACAAGTTCGTCGACCGCTGAGACAAACTAGAAGAAATAGCTGAGAGTTGGCATGTTCGTCGAACTCAGAAGGTAGTTCATCGAACGCAGATAGAAAGGAAGAATCAGCTGAGACTTTGGCAAGATTGTCTAACAAAGAGTGCAGATCGTCGAACGCAGAGACAAGGCAGATCGTCGAACGCAGAACACAGTTCGTCGAACGCAGAGACAAGGCAGTTCGTCGAACGCAGAGTTTGGCAAGATCGTCGAACGCAGCGTTTGGCAAGATCATCGACCGCAGAGTTTGGCAAGTTCGTCGAACACATTACATCGTGTTCGTTGAACGCAGATTGCGTGTTCTGCCCGTGGCGCAAGTTGCAGAAAAACTGTGTGGGGTCCACCAATTTCTCCCAACCTTCTCAGAAGGACAGCTGAGAGCCGTTGAAGATTAGAGATGTATAAAAGGAAGAGTTAGGGCACATTTGAACTCAGAATTCTGTAGCGTGCAAAAAGAAATTAACTGTTTCATTGACGGCTGTTGCTCTTGTCTTCTCTCCTGCTGCTCACTGAACAAGCAAGAAGAAGAAGAGAGAAAAAGTTAGCTCCTTTGCAAGAAGGAGCAAGGTGATCTTCCAACCTTCATCTGAAGAAGAAGATCAGGTAGTAGCTGCCATCAACATCGCCAGCTACAGGAAGCACAAGCTGTGCAGAAACTATAGGGGATTTGCTGTCGTCTGTAGTAAGATTTAAAACTCATTTTTCTGTAGGGCTTAACAGCCTGAGTAGTAGGAACTTTTGGTCTGAGATTGTAGGAACCTGAGGGTTCTGAGTTGTAGGGCTTTTTAGCCTGAGCTGTAGGAGGAGGAATCCTCTGAGTTGTAGGACCTGGAAGGGGTCTGAGCTGTAGAATCAGAAGCTGATTTGAGGTAGGGCTGCTGAGCCTGAGTTGTAGGGCTGTTTAGCCTGAGTTGTAGGATCAAGGCCTGATCTGAGGTAGGGCTGCTGAGCCTGAGGTAGGGCTTGGGAAAACCTGAGAGATCCTGAGGGATCTGAGTTGTAAGCTCTTTGAGCCGAGTTTGGAGGAGTTGGCCTTGTCTAACACATTGTTAGAAAGGTGAAGGGGGAAAGAGCACTACTCAAGACACCCTGTCTTGAGGAACCTCTATACATACTTGTGTGCTTTCTGTGTGTTTGATTGCTCTAAACTAGAAAACAGATAGACTAATTAAAAGAAATTAAAAAGAACCTATTCACCCCCCTCTAGGTGATTTAGACTACAAACCTTATATTATTTCACGCTATACACAGACCATTAGGTCTGCCTCCCCACTTTGGAACTGGGCGAGTGGGGGCAGGATGCCTCCCCACTCGTCCCCTTGGAGCTGGGCGAGTGGGGGTAGGCCGCCTCCCCACTTGCCCGCCTGGAGCTGGGCGAGTGGGGGCAGGCTGCGTTCCCACTCTTCCCCTTGGAGCTGGGCGAGTGGGGGCAGGCCGCCTCCCCACTCGCCCCCTTGGAGCTGGACGAGTGTGGGCAGGCCGCCTCCCCACTCGCCCACTTATCAGGGCTGTGCGAGCAAGGGGCAGGCCTCTTCCCTCGCTCGCCCCCTTATTGGGGCCGGGCGAGTAGGGGACAGGCCGCCTCCCTCCAGTTGAGCTCGACCTAAGGTGTTGAGCTTTCTCCACCTCCAGTTGAGCTCGGCTCACAGGAGGGCTGTTAAGTGGAGAAAGGTTCGCCTTCCACCTCAAGTTAAGTTCAGCTGGAAAGCTCGGCAAGAGTAGCCCTTGAGCAGGGCCCTCCGTGGTTTTCTTTAAAGCCCTGCCTACTCGTCAAATAGGTGGGTTGGACTTTCTTTCCGAGCTTGAGACAAGCTCAAAAAGAGCGGGGATTGGGCACAACCCTCATATTTGCCGAGCTGGCGTGGCCCGATGCAGCTAGGGGGCATAGTCGATCGACCCGTCGGAGGTCGTCTAGACCGAAAAGAGAAATCTGGGGGGGGGGGGGCAGATTTCCTTGGACGAGTGGACCTTGGGTCCACTCGCCCAAGGCCCCGGGCGAGTGGACCATTGGTCCACTCGCCCGAGTGGGGGGGGGGGAGTGGACCTTGGGTGCACTCTCATGAGGGTGTGGGCGGGTGGACCAAGGGTCCACTCGCCCGGAGGGTTGAGTTGACCAAGGGTCCACTCGCTCGGAGGGTTGAGTGGACCGTGAGGTCCACTCGCCCAGTCAGGGTGGTGGACCTCTGTCCACTCATTCGACCCCCGGTAAGGGGGGAGTTGACGTCTCGTCCTCCACTCGCCCCTCCTCCAGTTCTAGTCGTTCAGGTTCGTGGTTGAGCTGCGAATAGTAGAATTTTGGCTATCCGCAACCCAATTTTGGGAAGTCTATAAATAGACCCTCATGGGCACCTTGGGAAGGGTTGGACTCTTCTCTCCCCCGCGTGTGTCTTGTGAGCAAGCACTACCCCCCCTATCAGCTAAGGTGGACGCTGAGGTGGTCCTTAGTGCTCTCTAAGGTGCCCAGGCTCAGCATTGGCTTAAGAGGGAAAGCTCTCTTTGAACTTTCGGGTGTGTGGTGGGACCTCCACGCTGCCGCTTAAGCGGTTCATTTTTGGACTCAAGTGTTCTTCAAGGGCAAGGTCTTTCGGTTCTCAGCAACCGGTCAGGGGTTCTAGCTTGGGTCAAGTAAGGGTTAGCTGCATCCCCCTTTCGAACATCGAAACTGGTTCTCTGATTTCAACATTGTGTCTATCAGTCGTGATGATAAAAAAAGAAAAGCAGCGTCATGGAGCAATTGTTTTTTGAAAATGTTCATCGTTTGTTTGTTTTTCGATGATTATTTTATCGATGGACATTTTTGCTATGGATATTTGATTTGTCAATTGTTGAAACCAGAGAACTGGTCTCGACATTCGAAAGGGGGATGAAGCTAACCCTTACTTGACCCGAGCTAGAACCCTTGACCAGTTGCTAAGAACCGAAAGACCTTACCCTTGAAGAACACTTGAGTCCAAAAATGAACCCCTTAGGCTGCAATGTGGAGGTCCCACCACACACCCAGAAGTTCAAAGAGAGCTTCCCCTCCCAAGCCAATGCTGATCTTGGGCACCTTGGAGGGCACTAAGGACCACCTCACTGTCAACCTTCACTGACAGGGGGTAGTGCTTGCTCACAAGACACACATGAGGGGGGGGGGGGGGGAGTCCAACCCTTCCCAGGGTGCCCATGGGGGGGTCTATTTATAGACTTCCCAAAATTGGGCTGCGGATAGCCAAGATTCTGCTATCCGCAGCTCAACTACGAACCTGAACGACCAAAACGAGAGGGGGGGGGGGGGGGGGGGGGGGGCGAGTGGAGGTTGAGACGTCCACTCCCCCCTTGCTGGGGGTTGGGAGAGTGGACCGAAAGGTCCACTGCCTGGGCTGGGCGGGTGGACCACTCGGTCCACCCTTCTTAGGGGCGAGTGGACCCATGGTCAACTCGCCCGAGTGCCCGGGGCAAGTGGACCACATGTCCACTCGCCCCTCTCCCTGGGCGAGTGGACCAGGGGTCCACTCGCCCCTGCCTTGGGCGAGTGGACCACTAGGTCCACTCGCCCAGGTGAGGAAGTGGGCCTTCGGTCCACATCCTCCCCCCTGGGACTTCATTTTTGGTCTTGACGATCTCTAACAAGTCAATCTTCTGCGATACGAACACTCTCTCTATCACAACCTCATCCATGTCGGGTCACACCGACTCAGAAAATATGAGGGTTGTACACAATCCCCGCTCTTTTTGAGCTTTGAGCTTGTCTTAAGCTCGGAAAGAAACTCTGTTGGGAATTGTAACCACAATTACCCTGATTTGAAGAAGTCCCCTTGAACTAAGTTGAATTGAGTTTGTATTTGATGTTTCTCTCTAGTAATGTGTTTGTAGGTTTTAAATGGCTAAATACAAACCAATGCCAGGTTTTAATGGGTCATCAAACACAGGCCTATGCAATGTAATTCCTCATTGTATGGACCAAGGTGTTGACTCATGTGAAATCTCTCTATTGAGATGTACTTCTTATTCAAACACAAAGGAAGAGCTAAATGAAGGTGCTGCTGTTCTGTGTTCAAGGAAGAAACAAAATTTTTCTAAGTAATTCTGCGTTCGACGAAAGTTGGTGTGCTCATCGATCTTAGTTCGACGAACGGAAGTATTTTCGTCGAACTCTATTCATTGTTCATTTTTGCTAAAGATCTAAGTTCAGCTTTCGTCAAGCTCCGTTCGATGAAATTAATAAATTTCGTCGATCTCAGTTCTGCCTAAGTTGAAAGTAATTTCGTCGATCGTGTTCGTCAATCTCAGTTCGACGAACTGAAATTGTTTTGTCGATCTCAGTTTTTGTTGAAGTTAAAGCAATTTCGTCGATCGTCGATCTCCGTTCGACGAAGTGATGAAATTTCGTCGACCGCTGTTTAGCTGAAATTTGAAGTGATTTTCTTTGATCGTCTTTTGTCGATCTCCGTTCGACGAACTATGAGATTTCGTCGATCGCTGTTTTGTTGAAAATGAAGTATTTCTTTGAGCTCAGTTCGACTAATCTTCTGAGGCCAACGAATTGGCTCAATGATGTTTTGTTTCTCCATTTCTTTTCTCGAGAAAATTATCTATCTCTCGGGAAGATTTTCTCTCCTGTAAAATCCTTCTATATTCCTTCTCGAAGCCGAAGCCTACTAATTTCTCGAGAAATACTTTGTTCTCAAGAAATTAATTATTTTGTTCTTAATCCCGTTTTCTCAGAAGCTCTTTTATTTCTCGAGAAGTTTGTTTTGTTCTCGAGAAATCTGTTCAATTTCTGAAATCATTTTTCAATCCTTTTGACGGGACGGTAATTCATTCTGTCTATTCTGAAGGCTCTTTTGATTTCGTTTAAGGTTTATTCTACCTTAATTGATGCCGTTAAGCCTTTGATTATATAAGTCTCTCGTTTAAAGATTCTTATTCATTCTATCCTGATTAACCATAATTCTCCTTTCGTTCCAAGAACGAGAAAGTGCCGCTGTACAACCCTCATATTCCCCGAGTTGGTGTGACCCGACCCGGATGAGACCAAGACAGTGACGGTAGCCGAGACGGTCGAGACCGGTTAAGGCAAAAAGAGGCAGGGGGAAGCGGAGGGAGCACCCGCTCCCCCCACTCCTTTCGGGCGAGTGGGAGGGGCTCTCCCACTCGCCGGCCCCCTTGGGCGAGTGGGAGGAGCCCTCCCACTCGCCGGGCGAGTGGGAGAGGCCCTCCCACTCGCCGGCCCCTTTAGGCGAGTGGGAGGAGCCCTCCCACTCGCCGGGCGAGTGGGAGAGGCCCTCCCACTCGCCGGGCGAGTGGGAGAGGCCCTCCCACTCGTCGGCCCCCTTTGGGGGCGAGTGGGAGAGTCTCTCCCACTCGCCGCCCCCTTTGGGCGAGTGGGGGAGACCCTCCCACTCGCCCGGCATCCTTAGGGGAGGCAAGCAGGACCTCCCGTGAGGGGGGGAGTGGGCACCTCGAACCCCACTCGCCCCTCCTCCTGCTTTGACTGTTCATGGTCATGATCGGACTGCGGATAACAGAATTTTGGCTATTCGCAGTCCAATTTTGGCTATTCGCAGTCCATTTTTGGGAAAGTCTATAAATAGACCCCCATGGGCACCTTGGGAAGGGTTGGTTCCTACCCCCTCTCTCGCGTGCGAGCAAGCACTACCCCTCCCCTCCCCCTTGACGTTGAAGGTGGTCGGTGAGGTGTTCCTTAGTGCCCTCCAAGGTGCCCAGGCTCAGCATTGGCTTGGGAGGGGAAGCGCTCTAAGATCTTCCGGGTATGTGGTGGGACCTCCGCGCTGCAGCTTAAGGGGTCCATTTGTGGATTCAAGTGTTCATCAAGTCCGAGTCTCTTAGTTCCTAGCAACCGGTCACGGGTCGAGGCTCAGGTCAAGTAAGGGTTAGTCGCAACCCCCTTTCGAACGCTGAAACCGGGAAACTGGTTTCAACATTCTGGTGCGGTGAGCGTGGACGCGACTAGCTCGGAAAGCTCTGAGCCAAGTCTCATGGCCGGAAGCGATGAGTTGGGAGACTCACCCCCTATCAGCGAGTACCTGAAGAAGGGTGATTTTGACAAGTTCAAGAAGTCGATCCTGGAGCTCTTGCGGATCGCACCTCCCCCTCGCGGTGAGTTCTCGACACCACCCACACCCGTGCTCACCTCGCAGTCCCCGATGGAGGCGGAGCAAGCACATCAACAAGGAGGGAAGAAGGAGGAAGCGAGAAGTCAGGGGGACCAGGGACCCCCCATTGGGCAGGAGCAAGGCTGGGGGTTTCAACCGCCAGTCGCCCTACCGACCTGGAGGCCGCTAGGACGACCCCCTCAAGGCCAAGGAAGAGGCCATTTCCAAGGGAGAGGAAACTCTCAGGGGGAGAAGGGACGGTTCAACCCAGCAGGGTGGCAGCCGGGCACAAGGCCATTGCAACCCTACCCCCTGCAAACCATGACGATTGGCCGAAAAAGAGGAAATAAGAAGAGGGGTCGCGCAGGGAAGGAAGCAAGGAGGATGGCATTGCCATACTGTGACTTCCATCAGCAGGAGGGCCACGCGACAGCCACATGCCTAGAGTTTCTGGAGTTAAGGAAAGGAAGAAGAACCTCGGCAGAGAGGAGACAACTATGCCCCAAAGGACCAGGAGGAAACTGAGGAGATGGAGGAAGTGATGAATGAGATGGCCAAGGTGCATGTGGCCGAGTAAGCGCAAGGAAGCGCAATGTAATGGTATGTAATCTATTTATAATATATCAAAAGTAGTTAAAGATAGCATCTAAGTCGAGTCCTCGACTGGAGGACACTCGCCCGGGCTTGTTGATGCCGGTCGCTGGGTGGCTCGTCGAGTAGATTCGTTCTAAGTCGAGTCCTCGACTGGAGGACACTCGCCCGGGCTTGTTGATGCCGGTCGCTGGGTGGCTCGTCGAGTAGATTCGTTTTAAGTCGAGTCCTCGGCTGGAGACCACTCGCCCGGGCTTGTTGATGCCGGTCGCTGGGTGGCTCGTCGAGTAGATTCATTTCAAGTCGAGTCCTCGACTGGAGACCACTCGCCCGGGCTTGTTGATGCCGGTCGCTGGGTGGCTCATCGAGTAGATTCGTTTTAAGTCGAGTCCTCGGATGGAGACCACTCGCCCGGGCTTATTGATGCCGGTCGCTGGGTGGCTCGTCGAGTAGATTCGTTTCAAGTCGAGTCCTCGACTGGAGACCACTCGCCCGGGCTTGTTGATGCCGGTCGCTGGGTGGCTCGTCGGGTAGATTCGTTTCAAGTCGAGTCCTCGACTGGAGACCACTCGCCCGGGCTTGTTGATGCCGGTCGCTGGGTGGCTCGTCGGGTAGATTCGTTTCAAGTCGAGTCCTCGACTGGAGACCACTCGCCCGGGCTTGTTGATGCCGGTCGCTGGGTGGCTCGTCGGGTAGATTCGTTTCAAGTCGAGTCCTCGACTGGAGACCACTCGCCCGGGCTTGTTGATGCCGGTCGCTGGGTGGCTCGTCGGATAGATTCGTTGGGGTTGGTAAGGCTTCAAGAAGAGAAGCCGGTCTGAGGACGTGTTGAGTTCCTCCACCTCCAGGTGAGCTCGGCTCCCTGTTAGGTGTTGAGTTCCTCCACCTCCAGGTGAGCTCGGCTCCCTGTTAGGTGTTGAGTTCCTCCACCTCCAGGTGAGCTTGGCTCCCTGTTAGGTGTTGAGTTCCTCCACCTCCAGGTGAGCTCGGCTCCCTGTTAGGTGTTGAGTTCTTCCACCTTCAGGTGAGCTCGGCTCCCTGTTAGGTGTTGAGTTCCTCCACCTCCAGGTGAGCTTGGCTCCCTGTTAGGTGTTGAGTTCCTCCACCTCCAGGTGAGCTCGGCTCCCTGTTAGGTGTTGAGTTCTTCCACCTTCAGGTGAGCTCGGCTCCCTGTTAGGTGTTGAGTTCCTCCACCTCCAGGTGAGCTCGGCTCCCTGTTAGGTGTTGAGTTCCTCCACCTCCAGGTGAGCTCGGCTCCCTGTTAGGTGTTGAGTTCCTCCACCTCCAGGTGAGCTTGGCTCCCTGTTAGGTGTTGAGTTCCTCCACCTCCAGGTGAGCTCGGCTCCCTGTTAGGTGTTGAGTTCCTCCACCTCCAGGTGAGCTCGGCCCCCTGTTAGGTGTTGAGTTCCTCCACCTGCAGGTGAGCTCTGCTCCCTGTCAGGTGTTGAGTTCCTCCACCTCCAGGTGAGCTCGGCTCCCTGTTAGGTGTTGAGTTCCTCCACCTCCAGGTGAGCTTGGCTCCCTGTTATGTGTCGAGTTCCTCCACCTCCAGGTGAGCTCGGCTCCCTGTTAGGTGTTGAGTTCCTCCACCTGCAGGTGAGCTCTGCTCCCTGTCAGGTGTTGAGTTCCTCCACCTCCAGGTGAGCTCGGCTCCCTGTTAGGTGTTGAGTTCCTCCACCTCCAGGTGAGCTCGGCTCCCCGTGAGGTGTTGAGTTCCTCCACCTCCAGGTGAGCTCGGCTCCCTGTTAGGTGTTGAGTTCCTCCACCTCCAGTTAAGCTCGACTCCCTGTTAGGTGTTAAGTTCTTCCACCTTCAGGTGAGCTCGGCTCCCTGTTAGGTGTTGAGTTCCTCCACCTCCAGGTCAGCTCGGCTCCCTGTTAGGTGTTGAGTTCCTCCACCTCCAGGTGAGCTCGGCTCCCTGTTAGGTGTTGAGTTCTTCCACCTTCAGGTGAGCTCGGCTCCCTGTTAGGTGTTGAGTTCCTCCACCTCCAGGTGAGCTCGGCTCCCTGTTAGGTGTTGGGTTCCTCCACCTCCAGGTGAGCTCGGCTCCCTGTTAGGTGTTGAGTTCCTCCACCTTCAGGTGAGCTCTGCTCCCTGTCAGGTGTTGAGTTCCTCCACCTCCAGGTGAGCTCAGCTCCCTGTTAGGTGTGGAGTTTCCTCCACCTCCAGGTGAGCTCGGCTCCCTGTTAGGTGTTGAGTTCCTCCACCTTCAGGTGAGCTCGGCTCCCTGCTAGGTGTTGAGTTCCTCCACCTTCAGGTGAGCTCGGCTCCCTATTAGGTGTTGAGTTCCTCCCCCTCCAGGTGAACTCGGCTCCCTGGTAGGTGTAGAGTTCCCGCCTCCCACCTCGGGTCGAGTTCAGCTCGACTAGAGGTGTTGAGTTTTTCTCCCACCTCGGGTCGAGTTTAGCTCGACTAGAGGTGTTGAGTTTTTCTCCCACCTCGGGTCGAGTTTAGCTCGACTAGAGGTGTTGAGTTTTTCTTTCACCTCAGGTCGAGGTTAATCCGACCCAAGGTGTTGAGCTTTCTCCACCTCCAGTTTGGGCTCGGCCCATAGGAGGGTTCTCAAGTGGAGAAAGGTTTTCCTCCCACCTCAGGTCGAGCTCGGCTCGACTAGAGGTGCTGAGTTTCTCCTCCACCTCAGGTCGAGGTTAATCCGACCCAAGGTGTTGAGCTTTCTCCACCTCTAGTTGGGCTCGGCCCATAGGAGGGTTCTCAAGTGGAGAAAGGTTTTCCTCCCACCTCAGGTCGAGCTCGGCTCGACTAGAGGTGCTGAGTTTCTCCTCCACCTCAGGTCGAGGTTAATCCGACCCAAGGTGTTGAGCTTTCTCCACCTCCAGTTGGGCTCGGCCCATAGGAGGGTTCTTTAGTGGAGAAAGGTTCACCTTCGTCTAAAGATGGCTTCAGCCGAAAGGCTTGGCAGAGGTTCCCCGATGGCAGGTCCCTCCAAAGATTCTCTCCAGGTCCCACCAACTCGTTCAATAGGTGGGTTGGACTTTCTTTCCGAGCTTGGGACAAGCTCGCAAAGAGCGGGGATTGTGTACAACCCTCATATTCCCCGAGTTGGTGTGACCCGACCCGGATGAGACCAAGACAGTGACGGTAGCCGAGACGGTCGAGACCGGTTAAGGCAAAAAGAGGCAGGGGGAAGCGGAGGGAGCACCCGCTCCCCCCACTCCTTTCGGGCGAGTGGGAGGGGCTCTCCCACTCGCCGGCCCCCTTGGGCGAGTGGGAGGAGCCCTCCCACTCGCCGGGCGAGTGGGAGAGGCCCTCCCACTCGCCGGCCCCTTTAGGCGAGTGGGAGGAGCCCTCCCACTCGCCGGGCGAGTGGGAGAGGCCCTCCCACTCGTCGACCCCCTTTGGGGGCGAGTGGGAGAGTCTCTCCCACTCGCCGCCCCCTTTGGGCGAGTGGGGGAGACCCTCCCACTCGCCCGGCATCCTTAGGGGAGGCAAGCAGGACCTCCCGTGAGGGGGGGAGTGGGCACCTCGAACCCCACTCGCCCCTCCTCCTGCTTTGACTGTTCATGGTCATGATCGGACTGCGGATAACAGAATTTTGGCTATTCGCAGTCCAATTTTGGCTATTCGCAGTCCATTTTTGGGAAAGTCTATAAATAGACCCCCATGGGCACCTTGGGAAGGGTTGGTTCCTACCCCCTCTCTCGCGTGCGAGCAAGCGCTACCCCTCCCCTCCCCCTTGACGTTGAAGGTGGTCGGTGAGGTGTTCCTTAGTGCCCTCCAAGGTGCCCAGGCTCAGCATTGGCTTGGGAGGGGAAGCACTCTAAGATCTTCCGGGTATGTGGTGGGACCTCCGCGCTGCAGCTTAAGGGGTCCATTTGTGGATTCAAGTGTTCATCAAGTCCGAGTCTCTTAGTTCCTAGCAACCGGTCACGGGTCGAGGCTCAGGTCAAGTAAGGGTTAGTCGCAACCCCCTTTCGAACGCTGAAACCGGGAAACTGGTTTCAACAGCCGCCTCCTATCGCAAAAGCTGGAGATCGATTTGCTGTTCTAAATCAGCTGTCTCCAGTGGAAGAAGAAGTTCGATTGATCGTTGCTCCATCCTCTACAGAATCTATTGGATCAAGTCGAATCGCAGAAGGCCAAATCTGAGTTTTTATTGTTCTTCCTCATCGACATCAAGTCAAAGATTTTCAAGCCACAAGAAGGAAGAAGATCTCTCAAGCCTTTCAGATCTGGTTATGCTTTGATAATTTTGTATCAAATCTATTATTACATTTGATAGTAGGAGAAGTTTTCTCCGAGTTGTAGGAGAGGTTATTCTCTGAGTTGTAAGAGAGAGATTCTCTCTGAGTTTGTAGGATATTTGTCTCTGAGATTGTAGGAGTGTTGACTCCGAGATTATAGGATCATTCTTGATCCGAGTTATAGTGAAGTAGTCAAGTCTAGCTGTGGTGATAGATTTGCGAGGCCGGCAAGTGGAGTACCCAAGAACGGGGAACCACTATAAATTCCTTGTGTTATCTGTGTTTGTGATTTGCTTTCTGTGCGTTCTATTTCATCAAGTTTTTAATTCCGCAAAAGACACAGTTATCACCTATTCACCCCCTCTAGGTGATTTAGGTTGGCAACTAGATACTTCAAACTCCAACCCACCTATTTGAAGAGTAGGTGGGGCCTTAGGGGAATCTAAGGAGGGCCCTGCCAACGGGTTACTCTTGCCGAGCTTTTCAGCGGAACTTAACTTGAGGCGGAAGGCGAACCTTTCTTCACTTAACAACCCTCCTGTGAGCTGAGCTCAACTGGAGGTGGAGAAAGCTCAACATCTTAGGTCGAGTTAAACTTGACCTGAGGTGGAGGATAACTCAACACCTCTAGTCGAGACGAACTCGACCTGAGGTTGGCAACTATATACTTCAATTGGTATCAGAGGGTCGCTGTTCGTTGCTAGGTTAACACCTTGAACAGGATCTATCCATTCTAGTTGCTAGTAATTCATGGAAAGATGCAAGGAATCCTCCTCGCTGAAGTTGCCTATCTGCACAAAGGCTAATTTCCCCATGTGGAAAGAGAGAGTGAGATTCTACATGGAGGCCGCAGATCCGAGAATTTTTCAAGTTGTGGAAGAAGGCCCTCAAGTGCCTATGACTACCTCTACTATTGAACCTACTGTAAGGGTGCCTAAAAAGATGATGGACTTAACCAAGGATGAGATCGCCATCGTTGCCTTGGACAAAAAGGCGAAGAACATAATTGCCAGTGCAGTGGATGATTCGATGTTGCAAAACTTAATTCACTGCCAATCTGCTCAAGAGATGTGGATATCCTTGATTATTCTCATGGAAGGTACCGAAAAGGTAAGGGACAATAGAAGATCTCTACTCAACCAAGAGTATGAGGCCTTCAAGCAGGGTAAGAAGGAGTGCATTGCCGATGCATATGAAAGATTCTTCATAATTGTTAACGGCCTAAGAAACTATGGCCGGGTCTTTACAAATGGTGAACTAAATGACAAATTTCTGCGATCCCTGACGAAAGACTGGGATAGCAAGATAGTTGCAATCAGGGAGTTTGGAAAACTACCAAGTCTTGACCGGCAAAATCTATTCGGTAAGCTTCTATCACATGAACTGCAAATGAACATCCGCAAATCTGAAGAGGATGTGAATCGGGCCTCAAGCAAGGAAAGGACTTTGGCACTGAAAGCTGAAAGTACAAGGAAAAGCAAAGCTGTGTCCCCGATCAGAGAAAAAGAAACTGACAATGAAGAAGAATCAGAAGCTAGCTCCTCCTGCTCCGAAATGTCTGATGGGGATTTTTCTCTAATCTCCCGTCAATTCAAGAGGTAACTAAGCAAAAGAAGGCACATGAAGAACAAGCCGTTTTCCTCAGACTATAGACATTCTCGACATGATGGTGATCATCATAGAAAGGGCTCAAGCAACCATGACAGGTATAAGACTAAACCGAATAAACATGTTTCTTCTGACATTGTTTGTTATTGCTGTAATAAGCCAGGGCACATGATCGCTGATTGCCCTCATAAGAAGAAAGAAGGTGGAAAGAGAGAAGATAAGAAATCCACCTACGGGAAAAAGAAGACTGAAAGAAGTCTAGTCGCAAAGAAGTCCAAAACTCTAAGCGACAGTGACTCAGAGAAGTCAAGTGATGAAGAAGAAGCCTACTTCGGGCTGATGGTCATGACTGATGATGAAAAAGAACCTCCATATACCGGGAAGGTAAATTCTCACACCATCTTATCTGATTCAGATTATGCCTCAGCTGAGCAAAAGGATTACCCATCAGATGATGACTCAGAACTCATGACCCAATATACTAACATGCTTAAAAGCTTTGACAAATGCCGAAAGGTAGTCAAAACCCAGGCCAAGGAGATCATGTCTCTCAAGGAAGTGAAATCTAATCTGAGAAAGGAAGTTGAACAACTTTCTTCTTTCAGAGAGGAAATCCAAGTCTTGCAAGACAAGATCAAAAGCTCGGATGAGCTCCTTGTCCTAAGAGAGGAAAGTATCAAAGAGCTGGAAGAACAGCTAGCCTCTGAGAAGAAGCTAGTTGAAAAGTTTTCTCAACCTAAAACTATTCTTCCAATCATTAATAGATTCTCTGCTAAAGCAGGTAGCAGTGGATTAGGTCATGTGGCTGGTCCTAGTAATTCTTCTAAGGGCACCCATGCCAAGAAGAAAGATAAGAATGCAAAGAAAGCTACCACCGAAGAGAAAGGGAAAGCCCATCAAGATCAAGTGACATTCATGAAAGTTTTCTTTCCTACAAATGTCTACGATATGGAGAGCACTTATGGTCACTTGACACGACCAATTAATTATGCGCCTGTCAATGACTATAAGGGGTGGACTCGTCCTCGAAACCTCGGTGAAAGTGCTTTCAAAGCACCTTATCAAGAGATAAATTTGAAAGACTATGGTCATTTTGTTCATGGTCCGAGTGCTAAGAGAGCACCAATAGTGAAGGCTATTGCACCTAAGCCTAAGGAGAAAGCACTACCATGTGTGTGCTGTACTCATGAGGCATCCTCATCTAGAAGGAATGCTCCTGCCAAAACTAACATTCAAAAAGTTAAGCAGGAGAATACTAAGAGAAGGTACAACAGGTTTGACTGTTGGTGTTGCGGCAAAATAGGTCACTTTGCCGTAGATTGTTGGTTCAATTCTACTTATGTTAATATACAACAAGTAAACATTTCAAGAAAGATCACTCGCAATGTTAACATTCAGCGTGGTTCTCAACTAACACGGGACCAAGGACCCAAATTTGTTTGGGCTCCTAAGGCAAGATAATCTGTTTTTGCATGTATGTCCAAAGGCCAACAAAAATCCAATCTGTTATTTGGACAGTGGCTGCTCTCGGCATATGACCGGGACTAGGAGTTTATTGCATGATTTTATTCCAGTTCTGAACGGTCCAAAAGTTTTTTTTGGCGGATCCGACAGAGGAATAACAAAAGGCTACGATATGATTTCAAATGGTAATGTATCCTTTTCCGATGTGGCTTATGCGGAAGGATTAGAACATAATCTTATAAGCATAAGTCAACTCTGTGATAAAGGATACGTAGTTGATTTTCGTAAAGATAAGTGTTTGATAAAGTCGACAGAAAATTCGGAAACGATTTTATCAGACACTCGTTGTAGAAATATATTTTGTTTAAATTTTCTTTGTTTATCCTCTTCTACACCAGTGTGTATTTTAGCAAAAGATCGTGCATCTCTTGCTGACCAATGACACAAGAGATTAGCACATATAAATTTCAAAACTATAAACAAATTATTTTCTCAAAACTTAGTGCGTGATGCGCCAAATATTAAGTGCGTTAAAGATAGACCTTGTCATGCTTGTGTAAAAGGCAAGCAAACAAGAGCTACCTTTAAGAGCATTATTGGCAAAGATTCAACAAGGTGTTTATACCTACTTTATATGGACTTGTTTGGTCCTTTGCCAATTAGAAGTTTAGGAGGAAAGTCTTACACATTGGTTATTGTAGATGACTACTTACGTTTTGCATGTGCATTCTTTCTAAAACACAAGTCAAATTCCTTTGATATTTTCACTAAATTTGTCAAGCAAATCCAGAATGAATTTGAATGTTCGGTGGTCAAAATCAGAAGTGACCATGGAACAGAAATTGAATTTGGGGCCATGACAGACTTCTGTGAAAGCCTTGGTATCTTTCATGAGTTTTCCTTTCCTCGAACTCCACAATAAAATGGGGTAGCTAAGAGAAGGAATAGAACACTCATTGAGGCTTGCAGAATAATGTTGAGCGACACTTCACTACCCGGATACCTCTGGGCTGAAGCCGTCAACACTGCTTGCCATGTGCAAAACAGAGCACTCATAAATAAAAACCATGAAAAGACTCCTTATGAACTACTAAAGGGCAAGAAACCAACCATCTCTTATTTTAGAATCTTTGGCAGTAAATGCTTTGTTCTTAACAATGAGAAGCATTACAAAACCAAGTTTAGTGAAAAGAGCTTTGAAGGTATTTTCGTAGGCTATAGTAGCCATAGTAGAGCTTATAGGGTTTTTAATCAGAAAACTCTGGTTGTAGAAGAATCCATTAATGTTGTATTTGATGAGACGAGTATGCTACATAGCAGCTCCTCTAGTGTTTCTGTTGAAGATACAGGTTCAAGGCTGCAAGACTTATGCTTGGAGAAGCCAGTTGAAGAAGATGCTCAAACCTTCGTCAAGATCCCTCCCCCAACCTCAACTGAAGAGGAACTTCAGCTTGATGAAGAGCCAATCCAAGTGGAGGAAAGACACTCCAGTGGTAGAAGAAGCTCCTGGTGCTCCAAATAATGCGTGGAATCTTGAATTCAGACATCCGAGGGATCATCCTATTGATCAGATCATATGAGACCCTCATGGAGGCATAAGAACCAGAAGAGGTACTATTAATGAAAACATGCATTTGAGTTTTCTCTCGCAGGTTGAACCAAAGAAATTCCAAGAAGCAAATGAAGACCCCTCTTGGATAATTGCTATGGAAGAGGAACTAAATCAGTTCAAGCGTTGCAAAGTATGGACACTTGTTCCAAAACCCAAAGATAAGAACATCATTGGAACAAAGTGGGTATACAGAAACAAGTTGGATGAAGAAGGAACGATAATAAAGAACAAAGCCAGACTTGTAGCAAAAGGATACAGACAAGAAGAAGGGATCGACTTCGATCAGACTTATGCTCCTATAGCAAGACTCGAAGCGATCAAGCTGTTTCTAGCTTATGCTGCATTCAAGGGATTCACCGTATACCAAATGGACGTCAAGTCAGCATTCCTCAACAGTAATATTAAAGAAGAAGTATACGTGGAACAACCCCCAGGTTTTGTCAATCCTGAACATCCTGATTATGTTTATTTATTACAAAAAGCTTTATATGGTTTGAAACAAGCTCCTCGAGCTTGGTATGAGACGCTGTCTAACTTTCTTCTTGAGAACAAGTTCACAAGAGGAAAGATAGATAAGACATTATTTCTTAGGGAAGTAAAAGGCAAGATTCTGCTAGTGTAAATCTATGTCGATGACATTATTTTTGGCTCTACGAACGACAACCTTTGCAAGAAGTTCTCCAAACTTATGCAAGGGAAGTTCGAAATGAGCAGTATGGGTGAGCTGAAATATTTCTTAGGACTTCAGGTGAAGCAATCTGAAGATGAAATTTTCATCTCACAGACGAAGTTCACCAAGGAGTTGGTTAGGAAATTTGGAATGGAGAGTGCAACCTCTATGAGGACTCCAATGAGCTCAGCTATGTCTCTGGACAAGGATGAGAAAGGGAAACCTTTCGATGAAACCAAGTACAGAAGTATAATTGGCTCTCTGCTATACCTTACTGCTAGTAGACCTGATATAATGTTCTCAACATGTGTATGTGCTAGATATCAGGTGAACTCTAAGGAATCTCACTACACTGCTGCAAAGCGAATTTTGAGATATCTTAAGGGTACACCAAATCTTGGCTTATGGTGCCCAAGAAGTAATGATAGCGAGCTTATAAGTTTTTCAGATGCAGACTTTGCAGGTAGTAAAGATGACAGGAAAAACACTTCTGGGACATGCCAATTTCTTGGAAGAAGACTTATTTCCTGGAGCAGCAAGAAGCAGAATTGTGTTGCAATTTCAACCGTCGAGTCAGAATACATTTCTGCAGGCAGTTGTTGCGCACAACTTCTTTGGATAAAGAATCAGCTTGAAGATTACAACTTGAAGTTCAAAGAAATTCCAATGTTTTGCGACTCCTCCAGTGCTATAGAAATTGCAAATAATCCAGTCTCGCACAGCCGGACAAAGCATATTGAGTTGAGATACCATTTCATCCGGGAGCATGTGGAGAATGGGGACATCAATCTATGCTATGTCCCTACGGATAAGCAAGTTGCAGATATTGTCACGAAGCTGCTGGATGAGACCAAGTTCTCTTTCTTCAAGACAGAGCTTGGAATGCTCAACATGGAGTAATAATCAAGTCGGGAATGAAGTCAAGAAGGAAGGAAGATTTTCATATATTCTAACTCTAAAGAAATTCTGAAATATAGAAGTCATCTTAAGAATTCTCGAGAAAACATATTACTTCTCGAGAAATAGTGTTCTCTGGTGAAAAAGGCTAAGTATAGCACTTTTCGAGAAATGCAGTTAACTTCTCGAGAAATGGGTAATACCTCGAGAAATGATAAGGCACAGATGAATATGCTGGATTCCTCGATTTCTCGAGAAATCAATTAGTTCTCGAGAAATGGATTATCTTTCTCTAACAATCAGAAACATTTTCTTTCGGGAACATGGAAGGGCAGGTACACAAATTTTATTTTAAATGTTAAATAGACTTAATTAGCTGTTAAATAAAATCAAAACTATAAATAGAAAATCGAATGACTTAATGTTCACGCAAAATTTATTCCCCTTCTCGAAAGACCGTCGATTGTTCAACTTCTTCTCACGTCATCCTGCATCCAGTTCAGTTATTCTCGCAATTTCTTCCAGCCAGTGCAAGATTCTCAGATTCAAATCAATGGCCCCATGTCCTAGAGCTAGGATTGGCGTCGGTTGCGAGCTCGAAAGCTTAGGTCTGATCGATCTTTCAGACGATTTTCAAAATCTTTTCTATCTCATAGATACCGCTGGGTTATCTTTTATTTTGGAACATCCTTGTCGTATTCTGTTCAGAGAGGTAGATGATTTCTTTCTAAATGTGAAAGTTGTCAAGGAAGGGAGAATGTTAATCTCCTTTGTAGATAATCTGAAGATTAAGATTTCCACCAAATCTTTGACAAAATATCTAAGGCTTCCAGTGATAAATTCTGAAGATGACCTAGATGAGGTTGATTGGGACAGAAATATGACATATTGTGGTTTAGATAAGGGATATACTTCTGTTAGAAGATAGAAGATGAATGTGTTGGAAAGCTGTTTCTAAGGTCTTTCTCTGCAGGACATGCAATTTAGGATATGTTTTGTTTGATGATGGCAATTGTGACTGGGAAGAATTGTGACTGGGCCACTCTTCTTCTTTCAAAGATTAAAGCAAGTCTACTTGCTCCAAACTATGCAAGGATACTTTCTTTGTATTTGAACCAGATGAATCCTTCCATGTTTGATATGTCTAAAGGTACAGTGATCCATCATCTGAAGAAGATCAATGTCTCCACAATTCAGAGGTGGAACATCAGGATAACCAAGCCAGGTAATGTAGGTGCAAGTTCTGAGGGGGAGCCTCTTCCCTCTTTCAATTCAGAACATCAGAATGTGACTCCAGATCCAGATCCTCCTTCTGATACACCTCCTCAAGTTGTTAATTCAACTCCAGCACAACCACCAGTTCAGCAACAAGTTCCAGACCCACCTCAGTCATCAGTTCCTCAAGATCTCATTCTATCTGCAGAGCCAGTTCTTCCTCCAATCTCAGCTCAAGTTCCATCTGATCAAGTTGTTTCTGTTGATCCAGCAGTTCCCACTGTACAAGAAGATCTAGACACTAATGTGGAAGATACTCCTCTTATACAAGATGAAGCTGTTCAATCACCTCTTCCTCCTCCAGATGTTAGCATTGAAAATGCTCAGGCAGATTCTGTTGATGCCTCCATTGCAGAATTTGTAAGTGAAATTCAACAAGATGTCGTTGAAGAGCACAGTCCTAGTGACCACATGGCAGGGTCTGGTGCTGATTTTGATTTCTACAATGAAGCAGATGATGTTTCAGTCCATGGTTTTTCTTCTCCCCCAGTACATGTTGAGGGGGAGAAAGAGTTCTTTTTGGACACAAACAAGGATGATCAAGGAGAGCAAGTTGGTGGAGAAGGTGATATGATCAAAGTTTCTTCTCCTAAAGTTATCAGTTCTGTGACTCTTGAAGAATTTCCTGAAGATGTCCAACCTGCTATCATTCCTCCTTTGTTTGAAGAAAACTCTCTTATTGGTAAGATAAAGATGTTACTTAAAAAGCAAAGTGATAAGTTTGATTATTTATTTAATGAAATTCATGCTAGAATTACTGATGTTGAAAAAGAAACGAATAGAAAACTAGCTGAATCCAAAGCCAGTACTGATCAGCTCAAAGAGCTTGTCATTTAGGGTGGAAAGGTCATAGATCACACCATTCAGGGTGTAGCAAGAGTTCTGGAAGAAGTTATTGAAGTCAGAAAAACTTAGGAATCAATGACTTCTAAGGCTGAAGAAAGTTCTTTCAAGATTATTGATGAGGTGGGAATGTTCAAAGAATCTGTTATCCAAACCTTTACTGTAGAAGTCAAAAAGGGGGGGGGGGGGGGACAAGATGACAGAATTATTGGATTACTCTGTATCTAAATTGCAAAGGAATTTGGGAAATTAGTTTGAAAAATTGAATTCTGGTGTTCAGAAACAGATTGCAGAGGTCAATGCTCATACTACAAAGTCTGTTATGTGGATTCATAATGAAATTTTTCCAGATTTTGCTCTACAACCTCAGTTTTCACCTAGACCCACAAAGCAACCTGCATATGTACCTCCTGCTGACTATTCCCAGGCTTGGCCTACAGAGCAGTCTGAAATTCAGTCCAAGGTGCCAAGATCAAGGAAGAGGAAGTATGGAGAAGGACCTTCTGCTAGCAGGTCAGTTCCTGGATCAAGCTTAACATGCTCTGGAAAAGCTATTGCTGCTGAAGTACTTCCTGAAGTGTGGAGTCCTGTTTCTAAGATAATCATTCTTGACACCTCAAGCTTGTAGATGAAGGTGGAATGAAAGTCTCAGACTTTTACAGTTCAACTGAATGGAAAAAGTATGAGACTTGTCAAACAAAGAGAAGGATTCATTACAAGAATTATGGTTATAACAATCCAGCAGCTCCAACTCCTCCTCCAAGATACTATCCTAAGCCTTATACTTATTTTGCAAGAAAAGAGCAGAAGAATAGAGACAAGGTCTGAAGCAAAGTTTATGAGTTCCATCAAATCATTTGATAATTCTGATTGTGTGAACATTAAATCATTTTGACAATCTTAATCATATATAGTTTTTGATTTTGATGCTCATTTTGCTTTCATATTATTTCTCCTATGATGTGTAGTATATCTGTTTTATTTTGTTACAATTCATCTTAGTTTTTGGGGTTCTGACTTCTACAAATAGGGGGAGATTGTTGGGAATTGTAACCACAATTACCTTGATTTGAAGAAGTCCCCTTGAACTAAGTTGAATTGAGTTTGTATTTGATGTTGCTCTCTAGTAATGTGTTTGCAAGTTGTAAATAGCTAAGTACAAACCAATGTCAGGTTTCAATGGGTCATCAAACACAGGCCTATGCAATGTAATTTCTCATTGTATGGACCAAGGTATTGACTCATGTGAAATCTCTCTATTGGGATGTACTTCTTATTCAAACACAAAGGAAGATCTAAAGGAAGGTGCTGCTGTTCTGTGTTCAAGGAGGAAACAAAATTATTCTTAGTAATTCTGAGTTCGACGAAAGTTGGTGTGTTCGTCGATCTCAGTTCGACGAATGGAAGTATTTTCGTCGAACTCTATTCGTTGTTCATTTTTGCTAAAGATCTAAGTTCAGCTTTCGTCAAGCTCCGTTCGACGAAATTAATAAATTTCGTCGATCTCAGTTCTGCCTAAGTTGAAAGTAATTTCGTCGATCGCGTTCGTCGATCTCAGTTCGACGAACTGAAATTGTTTTATCGATCTCAGTTTTTGCTGAAGTTAAAGAAATTTCGTCGATCTCCGTTCGACGAAGTGACGAAATTTCGTCGACCACTGTTTAGCTGAAATTTGAAGTGATTTTCTTTGATCGTCTTTTGTCGATCTCCGTTCGACGAACTATGAGATTTCGTCGATCGCTGTTTTGTTGAAAATGAAGTATTTCTTTGAGCTCAGTTCGACTAATCTTCTGAGGCCGACGAATTGACTCAATGCTGTTTTATTTCTCCATTTCTTTTCTCGAGAAAATTATCTATCTCTCGAGAAGATTTTCTCTCCTGTAAAATCCTTCTATATTCCTTCTCGAAGCTGAAGCTTATTTATTTCTCGAGAAATACTTTGTTCTCAAGAAATTAATTCTTTTGTTCTTAATCCTGTTTTCTCAGAAGCTCTTTTATTTCTCGAGAAGTTTGTTTTGTTCTCGAGAAATCTGTTCAATTCCTGAAATCATTTTTCAATCCTTTTGACGGGACGGTAATTCATTCTGTCTATTCTGACGGCTCTTTTGATTTCGTTTAAGGTTTATTCTACTTTAATTGATGCCGTTAAGCCTTTGATTATATAAGGCTCTCATTTAAAGATTCTTATCCATTCTATTCTGATTAACCCTAATTCTCCTTTCGTTTCAAGAACGAGAAAGTGTCGCCTCCTGTCGCAAAAGCTGGAGATCGATTTGCTGTTCTAAATCAGTTGTCTCCAGTGGAAGAAGAGGTTTGATTGATCATTGCTCCATCCTTTACAGAATCTATTGGATCAAGTCGAATCGAAGAAGGTTAGATCTGAGTTTTTATTGTTCTTCCTCATCGACATCAAGTCAAAGCTTTTCAAGCCACAAGAAGGAAGAAGATCTCTCAAGCGTTTCAGATCTGGTTATGTTTTGATAATTTTGTATCAAATCTATTATTGCATTTAATAGTAGGAGAAGTTTTCTCCGAGTTGTAGGAGAGGTTATTCTCTGAGTTGTAAGAGAGAGATTCTCTCTGAGTTTGTAGGAGATTTGTCTCTGAGATTGTAGGAGTGTTGACTCCGAGATTGTAGGATCATTTTTGATCTGAGTTATAGTGAAGTAGTCAAGTCTAGCTGTGGTGCTAGATTGGCGAGGCCGGTAAGTGGAGTACCCAAGAATGGGGAACCACTATAAATTCATTGTGTTATCTGCGTTTGTGATTTGCTTTCTGTGCGTTCTATTTCATCAAGTTTTTAATTCCGCAAAAGACACAGTTATCACCTATTCACCCCCTCTAGGTGATTTAGGTTGGCAACTAGATACTTCAAACTCCAACCCACCTATTTGAAGAGTAGGTGGGGCCTTAGGGGAATCTAAGGAGGGCCCTGCCAACGGGTTACTCTTGCCGAGCTTTTCAGCGGAACTTAACTTGAGGCGGAAGACGAACCTTTCTTCACTTAACAACCCTCCTGTGAGCTGAGCTCAACTGGAGGTGGAGAAAGCTCAACATCTTAGGTCGAGTTAAACTTGACCTGAGGTGGAGGAGAACTCAACACCTCTAGTCGAGACGAACTCGACCTGAGGTGGAAGACAAACCTATCTCCACTTAACGACCCTCCTGTAAGCTGAGCTCAACTGGAGGTGGAGAAAGCTCAACACCTTAGGTCGAGTTAAACTTTACGTAAGGTGGAGGAAAACTCAACACCTCTAGTCGAGCCGAACTCGACCTGAGGTGGAAGGCAAACCTTTCTCAACTTAACGACCCTCCTGTGAGCCGAGCTCAACTGGAGGTGGAGAAAGCTCAACATCTTAGGTTGAGTTAAACTTGACCTGAGGTGGAGGAGAACTCAACACCTCTAGTCGAGCCGAACTCGACCTGAGGTGGAAGGCAAACCTCTTCACTTAACAACCCTCCTATGAGCCGAGCTCAACTGGAGGTGGAGAAAGCTCAATACCTCAGGTCGAGTTAAACTTGACTTGAGGTGGAGCAGAACTCAACACCTCTAGTCGAGACGAACTCGACCTGAGGTGGAAGGCAAACCTTTCTCCACTTAACGACCCTCCTGTGAGCTGAGCTCAACTGGAGGTGGAGAAAGCTCAACACCTTAGGTCGAGGTAAACTTGACCTGAGGTGGAGGAGAACTCAACACCTCTAGTCGAGCCGAACTCGACCTGAGGTGGAAGACAAACCTTTCTCCACTTAACGACCCTCCTGTGAGCCGAGCTCAACTGAAGGTGGAGAAAGCTCAACACCTTAGGTCGAGTTAAACTTTACCTGAGGTGGAGTAGAACTTAACACCTCTAGTCGAGACGAACTCGACCTGAGGTGGAAGGCAATCCGTTCTCCACTTAACGACCCTCCTGTGAGCCGAGCTCAACTGGAGGTGGAGAAAGCTCAACACCTTAGGTCGAGTTAAACTTGACCTGAGGTGGAGGAGAACTCAACACCTCTAGTCGAGCCGAACTCGACCTGAGGTGGAAGACAAACCTTTCTCCACTTAACGACCCTCCTGTGAGCCGAGCTCAATGGGAGGTGGAGAAAGATCAACACCTTAGGTCGAGTTAAACTTGACCTGAGGTGGAGGAGAACTCAACACCTCTAGTCGAGCCGAACTCGACCTGAGGTGGAAGACAAACTTTTCTCCACTTAACAACCCTCCTGTGAACCGAGCTCAACTGGAGGTGGAGAAAGCTCAACACCTTAGGTCGAGTTAAACTTGACCTAAGGTGGAGGAGAACTCAACACCTCTAGTCGAGCCGAACTCGACCTAAGGTGGAAGGGGTTCAACAATTCCAAACACTTAGCTAATTAGAGGTCGAGGGCTTCGACACTTCCGAGGAGCATAGCTCAATCGGAGGCGGATGACCGCTCGACACTCTCTAGAAACTTAGCCAACTGGAGGTCGAGGACTTCAACACTTCTCGGGAACTTAGCTCAACCGGAGGCGGAGGACCACTCGACACTCTCTAGAAACTAGCCAATTGGAGGTCGAGGACTTCAACACTTCTCGGGAGCTTATCACAACCGGAGGCGGAGGACCACTCGACACTCCCTAGAAACTAGCCAACTGGAGGTCGAGGAGGACTTCAACACTTCTCGGGAGCTTAGCTCAACCGGAGGCGGAGGAACACTCGACACTCCCTAGAGACTAGCCAACTAGAGGTCGAGGACTTCAACACTTCTCGGGAGCTTAGCTCAACCGGAGGCGGATGACCACTCGACACTCCCTAGAAGCTAGCCAACTGGAGGTCGAGGACTTCAACACTTTCCCAAACCAGTTAGCATGTAGCGAGTCGACCCGATCAGCATCCCATCTGTGGGCATTACTGAGCCCGGTGAACGGTCTCTAGTCGGGGATCTTACCAAAGGCGTTACCTGAAAACCCTTTTATTCATCGTTGAGGCGATACAAGTTCATTACAACGCGCTCCCCTGCACTTACTCGGCCACATGCTCCCCGAACATCTTCTTGATTGTCTCCTCCACTTCTTCCGCCGTCTTCATCCACTCGATCGTATTGACCGCCGTGACGTAGCATTGGTGCACCTCCCGAGGATCTCCCCTGACCCAGACCTGGACTCCTCTGGTGTTGTACTTTAGGCACTGGTGGTTGGAGGACAGCACGCACTTGTATGCGCCGATGAGGGGATGCCCGAAGATAACGTTGTAACTACCCGACGCGTCTACGATAACGAACCGACAATTCTTTGAAGTTCCCCCCAGAGTGACGAGGAATTCGACTCCTCCATCCACTTCCTTCCTCTCCCCAGAGAATCCAAAGAGCGGCCCATACGATGCCAACACCCGCTTTGCTTCGACCTTCATCTCCCCGAATGCTTTCTTGAAAACCACGTTCACCGAGCTCCCGTTGTCGACTAGGATTCAGGAGACCGTGAAATTTTCAATTGCTGCCTTGATGACGAGTGTATCACAGAAAGGGTCCTAGTGAGCCGGCATGTCTTGGGCCGAGAAGGTGATCTCTCGCCAGGGGGTGGGGATCAGGAGGTCGACGCGATGCTCCGACGGTATACGACATGGAGGCTTCCATTCCGGGTGGCCTTTATGCCTACTCCTCTGTGGATCAACCCGATCCCTCCCAGGGCCCCCAGGTCGACCCTTTCTTCGAACGGATCCTCCTCCTCCTTCTTCTTCCCTTTTTCTCTTCCCCTTAGACCTTCTAGGAAGAGCTGCTTCTCCTCTGCTGGGGCTCTCCCTCCTTCACTTATCTCGAGGAACTCCGGGCAGGCCGCGGTTGCATGACCTTCCTGCTGGTGAAAGTCACAATACTGTAGCACCAACTCGTCTGCCTCCTTCCCCCAGGGGATCCTCTTCTTTCCTCCTTTTCTCCAGCCGATCGCCATGGCCTGCAGGGGTTGGGCTTACAACGGCCTTGGGTCTGACTGCCAGCCCGCTGGGTTGAAACGTCCCTGCCTCCCCTGGTAGTTTCCTCCTCCATGGAAATGGCCTCTTCGTTGGCCCTGAGAGGGCCCTCCCGGCGGCCTCCAGGTTGGTCGGCCTGCTGGCGGTTAAGACTTCCAGCCTTGCTCCTACCCAACGGGGGGTCCCTGGTGTCCCTGACTCCTCATTTCCTCCCTCCTTCTTCCTCCATGCTCCTTCCTCTCCTCCTTCTCCTCTTTCTCACCATTGGCCAACCTTGCCATGAACTCTTGGTTTGTAGCCTCACACTCAATTTCCCGAGCTGCGCGCTCCATCAGCTCTTCGAAAGACAGGGGTGGGTCCCGAGTCAAGCTCATCCTGAACATCCCCTGCTATAATCTGAGGTTGAAAGCCAGCTGCAGGGTATGCCCGGGCACCTTAATGACAAGGAGGACTTCCTCCTAGAATCTATTCACGTAACTCCCCAACGTCTCCCCCGGCCTTTGCCGAACCAAGAACAGGGCCTCCGCCCCTTCCTCCTCTTCTTTGAGGTGGAGAAACTTAGCAAGAAACTCCAGCATTGGTCCTCGAATCCGTAGATGGTTCCCACTGGGAGTTGGCGGAACCAGTCTCTCGCCTTCCCCTTGAACATGACCATGAAAGTTAGCATTTAAAGGCATCCGACATCTGCCTGATTGAGGCCATGTCTTCGAACCGCTGGAGGTGCTGAATATGGTCGTCCTTCCCTGTGTAGTAAGACATGTCAGGCTCGCTGAACCCATCTGGAACGAGTGTTGAGATGATCAGCTCGTAGAAGGGACTTCCCTATCCTCCTTGGCGAGTCGAAGGCATTCTCTCTGCCTCCCTACTGGGGTAGGCGGTCCCGGGAGAGCTATTGAAGAGCACTCTTGCTTGGAGACCCGAGCCTTCCCCCGTGGCTAGCTGCTTCCCTTGCCGATGTGCTTGCTCTGCCTCCATCGGAGATGGCGAGGCGAGCGCTGGTGCGGGTGGTGTCGAGCACTCGCCATGAGGGGGGGAGTGCGACCCGCAATAGCTCTAAGATCGACTTCCTGAATTCGTCAAAATCACCCTTCTTCACGTACTCGTTGGTAGGGGGTGAGTCCCCCAGCTCATCGCCTCTAGCTATGAGACTTGCTCAGAGATTTCCGAACTAGCTGCTTCCACGCTCACCGCACCAGAATGTTGAAACCAGAGAACTGGTCTCGACGTTCGAAAGGGGGATGCAGCTAACCCTTACTTGACCTGAGCTAGAACCCTTGACCAGTTGCTAAGAACTGAAACACCTTACCCTTGAAGAACACTTGAGTCCAAAAATGAACCCCTTAAGCTGCAGCGTGTAGGTCCCACCACACACCCGGAAGTTCAAAGAGAGCTTCCCCTCCGAAGCCAATGCTGAGCCTGGGCACCTTGGAGGGCACTAAGGACCACCTCACCGTCTACCTTCACTAACAGAGGGTAGTGCTTGCTCACAAGACACACACGAGGGGGGGGGGGGGGGGGGGGAGTCCAACCCTTCCAAAGGTGCCCATGGGGGTCTATTTATAGACTTCACAAAATTGGGCTGCGGATAGCCAAGATTCTGCTATCCGCAGCTCAACTACGAACCTGAACCACCAAAACGAGAGGGGGCGAGTGGAGGTTGAGACGTCCACTCCCACCCTTGCTGGGAGTCGGGAGAGTGGACCGAAAGGTCCACTGCCTGGGCTGGGAGGGTGGACCACTCGGCCCACCCTTCTTAGGGGCGAGTGGACCCATGGTCCACTCGCCCGAGTGCCCAGGGCGAGTGGACCACAGGTCCACTCACCCCTCTCCCTGGGCGAGTGGACCAGGGGTCCACTCTCCCCTGCCTTGGGCGATTGGACCACTAGGTCCACTCGCCCAGGTGAGGAAGTGGGCCTTCGACCCATTTCCCCCCCTGGGACTTCATTTTTGGTCTCGACGGTCTCTAACAAGTCGATCTTCTGCTGTACAGACACTCTCTCTATCACAACCTCATCCGTGTCGGGTCACACTGACTCAGAAAATATGAGGGTTGTACATCAATGCTTATTTTACTGACACGATCTTTTGTCGAAGATTTTAATGCATAATATGGTTTTTGAGTAGTTGGATGAAATTAAAAGGATTAATATGATTGGATTATTTTTGGCTCACACATTGGCCGACTACATTTGATAACATTGCATGGCTTAACCGGTTGGATTAACAAGACTTATGATAAGTAGCTGATTTGGTTTAATGATAGCTTAATTAAGGGATGTTGGTTCCCGCTCCTCCAGATAAATCGAGAAGCAGCCTTCTTTTTCTTCCTCATCATGCTGCTTGCTCCTTCTCCCTCTCACAACTCTTGGTCGATGATTCCTCTGCCTATCTCTTTCTCTCCCTCTCTCGCTCACTGTTGAAAGTTGGGCCAAGCTACTCTGCATGAGTGCAGTAAGCCCAACACGGGCACAACGCATAAGCAAGAGCCAAACAGGTGACCCAACAACCAGACCTCAGTCTTTACACCCCAACATTTTCTCCTCTCAAATATAGGGAGGTAAGTTATTGAGGTCAAGACTTGAACCACCAACCTCCTTTATAAGATAAGACTTATTCCACCTATTACACCCAACTGAGTTGCAGCTCAGTTGGGTCGCCTGTTTGGCTCTTAGCACATGAGAGGTGCCTATGTGGGCGCACCACTCATGTGCTAAGAGCCAAACAGGCGACCCAACACCCGGATTGTAGTTCGTACACCTCAACATTTTGTCCTCCAAATATAGGGAGGTAGTTTGTTGAGGCCAGGCTTGAACCACCGACCTCCTTTATTAGAGAGGACTTATTCCACCTCTTACACCCAACTGAGATGTAGCACAGTTGGGGTATAAGAAGTAGAATAAGTCCCCTCTTACAAAGGAGGTCAACAGTTCAAGTCTTGGCCTCAACAACCTACCTACCTATATTTGGGAGGAAAAAAGTTGAGGTGTATGAACTACAGTCCGACTGTTGGGTCGTCTGTTTGGCTCTTAGCACAAAAGTGGTGTGTAACATCCCGACTTTAAAAAGGGGCCTAGCCGGTTCAGTTGAACCCTTGAGGAGTTTAGTCCGGATCATAGTGAACTACGACCCAGCCTCCACCTCATATTGGTATCAGTGTAAGATATGATGACGTGATATGACAGTTGAATAAATCAACTTAAAATCAATCTCGGTCAGTGTCAATGCTCTCACGAGATCAAAACAAACTCAATGATATCAACCACGTTTTGTTTTGATATATAGTGGTAAAATTTGTTAATGCAAGTTAGATCGAGCGATGTGATGACCCCAACGTGGCTTTCTGAGCAAATGAACTCAGAATTGGCTTTCGTCAGTTGTATTATACTCATATGACCCATACAAGTTCAACACAACTCGTTTCGTTCGAATCCGAGGTCATTTAGCGAAAGTGATCATTTTAGGCCACGTTGTTCAACACAGTCACCCCGAATTATCATTATGAGCAAGTGAACTCAGAATTGGCTTCCATCAGTTGTAGACTCGTATGACCCATATGAGTGCAATGCAACTCATTTCATTCGAATCTGCGGTCGTTTAGCCAAAGTGATCATTTTAGACCACGTTGTTCGACACATTCACCCAGAATTATCATTCTGAGTAAACGAACTTAGAATTAACTCGCGTCAGTTGCATTAGACTCGTATGACACATACGAGTGCAATGCAACTTGTTTCGTTTGAATATGAGGTCGTTTAGCAAAAGTGACAGTTGTTCGGCACGATCACCCTGAATTATCATTCTGAGCATATGAACTCAGAATTGACTTCCTTCAGTTGCATTAGACTTGTATGACTCATACAAGTGCAATTCAACTCGTTTCGTTTGAATCTGAAGTCATTTAGTGAAAAACAATCATTTTAGTTTACATTGTTCGACTCGATCACCTCGAAATCGCTTTTTGAGCAAACGAGCTCGGAATCGATCACGGTCAGTTGCATTTGACTCATATGGATAATACGTGTGCAATGGGACTCATTTTGCTCAATTTTGACATCATTTAAACAAGTTAATAAAAATAAAGCTCTTAAAAATTATATGCCGCCTCGAAAAGTGTGAACCTAGCCAACCCCTAACTAAACCCTCGTACCCCTAAGGTAACCCTTGCTACTAACCCAGCAAAGTACATCCAGCTTACCCTCACTGTTGGTATTTCCAAGGTGATCTCAAAGCAATCAAGTATGTAGGATCAAGCACAACCAACAATCCCAAAAGCCTGGACTGATGGGAAGGGCGCTACTTTTTCTTTAAGTAAGTAGGAAAGGCGCTACGGGTCAAGTGAAGGAACGCTGTGTTGGATCTTACGACGCCCTTAGAGGGGGGGGGGGGTGAATAAGGGTTTTATGGAATTTAAATCTTAATTAGAATACATTAGAGTTTGCAACTAAAGTTTCAGAATATTTTATAAGAAAATATATTTAAATATTCCAGATAAGATTATATTGAAGATTCCTTTTTAAATAATTGAAACAAACTTTTTGTTTACTGTTGCTAATGCCTGACATTAAGTCTTAACGCTGGGCGTTAGATCTCCAGAGAATATTCTTTAGAAAAAAAAGATTGCTACAGTGATTTTACTTATGAAATCTTAAATGAAATACAATTCCAGAAAATCAGATATAATGAAAATAATTATTGTATTTCAAAGATAATTATACAAATATTAGTTTTAATACTTTGATGAAAATAGAAATTAAAACATTCTTGAAGAGGAAATAAAATCAATTGAATAGAACATTAAAGGACATGATTTTATTTCATAATAAATTGAATACACAAATGTTTAATTTCTATAACGCTAGAAATCAAGGCAAAAATATGTAAAAACACTTTTTGTTGTTTCACCGGTCCTTCTCCCAAGGACCGGTTGGCTATAGCCTATCTATCCCCAGATAAGGCCTCTAGCCACCCCCTAGATCTACCCTCGACCTAGTCGCCACGCACAAGGCGGCGAATTACCCCCTAAGCCTCACAAGGACCTAGTCGCCAACACAATGCGAATTTACCCACGGAATCCTTCCCAGAATCCGACGTTCTCACCGAACGATTTCTCCACACAAAATACAAAAAGAAAAATAAAAGATTACAAGATAAGTAAAGAGAAACTCCCCAAGAAATTCTGAAGGTGAAGATGAAGTCGATGTAGATGTTGGCGTTCTTGAAACGATCGTCCTTCGTATGTAATATGCGTTGTAGACCTTCTTCCTCAAAATCTTCTTTAGATCTTCATGTTAGCCCAAGGGAGACCTCTTAATTGCTGTACACGAACCTCTCTCCAAAGTATCAGAATTCTGGAATCATCTATCTTTTTTTGAATGAGAGGAGCTGTACTTTAAAATAGCCTCTGAAGCTAATGCGTGCGTTAAGGCTAACGCGCGGCGTTAGTGAGGCAGTTGCTGAGATCGTGCATAAACTCAGGAGCGTGGCTGAACAAAATTTCGTCGAACGAAAACAAATTTCATCGAACGCGCCTTCGTCGAACGCATCCTTCGTCGAACGGAAAAACCGCCACCATCAGGATCGTGCAAACCGCCAGGAACGTGACAGAACAAACTTTCGTCGAACGGAACAATTTCGTCGAACAGAAACACTTAAATCGAACGGAGCTTCAAATTCATCGAATGCAATATTGTTGTGCAGGAGCTCAGTTCGTCGAACTCTAATTCGTCGAGCGGCCTTCAGATTTCGTCGAACGCAGGCAAATTCGTCGAACGGAACTCCAAGTTCGTCGAACGCAGATTTGTCGACCTCAACTCGACGACCTTCCTCCTCTTATTAATGCGGGGTGTTAACAGTTACCGCGAGCGTTAGCTCTCTTTCGTCGACCGCAGCTCGACGACTTTGTTCTCGACGACATTCCTTCTCAGCGGTTTTCTTCTCAGCGGTTGATAACGATGGGCGTTAACTACTAACGCGAGCGTTAGCTATCTTTCCAGAGAGTCCTTTCCAATTAGCAAACTATTCATAGGGATGTGTAGCTATAGTTCCTGTACAACCTGCATACTATAAACACACAAAATACAAGATCAAATACAACGCGGTATTTGTTATTCTCAAACCAAGAGATGCGGAACATATGCTCCAATAATCTCCCCCTTTTGATAATAACAAATACATATATGAGAAATTAGTGAACTTAAAACCATTTGTGTTTATAGATAAGTGCAGTAATAAGATATGCATGAATAACAGGTTAAAAGCATGATAGATTTGATAGCTATAATGCATACTCTTTCTATAGGAAGTCGTCCCCCTACATAAGTGTTCTCTTATAAGTTACTCCCCCTAAATATCTATTTTACTAGATTTCTCAATTTCTTCTCCCCCTTTGTTATTAACAAAAGTGGGTAGGTATGAGTGTATATCTTTTAAGATAGATAAGGAACCACTTATTGAAGGATTTTCATGATCGAGCATATGATAGTGTATGCACCTCCTATATGATAACCCCCCTACAAATATACCCTTTTTTGAGTTTAATATCATTATAATGCACTCCCCCTAAATATTAGATTTATGCAATTTAATCTCCCCTTTTGGTAGAATCAAAAGAGGGTTTAGGAGTGAGTATATATAATAAGGAGTAATATATTTTATGTCGAGAAGAAAAAATAAGATGCAATCAAAAGTTTATTAAATACTACTTGTTAAAAAATAAGCATGATGTAACATAAAGTAGTAAGCAACATAACAGAAATGATAAAGTAAGCATTCTTATTTTAAGATACCACTTGCTGAAAGGAAAACACAGTGTTAAAAATAATAAGCCCTCTTAAACATAAACATCATTTTAGAAGATAAAACCATATAAAGGATAATGAGTTTTAAATTTGAAAAGTTGATGTTTGAGTTAAAGATTGAAGAGATGCTATTTCATTAAGATAATATTGCAAGCATGATTTCATAATATCAAGAAAAGATACACAAACTACAATGTAATAAAATTTGCATTTCAAGTAAACATAAACATTGTAGCGATCATGCTTAGTTATCTAGTGCATTTACTTAAGTTTGTAGAGATTTGAGTAGATGAGCATTAGGATCCAATTCTCATGAGTAGAAGTTTTATGAAAGATAATGATGTGTACAAAGTAGTGTTTTGATAAAGTATACAAGTGAATCAATCAAAAACACATGACATATATAATGAAATAACACAACATTAAAATACACAAATAATATTACTTCCACACTATTTCAATGCACATGAATAAATAGTACAACTACCAAGGCGCTCTGCACACACAATGCTTATTAAGACTTATCAGGGTGCAAAGTAGTGCTTGGGGATCACTTTTATACTTTTTAGCTTTATTTTCAATTTTTTATGATCCGGTGTACTAAGAGAAGTGGTGTATAAATTGTTTGCTATAAGACACTTTACAATTCTTAGCCAAGGTGCTCAACCTCACAATGCTCATTAAGACTTATCAGGAGGGTGAGTAGTGCTTGGTGGAGTTTTCCTTGTCATTGATTATTTACTTTTTAGTTTAGTGACTAAGGACTCCGAATTCACTTGTTTTGCAAACATAGCATTTTTTTAAACCACATTTATCTAAAGAATAAGTGCATGAAAGACAAAGAATTGTAATAACCAATTCAATGTTGTGTTGGTAATCTATTTATGCATTTTAATCATTTATGTTATTACACTACAAAATCATGTAAGAATGAGATTGTAATCACATGTAGGTTATCAAAAATAAGTGAGTGAATGAATCATTATCAAAACATAATACATTACTCATACTTAGAGGCATGCTAAGCGTTTCTACACATGTTTATCTACAATCAATTTCATTGCACATAACAAGATAATATTCAAGGCATGATAAATACAAAAATAATGTCTTTTAAGAAACTTGAAAGTTAAATTAAACATTGTATTTAATCTTTAATTGATATAATTAATCATCCTTGACAATGACAATGAATAACAATCAGTTTTTATAAATTTTTTGAATTTTTTATATATGCACAAAATAATAAACACACATAAAGAAAAAACATATTTTTGTTCTTTGAAATTGTTTTGTAATTTTTATTTGTTTTTTTTTATATATATTCTCTGGAAAACATAGAAGTCTTTAATAACCCTTTCAATAAATGATATTCTATGCCATAGAAATAAACAAAAATAATGCATGAGAAAATACATATATATATATTTTTAAAAATAAATAAAATTTTGTTTTAAAGGAAATAAAAAGATAGAAAACTTTTTACAAACAGAGAAATAAAACACACAAAATAGTAAAATAATACCAAAAATAATTCAAAAAAAAAATATTTTGGAGCAAAGGAGCTAACGCCAGGCGTTAACTTCTTAACGCCAAAACAGAACTGCATTTCTTGAATTTTTGAAAAATGTTTTTCAAAATTCATTTGTATTATAAAGAGGCCTTCCTTCAGTTGAAATTTTAGAGTATATTGATTAGATTTGAAGACTCTTTTAGCATGTTTTTGGTGATTTTTCAAGTACTTATATTTTGTAAAATCATTAATGCTCAAAATAATAAAATATGCAAACACAAGATGTAATGTTAGAACAAAAACAAATATGCATGATTTATGTATAAAGAGTGAGATAATGTTCATGCAATGAATATAATATAAGTATATCTAAGATCAAGAGACCTCAACAACATGACTACACTCTAGCCCCGTACTAAGTGACGGATGGGCATGAGGAGCTGCACGCTTGCCATATGTTGGGGTGTTAATCCCATATGCATACAAAAGACGATGCTCAACCTTGCACTCTTTCCCCACAGTGCCTCTCAAGGCCCCACTGGAACCCTCCCTGGTTAAGGATAAGACATGACTTAGAGGTTAGGTCTCTAATGCACACAATCCTACGCCCTCGCTATTGTGAGACACATGTCATAGGTTTAATGATTATGGACATACTAAGCGTGTAAGCCTTAAATATATTAACAATGGTATAATTGCATGATTAGTTTTGGATTTACAATTATATCAATGATTGGTTATTTTAAATCCATTTAGAATACATTTTATTCATGCAAATAACTACAAAAGAAATTATGATTTTCATATTTTAGTAATATAATTTACTTTAGCATTGCAAGATATATAACTAGCATGGACATTGATTTCTACCAATGGTAAGTGATGATGCTAGTATGATGAATTACAAGCTGCAAAGCTAAGTAAAATTGGATAAATATATAATTGAATTGCATGTATTCAAACATAGAGTTTTGAATTTTCATAGACCTAGAGCGAAGTGACAATTCTATTTGATTTCATCTTGTTTATTTCAAGTTAATTCTTAGGTCTAAAGATAATGAGATACATGCAAACATTAGAGATGCACATCACACACACAAAACAAGATGTGATACAATAATATCAATAACAATCATATATTTCATAATTCTTAAGGTTGATAGAATTAGTTGATTTAAGATAGGTCTTGATGGATCATGAATTATGATATATGATTATAGCGAATATTAGCATAGGATATTAATAGATCAAGATGGAGTGTATGAAATCATATTCATCATTTTTGTAAATTTTTTTAATTATGATTTTTCATTATAGGGGCTATTATATGCAGCAACGAAAAATAGACAAATATGCAATAAGTTGTGCATTTAATATTTTAGCTAAAACCCCTAAAAATCCATTTAAATCCAATTTTGAAAGTAATTGTATTAGTCTTGATAATATCATTTAGCAAATTTAGCATTCAATTTATAATGATAATATAAGATTTATACGCAATGGATTTAAAAAGGATAAAATATATAAAAAGGAAAGATAGATCACTTAAAAATTATGACTTTATATTCAATTTAATTCAATTTGATTTGTTAAACATTAGGCTTAAAATGAAAGTCATATCTTATGATATATAAAGTGATCATAGTGTGTTGGCTCAAAAATAAGAAAACAAACAAAAGAAAAAGCAATTAAGCATATCATGAAGTAGAGTAATGATATTTCATTTTTAATTTCTTTCTACATGCAATACGATGATTCCTAGTGAATGAGAGATTTAGGTATCCAAAGGGGACCAAGTGTGATGGTTCCTTTGGGTACCCAAATACATCGTGTTGGCTTTTGGAGAGAAAATGATGAATGGACCTTTACAAGTGGAGTTAGTGTTTCGTTTTTAATTTTGGGCCTCCATTCATACTTTGGTTGTTTTTCTTATAAATTCATATTATGATTATTTGACATCTTCTTGGAATGATAGTTGTTTGAAAAATAATTCATCTGGGATTTATGTTTATTCAAATTATTTTTCAAAATACATTGATGTTGATAATCATAATGAATTTTATTATATGAATTCTTTGAAAGTTTATAAGAGTGATTGTCTTTCTTTAGAAGTGATTGTTGAAAGAGTGGGTTACAATAAATTTTAAATGTTTGATTCTTATTTTGATGATTTTCATTTCCACTCTTTCTTATAGACATACTCATATAATGTGAAGTTAAGCTTTTAGACTTTTGATAATTTGATAAACTAGAAATAAAAGTTTTTTTATTAAATGAACAACTTTGAATAAACATTTTTAATGATTCTAGTTTATCCCTTAAATTATCATTTTCTTTTATCAAATTTTCATTATGCTCTTTTGAAGTTAAAAGACCTTTTTCCAAAACCTTGAGTTCTTCTTTAAAAGTATTGTAATCAAAACAAGGTTTAGCATTTTTAATTAAAGAGCATGAATGAGAATTTGAAACATCAATATAAGATTCTACTTTAGCGTTTGCTTTTAAAGTTTTACTTTCTAAACGTAATTTGGAATTAGCATGTTTCAACTTTGAAATTTTACGTTTAGCAAATTTAAGCACATGAAATATAGAAATAGAATTTGTTACAAAAAGAGAAGATTTAGATTTTCTTACCTTGCTATAATTTCCGTCTTCTCTTTTGCTTGATGTTTTGTCATCAAATGAGTCCAATATTGTGATGTTGCATTCTTCTCTCTTAAATAAATCTTCCTCCAAGCATGAGTCCTTATCGGTTTCTTCTCTTGGATCAATAAGGAATTGCTCTTGTTCATCATCTGTGGAAGGAAAACTATAAGTAGTCTCAAGAAATTTCCAAACTTCAAAAGCAGTAGGAAGCGTATAAATAAGTTTTAAAATATTTTGATCAAGCGCACAATATAGACTATTCATAGATTTGACATTTAAAAACATTTCATTTTTATTAAGAATAATTGGGGGCATTTTAATTGTAATATTCCAAACTTCAATATCCAAAGTTTTAAGAAATTTTTCCATAAGTGTTTTCCACCCATTATAATTTTCACCCATAAATAATAGTGGACATAAAGATTTTTCATTTTCATAGAAATTATCCCCTCTAGAAGATGCGAGATCATGAAGCACCATTATTCCCGGTTGTGAAGCCGTATTGGAATAACCTACGCTCTGATACCACGTGTTGGATCTTACGACGCCCTTAGAGGGGGGGGGGGTGTGAATAAGGGTTTTATGGAATTTAAATCTTAATTAGAATACATTAGAGTTTGCAACTAAAGTTTCAGAATATTTTATAAGAAAATATATTTAAATATTCCAGATAAGATTATATTGAAGATTCCTTTTTAAATAATTGAAATGAACTTTTTGTTTACTGTTGCTAACGCCTGGCGTTAAGTCTTAACGCTGAGCGTTAGCTCTCCAGAGAATATTCTTTAGAACAAAAAGATTGCCACGGTGATTTTACTTATGAAATCTTAAATGAAATACAATTCCAAATAATCAGAGATAATGAAAATAATTATTGTAGTTCAAAGATAATTATACAAATGTTAGTTTTAATACTTTGATGAAAATAGAAATTAAAACATTCTTAAAGAGGAAATAAAATCAATTGAATAGAACATTAAAGGACATGATTGTATTTCATAATAAATTGAATACATAAATGTTTAATTTCTATAACGCTAGAAATCAAGGCAAAAATATGTAAAAACACTTTTTGTTGTTTCACCGGTCCTTCTCCCAAGGACCGGTTGGCTATAGCCTATCTATCCCCAGATAAGGCCTCTAGCCACCCCTAGATCTACCTCTCGACCTAGTCGTGACGCACAAGGCGGCGAATTACCCCCTAATCCTCACAAGGACCTAGTCGCCAACACAAGACGAATTTACCCATGGAATCCTTCCCGGAATCCGACATTCTCACCGAACGATTTCTCCACACAAAATACAAAAAGAAAAATAAAAGATTACAAGATAAGTAAAGAGAAACTCCCCAAGAAATTCCGAAGTGAAGACGAAGTCGATGTAGATGTTGGCGTTCTTGAAACGATCGTCCTTCGTATGGAATATGCGTTGTAGACCTTTTTCTTCAAAATCTTCTTTAGATCTTTATGTTAGCCCAAGGGAGACCTCTTAATTGCTGTACACGAACCTCTCTCCAAAGTATCAGAATTTTGGAATCATCTAACTTTTTTTGAATGAGAGGAGCTGTACTTTAAAATAGCCTTGGAAGCTAACGCGCGGCGTTAGTGAGGCAGTTGCTGAGATCGTGCATAAACTCGGGAGCATGGCTGAACAAAATTTTGTCGAACGAAAACAAATTTCGTCGAACGTGCCTTCGTCGAACGCATCCTTCGTCGAATGGAAAAACCGCCACCACCAGGATCGTGCAAACCGCCAGGAACGTAACAGAACAAACTTTCATCGAACGGAACAATTTCGTCGAACGGAAACACTTTCGTCTAACGGAGCTTCAAATTCGTCGAACGCAATATTGTTGTGCAGGAGCTCAGTTCGTCGAACTCTAATTCGTCGAGCGGCCTTCAGATTTCGTCGAACGGAATTTTTGTCGAACGGAATTTTCGTCGAACGTAGGCAAATTCATCGAACGGAACTCCAAGTTCGTCCAACGCAGATTCGTTGACCTCAACTCGACGACATTCCTCCTCTTGTTAACGCGGGGCATTAACAGTTACCACGAGCGTTAGCTCTCTTTCGTCGACCGCAGCTCGACGACTTTGTTCTCGACGGCATTCCATCTCAGCGGTTTTCTTCTCAGCGGTTGATAACGCTGGGCGTTAACTACTAACGCGAGCGTTAGCTATCTTTCCAGGGAGTCATTTCCAATCAGCAAACTATTCATAGGGATGTGTAACTATAGTTCCTGTACAACCTGCATACTATAAACACACAAAATACAAGATCAAATACAACACGGTATTTGTTATTCTCAAACCAAGAGATGCGGAACATAGGCTCCAACACGCTGGACCCAACAATCCCCCCTCCCCCCAGCGTCCAGCACGACCCGCAAGCTCAGAGGTGCTCCACATGGCTCAGAGGTGGCGCACCACATGGCTCAGAGGTGGCTTTACACATGGCCGCGGCCGCCTGACCCTCCGGGACCCACACAGGTAGAGAAATTTCAGGAATTATCAGCGCCCCCCGGTCTCGAACCCGCAACCTCCTCTGATACCACTTGTAGGATCAAGCGCAACCAACTATCCCAAAAGCCCGGACTGATGGGAAGGGCGCTACTTTTTATTTTTGTAAGTAGGAAAGACGCTACGGGTCAAGTGAAGGAACGCTGAACCCAACAAAATAGTTAGTCTCACTGTCAACACAATATGAGCCCATAGGGTCGCACATAAGAGTGTTAGGAGAAGTTGAAGGAAGGATTGTGTTGGACTTACTCATATTGGATATGAGTGAAGGACAAATCTTATGACTCATTGGAGTTAGGTCGAGTCGACTAAATGTTCCACAGATATTATGAATATTGCATTGAGCATGATGACATGTCTTTAAGACAACATTTCATGTGTCGCCGAGATCATCAAAATGATATTGTGAATATCGTCGAATGATCACGACAATATGACTGACTGTCACCTATGATGTATCGTCGAGTGCTAAGGAATATCATCTTGACCGTCAAGACAATATTTTAAGTATCATGATGATATCTTCGATATCGTCTCGACGATACAGGTCATCAAGACTATATCGTATTGACTGTCAAGACGATACAGGTCATCATGACGATATCATCAAGATCGTCTCGACGATATAGGTAATCAATACTATATCATCTTGATTGTCAAGACGATATAGGTCATCACGACGATATCGTCGAGATCGTCTCAACGATATTCAGTGATCACGACGATACACATCGAATACTCCTATTAAGGACTGGGTCTGCGGATATCTAATTTTATGCCCTGGGTATAAATAGGGAACCGATTAGGTTTTCCCTAAGGGTTTTTATCCGAGAAAGCGGTGGAAGTGTTCCCCAAAGGGTTTTCTGTGAGATCTCGTCCGTCGTCATCGCCTCTCCCTTGTTGGATCTAGCAGTCCGTGGGAGACGCTGAGGACACTTATTCTCCGACCCAGATCTTGTTCGACAAGAGGCTTGGGGTTCTCCTTCACTGGTGTGGACAACTATAGATGTGCGGATACACTTTCTGTGCTTGGAACTCAGCCACACGGTTTTGGCGATCTGGATTTGGAGCATCTAGATTGAGTGTTTACTCAATTCCTTTTAGGTATATTGCAATGTGTTGCTCTTTTATTTCTTGATCCATGAATTCGCAAGATCCTGTAACTATTTTTGGTTATTCTTGTTTCTTTATTCCGCTGCGCGCATGCGATGTGCTGTCTATAGAAAACCCAACATATTGTCCCTTCGAAGCCAACCATGATTGGATGAACCCTAAAATAACCAAGGGAGAAGAAGAAGGAAAGGGAGGAGGGGGAGAGATCTTGGGACTCTATTTAACCCCCCTTCTCTTGGGAGAGCTCTTGGGACTCTATTTACCCCCCCCCCCCCCCCCCCCTCCCTCTTGAGACTCTATTTTACTCACCAACTAGTTGTCCCTCCCAAGCCAACCATGATTGGATGAACCCTAAACTAACCAAGGAAGAAGAAGAAGAAGGAAAGGGAGGAGGGGGAGAGCTCTTGGGACTCTATTTAACCCCCCCCCCCCTCTTGGCCTTTACGGAGTAGGAGCACCACCCGACCCCAAATGAAACCATCTATGGTGGGTTGGAGTCCAGAGAAGAAGATGAGAGAGCTCCGCCACCTTCCGACCACCATACACGGGAGGGACTCCCCAGTCCTTCTAAGATCTCTAGGGAGCCCCACCTCACCGGAGAGGGGCCAGTGACCCTCTTCGGGAATCCCCTGGGCGGTGGCATCGCCAGGGAGCCGAGCTTCAGCGGTGCCCGATTTGAGCTTCTCTGCATAGCCTCCTCTAGGAGGCCGCCGACAGTGCCAGGTTGTTGGACCACCATCGGGAGGAGCGCTTTCCTCCGACGAGCTGGCCGAAAGTGGTGGCGTGACCTAACCGGCGGCCGATCGACGATGACAGAGCGTTATTCTTTAATGTCACAGTCGGCTTACAGGAGCTGTCTGATCTAGATCATGGGATCGGACGACCCTGATTTTATTAGTTTTTCCAAATAATCATTGGGCTCCCAACAGATTGAAGTCAGATTTGTTGTGGAGCTGGAGTTCGATTTATGTTTGGCTCGATCTCAGGCATACATGCACTTTACGATATGTGCAGGTAGTTAAATCTCTTATAACAACATATTTTGATTTTTCTGAGGCTAAATCAGTGCTCAAAGTCAGAAACTTCAAACATCAAAGTTGTAGATAAACATGAGGGACACCTCCAGAAAGTTCTTGGGAATATTCTTTTACAATTTTCTATTTCTAATAATTAAAAAAGGGATAAATTATCTATTTTTAAAATTATTAGAGGGGCTTATTTTGGAGTTAAAATTTTGATTTTTTTTTAACATGAGGTTAACGGCTATCTACACACACTGTAAAAGCATGATAGTTATTGGAGCAATATTGCTATTTTTAATTAATAAAAAATAAGATAAACCTACTATTTTTAATTTGCAAAGGAAAAACCCCTCAGTAAAAATCTATAAATTAATTATGGTAAACTTATAAAGGTCTGTCACAGCCTCTAAAAAAGTTTGAGAATTTAATGAATATTCCTGCTATTTTTAAGGTTTTACTTGGTGGTCCAAGTGGGCTAAAGAAATTAGTGGAGGCTAATTAAAACCTCAAAAGGCTATGCAAAATGTATGGTAGCACTCTAAAGGTGTTATAAGCCCATGGTAAAAGTTTGATAATTTTTCAAGTTGATTACTACTTTAATTGATTTAAAATAGGACAAACCTCGTAAAATAAAATAATATGAGATCATTTATATTATGTGGAGTTAATGTTGGCAATCCTAAACTCATGTTGCTCGGCTTTTTATTAGATTTTGTTTATAATTTAGGGGTGACCTAAAGGTGGGGCGTGCCTTTGAGGTCAATTCGGAATAGTGTCGAACTGACTGCCACTCTCGTGTAGAGCGGACAAGTTCGATGTTTTGGCTTTTATTTCAGATTTGCCTATAATTTAGAGTTGACCTAGAGGTGGGAGTTCCTTCGAGGTCTACCCTAAATAGTGCTGAACTGGCCGCCACTTCCGAGCAGAGCGGGCACGTTTGATGTTTTGACATTTATTTCATATTTGACTATAATTTAGAGTTGACCTCGAGGTGGGACGTCCCTTCAAGGTCAACCCTAAATAGTGTCGAACTGTCCGCCACTCTCGAGTAGAGTGGGCAAGTTTGATATTTTGGCTTTTATTTTATATTCGCCTATAATTTAGAGTTGACATGTAGGTGGGTCGTTCCTTCAAGGACAACCCTAAATAATGTCAAACTGGTCGCCACTCTCGAGCAGAGCAAACAAGTTTGATGTTTTGGCATTTATTTCAGATTTGCCTATAATTTAGAGTTGACCTGGAGGTGGGGCATTCCATCGAGGTCAATCCTAAATAGTACTGAACTGGCCGCCACTCTAGAGCAGAGCAGATAAGTTTGATGTTTTGACTTTTACTTCAGATTTGCCTATAATTTAGAGTTGACCTGGAGGTGGGTCGTTCCTTTGAGTTCAACCCTAAACAGCGTCGAACTGACCATCACTATCGAGCAGAGCAGACAAGTTTGATGTTTTGGATTTTATTTTAGATTTGCCTATAATTTGGAGTTGACCTTGAGATGGGGCGTTCCTTCGAGGTCAACACTAAATAGTGTCAAACTGGCCGCCACTCTAGAGCGGAGTGGACAAGTTCGATGTTTTGGATTTTATTTTAGATTCTCCTATAATTTACTGTTGACCTGGTGGTGGGCCGTTCCTTCGAGGTCAACCATAAATAGTGTTGAACTAGCCGCCACTCTCGTTAGTAGAGCGGTGCGGCCGAGTTCGATGTCTTGGCCTATAGTCTATTTTGCATTACTGTTTTATGATCTAGGGTTAGCCTGGAGATAAGAGATTTCTTTGAGGCTAACTCTAAATTATACTGAACTCGATCGACTCTCATATTTGTAGAGCGGTACGATCGAGTTCGATGTCTTGACATGTTAACTATTTTTACTCCACTGCTTTATGATTTAGAGTTAGCGTGAGGATGTGAGATTCCTTCGAGGCTAACCATAAATAATACTGAACTCGATCGACTCTCATATTAGTAGAGTAGTGCGGTCGAGTTCGATGTCTTGACATATTATCTATTTTGCACTACCATTTTATGATTTAGAGTTAGTCTAGAGATGAGAGATTCTTTTGAGGCTAACCCTAAATGATACCGAACTCAATCGACTCTCATATTAGTAGAGTGGTGCGATCGAGTTCGATGTCTTGGCTTGTTAATTATTTTTGCACTGCTGTTTTATGATTTAAAGTTAGCATGGAGATGAGAGATTCCTTCGAGGCTAACCTAAAATAATTATGAACTCAAAAGACTCTCATATTAGTAGAGTGGTGCAGTCAAGTTCGATGTATTGGTTGATTGTCTATTTTGCACTACTGCTTTATGATTTAGAGTTTGCTTAGAGATGAGATATTCCTTTGAGGCTAACCCTAAATGATATTGAACTCGATCAACTATCATATTAGTAGAGCAATGCGGTCGAGTTTGATATCTTGGCCTGATATTTATTGTTGGGACAAACTCCTTTGATTTAACTTAATAAATTACCTATAAGTGACTTTACCTTCTAGGTTTATTACCCATTGTATAGTAAGGGTAATTTGGTCATTAGATGTCTTAGGATGTCTCACTCACCTTAGAGTGTCAAGACCAGGTCAGGACAAGCACAATCTGAGTTGAATTAATACTTGCGTTGAATATAAGTCGACGCAACTTTGACTTGATGTTGACACAACTCTGAATAGAAGTCCAAGCACTCAATTTCTCTGTCAAAGTATAAGTTAAGTCGACGCAACGTCGAAAGGATCTCGATGCAGAAGGAAGACCCAATCGAAGCTATCAGAGAAGTCTACGCAACATCGACTTCAATTCGACGCAGAAGATGAAGGTCAAGTCCAAGTATTCAATGCGACGGTTACATCGATTAGTAATCGACGTAATGTCGACAACATAGTTCAACCAGAGCTAGAAGGAATTCGAAGCTGCTCTTACAAGAACTCGAAGGTGCGTCGATAAGAGAGAAAATGAAGTCGACATAGCGTCGAATACAGTCTGAAAAAGGAAACCTTTTCAGTTGTCCTTTTAGAACTCTCTCTAAAGGTCCACAACACTAAAGACCATTCTACAACGACTTGATTATTGCCTAGAATGGAAAGGAGCAATCAAGAAGACATGAAAAACTTTCTTGGAATGTATTCAAACAGCTGGGAGACGGGCTGTGAACAAAAGAAGAAAGAAAGATTAATTGTTCAAGACTATGCCTTTTCAGGACAACCCAAAAGAGGAAACTAATTCAAAATTAATCATGAACAATAAGTAGGCTGAGAAGAGAGAAAATATAGAGTATTCATTACAATCTTCTGCAGCTTATCGATTAGGGTTTCCTCTTCTTCTTCTTCCTCCTGGAACCCTAAAATGATAAAGAGAAAAGAAGTGCTCTCTCTCTCAGAATAGAAAACAGAGCTGCTTCTTCATCAACATCATATAACAGCCAGATAACAAGCAGAATATACACGAAATGATCTGAAGAATATAATGCTTGCAAATCATCACAATCATAAGCAAGGGTTCATCATTAGCAGATCAATTGAAGGGACAAATAGAAGCAGAAAGCTTCTACAGAATTCTGAGAACAGAATTCTTTTTCTCCATCTTCTTTCTTCTTTCAATTTCCTCAACTGTACAGAGTTTTAAGAATCTCTCTTCCAAAGGATTCAGTGGTTCAAGATCTCTTTATCAAAAGATCTGAGTGGTTTAAGATCTCCTTATCAAAATATCTGAATGGTTCAAGATCTCCTTATCAAAAGATCTTTGGTTTTAAGAGTCTCCTTATCAAAATACTCAGGCACAAGTTGTGCATTCCTACCAGGTGGTAGAAGAGAATACTACCCACATTTTGGAGAACCTCTATAAAATCTTGTGTCTTCTGTGTGTGTTAATTTTCTGTGATGTCCCTTATAGCTTACAACTTTTCTGCTTTACTTTAACAACATTTATTTTATTTCGTGTTTAGTATTGTTGAAGCATAACACTTAGTGTTTTATTGTGTGTGCACAAATATGATAGAAAATATTTTTAAATCTCTGTTCATCACCCCTCTAGAGTATACTCAGATGCACACTGTGCACTTTCATTTATATTGCACCACTACTTTATAATTTATAGTTAGTTTGGAGATGAGAGATTCCTTCGAGACTGACCCTAAATAATGTCTAACTCGGCCAACTCTCTTAACTAGTAGAGTAGTGCGGTTGATGGTCAAACCAACTAGACGGCAAGTGCACCGGTCACTATCAAGTAATAATAAAATGGGAATAAATCTCCGAGCATCGAATCAATGGCGAAACACGGCTGGGTGGACTTATTTATCGAGACAAGACTTGAGATCAAAGTCTTTTATGTTGAATTATATCAGGGGGTTTGATTGTTTGCTAACAACTAAAGTAAGAAAAGGAAACTAAATTAACTATGCGGGTCATCGATACCGCTTCGCACCTCCGCGAGTCACCTACACCGCTTCGCTCGTTGCGCCTAACAAAATCTAAGGCCAGCCACTTCGCTCACCAGCTCGTGGCTAGCTCAATGACAACGCAGCTCGACCCTTTCTCTCTCAACACATTAACACAACAAAACAATTTTGAAAATCATAATAACAAGAGGTTAGGCCTCTTAAGCTACTCCATTGAGAATGAACCAGAATTCAAATCACATATGACATAAAAAAACAATATTACCATGTGTTCATTCCAACCCTCATCAAAATAGAAGAACAATATCCAATCTCTACCTAGTGTACAAAAAAGATGGTAGGAATACAAACAGTGCTCGAGACACTTCTGTGGATGCGAAGAGACTCTGGAGTATGACTTTGTGTTGGCCTTGATCGTCGGATGTCGTTCGGGGTTGCTGAAGATGTCACAACCTCTCGCCCGTCTTCTCGAGGGTATTGCACTATCCACGCTCCTTCTTCAAGATCCTAGCTTGCAGGGAGAAATGGAATGCTTGAACTTCACCTTGGAGTCCTTAAATGATGGGGAGAGCCTAGGGGATGATCCCTAGCCCTTGGAGGGGAAAACCGTCGAGCTAGGGTGGAACTTATGGAAGAAGATGGAGTCAAATCCAAAAAATCCCGTCAAAACCTGTATTTACAGGCAAGCAGGAAAAATCACGCACGAGTAGGCGCACGACTAGTGGTCGTGCGATATGGTTTTGCCACTACCCGTGCGCAAAGAAACCTGGAAGGGCGACCCACTGTACCACCTCGACCATCCACCATGTCACCCACAGAAATCATGTGCGTACTACTGATAACATCCTAGAAGAAGTTATTTTGGCATCGCATTCTTATCAGTATATGATCATAATTCATATAATATTGATTAGAAAATTACAAAATGATATATATTTAAATGTTTGAAGTTAATTCTCACTTTTAGTGATTTTATGTTAGGAAAGGAGGAAACCCTCATTAATTATGAATGATGAAGTTATTGCTAAGGCTAAGAAGAGGATTCAAGAGGGTGTCAACTTGTCAAATGCGGAATTCTGAAGAAAAATCCCGAAATAAAAATTGTTGCAACAAATCTGAATTTTGTTACAACAAAGTTGGCTGTTACAGATTTTCTGAAATTCAAATTATTTCAAAATTGCGCAGTTACAATCTTAAGAGGAGGCATTCATTCAGCAAATTAAGACCAACAATTAAGGCACGCCATGGAAAAAAATCTACCATATAATCCCCCCCACGTTGGAAGGAAGGATATACAAAAAAGATGGGAGGAAATTAAGGAGGGATTTTTTTTCGGCCAAGAGAGAGAGAGAGAGAGAGAGAGAGAGAGAGAGAGAGAGAGAGAGAGAGAGAGAGAAGGGGGCGACATCTTGCTAATTCCAGGAAATTGAGGGAGGAATTCTGAATTCTTCAAATATGTATTGTAATCTCTTTCTAGTTTTGGGTTTCTTCTTCTCCATTATGAACTAAATCTCTCAAGTCTTGTATGATGAGAGTATGTCGATTTTTGTGATGAAAAATTACTTTTAATCTTATTGATTGTTAATGAATTATCTTATTTGGATTATGAATTGATTGTGGAACTCTTGATTTATAAATTTTATGCTCTTTATCGTTTTGAGAATCGAGAGATGAGAAACGTATTTTGAATTAGAATTATATTTACTTGCATCACAAGAATCGAGAGAGGAGTGGTGTTAATCTTTAATCAAAGTTCCTTTTATTTCACTAACACTTCAAGAATCGAGAGAGGAGTTTGAGTTTCATAATTCTAATTTAGTATAGGAGAGAGAAAGAGATTTCCTCTTCTCGCTAAGTGACTACGGTTGTTATTTTGCATAATATTCTCAAATTCATTTACGTTAGAGATAACTAGAGTAATTAGAATATTGAGATTTCAAATATCGAGAGATTAGGATTTCTCTGTTTAAAATTGTTACAAGATAATTCGTAAAACATTCACATAAAATAAATCATAAAAATTCATCACAATAATCATCGGAAATCGGAATACAAGACTGCTTTTCTCAACTGATTTTAAACAAGTATTATTATTTCTAGTAAAAGTAATCTAGTTTTCAATCTTTATTTTAATGTTGCTTAATTTCCTAAAAACTCATCCGTTTTGATCCGCTTGAATTTAAAGAAACGGTTTAGCTAGTACTTGCGAGCACTAAATTTAGCACCTCTCCGAGGGAACGATCTCACTCACACTTTATTACTTGATCGACACGTATACTTGCGTTTATAGCTCTATTTTGCGCGTATCAAGTTTTTGGCACCGTTGCCGGGGAGGAGTAACGGATTTAGTGTCTTATCTTGCAATATTAATAACCCTTAGTATTTGGAGGTCAAGCTTTAATTTTAGTTAATTCCAACTTTGTTTTTCTTTTGAAATCTGTTAGTGTATGTCTAGGTATCGCACAGTAGAATTAGTACCATTAAACTCAGAAATTGAATGAACCTGTCGACGTAATAGGAAGACCACTAGATTGGAACATTTAAATCACCCTATAATGGATTTAAATAATCAAAACCATCAAAATTTAGAAGACGAGGTTCATCAAGAGGGGCAAGATTTAGGAGGTCAAGTAGACCAAAATGGGCAACCCGTAGAGCAAAGAAGAACCTGTCGTGACTATAATATGCCTTATCGGGGAGGTGTACAATTCAGTATTGCTAGACCCGTAGTAAAGGCTAATAATTTTAAAATTGATTCCATGGCCATGCAACTTCTTCAAAATAACAAATTCGGGGGCTTAAATCATGAAGATCATAATTCCCATCTAAGAACGTTCATAGAAATATGTGACACATTGATAATTAATAGCGCATCTGAAGAAGCCATTAGATTGCGATTGTTTCCCTTCTCCCTCGAAGGGAAGGCTAAAGATTGGTTGAATTCGCTGCCTCATGGTTCTATAACTACTTGGGCTATTTTAATTGAAATTTTTTTGGCCAAATATTTCCCCCCATCCAAAACCGCTAAGTTAATGAGGGATATCTCCACGCTCATGCAAATGAATGGAGAAACTCTCTACGATGCTTGAGAACGATTTAAAGGATTTCTTAGAAAATGTCCTCATCATGGACTGGCTATTCACCAACAAGTATAGACTTTCTATAATGGCCTCCGGACATCTACTATGATACAAGTAGATGGAGCTGCATGAGGTTCTCTCATGAATAAATATCCGGAGGATGCTTACGACATTTTAGAAGACTTATCTTCTAATAATTACCATTCTATTGAGCGTCAAGCACAACCTTCCACCACAGCCAGATTTTATCAAGTTGATCAATTCATGTCATTTGCAGCACAAATGACATCTCAATTTAATTCGATTAATAAAAGATTAGATGCTTTGACTGTGAATCAAAATCAAATGAATCCTCAAGTTAACAGCATAACCACTCTCATAATCACCTCTAATCCTACTTTAACAATAAAACAACTTGTAAGTGGGAGCGAAGAAGTAAATTACATAGGAGGCCAATTTAAAAACTCAAACACTTATCAAAATCATTATAATCCCGAGTGGAGAAACCATCCTAACTTCTCTTGGAAGAATATTGGAAATGGTTCAATGCCAACTCATTTATTTAATTCTAATCCTAACCCTCCTCACCAAAATCATCAAAATCATCATCCAAATCATGCGGGTAATTCTAGGAAAATAATTGACGATTTCATCATGGAGTCAATACAAAAAAATGAAGCACATTTTATTAGCTTAGAAGGATCCATGCGGATGATTGAATCTCAGTTAGGACAAATAACTGGGACATTGAGTATGAGAACACCGGGCACACTCCCCATGGATACTACTCCTAATCCCAAGGGAGATAATCATCAATGTAAAGTTGTAACACTACGCAGTGGAAGGGAGTTGGATAGTGACAAAAGGAATCATCCTTTAGAAAATATTAACATCAACACTAATATGGATAACAACCCTTTGAATACATCTAATAAAAAAATAATCTTAGAGGAAAATAAAAGTGGAGAAGAAGTGGAGATTCTAGGAGAAAACATGAAGTTAAAGAATGCTAATCCTCCAAATGAAAAAGAACATAGAATTATCTATCCACCTCCTCCATTTCCCTCAAAGATTAAGAAAGAGTAAACTTGATCAACAATTTCAGAAATTTTTAGAAATCTTTAAGAAACTTCAAATTAACATTCCCTTCGCCGAAGCCTTGGAGCAAATGCCAAGCTACGTGAAGTTTATGAAGGATATTTTAAATAAGAAAAGAAAATTTGGCATAAATGAAACGGTGGCACTTACACATGAGTGTAGTGCAATCCTTCAAAAGAAATTACCTCCTAAGCTAAAAGATCCGGGAAGTTTCACTATTCCTTGCTCCATTGGATATCAATTCGAAGGGAAAGCTTTGTGTGATTTAGGTGCAAGTATAAATTTAATGTCGTTATAAATTTATAAAAAATTAGGATTAGGAGAAATAACTAAAACATCTTTAACTTTACAATTGGCAGATAAATCTCTTACTTTCCCAAAAGGAATTGTGGAGGATGTTTTAGTCAAAGTAGAAAATTTTATTTTTCCGACAGATTTTGTAGTTCTTGATATGAAGGAAGATAAGGAGGTTCCTATCATAGTAGGCCGGCCTTTCTTAGCAACCGGGAGAACGTTGATTGATGTTCATAAAGGAGAACTCACCATGAGGGTAAATGATGAGCAAGTCACATTCAATGTCCTCAAAGCCATGAAATTTCCTGATAAAGAGGAAGATAGGATGGAAGAGGTAAACTGTTTAACACTCCATGAATTTAGGAAGAATTATGAAATTAACAATGAAGAAGTTGACTTAAAATTTTTCTCAGATTTCGATAAATCTTCTGATGATGAGGTAGAGAGAAAGGAGTACTTGGAGTTGGGTGTTTGTCAAGCAGCATTTTCCGGAAATTCTGGAACCATTGGATATAAAAGAAGGACCAAGTGTGCCCGAGCCATCAGTAATAACTCCACCCATTCTTGAATTAAAACCCTTACCAAAACATCTATCTTTTGCGTATTTAGGAGATAATGACACGTTACCGGTTATAATTAACTCCAACCTATTGTCGGAACAACATAAACAATTAATAAATCTTGTAAAACAATATAAATTGGCCATATGATGGACTATAGTGGATATTAGAGAGATTAGTCATTCGCTATGTATGCACAAAATTCTTTTAGAAGAATCATATAGAGGATCCATAGAGCCTCAAAGATGCCTTAGTCCACCCATGAAAGAAGTAGTAAAAAAAGAAATTATTAAATGGTTAAATGCTGGAATAATCTATCCCATCTCCGATAGTCCTTGGGTTTCCCCGGTTCAATATGTACCAAAGAAAGGGGGAATGTCGGTAACAAAGAATGATAAAAATGAATTAATTTCAACTAGAACTATCACGGGATGACGAATATGCATGGATTATCGGAAACTTAATAAAGCTACTAGAAATGACCATTTTCCATTACCTTTCATAGATCAAGTCCTTGATAATTATCTGGTAATGATTTCTTTTGTTTCTTAGACGGGTATTCCAGATATAATCAAATCACCGTAGATCCGGAAGACCAAGAAAAGACAATATTTACATGTCCATATGGAACATTCGCATTTAGGAGAATGCCATTTGGTTTGTGCAACGCACCGACCACTTTTCAACGTTGCATGATCGATATATTCTCTGATCTTATGGATCATGGCATAGAAATTTTTATGGATGATTTCTCCATTTTTGGAAAAACATTTGATGAATGTTTAGGTTGTTTAGAAAGAGTGCTTTCTCGTTGTGTGGAAACTAACTTGGTACTAAATTGGGAAAAATGTCATTTTATGGTGCGTAAGGGAATAGTCCTTGGACATCTTGTTTCAAAAAATGGGTTAGAAGTTGACAAAGCAAAAATTGAGGTTATAGAAAAATTCCCACCATCGAAGAATATAAAAACTTTACGAAGCTTCTTAGGACACGCAGGTTTTTATAGGAGATTTATCAAGGATTTTGCTAAAATTGCTAAACCATTAAGCAGTTTATTGGAAAAAGATATTAAGTTTGATTTTAATGATATTTGTCTTCTTGCTTTTAATCAACTTAAAACCCGATTGATTACAACACCTATTATAGTGGCTCCCGATTGGGGTAACCTTTTACGATCATGTGTTATGCTAGCGATTACGCCGTTGGCATTGTATTAGGCCAAGTACGAGAAAAGATTTTTTACACAATAGCCTATGCTAGTAAAACTTTAGTTGAGGCTCAAATCAATTATACCACTATCGAAAAGGAATTATTAGCCATAGTGTTTGCTTTCGAAAAATTTAGATCCTATCTTCTTTGTACTAGTGTTATTGTTTTTACTGACCATGCGGCTATTCGATATCTCATGGAGAAGAAGGATGCTAAACCAAGGTTCATCTGTTGGATCTTACTATTGCAAGAGTTTGATCTTGAAATCAAAGATAGGAAAGGGGTTGATAACCCAGTAGCTGATCATCTATCAAGGATAGAATCTACCAATCATCTATCACATTCAGAAATTAATGAAAAATTTCCCGATGAACGGATTTTAGCTATCTCTGAATATTCTTTACCATGGTATGCTGATTATGTGAATTATTTAGCAAGTAGAATTATCCCTTCTGATTTTAATTTTCAACAAAAGAAAAGATTTTTGCACCAAGTTTGATCTTATGTATGGGATGATCCTTTCTTATTTAAAATTGGGGCTGATGGGATGATAAGGCGGTGTGTCATGGAAGAAGAAATGAAGCCTATTCTAGAGAAATGTCACAACTCTCCTTAAGGAGGGCATTTTATGGGAAATAGAACAGATATGAACGTACTAGAATCGAGATTCTTTTGTCCCTCTTTATTCTGAGACGCTAGAGAATTTGTACAACAATGTGATCGTTGTCAAAGAAGTGACAACATAAAGAAAAATAATTCTTTATCGATGAATACAATCTTAGAAGTTGAGTTGTTTGATGTTTGGGGAATAGATTTCATGGGGACTTTTGTTAACTCTCAATGTAATCTTTACATACTACTAGTCGTTGACTATGTGTCCAAGTGGGTGGAAGCAATTGCGACTACCAAAATGATGCAAAAATAGTGTTACATTTCTTAAAAAACTTCATATTTAATCGCTTTGGAACCCCAAGAGCGATAATAAGCGATGAGGGAAGTCATTTTTGTAATTATCAATTTGCTACACTTTTAAGGAAATATAGAGTCAAATATAAGGTAGCACTAGCATACCACCCTCAAACCAATGGTTTAGCCGAAGTGTCTAACAGAGAAATAAAGCAAATCCTTACAAAAACTGTGGGTGTTAATTGTAAGGATTGGTCACAAAAGCTAAATGATGCTTTGTGGGCATATAGGACCGCCTATAAGACACCAATAGGTCTAACTCCTTACCGATTAGTGTACGAAAAGGCTTGCCATTTGCCTTTAGAATTAGAACATAGAGCTCATTGGGCCATTAAAAAAATTAATTATGATTATGACAAAGCAGGTAAATCAAGGGTCTTGCAATTAAATGAGATAGAAGAAATAATGATGAATGCTTATGAGAATTCCCGAATTTACAAGGAAAAAACTAAGAAGTGACATTACCAACGATTAAGGGAAAAATATTTCGAGCTAGGACACCTAGTTCTTTTATTTAATTCACGGTTAAAATTATTCCCAGGAAAACTCAAATCTCATTGGTCAGGACCATTCCGGGTAAAAGATGTAAAACCCCCCTCCCAAATCGGCGGTCCGACCAGGGGATCTTATCGCACACCACCCTTTTAGCACAACGCCGAGGCGATCCCGAAGGGTGGAGGTACCAGCTTCTCCAACCCCCTTTCTTGAACACTCCATTGTCACGCCTAGGGGTGGTGTTAAGCGAAAGTCACTACGCATCAATAGAGTAGGGAAGCAGTATTCTAGCGGAAGACATCATCAAAGAGTGCACTTTATAGCACTTAACAGAAGACGTAGTATTATAACGGAAGATTAACTATCACAGAAACCTTAAACTCAAGAACTGTATGGATAATTTCCAAACCTCCGCCGCATTAAATCATGTCCATCAAGGATTCATTGCCAATATATAGATGTCGTGAGGTGGGGCACAACAAAAGGGATGCGGCTTAACAACTTGTACCTGACATAGCCTGCTCCGTGGCTTCATCCACACATGGGTGTTGTCTCTCATCCACACCTGTCACCTGTGCTAAAGACAAGTTATTAGAACCACGAACAGAATCCAACCCCTACTAACAAACAAACATAATATAACATTTATAAGGGAGGGGATATCTGGACTCTTATTGGGCCGAGGCAGTCTTCCCATGAACACCGCCTACGTACTCCGTATCATCCTGCATACGGTCTCAGACCCACGTAGTTCTATTAGTTTCACATGGGTTGCCCTACCAGACCGTCCGTCGTGCGGGTTGCCTTAGAGTAAAACTCATCATCCATCCAACATCCTCCCAAGGCACATTTTTCAAAGGCACATTTAATTCCCGTAGGAATATTTCTCTGTAAGATCAGTTCCCCGCTCCCGGGGCCAAGCGGACCTTATGCCCAGAACCGACGCATTGCGGTGACTTCCAACACAAGGGTTGGGCTACACCACGCAACATCGACCCTGCCGGCTATGATCATAGTGCGAGCAATAGCAAAAGTGAGTACAAGAGAGAGAGAGTACAAACTGAATGAAAGGAGTCCACAAATCACATTCCAGAATATATCAAAAGCTAATCAAGCGATACATATAAAAGTCCGAGCATGAAAATGAGAGTACATAAATGAAAGGGCTTAAAGCCCGGTACATCATGGAACAAAACTCTCTCATCTCACATCCTCTCTACATGCGGAAGCTATCTCATCATCACACTTCACTAATACTCAAAATGTAATCCACCTGATGTCTCGTGGCCGCTACCCGCTGCGTCGATGGCTGCTCAGGTCCTGCCCTCGTCTCGTGCGGTGCGTGTGACAGCTCCGTCTCCTCGGAATCCTAGATTGTTTTTCGGCCCCAATGCAAATTGTCAGTCAAAGAATGACCGAGCTCGCTAGGTCCCCTCCTCCTCCTGCGACTCCTAGGTACCGCGCGGGAGGAAGAAGCGGGGGACGAGCAAGGAACAAGCAAGTGACAGGGAAAGTAAACTAGTATATATGTACACAAGTAAAAAGGGGCTAATCTAAACATGTATAAGCAGGAGTATAAGCAGGAGTAAAGCAGGAGTATAATAAAGGTGTGCAGTAATAAATGAACAACAAGTAGAGCAAGTAAAGCGAAGCAGTAAAAACAGTAGCGACAAGTAATCAATCTCGTACCCTAACTTATATGAATGCTCATACAAACTTATAAGTTAGGATTTCCAGGAAATATAACTCATCATATAAAAGAGCCCATACTAATTTATATGATGAGGATTTGCAAGTGCGTATGCTATGCTTATGCTATGAATGATTATGCATTGAACTCACCCACACGACTCTGTGCACACAGACCTTTGTAGTTCCCTCTATTTGAAAGGAAGCCAACCTCTCGGGTACCAACCGCTGTGACACACGGTGGTAGCGGACCGGGTTGTCCACTCCTAGGCGGGTATACACTCTACCAGGCCTAGACCGCATGTACGCCTCGACGCTAAACAACCGCGGAGCTCTGCGTACTCTTTGCTGGAGTCCACCAGACTGTGAGCTAAGTGAGAGGTGTCTTTGGGGAACTGTCGTCCCGACACGCAGCCAAGCTGGCCCCTTAGACCTCCACACACCCGCTAAGTCAACGTACCGCGGTCGGAGTGACGACCTGCCTAGTACCGAAGACCTGCCACATTTCTGAGAAAGTTATCGGGATAATCATCCCCTCGAGGTTCCCGCTCGTCTAACCGAGCACCACAATACTGCCACTCCCGCAACTGGGAGGGGTTACATAAATCCAATCTTACCCTACTATGGCTACTCTTGCCTACTTTAAATGTTATTGCAGTTTAGGGTTAATCTTGGACTTCCCGAGGGTTACCCTGCAAGGGGCTCTCTACGGTACTAGGAACTACAGTGCGATGACACCCCAAAGTTCCCTTTCTCAAGACACTTAGTATTATTGGTCGTGTTTCCTTACTTATTTCTTAGGTTACTTCTTTGGTGATTTAAGGTAAGTCCTGGGCTTCCCGCGGTCCACCCGGTGAAGGGTTCCCGACGATACTAGGGGACGCAATGGGCTCAACCCCCACCATCCTCCTCAAGACATTTACTTTAGTTGGTGGTTAACAATTGGTTCACCCTTCCTCGTTTCCTATAGTTAAAATGACTTAGCTCATCTCCCGTCCCACCCAAATGGGTTGGACGTACCTCCATTCCTCCTACGTTGACTCTAGCACAACCGCACAACTAACCCTAGGATTGACCCTCCCTGAATCCTTGTGTGCTATAACTCAATTACTGATTGTATACCACTTCTAAACACTACTTAGTGGTCTGAATTGTATGGAACTCAAAATTCTGTTTTTACTAAACGCAGACCACTAATTTGAACTAACCATCAACCCCATAAGTGAACCCTTCTAAAAACTCATCACCAAGGTCTACAGTAATTATCCTAGGCTCCCACTGACCTTAGTAAGGTATATTCCAATTTACATAATTTTCCATATTAAATTGGTATTTAATATAATTTTAAGTAGTTAAGGCCCTAAGTCACATTACACATGAACTACCCTTAAAATGATTCTACATGCTTTATGAGAATTATCAGTAAGATAATATTCCATATCATGGTGGTGCACTGAATATCATGGCCCTAGGATGTCATTTGACCTACTGAATCATCATAATTGTATAATTACCAAAATGCCACTAAAATTAGGAAAAATAGTAATTCCCTTCTGAAAATTCTACAAAAATTACCAAGTGTCCATATGGGGACCTATAGTCCCCTGCCAAATTATTGAGTCATTACCATGTGATTTGATATTTTAAACTGATTAAACATCCAAAGGTGGCAATTATCCATTTCTACATGAGGTACAAGAAATATAAATCTACAAGCTTCCAAACTGTGGTCATGGACACATATTAACAAAAAATGACAGATTCCCAAGTATCATAACATTGCCCTATGATTTGGTATTTTTAAAAGGATTTATTACACTAGTGATGTAAATTTCACTTTCCACATGAAGTACAAGAAATATAATTCAACATGCTTCCAAACAATTATCATGGGCATATCGTAACCTAAAACTACAGATAACCAAGTATCATCTTATTGCCCCATGATTTGATTTTGTTAAAGGATTTAATACACAAGGGTTGAATAATCTAATTTCTACATGAAGTACAAGAAATATAATTCAACATGCTTCCAAACAATTATCATGGGCTCATATTGACATAAAATGACAGATTCCAAGGTATCATAACATTTCCTTATGATTTGGTATTTTTAAAAGGATTTATTACACTAGTGATGTAAATTTCACTTTCCACATGAAGTATAAGAAATATAATTCAACATGCTTCCAAACAATTATCATGGGCATATCTTAACCTAAGACTATAGATAACCAAGTATCATCTCATTGCCCTATGATTTGATATTTTTAAAGGATTTAATACACAAGGGTTGAATAATCCAATTTCTACATGAAGTACAAGAAATATAATTCAACATGCTTCCAAACAATTATCATGGGCTCATCTTAACCTAAGACTACAGATAACCAAGTATCATCTCATTTCCCCATGATTTGATATTTTTAAAGGATTAATTACTCTTAAGCTAGCAAGCACTTAAAGCTTCTCTTTCAAAGAATAATGCTTCAACAAATCATAACAAAATTATCATAACCTCATTTCACCCTAATACATCCACTGATAGTGTTAACAAAGTCATACAAGGTCACATGACCTTGCATCTTATTCTATTAAGGAAAGGGGGCACTTTCATTTATTAGGAAGAAATACACCTAAATACCCCTAATACTTCTCATTTAATTTACTAAGTCAATTTGTGCTCCTACAACCATATCTACAAAGTCCCAAGCCATGGCAAGAGCATTTGATCCTATGTTCTTCACAAAACTCAACTTGTACCCTTAAGGGTTTACCTTTTAGGATATTAGGTCACATCACCCTAATGGCTACAAATGGACCATTAGGGTGTGACACAAGCAATTTCATATCCATGCCAACATATCCAATCATGATGGGAAGAGGCTAACACACTCCATTCCTCAAACTGACCTAATCCCTAAATTGACCCTTAAAGGCCCTCATTTGGGTTTCCAATTTCCATATCAAATCAACTCCAAATGGAGTGATATTTTAGGTGGGCACTACTCATGTACAAAAGTGTATGCCACCAAAGTTTGGTGTCATTTGGACATCAAATGCTCCAAACATCAACATAATTTAAATAATCTAATTACTACAAAAACCCTATGTAAAAGTGTCCACCAAGGGCTGCCCCTTTGGAAGGGGGTGCCCCTAGGGTATGCCAAACCATGGTTAAAAGCACATCTCCAAAGATGGAGGGGTTTGTCCTAGGCAATATTTCTAATGGGCTGACCTAGTGTAGGACCAGTCCTAGCAAAACAGCTCCCTAGGGGTCTGCAGGTCACCAAATGACCCAAACTCAAAGCCAAATGAAAGTTAAGACCTAGGCCTACCACTTTCATGTTGGGCACTTTTTCTAAATCAGCCCTTAAGAGGCCTTAATTAATTGTTTAAGTGGACTGAATGAAATAGGCAAAATATCCTAGCTTTTGAATTAATTAAACACAAGAATTAAATGAAAACCCTAGGGATTTTTGCTCCCCAAAATCCCTCTCATCCCAAGGATGATGAAGAAAACCCCCATGGTGAACCACCATGCACAATTTCAGTAGCACATAGTAAGCCAAGAAGGGTCAAATCAACCTAATGCCCATTCCTGCTATTGGCACACCAAGAACAATAACCCTAGGCTCTTCAATGGTGAATCCACCCATGATCAGAGCTCCTAAGGGTCTCCATTTTCTACCAGAGCCTACACAAAGCCTAACCATCATGCCACCCAAGTGTTGGGGGTAGTTGGGTGCATATAGCCAACCATATACCCTTAATTTCATTTTTTAATTTAAGATAAAAACTATAGGAAAAGTAACTCCAAAAATTCTGAGATTTTGGCAGATCCTAGCTCTAGGTCAGATACATATATGTTTCAAATATCAAGTCATTTGGATGGATAAATTTGTGTGGGCAACCATTTTAATTTCTGGATATCACAATGACCAGCCTCACTAAATGGAGTGCTGCAGTCAGACCACTTAACCAAATGAGATGATTAAGGTGTCAAATTAAAGAGGACATCAAGCCCTACAATAGTTGTCTCAGGTAACTTTTTGATTTATGGCCTCTAAGGGCCTTAAAATTAAGCTACAAAAGGATATAGAATCTGGCTAACAGCACACCACCTAACTAAGGCATATGGCGCTGATCGTGCACAGATCTTAAAGCGGATCGGGCGGCGCTCCTTCATCGTCTTCCTCGAGCCAACAACCCAGATCTGCCCATCCTGGAGCCGCTTGAAACCGAAAATCCCAGCCGTCCTTCCATCTCCCTAGCTAGCCACCGCCACCACCACCTCCGTTGAGGTGGTGCCGATCGATTGGCGGTGGATTGGTCGCCGGAGGAGGCGGTTTCCGGCGGTTCTACTAAGAAACCCAAACGGCTAAAACCATGGAAAATCCGAATTGAACTCGGCTCAATTGAGCTCGAGCTCGACTCCTAACGATCCTAGATGCTATCACAGTCAGAGGGGGGGGGGGGGGGGGGGGGGGGGGGGGGGGGGAGAAGCGAACCTGGAAGCGGGCTGGGCGGCGAGTATTCCGGTGGTTTGCCATCTCCTTCTCCGTCTCCGGCGAGCTTGCTACAGAACTCGTTCCTCCACCGAATTCCTCGATCCAAGGCTCTATCCCGATTGTAAAAACGTTTCTGAAGCTCGTGGAGGGGTTTAAATGGGGAGAGGAGGCCGGCCTTGGGAGGTTTGGAGCTGGGGGTCACGGGGTTGCCACCTCAGCCTACAAGGCTGCCTCTACCAGCTTTCCAGCTCCTCCTCAGCACTCATCTCCCTTCAGGGAAGAGCCCAAGGCTGATTGGGAGGAGAGAGGGGGAGAGGGGAAGCTTTTGCTTTATCAAACCACTTTTTGTCCCCTCCTTTAGCCCAATCCCCACTTGGGTTAGCTTGGGTTAGCCCAATCTTCCCTATCCACCCTCCACCTGATCTCTCATGAGCCTAATTAAATCTTACAACTTTAGACTTAGGCCTTAATAAATGGGGATAATGACTTGGTCACTCAAATTGAGCTTAAGCCCATTTGGGTTGACTTTGACTTTGACTATTTGGGTTGACTTGTCCCCCGTGTGGGTCATGGGTCTCATGTCATCACCCAATAGGGCTTGGCCCATGTTGGGGCCCTATTTGGCCCAATTTGATCAAAAGATGTGAAATTACCCAAAATGCCCTTCCTTGGGACTTTGGCCAAATTGGGGGAAATTGTCCCTTCTATGATGGGGTTTTTGGGTCTCTCAGATCCCTAATGATGTTTAAAGACTAGATGTGGAGTTAATTTTAAGGTTTGAAAGCAAATTGACCACATTTGGGTTGAGTTGACCTTTTTGCCATAATTTGGATTTTGACCAAATTGGAGAGGGTTGACCATCCCATGAGGGGGCTTTTGGGTCCAATGGGTCCCTAATCATGTTTAAAGAGTAGGGGGGTGGTCAATTTGATCATTGGAAGCTAATTGGTCCTCAATTGATTGATTTGGGTTTTTGCCTAAAAGTGCCCTAATTAGGGCATTGGCCCAGTTAAGGACAATTGGATACCCCATGATGGGGCTTTTGGGACCTTTAAGTTCAAAATTATATTTAGAATATAGGTGTGAGATCAATTTGGTCATTGGGTGGCCAATTGGTTACAAGATAGTGGATTTGACCATTTTGCCCCTTGTCACACTTTAGCCCAATTGAGGAGGATGGGTCACCTCATGATGGGGCCTCTGGGTCTAATAGGTCTATTTTGGTGCTAGGTGTACAAGGGGGGAAGTCAATTTGGCCACTTGGGGGTCAAATGCCCCTTAATTGATTGGTTTGCTCCATGTTCACCTAAGGTGATTTTGGGCTAACCCTATGGAATTGAGCCCCACTAAGGGGTGATGATCACCCCATCACCCTTCCTTAAGGTTTAGGGGACTAAGGGTGGTCTCATTTTGGGGAAAACTGGTGTCCAATTGGCCCTCCTTAGTAGCTTGGGTCCTATCTGATTGGGACTTTAGGTGTGCCTTAGCAAAATTCTCATCCTAAGGGGGTCCTCAAGGCTCCTCATCCCACCCTTTGAGCTCCCCATTCTCACACTAGGGGTCTAGTAGGATAGGGGATGTTACATTCTAGAAGGCACAATATATTCCTGAAGCAACATATATCGAATGCACAATACATTCCCGTAGGAATATTTCTCAAGGGAACGATATATTCCCGTAGGAATATTTCTCGAAGGCACAATATATTCCCGTAGGAATATTTCTCGAAGGCACGATATATTCCCGTTGGAATATTTCTCGAAGGCACGATATATTCACGTAGGAATATTTCTCGAAGGCACAATATATTCCCGTAGGAATATTTTTGGAAGGCACAATATATTCCCGAAGGAACATAAATCACGGTCAATACAAGAACAAAACCTCAAAACATTGATTCGTCCGCGCTGCTCAACAAGCGGCGGCCAGATCGACACTATTTAGGGTTGACTCTGAAGGGATGCCCCCTCTCCATGTTAACTCTAAATTATAGGAAATAATGAAGGAAAAACCAAAACATCGATCTGTCTGCTCTGCTCTACAAGCGGCGGCCAATTCGACATTATTTAGGGTTGAAGCTGAAGGAATGTCCCATCTTCTCGTCAACTCTAAATTATTGGCAATAAAGAAGGAGAAGCCAAAACATCGATCTGTCTGCTCTGCTCTACAAGCGGCGGCCAGTTCGGCACTATTTAGGGTTGACGTTGAAGGAATGTCCCATTGATGGCGCAAATCTCAGCACACCGCTATAGGCGGTAGTAAGAATGCGGCACGAAACGACAGTGTACCGATCGTTCAAGTAATATAAAATGGGAATGAATCCCCAAGTATCGATCTCAAAGGAACACAGTAAGGTGGAGCTATCTATCGAGGAAGGACTTGAGATCGAAGTCCTTTAGTCGGATGGATCGCGGAGGGGGGTTGATTTGGTTGTGGAAAATAAAGGAAAATATTACAACTACTCCTATGCAATGCCGCTATGCAATGCTTCGCTTGGCAGGATGGAGACTAGGCAGGCCTTGAGCGCGCTGCGTCGCAAGGGAGGATGGACGAGTAGGCAAGCGGAATCGAACTGTGCAGGCCTTGAGCGCACTGCTTCGTTAGGCGAATGAATTACACGGGCCGCTATGCCACGCTTCGCTAGGCGGATGGACGAGAAGGCTAGTAGATGGAATGGTTCGCACCAGCGGAGTCGGAATGGATTACACGGGCCGCTATGCCACGCTTCGCAAGGCGGATGGACGAGTAGGCATACGGATGAGGGTCGCAAGCACCTCGTCGACAAGCACGCCACTAGCAATTGCTAGTGCGGCACACGAACACGATGGCGGAATGGAAAATGGATGGGGCGCACCTCATACACACATATAAACAAAAGATAATTTCAATAAGATGAAATAAGCATTACATAGCATGGTTTATGGTGCACATCATCAATAATATAGAGATTACAAACATTACATCACACAAAGAGAGAAAAGGCAAGAGATACGACCGAATCCGGAGGCTCGTTGTAGATTCACGGTAGGAAGAAACCGGGTTGTCAATCCGCGTCTAGCTCGGTCCCAACTATCGTCCGGGGTAGAGAAGGCTGTCACTACCTTCCAAGGGACCCGTCTTCTCTAGCGTTTTACAATTCGGCCATGTCCGATGCGAAGAACTCCTTCCTTGGCGATGAAGATGAGCGTAGAATCTCCTCCTTGAAGCTCGTGGACGATGGAGGAGGCCTAGGGGGCGAAAAACCTGCGGAAGGGGCGGAACGGCGGAGCTGGGCGGAAGAAATGCGGAAGATCCAACCTAATTCGCGAGCAGGAATATTTATAGGCGCTGGAATAAACAGTGCGCACGATCATTGGCGCACGACCAGTGGTCGTGCGCGCTGGAATCCTGTGATCGTGCGCCTGCCTGGGTGGAGCCTGCAATGCAAGAAATTTATAAAATACCATGTTCGCACGACCAGTGGCGCACGACCGGTGGTCGTGCGCACTATCGTAGGTGGTCGTGCGCACTGGTCGAAACAAAACTCATAAAATTGATGTTAAGTGCGCACGAACAGCGGCGCACGACCGGTGGTCGTGCGCAATATCGTTGGTGGTCGTGCGCACTGTCCGAGACAAAACTCAAAAAATAGGGTTAAGTGCACACGATCAGCGGCGCACGACCAGTGGTCGTGCGCAATAGAAACAGTGATCGTGCGCAGTGTTCCTGTACAGAATTGTACCGGGAACACCCGCACGACTCCTGTTCCAGCACAACCACGAATCCAGCCACTGAAAGTGGCACTTAACAATCCATGAAAACTACTAAAAATGAAGAACATGAAAATACACCAAAAACGGGCCTAGAGGTGCACTTAGCATGGAGTGTCAAATATGAGTGAAAACATGTCTAAAGTGAAGTGCATAGATGATGAGTCCTCATCTTATACACATATTTGGACTCATCCGGGCCATTTTTCCATTCATTCCACTGCACTTTAGCCCCATTTTAGCTCATAATCATCACTCTCTGCTAGGTGCACGTCTTGGCCCATTTTGGTGATTATTTCTTGTTTATCTTTGTTACTAGTTGTCATGCTGTGTTAAGTGCCACCTTCAGTGGCTTGACTGGTGTCGTATGCTGGAACAGGAGTCGTGCAGGTGTTCCCGGTACAATTCTGTACAGGAACACTGCGCACGATCACTGGCTCCTTCGCGCACGACCACTGGTCGTGCGCCTCTACTCGTGCGCACTTAACGCCCATTTCATGAGTTCTGTCTGGCTTATCGCACAACCACTTACGACAGTGCGCACGACCACTGGTCGTGCGCCACTGGTCGTGCGAACTTTGTATTTTATAATTTTCTTCCCTTGCAGGCTCCGTCCAGTCAGGCGCACGATCACATGATTCTAGTGCGCACGACCACTGATCGTGCCCAACGACCGTGCACACTGTTTATTCCAGCGCCTATAAAATGCCCTGTTCGCGAATTAGGGCGGGATCACGCTTGGCAACTCCGTCCAGTCCGCCGTTTTCGCCCTTTCCGCTGGTTTTTCACCCCCTAGGCCTCCTCCATCATCCTTGAGCCCCAAGGAGAGATTTCCAGCCCAAAGATCGCCCACATGGAGTAAGGAGATTGCGTATCGGAGTAAATCGGATCGTGACACGAAGAAGACGAGCCATTGGGAGGAAGTGACAACCCTCCTCTACCTCGGACGCAGTTGAAGATCGAGTTTGGACGCGGCTTGACAACCCTGCGATTCCAACCGTGAATCTTCGGCAAGGCTTCGGATTTGGTCGACTCCTTTACTCTCTTTTTCTTTCTCTATGTTGATGTTTGTTTAGGTTAGTCTCCTCTATATTATTGATGATGTGCACAATGATTCTAGTTATGTAATGCTTATTTCATTTATTTGAGATTGTATTGTTCAATTGTGCTTAATGAGGTGCGCCCCCATTTAACTTTTATTTCATCATTGTGTTCGGTGCCGCACTAGCAATTGCTAGTGGCGTGCTTGTTGACGAGGTGCTTGCGACCCTCATTCCGCCGTTCTCTCCATTCCATTCCATTAGCCTACTCGCCCATCAGCCTACCGAAGCGTGGCACAGCGGCCCGTGTATTCCATCCCGCCTAACGAAGCAGCGCGCTCAAGGCCTGCACAGTTCGACTCCGCTTGCCTACTCGTCCATCCGCCCTTGCGACGCAGCGCGCTCAAGGCCTGCCTAGTCTCCATTCCACCAAGCGAAGCATTGCATGGTGGCATTGCATAGGAGTAGTCGTAATATTTTATTTTACTATTCGCAAACCAAACCAACCATCCTTTGTAACCCCGACCAAGGACTTCGATCTCAAGTCCTTCCTCGAAACCTAACTCCACCTTACTGTGTTCCTTGAGAGACCGACACTCGGGGATTTTCCCCATTATTATTACTTGAACGATCGGTGCACTTGCCAAAATTATCGCATCAAGTTTTTGGCGCCGTTGCCGGGGAACACAGTCGTGTGAGTTTTCTGGAGAGGGAGAATCTGAGAGAGAAGCCCTTCCATTTGTTTATCGCATCTTTTATTTTATTTCTGTTTTCTTTATTCCATTTTCCTGTTTTAATTAGGTTGCTTTAGTAAATTTTGTTAGGTGTGGTATTTCGCACAATAGTGTCCTTCATTTTGAATCGTTTTATCTTCACACTATGTGGGCACATCTAAATATCCGTTGCCGTTGGTGTGGAGCTACTTCCCACTCTAGTGATGAATGCCCTACGGAGAACAGTAGGCATAATTCTTATAGCCCAGCATATGGAGCACCGACTTCGTCGGGTACTCCATATGGTGCGCGTAAGTCTTATGGCTACTCTGCTGAGCCTTTACCGTCATATTTCTTTTCGGCTTCAGCACCCGCTGTGCCAAAGAAGCCTGCTAGGCAGTGCCGGTTTTGTCAGAGCACTGATTATGTCTTGAAGGACTGTGCCGAGTATTTTCGCCAATTGGACGAGGATGACGAGCCGGATATCCGGATCGTCCCAACTCCTAACTCTGGCGGGACACCTTCAACATCCGGTTATGTGTCTGTGTCACCTTCACATCTTGAAGGGTATGGCATGGATACGGTCACCGGATGTGCGGTTGATCTATGCACCGACATTGCTGAGCCTTTTCTCCATGTGCATCCACCACTTCCAGTGAATTCGATTCTTTGTGAGGAGTCAGTGCTCGACCTTTATCCGAGCACTATTCTTCCCCCTGTTGTGCATACTACATTCGTCTCTGATGACATTGTCGATGATATGTCACAAGAGAAGGCCGTTGATCTTAGTGTTGTGCCTACTCCTATGGAGGAGGACAACCTTCTAGGTGAAGAGGAATTTTCCTCAACACCGGTGGAGGAAGTCCAAATCTTGGGCATGGCCACTGTCGATCCCGCTGAACCTTGCGGCATTGATGACAATGCCAACATTATTATACTTCCCCAACCTGATGGGAGTGAGACCGGGATCACTCCCCGGATTGACGATTATTTATGTTCTTCGTCTTCTTTATTTCTTAATCCCCTTCCGTCATCTGAGTCTGTGCAGGTTGAATCTTCACAGGTACTTCAGGAGGACTTGGAGCTTATTGCTCAAGTCAATGATGAGAGCATCCTCTCATGTGAGGAGGTTGATCCCCCCTCCGTAGAGGAAGCTCCACTCATTGCCTTCGTCTCCTGCTGCCTCCCTGTTGACGACACCTTGCTAGGCAAGGATGTGTTTGGTGAGTTGAGTAAGGATATCCCCTTCTCTTCTTATTTTCTGTTGCCTCTACCTGTGCTAAGTAGGTATTATTACTTGTGTAGAGGAGTGACTGTTCTGTCGCCGTATCGGTACTCGCTACCGACACGCGTATTAGAACAGTTACCTGCTCATTTTCATTATCATCCGCCTATCAGTTAATATATATTTAAACTGTTAAATATGTCCCATTGGGGGGACATGTAGCCCAACAGTTATCTAGGATTAATCTTTTCCTTAGTTTCTGCATTGTTCTCTTTTTTTTACCCTATTTTTCTTATTTTAAATTAGTTTCTGTTACTACTGTGATTGGCCCCTCATGCGCGGTGGACCCTGGAACGCTTGCATGGCACGATGATTCAGTTTTTGTAGAGAAATTGTGTGCCAGAAAATTTCCTTGGCGCACGACCACTGGTCGTGCGCACTATCTATCGCGCACGACCATTGGTCGTGCGATCGGCCCAGTTTCTTTATAAAAACCGGTTCGCCCGTACCCTGCGTGTGCATTCTAGGTCTTCGCTCCCGTCGTTCCTTTGCTACTGTTCGTGCGCCGCTTTCGCTGGGTGCTCGCTGATCGTGCGTCCTCCCACCTTCCGGTGAGCCCATTTCGGTTCTTTCTCCATCCCTTGTCCTAATCTAGCCATGAGTTCCAGAAATAGCCTTTTCTCCAAGGCCTACCAGCGCTCTGGTCGTCCTTCTCCTTCTCCAGCTCAGATCCTTGCTCAAATGGCCACCTTTGCCAAGGATGTGCACACTCGGCGATACAATTCACTGAAGGAGAAGCCTTTTCTCTCCCAACGTTTAGTAGATTGGAACGAGCTCAATTCAATCGGCGACAATGGCGAGTTGGGGGAGGTCGTCCGCCTTCGCTATTCTTTTGATCACTGGAGCAGGGTATTTGGGTGTGATGACCTCGGCTATCGGGAGCTCACCTTGGAGTTTCTCGCCACGTTCGAGTGGAGTTGCTGCTCTGCGGTCTACGTCCTGCACGATGTTCTTTCCGAATAATGGGGAGAGTCTTCACTCTTACGTTGGCGGAGTTGGCGGTGAGCGCTGGTTTTTACACTGAGGCGGAGGCTGCGGCGATTGAATTTTCGAGTTTGAATATCTCCTTCCCTGACGGCGTCACCCCGCGTGATGCGTGGTGTGCTCTCACGGGTCGTGATGAAGAGTATGTAGCCAGGAAAAGCAAATCCACCTGGATCGTCGCGCCTGCTCTCCGATACCTGCAGCATGTCTTTAGCCACTCCCTCGTTGCCCGAGCTCTTAGTCAGAATGTCGTGGGGTGGCAAGATCTGACCTGTTTATATAGTATGGAATTCCGGCTGCCCTTGCATCTGGGCTACTTGCTCGCTCTCTTCCTCCACCACGAGGCCACTTACGGTCTCACTGGCGCCATTGGTGGTGCCTATTACATCACGCGTATTGCCAAGGGATTGGGGGTGTGGAGTCAGCTGCCTCCGATGGTGCAGGTGACTGCACCCTCCTTCATCACTCGGGCCACCATGGTGAGCTTTCATTTACTGCGGGTCGTGGGAAAGAAGAGTAGCAGGAGTTTTGTAGTTTTGATGCCGGGAGATGCGCCTCGGGAAAGGCATGTTGATGAGGAGCACGGAGAGCCGGCTGTGCCACCGCCTACACTCCGAGAGTTAGCCCTTCTGCAGCCGCAGCGTCGGCCATCCAAACAGGAGCGGAAACACATGGAGGAGGGTAGTTCTTCCCGAGCACCGGAGGTCCCAAGCTTCAACCAGCGCCTCTCCGATTTGGAGGCGAATCAGTATTGGCTGACGGACTTTGTCTATCAGCAAGCCTTGCGGGGAGGGCTGAATATCCCCCACCTCCTGGCCGTGCTGCATCTTCATCCAGACCTTCGCCGTCCGTCGTTGTTCTAGATAGTGATAGCGACGACGAGTGATCTTCCACCCCGTGTGCTGGCCAATCTCAGTTTTATCTTGTTCGTGCTGCTGTTGATTCTTATGTTTCCTTGCGTCATTTGAACATCTTTTATTTTGCTGTAATAATAACTCTATGATTCTAAATGCTCATCTGGGCATCGTGTTGAGAATTTTGTTTGCTTATTTCGTCCCTTTTGTTTTATGTGCATTTGCTTTACCTTGTTCGCAGGGATTGGTTCACCCCTTGGGTGACAAATCAGATTTCCTGTTTTTATTTCTCTCGCATGTTTTAATTCAGTGCATATATATATTTGTTGTTTTTAGTGTATTGCTTGCAGGTGCTTAATATTTTGTGATGGTGGAAGTTGCGGATTGTTCACGGGTTTATCGTCAATCGTCTGGTATGCTCAATTCTGAGCATTGGGTAACACTTCTCCTCCCTAGCTTTTCAGTTTTTGTGATATAATGATTAGATTAAGTCTGGGGGAGAGCACGTGTTATTCACTATGCGCACAGGTTGCACCGCATGCTAGACGCTTGTTTTTAATTTTTCATCATTATTCCATGCTACACACCACTGCACCCACTTGAGCGCGTGCTTATCTATTTGTTTTGTGGTGAACAAACTATCTTGGTTAGGAATGTGAATTTGGATGTTAGCTTAGGAATTACTATTGGGAGCGCAATGTTGACTCGAGCAGTGTTCTAGTCGCATCCGCATGCTGCAATAGAATTTGAGTAAAATTAGATTATTTCTGTGCATTTAATTTATGATTAGTATTTATGCATAGTTTTAGATTTATTCTACTCAAGTGGTGAATGTGATTGAAATTGGTGATAGCCCGGTGTTGTGTGTATACGAGCGCTAGTTGTGTGTTGCTCGAGTCGGGAGGAAGGTTTACCTTTCTCGTGGGCTAAGAACTTGCCCCAAGCGACTCTTGAAGTATGGGTGTGGGCGATTCATGGAGATAAATATGATATAGGCCACCTCTTGGCTAGATTGAGCCTTTGCTTTCCATATCCTATTCGCTCACCTTTGCTACCCAACATTTGTGCCTACCACTCCCTTTGTTCAACTCCTCCTCCATTCACCAAGGCCTAAAGCTTATCCCACTGTCGCAACCAAGTATTTGTTAAATGCACTCATGTTCTAAATTTGGTGTGATGTTTGGAATCGTTGTGTTGTGAAGGAGAAATAATCTCTATCTGCTGAATTTGAACCAACCGGAGGATAAAATCAAGAAAAAGAAAAATATGATATTGAAATGAAAATCTGAAAAAAAAAAGTGTATGGAAAAGTTATCCTCCCGAGCGTATTAAAAAATCTGTTGGTATTTGTGGAGTAGGCTGTGTGCACACCTAGTTTTCATAATAAGTCTGGGGGTGTGTCACACGAGCTTTGTTTGTGGCTTTGCTTGGTGCAGCGTCCCGTTGACTCATGTTGGTTGCGTAGCCTTCGTTTTTACCCTTGATTATCATACCGCAACCTAAGCCCCATCTTAATCCTAAACGTCCTATTGATTTATCTCGCGAATTTGCTAGCGCCGTGGAGAGAGTGTGACCGGGCAAGCGTATGGTTCCCGACGTTGATGGATTTCAGCGGAGTTATTCCTGAACCCCGATCTTGTGCAACACCCTTCTTAGTGGCTTGTTACTTTCACACCGGGCATGATCGTTCAAATTCTTCACAATTCACCAACTGAGTATTGATGAATCTTTATTTACGCTCTAGTACTTTCGTAAATTATTTAGCATAGTTAGAATCTCTTTCTACTAAATTTTATTTGCATACCTTTGTTACTTCGCATTGTACTCCTTCGTGTAATTTTCTTTGTTAGCTACCATTTTTACATTCCACCGGATTTGTTTGCTCGGGACGTGCAAACAGGTAAGTCTAGGGGTGTGATGAGTCCTCATCTTATACACATATTTGGACTCATCCGGGCCATTTTTCCATTCATTCCACTGCACTTTAGCCCCATTTTAGCTCATAATTATCACTCTCTGCTAGGTGCACGTCTTGGCCCGTTTTGGTGATTATTTCTTGTTTATCTTTGTTACTAGTTGTCATGCTGTGTTAAGTGCCACCTTCAGTGGCTTGACTGGTGTCGTATGCTGGAACAGGAGTCGTGCAGGTGTTCCCGGTACAATTCTGTACAGGAACACTGGCACGATCACTGGCTCCTTCGCGCACGACCACAGGTCGTGCGCCTCTGCTCGTGCGCACTTAACGCCCATTTCATGAGTTCTGTCTGGCTTATCGCACGACCACTTACGACAGTGCGCACGACCACTGGTCGTGCGCCACTGGTCGTGCGAACTTTGTATTTTATAATTTTCTTCCCTTGCAGGCTCCGTCCAGTCAGGCGCACGATCACAGGATTCTAGTGCGCACGACCACTGGTCGTGCGCCAATGACTGTGCGCACTGTTTATTCCAGCGCCTATAAAATGCCCTGTTCGCGAATTAGGGTGGGATCACGCTTGGCAACTCCGTCCAGTCCGCCGTTTTCGCCCTTTCCGTTGGTTTTTCACCCCCTAGGCCTCCTCCATCATCCTTGAGCCCCAAGGAGAGATTTCCAGCCCAAAGATCGCCCACATCGAGTAAGGAGATTGCGTATCAGAGTAAATCGGATCGTGACACGAAGAAGACGAGCCATTGGGAGGAAGTGACAGCCCTCCTCTACCTCGGACGCAGTTGAAGACCGAGTTTGGACGCGGCTTGACAACCCTGCGATTCCAACCGTGAATCTTCGGCAAGGCTTCGGATTTGGTCGACTCCTTTACTCTCTTTTTCTTTCTCTATGTTGATGTTTGTTTAGGTTAGTCTCCTCTATATTATTGATGATGTGCACAATGATTCTAGTTATGTAATGCTTATTTCATTTATTTGAGATTGTATTGTTCAATTGTGCTTAATGAGGTGCGCCCCCATTTAACTTTTATTTCGTCATTGTGTTCGGTGCCGCACTAGCAATTGCTAGTGGCGTGCTTGTTGATGAGGTGCTTGCGACCCTCATTCCACCGTTCTCTCCATTCCATTCCATTAGCCTACTCGCCCATCCGCCTATCGAAGCGTGGCACAGCGGCCCGTGTATTCCATCCCGCCTAACGAAGCAGCGCGCTCAAGGCCTGCACAGTTCGACTCCGCTTGCCTACTCGTCCATCCGCCCTTGCGACGCAGCGCGCTCAAGGCCTGCCTAGTCTCCATTCCACCAAGCGAAGCATTGCATAGCGGCATTGCATAGGAGTAGTCGTAATATTTTATTTTACTATTCGCAAACCAAACCAACCATCCTTTGTAACCCCGACCAAGGACTTCGATCTCAAGTCCTTCCTCGAAACCTAACTCCACCTTACTGTGTTCCTTGAGAGACCGACACTCAGGGATTTTCCCCATTATTATTACTTGAACGATCGGTGCACTTGCCGAAATTATCGCATCAATAGACTAGAAAATTGGCCCAGATGAGTCCATAAATGTGTATATATTTGGGACTCATCACACCCCCAGACTTCACTGTTTGCGCGTCCCGAGCAAACCATCTCTCGCGGACAGGAAAAACATAAGCTGACGAAGAAATTATCAAGCGGAGTACCATGCGAAGTCGCATGCTCATGTGCGTAGAAATATAGTAGATAAAATTTCGAATTATACATATTAGTTTATAATTTTCTAGGAGCGTAGATATATATTACGTTTACTCAAAAAGTGAATCACGGTGAATCATAAGGTCGTACATAAGAAGAAAGTAAACTGAACGCTGAGGGGAGCATTGCCAAAGATCGGGGCTCGGGACAACTCCATTGAAATCCATCAATGTCGGTGACCATAAGCTTGCCCGTTCGCACTCTCTCCACGGCACTGGTATGACTCAAATGCGTGAATCAATAGGACTTAAGGTTTTAGATGAGGCTTGGGTTTAGGTGAGGTAAACAAATATAAACATGAAGGCTTAGAACACAAAAACCCAAATGAGCAAATGCATAACACTATCCAAGTAGCCATAAAACACGCGGATGCACCACACCCCCAGACTTAGACTTAACAACATGGGTGTGTGCACCGCCTACTCCCAAATATAAATCTCAAACATATTTTTTCAATTAAACTTTTCATTCTTCTTTTTCTTTTCAAATCTTTTTCTTCTTTTCTTTTTCTTTCTTTAGCAATTTCAGCAAATGTTCAAAGATGCACATCCACATTTTCACATTGTACTTCCACAATCAACACCACCAATTTAAAATTTAAACAAAATGCTTGCATTTTGGGTGTGCGACTAGGATTGGAGTTTAGGCTTTGGTGAACAATAGTGGAGCTGAACCAAAAGAATGGGGTAGGCACAACTGGGCTAGCGAGGAAATGATGATAGGAATGGCACAAAGGCTCAACCGGGCCAAAATGATGGCCTATATCACATTCACGCAATTGACTAACCGTATACCCATGCTTCAAGAATCGCTTGGGGCAAGTTCTTAGCCACCGAGAAAGATAATCCTTTCTCCCGACTCGGGCAATACGAGGCTAACGAACGCCTACACACATTCCTATGCTACCGTCTGATTCACACCGGATTCACCAATTTTTGAGTGTAGTAAACAATATTTACGCTAATAGAAAAATATAAACTAAAAGCATAAAAAGAAATTGAATCTACACGAATTTCTATGTGAGACATGAGCACTCGACTAGGAGCACTACAGGAGTCAACAATTTACTGCGCCTCATAATCCTAAGCCAGCACAATGATTTTCCAAATCACACAAAAAGAAATGAGTTCAGCTCAAGACGTGCCAACAGCTAAGTGCACGCTCGAGTGGGTGTAGTGGTGTGCAATGCAATTGAACATAACTAAATATCTGAAATTAAAATACTTCTAGTATGCAAATGAGATGTGCACGTGTAGTGGGTAACATATAGCGGCTCTCCCCCAGACTAAATCTAAGCAATAGACATAAATGATGTAACCATGAAAATTGAAAATGAAGTCTAGGGAAAGAGATTACCCAATGCTCAGAAGTGAGCATACCAGAAGACGCGTGTAAGCTAAAATGAGCCGCAGCGTCTGCCATCCAGAAAAGATACCTGCAGGGGTCAGCTCCGCAGAAACAAAAGAAAATAGAAAACTGAAAAAAAAAATACTACTATCTAAACATGATTAGATGAAATAAAAATGCAGAAAAGAAAGATAACTACTGGGGTTATTGTCATCCCAGCACGACTTATTCAAAAACTAAAGGTTCTAGCTAATGGGCGTATGAAAAAGGAAATGAACAGGTAACTGTTCTAATACGCGTGTCGGTAGCGGGTACCGATACGGCGACATAACAGTTACTCCTCTACCCAAATAATAATAATACCTACATAACGCAGGTAGAGGAAACAGAAAGCAAGAAGAGGAGGAGATATCCTCACTCAACTCACCAAACACATCCTTGCCTAGCAAGGTGTCGTCAACAGGGAGGTGGCGGGAGGAAAAGGCAATGAGTGGAGCTTCCTCTACGGAGGGGCAATCAACCTCCTCACATAAGAGGATGCTCTCATCATTGACTTGGGCAATATGCACCAAATCCTCCTGGGGTACCTGTGAAGACTCAACCTGCACAGGCTCAGATGAGGAGGGGGGATCGAGAAATAAACAAGACGAAGAACATAAATAATCAAAAATTGGGGGAGTGGTCCCGGTCTCACTCCCATCAGGTTGGGTAAGTAAAATAATGTTTGCATTGTCATCAATGCTACAAGATTCGGCGGGATCAACAGTGGCCAAGCTAGAGATTTGGACTTCCTCCACCGGTGCTGAGGAAAACTCCTCTTCACCTGGAAGGTTGTCCTCCTCCATAGGAACAGGCATGACACTAAAGTCACCAGCCTCCTCTTGCGACACATCATCAACAATGTCGTCAGAGACGAGTGTAGTATGCATAACAGGGAGAGGAATAGTGCTCGGATAAAAGTCGAGCACCGATTCCTCACAAAGAATCGAATCCACTAGGGGTGGTGGATGCACTGGGAGAATAGGCTCAGCAATGTCGGTGCCCAGATCAGCCACATATCCGGTGACTGTGTCAACGCCATACCCTTCAAGATGTGAAGGTGGCAAAGACACAAAATCGGATGTTGAAGGTGTGCCGCCAGAGTTAGGATTCGGGACGATCCGGATATCCGGCTCGTCATCCTCATCCAATTGGCGATGAAAAGCAGCACAATCCTTCAGGGCATGATCTGTGCTCCGACAAAATTGGCACTGCCTAGTAGGCTTCTTTGTCACAGCGGGTGCTGAAGCCGAAAAGAAGTAAGACGGTAAAGGCTCAGCAGAGTAGCCATAAGACTTACGCACACCATATGGAGTATCAGACGAAGTCGATGCTCTATATGCTGGGCGAGAAGAATTATGCCCACCATTCTCCGTAGGGCATTCATCACTAGAGTGGGAGGTAGCTCCACAGCAACGGCAACGTATATTAAGATGTGCCCACATAGTGCGAAGATAAAACGATTCAAATAGAAAAACACTATTGTGCGAAATACCACACCTAACAAAAATTACTAAAGCAACCTAATTAAAACAGGAAAATGGAATAAAAAGAAATAAAACAAAGAAATGCAATTACAAATGGAAGGGCTTCTCTCTCAGGTTTTCCCTCTCCAGAAAACTCACACGACTGTGTTCCCCGGCAACGGCGCCAAAAACTTGATGGCGCAAATCTCAGCACACCGCTATAGGCGGTAGTAAGAATGCGGCACGAAACGGCAGTGTACCGATCGTTCAAGTAATATAAAATGGGAATGAATCCCCAAGTATCGATCTCAAAGGAACACAGTAAGGTGGAGCTATCTATCGAGGAAGGACTTGAGATCGAAGTCCTTTAGTCGGATGGATCGCGGAGGGGGGTTGATTTGGTTGTGGAAAATAAAGGAAAATATTACAACTACTCCTATGCAATGCCGCTATGCAATGCTTCGCTTGGCGGGATGGAGACTAGACAGGCCTTGAGCGCGCTGCGTCGCAAGGGCGGATGGACGAGTAGGCAAGCGGAATCGAACTGTGAAGGCCTTGAGCGCACTGCTTCGTTAGGCGAATAAATTACACGGGCCGCTATGCCACGCTTCGCTAGGCGGATGGATGAGAAGGCTAGCGGATGGAATGGTTCGCACCGGCGGAGTCAGAATGGATTACACGGGCCGCTATGCCATGCTTTGCTAGGCGGATGGACGAGTAGGCATACGGATGAGGGTCGCAAGCACCTCGTCGACAAGCACGCCACTAGCAATTGCTAGTGCGGCACACGAACACGATGGCGGAATGGAAAATGGATGGGGCGCACCTCATACACACATATAAACAAAAGATAATTTCAATAAGATGAAATAAGCATTACATAGCATGGTTTATGGTGCACATCATCAATAATATAGAGATTACAAACATTACATCACACAAAGAGAGAAAAAGGCAAGAGATACGACCGAATCCGGAGGCTCGTTGTAGATTCACGGTAGGAAGCACCGGGTTGTCAATCCGCGTCCTAGCTCGGTCCCAACTATCGTCCGGGGTAGAGAAGGCTGTCACTACCTTCCAAGGGACCCGTCTTCTCCAGCGTTTTACAATCCGGCCACGTCCGATGCGAAGAACTCCTTCCTTGGCGATGAAGATGAGCGTAGAATCTCCTCCTTGAAGCTCGTGGATGATGGAGGAGGCCTAGGGGGCGAAAAACCTGCGGAAGGGGCGGAACGACGGAGCTGGGCGGAAGAAATGCGGAAGATCCAACCTAATTCGCGAGCAGGAATATTTATAGGCGCTGGAATAAATAGTGCGCACGATCATTGGCGCACGACCAGTGGTCGTACGCGCTAGAATCCTGTGATCGTGCGCCTGCCTGGGTGGAGACTGCAATGCAAGAAATTTATAAAATACCATGTTCGCACGACCAGTGGCGCACGACCGGTGGTCGTGCGCACTATCGTAGGTGTTCGTGCGCACTGATCGAAACAGAACTCATAAAATTGATGTTAAGTGCGCACGAACAGCGGCGCACGACCGGTGGTCGTGCGCAATATCGTTGGTGGTCGTGCGCACTGTCCGAGACAGAACTCAAAAAATAGGGTTAAGTGCACACGATCAGCGGCGCACGACCAGTGGTCGTGCGCAATAGAAACAGTGATCGTGCACAGTGTTCCTGTACAGAATTGTACCGGGAACACCCGCACGACTCCTGTTCCAGCACAACCACGAATCCAGCCACTGAAAGTGGCACTTAACAATCCATGAAAACTACTAAAAATGAAGAACATGAAATAACACCAAAAACGGGCCTAGAGGTGCACTTAGCATGGAGTGTCAAATATGAGTGAAAACATGTCTAAAGTGAAGTGCATAGACTAGAAAATCGGCCCAGATGAGTCCATAAATGTGTATATATTTGGGACTCATCACCCATCTTCACGTCAACTCTAAATTATAGGCAATAAAGAAGGAAAAGCCAAAACATCGATCTGTCTGCTCTGCTCTACAAGCGGCGGCCAGTTCGGCACCATTTAGGGTTGTCGCTGAAGGAATGTTTGTTGGACATGTGTGTCACATCCCTTTGTTTGAGAATAACAAATCCCAAATTGTATTTGATCTTGTATTTTGTGTGTTTAGAGTATGCAGGAACTATAGGTGCAATACTCCATATGTATAAGACAGATTGGAGATGATTCTCTGGAATATGTGCTAACGCTCGCGTTAGTAATTAACGACTAGCGTTATCAACCGCTGAGAAGAAAACCGCTGAGACAAAACCGCTGAGACGAAACCGCTGAGACAAAACCGCTGAGAAGATTTGAAAGCTCTACCGCGCCGCATTAATCCTACCGCTGGTGCTAACAACTGCTGAGAAGGAATCCTGCGCTCGACGAACTGCATGCTGCGTTCGACGAACCAGATTGAGATTGACAAAATTCCGTTCGATGAACCAGACTGTGATCGACGAAATTCTGTTCGACGAACGAGATTGAGATCGACGAAATTCTGTTCGACGAACCAGATTGAGATCGACGAAATTCCGTTCGACGAACTGAGCCTGCGCTCAACGACATTGCGCCCGACAACTGCGTTCGACGAACATGAAGTTCGGTTCGACAAAATTGCTTCCGTTCGACGAAAGTTTGTTCTGTCATGATCCTGGCGGTTTGCACGATCCTGACAGTTACGGTTCTTCCGTTTGACGAAGCGTGCATTCGACGAAGGCGTGTTCGACGAAATCAGTCCCGTTCGACGAAATTGGTTCTGTTACGCTCCCGACTTTATGCACGATGTCAGCAACTGCCGTACACGATTCACTAACTCCGAGCGGTAGCCTTAATGCACGCGTTAGCTCCAGTGGTTATTTAAAGACATAATTTCGTTGTTGCTTTGAGGGGGCTAGAAGTATTATTGAAGCATCAATTCCAGAAATTTGGGAGAGCTTCCAGAAAGCATACTTGCGCCAAAACTCCATTATTGTTTATGCTACTGAAGAAGGATCTCCCACAAAAAGCTTAAGGAGAATTCTGGAGGAGGACTACATCACGCTACATCCGAAGGACGATCGCTTCGACCCCGCTTATACTACAACGATCCTTCATCTCCGACTTCAGAAGATCTCATATAGAGAGTTTTATTATTGTTATCTTTATTTTCATTCCATATTTTTTGTAATCGTTTAGTTAATTTGCCTTGTGTTGGCGACTAGGTCTGGGTAGGACTTAGAGGGGAATTCGCCTTGTGTTGGCGACTAGTTCTAGGTGATTAGATCTAGGGGGCTCGAGGCCATATCCGGGGAAGGATTGGCTAGAGCGGCTTGAGGCCTTATCCGGGGAAGGATAGGTTAAAGCCAACCGGTTTGTGGGGATACAAGTCGGATAGAAAAGGAAAATATATTTACATTTGTACGCCTCCGTTTTCTAGCGATATTGAAATCAAATTTATGTAAACACTTTTTTCATATAATACAATCATGTCTCTTTTTGTGTTTACTTGATTTCTATCTTTTGGCATTATCTCTACTATATTGGTTACAAAGTTTTCAATTTATATCACTTTATCTAAATTGTGTATTTCAATCTCTTTCATCATAAAATAATTTAGCACTTGTTTCTAAATCTTAAATTGCAAATTACAATATTCTCTTTCTTTAACTAAATTGTTATTTTGCCTTCTCCTATTATAAAACAATTAAGTAATTTTCACATCATTTTTAAGAAGAATTTTATTCCCTTATTCACCCCCCCTCTAAGGGCGCCGTAAGATCCAACACGTGGTATCAGATGTAGGTTATTCCAATACGGCTTCACAACCGGGAATAATGGCGCTTCATGATCTCGCATCTTCTAGAGGGGATACTTTTTATGAAAATGAAAAATCATTATGTCCACCATTATTTATGGGTGAAAATTATAATGGGTGAAAAATTCTTATGGAAAAATTTCTTAAATCTTTGGATATTAAAGTATGGAATATTACAATTACAATGCCCCCAAGTATTTTGAATAACAATGAAATGTTTTTAAATGTCAAATCTATGAATAGTCTATATTGTGCTCTAGATCAAAATATTTTCAAACTTATTTATACGCTCCTACTGCTTTTGAAGTTTGAAAATTTCTTGAGAATACTTATAGTCTTCCTTCCACAGATGATGAACAAGTGGAATTCCTTATGGATCCAAGAGAAGAAATCGATGAGGACTCATTCTTGGAGGAAGATCAATCATAGAGAGAAACAATATTGGACTCATTTTTTGGCAACAAATCAAGCAAAAGAGAAGACAAAAATTCAACTATGGAAGAGGAATGCGAAGAAGATGTCAAAGGAACCCTTGGTTCAAATCTTGTCTCATCCCATAGCAATGTAAGAAAATAAAAAACTTCTCTTTTTGTAACAAATTCTATTTCTACATCTCGTATGCTTAAAATTGCTAAACGTAAAATTTTAAAGTTGAAAATTACTAATTCCAAATTACGTTTAGAAAATAAATCTTTAAAAACAAACGATAAAGTAGAATCAAATATTGATGTGTTAAATTCACTTTCATGCTCTTTAGTTGAAGTTCCTACTCCTTGTTTAGATTGCAGTCTATTAAAAGAAAAATTCAAGGATATTGAAAAAGGGCTCTTAGTTTCTAAAAAGCATAATGAAAAATTGATAATTGAAAATTATGCTTTAACTTGTAAGTTAAGACAATTAAAATCTTTTGTTGAAAAAGTTCTAATTTCTAGTAATGACTTTCATCATAAGATTTTGAATAACAAAGATAAATTAACTTACAAAATCATTTCTAAAAGAGACCATTTTCATACATCAACTCAAAAGGAGTTTAGTTTCAAAAAGAACTATGACCCTCACAAAATTCTTAAGAGTCACTATTATAAGTCTTAATATATTTTCAATCATGACTCAAATTTAAAAACTCCTTTACATGAAAATCAAACTACAAAATATTATCCTTCATATTATAAGAGAATGTCTATAAGAAAGAGTGGAAATGAAAATCATGAAAATAATAATCAATCTTTTAAAATATATTGTAACCCACTCTTTCAACAATCACTTTAAAGGCAATCACTCTTATAAACTTTCAAAGAATCCATGTAATAAAATTCATTATGATTATCAACATCAATCTATTTTGAAAAATAATTTGAATAAACGTAAATCATAAATGAATTATTTTTCAAACAAATATAATCATATAAATATGTCACATAATCATAATATGAATTTAAAAGATAAACAACCAGGGTATGAATGGAGACCCTTAAAGAAAAATGACACATCAACTTTAATTAAAAGGGCTCATTTATCCTTGTCTCCTAAAAAATCATCATGTCATATTTGGGTACCCAAAGGAACCATTACACATGGTCAACTTTGGATACCTAAATCTCTTATCATTTAGTATCTTTCAAATGCATGAAGTAGAAACTACAAAAAAAATGAAATATCATTACTCTACTTCATGATATGCTTAATGTCTTTTTTTCTTCTTCTGTTTTTTTTTGAACAAACATGCTATGATCTCTTTATATATCATGAAATATGACTTTCACATATTAAGCCTAATGTTTAACAAATCAAATTAAATTAAATTGAACATAAAGTCATATGAGTTTAAAAAGTGATCTATCTCTCATCTTTGTTGTTTTTTTATCCTTTTAAATCCTTTACTCATAAATGTCTTGAATTATCATCATAAATTGAATATTGAAATTATTATCAAGACTAATGAAATTATTTTAATGAATGGATTTAAATGGTTTATTAAAGGGCTTAAACTAAAAATTAAAATGCGCAATGTTTTATTTTATTCTTTTCTATTTTAGTTTTCTGCATATGATAGCCCTTATAATGAAGAATATTATCTAGAAAAATTGAAAGCAAAAATTCATCTAAACGCATGTTTTATCTTTCAAAAATACGAGTTTACAATCAAAACTTCAAACAGCCATATCTTTTGATACGCTCATCCGATTTTCGCGTTTAATATATTTTCAAAAAGAGCACAGAAATCTCCATCCAGCGGCGAACTAGACTTGCCCATTTGAGTTCGTTTGGTGCTGTCAATTTGCCCAATTTCAACTCCATTTTAAAAGCTATCTTAGTTTGCTTGATTCAGAAATTTATGTGTTTATGGATTTTTCATCACATGATATCTTTAGTATAATTGTGTGATGTGTGTCACCATTGTTTGCATGCAATTTAGACCTTAGAATCATCTTGTATCATTAAGATCAAATCAAAAGTTTAATCATTTCATTCTAGGTCTTAAGAAAATTAATTTGAAAACTTCTAATATAACATGCAACATTATCTCCATTAATCCTATGTAATAACATTGCATTCAAACTCATCATCCTAGCATCACTTCTTGGTCTATGCTTATATATTTATGCTAGGTATAATATTTACAATGTTATTCAAATTTCATGATAACTATGTGATTTTGAATTCATAATAGAATACCAAAATTCCAAGCAAACACATAGTTTATGGATTAATCATTAGAATATATATGAATTGTGTCATGAATCATATATTTTCATGCAAAACCAAAGATCAATAAATTCAATTATTAAATGCAATATTATTATAAAATTCAAAATGTTATATTTGTGATCTTTGTCTTTGATATGATTGCATGATCATCATGCTGTAGACTTACAAATTAAACTTGCTCATTCAAAAGAAAATCATCAAATCATAATTGTCATAAGTCTAGAAGGAATAGAATTCACATACATCATGATGATCTAACATATATTCTATGCAAAATTCTCTATAATCATAATTCATAATTCATGTTCTATCAAGAAATATCTCAAATCAATGATGTCTATCACCTATAGGAATTATGAATCTAATGATAAAAATATGAATATTGTTTTCTTTACATTATTTGATGTATTGATATGCTTTGCTGGCGAATGCATGTATCTCTCATATTTGTAGACTCTAGAATCAACTTTGTAAAGAAAGTATAAATCAAACTTAATCATCACTCTATTCTAGATCTATAATTTGAAATTTTATTTTGGAATACATGCAATATTAATATTAATCTTATGACATGACATTAAACCCAAAACTCATCATACTAGCTTTATCACTTATTGAATATTAGTAATTGTGCTAGTTATCTCATATCGTCATCTCATAAAAGTAGAAAAACTATGTGGTAATATATAACTCATCACATTAAACAAAACACAGTTTATAAATCAACCATAGTCTAAAAGCATAGGTTGTCCAAAGATTATTCACCTATGACTTCATATCTCACAATAGCGGGGGCGTATGATTGGATGCATTAGAGTCCTAACCTCTAAAACATGTCTTGTCCATAATCGGGGAGGGTTCCAGTGGGGCCTTGCGAGGCACTGGGGGGAAATAGTGCTAGGTTGAGCGTTCTCTAGTGTGTGCATATGGGATTAACATCCCAACCTACGACATGTGTGCAGCTCCTCATGCCCATCCGTCACTTAGTATGGGGCTAGGGTGTAGACATTTAGTCGGGGTAGTTTTTAATCTTAGGACATACTTATATTACTCTTTGCATGATCATTTTATTTACTTATCGCTTAAATCATGCATATTTTGGGTTGTTCAATAAAAAGTCCTCTTGTGTTTGCATAATCTATCTTTTTGAGCTTAAATGTTTTTGTAAAACACATGTATTTGAAAAAGCTAAAGTTTTATGCAAATTTGAGCAATCAAGACATCTCCAAAAATTACAAAATTTCTGCATAAGACTACTCTAAGGACACTTAATAAATATAAAAAATCAGATTTTTAAAATTCTCAAAAAATCGTGTACTATTTCCAGCGTTAGCCCTAACGCTGGCGTTAGCGTTGGTGTTGGAATTTTCTGATTTTTAAAATTTCTAAAATCCTTACAAATATGTTAGTTTATATTTACTAATTTGTTTTTGAATTTCTGACATTTATTATCTTTGTTTAATTTATATTTTAGAAAATCAACTACAAAAATTCAAAATTCAAAAATACAAAAATATGTTCTTGAGATTTGTGTTTTATTCGTATTATGAAAAATCAACTACAAAAGTTCAAAATTCAAAAAATACAAAAATATGTGTTTGTGATTTTCTGTTTTTTATCTCATTAAAAATGATAAAACAAAAAAAACTGTGTAATCTTCATTGCTAATATCAAGCATGAATGAATTCTATTATTTAGAATTATTTACAATGTTAAAATTTATTCCTTCAAATTACTATGAACATTGTTTTGTTTATCATGCTTTGATATATCTATTTAAAGTGCATCAATTGTATTGAAAAATATGTGTAGAACCAAGCTTAGCATGCCTCTAAGTATGAGTAAATGTATTATGATTGATAATGATACCTTTCACTCACTTATTTTGGTAATCAACATGTGTGTTTAAATCTAAAAATGCTTGCTTGTGTATTGTATTTGTACAATGAATTAAAACTTGCATAAGTTTATTATCTACACTACATTTGAATTGCACTTAAAAATTAAGAAAAGTGGTTAAAAAAAATTTATGTTGGGTTTGCAAAACAAGTGTATTCGGAGAATGTTGTCTCACAAAAGTGAACAAAAATAGACAAATATAACTCCACCAAGCACTACTTGAACCTCCTGATAAGTCTTCATAAGCATTGTGAGGTTGAGCACCTTGGAAAGAATAGTAAAGTGTCTTGTGCAAACCTTGGTTATTACACCACATTGTTAAAAATTATGTGCATTAAAAGTGTGTGCAAGTAATTTACTTGTGTTTTATTGTGCACTTTACTTTACATATGTCTTGTATTTTGTCGATTTAAATCAATTGTTAACATTGCCCAAAATACACTTATGTGCACATCATTATCTTTCATAACACTTCTTCTCATGAGTATTGGATTCTAATGCTTTATCTATACTACTCTTTATATAAGAAGTGCACTAGATAACCTAGCATGATCTCTACAATGTTTTGGTATCTCTTAAACTTAAAATTAAGTAACATTGTAGTATAATCTCTCTTTGATATGTTCATTTCATGCTTGGTATCTTTATTAAAAACTTTGAGATTTCAAAAAGGTTAAAACATCTTTCAATTTTGAACTAAAACTCATATTTTTACTTATGCTTTTTCATGCTTACAAAAAGATGTTTCTTATTATCTTCCGCTTGCTTACAACTCTTATCTTTTTATTTGAAATCTCTTATATATACTATGCTTAAAATCTTTATCATTATCTATATTACAAAAGCTCGATCATGCTTTATCATTTATAAGAAATGCCTTCTTAATACCCCCACCCTACCTTTCTTTTGATAATACCAAAAGGGGGAGATTAATTGCAAAAATCAATATAGGAGAAATATAGAAGAATACGGGGAGACTAATTCATGTAATCGATCATTTAGGGGGAGTAAAACATAAATTGCATTTATGTAGGGGGCATTAAGATAGGGGGAGTATGCACATTATCATGCATTTTCATGCATTTCAAATACTATAGTTGCACTTTGATGATTTTTTACTAAGAGGATTTGTTATTATCAAAAGGGGGAGATTGTTGGATATGTGTGTCACATCCCTTTGTTTGAGAATAACAAATCCCAAATTGTATTTCATCTTGTATTTTGTGTGTTTAGAGTATGCAGGAACTTTAAGTGCAATACTCCATATGTATAAAATAGATTGGAGATGATTCTCTGGAATATGTGCTAACGCTCGCGTTAGTAATTAACGCCCAACGTTATCAACCGCTGAGAAGAAAACCGCTGAGACGAAACCGCTGAGAAGATCTGAAAGCTCTACCGCACCGCGTTAATCCTACCGCTGGCGCTAACAACCGCTGAGAAGGAATCATGTGCTCGATGGACTGCATGCTGCGTTCGACGAACCAGATTGAGGTGGATGAAATTCCGTTCGACGAACCAGATTGAGATCGACGAAATTCCGTTCGACGAACTAGATTGAGATCGACGAAATTCCGTTCGACGAACCAGATTGAGATCGACGAAATTCTGTTCGACGAACTGAGCCTGCGCTCGACGACATTGCCCGACAACTGCGTTCGACGAACTTGAAGTTCCGTTCGACGAAATTGCTTCCGTTCGACGAAAGTTTGTTCTGTCACGATCCCGACGGTTTGCACGATCCTGACGGTTGCGGTTCTTCCGTTCGACGAAGCGTGCGTTCGACGAAGGCGTGTTCGACGAAATCAGTCCCGTTCGACGAAATTGGTTCTGTCACGCTTCCGACTTTATGCACGATGTCAGCAACTGCCGTACACGATTCACTAACGCCGGGCGGTAGCCTTAACGCACACGTTAGCTCCAGTGGTTATTTAAAGACATAATTTTGTTGTTGCTTTGAGGGGGCTGGAAGTATTATTGAAGCATCAATTCCAGAAATTTGAGAGAGCTTCCAGAAAGCATACTTGCGCCAAAAATCCATTATTATTTATGCTACCGAAGAAGGATCTCCCACAAAAAGCTTAAGGAGAATTCTGGAGGAGGACTACGTCACGGTACATCCGAAGGACGATCGCTTCGACCTCGCTTATATTACATCGATCCTTCATCTTCGACTTCAGAAGATCTCATATAGGGAGTTTTATTATTGTTATCTTTATTTTCATTCCATACTTTTTGTAATCGTTTAGTTAATTCGCCTTGTGTTGGCGACTAGGTCTGGGTAGGACATAGGGGGAATTCGCCTTGTGTTGACGACTAGTTCTAAGTGATTAGATCTAGGGGGATCGAGGCCATATCCAGGGAAAGATTGGCTAGAGCGGCTTGAGGCCTTATCCGGGGAAGGATAGGCTAAAGCCAACCGGTTTGTGGGGATACAAGTCAGTATAGAAAAGTAAAAGATATTTACCTTTGTACGCCTCTGATTTCTAGCGATATTATAGGCAATAAAGAAGGAAAAGCCAAAACATCGATCTGTCCGCTCTGCTCTACAAGCGACGGCCAATCCGGCATTATTTAGGGGGGATACTGATTTCTAGGAAAAGATCTTCACGTCAACTCTAAATTATAGGCAATAAAGAAGGAAAAGCCAATACATCGATCTGTCCGCTCTGCTCTACAAGCGGCGGCCAATTCAGCATTATTTAGGATTGACGCTGAAGGAATGTCCTATATTCTCATCAACTCTAAATTATAGGCAATAAAGAAGGAAACACCAAAACATCTATATGTTCGCTCTGCTCTACAAGCGGAGGCCAGTTCGGCACCATTTAGGGTTGACGTTGAAGGAATGCCCATCTTCGCGTCAACTCTAAATTATAGGCAATAAAGAAGGAAAAGCCATAACATCGATTTGTCCGCTTTGCTCTACAAGCGGCGACCAGTTCGACACTATTTAGGGTTGATGCTGAAGGAATGTCCCATCTTCACGTTAACTCTAAATTATAGGCAATAAAGAAGGAAAAGCCAAAACATCGATCTGTCCGCTCTGCTCTACAAGCGGCGGCCAGTTCGACACCATTTAGGATTGACGCTGAAGGAATGTCCCATCTTCACGTCAACTATAAATTATGGACAATAAAAAAGGAAAACCAAAACATTGATCTGTCCGCTCTGCTCTACAAGCGGCATCCAGTTCGACACTATTTAGGGTTGACTCTGAAGGAATGTTCCATCTTCACGTCAACTCAAAATTATAGGCAATACTGAAAATAAAGTACAGTAATGAAGCGCAGTAACCAAAATACTGAAATAATGCCAAACATCGATCTGCCCGCTCTGCTCTACAAGCGGCGACCAGTTCGACACTATTTAGGGTTGACTCTGAAGGAGTGTCCCATCATCACGTCAACTCAAAATTATAGGCAATACTAAAAATAAAGTACAGTAATGAAGTGCAATAACCAAAATACTAAAATAATGCCAAACATCGATCTGTCTGCTCTGCTCTACAAGCGGCGACCAGTTCGATACTATTTAGGGTTGACTCTGAAGGAATGTCCCATCTTCACGTCAACTCTAAATTATAGGCAATACATAAATAAAGTACAGTAATTGAAATACTGAAATAGAGTGCAGTAACTGAATTGGACCAGTACGAGACTGGAGTAAAACTGAAAGGAAACTGAATGGAAGATACTGAAACTGAAGGGAGCGGGACCAGTATGAGACTGGAGTAATAAAAGGAATAACCGAAAGCAGTAAATGCAGGACCAGTACGAGACTGGAGTACAAAAAGGAATAACCGAAAGCAGTAAATGCAGGACCAGTACGAGACTGGAGTATAAGAAAGAGCAATAGAATAAAAAAAGGTTAGTAGTCCATCACTCCATAATCAGGAGGCTTCAATTCCATATCCGTTCATAGGAGGAAAGTTCTGTTCCATCTCCGTTCTTAGGAGGCTTCTCCATTCCAAGGAGGCAAGTTCTGTTCTATCTCCGTTCATGGGAGTCTCTTCCAAGTTCTGTCTTTTGTTATAGTCCGACCTTGGGTTTTAATTGCAAACTTTAAGCATGGCTTAAGCGGACTTGAGGAACGATGTTATGAATTTCTTAAAACCTCAGAAGAGGCGATTCCCAATGTCCGAGCATTATTCTAATCGCAGCTCGTTGAGTTATTATTTCATTTTAAGATCATTAGAATAGAAACCCATATCCGATGACCATCCAATTTTTATCCTAGGCTGATAACATCCATAAAGAGCTATCATAAATTTTCCAAGGCCTTTTGAGTTATAAATAGTATTTGCTAATTTATTTAGGCTCTCATAACTGCCAAATAAATTCCCAAATAAAGCAAGAGTTGATGGAAAAAATCCAAAAACTTATGCAGAGGTTGTATTAAGCTCAACTTGATATTATATAAGAATCACAGCTATTGGGATCATAAAAATCTCCCCCTAGAATTTTTACAAGTAAAGAACATAGCTTGATTAAATCATTATATTGTCATGAATCCTTCTAACAAATCTCAAATAATTACCACAGGTGCACATAGGCTCTGGGAACATCCCATATTTATATCATAATTTTTTGATTTGATCTAATCTAATCCCTCTGATAATTCAAAAACCCAAAATATTGCGGTATTTTAATTATTCAAAATACTAAAACATGATATAAAAATCTGAAATTTTTACTGGAGATACCCTCACTGATATGCACGACTTTCATGCTCACCACTTTTCCATTAGGGCATTCTTTTACCGTCCAGAAAATCGAATATACTTTTTAGACTATAATATTATAAATTTTATAAATATAAAATTTTTGTTAAAAAAACATCTCCTCCCGCTGCCTGTACCAAGCCGCTGCTTTACGGGCTTCCGCCGCTGCTGGCCGGCCGCCGGCCGGCCATGGCTCTGCCACCGGCCGACTCCTAGGGGGCGGGCGCTCCCTCCGGAGGTGGTCTGGTGGCCTTCCGCCGCCGGCCACCGTCGGAGTTGTTTACCTTCCCATTTCGGACGGAGGAGAGGTGGGAGGTGGCGGCGGCGCTCCGGCCGCCGGAGCTCGCATGCGAGGCATCGGAAATTTATGGATGGATGAGGGGAGGAGATCGCATCCTGTTTGGTGTCCTCCGGAAGCCCTCCGGTGATGTAGTCATGGGAGGGTGGTGGAGGTGGTGGTGGAGCTGGGAGCTTCTTCTCCCGCGCCGGCAGGGGGTCGAGGTGGTGGGGCTGATCTTGGCTCGTCTGGGAGGGTGGATCTTCTGGAGGTAGTTGTGTGTCCCTTGAAGCATGGGTTGGGGCTTGTTTTATAGCCCACCCGAGCCCCTCCCCTCCCTCCCTTCTATCTCTCTCTCTCTCTTACCCGAGTAAACTCCAGGCCACCATGGTTGGGTGGAGGGTGGCTGATGGCAGCACCTGATTGGGTGTTTGTACCTCTTGGGTTAGTGGCATGGGTTAGGCTCCCAAAATATCCAAGGCCACCACCTTGGTTTTAGGCTAAATAGAGATTAGTGATGGTTTAGGCTAAGCTTGAGCTAGCTTGCATCAAACCACCAGCTGCCCAAGGATTAAGGTCCTTGGAAATCAGATGGGGAGGGTCGGGTTAGGCTAGGCTTGGGAGAGGGAGAGAGGTTTGGGATTTTAGCCTTGGATATCCAAGCCAAAAAATATCTAATCCCACTACTTTGATGCCTTGGGGTTGCTATTAGCCAACCAAATGATAGCATGCATGGAGATTTTAGTGGAGTTGATGGGTGAGAAGAGTTTCAAAATCCAAAAGAAATTCACCTCTTATAAGAGGGTTGACCAAGTCAACCCTAAGAGGGTCCCCCGTGTGGGTCAAAATCATTATGGGTTCGAGTCGTCGAGTGTCGAGTCAACGTTTGATGTGACGGGGTCAAAATCAAGTGTTTACATATCTCGAGATTCTTATAATTTTACGAACGTTTATTTTTATTTACTTGACTAAACGACGTCGGAATTGAGCGAAATGAATTCTATTGCACTCGTATCGACCATACGAGTTTAACGCAACTAACAGAATTCAATTCGGAGCTCACTAGCTCGACATTTGTAAATGGCGTTGTTGCGACGCACGAGGTTACTCAAAATAGTCGTTTTCTCCAAACGACCTCGGATTGAAACGAAACGAGTTCCGTTGCACTCGTACCGACCATACGAGTCCAACGCAACTGACGGAAGTCGACTAGGAGCACGTATGCTCACTATACTTAAACAACGTCTTCTTAACGCGTTACGGTACTCAAAACGGTCACTTTCACCAAATGACCTCGGATTGGAATGAAACGAATTCCGTTGCACTCGTATTGACAATATGAGTCTAATGCAACTGGCGGAAGTCGATTAGGAGCACGTACGCTCACTATACTAAAAAAGCGTCGTCTTGACGTGCTACGGTACTCAAAACGATCACTTTCACCAAATGACCTCGGATTGGAACGAAACGAGTTCCGTTGCACTCGTATTGACCATACGAGTCTAATGCAACTGACGGAAGTCGATTAGGAGCATGTATGCTCACTATACTAAAACATCGTCGTCTTGACGCGCTACGGTACTCAAAATGGTCACTTTCACCAAATGACCTCGGATTGGAACGAAACGGGTTCCGTTGCACTCGTACCGATCATACGAGTCTAACGCAACTGACGGAAGTCGATTAGGAGCACGTATGCTCACTATATTATAACAGCGTCGTCTTGACGCGCTACAATACTCAAAACGATCACTTTCACCAAATGACCTCGGATTGGAACGAAACGAGATCCATTGCACTCGTACCGACCATACGAGTCTAATACAACTGACGGAAGTCAATTCAGAGCACGTATGCTCACTACACTACTTAAGCGTTGTGGCAATGCACAATGTTACCCAAAATAATTATTTCTCCAAATGACCGCCATTAGGTGGCGAAGGTCGGGTCGTGGTTGTCCTATGACCCGGTCTATGCTCCTCGAAGGGTTCAATCGAACCGGCTAGACCCTATTTCAAATTTGGGATGTTACAAAATCGGCGGATTAATCATTGTTGTTCGTTTAGAAACAGGGAATGCAACATGTTTTATTTTTTCGACCTAAACAATCCCTGGCTTCTCATCTCGAGAACCGCGACAAACCCTTCCCCCCCGACCTTCTCTTCACTGGACAACACGGCACCCCGACGGCGCCGGCGGCGAGCTTCAATGGCTCTTGTTCTCGCTTCAGATCCTCTATTAGCTGGTAAGACTACATCTCTATGCCTTATTTCCTTTCAAACTAGGGTTAGATCTTAGCAAACCTTCTTTCCTATAGACGCCATAGCCTCAACGAAAAAAGAAGAAGTAAAAAGGGTTGCCCGAAAAAACTTGCGGTTTGTCAGCAATGATGCTCAGGCCCTTTTTTGAAAAAAGCAAGAAGAAACAAGTGATTTATGAGCAGGGCTTCGTCATGGAACCGCTCAAGTGGAGCAACCCGTATGTAGCGCAAATCAACAAACAGGGTTGGGGATCTTTCTGCAAGCCCCGAACTGAGGCTATCCTACCATGGGTGTACGAGTTCTACTCTAATGCCAGGTTTCAGAAGCACGACATCACCATGGTCAGGGGAAAGGAAATCAATTTTTCGGCAAGATATTTGAACGAATTTTTCGAAATGAGGAATAAAGGCATTGATGAGTATTCCGTTTTGAAAGCAACCCTTTCTCCGGATGACATCGCCACGGTATTGTGTGTTAGCAAGGACGATCCATGGGCAAATCTTACCAAGCATGTTTTCAAAGCCGCGAGTTTTACAAGGGAGGCTAAGGTTTGGTTGTTATTCATAAATTCAAGCCTCTTACCAACCAAAAACCCCAATAACGTATCTTTAGATCGAGCACTACTGATCTACTGCATTATACAAGGAAACCCAATCAATGTCGGGAGAATAATCTGTGAGCAAATTAGAGCAAAGGCAGCCTCCGAGAAGGGGAATCAATTATGGTTTACTACCTTAATCACTGAGCTCTGCCAATACTTGGGAGTAAGCATGAGAGATGTGGATTTAGTCACCACAGTTTCACATCACATTACTCAAAATGTTGTCACGTCGAATATCAAAGTATTGGATGACCCCAAAATTCCTCCAAAGCATGAAGTTGGAGCCTCCTCAAGCAAACGACCAAAGACCCGTGAAAACTCTTCCCAGCACCCAACAGGTATGGATATTTCTTTCGCAATGTTACAATACATGAAGGAACACCAACGGAATCATCACTTGGTGGTCGAAGCACGGCTGCTAACTATTTTGCGAAATCAACAACTACTTCTTCGGCATAGCCTTCTTCCAGTGGGAAATCAAAGTTTGCCATTCTTAAAGCCGTTCGATGATAACGGATATCTGCTAAACTCCAGAGGTAAACATGTGGATCCCTCACTTCCCGAAGCAAATGTTGATGACTCCAGTGATGATACGGAGGATGCTTATGTGTTCAATGATGACGATGAGGAAGACGAGGACCAAGGTGGGGAAGATCACGCGGATGACGTCACAGACAGTGCTGAAGATGATTAGTGTTTTAAACAAACAATTTTTTCTTTTATCTTAACTTTAAAAAGCTTGATGTTCTAAATTGCATATGGACAAACAATTATCTACTGTTGCTTGAATTTCATTTTGTGCTACTTTCTAAAATGACTTCGTGCCTGATGCTTATTATTATTATTGGAAAACTTATTAGTTAGCAATTATTTGACTTGCTTGTAGGTGATAACTCCTAAGGGAGATATCTCTCTTGATATATTATTCTTATTTTTGTTGATTGCAGAGAAAAGTTCAACATTGTCAAGCACATGCTGACTATCTTCTTTTGATTTATCAGGGGAGCCCTCTATTTATGAACTCAATTTAAGGATTTACTTCAAAAACTCTATGGCATATTTCGTGATACAAAATAACACCTCTTCATATTTTGTGCCTGTATTTAATCCTTTGCTAGAGACTAGCATTGCTCTGAGTGTGGGGGGGGGGGGGGGGGGGGGATATCTTCCACCATTTGGATGATGAACATGCTAATTAAATCTGAGGAACTTCACTCTTGTAACTGTTGATTCAAAAACTATTCTAGAAATTCAAATTAATTTGATTGGTAGGCTAGTTAATCCTAAAAGTTCAGGTTATGACTTTGAAGTTAGTAAGATGTTTTAAAGCTCTCTTAAGAATTCCATTTATGCACCTTATTCCTTAAAAGAGTTTGCTTTCTTTAAAATTAATTTGAATTGCTTCTGAACTTAATAGTGAAAGGATGAGCAAGAACTGAGTCAATGATGTAAGCCAAGACATTGAGATTAGGCAGTCAATTGGTAAAAATGATTAAGGCCATCTTTGGATTAGTTCACAACACAAATCCTACAATTATCCATCATTCCTTGAGCTTGAACTTTTGATACTATTTGACCAGGCATTGTTTTCTCTATAATTTTACTAGTTATTTCTTAGTTAACTTTCTAGCTTTTGGGGTTTAAAAAAGGAGAAAAAGAGAAGAGAATGTGTGTCATAGTGATATGTGGCCTAAGTATGCGTACACCTACTTGGAATGATCCCAACTATGATCATAAATAAAAAAGAAAAGAAAAAAATGTATAATGACATAGTGATATGTGGCCTAAGTATGTGTACACCTACTTGGAATGATCCCAACTATGGACTAAAAAATGATGATTAAAAAGCCTCAAGGTATGGAAAGTTATTAAGAATATTAACTAGGGAAATATTATTCAACTATCAAAATTTCACCATAAATTCCTAGTCAAGCCCAAGTCAATCCTAATTCTGGCCCTATGATTTTCTATCAATTGACCCACCAAACTCTTGTGGAGGTCATATCAAAGTTTCAGCATATTCTCATTTCTTTTTTTCTTTTGATGATGAAGTTTTGAGAAATAAGTTTTAGGGGAGTAAATAATTTTAAGGAATAACACACACTACAGTAGAGATCTTAAAAGAGCTTTATCCTTTATCGAACTAATGAATTTGTGAATGTTTGAAAGTTTAAGGATTGAAAAGTTTATTAATTATTAATGCGAATCTCTTGAGTAAGTTCGGAGTTGATGGTATTCAAAATAAGGTGAATCAGATTGTTGTTTGTTCATTCATCTATTTTTCAATGATCTTTGCTAGGGACTAGCAAAAAACTAAGTGTGGGGGTATGATAACTTCCCAGAAGAAGTTATTTTGGCATCACATTCTTATCAGTATATGATCATAATTCATATAATATTGATTAGAAATTTGCAAAATGATATATATTTAAATGTTTGAAGTTAATTCTCACTTTTAGTGATTTTATGTTAGGAAAGGAGGAAACTCTCATTAATTATGAATGATGAAGTTATTGCCAAGGCTAAGAAGAGTATTCAAGAGGGTGTCAACTTGCCAAATGCGGAATTCTGAAGAAAAATCCCGAAATAAAAATTGTTGCAACAAATCTGAATTTTGTTACAACAAAGCTGGTTGTTACAGATTTTTAGAAATTCAAATTATTTCAAAATTGGGCAGTTACAATCTTAAGAGGAGGCATTCATTCAGCAAATTAAGACCAGCAATTAAGGCACGCCAAGGAAAAAATCTACCATATAATCCCACCACGTTGGAAGGAAGGATATACAAAAAAGAGGAGAGGAAATTAAGGAGGGATTTTTTTCGGCCAAGAGAGAGAGAAGGGGGCAGCATCTTGCTAATTCCAGGAAATTAAGGGAGGAATTCTGAATTCTTCAAATATGTATTGTAATATCTTTCTAGTTTTGTGTTTCTTCTTCTCCATTATGAACTAAATCTCTCAAGTCTTGTATGATGAGAGTATGTCGATTTTTGTGATGAAAATTACTTTTAATCTTATTGATTGTTAACAGATTATCTTTTTTGAATTATGAATTGATTGTGGAACTCTTGATTTATGAATTTTTTGCTCTTTATCATTTCGAGAATCAAGAGACGAGAAACGTATTTTGAATTAGAATTCTATTTACTTGCATCACAAGAATCGAGAGAGGAGTGGTGTTAATCTTTAATCAAAGTTCCTTTTATTTCACTAACACTTCAAGAATCGAGAGAGGAGGAGTGTGAGTTTCATAATCCTAATTTAGTATAGGAGAGAGAAAGAGATTTCCTCTTCTCGCTAAGTGACTACGGTTGTTATTTTGCACAATATTCTCAAATTCATTTACGTTAGAGATAAGTAGAGGAATTAGAATATTGAGACTTTCAATATCGACAGATTAGGATTTCTCCGATTAAAATTGTTACAAGATAATTTGTAAAACATTCACATAAGATAAATCATAAAAATTCATCACAATAATCGTCGGAAATCGGAATACAAGACTGCTTTCCTCAACTGATTTTAAACAAATATTATTATTTCTAGTAAAAGTAATCTAGTTTTTCAATCTTTATTTTAATGTTGCTTAATTTTATAAAAACTCAACCATTTTGATCCGCTTGAATTTAAAGAAACAGTTTAGCTAGTACTTGCGAGCACTAAATTTATCACCTCTCCGAGGGAACGATCTCACTCACACTTTATTACTTGATCGGCATAATACTTGCGTTTATAGCTCTATTTTGCGCGCATCAACTACCTCGCATTATGGTTCCCATCAGTCGGTGCAAACCACTGAACTACATAGCCTTCATGAGCATGCCACACATATGTGCCACCGTCAGAACTCTTTTTCTTGCCACAAATATGCAGCCACCCAAGTCCAATCAGCCAAATGTTATAAGATTCTTACGCAACTTGGGCAGCAGATGCAGCCTCTCAAACCTGCGCACCACCTCATTATGCATTAGTATGTCCACCGCCCATGTGCATGTGACCTAACAACCTGAGTCGTCACCCAAATAGATTGATCAGATCATCACCTCCAGAGAATTAAACAATGACACATCCAGGCATATGTGCTGCGATGCTCCAGAATCCAATATCCAGTCGTTGTCAGAGTCGTCATGACTCTCAGTAGTTGTATAAAGATATTCACTCTCATATCTAGCACCGCCACACTCACATCCTAGATGTCTTCAAAACACTATACACGCAATAAGCATTTTCTCCTTATGTGTCTGCTCTGTCTATAGTGGTAACAAACAACTCCCTTCTTCGCCGCCGACCGAGCCCGTGCACCCCTCGATCCCCTATCAAATGTTCCCCCATCCATCTACTGCCAAAATATTCTCACCCCTAGGAGTGAGTTCCTTCAGCATCTGACCGAACAGTAATGCTGATGTGACCTCCTCTAGCCCCCCTGTATCCTTCCCATACTTGAGTGGGGTCACCATGTGTTTAAAGATGACATGAACGAGGTAAGAAGTAATAGAGTCATATCTTCTTCTTCCATCTTTGTACCAACCACATGCAATTGTTTTAGATGATCGTTAAACACATTAAAGTGCTCATGCAGGTTTCCACCCTCCTACATCTTCAGCCTATACAATCTTTGTTTCAACAGCAACCTTGTGGTCAACGACTTGGCCATATATAATCTCTCAGTTTTCTCTCAAAGCTTGATTGCAAACTCCTTGATGCTAGTGTTGAAGAGCATCTTGTCGTCAACACATATCCTGATAGTACTAGTGTCACGCTCATCCAAGTCAATCTACTTCTCATCCTTTGCTTTAGCATTCAATTTTTTTCATCCCCACAAAACCCGCATCAGCTCTTACGCAATTAGCATATTTTTGATGTGAATCTACCGCAGACTAAAAATTTTGCTCCCATTGAACTTATCCATAGAGTATCGAGTCAAAGTCGTATTCTTCCATGACATAGTTATCCTCTAACACGGTTAGGAGACATGATTAATTCAAGATTGGATTTGAAATGATGGAAAGAGGACTTAATCGTTCACCATCGCAGACAAATCTTTCCTAAAATGTCCAATTAGTCGTCTATTGAACCTAGCTCTGACACCACTTATTGAGATTTCCGGCGGTGGAAACGCAATCCTCAGGCACAACTAAATATAAAGTCACAAGAAAACACGTACTTCGCACAATTTTATTAGCACAATAAAATTAGTAAGTACTCAAATTAAGAGATACAAATTTGAAAATATACTGTATAAGAACTCAAACTACGAAAATCCGCAGGAGAGTAATATGAAATTGACTGCATGTAATCTGTAAAATGGACGCATGAGATTCATACCAGAACGAACATTCGTTATTGTCGGGCGACCAACAACTGCCACCATTATCGAGAAGAGATCCGAGTCAGGGCTTAGCCTTCTCGCGAACACACAGCCCACCAACGTCACCACGTGTGCACCACCACCACCGCCTACGAGCATGCAACCATCGAGCACTGTGCACCTAACTGTAGCCCGTGAATCTTACGCTTTGTCGCTACCCGCACACTTGTCGCTCTCCGATGCTAATGCATGCCTTCAACGCCTACTGTAGCCTTCGTCCGTGCACTACCGCTCTCCTCCTTCGAGGCTTTTCCTCTTTAGTTTGATTTTTTGGTGTGATTTCAAGGTTTTGCTTACATCTCCTTTTATAGAACCAAAAAATCAATAAACTAAGGAGGACATGAATCACATGTGTAATTAGGTGGGGTGATTATGTAGGGTGTTTAAGTGGGAAGATTAAGGACCTGTTTGGGAGGGATTTTCAGAAAGAAGGAGTGGTGGCAAAATGATGGTAGGAAAAGGTGCTTTTGGAAAATGTCTTTTGCAAAAAGAGATCTGTTTGAGTGAACTCCTTTTGCAGAGCTTTTCAGAAAGGAGAAACACTTTATAAACTGTTTGGCAGATCTACGTTGCGGTGACTTTTTTAGCAAAATGTAGAAATATTTGTTGTAAAGCAATTTTTTTAAAATAATTATAAAACCATAATAGTACTTTATTCAATAGAAATAAAAGTTGATATTACATTGAAAGACAAGAATCTAAAACAGACAAACTACGTATTAGCTTGATACAACTGTTCTGCAATGCGGTCACGCAATGTAATCATTTCCTGAACACCCACTTGAACACCTCTAACACGATTTGCATTTAATGTTACATTAGTGGTCGTTGTATGATTTTATCTAATTACATGTGCCTCAGGATATATTAAGTTTTCGTCATCATCGCAGGCCAAGAAGTCTGGATCAGAACGAGATGCATGCCTACGAATATAGTTATGCAAAGTCATGTTTGCTATGACAATATCATGTTGCTTTGCTAAACTATATTGAGGCATGTCCCTTAGTGTAGCCCACTTTTTCTTCCAAACACAGAATGTTCGTTCTATGACGCCACGCAGTGATGAATGCGCAGGGTTGAATATTTCTTTTCTTCCTTGCATAAGACGATTTCCACGCGCAAAGTCTGGTAAATGATACTGTGTATAAAAAGAAGCAAGAGTATTAATAACAAGATTAATATCATTTTCTTGAACTAGAAGCCAATGGAGTAAAAAAAATCAGGCAACAGTATCCACAAACAAAGATACAACCACATGAAGCAATAATAATAATCAGACAACATTAATATCATTTTCTCAAGTTGTTCTACATAATGATAAAATAAACAGATCCACCAACAAAGATACAACCACATTCATGTTTCGCAGATAACTACAACCATCTGACCCATATTGTGAATTTTATGTATATCGCGCCTTTAGCCACCTAACTTTGAGCGTCTCCGGAATACTCATGAATGTTTCCATGTTGCTCTTATCTCTGAGAAACATTGTGCAGTAGTCATAGAAGTCAAAGTCCCCCGTAATCTCTGGATATTTTTCAAGCTCTCCGAGTGCTTCTGGAATGGTAAACAATGCAGAGGTGATTTGTACTTTTGGAGGTTCCATCATAACACGACCTATTATACGAGATGTCTCTACTATGTCCTCCATTGTGGGACTCATTGCTCGCTTTCTTCCAGCAAACTTCTTCTTGCCCTTTTCTTTTATTTTCTTCCTAACTTCCGATGAGCTAGAGGGTCGAGTGGAGGTAGTGTCCACTCCCGTGTCTGTTGTATTAGGAGATAAATCTTCAACAGCTCGACTGTCACCATCATCGGACATGTTGCGTTCATCAACAGATTCATGCACCGGGTTTTGTGAACTTGGTTCTCATGCAAGATCTCCCGTAGCAACTACATTGCCGAACATCTTGTCTAGCTTTTCCTCCAACTCTGGAGCTATACCTGAGTACCGAAACTTCTTTGCAGTAGGGACCACCTAAGAATATATATCAAATTAATGATAATATAATTAACTCAAAAAGAAATAGCGAGACAAACGTCAAAAGAATTAAATTACCTTCAGTCTTTTGTCCCACCATTCATCAGAAGCGTCGATAGTTTTTCGTGAGGGATTCCAACCCAAACCAGTTTCTCCCCTTTTCAACTTTCGCCAAACTTGCCATTCTCTTTTTAGCTGGTCCCACTTATTTTTCATTTGTTTTTGGTCATATGACTTTCCCGTTCGTTCACGATACTTATTCACCAGATTATTCCATCCCTCTTTGCTAAAATGAGTTGTTGGTCTGTTCCCCAACTCAATTTCTTTTATGCATAAGTCACAAAAACTATCACATCATTCATTTCCCAGGTTGCAGAATCCCCCCCTTCTCTATGTTTACCCATTATGCAGGACTGAACATAACGCAAAATTAATAAAATCATCACAATGATACTAGATAGCATACACAATTCACCACATACACAACACACATTCAACACATACGCAATACACCACATACACAACACAATACACATTCAACAGATACATAATACACAACACAAACACACATTCAACACATACACAATACACAACACAAACCCACATTCACCACATACACAATACACAACACAAACACAAACACACATTCACCACATACACAATACACAACACAAACAAACATTCAACACATACACATTCAACACATACATAACAAAACACACATCACACAATCACCACATACACAACTCAACACACATTCAACACATACACAATACACAACACTAACACACATTCAACACATACACAACAAAACACACATCACATAATCGCCACATACACAACACAACACACATTCAACACATACACAATACACAACACAAACACACATTCACCACATACACCATTCAACACATACACAACAAAACACACATCACACAATCACCACATACACAACACAACACACATTCAACACATACACAGTACACAACACAAACACACATTCACCACATACACCATTCAACACATACACAACAAAACACACATCACATAATCACCACATACACAACACAACACACATTCAACACATACACAATACACCACATACACACATACACAATACACCACATACACACATACACCACATACACCATTCAACACATACACAACAAAACACCACACACAAAAAACCTAACATACATGGACTTACAAAATATGAAAACATACCACCGATAACTCCCTAGAGCTGAAATTTGCAATCCAAAAATTTGAATGAAAGGAGAAGTCAAGATATCTGAATGAAAAATATACTGTACATGAGAAAATGATGTTCAGAAATTGTGAGAAATCAAAAATGGAGAAGATGAATGAATCGAGCTATGGAATACCTCTGAAATCGAGTTATGGAATACCTCTGAAGTCGAGCTATGGAATACCTTTGAAGATGAACAAATCGAGCACCTAATGGATTTGAAACAGGGGTTTCTCTAGCAGCAGATTCGAGCTTTGTCGGAGAGAAGATGAGCCCTATTAGCAAGAGTTTCTGTCGGCAACAAGAGCTTCTGTCAGCGAGAAGATGAACCCTACCAAATCCGAGTTTCTCTAACAGCAGATTCGAGCTCTGTCGGCAAGAAGATGAGCCCTACCCGCAAGCGCTTCTGTCGGCAACAAACGCTTCTGTCGGCGAGAAGATGAGCCCTACCAGATCTGCCGGGAAGAACGAGATCGGGAAGGAGAAGGTAAGAACGAGATCGGGAAGAAGGGAAGAACGAGACCGGGAAGGAGAAGGGAAGAACGCCGCTAGGTGAATCGGGAGCACGACATACTATCGGGGAAGAATCACGAGCGGCGGAGAAGTTGCGAAAAGTAAGGGAGACTTGACTTTTTAAAAAGGTGAAATAACTCCTTCTTGGCCAGCGGCGTTTTCCACTGGTAGAGAAAACAAACGCAACACACATCACGGTGGCGTTTTTCATAAAACGAAAAGGAGGAAAAAAATTGTCCAAACGGGGTGAGATTTGAAAAGTCTATGATTGAAAATTCAAACCAACTCACTAGGCCAAATCATAAGTAATCATTATGAACTACAAGCTAAATGACATCATGAGTAAGTAAAAAAAACATAATGCACTCAACTTTAAGGATAGGTTATCTTTGCACCCTAAAAAACAATTAATTATGATAAAAAATGAATTATTATACACTATAAATTTGGCATTATGAGTTATTAATAACCAGTCTCCTTTAGCAATGAAATAAGATCATTTAGTAATTTTTTTTTCTTTCAAGTTAAGTTCAACATAAATTCAATGCGCGCCTGACTCATAGTCATTGATGTTGGTTTAGTGTGACAGCAATAAGCTATAATGATAAGAGGTATATTAAATAAATAAAATAATAATTGAGAAATGATTATATTAAATAAATAGTATATTATGACTGAGGGGTGGAACTATTCACAACACATCTGGGCACATGCCCGGGTACAATTTTTTGTGAAAATATGATTTATTTATTGATACGAAATGCAAAATTTAAGTGTTGATTTATCTATAACCGCTTGATGAAAATTGAATCTGAAAGTGGCTTTGGAATCCTATCGAAAAAGCACACAAGATAGACACTTTAATTTTAAAATTTCATGGAGTTTGATGTGAATTCAATTTCACCCAAATTGATATTTCGAAGTTTATTGCTTGAGATCTGGTAATCAGATTGAAGAACCATCAACACCTTCAAACTCGTAGTAATAATCAGTCTCCTTTAGTGATGAAATAAGATCTTTTTTTAGAGAGTTGATATTAGCAGTTCGGAACTGGCTATTCGCAGTCCATAACTATTCGTTGTCTATAAATTTTATTTGTAGTCCAAAATTATATTTGCACCCCACTTTCAACCCAAATAAGCGAAAAACTTTGCTGTTTTATTAAGTACTAGAAGTCTAGAAAAACATCATAAAGACAAACAATTTAAAATCCTAACAGGAAAACAAGTTAAATGACATGCAAAGAGGAATTAACTATAAACCAAGTTAAATGACATGCAAACCTTCCTCTAACCAGAAAAATGACTACTTTAATGAGATTTTCGCTGGATAATTTCCTTCTTTTTTAAAGGTGAATCTAAGAGGGGGAAAAAACGACACGACCGATAGAACTACGGCTAGGGTTTAGACAACGGGAGAGAGATGGAGAGAAAGTTATTTGATGTGGTGCGATTAGCGAGAATGGACTGCGTATATAATTAGAATTTTTACAATTTTTGGGGTGCAAATAGCAAGAATTGAAATGCTAATATCAATTCTCTTTTTTCGTCTCTTCTTTCAATGTGATGTGCAAATAAGTTACACTCCCCAGAGGTGTATGCATTGCAAACTTACAATGATAATTAAGAAATGATTATATATTAAAGAAATAATATATTACTATTCCTATCAAAGATAGGATAATAATATTTTTTTTTAAATTTTTGTATGCATCTAAACGGGTGAATCCAGGTATTTAAACAAGTAGGGGGTCAGACATCGCCTTGCTTTAGTGAATAAATATGAAAGCATTCATCGATCTTATTGGAGCCGTTTCTCCCTAATTCGACCACCATTTTTGACATGTAAGTAGTCAAAATTCATTGACTCGACGAGAGGAATCCAAATCCACTATCTATTCTGCAAAATTCTTGAGAGTCCCGAGCTCCAGCCCACCCCCTTAGATCTGCCCCTGTGCATATATATACAATGAATATTACAAAATACATCAAATAAGTTTAATATTTAAGTGGGATGCACGATGTACCCATGAGTAACTAAAACATAAGCTCTAACCCCTAAAAGTATACATTAAAAATATTCCCCAAAATGTCAATAAACTATGGACTACAATGTTAAATATGTGCATTAATTATGTATCCAAAGTTAAGCAACTTGTTGAGGGAAAAAGCAAACAAGTGGGAATATCCCAGCTCACCATCAACATGCAGCATTATTAATGATATATAAATATCTATAATAGTTAATTAGGAAGTTAGCAAGACTTCGGCTTTGTTTGGCATGACTTATTTCCTCCGGTGAGTTTGGTAAAAAAACGTTATTATCATAGAATGTATGTTTGGCAAGACAAAGGTTATGACATCTACTAAGAAAGTAAATTAGTTTTGAGCATAAAATGCCTGAATTTTTTTATGTAAGGTCAGGCGTTCACGAACGACGTTTCATGACCACTGCGTTCACGACCGCCACCACCCCGTCAAACGAAGCCGAAGATAAACGGCGGTGGAGCGGTCACGAAGGCAACTAACTTTTTATTTTCTTAATGCATCAATGTAACTTTGATTAAAAAAGTTTAGGCCGTTTTAACTAAAATTAGAATTAATACAATAACTTTCGATCTGATCATCAGATCGTAGCGTTCATACTATGTTATAGATTGACTCGGCGAGATCTAACCAACGACATATCGATCTTCAAGATCCGACGGTGGATAAATCATGTATGAGCTAAAACGTCTATAAAACAATTAAATTATGTATGTTTAAACGAGTGACAGTGGACGCCCCCCTCCTTCATGCATCGTGTGACAGTACTCCGATCACGATATTGCCCCAGTCCGACGACGCTCGCGCTGCTAACAAACCCCGGTGCGCACGGCAAAATTGTGCGACGCGCGAAACACAACACACGGGGGGTTTGCGAGCGGCAGGAGCGTCGTCGCGCCGGTAGGGGTGGATCCAAGAATTTCAACATGGAGGGGCCAGATATCGTCTTCGTCCCGCCAAAAATAAATTTGACTGCCTTCATCTTACCAGAGCAATTTCTCTCTCATCCGGCCGGCGTTTTTGACGTATAAGTAGTCGAAATTCATTGTCTCAGTGAAAGAAATTCAAATCCACCATCCATTTTCACAAAAATCTTTGGGAGCACTGGCGCCAACCCCCTAGATCCGCCCGGGGCACGCGGCCCACACGGTCTTTGCCCGTGCTCGCTGACTCTTAGCGGTTTGCGCCCGCATTCGAGCGGGTTGCGCCCGCATTCGAGCGGGCTTCACCCGCAACATATACATATGAGTACTCAAAATGACCGGAAAAAATATACATCAATATTTTATAAAAAAATATTTATATTTTAACAAAAAATTATTTTAAAGTAAGCAATTATATTTTGAAATTAGTTTTTGAAGATCTAATGATAACCTACAATAGTAGGTCTACTAAAAAACTTTTGGATTTTATGAATTTACATCATTATTTTTATTATAGGAATATGATGTAATTACACAAATAGTCATTATATTTTATGAATTTCCATTTTTTATAATATATGTTAAGTCATTGGAGTAAAAGAATAAGGATATATTTGATGGAAATATATATATATATAGCCTTTAGTGCAACATTCAAAATTGTCAAATATAGCCTCATTATTTTACTCCAATGACTTAACATATATTATGAAAAAATGAAAATTCATAAAATATAATAGCTATTTGTGAAATTACACTTGATGAGTTGTCATCTATTATGTATAGAAATCCGGGCTGCAATTAAACAAAAACACAACTCCCTCAATAAGATAATGGGGTCATGGGTGAGAAAGTAGGTTTAACCGAAAGAGAGTAAACTCATTATCTCCGCAAACAACCATGCGCAATCGCGCGCGGCGCTACGCCCAACCACGCACGCGCGATCGAATGCGCGCAACCGCGCACACGACCGCATCGCGGTCGCGCGCAACCGCACGCGCGCTGCCGCGCGCGGTACCGCCAACCACGCGCCCGCGCGCTGCTTGCGCAATAGCGCACGCATCCCGCAAACTAGCACGCATGCGGCTGACGCGCTAGCGCGCGCGGTCTGCGCGCTAGCACGCACACAGCCTGCGCGTTAGCACGCACGCAGCCTGCGTGCTAGCACGGGCGCAGCGCTAGCGCGTGCGCGCGGCCTGCGAGCTACCGCGTGCAGCGGTGCCGCGCACGGCATGCGCGGTGCCGGTCGATCTCCCTCGCCGCACGGCAGGCCCGCCGCCCCTTCGCGTCGTCCTCGCGCGGCTCCGATCGTGTTTTTACGGTGCTCCTGCTCGGTGCTCGACGCACGCTTAGCGCCGCTAAGTCCATAGCGTGCCTTTGATCCACGCGCACTTGAACGTTGCAAAGTTCATAGTGTGCACAGTTGCTAACTCCACTGTCCTTCTTGAGATTGCAGGATTCACACATTGCAATCGAAAATTGTCAAGGAAGCTGCCCGAACCGCCCGAAGTGCCCGAACTGACCGGGGGGCGAAATCGTTATACTCAGAAAGTGTCGATCTGTGTGCTCTCGATCAACGGCCGGGATCAGCCCGTCAGGTGGTTACTGTAGTTACGACGGCGAAATTACCGAGCCGCCCCCGACCAATTCTATAAAAGGGACCCCGAATCCTCATTTGAGGGGATCTGACACTTTGCATCCGAGAGAGCTCCTTGAAGAATTCCTTCATAGATCTCTTTCGCGGTTTGAAGACCTCCTTTAGAGTTCGAAGATCTCCTTCGTGATTCGAATCTCCTTCGTCACTTGAAGATCTGCTTCGGACCTTCAAGACCTCCTATGACAGCAAAATACTTAGTTTTTTCTGAGAGGTGGTCTGTCACCCTCTTGGACTTTCCTTCAACTGCAATTGTAACGAGAAGCGGCCCGTCGCTCTCAGTTCTCGCAACTTTAGTTGTAACACTCTAACACTTAGTGAAATTTGGTTGGCGCCGATCCGACCACGTGGTTTTTCACCCTTTCCGGGTTTTCCACGCTAAAAACGTTCTCTTGCCACCTGTCTGTTCTCTCTGTGACTGTGTGCACTCAGCCCACTCTCGGGCTAAGACGGTTCGATTCGCCCGGTCTGGAAGAGCGCTGAGTGAGTCGCAACAGTTGGCGCCATCTATGGGAAAGGTGTTCCCCAAACTCTGCAAAGACTTTTCGAAGACAGTATTCGCTTCATAGCATTACTCGTGACTAACAACAATGGCAAGAAGAAGTGCTCGCACCACCGATGGTTCCATCCCAGAAGGACGCATTGATCCCGCTACCCCATTAGCACCCGTTGCCGCGCTAGAAGGGCGCATGCGCCAGATGGAGGAGCATCAAACTGAGATTCTAACCCTGCTGAGAAATCCCGAGGTTCCTCGAGCTCCCGCTCCACCTCCATTGCTGAATGATCCGCTCCCACCAGCCTCAAAAGAACTTTCAAACGCAGCAAACTCCGCTCATCCCGCTCATCTAGCTAGGGGACCAGAAGGCGACCATCATCACCAACGCCAAGGAAGAGTCGGCCCTCGGCAAGCGGCAGGGAGGACCACTTGAGAAGAAATACGTGATGTAGTAGTAGAGAAGTACGGTCAGGTCGGGCGGCGTGTTGCTTTCGCTTGCCGTCCCTTGCACAATGGCTCCCTGTTAGCGCCTCACGTTCTAGCTCACCCAGTTCCTCACGGCATCAAGCTCCCTATCATAGAAACATTCGATGGGACGGACGACCCATTGGAACACGTCAACCATTTCACTACCATCATGAGAATTTACAACGCTCCAGATCAGCTCCTCTGTCAGGTGTTTCCAGCAACCTTAAAAGGTCAAGCGCGCACTTGGTTCCACTCTCAGCAAGATGGAGTCATAGCTTCGCAGAAATGACACGATAGTTCACCGACCAGTTCATCGCCAACCGCAGGATTGTTCGAGACCCCTCTCATCTTTCGGGGATCCGCTGAAAGTGCACAGTGTGCCTCTGAGATTCCTCTAGAGGGGGGGGGGGGGGGTGAATAGAGTTTTAAAATATTTCTATCCTAACTGTGTTTAACATTAAATTACTCTAAGGAGTTATGCTTAATAATCCAGGCAGAATAAAGAGTGCAGGAAATAAAGTGCAGAATAAAAGATTGGACAGCACAGAAAATCACAGCACAGATACAATGAATTTTATAGAGGTTCCCCAAAATGTGGGTAGTCATCTCTTCTACCACCTGGTAGGAATGCACCACCTATGACTAAGTCTTTTGATCAGGAGACTCTTAGAACCAATGATCATTTGATAAGGAGATCATGAATCACCGGATCTTTTTATAAGGAGATCTTAAGCCACCGGATCTTTTAATAAGGAGATCTTAAACCACTGAATCCTTTGAAGAGGGATTAATAAAATTCTTTTACAGAATGAGAAAGAAAAAGAGAAGAAAGAAGGTTAAAAGAATTCTGTTCTCAGAATTCTTATGATGGCTGATTGAAGAACAACCAATGTGAAGTCTCACGGAATCCGCTCTTGATTAGCATCTGCTTTCGATGGTGATGATATGCAGAGACTTTGTTTGTCAGATTCTTTTTGACTTCCCCCACTTCAGATCCTGCTGGTATACGTTGGTGATGAGAAGCAGCTATTGGATCTTCTAGTCTATCAGATGAAGACCAGTTGTCGTTCTCTTTTCTTCTCTGTTCTTTTATTAAGGTTTCTGAAAGAGGAAGAAGAAGAGAAACCCTAATGTTGAAGAAGACGGCTGAGAGAATGTGTTAATTGCCTTGCTCTTCTCTTTCTTCTATATCCTTATATAGTCTGTCTTCAATTTGAATTTCCTTCCCTTTTTGGTAAGACCTGAAAAGGTATTTTCCCATAGACAATCTCTTTCATTCCATAATTAATTCTCGACCCGTCCACCAAAAAGAAATATGCTTCCAAGAAACCTTTTTTCTCCTTATTTAATGTTTCCTTCTGCTTCAGGCAATTATTGGGTCATTGGAGAACGGTCTGAAAGATGTGGGTCATGATAGAAGCATCAGAATAACAACTGCAAAGGTTGAACTTTCACAGACTGTATTCGATGTAACGTCGAGTTAACTTCCTCTCTAATCGGCGTTGCTTCGAGTTCATCTAAGAGTTGCTTCGATTTCTTCTTTGCTCGGACTGAACTCAGCTAGTCGACATTGCGTCGACATCTTATCGACGTGTACGTCGAGTTGATTTGCCTGGCTCTGAACTACATCTTCTGCGTCGAGATGAAGTCGACGTTGCGTCGACTTTAGATGGCTTCGACGGGTATTTCCTTCTGCGTCGAGTTGCCAACCGAGACCGAGGATCTCAGCAGCATCGGGACTACACTCCCTTGAACACTACCAGAACTAACGTTCTTCTTGCCATTTGTGATAGTAACGCGCTTCGCCGGCCCGAGCCGCTTGCACCAAACAGAGGAAACCAGTCGCAATATTGCGACTTCCATCACGGGCATGGACACAGTACTGAAGGTTCCAACTGGTTGAAGGAGGAAAACGAGCGTCTTGTCCGGTCGGGCCTCCTCGGAAGGTTTTTACTAAACCAAGACCCGAACCAACACGGACCTCAGGCTGACAATCCAGTAGAGGACAACGTCGTACCCCGCCGCAGATGAGCCAAAGGAACCAGGCAGAGGAACTTCCCCCTAGTAGAGCGCATAGATCCCGCGCTTCATCTATCATAAATTTCAATTTATTTATTTTTTTTGCTTCTTCCAGTTTTTTGCTTCTAAAATAGTAAGCCGCAAGATTGTACTTGCGCGCATGTACCCACTGTGTATCGAAAGTTACTATTGCTACTCTCTGACTCCATTAGCGATACGGATCTCCTGAAGTCAGGCTATGAATGTTAATGCCATGACTTTCGGTACTAACACCAAGCAGCTAACTCGCCAAACTTGGTGATGAGAAAAGGCCTCCTACGAGTAAAGGATTGGCGTCGAGGACAACAATCTTAATTAAGTTTGCCCAAAAGACAATCTCGCGACCACGCTGCTTGGGTAACTCGCCTGCGAGCTGCTTTGGGCATCTCGCCACCACGCTGCTTGGGCACCACGCCTCCGCGCTGCTTGGGCACCTCGCCTCCGCGCTGCTTGGGCACCTCGCCTCCGCGCTGCTTGGGCACCTCGCCACCGCGCTGCTTGGGCACCATGCCTCCGCGCTGCTTGGGCACCTCGCCACCGCGCTGCTTGGGCACCACGCCTCTGCGTAGCTTGGGCACCTCGCCTCAGCGTTGCTTGGGCACCTCGCCTCAGCGTTGCTTGGGCACCTCGCCTCAGCGCTTCTTGGGCACCTCGCCACCGAGCTGCTTAAGCACCTCGCCACCGCGCTGCTTGGGCACCACGCCACCGCGCTGCTTGGGCAACTCGCCTACGCGCTGCTTGGGCATATCGCCACCGTGCTGCTTGGGCACCATGCCTCCGTGCTGCTTGGGCACCTCGCCACCGCGCTGCTTGGGTATCTCGCCTCTGCGCTGCTTGGGCACCTCGCCATCGTGTTGCTTGGGCACCACGCCTACGCGCTGCTTGGGCATCTCGCCTCCACGCTGCTTGGGCACCTCGCCACCGCGCTGCTTGGGCACCACGCCTCCGTGCTGCTTGGGCACCTCGCCACCACGTTGCTTGGGCACTACGCCTCAGCGCTGCTTGGGACCTCGCCTCAGCGCTGCTTGGGCACCTCGCCTCAGTGTTTCTTGGGCACCTCGCCTCAGCGGTGCTTGGGCACCTCCCCTCAGCGCTGCTTGGGCACCTCCCCTCAGCGCTGCTTGGGCACCTCGCCTCAGCGGTGCTTGGGCACCTCGCCTCAGCGGTGCTTGGGCACCTCCCCTCAGCGCTTCTTGGGCACCTCCCCTTAGCGCTGTTTGGGCACCTCGCCACCGCGCTGCTTCGGGACCTCGCCACCGCGCTGCTTGGGCACCATGCCTCCGCGCTGCTTGGGCACCTCGCCACCGCGCTGCTTGGGTATCTCGCCTCCGCGCTGCTTGGGCACCTCGCCACCGCGCTCCTTGGGCACCACGCCTCCGCGCTGCTTGGGCATCTCGCCTCCGCACTGTTTGGGCACCTCGCCACCGCGCTGCTTGGGCACCACACCTCCGCGCTGTTTGGGCACCTCGCCACCGCCCTGCTTGGGCACCACGCCTATGCACTGCTTGGGAACCTCGCCTCAGCGCTGCTTGGGCACCTCGCCTCAGCGCTGCTTGGGCACCTCGCCTCAGCGCTGCTTGGGCACCTCGCCTCAGCGCTGCTTGGGCACCTCGCCACCGCGCTGCTTGGGCACCACGCCACCGCGCTGCTTGGGCAACTCGCCTCCACGCTGCTTGGGCATCTCGCCACCGTGCTGCTTGGGAACCACGCCTCCGCGCTGCTTGAGCACCTCGCCACCGCGCTGCTTGGGTATCACGCCTTTGTGCTGCTTGGGCACCTCTCCACCGCGCCGCTTGGGCACCATGCCTCCGCGCTGCTTGTGCATCTCACCTCCGCGCTGCTTGGGCACCTCGCCACCGTGCTGCTTGGGCATCACGCCTCAACGCTGTTGGGGTATCTCGCCACCGCGCTTCTTGGGCACCACGCCTCCGCGTCGCTCGGGCACCTCGCCACCGCGCTACTTGGGCAACTTACCTCCGCGCTGCTTAGGTAGATCGCCTTCGCGCTGCTCGGTCATCTCGCCTCCGCGCTGCTTGGGCCCCTCACCACCACGTTGCTTATGCACGTCGCCACCAAGCTCATAAGGCCTCAACGCTAAACGACAAGCTCGTCATGATCTCCGACACCCAATCCGCACACATCACAACCTCGTGTCCGTGCAACCAAGCGGAGGGCTTTCCCCATCCCGCGTGTGAAAGCCACCTCGCGCTCGTCCTCAAGCTGAGGCTCAACCTCCTTGTTCCAAATCTCCTCGCGAACTTATTCCGAAATCCGAGAACGGTCCTACACATAAGCTATAGAGGTTTTATACTCAGCGACTCCAACAGCCTTCAACTCAGCAGTCCACTCCAGTAAGGAGAGGCGCTCCACCCCCATCTCCAAAGACAACAACTCGGCCCACATACGAGCCGTTGTAGCTCGCAAATCCTCCAACAAACAAGTCGAACCCTCCACAAGGGCCTTCTCCGACCGGACTCCAGCACGGGACTCCTCCAGCTCCACTGCAATGCCCAGATCACGCCGAAAGAACTCCGAGGATTTGAGGGGCAATTGATGGGTTGACATCTATTATGTAGAGAAATCAGGGCTGTGATTAGACAAAAACACAACTCCCCCACTAAGATAATGGGGTCATGGGTGAGAAAGTGAGTTTAACCAAAGAGAGTAAACTCATTATCTCCGCAAACAACCACGCGAAATCGCGCGCGGTGCCACGCCCAACCACGCACGCGCGACTGAATGCGCGCAACCGCATTGCGGTCGCGCGCAACCGCACGCGCGCTGCCGCGCGCGATACCGCCAACCGCGCGCACGCGCGCTGCCTGCACAATAGCGCGCATCCCGCGCATTAGCACGCCTGCGGCCGACACGCTAGCGCATGCGCGGCCTGTGCGCTAGCGCACGCTCGGCCTGCGCACTAGCGCGCGCGGCATGCCCGCTAGCGCGCGACCTGCACGATAGCACACACGCAGCCTACGCGCTAGCACGGGCGCAGCGCTAGCGCGCGCGTGGCCAGCGCGCTACCGCGTGCGGCGGTGCCGCGCACGACCGCGCACGGCATGCACGGTGTCGGTCGATCTCCCTCGCCGCACGGCACACCCGCCACCCTTTCACGTCATCCTCGCGCGGCTCCGATCGTGTTTTTACGGCGCTTGTGCTCGACGCACGCTTAGCGCCGTTAAGTCCATAGCACGCCTTTGATCCGCGCGCACTTAAACATTGCAAAGTTCATAGTGTGCATGGTTGCTAACTCCACTGTCCTTCTTGAGATTGCAGGATTCACACATTGTAATCGAAAATTGTCAAGGAAGATGCCCGAACCGCCCGAAGTGCCCGAACTGAACGGGGGGCGAAATCGTCATACTCAGAAAGTGGCGATCTGTGTGCTCTCGATCAACGGTCGGGATCGGCCTGTCAGGTGATTACGGTAGTTACGACGGCGAAATTATCGAGCCGCCCCCGACCAAGTCTATAAAAGGGACCCCGAATCCTCATTTGAGGGATCTGACACTTTGCATCCGAGAGAGCTCCTTGAAGAATTCCTTCATAGATCTCCTTCGCGGTTCGAAGACCTCCTTCCGAGTTCGAAGATCTCCTTCGTGATTCGAAGAACTCCTTCGTCACTTGAAGATCTGCTTCGGACCTTGAAGACCTCCTACGACAGCAAAATACTTAGTTTTTTCTGAGAGGTGTCCTGTCACCCTCAGGGATTTTCCTTCAACTGCAATTGTAACGAGAAGTGGCCTGCCGCTCTCAGTTCTCGCAACTTTACTTGTAACACTCTAACACTTAGTGAAATTTTGATGGCGCCGATCCGGCCATGTGGTTTTTCACCATTTCTGGGTTTTCCACGCTAAAAACGTTCTTTTGCCTCCTGTCTGTTCTCTCTGTGACTGCTTGCGCACATGGCCCGCTCTCGGGCTAAGACGGTTTGACTTGCCTGGTCTGGAAGAGCGCTGAGTGAGCCGCAACAACACTATATCCCTATAATAAAAATAATGATGGAAATTCATAAAATACAAAAACTTTTTAGTAGACCTCATACACCTACTATGGTATGTAATCATTAGACCCCCTAGATCTTCTTCAAAATAATTTTTTGTTAAAATATAAATATTTTTGAAAAAAAAAACAATTATAAAATATTAATTAATTTTTTTTGTTCGGTCTTTTGGAGTACTCATATGTATATGTTGTGGGAGCAACCGGCTTGATGCAGGCGTCGTAGCCCGCAGGGGGTGGGCGAAGCCCGTCGTCGCGGGCCGGGTATTATCGCGCTTGGCCGACACGCGAAGCCCGCCGTCGCCTATCGGGTACTGTCGTGCTTGGCGGTAGGGGCGAAGCCTCGTGTGTGTGTGTGTGCGTGCGTGTGTGTGATACATATATACACATATACAAGCAGCTCCGCACGTGCTCTTAGCGTGCTCGCCTGTATATATATACATATATACGCCCATGCTCGCGTGCTCTTCGCGGGTTGCGCCCGCCCGACACGGGGCTCCGCCCCTACAACCAAGCGCGACAGTATCTGGCCGGCGACGACGGGCTTCGCCCGCCCCCGACATGCTACGTTCGCGACGGTGAGGGCTGCGCCCGCATCAAGGCGGGTTGCGCTCACAACATATACATATGAGTACTCAAAATGACCGCACAAAATTTTTAACTAATATTTTATAATTATTTTTTTCAAAAACATTTATATTTTAACAAAAAAATATTGTAAAATAAATAATTATATTTTTGAAATTAATTTTTGGAGGCCTGATCATAACCTCCCAAAATCTGTTTTTTCGTGGTCTACTATAGCTGTCTCGCCGCCCCACATTTCGATCCCAAAATCAAGAGTCAAAACAACTCTCAATCAAAAAGTGATGAACATGAAAGTTGTTCGTCTCGACGAGATCTACAACTTTTATGTTGACCACTTTTTGATTGGAAGTTGTTTTGACCCTTGCTCGTACGTTCGTACGCCCGTACGCCGGCACGTAGCAAACCCCTATATGTATACATACGAGTGACAGTGCACGGGGTGCTCTTTGTGCCCCGTGCGACAGTTCTCTGCCCTCTCCCGGCAGGCTCCGCCCACCCCCAATATGCACCTAGTTATATTTAAATTTTTTTTCTTTTTTCCCTCTTTTTCATTTCTTTAGAAATTTTAAAATATATAAAATTTTGTATTTTATTTCAAAATATCTGTAATTAAAAAAATTATAATATATATAATATAATTTATGTATATATATTATATTATATATATAATTTATATATACATATATATATTATATAATTAAAATTTTTAAGATTTTTTTTAAACCCCCGCCCCACACGTTTCCGTCCGCCTCCGCCGGCCTGACCGGAGCCCACCGACGAGGTCGCCGGACCCCGGCAAACTGTCGTGGGTACTCCGGTGGCGCTCCGGTCACGCTGGTGGCTCCGGCGGCGGAGGTGGACGGAAATAGGGAGGGGAGAAATGGCTATTGGGCTAGGATCGGGAGTTAGTCGGGATGAAATTTAGTATTTGACTATTTGCAGCCCAAATCAATTAGAATAAATGATCGTCAATGTTTTTCTTTATATATATATATATGTATATATGTACATATGTATATATGTATATATGTATATATGTATATATATGTATATATGTATATATATATGTATATATGTATATATATATGTATATATGTATATGTATGTATATCATGTATATATATGTGTATATATATATATATGTATATATATATCTTAACTATTATATGAAAGTAGTTTGAAGTGATACAATAAATATTAGGCATTCAAAATCAGACAAACTTTACATCTCAACCTTATGATGGAGAGAAAAAAAACCTTATGATGGAGAGAGAGAAAGAAAGAGAGGAGAGAGAGGTGGAGAGGGAATCTTTATAGGGCTCCTAAACCTACATGAGGGGAGAGAGAGAGAGAGAAAGGGGGAGAGAGGGTGCTGGAGGGAGATGGAGAGAGAGAGAGGGTGCTAGAGGCCAGGGAGAGAGAGAGGTAGAGAGAAATTAAATTTTAGGTAAAATATTACATTTTTTTTACAAACAAAATATGAATATTAATTCATATTATTTTACGGTCATTTTAAGTACTCATATGTATATGTTTTGAATAAAATTAAGTGCTCATATGCGGGCACAACCCGCTCATATGCCGCCTCAACCGTTCATATGTACTTAAAATGTAAAAAATAAAATAATTAAAAATAATGAAACAAAAAAATTAAAATAAGTCGGCCTGCCAGGGGGCGAAGCCCGCCACCGAGAGTCGGGTACTGTCGCGCGGGGCACGGGTGGTCCTGTGCTCAAAATTTAAAATAAGTCTGTCTATCGGGGACGAGCGAAGCCCGCCACCGCGAACCAGATATTGTCGCGCTCAACCGTTCATATGTACTTAAAATGTAAAAAATAAAATAATTAAAAATAATGAAACAAAAAAATTAAAATAAGTCGGCCTGCCAGGGGGCGAAGCCCGCCACCGAGAGTCGGGTACTGTCGCGCGGGGCACGGGTGGTCCTGTGCTCAAAATTTAAAATAAGTCTGTCTATCGGGGACGAGCGAAGCCCGCCACCGCGAACCAGATATTGTCGCCCCCCCCCCCCCGGCTCGACGAGACCTACAACTTCCATGTTGAACACTTTTTCTAATTTTGCATGAATAAGCTGAATTTTGGACCCGAATATATCTAAAAAAACGAGACTATTTCCACCCAGACTACTCAATGTTTACTCATAACATTCATGCACAAAAGTGTCCCCTTGGTGTAAATCTTAGAGAGTTGATATTAGCAGTCCGGAATTGGCTATTCTTAGTCCATTAATTTTATTTGTAGTCCAAATTATATTTGCACCCAACTCCCAACCCAAATAATCGTAACACTTTGATGGTTTATTAAGTACTAAAAGCCTAGGAAAACATCTTAAATGCTAAAACAATTTAAAAACCTAGTAGAAAACAAGTTAAATGACATGGATAGAGGAATTAACCTTAAACCAAGTTAAATGACATGCAAACCTCGCTCTAACCAGAAAACTGATTACTTTAATTTTTTGATATTTTCGCTCGATAATTTTTTTCTTTTTAATTTTGAAGGTGAATCTAAGAGGGGGAAAACAGCGCGACCGATAGAACTATGACTAGGGTTTAGGCAACGAGAGAGAAATTGAGAGAAGGTTATTTGATGTGGTGCAATTAGTGAGAACTGGACTGCGAATATAATTAGGATTTCAACAATTTTTGGGTGCGAATAGCAAGAATTGGACTGCTAATATCAACTCTCAAATATTAAGGGGGTTATTTGTACATAAATGTTATGAAATTTAAATATTGAGAAGGTAATTGTAATTTCAAATGATAGAGGGATGCAAACTATAATTATGCAAACTTTGAGGGAAGGTCCTTTTAAATAATCACACACACACAGATATATATATAACTACTATATACAAGAAGTTGCTTTTGGTGCAACATTCAAAATTCCCAAATATAGCATCATTGTTTTACTCCAATTACTTAACATATATTATAAAAAATGGAAATTCATAAAATTCAAAAGCTTTTTAGTAGACCTCTTACACCTACTATGATAGGTAATCATTAGACCTCCTAGACCTACTTTAAAATAATTTTTTGTTAAAATATAAATATTTTTGGAAAAAAAATTATAAAATATTTATTAAAAATTTTGTGCGGTCATTTTGAGTATTCATATGTATATGTTGTTGGCGCAAGGGCAGGTGAAGCCCATCGTCGCTGACCGGATACTGTCGCGTTTGGCGTGCAGTAGGGGCGGAGCCCCGTGCTTGTCACTCGAATGTATATATATGTATGTATATATATACATGTATATATGTATACATGTATAGATGTTGTTACATATCCGTAGAGGCCTTGGGGTGCGTCTAGGAAAAACTCCACTAATTGGAGGTGGGGTCAACGGTCAACGCATGAACGCCCAAGTTGAAGAAACCGAAGCCGCCATTTCCGCCGCCAACACGCAAACACGCATGAAACGCACACCGCGCCCCGCCGTGGCCGAACCCCACTACTGGGGTGCAATTAGCCCGCACCCCACTAGTGGGGTGCGAATAGCCGCACCCCCCATAGTGGGGGGTGGGGCCAAGCCGCACCCCATGAGGGGTGCGGCCAAGCCGCACCCCATGTGGGGTGCGGCCAAGCCGCACCCCATGTGGGGTGCGGCCAAGCAAGGCCGCGCCCCTCCCTCGGGTGCGGCCGCGCCGCGCCCGCCTTTAGGTGCGGTCGAATCGCTCTCCCCCGTAGCAAGGTCGGGGTGAGTCCCCCCTCTTCCGGCTCGCCGCCCGCTTTTCGGGCTCCGGACTCCACTCGGAGCAATTCCCCGTTCGTTACGCGCTCAGAACACTCCTGAGCGCGCTCAGAGCACTTTCACATTTCGGGCACGCTCACATTTTGTCTTTCTAGCACGCTCACATTTTGTCTTTCTAGCATGCTCACATTTTGTCTTTCTAGTTTCTCAGATTGCAGGAACGGCTTGTCGCCTTTTCCGTCTTCAACAAAGCTGCCCAAACTGCACAAACTGCCCGAACTGCCCGGGCAAGACGGTCATTTATGAAAAATGGCGATCTGTGTGCTCCGAACCGGAAAATGTGATTCGTCCGCTAGGTGGTTATGGTGGTTACGACGGCAAAATTACCGGGCTACCCCGACCAAAGCTATAAAAGGAGCCCAGAGCCCTCATTTGGGAGGACCTTGCCTTCTGGACCCGGGAGAGCTTCTTGCAGACTTTCGCGGAATTCTCCTTCGGCGCTTGAAGATCTCCTTCGTGGACTTGAAGATTTCCTTCGTCCAGAAAGACGACTCAACATTCTCACTTTTGTTCTCCGGAGCATTCTCACTTTCATTCCCAGCAGTTCTCAGAAGGGAAAAGACTTAGTTTTTCTGGAGGTGGCCTGTAACTTTCGGAACTCTCTCTCCCTCTCTCTCTCTCTCTATTATTGTAACGGGCAGCGGCTTGTCGCGCTCGAGTTCTAAGTCTCTAATTGTAACCCCCCCAGAAGCTAGTGGAAGTTTGGTCGGCACAGCTCCGGGCGCGTTGTTTTGTACCCTTTCCGGGTTTTCCACGTTAAAAAGTCTCAGTGTATTCAACGAATCTCTAATTGACTGTTTGCGCGCTCGGTTCGCTTCCGAGCTAAGGTGGTTCAATTCGACCAGTCTACCAAAGCACCCGAGCGACCCGCAACAGATGTATACATGTATACATGTATATATGTATACATGTATATATGTATACATGTATATATGTATACATGTATATTTGTATACATGTATATTTGTATACATCATGTATATATGTATATATATATACATGTATACATGTATATATATACATGTACATGTACACATGTATATATATACATGTACATGTATACATATATATATATACATGTACATATATATATACATGTATATACATATATATACATGTATATACATATATATATACATGTATATACATATATATACATATATATACACATATAGACATATATATATACACACATATATATACATATATATCTATATCTATATCTATATCTATATCTATATATATATCTATATCTATATATACACGAGTGACAGTGTACGGGGGGACTCTCGTGCCCCGCGCGACAGTAGCTTGCCCGTCTACGGTGGGTTTCTCCCGCAACCAGCACGCACCCGAGTGGCAGTGCACGGGAGGCCCCCCTTGCCCCACGCGAGAGTACCCGCCTCGCGACGTTCTTCGCCAAATCCTGACCGGCTTGCTTCGCACACGCCCGAACGGCAGACTTATTTTAATTTTTTTGTTTAATTTATTTTTTTAATATTTAAAATATTTAAAATTATTTCTGTTTTTTTATACATTATTAAAAAATTTCAAAAATTACAAAAAAAACTTTACGCGGGTGGTCTGCGAATAGCCAACCGGCGCAAAACTGTTTGGCTATTCGCTAACTTCGGTGGTCTGCGAATAATCAACCGGCGCAAAACTGACAGGCTATTCGCAGACCACCCGAGTGACAGTTACACCAAAAGAGGCTTGCATACATCTTTGTATATATAGTATATATATATATATATGAGAGAGAGAGAGAAGAGAGAGAGAGAGAATACATTATCTATCATCAGTCACAGTCAAGAGAACGTGCATGAAAGGCACTAAACTATGGGTTCGTATGGGAACAAAACCAACAAGCAATCAAAAGCACGTCGAGTTGTTTGCATAACGAGCAAACGTCACATGGCCCTTTAAAGGCTTTAACCCCTCCATTTATTTACACTGTCATAAAGTTCCGATAACCAAACACATGCACAAATGTTTAGAGATAGAGAGAGAAAAGGGAAAGAGAGAGAAAGAGAGAGAAAGAGAGAGAAAGAGCGAGGAGAAGGAGAGAGAGAGATGATCAATAAATACTTACATGCATGTTATGTTCTAAGTCTCTCACTAATATCACAATATCATTGTATTATTATATATTTATAAATTGAGCAATAGTATATAGTTTATCATTTTAATATTTAGTTGAGATGAAAAACCCTGAAAAAGGGTGAAAAATCACGCGGCGGATCGATGCCGACCAAAATTCCACTATTTGGCTGGTGCTGTACAGAGCTTTTGAGAGTGTTAGGGCGATGGGTTGCTCCTCGTTACAACTTGCAGGGGAGAGAGAGAGGTACGTTCGGAGGGTGACATGACACCGCTCTCGATGCTAAGTCCTTTCTTGGCCGTGGAGGGGAGCACCGCGCTCTGGGGCCTGGACGGTCTTCTGCTTGCACTTGGAATCTTGAGTGGCGTGTTCTGCGTGTTTGGATGTCTACGAGGTGTATCCTACAATTTGTAGTGGAGTCTGGAGCGCGGAGCTTGCTACTAACTTGGAGGCGCTGACGCTCAGCGTGCTGCTCGTTGAAGGTTCGTGGGAGAAAGCATGGAGGCGGATGAAGATCTTCGAGCAATCTTCGAAGTGCTTGAAGATCTTCAAGAGTGTCTTCAAAGGCGATGAAGATTCCTGGTGGAATTCTCTTACACGTAGGAGGAGAAACCGGAGGAGAAAAGGATGGAATTGAAGAAGACTCTATGAATCCTATTTATAGGCCCCAGTAGTGGTTATGGTGATTACACGGTTATCCATAGACCATAACCACCCTACTTACTATTTGCAGGCCGGAACTTTATGATTTATGGCGAATATTTTTATAATATTTCTGCGTGCATACCCACACGGTTATTCGCACACCCATATTTGGTGGTTATGTCGGTGGTTATGCGGGTGATTACTCGCACATCGGATGATGGAGATCGTGTGTGGACAATCAGAAGACGAAGAAGGGTCGATCGACGGTGGTGGTTGACGACGGGAGTCCGGTGGCGGGAGGTCGACCAGGGAGGAGGGAGCGGCAGTCGGACGAGAGGCCGGATGTGGCCCTAACGACCGCGTCTGTTCGGCCACAAGGCACGACGACGGACGTCCGCGGGCATCCGCGGGCGCAGGCCTTCGTGGACGTGGGCCCCGTAGCCGAGTGTGATTGGCCGCGGGGAGCGGCGGTGGCCGTCTGGGAGGCCAGTCGCGGGTCCGCGTGGCCGCGTGCGTGCGTCTACAGAGCGCAGTGGCGACCGGTCAGGAGGCCAACCACGGGCCCTCGCAGACGCGTGTGTGCACACGCGAGGTATGATGACGGTTGGTGGGCGGATCGGGCTCGCGGATGGCGCGCGGTGGTTTGAGTGGTTCTCTTTATGACACCTACTAAGTTAGTGGAGGACATAAGAATTCCAGTTATTTGCAACCTGCAATTCCTATAAATGGAGGAGGACCCTAACATTTGCCCCTCAAAGTTCCCGGAGTCTAGAGCCGGAGCGAAAGGAGAGCGGGGACTTTCAGTTGGATTGCGCGTGTGAACGGTTCATGGCGACCATGGCAGAGGCAAATGAAGGGACGCAGTAGGAGTTACGTTAAAATGGCAGTCACGCGCACATGACGTGTACTTGCGTGTCTTGCGCGCGCTGGGTACGTGCCCGTGCGCTGGGTGCGCATGGGACGTGTGCCCGCGCGCTAGCGCGCGTGTACCGGCGGGCCGTCTTGCGCGGGGTTTGACTTTGCGTTTTGCACGCGCCGGGGCGGTTGTGCGTCTTGCGTGTGCGTGCTCTCCTGCATTCTTGTGTGTGTGTGGCGATGTGTTTAAGGTTTTGCCTTTGCAAATACTTACGTGTATTTTTCTTTTTCAGGTGCAAAGGCTTTTCCCACAAGGAAGGTCGATGTGGCTGCGCTCTTCGCTTACCGCAGAGCAGATTGATGTTTTGAGAAAACGGTATGGAATATCCGCCAGGTTGGAGGTGAAGGTCCCACATATCGAGGAGCCAGTGCAAAATCCTCCAGGTGGCCGGATGACATTGTGTGAGTCATCTCTGTGTTCCGGGTTCCGTCTTCCACCATGCGAGGAGGCGATCGAGATTTTCAAGCATTGTGGTGTGCCAGTATCTCAATTTACTCATGTCGGGATGACGCGTATAATGGATCTGATTGCCTACTTCCAGGAGCATGACTCGAGGTTCACTTTCGATCTCTTTACAGAATGGTGCGAGGTACGCACTGATGGAGGCGGCCATGTAGAGGTGTATATCAACAAACGTAGGCTCGAGTTCGAGGATCGGGTGGACCGTCGATATGGGAACACTTTGTATGGGTATGTGAAGAACTCCTGGGCTTTCTAGAGTTGTGAAGCTTGCTTCCAGGACGTTGTCGTTGCGTGGCCGGACGCGAGCGAGAGTTCACGCCGTTGCTAAGGTTTGCCGATACTCACCCTCTGGTGAACCCCTTGTTTCACGTTTCTTTGTTTGTAGAGGAGAAGCGCATGTTGCTGTGCGGTCTTTCCACTGACGTTGAGCGCTCTGCAACGACTCATCTAGGTCTTGATAGGAAGCGCAAGTTGGTTTTCTGTTGTGGCAGTTTGGAGTCCGCACCTCATTCTTCTTCTCGGTCAAAGGAGCGTGCTGACGAGGTGGTGCCTTGCAGCTCTATGGCGGATGCCGCGTCCGTTGATGCTGGTGTGGAGGTCCTGGGTTCTGCTGCCCCCAGGCTCCTGATGGTGCTTTCGTGGTGCTATCAGCGAAGGTGAGGCAGGTCTCTTCTATAACATCCCAATTCGAGCTAGACCCCTCGAGAGTGTGTTGTGTCGCCGAGAGTTGACACGGGCTCGGTAGAAGCCCTAAGACCCTAAGGTGGTCAGGTTTGAGTCACGATCAACAAGTGGTGGTTTGTTTTCTTTTCCCCTTGGCCTGTTTTCTCCAAGTTCCTTCTCCTTTCTTATCTTCTTTATCTTGGTAATTAGTGATGATTGATTTACTCTACTCTAATTGAAATGTTGTAAGTATAAGTATGTCCTGGTAGTCCAGAAATAGGCTTTGATAGAAGTATGTTAGGTTAGTTTAGAAATTTTGGGAAAAGAAATCTGCCAAGTCAAAATTGACGGGAAATCCGGTCGATCGACGGGACCTCCCGTCGATCGACGGGACCGTCTCGTTGATCTTTGACATCAGCTGGGAAAGGTGTTTTTCCCCAGTCTCTATGTCGAAATCGACGGAGCTTCCCGTCGATCGACGAGACCGTCCTGTCGATCCTTGCCATCAGCTGGGAAGATGTTTCCCCTAGGCGCTAAGTCAAAATCGACAGGACATCCCGTCGATCGACGGGACCTCCCATCGATCGACGGGACCGTCCAGTCGATCTTTGGCATCAGCTGAGAAAGGTGTTTTCCCAGTCTCTAAGTCGAAATCGATGGGGCTTCCCATCGATCGACGGAACCGTCCCGTCGATCGATGGGAGCTCCTGTCGATCCTTGTCATCAGCTGGGAAGATGTTTCCCCTAGGCGCTAAGTCGAAATCGACGGGGCTTCCCGTCGATCGACGGGACCGTCCCGTCGATCGACGGGAGCTCCCACTGATTTTTGTTTCCTTCATGCATTTTGTTCCTTTAATGCGACAGCTTTCAGAAATATGTTGACGGCGATATGATACGATTCTTGCTTATTTTGAGGCTGGGAGGTGGCTTAAGCCAATAAAATAGTGATACATGGATGGATTGTCGAATCCAAAGCATGAGAAATGTTTTCCCCATTAATTCTAGTCAAATCAGCCTCCATTTTCTCTCTCCTCCCTTAACCTTGAACTTCACCCATCATCCAAAGGCTGATCATTCTTCTTCTTTCTCTTCCTCACACTTCAAGAAACTAACCAGCAATCTCTTGAAGGAACAAGACTAGAGAGAAGGCTTGGAGCTTGGCCGACCACCACCATGTCACCAAGAAGACAAACCCGCTCCATGGCCGGAAATCAGGTGACTTCCGCCCCCTCTCCCTTGGTGCTAAATCTTTAGATCTTTTGTTCTGGGGCGTCGTTCGTTGAGAAAATATCTTCAATCAAGTCCTCTCTTCAATACGAAGCTGTAGGAACTGATTTCGTGAAGAACGGTGGTCTATTGAGGGAGTATTGGAGGAGAGAAGGCGAAATAATATATTTGTGTGCTGGAGGAAGAAGCTGAACAAATGTTGTTCATCTGTCTTAAGATCCGTGCAGATTTATAATATTTAGACAGAAATCTATTTTCTGCACGCGATGGACTTCAAGCCTATTTTTAGGCTTGATCCAGCCACATTCAGGTCTCGTGCTCAACACGTAAGTTGTAGCCTTGGAAAGACCTTTCCAATGAGTTGTTGTGAGTTTTCTGGGGAGTGTTGTAGCTCCGACAAAGTAAAATAAAAAATGGTTGTGCAGGAAATGATCCGGTTTATGTACATGACAGCTTCTGTCCAGATTTATTCTGCTGGGTTTAAACCCGATTTTAGTTAGGTTAGGCTTAGATCTGGACCATGGGCTCAACATAAAAGTTGTATCCCTTGGCGATACCTTTTCAGAATGGGGTGACACATTATTTTTGGAGGTCTGTAACTCCCAGAAATCATGTTTTAGTAAACATTAATGAATATGTACAGAGTTTTAATGTCTTACTGATTTCTCTCAAAATAATTATCAGATGATTATGAAATTTGGTAGGAATGTGTCTGATGATGTTGTGATCACCCCTGTTTAGTTTTAGAATTTTTGGAATACATATTTACCATGAAATTGCTTGTCGTATCATATAATTGTAGAGCACCGTAATTAAGTATTGCGTAATACAAAGAGGTCGAGATTTGGTGGGAATGATTTAGGCATTAATTATGTCTTATGGTAGAAGTTTCAGAGGATTTGGATTTGAATTGAGTTTTTAATTAAATGTGTTGTTATAATTTATTAAGCTGAACCGAAATGTTAAGATGCTCATTTGGTCAAGGATCTTGAAAACGTGACTTTGAACGCACAAGTAGTCCAATAGGATCAAAGAGGGTATTTCCCTTTTATACACATGCACTGCACAAGAGTTATGACAACTCGACATGAGAAGCGGTGACGGTTGGTGTGGATTATAGGATATATGATATCATGTGGTGTTCGTTAAAGATCCGGTTGGTAGGTCTTGATATGCTAAGTAGCATCAATTAAACTTGAAATGATAACTATGTTATGGATTTGGTTAGGAGTCCTTGGGTGCTTGATAGCACGTGGTGAGCATGGGAATTACTCGGGTGTGCATAGTCTTCACATGATTGCATGGTTATCCTTGTTGAAGGATTGCTTGTGGCAGATCTACGGGCTCGCCAGTCGTCACACCGATGGGAGCTGGGAGATAGATCTTGACTGGTTGGGCTGGGTTCTTTGTGTTTAACTCCAAAGACTCCTTCCATGCCTAGGGACCGGTTGGGCTGCGCTCTTGGTCTTTACTTCCCAAGACCCCTTCCGAGTCCAGTACGTAGGTGCTTCGCTGTTGCGTTCTTAGCGTCGAGGCGTACGTAAGACCTAGGTCTGCTAGTGTGTATACCCACCTAGTAGTGGAGAGCCTGATCCACTGTCACCGTCTGGCCACAATGGGTGATGCCTGAGAGGTTAACTACCCTCAAAAAGTGGGAAGTACAAGTCTATGTCGACATAGCAAGTCAGTGTGCGTGAGTAAATCATGAGTGAGTCATCATAAATACATTCATTACATTTCATTGCATTACACCGCATAGAGATCCTCATCATATAAACTTGTATGAGCACCTTTATATGATGAGTTACTTATTATTGCAAAAGACCCTTAACTTATAAGCTTGTATGGACATCCTTATAAGTTAAGTTCAATTCAGTTCTCGTAGTCTGTTGCTTAATACCCTGCTACTTGTTGTGCTCTCTATATGCTAGTATTTCATGTTGCTTACTTATACATATACTGCTTTTCTACCATACCATCTTTGGTCACCTGCTATATTGTATATACTGATTATACTGTAGCGTTCTCTTTCTTCCTTCCGCCCAGTGCCTAAGAGTCGCTGGGGGAGAGGACGTGAAGCCACTTAGTATTTATGACTAACGATTGCTACGTCACTATTTTTAGGAGGACACCCAGCGACAGGTAGAGCAGCAGCGTACGACGCAGGAGGACAGCCAGATTAGGATCCTAGGGCCTGAGACTACGATACCTTCTCTTCCGTCAGTGACTGTGTGAGTGAGAGCGTGAGATGTAGCCCTTGAGGCAATTCTGTACTCTGATATTTTGTAGGAGCTTTTGTAGCTACCTGGCATTTTGTATAATTTATTGGGACACTTTTACTTTTGTGAATCTATGGCTTCTTTTGTTTTCTATTATTGATGGGTTGACATGATAATATTGGTTTAGCTGGCAGGGTAGACATCTTGGGGTACATGTTATCCCGTGCGCTGACGCTACCGCAAGACGCCTGTTCTGGGCATAGGACTCCCCTCAGCCGTGTCTTGTGTTCCGGGAGAGGGGTTTTACATCTTCTTCACTTGAGGCAATGAATGTCGTTGTAAGTGTAGTGCTTTACTTTGATGGGCTTGCTGTATTGCAAGGAATCTAGCTTCTTCCTTCTTTTGCAGATCGAAGTTCAGACCAACATTGCTCTTACGTGGAACGACTGCTACGTGGGTCTGAAGGATGGCTATCCTGCACTTCAAAAGGAGCTTCGGGGAGTGAAGAACTCCCTTTTTGACTCCAGAGGAAGGTGGAATCGCAAAGTGTCTCATTTCTGCTAGATCGAGTCTGAGCTGTGAGCAGTTACGAGCGGAGGTTCGGGTGGAGAAGTCCCTCACGGAGAAGACGGTCCGCCTGTTGGAGGATTCGCAAGAAACGATGGTTCGTCAGGACGCAGAGCTAGAGTTCTTGAAGATCGAGGTGGAGCGTCTTTCCTCGCAGGAGCGGACTACCAAGCTGAAGGCCGCCATAGTTGCTGAGTACAAGGACTCCATTGACTATATGCTAGACTATTATGTGCTCTCGGAGGAGGTCCATAAGGAGGTCTGGAGCAAGGAGGTGGATCCTCAGCTAGAAGACGAGCGTGAGATGGCTTTTATGCGTGGGATGGTGAAGACCCTCCGCCTGATTGCATGGACGCATAGCTGTGGTGTGTCTGGACTGGGTGTCGAAGACCTCTCCGAGGATGAGCACTCTATCTCCGATGATGAGGACGATGAGTAACTCCTTTGTATTTATATCTTGTACTTTGTATGTTTCCCCAATTGGTGGCGTACTTGTATCGAGTTTGTACCTTTGTACATTGTATTGTGTGTTGTTGTAGCATCTTGAACACATTTTGTACTTTGTATTATTGTTCATGGATCGCTCTGGCTTGGAGCACTGCTTGTATAGCGATTTGGCTCTTGTGGCGATGACATTGTTGTTTTATGCGGACTTTGTTTTTTGATGTCGACAGTATGGGGACGAGACCCTGATGATATTGCAACCTACTGCACGGGCAAAGGGAGATGCTTCGAGCCAGGGTAGCGAGAGGTTGAGACCACGGTGTTGTTGGTTGTCCTTGGCTGAGGAGGTGAAGGGAGGACCTTAGAACTTGCTCGACTGTGAGGGGGGCGGGCCCTAGCGATGTCGTAACTTATTGTGGGGGATAAGGACAGACCTTCTAGCCACGATAGTGAGGAAGTCACTGGGCATGGACCTAAAGAGACGGTTAGGGGCAGACGCTTCAAACCGCTGACAAGCGTGAGGGGTCAGGCCCTGGTGACGCTGTGACCTACTACATGGGCGAAGGGAAGAACTTCGAGTCATCACAGTGAGGAGGTCACTGGTGCATGGCCCCAGAGTGACAATGAAGGGCAGACGCTTCGAACCGCTGACGAGCGCGAGGGGGCAGGCCCTGGAGACACCGTGATCTACTACGAGGGAGAAGGATAGGACTTTGAACCCCGATAATGAGGAGGTCACTGGGGTGTGGTCCTTGATAATATCGTAACCTACTACGTGGGCGAAGGGAGGGCCTTTGGGCTTGGGTAGTGAAGTCAAGTGCACAGTGTTGCGGGCTGCGCGCAACCGGGGGACTGTCCCCTGATGGTATCGTAACCTACTACGCAGGCGAAGGGCGGGCCTTCGAGCTAGGGTAGCGAGATCAAGGCCACCGTGCTAAGGTCGAGGGGACTGGCCCCAAAGTCTTCATGCGATGACATAGTTAGGGGAAAATAAAGCATATTGAATTGAAACAAACAGTAGTTCGTGCGCAAGTGCAGACTTGCTTCTTTCTAGTTAAAAATTATTTTTAATACAAACAAAAATAACAGTGATAATGCAGGAATATAGCAGGGCTTTCCTGCCCAAATTCCTAGCTTCAGGGTTGTCTTTGAAGGGAGTTATAGCGGGGGCGCTAATCAGGAAGGTGTATAGGAACGATCGTTGGAGTATGGCGTTGTAGTCATAGTCGACTTGTGTGACCGTGAACTATACATCACAGGCCACTTGCATGGGAGGTTCTCCCAGAGTGATCAGAAGGATGATGGTTCCAAGGACCAGAACAGGGGAACCACCTGGGGCACAAACGCTGGCTACCTTCAATTTGATGCTTCAGTTCGCCAGCTTGAGTTGTAGCAGCGTTGACATGAATAATACATTGACTGTTATTTTATCGTCGACCAGGACCCGACTTACCTGAGTGGGAGGTTCTCTGATAGCTGCATTGATGCTTATCAAGCTATTATGCGGGGCTCGTTCTTCGGAGAGGCCCGGGTCATACATGGCGCGTTGCGTGCATCTTCATCTCTTTCCTGCTTCTATGTGGGCGTATTCGGGGCTAGTTGTTCCGGTGTCCGAGCTTGACGAAACTTGTCGACGAGCCCTAGGCGAACGAATCGTTCAATTTCTTCCTTTAAGAGCTTGCATTTTTCCGTGTCGTGCTCGGGAACTTGATGGTAGTCGCAATACTTGGATAGATCGATCCCATGGATTTGGGGCGAGCGGCCTAGGCTTTCGAAGAGCGGGGTGAATGTGGATGGTACACAACTTTTCCTTGAGTGGTGTTAAGCGTGGTGAAGTCTTGATGCCGATGATGCCCCCTAGTTGACTGGTGTCGATATGATGCCCGCCGTTTCTTTTGGGTGTCGATGGCAAGTTGCCCTCTTGCTTTCTCTTCCTTCCTTGTCGTTGGCATGACTCATCAGGAGCGATCCTTCTGTCGGCTTTAGTGATGAACCGGTTCACAAAGAGTTCAGATAAATCTGTAAAGTTGTCAATCCTTCCTTCCTTCAGAGAGTAGTACTAGGTGATAGCCCACCCCTTCAGGGTTACTGGGAACACTTGGCACAGGAGTTGGTCCGACACGTTACAGATGTGCATAATAGTCGCCAAGTGCTTGGCGTGTACCCGAGGATCGTCCGTCCCGTTGAACTTCTCGATATAGGGGGGTGTGAAGCAGAGCGGGATTGGGTGCGCCAAGAACTCAGGTGTTAATGGTGAGTAGTAGTGAAGAGGGTGGCGAGCCAAAGTGTTATGTTGTATGTCTTCACGTTCTTCAGCAGTTGTATCGAACGTTTCTTCTCCAGTAAGCTTTTCAATCGCACGCTCGATGTCTGCTACTTCCGGGCGATAGTGAGGATGGAGAGCTTCAAATCCTCTAATTGGGAAGACTGGGTGCGTTGAGATACCTGCGCTGGAGAATTCTACTCCTGGGCCGCAGGATTCGAATTGTTCGGTCGGAGTGTGATGTGGAGTTGGCGGAGGTGGACTGCCTTGCCTAGGGGCAGGACGATGAGCTTGAGGTGCTTCTTCGTCCTTTAAGAGTGCGAGCATTTCAACTTGTTGCTTTTCCACCTGGCGCATGCATCCGACCAATGTGACAATGAGGGCCTTCAGGGCCTCTCCCATGAGAGGCGCGTTGACGAGTGAGCTGGAGGGAACTGGATCGACATGCCCCCAGGGGCTAATCCTTCAGTAGTGCGGGTAGCTCTTCTTGCCATTGCCGTCAGCCTTTGAGTATCGTTGTGAGGGGGATACTGTCTTCTGAATATTTAGAGCTTCGAGGAACTTGTGTTCCCACAGATGGTGCCAAAGTGTTGCGGCTCACTCGAGGCTCCTGTAACCAGTCTAGATTGGACCATCTTAGCCCGGGAGCGGCCGAGCGCGCAATCAGTCACAGAGAAAAGATGACGGCTGACAAGAGACATTTTTTACAGTGGAAAACCCTGGAAAGGGGTGAAAAACCGCGTGGCGGATTGGTGACGACCAAAGTTCCACTATCTGGTTGGTGTTGAATAGAGCTTTTGAGAGAATGCGAGGGCGACATGCCGCTCCTCGTTACAACTTGCATGAGAGAGAGAAAGAGAAGCATTCAGAGTGTGACAGGCCACCGCTCTCGAAGCTAAGTCCTTTTCTTAGCCGCGGTGGGGAGCACCGCGCTCTGGTGCCTGTACGGTCTTCTTCTTGTGCTTGGAATCTTGAGTGGCGCATTCTGCGCGTCTTGATGTCTACGAGGTGTATCTTGCAGTTTGCGGTTGAGCCTGGAGAGCGGAGCTTGCTGCCGACTTGGAGGCGCTGATGCTCAACGTGCTGCGCGCTGAAGGTTCGCAGGAGAAAGCTTAAAGGCGGATGAAGATCTTCGAGCAATCTTCGAGCAATCTTCGAAGATCTTCAAGGGCGTCTTCGAAGGCGATGAAGATTCCCGGTGGAATTCTCTTGTACGTATGAAGAGAAGCCGGAGGAGAAAATGATGAAAATGAAGGAGACTCTGGGGTCCTATTTATAGGCCACAATGGTGGTTATGGTGGTTACACGATTATCCGTTGACCATAACCACCATACTTACTATTTGCAGGCCGGAACTTTATGATTTATGGCGAATATTTTTATAATATTTCTGCGCGCATACCCACACGGTTATTCACACACCCATATTTGGTGGTTTTGTTGGTAGTTATGTGAGTGGTGACTCGCACATCGGACGGTGGAGATCGCGTGGGGACGATCAGACGACGGAGAAGGGTCGACCGACGGTGGTGGTTGGCGTCAAGACCCCGGCGACGGGAGGCCGTCCGGAGAGGAGGGAGCGGCGGTCGACCGGGAAGCCTGCCGCGGGGCCTCATGGTCGCGTGCGTGCGACCGCGAGGTGCGACAGCGGCCTGTCGCGACCCTCGCGTCCATGAGGCACGACGGTGGCCGGCCGCGAGCCTCCACGACGCGTGCGTTCGGCCGCGGGGCGCGACGGTGGCCAACCGGGAGGCCGGTTGCGGGTCCTCGCAGTCGGCGGCGGGGTGTGGCGGCAGTTAGTGAGCGGATCGGGCGCGCGGATCACACACGCGATGGCTTGAGCGGTCCCCTTCATGACCCCGACTAAATTAGTGGGGGACATGAGAATTCCGGCTATTCGCAGTCCGGAATATATATATATATATATATATATATATATTTGTTATATAGAGTACAAAATAAATTTGAGTTTTTATTTATCAAACTCAAACTATGAACACTATTATACCCATTGAAATTCATCATTTTTAATGTTTTTATATTTTTTCTTGCGTGTATAGTATTATATTAGGAAATTTATATAGTTTTATACATTTATTGTAGATGTTGAATGCCTACATTCAATGATTTTATTTAAGGACTCTACCATCATCCAATTTAAAAATAAAAAGTGTATTAGATGTTAATGATTACTCTAGATAGGAGAGAACGTGTTATATAAATCTCAATCAGGATACTCATGTAGCCTTATTCACTTAATGTATATTTGTAACGTACATATCTAAGCAAAATCAATTATTTTAGCAATTTTTAGCAATGATTAAATGTTCGTTTGGCACGGTGTTGGCGGCCGTGAACATAGTAGTTATTAACCGTCGTTTGTGAACGCCTGACCTCATCTAAGGAACACTCTATTCCCTTTAAGGAACAAAATTAGTTTTTATTATTGTATGTGAGACATATCCCTTGTCATGTCAAACACATATTTTACGACGGTGACATTTTTTTTTGAAACACACAGGAACAAAAACGTCACGCCAAACAAACCCTAAGTCCACGGGCTAGTCTACAATCACTTATAATCAATTACTTCTATTCTACCAGCATTTACTATCAAAATGATCATTTGATTGTAACTGATTATAAATGCTCTTAATAATTGTTTATGCATACCAATTGCTATACTCTTTGTAGGATGCTTCATGTCGATATCTAATAATATTCAGCTCTAAAAGATATGCACACGCGCACACACATACACACACAAAATATGACCTTTCACCGAGATTTTCTATATAAGTTTACAAAATTATGTCACACACACACACACATTGTTCTCGGTCTCACGTAGTCTCATTGACGCAGATCTTCTGTCTGATTACGTCACGACACATGACGATGGCGACTTCGAAGTCCTGAGTTCAAACGATCCGTATGCGCAAATTATCAATATTGATGTTATATTAAAGGAGCAAAATGCAAACTCTGATCTTCAGAAAAACTGCTTAATGTTGTGGATCATCGTTATGATGATGGGTACATCGGGAAGTGGCAAACCCAACCTAGTAAGAAACGTAACAAAAAGGTCCACTCTAAGCGATCATCGCCTCAGCCCATCTATCACAATTAAACCAGTGCTTGGGAAGTCTTTTGACAACCTAGAATCCGAGGATTTTTTAGTTTTCTCTATCGTAATGTTGTCTATAGACATCCCTGTCATGTAGTTTGTGTTGATGGTTTTGTAGCCTCCGCGGCGTGCCACTGTACTTGTAATTTTTTTTAATTTCAATAAACAAATAAATCTTTATTAATAAATATAGGCAAAAATGGGATATCAGTCCCTACACTTTCATGGTGGTTTGAAATTGGTCCCTAAATTTTTTTTTGTTTGATATTAGTCCATAAACTTCATTACAAGTTTGAAATAGGTCCTCATTAGTTAAGATGCTAATATTTGGATGGAAAGATGACATGGCATGGATGATGACTAGGAATTAACTCTAGCTCACTAGGGACAAATTTATTAGGATTTTTGCCTTACTTCGCTCCCCTCCCGTTTCCCAAATAAACTCTCCTAAACCCTTCACTGCCTGCTTCGTGCTTCCCGCCGACTTTGAGTTCGCCACAAGCTTCGTGGTTCCCATTGGCATCCGGCGCCAGCGATCTTCCTATTTCCCATGTGCTAGGGTTCGTGGCTTCTATCGGTATGCTGGAGCGCGTTGATAAATATGAAGCTCTTTGAAAATTTTGCAGTTTATTTTGAAAAGAACTGTTCTAAATATTTTGGATTTTGGATATTTGCTCTAAATATTTGGTAAGTTCAATATTTGGATTTTGGATATTTGGATTTGTTGAGTATTTGTTCTAATTATTTTGGATTTTGGAAATTTGCTAAATGGATTTCATTTCATTAACTGCACTGAAATTGTTCATTAACTGCCACAGAAATTGTTCATTAATTGGATGAAATAAATTTTTTATTTTATTACTCCTTTCTTAAATTTTAATGTTCTCTCTCCTAGTCATTGTCATATCAGGCTTTTTCGCATAAATTATGGTGATTGTTATCCGCACTACAGTTTTGACTATCCGCACTCTTTTTGAATGGGTTATTACGCGCCTTTTGAAAATACGTCTTGTACATGCATTTTTAGGAAAAATGTTCAACACGAAAGTTGTTGATCTCGTCGAGATTTACAACTTTCGTGTTGAACACTTTTCCTAAAAATGCATGTAAAAGGCGTATTTCCAAAAGATCGCTATAGTTATGCACATTTCAATCAGGGCGGCAATACGTCTTGTGCCTGCATTTTTAGGAAAAGTGATCAACACGAAAGTTGTAGATCTCATCGAGATCTACAACTTTCGTGTTGATCACTTTTCCTAAAAATGCATGCACAAGACGTATTTCCAAAAGGCGCGTAATAACTCATACAAAAAAGTGCAGATAGCCAAAACTGTAGTGCGGATAACAATCACCTAAATTATTTGTCGCATCATACTTTTCCATCCAAAAACCTAAGAGAGTTATTAATAGGGACCAATTTCAAACAAAATGTAAAGTTTAGAGACTAGTATCAAAAAAAAAAAAAAACCTAGAGACCAATTTCAAACAACCATAAAAATTTAGGAAATGATATCCAATTTTTGCCATAAATATATATACATAAAGACAGCCTATCCATGTTAGTGGGAGCACTCAAAACAAGAGATATCTTTACTGACAGCAACCAGCCAGCAAAGCTTGTCTCACTAAAAGTGTAAACTCAAAAGCAAAGCCTGGAAAGCCTTTATTTCTGAACAAATGGCCATTTTACATAGTTGATTGAGTAAAAATAAAGGTGATTGTTATCCGCATTACAATTTTGACTATCCGTACTTTTTTTGAATGAGTTATTACGCGTCTTTTTGAAATACGTATTGTACATGCATTTTTAGGAAAAATGTTCAACACGAAAGTTGTAGATCTGGTCGAGATCTACAACCAAAAAATTCGCTATAGTTACACACATATTTCAATCAGGGCGGCAATACGTCTTGTGCTTGCATTTTCAAGATCTACAACTTTCGTGTTGATCATTTTTCCTAAAAATGCTTGTACTAGACGTATTTCTAAAAGGCGCATATTAATTCAAACAAAAAAAAATACGGATAGCCAAAACTGTAGTGCGGATAACAATCACCAAAATAAATTGTTTTTATTCCTATTTGAATTTTGAATCAAACTTGATTAGAATTTAAAATTGGAGCTCCTTTATGTCAAAATTAACAATACAAAGTAGTATATTTAATTTATAATAATTAACGAACATTTATATGCAGAATATTTGATATATACTCATAGATATGTGAAGGGATCCATGATTTTATTATATTGGGATATTATTTTTATAATTTTGTTTTGTTTAAGGATTTATTGATACAATAACTTGGTATACCTAATACTATATAAATACTCAAAAGGGTATTTGTGCATATAGCTAGCACCGTTATAACTTATTATGTACATTTATGCGAGATAGATATCAAATAGTTTTGATACCGATTTTTTTTCAAGCGTATGAACATGTGTACCGAGCGCGTGAACACATGAGCAGGAGAGCGAGTAGAGTGTCAAGTGTTCGTCGGAAAACTTCATAGCTCGCATTTCTCTCCTTGGTTATTGCTTGTCTTCAAATGAAGCCATATGGGCATTTTATAGTTTTCTGAGGAGCACGCTGGTAATTGCCCTCTCTTGAAATTTGAATTGGCGAATGAGAATGTGTGATTCTGATCATCTGAATCACCAATTTTCCAAAAAGACATCGATGCCCCCTGACGGTCCGAGCAATCCGGGCGGCCCGGATAGCTTCCCCGGAGTTGGTATATATTATGATCTTCAATAAAGAATGCTCGATGATGCCTAGCTAACGTCGTGTGAGCTATTAGGGATGAGAGGTCTTAAAGTTGGTGCTAAGCACATACATATTTAGAATAAAGATACGATATAAAAAAAGATTTATAAAAGTTGAAGAAATAGCTAGAAAGTGCTACTTGACCAGCTCAATTGAGAATATTTTACTATAGTTTGTCTGATTACAATCATTGTCACGTCGTGTGAGCTATTAGGACGTTATATTTGTCGTCAAGCATGACAAGCGCAAACCTTGGTCACATCTTTTGAACTTACAAAAAATTCCTCAATGATGTAGTGCGCAAATTGATCGGGACGATGCGATTTCAAGGGACAAGTATGGAACCAACTAAGAAAAATATAAGTTTGATGACTAATTAGTATGCAACCAAGGCTCTCTTTGGCGGCACTTTTTTGCTCCTGTGAGTTTAGGCAAAAACTCCACAATCATAGAATGTTTGATTGGCATGACAACATAAAAGTGAATGGAGTTCTTTAGGGGAGGTCAGGCCGGGCGTTCACGAACGACGGTTCATAACCACTGTGCTCATGACCGCTACCGCAGTGCCAAACGGAGCCTAAGTTGGATAATTTATTGGAGGATTCGTCGAGTCGTTAAGGTCAATTCGTCGAGTAGTGTAGGGATTTCATGAGTACACTCGACGAATGGACTTAAGAAGATTTTCTTTTTCAAATTGCTGACTGCTTACAGTGGCGGAGCCAGGAATATTGGAGCGCGGGGGCACAAGACTATTAAAGTATGAAAAAAATAACAAATAAGAAATTGCTCAATAAAAAAACATTCATTATAAAATAAAACTAACATTAGTACATGAAAAATTCATAAAAATACCTTAAACATTCTTTTCCTTGTTTTTTGAAGGAAGGATACATCTTCTAAATTTCATTTTTTGAAACTCTTGCAAAACATCTTCATCATCAATTGTATCAAACACTTCCTTCTCAATATAAGTAACCAAACAATCATTCAACAATTCATTTCCTAATCTGTTGCGAAGATCTTCTTTAATCAAGCCCATTGCAGAAAATGATCTTTCAACTATGGCCGTTGCAACTGGTAATGTTAAACACAATGTCAATAGTAAATAAACTTCAGGATAACTCATGTCCTTCTTATGTTTAACCATTTTTTGAGCAAGTTCACTAAGTCCATTTAAATCACGAAAATCTTCATGAGTTGAGACATCATAAAACCAATTTATTAGTTGACTGTCAAGCATTAAAAGAGTTCTTTCATTAAACTCTACCGGATAAAAATGAGTCAACTCAATTAATTTATCCTTATTGAAAGCAGCAAATGAATCTTGAGGATTGAAGCAAGCCATGTTTGAAATCAACTGAATATTGTCATTATCAAAACGATCATTCAACTCTTGGTATTGAGAGTCAATCACTGTGAAAAGCAGTTCAACCTTATAAAAATGTAGATTAGACCTCTTTTGAACCCCTCGTTTGCTTCTTGCAGGATGCAAGTAATTATCTTCCATCTTTGGAATCTCTATTTCATATTTTTCACAAAACGTAGACGTTTCAGTGATCAATTCTACAAAAGCACTATCAGTTCTTAGGTCTTGAAGTCTCTTCTTTGTAATATTAACAAAACGCATGACATTTAATAGGTCTTGATCTTTTCTTTGCAAAGCTTGAGATAACTCAAATGTAATCCCCAGTATTGCCTTCATCATATGCAATGTAAAAGCAAACTCAAAGCAATCTATCTCCTTCAAAACATTATAGGCTCCAGTGCTAGTTTCTCCAAATGAAGTGTCTTCGTTTAGAACATTAAGCAAAGCTTCGATAGAAGGAAATAATGAAATGATACTGAGAATTGTACCATAATGTGAATTCCAACGGGTGTCTCCATGTCGCTTTAAATTCTGTTCTTGATTTAACCCACGTCCTGTCTCAATTGAACCTAAAGCAATGCCTTCATGTATTTTCATAGCTTGTGTTTCTCGAAGAATTGCTTGTCTTTTACATGAAGAACTAACTACATTAGTTAAGATGTGCAGAAAATCAAAAAAAGTATTCATCTTCTTGTGTCCTTTTGCAACTTTAATCAGTGCTAGTTGAAGCTGATGAGCAAAACAGTGAACATAATAAGCAGATTTATTCTCTGCCAATATCAAACTTTTAAGTCCATTAAAACGTCCACTCATATTGCTCGCACCATCATAACCCTGACCACGAATCTTTGATAAACTCAAACCATATGTAGCAAATAGTGAATCAATCGCCTGTTTAAGTGATAGAGCAGTAGCATTTGATACATAAACCATAGCCAAGAATCTTTCAATTACAAAACCATTCTTATTTACATATCGCAGGACAACACTCATTTGCTCTTTAGTTGAAATATCCCGAGCCTCGTCAACCAACAAAGAGAAAAATGAATCTCCAATATCTTTGATTATTGCCTTTGTTGTTAAACTTGCCATTACATTGCATATTTGTTTTTGAATTTCAGGAGACGTCATTTTTGCATTTTCAGGAGCATTGAGCAAAACAACCCTTTTAATTTCATCATTGGAAAGTGAATGAAACTTTAGTAATTCCAAGAAATTTCCTCTGTTCAAAGATTCATCGCTTTCATCATGCCCACGAAAAGCTAACCCTTGTCTTAGAAGAAATCTGATACAGGATACACTGGCACTTAATCTTATACGGTAGTCAATTTCATTTTGCACATTTCTCTTTTCAAAAGCTATATCTATATGTTTTTTTTCGATTCATTAAATCTTCGCATGCTACCTTACATTTGTTATGCACACTCAATTTATCTCCAATGTGCATACTCAAACGTTCTTTCTTCTTCCAATTTGAAAAACCACATTGAACAAATGCTTCATGACCACCACATGTATCTCCAAACTCAAAAGCAAAAAGATAACAAAACAAACAGAAAACTGCGTCTTTTGCTTCACTATATTCCAACCATTGAGCATAAATCTTTTCTGTATACCATTTTGCACAAAATCTACGAGCTTTGTCTTGAGTTGTAGTCTTAGTAGCAGGATACTCTTTGAGAATTGGTTGGTTTGGGCCTTTAATCAAATATGATCTTCGAATATTTTCTCTCTCAAAAGGGTCTTTAGAGATACTGTAAAGCGGAGGCCTTACCTGGATCAGATATTGGAGTTGAAGTTGGAGTTGGATTTGGTGTTGGAGTTGGAGTTGGAGTGCACTCAAACTCTCTTTTCCGTTTAGTTCGTACAATGAACTTATCCATTTTCCTATATGATAAGAAAAATTAATTTATAACCTGAATATAGCTGAATACGTGCTTAAAAATAGGTGTTAAATTATATCTTACCTAAATCTATACCAAACTGGATTAAATCACAAACCTAAATCTATATCTATCTCTATATAATTTATATCCTACCTAGATCTAAGTGAGGAAGAAGAATGGACCTTGCGTCCTTGCCGATTATCACTCCAGTTAGTGTTGTGAACACTCCAGTTCTTGAGAACACAATTAATGGAATCTGTTGAAGCGCCAACAATCTGTTGGAATCTGTTGAATGAAATCAGAAATCACCAGAAACCAGAAGAAATCAGAAGCAATCTGTTGGAATCTATCATCAGAAATGACATGAAGAAGAAGAAGAAGAAGGTACCAGGTGGTCCAGTCGCGAAATCAGATGCCGACTGCGGAGCTCTTGCCCTAGGTGCCGACTGCGGGTCGCGAAATCGAGCAGAGTCGCAGAAATCAGATGCCGACTGCGGAGCTCTTGCCCTAGGTGCCGACTGAGAAGAAGGTACCAGGTCGCGAAATCAGATGCCGACTGTGGAGCTCTTGCCCTAGGTGCCGACTGCGGGTCGCGAAATCGAGCAGAGTCGCGGAGCAGAGCCGCGAAATCGACCCCCAAATCGCAACCAGAAAATGCGTGGGGGCACGGGCCCCCGCAGGTCCTACTGTAGCTCCGCCCCTGACTGCTTATCTTAAGGGCTCCTGCCATGTACAGTGCACGTGGAGGTTTATCCCGAGATTTCGTTTTTAGCCGTTAGAGAAGAATCTCTATAAATAGTCAAGGGTTATTTTCATTAACCCTGATCGTGAACTAAAATAGAAAATCGCAAGTCTATTCTCTTTGTCGGCATCTCTTTCTCGCAAATGATCGATCTTGTAGCCGACACCTTTTTCTCACGATTCTTCTCGAAGAAAATAGTCGACTAGATCTCTGATTTCAGATTCTTCCTAGTTCATTCAAGATTCAGTCGATTCCAAAGGTGATTTAGGTAGCAACTAAATACTTTCAATTGGTATCAGAACGATGTTATTCTTCAAATGTTAACACCTTGAATAAGATCTCCATCTAGTTATAAAGAGACAACATGTCTGGAATGGATAGAACCAAGGATTCCTCCATGACATTGCCAGTCTGCACCAAAAAAACTTTCCGATGTGAAAGGAAAGAGTCAGATTCTACATAGAAGCCGTCGATCCCAGAATATTTCAAATAGTTGAAGAAGGTCCCCACATTCCTATGACTGCATCTACTATAAATGCAAATGTGCAGGTTCTCAAGATGATGTTAGATCTAACTAAGGATGAAATATAAATTGGGAATCCTCCAATGAATATAAATACCTTTTTGGTTTCTATACCGACCCTCCCCCTGATGACAGATTGACTCTCTCTCCCTTCTCCCCGAAGGTCTTCGAGCCCTTGCTAGACCTCCCCAGTCTAGACGCACTCAAGAATGATTTACGCACAGAATTCTCCCCGGAATCCGACGACCTCCGCGATCGATTTTCACACACAAAGTTGTTAAAAGATAAAAATACAAGAGAGAAAATAATCAAAGTATAACAAGTGCTCCCTCAAAAGATTGTTCTCCGAAGATGGTGATCTATCAGCGCTTGTGATTCTCATTCCTCGGGATCTCGATCGTCTTCAGGTTGTCGTTCTCGTGTGCGCTCTATCGGAGTTCTTCTTCGAACAAGGGGTTGCACTTTCTTTCTTTCCATCTCTTAAGTCGGTGGCTCCTTGCTCCAGAGACGTATTGGAAACCCTACTTTGTGTGTCCTTTTACTCAAGAGAAATAAAATTGCTTTTATATGCCATTTAAGTAAGCTACCGCCAGCGGTAAGGTTACTATGCGATGGTAGGCTCCGTATACACGATATCTCCCAGCTATCCTACTCCATGTAAGGAAGGAGGCAGACCTTTCCTTGTAGTCAACTGTTAGCGTAGAGAGGTAGCGCAAGCACGGTGCGGTAGACATGCTTGATTAGGCACATGCATTGATATACTTCAACAGATAAGGAAGGTGGTGCCTCTTTCCTTGCAAACCCTGATTACTGCGGAGCGGTACGAGCTACCTTGGGGCGGTAGTAACATTTCCTTTTATAGTAACCACCAAATTCCCCGCATTGAGTAGTCAGATTGCTGACGAGGAATTCCAGGTAGCATTGTGCATTATCAGTACCGCGCGACGGTAGTTGAGAGGCCAGGTCTCATCTATATGTCCTTCTAGCCGACATGTAGTGTCAAGACGATCCTCTGCTCTTCAAGACAATATACTAGCGCCTGGCGGTATTGCTATCGCCGACGTTAGGATGAGAGTCTCAACGATATGCGATGTATAGTAGATATAACTCTTCACGTCGATATTAGCTTTTTAGTCGATACATATCTAGTCGACATGGCTAGCGCTCAACGTTCGGTCTAGTGCTTGACGGTAAGCCTTCATGTGTTGTCTTGATGATATGCGATGTCTAGTCGATATCAGCCTTCTAGTCGACATGGCTAGCGCACGACGTTAGGTCTAGCGCCCGATAGTAGGACTTCATGTGTTATCTCGACGATATCCCACTCGACAAAGGCTTTTAGGACGAAATGCTCCTTCTAGACGATATACCTGTCTGGTTGACAAAAGCTAGCGTCAGCGGTAAAGTTAGCACCCAGTTATAACTCACACAGATTGGAGTTCTTGTACGACTTCACACCTGTAAACCTGCACACTATACCCAAAACATTTATGATCAAATACAACTTGAGATTTTTTATTATCAAACCTGAGAGATGCAGAACGCATGTTTCAATATCCTCTTCTTCTTTCTCCTTTCACTCATCATTCTCAAACCTAAGAGAGAATGCACAAAGTAAAATGAGTCTGAAATCAACCCATTCCTGACCTAAAAGCCACATGAAAGTAATCTTAGTCGTTGGATCATAAGTCCCCATATCGAACAGCTCAATTACGCACGAGCGATACTTTAATTCACACGAGTGTGTGGCTTAATTTGTACACGACTACGCGCATGGTAAAAGTAACTAAAACCAGTCAACTAAAATTGATCGTGCAGTTTGGCCACGCAGGACTGTGCATGGCTAAGATTTCATGACCAGAATCCTTAGCTCCTTCGAAAAACCATTTAATAGTCCCCAATCAATGTGAGACTTACTTAGGCTCCTTAACCATATATACCCCAATTAAAATGAGTTCTTGGAGAGTTAAATTGATATTTTGGGTTGTTACATTACACTCCGTAGCAAAATGGAGTGGCGGAGAAGAAGATAAAACACTTGGCGGAAATGTGTAAGTGTTGGTTGTATGCGGATGACATACTCAAGGCCTTACTGGCGAAGGGCATGCCATGTACCATGTATGTGATCAGCAGGTTACCATTGAGCCCCCAACAACTTGAAATCTTCATATGAACTAATGTTTGGAGAAATGTCGAGTGTGAAACATCTACGGATGTTTGGAGCTACTTGTTATATGCACATTCTAGATGCTCTTAGAACCTAATTGGATGTGAAGACACGAATGTGCATATTCATTGGGTATGGTGAGCAGAAGAAGGGGTGGACATGCATAAATCCGTAGACACACCAGTTCATTGTCTCTCGTGACGTGGTGTTCAACAATTTGGTATCATATAAGGAGTCTCTATTGTGGCTCTATAGGATAACGAAGGAGTAAGAAGAGATGAGAGAGTTATTGATGACTCTTTGCTGGAGTTGTTTGTGTCTCCAGGTTCTCTGGTTCCACCAGGCTCCAGTTCAGGAGATTCTAGTCATATAAGCAGGGCGCGATGCTCCAAGTTACATTAACGTGGGATCTGATGCAGGGGATGATGTTGAAGCGGTGGATAATGGTTCATCTTTGCGACGGTCAAAGAGGACTGTCATCCCACCGACTCGGTACAAATAAGGTAATCTTGTTAGTATTTGTTTGTGCTTCTTTGCATTACCTCTTGACGAGTGGGAGCCCTCATGTTTTGAGGAATCCACTGGCTTGAAGGAGTGAAAAAACGACATGGATGAGGAGATGGGAGCTCTCAGGAAGATTAATACTTGAGATCTTGTGTCCAAGGTGGATGTTGTTACTCATGTCACTTGCAAGTGGGTGTATAAGATCAAGAAGAAGACGGATGGAAGCATGAAGCGGTATAATTCTCAGTTTGTTGCCCATGGATTCTCATAGCGGTACGAGGAGGATTATGGGGAGATATTTAATCCCGTGGAAAATATGACCTCGATACTGGTGGTGATTGCATTGGAGGTTCTCCAAGGTTGGAGGCTTTGGCAACTCAACGTGAAGAACATTTTTCTTTACGACGAGATTGACAATGATTCTTTCATGGTGCAACCACTGAGTTACGTATCGAAGGCACATCCAGGGCATCTGTGCGTGCAAGTTGAAGAAGGACTTGTACGGTTTGAAGCAAGCATCTCGAGATTGGTATAAGAAGATAACATAGTATTTACAATTTTGTGGACATTATGCATCTGATTTTGACTCGAGCCTGTTTGTGAAGAAGGGTTGACTTCTTGTCCTCGTGTTGTTGTATGTCGATAACATGATCGTGATAGGAAATGACGGTGAAGATGTGGAAATGCTTAGAACAGGGCTATCTATTCATTTTGAGATAATGATTTGCATGAGCTGCACAATTTCCTTGGTTTGAAAGTTGAGAGGAAAAAGAGCGGATTGCTTGTTTCCCAAAAGGGCTATGCAGAATGAAAAATGGAACAATTCAGCATGAAGAAAGGAAGAGCATCTCTACTCCACTTGAGATTGGGATGAAGCTTCGTCAGGCAGAAGGTGTGATCCTATCAGATCTAAAATCTTTTTGGGCTCTGATGGGAAGTCTAATTTATTTGGCGAGTACAAGACCGAATATTGCATTTGCGGCTGGTCTTGTTAGTAGGTACATGCATGAGCCTATGAAACCTCATCTGGAGGCGAAGAAGAAGATTTTGAAGTATGTTGGATCAACCCTTGATTTTGGGTTGATGTACGAAAGGGACACTAGATTCAACCTGCATGGGTTAACGAATGCTGATTATGGTGGAGATACTGATGATCGAAAGTCGACGTCAGGATATATCTTCATGTACGGATCAACGACTATTTCGTGGTGTAGCGAGAAGCAAGTCTCGATGTCCATCTCCACCATTGAGGCGAAATACAAGACATCGTCCTTAGCGGCTCAGGAGTGCATTTGGTTGCACAGATTGGTGGAGAATGTTTATGAGAAGTTTTGGAATCTTACTTTGCTCCGCGATGACAATGAAAGTGCGTTGAAGCTTGTTACAAATTCTATTTGTTATGCGCGGACAAAGTATATTGAGATCGAGCATCACATCATTAAGGAAAAAGTTCTTGGTGGATCACTTGTCGTGGAGTATGTTCGGAGTTAGGACAAAGTCGTCGACATCTTCACAAAACCTCTTCCAAGGGAACATTTGTGTGTCTCGCGAGCTGCTCGGTCTTTGTTCTCGATTGCACTTTAAGAGGGAGTGTTGAATTTTAAAGTGTAATCGAGTTGTTGCTGCCGTCCAACGATCAACGCCCATCTTCACTCAACGATCTTCGGAGTTCATCGATTTTTAGCTGAACTTCTATCGATCAACTACTTCCGTCCAACAATCGTTGATCGAATTCTGCATACTTGGTTTGCCCTAGGCATGAGTACCACCAGCGGTGCACGCCTACCATGACACAATTTAGGGTCATTTAAAATAAAATAAAAATATTAACTGCTCAAACCTCCTCTATGAGTTAGCATTATAACATATAACAAAAAAATCTACATATATAATTAACTTTCTCTAATGCAATAATCCTTTAATTTATCATTTCTAACATCTTAACATTATCATTCTAGCACACACAACAATTGACTTAAATTTATACAATTCTATATGCACACAACATCCCAAAAGCAGGGACGAGAAAAATAGCAAATTAAAAACATTTGGCAGCAAGGATAAACTGTTTCTCACACAATAATCTCTGTCTGCTTGTGATTGCTGCTCGATTCATCTTCTCCGAGAAGAAAGTGAAGCCTGGGAGGAATCCTGGGGCTTACGATATTCGTCTCCCTCTCGAGGATCGAGCGGTACGACTCGAAGACGGTCGGCGTCACGTTGAGCCTGAAGCGCAGACCGAATAAGAAATCGACCTCCAAATAGTTCAACTCGGTCAGGCTGATCCCTCCAACTTTCGCAAAATAGGCATTATTGTAGTATCTGCAACATACACAATGATTCGCATTCAACAGAAAAATAACACAAAGAAATCATAATTACGAAATCACGAAAAACTATAAAACCTTGATGGTGAGGCGATAAGATTGTGTTCTCCGACTCGCTCCTCGCTCCTCGCATCCAAATTTCGTTCAATTTTGCCTCCCTAAATTTACAATTGCGCCGCGATTTCCCACCCACATCAATTTGTATATGTTTTGTGGTTGAAGAGTATCAATGCCACCTACCCTGAAACTAGTGGCTGACTAAGGGCCAATACAGCTCTCTTCTAAAATTTTATTGCATGTTGGCATCAATGATTGGTTATGAAGTCATGTCATGACAACCAATATATATATATATATATACATATATATTGTTACATGGTAAAATTTAGGTGATTTTTTGCGCTTAATATAGATTTCTACGACGGTTTGTTATGCTCTAGCATGATATCAGAGCAAGTTGGACCAGTGACCTACGGTCAAGGAGAAATTTTTGTGTACGAGGAGAGCACACCTAATAAGTTGTTCCCACATATATATGCATCCAACCCGTCGATATAATTATATATTTTTAATAATTACCGATGTTCTACAACAAGTTCGCAGCAATTTTACGCCGCTTTCCAGATGGTAAGCTAAGTGTGCATGGTAATATAATTTCTCTTAAGTCACCCAATCAAGAAAAAAAGTTCACGAATTAGAGGTGAAGGACTCTACGCGTGATGGAACTCTTATTGTGATATAATCTCACATTGAAAAACTTATGCAATCTTCGAGCGTTATCCACTAACTATAGGACGTGGGGTCCTCCGATCACCTGCAATCAATTGATTTTTGAGCGCAAGGGACGCAATTTTACCTCATTTAGTAAGTTTATCTTGAGTTAGGTTGGACTAAAGTTATCTTAATTCTCAGGGCTTGTGTATGTGGGCGGCGACGGTTGGAGATTGAGATAAAACAGTATTCTTGAGTGAAGCTATTCAAACGATAAAAAAAAAGTTAGTATTTTTTTTTTGAAAAACAACGATGGAGAAAAGACATTGAAACAAACGAAGACTTAGGGTCCGTTTGGCACGGCAGTGGCAGTCGCGAACACGGTTATGCATCATGAACGCCGAATCTCGCCTAAGGAACACATACACATTTTATGACGCTGACATTTTTGTCCAAAACGCCAAATGGGTTCTTAATCAATACTTGTTAACAAGTTTTTTAATTGTTTGGGCTCTGATGTTTAGGGACAAGCCTTCCACCGACATTGTTTTAGGCTTGCCATTTCGGAGGGACGCGGTCGTCGATCTATCACTACCATTTCGTGCTCTTTTGTTACGACGAAAGCAGTCTCGTGCGTCTATTGTGGCCGGAAGAGCGGGGTACTTTGTTTTATAGAGTCGGTCGTGAGTGATGTTATAAAGACATTGAAGGCATACATTTTATAATTTGACTTTTTTTATTTAGAAAAAGCATACATCAATGCTAGATTTGAAGCAATGACCAAATTTTGTGAGGCTGATATGAGGATGGAGGAAAATAAATTTATCAATAGATGCTTTCTTAATAATCTGGCACGAATCTCAAAGATGCTATGATATCTTAGACTCCGTTTGACACGATGGTGGCAGCCGGATAGTTATAAACTGTTGTTCGTGAACGCCAAAATTGCCATGCTTCGTTTGGCACAGCGGGGGCGGCTGTAAACCCATGAGTTAAACTGTCATAATTCGTTAACGATCACCTGAAAAATTTCATCCGTTTGAACATAATAGTGGATGAAATTTCTTAGGTGGGCATTAACGAATGACTGTTTAACCCTCATATTCAGGACCACCACCATGCCAAACGGAGCCTTATCCCGCGCCAAACGAATTTTATAATTAACAAAAACAATAGTATCCCTCGCGAATCCATAGAGAAATTATATATCTGTAATTGATAAATTCGTATAATTAAATAAATCATCAAGTAAATAAAAATATTTTAAATAATTTTACAAATTTCAAACACAATGCAGAATGAAATTAACAATTTATTCTCATACGGGGTTGTTTACAGCTAAGAAAAAATAATTTAATAAAATAAAATAAAAATATAAAATCAAACAGAGCATGTGGAAATTTCTCTTTTAACAGATCAGAGAAGAGAATAGAGCTCACCGGTCATCCATGAACTTGACGGCGGTAAGAACCGCCGTGATGAGGAGGCGGTGGGCATTTAACGAGTCGATGCAGAACGAAGGATGAAGACGGAGAAAGCGATTCAGGTAGACGTAGGCGACGACGAAGCAGGACTGGCTACAGCGAGCGAAACGGAAGATGCGCTCGAGGTAGCAGGGGATGGAGATTTCTGGTTTCGCGACGGCGGAGAAAGCGGAAGCGGCGGCCGGTGGCGGGAGGTGTTGGCCGTCGGAGAAGTAAAGGGCGTCGTTGCAGTCGGCCACGCGCTGGAGGAGGGAGGAGAAGGTGTAGATAAAGCGAGGAACTGTGTGGTCGTCGCTCACCATGGATGCTTCTGCCATTTTTCTGCTTGCTCTGTTCCTCTTCTTTCTCTTCTTCCTCTTCTTCCTCTTCTTCCTCTTCTTCCTCTTCTTCCTCTTGGAGAAGCGCAGGGGAGAGAACAGGGGAGGCTCTGTTTCTTCTTAAAGTAGACAGAAGGGACACAGCCGAGATTAATACATTATTATAGAATTGTATGATTGTATCATTGCGGTTTGTATTTCTTATATTATTGTATAAATATTTAATATTTGTAACAATGCTATATAATACACTAAAGTGTATGTTGGGCTAACTGTGAGGTTTGACAGGCGGCCTAGTGGTAGTAAATTTACGCTCCGTTTGGTGCAGCGTTTTTGCTCCGGCGAGTTTGGACAAAAACGCAAAGGTGATAGAATGTATGTTTGGCACGGCGATGGGATCATGACTCATGAACGTGGTGAATATGAACCGTCGTTTGCGAACACCCGAACTCACCTAAGAAATTTCATTCACTTTTATGTTCAAACTTAATTTCTTTTCTCGGGGGCCGTCATAACCGTAGTCATTCCAAACATACATTTGGTGACGGCTTTTTTGTCCAAACTCACCGGAGCAAATAGGAAGTGCCAAATGAAACCTGGGTGATTACAATTTATTTGGGTTTAAAGTTTTTGGGATAATACACATTGTACATGCATTTTTAGGAAAAGTGTTCAACACAAAAATTGTAAATCTCGTCGAGATCTACAACTTTTGTGTTGAACACTTTTCCTAAAAATGCACGTACAAGGCGTATTGTCGCTCTGATCATAACTATAACGATTTTTTGAAAATACGTCTTGTACATGCATTTTTAGGAAAAATGTTCAACACGAAAGTTGTAGATCTCGACGAGATCTACAATTTTCGGGTTAAACATTTTTCCTAAAAATGCATGTACAAAACGTATTTTTAAAAGACACGTAATAACTCATAGAAATTGGTGTGCGAATAGCCAAAACTGGTGTGCTTATAACCATTGCCTTTTTTTTTACTAAGGCTTAATTTGGTAGGGCGTTTTCACGCTGGTGCGGGAGCAACCGCCGCCGTAAGGCGGGAAAACAAACGTCGTCGCGTGCGCGGTGGCGTTTGCTCCCTCAGCATTCGCAAAACGACGCTGAATGGAGCTAGCGTCTCCAACCCCGCCTCCCCACCTCCGTCTCCAACCCCCGCCCCGTCTCCAACCCCGCCGGAGGCCTAAATTTAACTTTTGGGAGTTTAGGGGTTGGTGAGAGGTATAACTCGATCACTGCTACATAAATGTGGTGATGAAAAATAGCATTCATGATCGCACATATCCAAAAATTGTCTGCATTTTTTGCGTCTGTGTTCACGACAGTGCAATTGGGTTTTCAGACATGTCCTAAACATAGTTAGCACCATTTAAATGATATCTACTTACTTTCATTCAATTTTGGCGCGTGCGCGCACGCGTGTAGTTTTTGTCTAAACTCAAGGGAGCAAAAATGTTGTGCTAAACGGAGCCTTAATGATTTTTCACAAATCTTTTGGAAGTTCGGGTTTATTCTTTTCCTTCTCCTTACTTTTGTTTGTATAGATGCAATGAAGTTAACTATACGGATTTTTCTGTGATCTGAGTTTATGTAGTTTTTATACTATATTTTTGTTGAGATTATCAAAACAATCCGGTTGTCATGTTTACAAGGCAAAATCCTAATTTTTTCATGTTTTGGTTGCACAAGAACTTTATAGTTTGTAACTAAGGCTTCGTTTGAGAAATATGGTGGTGATATTACTATAACAGATACAATGGTGACGTGTTACAGGGTACTTAGCGCTCTCATGAATCAGAAGAATTAGATCATCTTAGCTTGAGAGTGAGTCAAGCGCGCAAACAACCAAAATGGAGAACCGCAGCAGACATTAAGACTTTTACTTAGAAAACCCGAAAAAAGAAAAAAGAAAAAAACAGGGAACCAAACCCGGCCAGTTTTGATGAAAATTCCCTAGTTGTAACCGAGTAAAGAAGTTAGAGTTTTAGGATGCGCCCTCATATGAGCAAGCTGCGCCAGCATATGAGCGGAATGCGCCTGCATATGAAATTAGTGATGGAAAAAGTAATGATTTTAACAAAAATAAAAAAAGGTGGATAATTATTTTTTACATTAATTAATTAATAGTGTGTTATTTTAAACTGCATTAATTAATTGATATGGGCAGAGCCCAGTGCGTGTCGCGGTCGGGGTACAGTCATGATCGGGGTACTGTCGCGATTGGTCGTAGGGGCGGAGCCCAATGTTTGTCACTCATAATGTTAAAATGGAAAATTTACCTTTGGTTAAACATTCAAAATTGCCAAATATATTCTTATCGTTTTCATCTAATGATTTAACATATATTATAATCCATTTAAAAAAATACAATGCTCATTTAAGTAATCACATCATATTCTCAAATTAATAATAATGATGAAAATTCATAAAATTAAAACTTTATTAATATTAATACAATGCTCATTTAACTCATATACCTACTATGACAGGCTATCATTAGACATTTCAACTTTATTAAAGTTGATTTGAAAAGTTATGATGAAAACCAACTAATTAAGGGGTGCCTTAATTAATTTATAAAAGTAACGATGAAAATTTAATAATATATAAATAGTGATAATGTTTTTTAACATAAATTGAAAAATGGTGTAACTATTTTCCGCATTAATTAATTAATAATATATTTATTTTAAACTGTATTAATTAATTGATAAGCGCGGAGCTCTGTCATGTCACGACCGGGGTACTGTCACAATCGGGGAAATGTCACAGTTCGGCTACTGTCATGGTTGGTCGTAGGGACGAAGCCCTAGTGTCTGTCACTTGCATATATGGATATATATATATATATATCCCGCACGTGTTTCTCCTGTGCTCGCTGACTCTTAGCGGGCTGCGCCCGCATTCGAGCGGGCTGCTCCAGCATTCGAGCGGGTTGCGCCCGCATATAAGCACTTATCTTTTATTCAAAACATATACATATGAGTACTTAAAATGACCGTAAAAAAATATGAATCAATATTCCTATTTTTATTTTGTAAAAAATGTAATTTTTTATCTAAAAAATCAATTTCACTCTCCCTTTCTCTTCTCTCACCCTCTCTCTCCTATCCCTAAATGTAGGTATAGGAGGGCTATAAAGATTCGCTCTCCCTCTCTCCCCCACTCTCTTCTCTCTTTCTTTCACTCTTTTCATTGGATGGCTGAAATCAAAAGCTTGTCACATATTGGATGGCTAAGATTAATTCTACAACACCAAACCATATATATACACACATATATATATGTTCCACCCTATAGGCTCCATTACAGGTTCCACTATAGCAACTGGCACTGGGGCCATATCCAGAGTAGGAGTAGTTGGATGTGCAACATGCCCTGGCTAATTATTGATCATCGCGAATACTGCTTCAGCGACTAATCTGTTCATTTCAGCAAGAGTGATCGCTGACACCTCAGCGGACGCACTATTTTCGTCAGTGTTACAGGGTTGAGACTGCCCCACATCACTCCTAGCCACATATAATTGTGATGCACAATTTAGTGACCGAAAACATAGCAACAAACTATCATGGAACGCTCAAGTTCCGCAAACAAATATGTTTTTCATTCATAAGTGGACATTCTTATTAGTTTTTATCGTTTTAGGTGAACGCACATCACATGCACACCACCCCTTAAAAAGGAATTCGGCCTCGAATTCACTAACTATGGATCGACTCCTAAAGCTCTCATACCAAATTGTAACATCATGTCAGTACAAACAATATAATAATAGGCCTGACCGGACCCCACGCCATATTGAACACACAAGCTAGACGTTACAACTTGATAAACAGAAAAGAACTACACCCGAATATAAGCAAAGCATAAGCGGAAGCTGTCATTAAATATCACTTTCAGAATGTCCATCATCTTAGGAATGACACAATTAAGTTAGGACCTTAATGCCTTACATTCAACAATGTAAATAGCTTAACAACATGCAATGGCACGTAGGCCGACAATTCAGGGAAAACAGTAAAACAAAGGCTGACCTTCAAGGGCCAACACAGCAAATGACTTCAGCCCGCTACTTTCTGCTCGGCTCACCAGCACCTGCACCATCCACAAATAAGAGGTAAACGAGGGTCAGTTATGAGCTGACCATAAACCGCGTAACGATTTCACCCTTGGTCATTCTAGCTGGCTCAGTTGCGGGGCACCGCTAACCTGCAAGCAAGTCGTACATGCAACATATAATAATATAAAGAAAGTGCATCTACTCTACACAAAGTGAGGTTTCAAGCACAATCACGGGCGGACGCACGTTAGGGCATACTCGGGCACGTGCATGGGTATTAATTTCGCAGAAACGACCTAAACCCCGATAGGTGACTCGTGATTTCTGGCAGCCAGCGTCGTCCAGCGACTCCCGTCTCCCGTTCTTGTCTTCCAGCGAATCCCGTCTCCCGTTCTTCTCTTCCAGCGTCGTCCAGCGTCGCCAGTTCGCCGCTCGCCGCTCAGTCGCTCAATCCACCGATCCACAGACCATGGTAGAGGCCAGCCATCCAGTTCTTCCAGTCTTCCAGAGGTATTCTTCCAGACTTCAGTTCTTCGCTCGTTCGCCGCTCCAGTTCTTGAATGTTGTTAGATCTTGAATGTTATTAAGTATTAATGAATGCAAGAATCAAGATGCTCTACAGAGATCGAGGAAGTTATTTCTTCGCCCGTTCGCCGCTCCAGTTCTTGAATATTTTCTTCCAGTTATTGAATGTTATTATTTCCCTACAAAAGTAATTCGTGATGTTGAGTTAATCTTCTGTGTTAAGACTTAAGAGCATTTGTAAACCTGTAAAGAGCTTTTATTTGATGTTAATTGATATAGCATTTGTATACCATTGAGTTTTGATTTGATGTGATTTTTTATGCAGAACCTGTAAAGAGCTCTTCTACAGAACCTGAAGAATAGAGGAAGTCTTCGAAGTTCGAACATTTAATCATCCTGCATTCATCAGGTGTTATTTTTATGCATTCATCAGGAATCGAGGAAGTTCGAACATATATGTTCATAGCCCTAATTGGAGTCGTTTTTGCTTTAGTTTGATGTTGATGCTACATAATTGTTGATGTTTTGTTAAAATAGTTTTATGCCTTAGGTTCCTAATTAATTTTCATTTCAATTTTAGTTGTAAAATTCGATGGAGAAGTTCTTTTCAAAAGTAGGATCAAATCAAACTTCTCAGGATTTACAAATGTCAGGTTCAAGTGCTAAAAGAAATCGAGATGAGTTTGTCTTGGAGGATTTACCGGGAGATCCAGGATTGAGACAACCTATAAGCTCATATGATGCAAATCTTCAAGACATGATAAGAAGGAAGTATTTCAAAATTGCATGGACATTGAATGAATTAAATGACCACTTTAATGAAGTGAACACGGAATTACTTCTATGTGTTTCTTGTCTAGATCTAAGTGATCAATTTGCTTCATTTGATAAACAAAAATTGATTCGTCTTGCAGAATTGTTTCAATCAGATTTTACACCACTAGAATAGCAGATACTTGAATGACAACTTGATATATACATCATTGACATGCGCTCTATGCCAACCATCACATTCTCTCATTGTAAAGGAGTTAGTGGGCTTTTAAAAATGTTGATAGAGTTGAAAAAACAAGATCACTATCAATTGGTTTTCAGGTTATTGAAGTTGACATGTCTTCTACCCATTGCAACTGCAAGTGTTGAAAGAATGTTCTCTGTCATGAAAATTATAAAGAATCGTTTACGAAACAGAATGAGATAAGAATGGATGAATGACTGCATGATAGCTTATACTGAGAAATATGTTGCTAACACTATTAGTAATGATACTATCATTACGCAATTTCAAATATGTGTCCACGAAAAGTGGCTTGTTGAATGATATGTAAGAAGTTTTTTTTGTTACTATAATTTTGTTCATGTCTACACTAGTACAATTTTATTTAATCATTGTGTTTATTTATTTATTTTAAGTTGTGCCCGAGCTGAGTAAAATTCCTAGTTCCGCCTGTAACATCCCGACTTTTATTGGGCCACTAGACCCTAGTGAGCCCAATAAAAGTAGGCCCGAGCAGTAGAAAACGGTCATTTCGGGTATCGTAGCACGCCACTACCTCATTATTATGAATAGTGGCCGAACGAACCCCGAATTGACTTCCGTCAGTTCCGTTGGACTCGTATGGACAATACGAACGCAACGGAATTCGTTGCACTCCGATCCGAGGTCGTATAGAGAAAACGACCGTTTCGGGTATCGTAGCACGCCACTACCTCATTATTATGAATAGTGGCCGAACGAACCCCGAATTGACTTCCGTCAGATCCATTGAACTCATATGAACCATACGAGTGCAACGGAATTCGTTGCGCCTCAGTCCGAAGTCGTTTGAAGAAAACGACCATTTTTAGTAGCGTTGCGCGCCGCAAATAAGTCATTGGGGTACAGTGACCAGACGAACCCCGATTTGACTTCCGTCAGATCCGTTGAACTCGTATGAACCATACGAGTGCAACGGAATTCGTTGCGCCTCAGTCCGAAGTCGTTTGAAGAAAACGACCATTTTTAGTAACGTTGCGCGCCGCAACTAAGTCATTGGGGTACAGTGGCCAAACGAACCCCGATTCGACTTCCGTCGGATCCGTTGGACTCGTATAAACCATACGAGTGCAACAGAATTCGTTGCGCCTTGATCCGAAGTCGTTTGGAGAAAACGACCATTTCGGGTGTCGTAGCGCGCCGCTACCTCATTATTATATTGACCGTACGTACCCCAAATCGACTTCCGTCAGACTCGTTGAACTTGTGTGGACAATACAGGCACCACGGAACTCGTTGCACCTCGATACAAGGTCATATGGAGAGTATGCCACTTTAGCACTATGCAGATCGCCTCGGTGAAACGCACGAGGTATAAAGCACACGAGCCCGGCAACGGCCCCGGCAACTCTTATCGGCCTCAAAGAACCTAGATAGACCCCGGTCAAACCACGACCCCCCTATTAGGGTAAGAAAGGAAGAGGGGGGGGGGGGGGGGAGAAAATATCTCCCCCCCCACTCACCCCCCCCCCCCCCCCCCCCACCCTTTCATGCACGTGAGAAAAAGAGGGGGGGGGGGGGGGGGAGAAATATCTCCCCCCACTCACCCTCCCTTCATACACGTGGAAGGGAGGGAGAGGGGGGGGGGGGGGGGATGGCTCCCCTCCTTCCTATAAAAGGAGGGGCAGCCCCTCCATTCCTCCCCCACACACCACTCCCTCTCTCTCTCTCTCTCTCTCTCTCTCTCTCTCTCTCTCTCTCTCTCTCTCTCTCTCTCTCTCTCTCCCTCAGCTCCCCTCTGCCAGCACCCCAACCCAGCCGGCCACCCCCCTCGCCGGAGCTAGCCGGAGCCAAGCCGCCACCACCCTCCTCTTCCTCCTCCATGGCCGGCCACCACCACCCTTCCTCCTCCCGAGCACCCCCTCCACCCCAGGTAGAGACCTCCTCCTCCTCCTTCCCACCTCTAGGGTAGAACCCCCATCTCCCCTGCCGTCGGAGCGCCGCCGGCCGCCGCCCGAGCCTTGGCAAGGCTCGGGGAGGAGGCCGGCAGAAGACCTACTCTCCCCCAGCGCCGGTGGTGGCGCTGGGGGGGGGGGGAGGAGGTCAACAGGTCCCCGTCGGGGACCTCGGCGCCGGCGCTGGGGAGGCGGCCGGGCCGCCGGCGGGCACGGCCGGCGGCACCCGTGGCCTTCCCCGCCTCCCCTGCTTTCCTGTATAGGAATAGCCAAACCCCCCGGCGGCGGCCGGCGGCTCCAGGCCGCCGGGCCACCGCCGGAGGGTTGCCCCCTCCCCGGCGCCCCGTCCAGTGGCGGCCGGGAGGGCAGCACTCGGCAGGAGCGGCGGCACCGCGGCCTGCATGGCCCATGCAGGCCACGCCGCCGCCGCCCGCCCCTTTTAATCCCTCCCCCGGCGGTGGCCGGCGGTGCCAGGTCGCCGGACCACCCCCGGAGGAGTCGCCGGCCCCCGGCGCACCGGCCGGGGGCACCCCCCACCCCATCCCCTCCGGTGGAGGCGGTGGCGGCAAGCATGCAGGAGGCGTGCGGACCGCCACCGCCCCCGTGCCCTTGCAGCACGAGCCCCGGCGGTGGCCGGCGGCGCCAGGCCGCCGGACCACCACCGGAGTGGTCGCCCGCCCCCGGCGCACCGACCGGGGGCGGCGCCGGCCACAACCGGCCGCTGCCGGCGGCGGCAGCGGCCGTCTCCCGTCAGGGCTGACGGGAGCCGTTCGATCTCCCCCGGGAGATCAACGGCTCCTGTAGCCTTAACTCCCGCCCCCGCGTGGGTTTGAGTGCCCCCACAGCGGATCCGCTGTGGATCCGCTGTGGGGACAAAGGACGGCGCCCGGTGCGGCGCCCCCAGGTCCCTCCCTGCCTCTATTTGCACCCCAAACACCCTATAGGCTTCTCCATTTTTCTGAGGAAAAATGGGGCCGTTTCAGAAAAAGTTTTCTAAATGAAAAGTGTGCCTCACCCTTAGGGGCACCCTCTGTAATTTTTTGGGATTTTTAGGAGGGGTTTTACTATTTTTAAAACCCAATATAAAATTTATTTTAGGTAATAAAATACCCAAATGAGTCTCTAAAATTCCCCAAAAATTAGGGGCACTAAATATAGGTATTTTACAAATACTATCAAAGATAGGAAGTGTGGACTTGTGATTTGACCCCTCGAAAGCCTTTTCAAACAAAAATAGACGCCCGGAAAAGAGCGAAATTCATTAAAATAAATCGGCGTCCCCTCGACGCATATTTTAAATACTTATCCCAAAATTATGCATAGTAAGCTAAGAGACCGACTAAGCTCGGAAAAGCAACGCAAAAATCGGAACGACATCGCGACGCGGCGCCAAAACGTAACCTCGTCGCGACAATAATAAAAGTACGGAGTCGTCGATCGAAGCCTCCTCTGATAGAGTGATTGGACTACTAACCATTTCATCTTATGCAATTACAGTCTGTACTTTCATTTAAATCCAGTCTCGTACTGGTCCCCCCGCATTTACATTCTGTACTTTCATTTAAATCCAGTCTCGTACTGGTCCCCCGCATTTACATTCTGTACTATCATTTAGATCCAGTCTCGTACTGGTCCCCCCCCCCTCCCGCATCTACATTCAGCACTTTCATTTAAATCCAGTCTCGTACTGGTCCTATTTACATGGCCTTTGCTTTCGGCCTACTTTCCTGCTTAATACATGGCCTTTGCTTTCGGCCTACTTCCCTGTTTAATACATGGCCTTTGCTTTCGGCCTACTTTCCTGTTTAATACATGGCCTTTGCTTTCGGCCTACTTTCCTGTTTAATACATGGCCTTTGCTTTCGGCCTACTTTCCTGTTTAATACATGGCCTTTGCTTTCGGCCTACTTTTCTGTTTATTACATGGCCCATTCTTCGGCCTAATTTATTTACTAGCGCAGAGCTGCCGTGGCCACGAAAGCGGTGCTTATCCTCCATTCGGCGAGGCCTTAGTTGGGAAAAACCCGGAGTCGAGTCTCTCCTCCCAGGTTAGTCCCAAGCAGGGAGCCCTCCTACCGCTAAGCCTCCCGGTCCAAGATCGTGCGACCGGTCGAGTAGAAATTGCCCCGTGGCCTAAGGGTTTGTTTTATATAAAGCGGGTGAAGATTGATTGGAAGTGGCGGGTCGGTCACGCTCGCAGACCGTTCGTACCGGTGCGGGTGAGTTGACGACTCATGGCGACAGGGAGATGGGCACAGTGGGTTATTACCCTCTGAGCCTGCAGTATCGCCTCCGCTGGTCGGCCTAAAAATCGGTTCGCCGGATGTCGCTCACATCCATTCAGTACACCAAGTTGTACGGGAGGGCCTGAATGATACGGTACGACTACATTCAGAAGTGGCAGGACTGGCCACTGTCACCGACGGCCACATCGGTGAGGCCCGCGGGATTAGCTCCCCTGCTTGAACTAAAGCGGTCTAAAACTGTGTCGACACAGGGTCCTTTGTGTGGTTACAGGTCTCGAGTACCTGGGTGTGTGTATGCGCGCGATAGTGTTAGATATTTACTATACGGCGCGGTTGTGGATACTAGGGCAGGAGCCCCGCTATATATATATAAATATATACATTTGCCTGCTGCTAACCCTTTCCTTGCTTCGGCTATTTCAAATTCTGTCTTTTAGCCGCCCCCTGGATACGGATCCGGGGAGGGGGATGTGTTTTCTACTTAGCTCTGTGACTAACGGTTATTTCTTATAACCAATCACAGGAGACGGGACAGCGTGAAGCCCCCACATCACAGGTTGATCTCGAAGCCTTGGAGATGATCCGTACGACTTTCCCAGCCCCGCCCCCTGTCTTCCGAGACGTGAGTCCTAGAGTATAGGACCGGCTTAGGCCCTTTTGTTCAGTCGATGTAGCCTTCAAGGCACTCTTGTAAACGTTAGGCTTCGGCCCCGTTAAGTATGTAAATATAAGCAGTGTGTTTTGGTTTCCTATTTTTTGTTGATTGCTTCCGCTATGCGTTCTGATGTGAAGTTGTGATTCTTGTGCCTGACAAAGAGACCGCTCAGTGCCTAAGCGGGTGGGACGTCGCCACCCGGAAAGCGCTGGGTGGTCTTCTTTGGGCAGTAAGATCCCCCCTCCCTGAACCCGGTTCAGGATTGGGGAGGGGGGGGGGGGGGGGGGGGGGGGTCTTACAAATGGATCAGAGCTACCACGATCCGACCACATGGGGCAGTCTTTCGATCCTCTCGTCCCCGTTTCCGTTCCTTGGTTCGGGACGAACCACGCAGCGGAAGCCTGGTGGACCCTTTAGGCTTAGAGTTAAGGATTCGAGACTGCACGGTAGTACACCCACACGCTTTCCGCTTACTTTTCGTTTCAGTCCTGCAAAATTCCCTTATTTTTGCAAGTTCTGATATTCATGTTGTTACTTCTCCAGATACCGGAGTCGAGCAACGGAAGGTCCTCCTCTGAGGATCAGTACCACCCTACCACCCCACCACCAGTCCCAGCCACACCAGCCGCAGCTCCATTTGGAGATACAGAGCTAGGACGGACACTGATAGCCTTGTTAGCAGCTTTCCAGACAGCCACCCTACGACCACCCCAGCAGGCCACCGTACCCACCGATCTGCTGACCACGTTCCGAGGGCTAAGGCCCCCCACCTTCCGAGGTACAGAGTCAGCTATCCAGGCCGAGGAGTGGGTGGAGAGGGTAGAGGAGCTTCTTGTAGGGATGATGTGCCCAGCAGTAGCCGCAGTATCCCTAGTAGTGACCATGTTAGAGGGCTATGCACGAGACTGGTGGAGGGCAGCTAGCCGCTCCGCTTTTAGAGGGCGACCCCTCAGCACCATTCTCTGGGGGGAGTTCTCAGAGGCCTTCTTGGAGCACTTCATTTCGGATGCAGACCGGATGGCACTCCAGGAGCGGTTCCTGCAGATCAGGCAGGGAGCTAGGACAGTTCCAGACTACCAGAGAGAGTTTATCCACCTGGCCCGCTTCGCCGGGACCTTAGCAGGTACAGATAGGGACAGGGCGGCCAGATTTTATCGGGGATTACGAGACGACCTCCGTCAGGCCCTGATCATGATTTCCCAGGCATCCTTCCACACGATCGCCTCACATGCCACCGCTCTGGAGATGGACCAGCGGATGGTAGCCCAGCAGCGGAGGGGACATGTAGGTGTTCCCCAGACCCAGGGCCGGGAGAGAGGGGTAGGTCCTCGCAGGCAGGGCCGAGATGGGAGACAACGTCAGCGTCACCAGCCATATAGACGGGCACCCCAGCCCCGACCAGCACCCCAGCCCCGACCAGCACCCCAGCCCCGACCAGCACCCCCAGCCCCAGCACCTCAGGTCGTCCCAGCCGCACGACGAGATGTTCCCTTCGCAGGGAACTGCTACCTATGCCAGCAGCCTGGGCATATACGAGCCTTTTGCCCACAGGCTACCGGGAGACCCGGCTTAGGAGCAGTACAGAGAGCGGCAGAGAGAGGACGAGGTGGACGCAGAGGACGTCCCGCAGGCAGGAGGGAGCCGGCTAGGCAGGGCAGAGCAGCACCGCTCGAGGCATACGCATTGGATCTCCAGCACGGTCCTGCTCCTGACGTAGTGATAGGTATCTACTTCCGATAGTAGGATATCCTAGGAGATGTTATAGCTTTATATGTTGGGACTTTTGTATATGTCATCCCTACTCATGTATATGTACGAAAGCTTTTGATTATGATATATATATATACATATATGTTGTCAGGTTTACTTTTGGTAGAAGGTCGCCCCGCTAAAACACTGTTCGATACCGGCGCCACACATTCTTTCGTTGCACAAAACTTCATCGCAGACAAGGAGAACACGGTACGATCATCCGGGATGTCAATCCGAATGCGACTCCCGGATGGATCAGATATGACTTCCACCGAAAAGTGTTCCTTCCAGGCAATGCTAGGAGGCATAGAGTTCGAAGTCAACGCCACCATCTTAGCAATAACCGGGTTCGACATCATTCTGGGGATGGATTGGTTGGCAGAGCACAGCGCCCAAATCAATTGTTCAACCCGAGAAATCCGCCTCCAGAATCCGAATGGGCAAGTTATCACCCTAGCAGGTATACCCTCCGTCACCCGCATCATCTTAACGTCTGCACAAACTGTCAAGGCAGTGCGGCGGAAGGACGAGATATACCTAATCTACTTTGAGATGGAAAACACGACGCAAGTACTCTCTAAAGTACCCGTGATCAGGGACTTCCCAGATATCTTCCCAGAGTCACTCCCCGGGTTGCCCCCGCAACGGGAAGTGGACTTCCAAATCGAACTTACTCAAGGAGCCCGACCAGTGTCCCGGGCACCGTACCGGATGGCCCCGAGGGAACTGGCCGAGCTCAAAATTCAGCTACAAGAGTTAGTCGACGCAGGATTCGTACGTCCTAGTACCTCTCCCTGGGGAGCCCCAGTACTGTTCGTTAAAAAGAAGGATGGATCGCTGCGCCTCTGCATCGACTACAGAGGTTTGAATAAACTCACGGTCCGGAATACCTATCCCCTACCCCGGATAGATGAACTGTTCGATCAACTGCAAGGCGCGTCTGTCTTTTCCAAGATGGACTTAAGGTCCGGCTACTATCAACTTAGAGTGCGAGAAGAGGAAATTCCCAAGACCGCTTTCAGCTCTCGCTACGGACTATACGAGTTCATGGTAATGCCATTTGGGCTAACCAATGCCCCGTCCGCCTTTATGGCTTTGATGAATACAGTATTCAAACCCTTTCTGGACCATTTCGTAATAGTCTTCATAAATGATATCCTCATCTACTCAAAGAACAAAACCGATCACTCCAGGCACCTCCAAATGGTACTACTTAAGCTAAGAGAGCACTCACTCTTCGCCAAGTTTAGCAAATGCGAGTTCTGGATGGAAGAAGTCGGCTTTCTGGGACACACCATCAATAAAAACGGAGTAGCAGTGGATCAGGCCAAAGTGCAAGCAGTACGAGATTGGCCGCCACTTAAGACAGCAGCAGACGTCCGAAGTTTCCTTGGCCTCGCCGGCTACTACCGTAAGTTCGTCAAAGGTTTCTCCAAAATCGCGTTACCACTTACCTCTCTCACCAAGAAGGATGTGACCTTCCAATGGTCTCCCGAATGCGAGGCAGCATTCATCGAACTGAAGAACCGGCTGATATCGGCCCCAATCCTAACCCTCCCCTCCGGTACCGAGGGTTTTCAAATCTATGCTGATGCCTCTCTGAAAGGATTAGGGGCCGTGCTTATGCAACATGGTAAGGTGATTGCCTACGCCTCACGTCAGCTCAAGCCACATGAGCTAAACTACGCCACCCACGACCTGGAACTGGGGGCGGTAGTTTTCGCATTAAAAGTCTGGAGACACTACCTCTACGGGATACGATGCGAAATCTTCTCCGATCATAAAAGCCTCAAATACGTCTTCACCCAGAAGGAGCTGAACCTCCGGCAGCGTCGGTGGTTAGAATTCCTCTGTGATTATGACTTCGCCCTCCAGTACCACCCCGGCAAGGCTAATAAGGTCGCAGACGCCTTGAGTCGGCAGCCTCCGAGGACCGGGAGTTGGTTAGAAATGGTGCCGGAGGAGTTGGTCAAATCATTGGCAAAAATGGATATTATCCTCATCACCCGCAGAAATCCGATGGAATACCAGGCTCATCTCTATTGGATGGAGATACAGTGCGACATTAGGGATAGAATACGGGAAGCCCAGAAGGTCGACGTAGAAGCGGCCTCGATCATTCAGGCCTTGCAACACGGCGCGCAAGAAGACTACAACTTGTATGATGGCATCCTACAATACAGACACCGCATCTTCATCCCCGCTGCAGAGGGAATCCGGGAAGAAATCCTCCGCGAAGCACATCAAACCAGGTACTCCATACACCCGGGAGTAGTAAAGATGTACACGGATCTGCGAAGGACGTTATATTGGCCAGGAATGAAGAAGGACGTCACCAATTATGTTGCACATTGCCAGACCTGTCAAATGGTCAAGGCGGAATGTCGAAGCCCAGGAGGTCTACTACAACCTCTGCCAATTCCAGAATGGAAATTTGAAGATATCTCCATGGATTTCGTCCATGGTTTACCTCGATCCCGTGCAGGAAACGACTCAATATGGGTCGTAGTAGATCGACTCACCAAAGTGGCTCGTTTCATTCCAAACCGACAAGGCGACGGCGTCGACATCTTAGCCCGGCTATTTATAGAACAAGTGGTCCGATTCCATGGGGTACCTAAGTCAATCGTCTCTGACCGCGATGGACGCTTCACGTCAAAAGAATGGAGACGAGTACAGGCGTATCTAGGAACCAGATTAGCTTTTAGTACCGCCTTCCACCCCCAGACCGACGGGCAAACAGAAAGGACAAATCGGACGATGGAGGACCTCCTCCGATTATGCATAGTGGAACACAGCGAGCCGTGGGAACAGTTACTGCCCTTAGTAGAGTTCTCCTACAATAACAGTTTCCAAGCAAGCATCAAAATGGCACCTTACGAAGCCCTCTACGGAAGACGCTGTCGGACCCCGCTGTCTTGGGCACAGGATGAGGACCCCGAAGCCTTAGGAATCACCTACATCGACGATACCACCGCCGCAATAAGACTAATCCGGGAACGCATGCTGGAAGCGCAGAGCCGGCAGGCCAAGTATTACGACGCACGTCATCGGCAGGTAGAATTCCAAGTGGGAGATATGGTGTTCTTAAAGATTAAGCCAATGCATGGGATATCACGAATCAAGAGGCAGAAAAAGCTGGACCCCCGCTATCTAGGCCCGTATCCCGTCATCGAAAGAATTGGCCCGGTGGCTTACAGGTTAGCTTTGCCAGCCGAGCTGGGGAGCCTTCACGACGTATTTCATGTCTCCTCGCTAAGACGTGTTCTGCGCCAACCAGAGCAGCACCTTCCCACCCCACCAACATCAGTACAATCCGACCGATCTGTCCGACTCGAACCTGTAAAGATAGTGGACTCCAAGATCAAAGAGCTGCGGAACAAAACGGTCACAATGGTCAAGATCTTATGGTCGAACGGTGGACGCGAAGAGTTCACTTGGGAACCCGAGACGCTCGTACGAGAGAAATACCCGACGCTCTTCCCCCAGGTACATCATTTAAACCCCTACTTTAGCCAATTTTCGGGGACGAAAATCTCTTTATTTTTATTGGATTGTAACATCCCGACTTTTATTGGGCCACTAGACCCTAGTGAGCCCAATAAAAGTAGGCCCGAGCAGTAGAAAACGGTCATTTCGGGTATCGTAGCACGCCACTACCTCATTATTATGAATAGTGGCCGAACGAACCCCGAATTGACTTCCGTCAGTTCCGTTGGACTCGTATGGACAATACGAACGCAACGGAATTCGTTGCACTCCGATCCGAGGTCGTATAGAGAAAACGACCGTTTCGGGTATCGTAGCACGCCACTACCTCATTATTATGAATAGTGGCCGAACGAACCCCGAATTGACTTCCGTCAGATCCATTGAACTCATATGAACCATACGAGTGCAACGGAATTCGTTGCGCCTCAGTCCGAAGTCGTTTGAAGAAAACGACCATTTTTAGTAGCGTTGCGCGCCGCAAATAAGTCATTGGGGTACAGTGACCAGACGAACCCCGATTTGACTTCCGTCAGATCCGTTGAACTCGTATGAACCATACGAGTGCAACGGAATTCGTTGCGCCTCAGTCCGAAGTCGTTTGAAGAAAACGACCATTTTTAGTAACGTTGCGCGCCGCAACTAAGTCATTGGGGTACAGTGGCCAAACGAACCCCGATTCGACTTCCGTCAGATCCGTTGGACTCGTATAAACCATACGAGTGCAACAGAATTCGTTGCGCCTCGATCCGAAGTCGTTTGGAGAAAACGACCATTTCGGGTGTCGTAGCGCGCCGCTACCTCATTATTATATTGACCGTACGTACCCCAAATCGACTTCCGTCAGACTCGTTGAACTTGTGTGGACAATACAGGCACCACGGAACTCGTTGCACCTCGATACAAGGTCATATGGAGAGTATGCCACTTTAGCACTATGCAGATCGCCTCGGTGAAACGCACGAGGTATAAAGCACACGAGCCCGGCAACGGCCCCGGCAACTCTTATCGGCCTCAAAGAACCTAGATAGACCCCGGTCAAACCACGACCCCCCTATTAGGGTAAGAAAGGAAGAGGGGGGGGGGGGGAGAAAATATCTCCCCCCCCACTCACCCCCCCCCCCCACCCTTTCATGCACGTGAGAAAAAGAGGGGGGGGGGGGGGGGGGGGGGGGGGGAGAAATATCTCCCCCCACTCACCCTCCCTTCATACACGTGGAAGGGAGGGAGAGGGGGGGGGGGGGGGGGATGGCTCCCCTCCTTCCTATAAAAGGAGGGGCAGCCCCTCCATTCCTCCCCCACACACCACTCCCTCTCTCTCCCTCTCTCTCTCTCTCTCTCTCTCTCTCTCTCCCTCAGCTCCCCTCTGCCAGCACCCCAACCCAGCCGGCCACCCCCCTCGCCGGAGCTAGCCGGAGCCAAGCCGCCACCACCCTCCTCTTCCTCCTCCATGGCCGGCCACCACCACTCTTCCTCCTCCCGAGCACCCCCTCCACCCCAGGTAGAGACCTCCTCCTCCTCCTTCCCACCTCTAGGGTAGAACCCCCATCTCCCCTGCCGTCGGAGCGCCGCCGGCCGCCGCCCGAGCCTTGGCAAGGCTCGGGGAGGAGGCCGGCAGAAGACCTACTCTCCCCCAGCGCCGGTGGTGGCGCTGGGGGGGGGGGGAGGAGGTCAACAGGTCCCCGTCGGGGACCTCGGCGCCGGCGCTGGGGAGGCGGCCGGGCCGCCGGCGGGCACGGCCGGCGGCACCCGTGGCCTTCCCCGCCTCCCCTGCTTTCCTGTATAGGAATAGCCAAACCCCCCGGCGGCGGCCGGCGGCTCCAGGCCGCCGGGCCACCGCCGGAGGGTTGCCCCCTCCCCGGCGCCCCGTCCAGTGGCGGCCGGGAGGGCAGCACTCGGCAGGAGCGGCGGCACCGCGGCCTGCATGGCCCATGCAGGCCACGCCGCCGCCGCCCGCCCCTTTTAATCCCTCCCCCGGCGGTGGCCGGCGGTGCCAGGTCGCCGGACCACCCCCGGAGGAGTCGCCGGCCCCCGGCGCACCGGCCGGGGGCACCCCCCACCCCATCCCCTCCGGTGGAGGCGGTGGCGGCAAGCATGCAGGAGGCGTGCGGACCGCCACCGCCCCCGCCCCCGTGCCCTTGCAGCACGAGCCCCGGCGGGGGCCGGCGGCGCCAGGCCGCCGGACCACCACCGGAGTGGTCGCCCGCCCCCGGCGCACCGACCGGGGGCGGCGCCGGCCACAACCGGCCGCTGCCGGCGGCGGCAGCGGCCGTCTCCCGTCAGGGCTGACGGGAGCCGTTCGATCTCCCCCGGGAGATCAACGGCTCCTGTAGCCTTAACTCCCGCCCCCGCGTGGGTTTGAGTGCCCCCACAGCGGATCCGCTGTGGATCCGCTGTGGGGACAAAGGACGGCGCCCGGTGCGGCGCCCCCAGGTCCCTCCCTGCCTCTATTTGCACCCCAAACACCCTATAGGCTTCTCCATTTTTCTGAGGAAAAATGGGGCCGTTTCAGAAAAAGTTTTCTAAATGAAAAGTGTGCCTCACCCTTAGGGGCACCCTCTGTAATTTTTTGGGATTTTTAGGAGGGGTTTTACTATTTTTAAAACCCAATATAAAGTTTATTTTAGGTAATAAAATACCCAAATGAGTCTCTAAAATTCCCCAAAAATTAGGGGCACTAAATATAGGTATTTTACAAATACTATCAAAGATAGGAAGTGTGGACTTGTGATTTGACCCCTCGAAAGCCTTTTCAAACAAAAATAGACGCCCGGAAAAGAGCGAAATTCATTAAAATAAATCGGCGTCCCCTCGACGCATATTTTAAATACTTATCCCAAAATTATGCATAGTAAGCTAAGAGACCGACTAAGCTCGGAAAAGCAACGCAAAAATCGGAACGACATCGCGACGCGGCGCCAAAACGTAACCTCGTCGCGACAATAATAAAAGTACGGAGTCGTCGATCGAAGCCTCCTCTGATAGAGTGATTGGACTACTAACCATTTCATCTTATGCAATTACAGTCTGTACTTTCATTTAAATCCAGTCTCGTACTGGTCCCCCCGCATTTACATTCTGTACTTTCATTTAAATCCAGTCTCGTACTGGTCCCCCGCATTTACATTCTGTACTATCATTTAGATCCAGTCTCGTACTGGTCCCCCCCCCCCTCCCGCATCTACATTCAGCACTTTCATTTAAATCCAGTCTCGTACTGGTCCTATTTACATGGCCTTTGCTTTCGGCCTACTTTCCTGCTTAATACATGGCCTTTGCTTTCGGCCTACTTCCCTGTTTAATACATGGCCTTTGCTTTCGGCCTACTTTCCTGTTTAATACATGGCCTTTGCTTTCGGCCTACTTTCCTGTTTAATACATGGCCTTTGCTTTCGGCCTACTTTCCTGTTTAATACATGGCCTTTGCTTTCGGCCTACTTTTCTGTTTATTACATGGCCCATTCTTCGGCCTAATTTATTTACTAGCGCAGAGCTGCCGTGGCCACGAAAGCGGTGCTTATCCTCCCTTCGGCGAGGCCTTAGTTGGGAAAAACCCGGAGTCGAGTCTCTCCTCCCAGGTTAGTCCCAAGCAGGGAGCCCTCCTACCGCTAAGCCTCCCGGTCCAAGATCGTGCGACCGGTCGAGTAGAAATTGCCCCGTGGCCTAAGGGTTTGTTTTATATAAAGCGGGTGAAGATTGATTGGAAGTGGCGGGTCGGTCACGCTCGCAGACCGTTCGTACCGGTGCGGGTGAGTTGACGACTCATGGCGACAGGGAGATGGGCACAGTGGGTTATTACCCTCTGAGCCTGCAGTATCGCCTCCGCTGGTCGGCCTAAAAATCGGTTCGCCGGATGTCGCTCACATCCATTCAGTACACCAAGTTGTACGGGAGGGCCTGAATGATACGGTACGACTACATTCAGAAGTGGCAGGACTGGCCACTGTCACCGACGGCCACATCGGTGAGGCCCGCGGGATTAGCTCCCCTGCTTGAACTAAAGCGGTCTAAAACTGTGTCGACACAGGGTCCTTTGTGTGGTTACAGGTCTCGAGTACCTGGGTGTGTGTATGCGCGCGATAGTGTTAGATATTTACTATACGGCGCGGTTGTGGATACTAGGGCAGGAGCCCCGCTATATATATATAAATATATACATTTGCCTGCTGCTAACCCTTTCCTTGCTTCGGCTATTTCAAATTCTGTCTTTTAGCCGCCCCCTGGATACGGATCCGGGGAGGGGGATGTGTTTTCTACTTAGCTCTGTGACTAACGGTTATTTCTTATAACCAATCACAGGAGACGGGACAGCGTGAAGCCCCCACATCACAGGTTGATCTCGAAGCCTTGGAGATGATCCGTACGACTTTCCCAGCCCCGCCCCCTGTCTTCCGAGACGTGAGTCCTAGAGTATAGGACCGGCTTAGGCCCTTTTGTTCAGTCGATGTAGCCTTCAAGGCACTCTTGTAAACGTTAGGCTTCGGCCCCGTTAAGTATGTAAATATAAGCAGTGTGTTTTGGTTTCCTATTTTTTGTTGATTGCTTCCGCTATGCGTTCTGATGTGAAGTTGTGATTCTTGTGCCTGACAAAGAGACCGCTCAGTGCCTAAGCGGGTGGGACGTCGCCACCCGGAAAGCGCTGGGTGGTCTTCTTTGGGCAGTAAGATCCCCCCTCCCTGAACCCGGTTCAGGATTGGGGAGGGGGGGGGGGGGGGGGTCTTACACCGCCTCTGAGCACAATCAATCTTCTAGGTTGAGCATCAAAGAAAAGAGAACCTAGGTATACACATGATGTTAGTTGGGTTCACCAGGAGGATCCCCGCAACCGCTTAAGCAACCGCATGAGGCTAACATAACAACAATCCATAACAATACAAACATGGGTACTCATAACCACACATTTCATACACACAAGGCATGTCTCCAAAGTGCTCTTTCACAAGTACCAACACCACCCTAAGTGATACAACATTAGGTGATAAAATAGCTTTTGGCCGGTCTAGGGGAACACCTTCCACGGCCTCTCCCTTGATTGTACGCCGCATAAGAGGTTGAGACCTCTCACCGATCTGCATGGAAACAGGTTCGATTCAGCTTTCCACGTGCTCTAGTCGTCGTGATCTTTTACACGACGCTGTTACGGCTTCGCCTCGGCCCGAAGGGGTTTAACACATACAAGTGATACACAAAAGATAAGCTACGCATCTAATCCTTCCAAGAGAACATAGACTTCACAAACATACCCATCGAAGGAGGTACAAGACCACTCCACTTCAAAACTCGTGGTGAAGGTTTGCATTCAAACACAACCCAAGCATGTGGCTTCCATTAGGCTCTACAAAAGACACCTTAAACTAAAGGGAGTCCTACACTTCACTAGATAGTGAAAGAGACAACCTTATGCAAGCATGGAAAAGTGTTGAAAGGACCAAAACACATCCTAAGATTGAGAGGAAGGATCGTTACCCTTGCCGCTCTCTTTGGCGCCATGAATCCGAGATTTCAATCTGATGGAAAGAACCGCACCGGGCTGCTCTCCGTGGATCTGGATGTAACGGCCCAAAACGTGAAGTGACCCAAAATGAATAATAAAATGTAATAAAAGTTCATCCCCTATGATGAAAATATAAATCAGTGTCAACTCAGCGTAGTGTTGTCAGTTGAGTATGAATTTCTTTGATGTTTTTGCGACGCTCGAAATTTTAACGGAATATGAACTTTTCCTATACTGTTGCTTCTTCCTACATTCTACATGTTGGCAATCTATATAAAGATATATGTGAATATTTTAAAGTTTTGGGAAGAGACTTACATGGTAAATAATTACTGCACTTTTCATTAAACTTTGGTGTGCCAGTAGCGTATTCGCTGCGTTGAAATCGGTTATTAAGAGAGCGGATATTGGTAATGGATTTGGTGTGCTAAGAGAGGTTTCCACTTTGGTGTGCTAAGAGAGGTTTCCTCTTTGGGGTGCTAATAGAGGCTGATTTTGGGCTGCTAATAGTGCATGGCTGACATTTCTGTTATGTTAGGCGGTGGGTACAGATAAAGGGCTTAATCGAACTTCTCATTCTTATACAAATCCCGCACCCACCGCTTGGCCCTTGATAGATAAAATAAACGGCGTAGGAGGCAAGCGCACCTATCGAGTGTAGTATATACGATTTAGACAAATCATATCAAGGTCGTATTTAGTCCTGGGTCCCGTCGAGTATTGTTACTTCGAGCTACGACTATTGTTTTATCGGATATTAAAAAGATGATAAGTGCATTAATTTGAAAACAAAAATGATAACAATCGCGGGCTTGGTGTGCGTTTAGCAAAAACCAAGAAAAACGATAAAAAGAAAAAGGACGCACTAAATGAAAAACTCACGCACTCTACGGGAATTTAAATGACTGAAATTAAATGACAGAAATTAAAGAAATGCAATCTCTACCCGAACGGGTAGAGAGGAAGTAAATGCGTGAGCAAGTCCTACCCAAATGGGTAGACGGGAAATAAATGCGTGACAGAAATGAAAGACGGAAATGAAAGCTATTGAATTACAAAAAGGCGCAAAATTTATCCACCTACACACACACACCCTTACTTGAAATGAAATCTAAGTTAAAGAAAACAAAATCTATACTCATACACACACACACACACACAATATGAAATCAACTAAAATTAAAAGAAAAATACAAAATAGTAAAACTACTCTCATACACACACACACACACTAAATGAAATCTACTAAAATTAAAAGAAAGCTAAAAACATTAAAACTATACTCATACACACACACACTCTACATGAAATAAAAAAAAAAGAAAACAAGACATGAAAGAGATTACAAAATTTCAACCCCTTCTCTCAAGGAGAAGGGGTTGGAAAACCTTGAGAAAAACTATAAGAAAACAAAAACAAAATAAACACATAACATAACATAAGGATAAAACAAAAACAAAAACAAAAACAAAACAAAATATTAACACATAAGCAAAGCAAAAACAAAATAAAACAAAATTAACGCATCAAAACATAAAACTAAACTAAACTAAAATAAGAACAAAAAGAAGAAGAACAACAAAAAAAATAAAACAAAAAAGGAAATCTAAACAAAACAAGAGAAGAACAAAAATTAGACTAAAACTAAAACAAAAAAAAGGGAAAGCTTGATATGAACAAAAATAAGAACAAAAACAAAAACAAAAACAAAAATAAGAACAAAAATTTTAAGAACAAAAAAGGAAGAACTTGATGAACAATAACAAAAACACATATCTATTTTATTAAGCCAAAATATTACACTACATAACAAAGAGAGACAAAAGATAACAAAGAGAGGAAAAAAAACAAAAGGAAAGAGAAAATAAACAAAAAGGTGGAACACAAATCCCCTAAACTAGTAAGAATTTGTGAACCCTAAAACCTATGGACAACCCCTCTTATTTATAGGCAAGAAGTGGGGTGCCAATAACAAAAATAAAAAAGCTTGGTTGGTGGGAAGCAGCTGGCTGGAAGGGCAGCTGGAATTGGAGAGCTGGAGGAGCAGCTGGCTGGAAAGGAAGCTTCTGGCGAGACAGCTGGCGGGCGCGGGCAGCAGGGCGGAGCGGGCACGGCGCGGGAGGCAGCGGGCACGGGCGTGGGCAGCAGCGGGCAGGGCGCGGGCGGCAGGGCGGATTAAATTCGCGCAAAATTGCGTTGCCCTGGTTTCGATCCCAGGCCACTTGCCGAAGTTAACCAAACCCAAACCACTCCACCGAATGTGCTTCTCTGTTCAAGGAGCAAACAGTTTATTTATATTATAATCATTTACAGTTTGAATACATATTATCTTAATTATAGAAAAACTTAATTAAAATACAAAATTTTATTAACTTAATATATAAATATATTATAGTTTTTATAAGTATTTACATATATTTTTAAATACTTAAAATATACATTTACATAAATATTTTTACAAAATTACTTACATAAATATTTACATACTTATTATATAGTTTTTATTTAATATATACTTATTATTATTACATATTATTATATATATATACTTATTATTATTACATATTATTATATATATATACTTATTATTATTAAAAATATATCAATATTTATTTATACTTATAATATTTACATATATTTACATATATTTACAAACAAGATAAAACAAGCTATTATTTCAATAATTTACCTATTGCATGTACAAAAATACCCAAATTAGGCTAGAAATTATATTAAAAATATGCAATATTTTCTATTCATCAAATACCCCCATACTTAAGCTTTTGCTATTCCAGAGCAAAATTAAGGGATACCTATAAGACGTTTAATAAAATTTCTAATTACTAAAGTTTTTATTTAATCAAAAGTGAGATCGAAATAAATTTAGGAGATTTAAAGAGGTAAGTCCTAAATTATGAAGATAATTTAAAAAGAGCGAAAAAGTTTTAGCGAGACTTCTAAAGTTAGTTAAATAGCGTCGAATATTGCAGTCTTTGGCTCCTTTAATTAGAGTGGAATTATATAAAACTTTAACTTCTTAAAGAAAATTTTTAAGAATAAATAAAACCTACTAATTATGCTCTCGCAAACTTTTTAAATTAAAATCTAGCCTACAATTTTATTGGCTAAGGGGTAGGGGAAAAAAGGTAGCCTTGGCAAAAAGAAGAGTGCTTGGATTAGGGGTGATGGATTTAATCCTCTCACCCCACCATTTTGGTGGTTTTGCTTTGATTCCCAGCGTTGGTTTACGGGGGATAATTGAAATCTTTTCTAAACTTAACCCAATGCCCGTGTTTACGGAATTTTATTTTTTATTCCCATTGACATGGGATTTCTTTTAACAATATTGGGTGTCTGTGTTTACGGAATCTTTTTATTCCCATTGACACAGGATTTCTTTTAAAACTTCTTCTTTTACATTTTTATGCCAAGCTAAAGGGGTGAGGGTTTCAAAAGAAAAACTAGAATAATAAAAAAGGATTTGAGAGCAAAATTTAGTAGATTAGAATATTCCTAAAGTTTCACAAGTTTAGAGTTAAAATAATTGAATCTAAAGATGGTTTGCCAATATAATACAAAAAGGAATCTATTTAGGGTAAACCCGAGGTAGTGCTAAAAATTCTGTTCTCAAATTAAATTAAGATCGTAAGATTTTCTTTACTACTGAAAATTCCTCGATTTAAATTTTTCAAACTATGAAATAAATAAAATTGATTTAGTAAATCAAAAATAATGAAAAACGCTTAAAGATAAACCTAACCTAGCCTTAGAAGTAACAAAAAGCTAAGTAGGGTTTTATTCTTTTTTTTTTATTTTTTGATAAGTTTTTTCATCATTTTTTTTTGGAGTTTTTAAGATATGATATTTTTTTATTTTTGATTTTTTATAACAAAATACATATATAAATACTTAATAAAAACAAAGTAACAAAAAGAAAGAAGAAAATTAAGAAAAGCAAAAATACATACAAAATATTTTTTTTGATTTTTTCTAAGAAAATTTTTTTTTTCATCATATATTTTTGGATTTTTTTTAAATTTTGTTAAAAATATGTACATTAATAAAAAAAAAGGAAAAGAAAAGAAAAGAGAGAAGGAAAAACATTTTTAGTGTTATGACAAAATGAATTTTGTTATAACAAATTTTTAAGTAGATTTTTCATCATTTTTTTGGATTTTGATTTATAACAAAATACATATGTAAATACATATATATTTACATTAATACTACAAAAAAGGAAAAGAAAGAAAAAGAAAGAGAAAGACATATATATTTTTTGTATGTTTTGACAAAATTTTTTAGTATGTTATAACAAAATTTTTTAGTAAAACTTTTCATCATCATTTTTTTTGGATTTTGATTTATTATTATAAATAAGGATTTTTATATACAAATAAAAGACATAAACATAAAACATTTTTTTTTTCTAAGTTAATTAATGATTTTTTTTGGATTTTTTGAATTTTATGTAAGAGGGACAAAGATGTTGCAAAGATGTTGCAACATAATTTATAAACATTTATAAGAGGGACAAAGATGTTGCAACATAATTTATTATGTCATAAAAAATTTTGTTATTTTATTTATTTTGTCATTTTTTGGTTTTTTCTAAGTAAAAATGGGGGACAATAATTACAAAAGGGGAAAACATCATACCATACCCCCATACTTAAAATCAACATTGTCCCCAATGTTGAAGTAAGTATGAGGAACAATTTTATATATGTACAAAAGCATGAAAAAGAGGAAAAAGAAAATACAAGGGGGGAAAAGCAGGGGGAAAAAACACGCCCCTATTTTGGAGACGGGATAACCGGAATAATTACCTGCAAAAGATGTTAAAACATAATAATAAAGGTTATTTACAAAAGGGGGGGGGGGGGGGGGGGGGGTAAAAATGATAAAATCATATACATATATATATATAAGTTTTTTATTTGTTTTTCCAATTTTTCTTAGTTACAAAATAAAACAAAACATATATACATAAAGCAAACTATATATATATATATATATATATTTTTTATTTGGGAGATCTTTCTAACACATATTTTCATCATTATTAAAATATGCATATATATAAAAACCTTTATACTTAATAAAAATAAGAAAAATAAAGAGAAACTTTAAAATAAAAAACAAAGAAGAAGAAGTGAAATGAAAGGATAACAGTAATAGGGTTTCCCCTTTTCAAAATATCGACAAAAATCCCCTTTCGGGTCTGTCGAGTAATCCTACTTCGAGAAAACTACCTATTATTCTATCTCAAAAATTCCAAAAATTCTTTTTGATTTATGTTTCAAACTTTTCCATTATTTTATCATTTTAATTAGAGTATTATTTTGTTTTGTTTAAATATGCATATATAATTTTAATGAAAATAAAATAGAAATCATATCATCATTTTTTTATGCATATTTATATACAACATAAAATTTAATAAGTAATAAAACTTAAGAAAGATAAAAAAAACAAAGAAAGAAAACAAAACATATATTTTTTTGGATTTTTCAAATCAATATTTTCATCATTTTTTGGATTTTTAATATGATAAGAATATATATATAAACACTTATCAAAAAGAAAAGCAAGAAAAAAGGAAAGATGAAAAAAAAGAAAAAATAAGAAAGCCAAAAATACTTAATTAATTTTTTTGTGGGATTTTTTTAGTTTTTCCATCATCAGTTTTTTTGATTTTTCAAAATTTAGCCAAATATTTACATATATAATTTACATATATAAAACCTAAAAATAAAAATAAGAAAGAAAGAAAAAAAAGGAAAAAGATATTTACAAAAAGAAAGATAAATAATTATATTAATTTTTTTGGATTTTTCTTATATGTACATTTATATACATAATGATACTAAAAAAAAGGAACAAAAATAATAAGAACAAAAAAGAGAAAAACAAAGTAAAAAGAACATTTATGATTTTTGTTTTTTTTTATATCACAAAAAAGAATGAAATATATATATAAAGTAAAACCACATATATTTTTTTTGGAGTTTTCTAAATGTATTTTCATCATTTTTGAAATAAGCATATTCAAATTTATATTAAAATATAAGAAAAAAATAAAATTAATAAAGAAAATATTTAAAATGAAAAGCAAAGAAGAAAATGTAGAAATAATAAGGTAAAAGCAACGGGGTTTCCTCTTTTCAAAATATCGACAAAAATCCCCTTTCGGGTCTGTCGAGTAATCCTACTTCGAGAAAACGATCTATTGTCCTATCTTAAAATTCCTAGAATTCATTTTGATTTTGGTTTTAAAGTCTTTCATTATTTTTTTTCATTTTGAAATTTGAAATAATATGTTTTTAAATATGCATTTAAAAAAACTTAATGAAAAACAAATAGAAATCCTATCATTTTTTGAGTTTTCTTATATGCATATTTATATACAAAATTAAAACTTAATAAAAATAAAAGCAACTTAATAGAAAAACAAAAAGAAAAAAAGAAGAACAAATATTTTTTTGGATTTTTTATAAGAATATTTCATCATTTTTTTGGTTTTTAATTTTTTTATATTTACAAATTAGAGCTTAAGAAAAAGAGAACATATATTTTTGGGTTTTTTGGGGTTTTTTAATTTTTTTGATTTTTTTAAAGATGATAAAATCAATAGTGTATACTTTTTTCGCAATATCGATGAAATTCCCCAGCAACGGTGCCAAAAACTTGATAGATAAAATAAACGGCGTAGGAGGCAAGCGCACCTATCGCGTGTAGTATATACGATTTAGAAAAATCATATCAAGGTCGTATTTAGTCCTGGGTCCCTTCGAGTATTGTTACTTCGAGCTACGGCTATTGTTTTATCGGATATTAAAAAGATGATAAGTGCATTAATTTGAAAACAAAAATGATAACAATCGCGGGCTTGGTGTGCGTTTAGCAAAAACCAAGAAAAGCGATAAAAAGAAAAAGGACGCACTAAATGAAAAACTCACGCACTCTACAGGAATTTAAATGACTGAAATTAAATGACAGAAATTAAAGAAATGCAATCTCTACCCGAACGGGTAGAGAGGAAGTAAATGCGTGAGCAAGTCCTACCCAAATGGGTAGACGGGAAATAAATGCGTGACAGAAATGAAAGACGGAAATGAAAGCTATTGAATTACAAAAAGGCGCAAAATTTATCCACCTACACACACACACCCTTACTTGAAATGAAATCTAAGTTAAAGAAAACAAAATCTATACTCATACACACACACACACACTATATGAAATCAACTAAAATTAAAAGAAAAATACAAAATAGTAAAACTACTCTCATACACACACACACACTAAATGAAATCTACTAAAATTAAAAGAAAGCTAAAAACATTAAAACTATACTCATACACACACACACTCTACATGAAAAAAAAAACAAGACATGAAAGAGATTACAAAAATTCAACCCCTTCTCTTAAGGAGAAGGGGTTGGAAAACCTTGAGAAAAACTATAAGAAAACAAAAACAAAATAAACACATAACATAACATAAGGATAAAACAAAAACAAAAACAAAAACAAAACAAAATATTAACACATAAGCAAAGCAAAAACAAAATAAAACAAAATTAACACATATCAAAACATAAAACTAAACTAAACTAAAATAAGAACAAAAAGAAGAACAACAACAAAAAAAATAAAACAAAAAAGGAAATCTAAACAAAACAAGAGAAGAACAAAAATTAGACTAAAACTAAAACAACAACAACAAAAAGGGAGAGCTTGATATGAACAAAAATAAGAACAATAACAAAAACAAAAACAAAAATAAGAACAAAAATTTTAAGAACAAAAAAGGAAGAACTTGATGAACAATAATAAAAACACATATCTATTTTATTAAGCCAAAATATTACACTACATAACAAAGAGAGACAAAGGATAACAAAGAGAGGAAAAAAAACAAAAGGAAAGAGAAAATAAACAAAAAGGTGGAACACAAATCCCCTAAACTAGTAAGAATTTGTGAACCCTAAAACCTATGGCCAACCCCTCTTATTTATAGGCAAGAATTGGGGTGCCAATAACAAAAATAAAAAAGCTTGGTTGGTGGGAAGCAGCTGGCTGGAAGGGCAGCTGGAAGTGGAGAGCTGGAGGAGCAGCTGGCTGGAAAGGAAGCTTCTGGCGAGACAGCTGGCGGTCGCGGGCAGCAGGGCGGAGCGGGCACGGCGCAGGCGGCAGCGGGCATGGGCGCGGGCAGCAGCGGGCAGGTCGCGGGCGGCAGGGCGGATTAAATTCGCGCAAAATTGCGTTGCCCTGGTTTCGATCCCAGGCCACTTGCCGAAGTTAACCAAACCCAAACCACTCCACCGAATGTGCTTCTCTGTTCAAGGAGCAAACAGTTTATTTATATTATAATCATTTACAGTTTTAATACATATTATCTTAATTATAGAAAAACTTAATTAAAATACAAAATTTTATTAACTTAATATATAAATATATTATAGTTTTTATAAGTATTTACATATATTTTTAAATACTTAAAATATACATTTACATAAATATTTTTACAAAATTACTTACATAAATATTTACATACTTATTATATAGTTTTTATTTAATATATACTTATTATTATTACATATTATTATATATATATATACTTATTATTATTACATATTATTATATATATATACTTATTATTATTAAAAATATATCAATATTTATTTATACTTATAATATTTACATATATTTACATATATTTACAAACAAGATAAAACAAGCTATTATTTCAATAATTTACCTATTGCATGTACACAAATACCCAAATTAGGCTAGAAATTATATTAAAAATATGCAATATTTTCTATTCATCAGCCCTCTCTCCAGTTCTTGCCACTCTCGCCTAGGGATCGCAGAAGGCGCGTGATTCCTCCTCTATTCCTCGCCATTCTTTCTCCTTCTGGATTGGATTTCGACGGGAGAAAGCCCTCCAGTTGCGCTAGTTCTTTACCCTAGCCGACGGGTTGAAAGTTTTGTAGATAGTTCTCTACCTCAGGCCGGCAGATTGAGAAAGGATTGGCGTGTATTCTTCACTGTAAGCCTTTCTCTTTCCTCCTTTCTTTGTTACTTGTGATTGATGAGGCTGGTTGTTGCCATCAAGGCTAAGGTGTTTCTTTGGGTGGCAAATTCATTTCTTTGTTTTGATTTATGGCCACAAACTGATTTCAAAAAGGGGGAATTGTGTGTGTTGGCCAGCTCCAATGTACATATATGGTTTTGTGGTGGGTTTAATCTTAGTGAGCTACTATTGTTATGATGCCCCAACTCCACTGTAATGAACCATGTGGGTTTCAGTATTGGGAGTTTACTGTTGTCGTTATAGATAATGATATCCTATTGATTGTGGGGGATTCTTCTTCCCGTTAACTGCTATGAATATTATTCTTGAGGGGAGACTTGCATAGTGATGGGGAATTGTTAGGAGAATTGTTGTGAAATGCCATGCCAGTCATAATTGCTCTTATTGTTAGGAGCTTTGGGCTTTGACCTTGCTTCAGGATCGGCTGTTGTTATGGCCTGCTGTTTTAGTTCATGGGGAGTTCTCCTTGCAATTAACTGTTGTTAGAAGTTTTATTAGCTGTTAATAATGGCTATTCTTATTGTTTACGGGAGTATAATTTTTACACTAGAAAAGCTATATGGTTTGACAATGGTTGGTCGGCTATCCTTATTACATTGGGACATGCATTAGAGTTTCGTACATATGTTAGACTTTGCTTTAATTCCTGGCCGACTCCTGATATTTCAAACAATGAATTTATGTTGGGTGTAAATTGGTTAAAACAGTGGTTCGAATTAAGTTTTATTATTGATTTAACATTGTCTCTTTTATGATTATGTGAACAAGAGGTCTGGGTAAATAAGTAGCTTCCAAGTGATGTCATCATATAAACAAAATTGTAACTATATTGCAGTGCAATCCCGATATAAATGACCCTATATGATACGATTCCTAACAGATATCGTGATGGATGGCATCTCAAAATAGGCATGACAACGACATGAATTACTATAAAAGAAAGAACGACTGATGGCGAGAGCTACATGTTTTATTTAAGCTTTATTGATTTATTGTCTTTCATTTTATACACTCTTATTATACAGAATATTAAATGCATAGTTGATATCACTGATATTTAATGTCGCTATATTGTATGGCCTTAATAAAGGCAAACATACGATTCATTTCTGAGGGGATTAATAAAGAAACAACTCCTAAGTCTAAATAAGAATTGTATATGGCTAACATAAATGAAAAGGCATCGATGCATGACTATGTTAAGGGTACGACTGAATGTAAATGCGCATGAATGAAATGAATATGATGATTGCCAAACCAGTCATCCGAAAGGCATAGACGTGTGTTGAACGTACTGATTTTGGATACTGATGACCCCGAGGGGTCGGGCCCAAGGACTGATAAATGAAAATGAATATGATGTTACAACAGTTACCCTTAACATAACCCAATTGAAAAATGAAAACTGAAACCCAAGATGAGAATTGATATAGAAATACTGATACATTGTTTTATTGCATACACTGATACATTGCTTTATTGCATACACTGTTAAATTGCTTCATTATTACAAATACTGATATAATAACCGGTTCATAATTGCTTACTTGTACTGATATACGGATATAAAGATTGCATAGCTTTCTTATTTACACTGCATCTATGATATGGATACTGCTATGATCCTATAATTGCTCCTACTGTTTTATTGCTACTAACATGTTTATATAGTTATATGCTTCATAAGTTTACTACGGATACAGTAAAATGGTTAGTATGAAAAATACGTTATGCTATGTGTAAGTTTTTATAGAGCAATGAAAGAGGTATATCCTCACTTAGTCATATTTTTATGACTAAGCCCGTCGTCAAATTTTGTAGGTAACCCTCGTGACTTTGGAAACACATAACCAAATGAATTGAGCATGGTAGAAAAGAAAAGATTCAACGATTAATGCAAGGTATGAAAGTAAATTATTATTATGTGTTTTATTTTGTATTCCCTAGCCTTACTTCAACCCGGGACACATGTTATAAACATAGCTTAGATACTGAAGTATGTGGGGACTAAATGGGAGCCTCACACTGGTAACAACTCGCGATTTGGAGCTTCAGAGCTCCGTCAATGGCGGAAAGAGTCTCCTTTTCCTCCTTGACTTTCCTCTTTCTCAAGCTTGGAGAGAGAGAGACTGTGTAAAGGTAATAATGAACCTAAAGTTCACTCTCTATTGTTCTTTAAGGGATTCAAACCCATGTCAGCCATCAGATCAACTTTTCACGCGGATCGGGGCAGCTGCGGCGAGAATCTGGACAACGTACTTCCGTCAAATTTAAAACAGGGAAATATAGTTCTCTGTCTGAATTCGTTGAGAGGTTGCAGTGTTCGTTTAGACCACTCGACGATTCGTCGAAATGTTGTTGTGTCGTCGAGATAACTCGACGACACGCCGAATTCGTGTTGTGTCGTCGAGTGAACTCGACGACACGCGGAAACTATGTTGTGTTCGTCGAGATCACTCGACGACACGCCGAAACTGAGATGTATCGTCGAGTGAACTCGACGACACGCCGAAAACATGTTGTGTTCATCGAGATCACTCGATGACACATGCAGAACTCCTCTCTTCATCCCATTTTGGAAAAATGGGGTGTTATACAAGACATGCGTCACACCGGCTGCCAGCCACCCTGGCGTCGCACCGTGGGTCCCACCTTGGCGTCGCACCGTGCAACCCATACACCCCGACCTTTGTCCGGTCCCATGGCAGGAGGTAATTAACGGGTTGTTGAGGTCGGGATTTGATCACCTAACCTCCTTGATAAAGAGTGTTCACGCTGACTCTTTATATTTACCCATCAAAATATTAAAAAACTCGAAATATATTTGCTGAGTATGCATAAACTCCAAATATGTTCAAGCTCTGTGTAGTTGTTCGACAATGGAGTCACGCAGCGCCGACATCTCATCAACACCTACTCGATCGAACGCCTCTAACATGATCTGCACTTGAGCCACCCATCCCTGCTAAAGTGTGTGGTCGGGCGATTACCCAACTTTATTTCTTTCAGACAAAGGTCACAAAATATTAGAACATCATTGACCTCCCAATTTGCACAAACACCGTCTTCTCTATATTTACCCATACTTATTCAACTGGATGGAAGAACAATATAAAAACTATTAAATTGCATTTATATTTTGTAACTTCAAAATCAAGATGTGGATTTTTTATTTTTGTGTATGTAAAAATAGAATCAACAATCTTGAGCCCACATTGCAGTTTAACTGGAGAACTTCTGTAAAACAAAGAAAAAATTGGCGATTTGATATTTCAGTTAAAGAAAAAAAAACTAGCGATTTGATATTTCAGTTAAAGGAAAAAACCCAGCGATTTAATATTTTAGCTAAAGGAAAAAAAGGTTAATGTAGTCATTACTCTGGCCTGCGGCAAAGATCAGAAGGGGATGTCGAGCTAGATGCGATGTCGTCGGGGAAGACACGGTGCTCGAGCTCTAGATGTCGCCGGAGAGAACATCGTGATGTCGAGCTAGATGCTTTGGATGTTGCGAGCTCTGGACGCGGCCGGAGAAGACACGCCGTGAAAAGCTTTCGATTTTCTCCTCGCATGACCTAAACGCGAGAGACTAGAGGTGGAACTGCGGGTTTGGGGACGTGAGAAAGTCACACACGGGGCTTTTATGCACAATTACGAACGAAGGCGGAAAAACTATGGGGCATTCCTACTGGTCTCCAACGCCCGTAAAAAGGAATCGTTTCTATCTCCCCCTCATTAAAAAGGAACCACTAGAAATCCTTGTTTTGCTAGCATGGCCCCACTATGTACGACTTTATTATGCATATTGCGACTCACCCTAGTACATACTATTTTGCATTGTTATTGGTCTCCAACGCCAGTTGGTATCCGGGTACAAAAAATACTCCAGTCGTAGACTTCATATTTTTTTTGGAAAAGTGCATATAACATGAGATTGAAAATAAAAAAGGACAACAAAACTACAGCATGTCATCCAAGTCTGCACGAACAAGCTCGACAAATTCATTCTGGGTGCTATCAACATCTGGCCATACAAAGTTTCCCTGTAGGGCAAAACGAGCACAGAAATCAGCAACTCTGTTGGCCTCACGACCAATATGCTGGAATCGAAGCTGAGGGAAGCCGTTCAGAAATGAGAAGTCCTCATCGCCGTCCACCGTCACGCTCCAGTCGTCCCGACGCAAACCAACAGCACAGCTGTCCATAAGGGTCAAACAGCCGCCCTCCACAATTGCCCAGCGCACCCCATATAAAGAAGGCGGGATAAGATCCTTGAGAGCCAAGACCGCCGCCAGCTCCACTCCCCTGGATCCCAGTGCACCAGCGGGGACCCAACAACAAAGATGAGAGCACCCCGGTTATCGCGGGCCACCATCCCAAGCCCAGCAAGCCCGGACGAGGAGAGAGAACCATCCACATTAAACTTTATCCATCCAGGGGGCGGGGGCTCTAAAAGAGTGGTGTCGACAGCCGGTGAGGCTGGGTGGTACCCCAATGCCCCTAGATTGGTAGAGTTCGCATAATGGAGAGGGTCTCAACAATGGTAGCCGCCATGACAGTGAAGGTCGCCACCTCGCCATGGTGGACCTTGGCGTTGCGGCCACGCCAGGCCTGGTACACTGCACAGCAAAAAAACCTCGCCGGACCAAGCGCGCTAGCAGAGGCAGAGGAGAGAAGCTCATGCGCAGTCTCCCAGCTAGAGAAGGAAGGCATACTATATCCCCAACGCAGAAGAGCGGCCTGAATGGACGAAAGATAGCAGCAGTCCGAGACCAGATGGTCCCGGGTCTCCTCAGAAGTGCAGCCCCAAGGACATCCCCGCTCAGCAGTAAGACCCCGATGGGCAAGCCACGCCCGGGTAGGGATCGCATCCCAAAGGAGCCGCCACCAAAACATCCGCTCCCTCGGGTGAAGCTTCAGCTTCCGTAACCAGCTAAAATCCGTACAAGCCCCGTCAAACTGGGTCATGTAGGCGAGGGAGGCAACATAACGACCGCTGAGGCGGGTGTAGAGCTCTGTTCTGTCCTGGGGAAAAGAGCTGTGGACCGGGATCTGGAGGACAACCTCAACAAGATTCGACCCAAAAAACTGAGACAGAGCGGAAACATCCCAACCGCCGCCAGGAAGCAAGAAGGCTGAAACCTGGAGCGACTCCAGCGAGCCGCAGTCAGCGAAAGTAGGGCACCGGGAGAGAGGCCGGTCAAGAATCCAAGCATGCGCAAGCACATCCACAGAATCCCCATCTGCAATATTCCAGCGAAGCAGGGGACGAAGGCATTCAGCGCCCTCCCTGATGAGCCGCCAAACCGGAGAGTCGCGTTGGGTGATCCTCTCCCGCCAAAGATGGCCATTGTACCGGGCCAAAACAAACCTACGGAAAAGGGAGGATCCCGACTGCATCAACTCCCAAGCGAACTTTGCCCGCAAGTGGCCCTGCCACCTACTCACTCCATGGAAGCCAAGCCCACCACCGGCAGAGGGAGAACAACACTTCTCCCAGCTAACATAGTGCATCCTGCACTGGGAAGGGGCCCTCTGCCACAGAAAAAACCACGCCAGCCGCTCTATAGACTCCTGGACCGAGCGAGGCACATGGCAATGCGTATAGAGGAACATCGGCGTGGCCAGGAGCGCCGACCTGATGAGGGTGGCCCAGCCCGCCAAGGAGAGGCGTCAGTTCCCCCAAGTCTGAACCTTCTCTGCCACCTTCAGTAGCAGGTGTGAAAAGTCGGAGCGTTTCAACTTACGCATAGCCAGCAAAATGCCCAAGTAAGTAAACTCTCGGACTTGCCAAACATGACCATGGACTTCGATATGTTGATCCGCTGCCCAGTCCAAGTACAATACTCCTGCAACACGGCAAGACACTGGTCCACACAAGACGTGGTGGCATCCGAGGTGATGAAGATGTCGTCAACGTAAAGCAAGTGAGAGATTCACTGGCCTGAAGCCGCAACCAGAACGCCCAATGAGTTCCCCCGCTGACTGAAGGCAAGCGAGAGCAGCTCAGAGCACAGAATGAACAGATAAGGGGAGAGGGGGCATCCCTGCCGGAATCCACAGCTCGCCTCGATCCACCTCGTACGTCGCCCATTAAGGAGCAACACAAACTGCGACCCCTCCACACACTGAAGAATCCAACTAGCAAACTCCACCGGAAACCCAAACATGGCCAGAACCTGCCACAGCGTCTCCCACGACATCTTGTCGTAGGCCTGCTCCATGTCGACCTTCATAGCGAGGAACCCAGCCGAAGAGGTCGAGATCGCCAGCTTATGCACCACCTCCTGGGCGATGAAGAACTGGTGGGAAATAGAGCGCCCGGGAACAAAGGCCCCTTGCTCCTCAGAGATGAGCGAGGGTAGGAGCCCCTTCATGCGGTCCACAATGATCTTCGCCGCCACCTTATAGATGGTCTGACACAGACTGATAGGCCGGAACCGATCCGGTCGAGACGCATTGGGGCACTTCAGAATGAGTACCACCAATGTCTCCTTCCACGCACTGGGCATACGACCAAGAGCAAAGAAGTCGCCAATGGCCCTGCAAACAGAAGTACGCACGATGGGCCAGAAGTGGACTAAAAAAGAGAAAGTAATACCGTCTAATCCCGGAGCACGGTTGGCCTTCATGGCCTTGATGACGCCCCAAATCTCCTCCTCAGAAATCGCCTTCAGCAACAAGGAGGCCGCCCCGCCATCGAGCCGCCGAGAGGAAGGCAGGAGAGGCCACCCAGCAAGAACATGAGCCGTGCACTCCCACTTTCGATCAAAGAAGTCCAAGAATGCTGCCTCGATGCCCTCCGGATCTTCAACAAGGTCGCCGTTCTCAAGCTCCACCTGAGAAATTCGGTTGCCTCGCCGATGAGAGGAGGCGATGGAGTGGAAATAACGGGTATTCACATCACCCTCGTTGATCCACTGCACCTTTCCACGCTGTTTCCACCAAGTGGACAACCTAGCATGAATGCTCAGGAGCTCCTTAACCGCCGCAATGAGAGTCCGAGTCTGCTCCTCCGAGATGCCACCATCCAAGCTCTCAATCCGCTGGAGCTCCACAATCTCCACCTCCAGAATCTCCTTTCGAGCACCCAGATCCTTGAGCTTGTTCTTGCTCCAAAAGAAAAGGGCCCAAAGGGTACGTCGGCACTTCCGCTGCAAGACCTCTGCACTATCACCGACATCCACCTTCAGCCAAGATCGAGACACCAGCTTCCGCACCATCGGGTAAGAAAGCCAGGTGTCCTCAAACCTGATCCACCTAGACTGCCTAGCAGCCGACACTTCCCCCAAAGCCAACATAATAGGACAGTGGTCAGAGCCAACACGTGGCAAGTGTCGCACCGAACCCAAGGGAATATCATCCATTCCCACCGAGTTAACAAAAATCCGATCCAAACGGCCCAGAACTCGCCCAAGTCCGGGCTGGTTGTAACACCAAGTAAAGGCCGGGCCCGTGAAACCCAGCTCCCGAAGGTCCAGCTCCGCCACAGCCACATCCATCTCCAAAGACCCCTGTGAATAAACAAAGGGCCGACTGCCTTGCCGCTCCTCCGACCGCAAAAGGCAGTTGAAGTCACCCCCCTACAATCATCGAGAGATTCGGGGTCGCAAACTGTTCCAGCAAAGACCATAGCTGCCTCTGAACATAAGCATCATTGTTCGCATAAACGAATACCACCCGCCAGCATCGCTTATCAGGGAAGGTAATATCCCCAATAATACATTGCCACGAGAGAGAGACCGGCATAAACTGCACAACGTCCCTCCGCCACAACACCGCAATACCCCCCGACCTGTCAGCCGACGGTTGATGCACAAAATCCCAATTCCGGCCCGCCAATCGGTCCACATCACGTCGGGAGAGATCTTCCACCATCGTCCCAGACAAGCCCACAAAAGAAACCCCCCATCGCAAAATAAGATCTCAGAGAAGATGGACAACCTCCTTCTTCCGAGCTCCCCTACAATTCCACAAAATGAGGCTCGTCATGGACCCCTTGAAGAGGTCGCGTCCCCGTCATCGCTAGCAAGATCCCCCTTCCTTCGCTTGTGAGAAAGAGTATCAACTGACCCGGGTCTAGCAAGCTCGCGGGCGTCAATCGAGCGGTGTGGCCGAGGAGCGGCCAACAACACTTCTGAGTCATAGAGAACCAACTCCGCCCCTGAAACCATAACCTCCGCAGGCCACAGATCCACGGGATCCACCGAGGCGGGCTGCATAGGCGGAGGAGTAGCCTGCGGGATGCGCCCAGGTCTGGGCTGAGGCGGACGGTCAACAACATTGGGAGGGGGGCGTCGATGCATAGCAGGCGGTTCCTTAGGCAGACGTGACCATGGGGGTGCAGGCGGGGCCTTGGCCGCACCACGTCGGTGTCGGCGATGCTTAACTACATTCCATGGCCCGGGGCCGAGCACACCATCCTCTGTCGAGGCAGAATGCCCCGGTGGGGGAGCAGTTGGACCAGGCGGAGGAGCAGCGCGCTGAGCCGGAGCACGTGGCGGGCGAGCATGCGAAGCTGGAGTAGCTGCGGAGGCCCTGCAAGCCCCATCCGAGTGACCAACATAGCCGCATCCCGAACATAGGGAGGCTAACCCCTCATATTCAACAATCTGGAAGAAGTTCGAGAATGAACTAGTGACTGGAACTCCACCCAGAAGAGCTTTTGACAAGTCCACCCGGACACAGACCCACGCATATTCCATTCGTCCCCATTCGTGCGTAGTAGAGTCAATCCATAATGGCTTACCAACCCAGGCCGCAATGCGGACGATATTAGCTCTATCACAACACATAAGGGGGAGGTGGGGGAGCCGAATCCAAACTGGCGAGGAGAGGCCTTTAAACGACGCAGGGCCAAACCCCGGCGAGACCAAGCATCCATTCAAACTCCGGCTTCATTTGGCGTGGCTTATTTGCTCTTGTGATTTTACAAAAACACAATTATGAGTTTGGACAAAAACGCAATTATCATAAAATTTATGTTTGGTATCACAAAGGTTATGACCGCTACCAAGAAAATAAACTAATTTTGTGCATAAAATGTATGAAATTTTTTAGATGAGGTGGGCGTTCATGAACGACGACGGTTCATGACCACCGTGTTCACGACCGCTACCACCGTGACAAACGAAGCCGTAGAGCCACCCAGCCACACCAATCTACCAATTTCAGAAATTGATATATTATTTATGGTCAAATAATTTATTAAAAAACATTAAAAAATGAATTAAAATGATAAAGTTTCGGATTCTAAAATATAGGCGATTGTTAATTGCAACCCGATTTTGACTTGTGGCACCCCAATGTTAACCGAAACCTAAAAATTTGAAGTTTTTAACCGCAATATGAAGAAGAAGATTATTATTTGGTGTTTTTATTGCTGACGTAATATGTAGAATGAGATTTCTATATAGCCGGCTTTATAAGAGGATAGAAATCTCATTCTACATAGCGAGAGCTAGGGTTTTAAGATCTGGGTTGTTGTTTAAAATTTTAGGGTGCGGATAGCCAATTACGGGTTGCGGTTACAATCGCCAAAATATAAATATGAAATTTTTTTAAAGAAAATTTCATCATCTTTATCAGCAAAATTCAGCATTGAACTTAAAATTTTAAACAAAGGAATTTAACTTTCTTCACTGGGGTCCATGGTTCGTCGGTGCAATAGGCAGATCTCCAGTAACCTAAAGTTATGTGGCCGACCGACACTTTCCGCTCATTCTTCGGTCCGGGTCCCGGACCGAATGGGTGTGCGCCGTGCGATCAGAAATTACGCAGGAAGAGCAAGAGGGGTTCTCACTATCTTAAGTGAGTTTCGTCAACACGAGCTTTCTAGTGGTGATGGTTCGTCGATCCAATATGCAGATCGATGTCTGACAACCTAAAGTTTTGGGGTAGGCTTTGAAGGGATTTTTGGGTACGGGTCCCGTTAAGAACATAATGATGGAGATAGGGCATGATATAGTATAATTTTGTGTGACAATCTCGAGCTGGCCACGTAATTTGCATCCCGCGGTCCCATCCGGTACGGAAAATCCGGACCCAAAAAGGCCCACCCTGATTTGAGGAGTGTTATACACAAAAACTTCACCATGAAGTGAAGTATGCATTTTTTTTGGGTGTTTATATTGGCAGCCCGCAAATGGCTATTAACAACCCAATAATAATAGCAGTCCAACAAATCAATATTTGCAGCCCGATGAATTTTGACAGCCCAAAATGAAAATAAAATTTAAGCCAAACGAACCATATTTAGCGAAAAAGAATCTATCTATTTTCTCACTAAATGGTAAAGTAAATGGAAAATATTATTTAGGAGGTACAAAATATCAAAAGTAGGAGAAAAATAGGAAAAAATGTACCAAATTATGAAAGGGTTCGTCGGTGTCCCCAAAAAATATTTAGAGGGGTTCGACGGTGTCGAATGGTTCTTCTTCGGCGGTTGTGAGCGACCGGCGGCGAGAAATCGAAAATTTTAGGGGGATTTTGACAGGGAAAAAACAGAGGGAAATTAAGAGTCTTTAAGTGGGGCTGCTATTAGAGAAGAGTCAAATTAAATTTTACGTGTTTTGTAGATTATTGAGGCTGTCAATCGTCATTTATGGGCTACCAATATAAACACCCTCATATGATTTTGTTTGATGATGACGATTAATTTAGGGCAGTGTTATAAGCAGTTTTATCATGGCTAAACGTAGTCCATTGATATTCACAGTTCAATGAATTTAAGTATTTTTAGGACCGCGAATATCCATTAATTTAAGATGTTTTTAAGAGTGCGAATAATCGTCGTAGGGCTGTTAATAACATCGCCCTTAATTTATTGGTACAATAATTACAACATTTTATTAATAGTAGTTAGTAGAAGATATATAAAAACAATAAATCTAATTATATGAATCATTTCAATCAGTGTAGCTATATAGTTTAGGGGTTATAATACACTGCATATTCAGTATATCGCAATCCACGCTTATTTTGAGTTTACTGCCGAGCAAATGGAGCCCAAAAATCAGTTGATTGATTTATGGTCGGCTTTGTTTGGCTAAGCTCTCTATTGACAACTTTATCAAAAGTGTTTATTTTAATTTTACACCTACAAATATTAAAAATGAAAATCATCCTCTAAATAAAATGGAGCTATTAATAATCTATACTATATACAATTTTTTGCTCCTGAATTTAAGGTTGACTGAGATTAAGATCAAATATGTTCATGCAATTTATGGCAGCCATGAGTCCGGATACCTCGAACTCTGACTGCGCAAAGTTAGATAGCAGACGAATCCCACGACAAATCCAAACGATTGAGGCTTCGTTTAGCACGCGGTAGAGGTCATGAATGCGGTGGTTATGAACTGTCGCTCGTAAACGCCTGACCAGACCTATGGAACTTCATTCACTTTTATGTTCAAAACTAGTATTCTTTTCTCGGTGGAGGTCATAACCATTGTCATGCCAAACATATATTCTATGGCTCACAGGAGCAAAAAAAAATGCGGCGCTAAAAGGAGCATGAGTGTGCCCTTGATGCACATAATTGATGATATAGTTTTTTTGGGGGAGGGTTGAGACTAAGGCTCCGTTTGGGGGGACTTATTTTCACCGGTCGAGCGGTTACGACCGTATGAATCAGACCTTAATTATGGTCCGGTTCATACGGTCGTAATCGCTTGACCGGTGAAAATAAGTCCCCCCAAACGGAGCCTAAGGCATCGTTTGGCGCGGCGGTGGCGTCTCTACCCGGCGGATGGAACGGCGGCATTGGAACCGGAGGGGAGGAGCGGAGGTTGGAGACGGAGCGGCAGCCCGCCTTTTCCTCCTTTCCGAGGGTCCAAACGCCGCAAACGCCGCCGGAGGGGCATTTGTTTTGCCGCCTTCCGGCGGCGTTTGCCCCAAACGGGGCGGCGAAACGCCGCCCCAAACAAAGCCTAAGGCTCTGTTTGGGGCGGCGGTGGCGGTCGTGAACACGGTGGCTATGAACTGTCGTTTGTGGACGCCCGACCTCACCTAAGGAACTTCATCCACTTTTATGTTCAAAACTTGTTTTCATTTTTTTACGACGGTAGTGTTTTTAACCAAACTCATCGGATCAAAAAAAAATCGCGCCAAATGAAGCCCAAATGCTACTCAGGCTTCATTTGGTTCGGCGGTGGCGGATGCAACCGGCGGGTCCAAACGGAGCATTGGAACCGGAGGGGGGGGGGAGGCGGGGTTGGAAACGCTCCATTTAGACTGTTTTTCCTCTATCCGGCGGGTGCAAACGGAGCAAACGCCGCCGGCGCCCGTTTGTTTACCGCCGTCCGGCGGCGTTTGCTCCAAACGGAGGAGACAAAATGCCCAACCAAACGAAGCCTCAGTGTGAAGAACTCTCACGGTAGAACACACATAAGTATATATTTTAGCCGCACATCAAATATATAAATAAAATATACTAATGTAAAAATATATAATCTAAAACCTAAATATACCGAATGGTTCATTTCAGTTCAGCTTATGCGATTTTAAATTTTTTTAACATAAATATATAATCTAAAACCTAAAACAAAAATTAAACGGAATAAAAAACTGAAACACATACATGTTTATATTATTTGAAACAAAAATCATTTACATAAGGATGGGTACTCATATTTACAAAAGAGCTTGGTGGAGATCTTCCCAGAAAGGCAGCGGATGTTTCCAAAGGCGGATATTTTCAAGAACGGGTGTTTCCAAAGGCGAATTATCTCCAAAGACGGATCGTTTCCAAAAACTCCCCCCTCCTAATTCGGCAGGAAGAGTAAAGCGCGCAAAGCCGCCGCGAACACCGCCGAGACTCCCCCTCGCGTCACGAGGAAAATCCTCGCCGCCGCGCCGCGTCCCAAGAGGGGCGCGGCCTCAGGACGCGAGCTTGGCCGTACCCCCTTGGGGTGCGGCCGAACCGCACCCCACGAGGGGTGCGGCCTAGCCGCGCCCCACGCGGGGTGCGGCCAAGCCGCGCCCCACCCGGGGTGCGGCCAAGCCGCGCCCCACCCGGGGTGCGGCCTCGGCCGCGCCCCCTTGGGGTGCGGCCTCGGCCGCGCCCCCTTGGGGTGCGGCCTCGGCCGCGCCCCATCGGGGGTGCGGCCTTGGCCGCACCCCCTTGGGGTGCGGCCAAGCCGCCCCTCCTCGAGGTGCGCTCGGGCCGCACCTCCTCTTGGGTGCGCCCGTGCCGCACCCCCTCGGGGAGCGGTCGCGTTGCGCACCCTTGAGGCACGGTCACCCGCCCCTCTCTCCGCGCAGGGTGCAGCCGCCCGCCTTTCTGTCTTTCCCAATAGGGGGGGGGGGGGGGGGGCTCGCGAGAAACCCTCGCGGGCGTACTTTTCACCAGGAGCATCACGCCCCTATGTGCTCCTCGAGGGTACGGCCCATTGTTCCACTACTCGCCCGGAACACTTTGCGGCTTAACCAGGACGCCTCTGCAATTCGTCACGCACTTAGAGCGTTTTAGCACTAGCGCGCGCTCAGAACGTCTCTGAGCGCGGTCAGGAAGTCTTCTCACTTTTTGGGTTTCCGGCTTCTCACTTTTTGTCTTTCCGGCTTCTCACTTTTTGGGTTTCCGGCTTCTCACTTTTTGTCTTTCATGCTTCTCACTTTTCAGGAACAGTTAGTCGCCTTTTTCACCTCCAACGGAACTGCCCGAACTGCCCAAACTGCCCAAGCTGCCCGAGGGGCAAGGTGGTCATTTACGAAAAATGGTGATCCGAGGGCCCCGAACCGGAGAATATGATTCGTCCACCGAGCATTTATGGGAACTGCCAACGGCAAAATTACCGGGCCGCCCCCGGCAAAAACTATAAAAGGAGCCCCATGGCTTCATTTGAAAGGACCTTGACTTCTGGACCCAGGAGAGCTCCTTGCAGACTTTTGCGGAATTCTCCTTCGGCACTTGAAGATCTCCTTCGGGACTTGAAGATCTCCTTCGTGACTTGAAGATCTTCCCGCTTCCGAAAGGCGACCAACATTCCTCAGAAGGGAAAGGCGACTAGCCTTCCCGCTTCTAGAAAGGCGACCAGCGTTCTCAGAAGGGAAAGGCGACTGACCTTCCCGCTTCCAGAAAGGCGACCAGCGTTCTTAGAAGGGAAAGGCGACTGACCTTCCCGCTTCCAGAAAGGCGACCAGCGTTCTCAGAAGAGAAAGGCGACTGGCCTTCCCGCTTCCGAAAGGCGACCATCATTCCTCAGAAGGGAAAGGCGACTGGCCTTCCCGCTTCCAGAAAGGCGACCAGCGTCACCAGAAGGGAAAAGCGACTGGCCTTCCCGCTTCCAGAAAGGCGACCAGCGTTCTCAGAAGAGAAAGGCGACTGGCCTTCCCGCTTCCGAAAGGCGACCAGCATTCCTCAGAAGGGAAAGGCGACTGGCCTTCCCGCTTCCAGAAAGGCGACCAGCGTCACCAGAAGGGAAAGGCGACTGGCCTTCCCGCTTCCAGAAAGGCGACCAGCGTTCTCAGAAGGGAAAGGCGACTGGCCTTCCCGCTTCCAGAAAGGCGACCAGCGTTCTCAGAAGGGAAAGGCGACTGGCCTTCCCGCTTCCGAAAGGCGACCAGCATTCCTCAGAAGGGAAAGGCGACTGGCCTTCCCGCTTCCAGAAAGGCGACCAGCGTTCTCAGAAGGGAAGGGCGACTGGCCTTCCCGCTTCCGAAAGGCGACTAGTAGTCTCAAAAGGAAAAAGGACTTAGTTTTTCCGAGAGGTGGCCTGTCACCCTCGAAGCTCTCTTTCTCCAAGAATTATAACGAGCAGCGGTCTGTCGCGCTCAAGTTCTAGCTTCCAAGTTGTAACTCCTCCAGAAGATAGTGAAGTTTGGTCGGCACAGCTCCGGCCGCGTGGTTTTTTACCCTTTCCGGGTTTTCCACGTTAAAAAGTCTCTGCGTACTCAACGAACCTCTAATTGACTGTTTGCGCGCTTAGCTCGCTCACGAGCTGAGGCGGTTCAAGTGAACCGGTCTACCAAGACCCCTAAGCGTTCCGCAACAGTTTGGCGCCGTCTGTGGGAATGGATTCCCAAATCCGAAGCAAAGGATTCCCGAGCGCAATCCCCCCTTCGCCGGAATTCTCGAAGCCAGCAAGAGTGGACACCTCCCCTGAACTGTCCGACGCATACAGCTCCTCGATTCCAGAAAGCCAGGCGAAGAGAGCGCTCACTGCTGCACTCATCCGGCCCCCTTGGCCGGAATCGGCAGGCAAACCGGCCCCTCCGGAAGGAGGGCAGGGTTCGAGCAATGACAGACAAAGGCGATCACCCCTCTACAAGTCAATTTTGGAATACCCAGTTCCGTCATGGCTAAAGCTCCCGTACAACAAGGAATTCCACGGAGCAGAAGATCCGTATGAGCACGTTAATCATTTTCTGATAATGACACGGGAGCTCGGACTTCCCGACCCAGTTAGCTGCAAAACCTTCACCAAAACGCTGCATGGAGACGCTCTCCACTGGTATCAATCCCTGTCTAACGGAGCGATCCATAGCTTCTCCGAGTTGTCCCGACTGTTCATCGAGCAACACGAGTCCTACTCAGCAAAGATCCAGGAAGGAGAAAGGCCTGGTGCAAGCAAACAACCCCTCCTTGGAGAGGGGGAACGGAGCATGCAATCAGAGAGAGTCGGCCCAAATTTTCACCAAGAACGCCCCTGCGCATGGATGGATTTCATCTTGGATGCAAGCATAGGGAGTCCGCCCTGTGAGCTGAGGAAGGCGCTGATAACCCACCGCATCTCCTTCAACGTCCTATTCTTGGCAGCAATAGTTCGGCTTAAGCTCCTAAGCGGGAACCTCAAGCTTAGGGATAGCAAGGCAGAGCTCCCAGATGGAACCACGATACCCACTATAGGCGTCATCACCCTCCCCGTCCAAGTAGGAGCGCACGCTGAACCGATCCAGTACGACATACAATTCATCGTCGCCAAAGCGGACTCCCCCTACGACGCAATATTCGGGAGCCTCCTACTGGACGCCATGGACCACGACGTTTCCATGTCAGGGCGCATGGCTAACAAAGGAAATACCATCAAGAGCGCAATACATAGTCTAAGCACGTCCGCCCCATGGCTCCCCTGGATCAGCAGTAACCCGTCGCCAAAATCAAGGGCCGAGATACAGGGTTCACGTGAAGGCCAAACAGCTCCTGCGATAGCTGGGAAAGAAAAACTTCAGATACTAACAGACCCGCCGCCCCTCGATTCAGGCCGCAAGAGAAAGGGACAGCCATAGCAGCCTGAGGAAGCTGAACGGCCCACTCAGAACCAAGCAGACCGCCCCCGAGAGCTAGCAAGTCAAGGCCCTCGGAACTTCACCCCGCTAAACACACCACGCGAGCATATACTGTCCGTAATCTGTCATAGCAAGCTCATCCGCTGGCCCAGGAAGCTCTCCTTGCACAGGGGAGATCCGTCTCAGTTCTGCCACTTCCACAAAGGCCGAGGACACCAAACAGAGCAATGTGCCCGACTGAAGGAGGAAATCGAACGTCTTATCCAACTAGGATACCTGGAGGCCTTCCGCAAGAAGATGCAAGACAGCGAAGGCCAATCTCCGGGCCGCCATTGCCCACCAAGCTGAACGACCGAAAAGATTCGGACAAACGCAACGCAAGCAAGGCTCGACGCCATCTTCACTAAAGCCTGTATCAGAAGCTTATCGCAAGACTGCATTTGAGAATGTATTAGTATTAATTTTCTAATAAAATCCTACTTGCTCCAATCCATTCTACTGCAGGTACTGCTTCGGGGCCCTGCCCCGGGGACTCCGCACCGCCGTCGATTGAAGGTTCGCCCTTCTCCTCCGCCGTCGAGTACCGGTGTCGTAGGGGCCTGCCCCCCCCTGCGTTCACCCCCGGTTTGAATACCCCCGCTATTCACCGACCAAAGCCGCGAGCGCAGACTCGTGCAACGAAGCCGCGGGCACAGAACCGTGCAAAAAAGTCGCGAGCAAAGGCTTGTGCACCAAAGCCGCGAGCACAGACTCGTGCACCAAAGCCGCGAGCACAGACTCGTTCACCAAAGCCGCGAGCACAGACTCGTGCAAGAAAGCCGCAGACACAGACTTGCGCAAACTAACTCGTTATATATGTATTCATTTGAAAGCCGCGAGCACAGACTCGTGCAAGAAAGCCGCAGGCACAGACTTGCGCAAACTAACTCGTTATATATGTATTCATTTGAAAGCCGCGGGCTCCGTCCAGTGCAAAACTTATCTTGAAAACAACCAAACCATAAAGATGCTAACAATCAGATAAGCAAAATCGTATGAAGAAGTAAACACGACGAACTCAATAAGAGGGTACAACCGCGTCAGCTCAACGCTACGCGCAAAACAGACAACCGTACAGAAAGCGGAAAAGCAAAATGCAAACAAAACTCAGAGCGGCACACGAGCAAACAACAGCACGGAAATCAAGAAAACAGAGGGCGATCGGCATCAATCCTCGTTCGCGTCCGAGCACTCATCCTCCGAAAGATCTCCCGCTCCAAGACCAGCAGTGTCACACCCGAACTTCTTCCCCACCAAGCGAAGAGTCTTCTGAATACCGCGCTGGAAGGCGACCTCACGCTCGTCCTCCAACAGGGGCTCGACCTCCTTCGTCATGACCTCGGCACGGATCTCCTCCGCCATCTGGAACCGCTCCTCAACGAAAGCAAGAGAGTCTCGGAACTCGGCCACTCCGGCCGCCTTAGCATCCTCAAGGCTGCGCTCGACCGACGACAGCCGCTCCACCTCGCTCCGAAGAAAGCCCAGCTCCCCCTCCATGCGAAACATCTCCCCCTGGGCCTCAGATAGCTGACGAAGCGCGTCCTGGGCAAGCGCCTTATCTCCACCATACGCCTCCTGCAGCTTCTCAACCTCGGACTGGGAAGAAGAAAGGTCCGCCTCCAGCTGCTTGATGCGGGACAGATCGCGATCCCTCCTCTTCTGTAAAGCAGACATGTCCCTCTTCATCACGCTCAGCTCCTCCTGGAGAGAGATGTAACTGTCCTTGAGGCCCACGTAGCAGTCGTTCCACGTGAGAGCAACGTTGGTCAGAGCATTCGCCTGCCAACACGAAGGAAACAATCAGGAAACACGAACAACAATGGCAGAGACAAGTCAAGACCCAAACAAGGAGAGATTGACTTACCGCAGAAGTCATCGCCTGGAGGGACGAGGAAACTCGCCGCGACGGCGGATGAGGGGGAGGTGGCGGCAAGTCTCCCTGCGCAACCTGCTTAGTAGTTGGGGATGCCAGAATCTCGATCTCCGGGTCGGGAGCAATCGGATCCCCCCGACGGCGGCTCGGACCGGCTTCATGATCGTGGCTCCTAGGCTCCGGCGGAGCAGAACCCGAACCAGGAGTTCCCTTCCTGAAAACAATCTTTCTCTTTTTCCCACGCTCCAGGGGAACCGCAGCCTCCCGCTCAGGGTCCCAAGAAAGCCCCACCGCGAGCAGCCGACTCTCCTCCACACAGTTGTACACGCTAAACAAAGCCTTCAACAGCCCATCTCGGCCAGGGAAGCCGGGGAGAGGAAGGAACTCGTCCTCCCGACCGGTCAGTCGGCGGCAGCGTCCAGGAAGTGACCTCCAAAGCTCGGGCAGCTCCCAGCGATTCCGAACGTATCCATAAAGGGTATTCCCGTGGCGATAATCCATTTTCTCGCCAAAATGGAACCAACTTTTGTTGCTCCGCACCTCGATCCGTCCGCCCAAGTCGGTGGTAGCCTCACACCAATCCTTGAAAAGTTCGAGTGAAAAGCGCGTACTGTGTTCCCGAAAAAGCACCACCAGCCCCATGATATTCGACATTCCAGCAGGCGTGAACTGGGTGATCGGGACGCCACAGAACCGGAATATTTCAATAGCCTCCTCCGGTGGAGGAATACAGAATCCAGACTTCAGGCAACTCTCAGAGAGTGTTATGTAACCCGTAGGCGGATTTTGAACGCGCTCCTCCGCCCCTGGAATCTTAATCTCGACACTCGGAGGCAATCCGAACCTCTTGCGCCACACCTCGATTCGCGCGCCATCCAGAGAAGAGCGTAGACGCATCGGCCTCGATTGGCCGCCCCGCTTCGAAGCCTGCAAAGGAAAGTAAGCACGCACACGAACGGGCGTTAAAAAACAATTGAATCAAAAAATCCAAAGTATTGCAAGTACTAAGTACGCAAACACCGGGGGCCCGCACCACCGGCCTCACACGAAGCAACCACGCGCGCAAAGGCGCAGTTCGCGCGCATGAGCCCACGCGCCCCGTCCACCCACGGGCATCCACCCGCGCGCGAGCACACGGGGACGGCACCCGCACGCAGGGGCGCGCAGCACGGCCCCGCGGGCGAGAGCGCACAGCGCGGCCCCGCCCGCGCGAACACGCGGGAATAGCCCCTGCGCGTCCTGCGCGCAAGGGACGCGCCCACGTGCGGGAGCGCGCAGCGCGGCATCCCCGCACGCGGGTCCGCAGGAGCAGCACCCACGCGCCCCCGCGCGCGCAGGGGCCGCTCCCGCGCGCAAGGGCGCGCTCGCGCCGGCAGGGCATCCCTCCGCAGACCCCGGCCGGGCGCGGGCGCGCACGGGAGCAACGTCCGCGCGCAGGGGCGACGTCCGCACGCGGAGGCATGCGCGCGCCGGCTGGGCGCCCCTCCGCCGGCCCCGGCCGCGCGCGAGCACACCCGGGCGCCGCCCCCTCGCCCGCTCCGACCGCGCGCAAGGGCGCCCGAGCGCCGGTCGCCCAAGCAAACCCTCGCCGCCCACTCTCCCGTCCACCGTCAGACGATCTTCCCTCCGCTCCTATTTTGAAAAAGAAAAAAGCAAAGTCAACTTACCCCGGCCATCGTTCGACGCGTCCTGTCGGGATGACAACCGGATCCGCCGCGCAAATATTCAAAAAAACCCTCGCACTCCTTCACAAGTTCTGGACTCCGACGGTTTTGGGGGGCTTATGATGGGTACTCATAATAAGAGCCTCATATTTACAAAAGAGCTTGGTGGAGATCTTCCCAGAAAGGCAGCGGATGTTTCCAAAGGCGGATATTTCCAAGAACGGGTGTTTCCAAAGGTGAATTATCTCCAAAGACGGATCGTTTCCAAAAACTCCCCCCTCCTAATTCGGCAGGAAGAGTAAAGCGCGCAAAGCCGCCGCGAACACCGCCGAGACTCCCCCTCGCGTCACGAGGAAAATCCTCGCCGCCGCGCCGCGTCCCAAGAGGGGCGCGGCCTCAGGACGCGAGCTTGGCCGTACCCCCTTGGGGTGCGGCCGAACCGCACCCCACGCGCATGGGGTGCGGCCTAGCCGCACCCCACGCGGGGTGCGGCCAAGCCGCGCCCCACGCGGGGTGCGGCCAAGCCGCGCCCCACGCGGGGTGCGGCCAAGCCGCGCCCCACCCGGGGTGCGGCCTCGGCCGCGCCCCACCCGGGGTGCGGCCTCGGCCGCGCCCCCTTGGGGTGCGGCCTCGGCCGCGCCCCCTTGGGGTGCGGCCAAGCCGCCCCTCCTCGAGGTGCGCTCGGGCCGCACCTCCTCTTGGGTGCGCCCGTGCCGCACCCCCTCGGGGAGCGGTCGCGTTGCGCACCCTTGAGGCACGGTTGCCCGCCCCTCTCTCCGCGCAGGGTGCAGCCGCCCGCGTTTCCGTCTTTCCCAATAGGGGGGGGGGGGGGGGCTCGCGAGAAACCCTCGCGGGCGTACTTTTCACCAGGAGCATCACGCCCCTATGTGCTCCTCGAGGGTACGGCCCATTGTTCCACTACTCGCCCGGAACACTTTGCGGCTTAACCAGGACGCCTCTGCAATTCGTCACGCACTTAGAGCGTTTTAGCACTAGCGCGCGCTCAGAACGTCTCTGAGCGCGGTCAGGAAGTCTTCTCACTTTTTGGGTTTCCGACTTCTCACTTTTTGTCTTTCCGGCTTCTCACTTTTTGGGTTTCCGGCTTCTCACTTTTTGTCTTTCATGCTTCTCACTTTTCAGGAACAGTTAGTCGCCTTTTTCACCTCCAACGGAACTGCCCGAACTGCCCAAACTGCCCAAACTGCCCAAGCTGCCCGAGGGGCAAGGTGGTCATTTACGAAAAATGGTGATCCGAGGGCCCCGAACCGGAGAATATGATTCGTCCACCGAGCATTTATGGGAACTGCCAACGGCAAAATTACCGGGCCGCCCCCGGCAAAAACTATAAAAGGAGCCCCATGGCTTCATTTGAAAGGACCTTAACTTCTGGACCCAGGAGAGCTCCTTGCAGACTTTTGCGGAATTCTCCTTCGGCACTTGAAGATCTCCTTCGGGACTTGAAGATCTCCTTCGGGACTTGAAGATCTTCCCGCTTCCGAAAGGCGACCAGCATTCCTCAGAAGGGAAAGGCGGCTGGCCTTCCCGCTTCCAGAAAGGCGACCAGCGTTCTCAGAAGGGAAAGGCGACTGGCCTTCCCGCTTCCAGAAAGGCGACCAGCGTTCTTAGAAGGGAAAGGCGACTGGCCTTCCCGCTTCCAGAAAGGCGACCAGCGTTCTCAGAAGAGAAAGGCGACTGGCCTTCCCGCTTCCGAAAGGCGACCAGCATTCCTCAGAAGGGAAAGGCGACTGGCCTTCCCGCTTCCAGAAAGGCGACCAGCGTCACCAGAAGGGAAAGGCGACTGGCCTTCCCGCTTCCAGAAAGGCGACCAGCGTTCTCAGAAGAGGAAGGCGACTGACCTTCCCGCTTCCGAAATGCGACCAGCATTCCTTAGAAGGGAAAGGCGACTGGCCTTCCCGCTTCCAGAAAGGCGACCAGCGTCACCAGAAGGGAAAGGAGACTGGCCTTCCCGCTTCCAGAAAGGCGACCAACGTTCTCAGAAGGGAAAGGCGACTGGCCTTCCCGCTTCCAGAAAGGCGACCAACATTTTCAGAAGGGAAAGGAGACTGGCCTTCCCGCTTCCGAAAGGCGACCAGCATTCCTCAGAAGGGAAAGGCGACTGACCTTCCCGCTTCCAGAAAGGCGACCAGCGTTCTCAGAAGGGAAGGGCGGCTGGCCTTCCCGCTTCCGAAAGGCGACTAGTAGTCTCAGAAGGAAAAAGGACTTAGTTTTTCCGAGAGGTGGTCTGTCACCCTCGAAGCTCTCTTTCTCCAAGAATTGTAACGAGCAGCGGCCTGTCGCGCTCAAGTTCTAGCTTCCAAGTTGTAACTCCTCCAGAAGATAGTGAAGTTTGGTCGGCACAGCTCCGGCCGCGTGGTTTTTTACCCTTTCCGGGTTTTCCACGTTAAAAAGTCTCTGCGTACTCAACGAACCTCTAATTGACTGTTTGCGCGCTTAGCTCGCTCACGAGCTGAGGCGGTTCAAGTGAACCGGTCTACCAAGAGCCCTAAGCGTTCCGCAACACATAAATAATTTTATGATCAGCAGCGGAACTAGGATTTTAGTTTCGCCCGGGCACAATTATTTGTAACATACATATAATTTTTTTAATATTTCCACAAAGTAAAATCAAAACATATCATTAAAATTTCTGCTAGTTATCAAAACAAAACAAAATAAAAAACTTACATATTAACATGATAATTTGCGTTTACTCAAGCTCTGAAAACATGAAAGAATTGCTTCATTTGTAATAGTATCTGATAGGGGCTCATGACAGAGGCTTGTATTTATAAGATAACTTGGCAGAAATTATTTCCAAACACAACAAATATTTCCAAAGGTGGAGTTTATTTCCTAAGTCACTCCCCCACCGATTCGGCGGGAAAAATAGGCGCACGAAACCGCGACAAGCGCAAAGGCGGCGCCACCTCCCCTCGCGGGAGCGATCCCCGCAACCGCGCCCCGCAAGGGGCGCAACCGAGCCGCGCGCCCGAAGCACGGCCAGGCCGCGCCCCTTTGGGGTGCGGCCAAGCCGCTCCCCAAGCGGGGTGCGGCCGGGCCGCACCCCCGAGGGGTGCGGCCATGGCCGCGCCCCCTTGGGTGCGGCCAAGCCGCACCCCGTGTGGGGTTCGGCCGGGCCGCACCCCCTCAGGGTACGGCCGTGCCACACCCCACAGGGCCCGGCCGCGCCGCACCCCCTCGGGATACGGCCGCGTCGCCCTTCCCACCCCGTGCGGGGTGTGGCCGCCTCCCCCTCTTTCTTTCTCGGCAGGGGGGCTTGCGAGGAGCCCTTCTAGGCGTACTCTTCGTCTGGAGCGCCGGGTCCTGTTTTCTCCTTAAGGCACAGCTTCCCGTTCCGCCATTCACCTGGAGTGCTTCGCAACACGATCGAGACGCCTCCACGATTCGTTGCACGCTCAGAACCCTTTAGCGCTCGCGCGCGCTCAGAACGCTTCCGAACACGTTCGGAAGCGTTCTCACTTTTCCGACTCGGCTTTCTCACTTTTTGTCTTTCTGACTTTCTCACTTTTTGTCTTTCCAGTTTCTCAGATTTCAGGAACAACATGTCGCCTTTTTCGCCTCCAACAGAACTGCCCGAACTGCCCGAACTGCCCGAACTACCCGAACTGCCCGAAGGGTAAGGTGGTCATTTACGAAAAAACGGCGATCCGTGTGTCCCGAACCAGAAAATATGATTCGTCCGCCGAGCATTTATGGAAACTGCAAATGGCGAAATTACCGGACTGCCCTCGGCCAAAGCTATAAAAGGAGCCCCAAGGCTTCATTTGAGGGGACCTTGACTTCAGAACCCGGGAGAGCTCCGTGCAGACTTTTGCGAAATTCTCCTTCAGCGCTGGAAGATCTCCTTCGGGGACTTAAAGATTTTCTTCATCCCGAAAGGCGACACGCCTTCTCACTTTTGTTCCCAGGAGGCTTCTCGCTTTTGTTCTCCGGGCCTTCTCACTTTTGTTCCCCAGAATTCCCAGAAGGAAAAAGACTTAGTTTTTTCCGAGAGGTGGTCTGTCACCCCCGGAGCTCTTTTCTCCCTCTCTATTATTGTAACGAGCAGCGGCCTGTCGCGCTCAAGCTCTAACTACCAAATTGTAACCCCCAGAAGATAGTGAAGTTTGGTCGGCACAGCTCCGGCCACGTGTTTTTTTACCCTTTCTGGGTTTTCCACGTTAAAAAGTCCCAGTGTACTAAGCGAATTTCGAATTGACTGTTTGCGCGCTTAGTTCGCTCACGAGCTAAGATGGTTCAATTGGACCGGTCTACCAAGAGCCCTAAGCGTTCCGCAACAGTTTGGCGCCGTCTGTGGGAAAGGATTCCCAACTACCGAATAAAGGATTTCCGAACGCAATGCCCGCTTAGCCTGAGTTCACGGAACCAGCAAAGGTGGACACCTCTCCCGAATTATCCGACGCATGCAGTTCTTCAATTCCAGAAAACCCAGCAAAAGGGGCGCTCATTGCTGTACCCATCCTGCCCCCTTGGCCTGGATCGACTAGTAAGCCGGCCCCTCCCGCGGGAGGACAGGATTTGAACGATGTCGCATATCAGCTAAGGCGATCCCCCCTGTCAAAACAATTCTGGCATACCCAATTCCGTCATGGCTAGAGCTCCCGCACTGCAAGGAGTTCCGCGGAGCAGAGGATCCGTATGAGCACGTTAATCACTTCTTGGTAACAATGCGGACGCTCGGACTTCCCGATCAGATCAGCTGCAAGATCTTTACCAAAACGCTGCGCGGAGACGCCCTCCGCTGGTATCAATCCTTGCCAAGCGGAGCGATTCACAACTTCACCGAGTTCTCGCAACTATTCGTTGAAAGGCACGAGACACGCTCACCAAGGATTCAAGAAGAGGAAGAAGAGCCCGACACGGACGAACCGCCCCGCTTAAGGGAGGCGGAATGGGGCAAGCAGCAAGAGAATATCCGCACAAATTTTCACCAGGAGCGTCCCTGCGCATGGATGGACTTCGCCTTAGACTCGAGCATAGGCAGTCCACCCTGTGAGCTAAGGAAAGCGTTGATAACTCACCGCATCTCCTTCAACATCATATTCCTGGCTGCAGTAGTACGACTCAAGCTCCTAAGCGGGAACCTCAAGCTCAGAGCCAGCAACGCGGAGCTCCCAGATGGAACTACGGTACCCACCGTAGGAATCATCACCCTCCCCGTCCAAATAGGGACGCACGCAGAACCAGTCCAGTACGACGTACAGTTTGTCGTCGCCGAGGCAGACTCCCCCTACGACGCAATATTTGGGAGCCTCTTACTGGACGCCCTGGACCACGATGTTTTCATGTCCGGGCGCATGACCAACAAAGGGAGTGTCCTCAGGAACGCGATTCATGGTTTCGACACGCCCGCCTCCAGGCTCCCTTGGATCAACGGCGACCCGTCGCCGAAACCAAAGTCCAAGAAGCAGGGTGCACGGAAGGACCACCCGACTCCTGCGATAGCCGAAAAAGCCAAACTCCAGACACTGACGAGTCCGCCGCGATTCGATACGAGTCGCAAGAGAAAGGGACAGCAGCAGCAGCTCGAGGAGGCCGAACTACCCGCTCAGAACCAAGCGGATCGCTCCCGAGGGCTAGCAAGTCAAAGCTCCCGGAGCTTCACCCCGCTAAATACCCCACGCGAGCAAATATTGTCCATAATTTGTAACAGCAAGATCATCCTCTGGCCCAAAAGGCTCTCCTTGCACATGGGAGATCAATCCCAGTTTTGACACTTCCACAAAGGTCGAGGACACCGAACGGAGCAATGTGCCCGACTGAAAGATGAAATTGAACGCCTTGTCCAATTAGGATACCTGGAGGCTTTCCGTGGAGAGGCGCAGAAGAAGGCAAACAAAGGTCAATCACCGGGCCACCGCCGCCCACCAAGCTGAACGATCGAAAAGGCTCGAGCAAGCATAGCGCAAAGGAATCTCAAAGATTATCTTCTCTATAGACAAAACTTGTATCAGAAACTTACCGACTCAGGAATCGCAAGATTGCACTTGCGCATGTGTCAATATTCATTTTCTAATTGAATTCTACCTGTTCTAAACTGTTCTACTGCAGGAACCGCTTCGGGGCCCTGCCCAGGGGACTTTGCACCGCCACCGATTGAAGGTTCGCCCTTCTCCTCCGCCGTCGAGTCCCGGTGTCGTGGGGGCCTGCCCCCCCCTACGTTCACCCCAGGTTTGAATACACCCGCTATTCACCGGCCAAGCCGCGAGCATAGACTCGTGCATCAAATCCGCGAGCACAGACTCGTGCAAAAAAGCTGCGAGCACAGGCTCGCACAGAAAGCCGCGAGCACAGACTCGTGCACCAAAGCCGCGAGCACAGACTCGTGCACCAAAGGCGCGAGCACAGACTCGTGCACCAAAGCCACGAGCACAGACTCGTGCACCAAAGCTGCGAGCGCAGACTCGTGCAAAAAAGCCGCAAGCACAGACTTGCGCAAGCTAATTTTTTATATAATTTGAAAGCCGCGGGCTCAGTCCCGCGCAAAACTCATCTTGAAAACAATCAAACCATGCAGGTGCTAACAACCAGATTAACAGGATCACACAAAGAAGTAAATACGATAAACACAATAAGAGAGTACAACCACATCAGCTCAACGCTGCGCACAGGTCAAATGATAATACGAAAAGCAGAAAGACAGAATACAATCAAACCAGCTCAGTGTGACGCCCAAGAAAACAATATTACGGAAAGCGGGAAAACGAAAGATAGTCAACATCAGTCTTCGGCCACGTCCGAGCATTCATCCTCTGAAAGATCCCCGGCTCCGAGACCAGCGGTGTCACATCCAAACTTCTTCCCCATCATGCGAAGAGTCTTCTGAATACCACGCTGGAAGGCAACTTCGCGCTCATCCTCTATCAGAGGCTCAACCTCCTTCGTCATGATCTCGGCACGAATCTCCTCCGCCATCTGAAACCGCTCCTCAACGAAGGCAAGAGAGTCTTTGTACTCGGTCACACCGACCGCCTTGGCCTCCTCGAGACTGCGCTCTACCGATGACAACCGGTCTACCTCGCTCCTCAGAAAGCCCAGCTCCCCCTCCATGCGGAACATCTCCCCCTGAGCCTCCGACAGCTGACGAAGCGCATCCTGAGCAAGCGCTTTGTCTCCACCGTACTCCTCCCGCAGCTTCTCAACCTCAGATCGGGAAGAAGAAATGTCGGCCTCCAGCTGCTTGATGCGGGATAAATCCCGATCCCCCTTCCTCTGCAAAACAGGCATATCGCTCCTCGCCACGCGCAGCTCCTCCTGAAGAGAGAAATAGCTGTCTTTGAGGCCCACATAGTAATCGTTCCACGTAAGAGCGACATTAGTCAGAACGTTCGCCTGCAAACACAAAGGGAACAGGCGAGAGGCATAAGCATTGATAGCAAAGACAAACCAACATCCAGAGAGAAAAACTTCACTTACCGCAGAGGTCATCGCCTGAAGAGAAGAAGAAAATCGCCTCGGCGGCGGGAAGGGGGGAGGCGGCGGCAAGTCTCCCTGTGTAACCCGATCGGCAAGGGGGGATGCCAGAATCTCGACCTCCGGATCGGACGAAATTGGCTCCCCCCGACGGCGGCTCGGGCCGGCCTCATGATCGTGGCTCCTAGGCCCTGGTGGAGCAGAACCCGAGCCAGAATCCCCGTTCTTAAAAACAACCTTCCTCTTTTTACCGCGCTCTAAGGGAACGGCGACCTCTCGCTCGGCATCCCAAGAAAGCCCCACCGAGAGCAGACGACTCTCCTCCACGCAGTTGTGAACGCTGAACAAAGCCTTCGACAGCCCTTCCCGGCCAGGAAAACCAGGGATAGGAAGGAGCTCATCTTCCCGTCCGGTCAACCGACGACAACGTCCAGGGAGCGTTCTCCAAAGCTCCGACAGCTCCCAACGATTCCGGACGTACCCATAGAGGGTGTTCCCATGACGATAATCCGTTTTCTCGCCAAAGTAAAACCAGCTCTTGTTGCTCCGAACCTCAATCCGACTGCCTGAGTCAGTGGTGACCTCGCACCAGTCCTTGAAGAGCTCGAGTGAGAAGCGCGCACTGTGCTCCCGAAAGAACACCACCAGCCCCATAATGTTCGACATCCCGGCAGACGTAAACTGAGTAATTGGGACGCCGCAGAACCAGAATATTTCAATAGCCTCCTCAGATGGGGGAATGCGAAACCCAGACTTCAGGCAACTCTCAGAAAGCGTCATGAAACCCGTAGGCGGATTCTGAATGCGCTCCTCCACCCCCCCGGGATTTTCACCTCGACATTCGGAGGCAATCCGAAACGCTTGCGCCACATCTCGATTCGCGCGCCATCAAGCGAAGAACGCAGGCGCATCGGCCTCGACTGGCCGCCCAGTTTCGAAGCCTGAAAGAAAAATAAGCGTACATGAGCGCGAGAATTTAAAAATAATAACATCAGAAAATCCGAAGTAGCGCAAGCCAAGGGCAAGCCGCCTTTCCGCGCACAAAGCGCACGAGCGCCAGATGCGCACAGACGCCAACCACCGACCATGCGCAGACAGCACCCGCGCGCGGGGCACGAAGGCACCGGCCCGCGACGAGAGCGCGCGGACACCGGCCGCGCGCAGGGCGCACAGGCTGCCCGCGCCATCCGCCCCTCCAGGCCGCGCACGGGCACCGGACCGCGCACGGGGACGGCGGGCGCGCGAGCGGGGTCGTGCGGGTGCCGGCCGCCTACGCCCCCACCCCTCTTGGCTGCGAGCGGGGGCCCGCGCGCACCGGCCGCATGCGGGCACCGGACCACGCGCGGGCGCGCGGGGGAGGCAGGCGCGCGCAGGGGCACGCAGGTGCCCACCACCTGCGCCCGCTGCCACCCTCGGCCACGCGCGGAGGCCCGCGCGCGCCAGCCGGGCACCCTTCCGCCGGCCCCGGCCGCACACAAGTGCGCCCGGGCGTCGGCCGCCCAGGCGCCGGTTGCCCAAGCAACGGACGCCCGAGCAACGACCGCCCGAGCACCTCCTTGTCGCCCGCTCTCCCGTCCGCCGCCGGCCGTTTTTTCCCTCCACCTCTTTTTTCAAAAAATAAAGCGACTTACCCAAGTCATCGTTCGGCGCGCCGCACGGAGATGACGACAGATCCGCTACCAACTGTAAAAAACCTTCGCAATCCCTCACAAGGTTTGGACTACGAAGGTTTGGGGGGCTTATGATAGGGGCTCATGACAGAGGCTTGTATTTATAAGATAACTTGGCAGAAATTATTTCCAAAGACAACAAATATTTCCAAAGGTGGAGTTTATTTCCTAAATCACTCCCCCACCGATTCGGCGGGAAATACAAGCCCAAGGGGTGCGGCCATGGCCGCACCCCCAAGGGGTGCGGCCATGGCCGCGCCCCCTTGGCGTGCGGCCAAGCCGCACCCCACGTGGGGTGCGGCCGTGGCCGTACCCCCTTGGGGTGCGGCCAAGCCGCACCCCGCGTGGGGTGCGGCCGGGCCGCACCCCCTCAGGGTACGGCCGCGCCACACCCCACAGGGTCCGGCCGCGCCGCACCCCCTCGGGATACGGCCGCGTCGCCCTTCCCACCCCGTGCGGGGTGTGGCCGCCTCCCCCTCTTTCTTTCTCGGCAGGGGGACTTGCGAGGAGCCCTTCTAGGCGTACTCTTCGTCTGGAGCATCGGGTCCTATTTTCTCCTTAAGGCACAGCTTCCTGTTCCGCCATTCACCCGGAGCGCTTCGCAACACGATCGGGACGCCTCCGCGATTCGTTGCACGCTCAGAACCCTTTAGCGCTCGCGCGCGCTCAGAACGCTTCTGAACACGTTCGGAAGCGTTCTCACTTTTCCGACTCGGCTTTCTCACTTTTTGTCTTTCTGACTTTCTCACTTTTTGTCTTTCCAGTTTCTCAGATTTCAGGAACAACCTGTCGCCTTTTTCGCCTCCAACAGAACTGCCCGAAGGGTAAGGTGGTCATTTACGAAAAACGGCGATCCGTGTGTCCCGAACCAGAAAATATGATTCGTCCGCCGAGCATTTATGGAAACTGCAAACGGCGAAATTACCGGACTGCCCTCGGCCAAAGCTATAAAAGGAGCCTCAAGGCTTCATTTGAGGGGACCTTGACTTCAGAACCCGGGAGAGCTCCTTGCATACTTTTGCGGAATTCTCCTTCAGCGCTGGAAGATCTCCTTCGGGGACTTGAAGATTTTCTTCATCCCGAAAGGCGACACACCTTCTCACTTTTGTTCCCCGGAGGCTTCTCGCTTTTGTTCTCCGGGCCTTCTCACTTTTGTTCCCCAGAATTCCCAGAAGGGAAAAGACTTAGTTTTTTCCGAGAGGTGGCCTATCACCCCCGGAGCTCTTTTCTCCCTCTCTATTATTGTAACGAGCAGTGGCCTGTCGCGCTCAAGCTCTAACTACCAAATTGTAACCCCAGAAGATAGTGAAGTTTGGTCGGCACAGCTCCGGCCACGTGGTTTTTTACCCTTTCCGGGTTTTCCACGTTAAAAAGTCCCCAGTGTACTCAGCGAATCTCGATTTGACTGTTTGCGCGCTTAGTTCGCTCACGAGCTAAGGTGGTTCAATTGGACCGGTCTACCAAGAGCCCTAAGCGTTCCGCAACAGTATCCACAACATCTTTTTCAATGTAAGCAATCAAGCAATCATTCATCCATTCGTCCCCCATTCTGTTTCGCAACCGATTTTTTATTATCTTTATTGCAGAAAATGTTCTTTCGACAGCAGCTGTTGCAACTGGTAATAGACAAACCAACTTCAACAATCTAAAAACTAACTGATAATGATCTTGTTTTTTTGACTCCACTAACTTTGTAAGAAGTCTTGAAGATTCACATCAAGATCTGAATGTAAATCTTCTTATGGAGTCTTGAAGATTCACATCATAAGAGTTTATAGGGTGTCTCGAACCAAGATCTGAATGTAAATCTTCTATTTTAAACTGTTCTACTCGATGTCTTTTACCCACTGAAACTAACTCTTGCAAATTGACAGAACTTTGAGTTGATCCTAATTTTGGAAAAAATTTATCCATTGGACAAATAATTACCCTGCAAGCAATGAAGAATTAACACATCAATGAAGAATTAGCTAATTTAGCTTGGTTGTAAAATTATCCATTAGCAAATTTTAACACATCAATGAAGCTCTGTGGTAGAAATGTAGAATTAACACATCAATGAAGAATTATCCATTAGCAATCAATTAATTAACACATAAAATTCTTGGCAGCATAAAATTCTTGGCTACAGAATATCAATGAAGAAGAAGAAGACGAAGACGAAGACGAAGAAGAAGAAGAAGAAGAAGAAGAAGAAGAAGAAGAAGCGTATTGCGTACCCTGGGTCTCCAATCTGCCACTTCAGAGCTCGACGAACTCGATCCTTTGCCGACTGCCGCCGACGGCCGACGAACTCGAGAAGCTCCTCTGCCGACGACTACTCCGTGAGAGTTGAGACTGTGACTCTGTGAGAGATCAGAGAAGGGACTAGGGTCAGAGACTCAGAGCTGTGAAGGCGTCAGGCGTGGAGCGGTGGAGGCGGTGGAACTGTGGAGCCGTGGAGGAGTTACAACTTACAGGACGAGCTGACGACGGCGAAAGAAGACGAGCACGAACTGGGAAGTGCGGTCGCAGATGAGCGATGGAGTCGGGGAGGCGGAAGAGGCGCTGCGGCGGGATTTTAGGTGAGTCGCTGCCCGCTGGACCGATTAGGTATAAGGTATTGCCGAAAAAATTTCGCAAATCACGCCCGGGCACTTGCCCGGGCGTGTCTCTTACTGGGGTCCGCCCGTGTCTATGATAACGTATTATTATTTGCGAATTGTATGCATTGAATACTAACCCAAATACGACGACCGGTGCTGAATACGACCCGCGGTGTCCGGGCCGTGGCTCTGGCCGAAATTTTTTCTGGCATGCGACCTGAAGCACACGGGCGTGTGCGGTTGTAACTGCTCCAGAAGTCAGGGGACACATCTAGAAGGCGGAGATGCAATTTTTCTGTGCACACGGTTCGAGACACACGATTTACTACACGTCTGTTGATGAAAGGACACGATGATTGAGACACAAGGCCGCGGGGCACACGGGCGTGTGCAGCCCATGTGTCAATCATGGTTCCCGAAATTGTAATTGTACGAAGTGTTATAGAAACTCATGGTCATTCTGGGCTTTTGGTATTGGGAAATCTGAATTTTGAAAACCTACATCTCTATGTGACCGCCTCTGTTCTTGATAGTGAAGATCCGATTGTTGATGCCCATGGACGTAGCCCATTTTAGGGTGAGTCACATAAATCTGTGTCGTCTGTGATCGGCTGATTTTTGTTTTTTCTTCATTCTTCTCATATTTCCACAAAATTATTATATTATACATATGTAAAAATTTATATATTGTAATATATATATATATATATATATATATATATATAGTTTGGTTTTGTTCGGTTTAACATTAAAAACAGTGAAACGAATCAAACCAAACCTCGTGGTTTTTCAAATTTTAAAACTGTAATCGAACCCAAAGATTCGGTTTGGCGTTTCGGCGGTTCGGTTAATTTTTACTTACAACCCTACACATAAATGAAAAATGCTTCTCATATTTAATGAAGATTCTCTGAACAGTAATGTCTTGAAAAAAAACTACTTCAAATCCTTCACTAACTTCAGCCTTCTCTAGAAATATCATTAGTTTAAAGAGAAAAATAATGGAATAAAATTGACAAACTAACTCGGGATAAGGAAAACACAATGATGTAATTCGTGTTGGTTCAAATAAGTTTCGCTCAGAGTCAAGAATTGATTCGTATAAATTTTGAAACTTTTTAAAACAGGAAACAACACACACACAATAACCCTAGAATCATATCAGAACAATAAAATTTCGTTCGATTCAGAATCAATCCTCAATTATAGCCGAACCGATCATCAAGTAGCTAGCAGAGTGATAGAGCAAATTGTAAATAAAGAAAAAATGTCATATGCTTTAATTATTCCAAACAAGAACATTAATGATTAATAAAAAATATTTGTAGCAAACTTTTGTTATGATAACACAATAATTAAAGATAGAATGAAATTTTTTCTCCTTAATGATCACAAACTGAGGCTGTTTTGTTAAGTTGTTGCTGATAGAAAACAACTGATAGAAAATGGAGTTTGAGAAAAAATATCGTTTCTAAGAAACAAAGTTTTGTTAAAAAAATGTTTTGGTGAAATCGAGTTTGCAGAGCTTATGGAGATGGAGTTTTGGAAAATTGTTTGAGAACAAAATAGAGTTTTTCGTGAAATTTTTTTCTCTCTTCATAACATTATAACGAAAAATATAAAACATGACAATATTTAATGCGAAACATAAAAAATAATGTTTGTCATGAAAAAGATATATTTTTGCTTAGCCAGTTACACATGTTGGGGGTATCCCAACATCACATACACATTCATACACATACACATACACAATAATGATACACACATATAAACACAATAAACTGAAAATGGTAGCAATCTGAATATGAATTGAACTGGAGATGGACAAGCACGAACAGGAAATGGTAGCAAACTGAAGATGACAAGCAAACTGAAGTTGAAAAAGTACACATACAAGCTCTAAAAAATATGCATCCCACATAGCCGAGCTCGCACTATGGAGGAAAGGGAAGAAGGAATACCAAGTAGATCAGTTGCCGAGCTTGCAGGCGCCGTCAATGTCGACGTCGGAGGAGAGGGGGCAAGTTTTATCGCTTCGCTGCTTCTATCGGGGGGGGGAGTGATGCTCTCCAGTGATCTGTTGCTCGCGACTGGAGCTCCCAGGCGGAGGTTCGACATCGACGATAGCGAGAAAAGAGAGGAGATATCGCCACTCGCGATCGGGTTAGGGTATCGGGAGGAAATAAACACGAAAAGATGCGGTTCACATGGGCTAAACAGCGCGTCTACCTCTTTCATATAAATGTTGGCTTTAAATAACCTTCATTTTAGACGCGAGCCGAACCAATCGCAGTTTATCTTCAAACCCTCATTTTCTCCAAACCTCGCCGGAACCTATCAGCCCAACCAAACGCCACCTGAAACTCTCTAGGGTCAATAAACCATAATATTATTGTTTAATAAAGAGTGGCGTCACTGGTACACCATTAATGAATATGGGCAGCCAACGACTAAGTACAACTCAATATAGTTATGTGCAACTAATACGGCTAAGTACTGTTAGAAAAAATCTACTCGGAACGGCGACCCTAAGCGCGTAGTATGCAGAATAAAACTTAAGGCGGAAGAATATGATCAAACCTCCGACCATTGATGCTTTCTCTGATCGAGTAGGGCTATAGCGCGAGTAACGATTTTCTAAGCCCTCGAGCACTCCCTCTAGATGGTGTAGAATGAATGAGTAATTGAACTTAGGGACCGAGTACCCCTTCATAGGTATTTATAGATGTGTTGTCATCAATCACATCCACTCAATGAGTAGTTACCACTAATGAGTGGTTTTCACTTAAGTGGGTAGTTATCCCCATAATAGATAATTATTGGTTATTCATTTTAAATGAGAAGTTATCAGTATAGTGAGAAGTTATTGACCATAACTTAAATGAAAAGTTATCTTTATCATGGGATGTTATTGACCATATTAATTAAAATAATTTAGGAATTAATTAATTACTTAATTATTTTAACATTATAATTTTAGAATTAATTAATTAACATTAATTAAAATAAATTATTTTAACATTCTCCCACTTGGTCAATACTTCTACTTAGTTTAATCTGAAAAGACTTCCTGTCATCTCGAACTTCTTCAGTACCTTCCATCAAAACCACAAGAGAATCCCACATCTCTTTTGCAGACTTGCAGTGAATCAGATTTTGTAGCATAGAATCATCAATTGCACCTGCTATGATGTGTTTTGCTTTCTTGTCTAGAGTGACAAGTGCAATTTCATCCTTTGTCACGTCCATCGTTTTCTTTGGCACTTGTTTGGTGGCATCAATGGTAGAAGCAACCATGGGAATATGGGGACCTTCCTTAACTATCTGGGAGATTCGGGGATCATTAGCTTCCATGTAGAAGATAACTCTTTCCTTCCACATGGGGAAATTTTCCTTAGTGCAAACTGGGAGCTTGGAGGAAAATCTTTCCATGCCTCTGTCCATAGAGAGAGATCTTGACAACGAAAAGGGATCTTTAATCTAGGTGTTAACCTCTTAAAGATAACCTCGCTTTGATACCAGTTGAAAGAACTAGTTGTCGACCTAAATCACCTAAGGGGGGGGGGGGGGGGGGTGAATAGGTGATCTCTACTGCGATTGCGGAATAAAAATTTAGCACACACAACAATAAAAGTCACAGCACAGAGACACAAGATTTATAGAGGTTCCCCAAGGTGGGTACTCCTCTCTCCCTCTCCGCCTATCTAGCACTTCGGGCTAGCGTCGGCAAATTCACCAAAACTCGGATTTATCAACAATACACTCGGAGACTACGACTCCTACAAGCTCGGAGAGCAACCTCTCCTACAAAAACACTCGGAGATAAACTCCTACAACTCGGAGTGAAAACTCACTCCTACAACTCGGAGTGAAAACACCTACAGAAATCAAATAGAGATTAAAATAAAATACTTCTTCTAAATCTCAACAGAGATTAACTTCAGATCTTGAAAGACTGAGTCCTCTTCTTCCTTGAGAATGAAAGCTTGTATCTTTAAAGATTTGGAAGAGAAGAAACTCGGCAAACCTGATCTGATTAGGCCCTTTGATTTATTTGAAAAGATCTTCAATAGAGAGAGTAAAAACAAGATCAAAGGCCTTCTTATCTGAGAAATCTTTAGCAGCACTGGAGAACGAATCTTGAGCGGCGCAGAAGTTAGATCTCAGAAACTTGTTCAGCAAAAGATGATGAAGACGGCTAGAATATTATCTCTTTCTTAACATTCGTGTTTGCCCTAAAAACAAAAGGAGTATTTAAAGGGAAACCTCCAACGGCTCGGGCGACAGACAAGGAGAGGTCGCCACGTGTACTGGACATGTCGGCCAACCCTAATTTTCAAAATCGAAACATAAATTTGAAATTCGTCTGTCCGTCGTCATTCATCGAGACTTCACGTGAACATTCGACAAATTGACTTAGCCAATGGAAATGCTGATCAAGCCGTGGAAAACACCTTCTGTTTTCATTCGTCGGGATTCGTTGGGAGTTCTCGAGAACTTTCGACGAATTGACTTAGCCGCACAGATTCCTTCACAAAGCTACCTTTTTGACTTCTGTCAGGATTCGTCGACATTCGTCGGGAGTTCACGAGAACATCCGACGAATGGACTTGGCCGCAGAAATTTCTTCTTCAAACAGAAAAATTTGCTTCTGTCAGGATTCGTCGACATTCGTCGGGAGTTCACGAGAACAGCCGACGAATGGACTTGGCAGCAGAAATTTCTTCTTCAAAAAGGAGAATTGGCTTCTGTCAGGATTCGTCGGGAGTCATCGGGACTTCACGTGACATCTCGACGAATTGACTTAGCAACAATTCCTTTTCTTCTGAAAACCTGCTCCACTCCTCAACGTTGAAGGCCTTCAGTTGTGAGAATATGAAGTACACCCCAAAAGAGAGATTACACATGAACCAACAGTTTGTTCTACACAATAAGGAATTACATTGTTTAGAACTGTGTTTGGTGATCCATTGCAATCTGACTTTGGTGTGCACTTAGCATTATGACCTGTCACAATACATCTAAAGAGAAATCATCAAATACATACTCAATTCAATTTAGTTCACTAGGGGACACCTTCAAATCCAGGTGATTGTGGATACAATACTTAACAATCTCCCCCTATTTGAAGATGTCATAACCCTATGTACTAAGTTGAATTGCACAGAAAGTATAATTGAATAAAACAGCACAGCCAGGCAGTAATAGTTAAAGAGAGAATCAATGTTTTATCCAAACACAAAAATAGATATATATAAACAAAGAAATCAGCATGATTCCAGAGCAGTTCAGCTCATGCTTGGTCCTTGCCTTTCATCTTTCCAAAAATTATGTCCACTGCTTCAGCTCTCTTTCTCTGTTCAGATTCCATTCTCTCAAAGAATGCCTTTGGCTTGGGCCAATATCTATCAGGAGCAGTCTCTTTAGATCCACCTGTCTTGAAATGAATTCTCCTTTCAGTTGTCCTTTTCTTGAACTTCTCCCATTCCTCCTGACTGTAATGTTTACTGAAACTTTCATTTTGCTTACTAACAAGGTTGAAAGCTGTAAGAATGATATCCTTTGAAGAGGGACTCCAGCTTTCTTGGAAATTTCTTGGAGGAGGCATATCATAGAATTCTCTGATCTTCTTGTGAGGATTAGACCTTTTTGTAGAAGGTTTATCACCAAAGATCTTCCTTTTCACAGATTTTTCAGAAGATTCAGGAGCTTTGGAGCTTTCAAGCACTGGGTCATCCCAGAATTCTTGATAGGAGGAAACGAGGATGTCTGCTGTAGCAAAATCAGAAACCTCAACATGAATTTGAGAAGAACTGGGAGCACTTGGACTTGGAACACTTGAGGGAGGAACATCTGGCATCTTGTCTACAACAGTAAAACCAAGCATACCTGCAACTTCATTGAATAGCCAGCTGGTTGATTCATGAGTGTACCCCTGGACATCTTTAACAGATTGCATGATGTTTTCCTGAAGCTCTTGCATCTTGGAGAAAACATTTCCATCCAAGTCATTCACTCTACCAGCACTTTCTTCTATTTTAGACACAATACTCTCCTCCCCCTTTATGACATCTTCATGTAGGAGGGTATAGAGTTTGTTCAGCTGCCTCTCAACTTGATCATCCAGAAAAGCAAGCCCTTGATCATGAGCAGTGTTGAGAGTTGTTTGAGCAGCATTCAGATTTACAACATCTTCACTAACCTGATGCAGGTTCTTTAGAGCATGCCCAACTCCTTGATTTGTGTGGTCCAAAGCTTTTCCTACCTTGGTCATCCAGGCTTCTTGATCACTCTTGAATTTTCCCATTTCATATCTCATTTCAGCCATTTCTTGCCTCAAAGCACTATCAACTTTATCTATTTTCTGATAGACTGATTTAATGGACTGATCAAAATGCTCTGTTTGAGCTTGCAGCAGGGTTGAAATTGACTTGAGCAGGGAAGAGTGAGAGCTCTCTCCAGTTTCAAAATCATCAGGAGAGACTCTATCAGCTACAAAACTAGTAGACTGTGCTGGCTTTTCAAGCACAGTTGCTCTGGGAGATTTCTCAAGGTACTCTCTGGAGGGGGCAAGAGCATCACAAGAGGGACTGCAGATTCACCCATAAATATGTCTTCCTGTTCTTTCTCCCCCTCAGTCAAAGACATCTTCTTTGCTAGCTTCAACTGAGCACCAAGACTGCCCATCTCCATAGAATCTGATTTCTTAGAAGGAACAGAATCATGATCTGCCAAGTCTTCACTATGTTCTGAATTATAAGCAAACTCTGCAGGGGATCTTCTGGAGTCTTCTAACATAGCAGATTCATCTTCAGCAGCAGATTTCCCTTGACCTTCTAGGTCTGGAACAATATCAGGGACAGCAGGATTGACTGGATCAACATACACTGGATCAGTTTCAACTGGATCAATGTCACTGGGAGGAATTTCCTTTGAAGCAGCACTACTTTCAGCAATGTCTCTTGGGGTTGGAAGCTCCCCCTCAACATGTGCACATCTGCCTTGTTCAGGAACTATACTGGGTTCACCTCTTGGGGTTGGGAACTCCCCCTCAACATGATCATCTCTGCCTTGAGCAGGAGCTGGACTGAGTCCACTACCCCTTGAGGGTTGACCTTCTTCAAGAGTCCTATTCTCATTATGCAGATGATCCTCATCACCACTAACACCAGTCTTAACTCCACCCTTTGGAATGACCCTTTCCCATTTGGAGAAAATGGATGAGTTGATTTTCTTGGTGTGGTGGATGGGGATACCTCTTCCAAGATTAAAAAATCTGGATTGCTACCATTTAGAAGCGGACTGAGAATTCTTCCAAAATTGGGAGCAAGAAAACTCTCTTTAATCTTCTCAAAAATTACTTCACCAAAATTAAAATTTTTTCTACAGATAATAGCAGTGTGAATTTTGAAAGCTTCTTCAAATTTCTTCAGCTCAATCTGTGAAAGAAAACTTAAATGTAAAACTTCGTTAGGTGTATCTCTTCTCGTTAGAACTCTGCTTGAAGGATTTCCGATAATCTGATCAGCTGGATGATCTCTTGAAAATCTGACTCCCAAGTTATTTGCATTTTCAGGAGCAACTTGAGGTTCAGCCACCTCTGGAGTATCTTCTTCTTCATGAACTTCTTGTTCATCTTCTGAGTGATCCGAGATCTCTTCTGCTAACTTTGGAGCATCATTTGTGGTTTTTACTCCATCTTGCATAGAGAGTTCTTTTAGCTTTTCACCTGCATATTCAATGAACACACTAGACGAGTTGCTATGCAGCAGACTCGTCTCATCAAATACAACATGGACTGTTTCCTCTACCACCAGAGTTTTCTTATTGAAAATCCTATATGCCTTACTATGGCTACTATATCCTACGAAAATACCTTCAAAACATTTTTCACTAAACTTGGTTGTAGGATGCTTCCCATTGTTAAGTACATAGCATTTACTGCCAAAAATTCTAAAATATGAAATCTTTGGTTTTCTGCCCTTTAGAATCTCATATGGGGTCTTACGATGGTTCTTACTGATGAGTGCTCTGTTTTGCACATGGCAAGCTATGTTGATAGCTTCTGCCCAGAAATATTCTGGAAGAGCAGAATCACTCAACATAGACCTGCCAACTTCTATGAGAGTTCTATTCTTTCTCTCGGCTACTCCATTTTGCTGTGGAGTACGAGGAGAGGAAAACTCATGGGAGATACCTTGACCTTCACAAAACTCTGTCATGGCCCCAGACTGAAATTCTGTTCCATGGTCACTTCTGATTTTGACCACTGAACAGTCAAGTTCATTCTGAATAAGCTTGACAAAATTAGTGAATATGTCGAAGATTTCTGACTTAAGTTTTAGAAAGAACACCCATGAAAAACGGGAATAATCATCAACAATAGCCAAGGTGTAAGCTTTCCCACCTAAGCTTCTAACTGACATTGGACCAAATAAATCCATAAGTAGCAGATGAAGACACCTGGTAGAATTATTGCCAATTATGCTCTTAAAGCTAGCCTTTGTTTGCTTACCCATTTGGCAAGCATGGCAAGGGCTTTCTTTAATGCATTTAACTTTGGGGGCATCCCTTACCAAGTTGTGAGAAAATAGCATAGATAAGGTTTTGAAATTTATATGTGCTAGTCTCTTGTGTCATTGGTCACAAAGAGATGCACTATCTTTGACAACAAAACACACTGGGGTTGAAGACTGTAAGCATATAAAATCTAAACAGTAAATACCACTACTCCTAGAGCCTGTTAAAATAGTTTCCGCAGACATGGACATCTTTATCAGGCATCTATCTCTAAAGAACTCAACGGTATAGCCTTTGTCACACAGTTGGCTTATGCTAATCAGATTGTATTTCAATCCTTTCACATGAGCTACGCGTGTGAAAACGACTGAGCCGTTGGTTATTGAGCCATAACCAATAATAATACCTCGTTCAGATCCGCCAAACTTTACTTTAGGCCCGTTCTCAACTGGAACATAATCCTGAAGTAATCTTCTTCTCCCGGTCATATGCCGAGAGCAACCACTGTCCAAATACCAGATGGGAATTTCGTTGGCCTTTGGACATTCCTGTAAACATGATCAATACCCCTTAGGAACCCAAACATTTTTGGGCCCTTGGTTCCTTGTTAGTGGAACACCACTTGGAACATTAACTTCGCAAGTGGTCAGTCTTGCACTGTTAACTCGTGGAGTTCTTGGCACAGTATGATTGAACCAACAATCTATGGCAAAATGACCAATTTTGCCACAACACCAGCATTCAAATCTATTGTATCTTCTCTTTGTGTTTTGCTGAGCCTTTTGAACGGGTGGCTTTGCAGGAGGAGCAACCTTGGAGGTAGAAGCCTCATTGGTGCAACATACACAATTCTTAGGCACAATAGGCTTGACCTGCGGTGTTTTCTTAGCATTTGATCCATGAACGAATGGTCCATGATGCTTCAATTAAACTTCTTCATAAGGAGCCTTGAGGGAGCTAGATCCAAAGTTTCTGGGTCTGGTCCACACTGAGTTCACCTTGGCAGGCTCAACATGAGTTGGTCTGCTGAAGTGACCATACATGCTCTCAAAATCATAGGTGTTCGTAGGAAAAATCACCTTCTTGAAATTTGGAGCACACTGTGGGCCTTTACCCTTGGCTTTAGCGGCTCTTCTTTTGGCTGACTTACTTAGACTCTTTTCAGCAGCATGGCCCAAACCACTATTACCAGAACCAGCAGTGAAAGTGTCTATGATAGGCAGAACTGTCTTGGGCTTAAAGAAGTTCATAGTGATCTTCTTTTCAGCCTCAAGCTGTTTCGTCAAATCATTGATAATTTCACTCTTCTGAATGCCTGCTGAAGTGGCCTCGGAAAGAGCAATCTTCAAGGACAAGATTTCATCCCTGAGTAGGTTAGATTCTTCAATCTCCTTTCTCAGGTTTGATTCTTGATCCTTTAGGGATTGAATCTTCATTGATTGAGTTTTAACAAGCTTTCGACACTTATTAAAACCCTTCAACATTTCCTCATACTTAGCAGTCAACTCAGAATCCTCTTCCGAATAGTAGCTTTCATTTGCATCAGATGCCATTTCTGAACATGAAAGAGGTGTAGAAGATAATACCTGACTGGTGAAAGGAACAACATCTTTGTCATCATCTGACATGGCCATTGTTGGGTTTTGTATCCACAATAACCTTGATTTGTAGAAAGTTAACTTTGAACCAAGATTGAGTTGTTTGTGTATTTGATATATTTTTCTAGTAGTGTTCTTGCAGGTTCACATTGCTAAGTGTAAACCAATGTCAGGTCACAATGGGTCAATAAGCACAGTCTCATGCAATGTAATTCTTCATTGTGTGGGGTATGAGGTTGACTCATGTGTGATCTCTCAATTGGGATACACTTTATGATCAAGACATTAAAGATTCAAAGCTTAGGTGTGCAGCATTGGTCTGAAGACAAAGGAAGAAAGTTTTCTAAGTAAATTTTTCGAGAAGTAAGGGTATTTTTTGAGAAGTCCTTCTATGCTCTCGAGAAGTCCTTGATTATTTTTCGAGAAGGGTTGTTTCAGATGTCTCTCGAGAAAAAGTTGAATTTTCGAGTAGTTATTTACATTTCTCGAGAATTCTTTGTGATCTCGAAAAGTCTTCTTAGTTTTAGAGAAAAGTTCTTTTCCAGTTGTTTTCGAGAAGTCTGTCTCAGCTCAGCTTTCGAGAAGTCTTTTCTCTCTCGAGAAGTACTTTTGTTTTCGAGAAATCATTGGTTCTTTCGAAAAGCTTTCTCTCTAAAGGTTGTTCTCGAAATTGTTCTGAAGTTTTCGAGAAGTTTCCATTGTTCTCGAGAAGTCTTGTATCTTTCGAGAAGTCCTGTCATAATTCTTTGAATCTCTCTTCTAAAGCTGTTTTTCGAGAACTAGCCAGTTTCTCTCGAGAAGTCTTGGATCTCTCGAGAAGTCTGGTTCTATCTTTTCTCGTAAGCCCTGTTTTTCCGTTTTGACGTCAAGTCTTTTCCATCAAATTGACGTGACGTCTTTCCTCGTTTTAAGGTTTAATCGTTAGGTCTTCATCTATATAATGATTGCTCCTTAAGAATGAGAGGTAATGAGAAACAGAAGATCAAAGTTCGTTCATTTCTCTAAAACCCTAATCTGATCCAAGATCGTCGTCTAGTACCGTGCATCGCCATCGTTGGAGTTCGATCGTGAGTTATCTGATTTCGCCTCCAAGTGGAAGAAAAAGGTCGATCGATCATCGCCTCACTCGTCCTGTTTTCATTGGATCGATCAAGACCTTAGAAGATCTGATTTGTGCCGATTCGATTCTCCTTCTTCAACATCAAGCCGAAGCCATTTCTGTCGCAAGAAGGAAGAAGATCATCATCAAATTTCTCAGATCTGATCGTGATTTGTTAAGTATTGTTTCAATCTAAATTTACATTTGATTGTAGGAGAGATTGTTCTCCGAGTTGTAGGAGAGGTATTCTCCGAGTTGTAAGAGAAGGTTATCTCTGAGTTTGTAGGAGTTTGATCTCCGAGTTGTAAGAGTTTTGACTCTGAGGATTGTAGGATCATTCTTGATTCGAGTTTTAGTGAAGTAGTCAAGTCTAGCTGTGGTGCTAGATTGGCGAGGCCGGCAAGTGGAGTACCCAAGAACGGGGAACCACTATAAATTTCTTGTGTCGTCTGTGGTTGTGATTTGCATTCTGTGCGTTCTTTATTTTCAAGATTTTCAATTCCGCAAAAGACGCAATTATCACCTATTCACCCCCCTCTAGGTGATTTTGGTTGGCAGCTAGATATTACAATTGGTATCAGAGGTAGGTTGTTCGTATTTAGGTTAACACCTTGAACAAGATCTATCCATTCTAGTTACCTGCAAATCATGGAAAAGTGCAAGGAATCGTCTTCATTGAAATTGCCAATATGCACTAAGGCTAATTTTCCTATGTGGAAAGAAAAAGTCAGATTTTATATGGAAGCCGCAGACCCGAGAATCTTCCAAGTCGTGGAAGAAGGACCTCATGTGCCTATGACCGCTTCTACTATTGATCCAACCTTAAAAGTACCAAAGAAAATTATGGACTTAACAAAGGATGAGATTGCACTCGTTGCTTTGGACAAAAAGGCAAAGAACATAATTGCCAGTGCAGTGAATGATTCAATGTTGCAAAACTTAATTCACTGTAATTCTGCCAAAGAAATGTGGACGTCTTTAATAGTCCTTATGGAAGGTACTAAAGAAGTAAGAGATGATAGAAGATCTCTTTTGAATCAAGAGTACGAGGCTTTCAAGCAGAATAAAAAGGAGTGCATTGTCGATGCTTATGAAAGATTCTTCAAGATAGTAAACGGCCTAAGGAATTATGGTCGGGAATTTACTAATGGTGAACTAAATGACAAATTCCTGCGATCCCTAACGAAAGACTGGGATAGCAAGATAGTTGCAATCAGAGAATTTGGGAAGTTACCAAATCTAGACCCTCAGAATCTGTTTGGGAAACTATTATCCCACGAGCTACAAATGAACATTCAGAAAACAGAAGAAGATGGGAATAGAGCTTCTAACAAGGAAAGGACCTTGGCTATGAAAGCCGAAAGCTCCAGAAAAAGCAGAGCTTTGTCTCCAGTTAGAACACAAGAATCTGATGATGAAAAAGAATCTGAAGCCGGCTCCTCAAGTTCTGAAATGTCTGATGGAGAGTTTTCTCTAATCTCTCGTCAGTTTAAGAAATTGTTAAACAAAAGAAGACACATGAAGAATAAGTTTTCCTCTGACAATAGACATTCTCGACGTGATGGTGATTATCACAAAAAGAGCTCTAGCAATCATGACAGGTATAAATCTAAAACTGGTAAACATATTTCTTCTGATATAGTTTGCTATTGTTGCAATAAGCCAGGGCACATGATTGGTGAATGCCCTTATAAAAAGAAAGAGGGTGGAAGAAAAGAAGAAAGGAAATCCACCCACGGGAAAAGGAAGACTGAAAAGAGTCTAGTCGCTAAAAAGAATAAAACTTTAAGCGACAGTGACTCGGAGAAATCAAGTAGTGAAGAAGAAGCCTACTTCGGGCTAATGGCTATGACTGATGAAGAAGAAGAACCTCCATATACTGGGAAGGTAAATTCTCACACCGCCTTATCTGATTCTGATCAAGCTCCAGATGAGCAAAAGGATTATCTCTCAGATGATGATTCTGACCTCATGACCAAATACACTGAAATGCTTAAAAGTTTTGACAAATGCCGTAAGGTAGTCAAAATACAGGCCAAGGAGATCATGTCTCTAAAAGAAGTGGAATCTAATTTGAGAAAGGAAGTTGAACAACTTTCTTCCTTCAAAGAGGAAAACCAAGTCTTGAAAGACAAGATCAAAAGTTCAGATGAGCTCCTTGATCGGAGAGAGAACTCCATCAAAGTTTTGGAAGAACAGCTAGCCGCTGAGAAGAAGCTAGTTGAAAAGTTTTCACAACCGAAAACCATTCTTCCAATCATTGATAGATTCTCTGCTAAAGCAAGTGGAATAGGTCATGTGGCTGGACCTAGTGATTCTTCTAAGGGCATCCATGCCAAAAAGAATAATAAGGTTGCTATGAAAGCCACCGCCGAAGAGAAAGGGAAAGCCCATCAAGATCAAGTGACATTTAGGAAAGTTATCTTTCCTACAAATAATTATGATCTGGAAAGCTCCTATGGTCATTTGACAAGACCAGTTAACTTTGGACCTATCATTGACTACAAGGGGTGGACTCGTCCTAGAAACTTTGGCGCAAGTGTATTCAAAGCACCTTATGAAGAGATCAATCTGAAAGATTATGGTCCTTATGTTCATGGTCCAAGTGCTAAGAGAGCACCAATAGTAAAAACTGTTGCACCTAAGCCTAATGAGACATTCACACCTTGTGTATGTTGTACCCATGAAGCATCCTCTTCTAAGAGTAATGTTCCTGCCAAAGCTATCATTCAAAAAGTAAAGCAGGAAAACACAAAACTAAGGTACAACCAATTTAACTGTTGGTGTTGCGGCAAAATATGTCACTTTGCCGTAGATTGTTGGTTCAATTCTACATATTCCAAAAGACCACAAGTTAACAATGTAAGAAAGAACGCTCGAAATGTTAATGTTCCTCATGGTGCTCAACTAACAAGGGACCAAGGACCCAAAGTTGTTTGGGCTCCTAAGGCAAAATAATTTGTTTTTGCAGGTATGTCCAAAGGCCAACAATAATCCTATCTGGTATTTGGACAGTGGTTGTTCTCGACATATGACCGGAACAAGAAGTCTTTTGCAAAATTACATTCCAATAGAAAACGGTCCAAAAGTTATATTTGGCGGATCTGACAGAGGGATAACAAAAGGCTATGGTATGATTTCTAACGGTAATGTATCCTTTTCAGATGTAGCTTATGTGGAAGGATTAGAACATAATCTGATAAGCATAAGTCAACTTTGTGACAAAGGATACATAGTTGATTTTCGTAGAGATAAATGTTTGATAAAATCGGCAGAAAATCTAGAAACGATTTTATCAGGCACTCGTTGTAGAAATATGTTTTGTTTAAACTTTCTTTGTTTATCATCTTCTACACCAGTGTGTCTTTTAGCAAAAAATAGTGCATCTCTTGCTGACCAATGACATAAGAGATTAGCACATATAAATTTCAAAACTATAAATAAATTATTTTCTCAAAACTTAGTACGTGATGCGCCAAATATTAAGTGCATTAAAGATAGACCTTGTCATGCTTGTGTAAAAGGCAAGCAAACAAGAGCTACCTTTAAGAGCATCTTAGGCAAAGATTCTACTAGGTGTTTATACCTACTTCATATGGACTTATTTGGTCCTTTGCAAGTTAGAAGTTTAGAAGGTAAGTCTTACACATTTGTTATTGTAGATGATTACTCACGTTTTGCATGAGTATTCTTTCTAAAACACAAGTCAGATACGTTTGACATTTTCACCAAGTTTGTCAAGCAAATCCAGAACGAATTTGAATGTTCGGTAGTCAAAATCAGAAGTGACCATGGAACAGAATTTGAATCTGGAGCTATGACAGATTTTTGTGAAAGTCTAGGTATCTTTCATGAGTTTTCCTCTCCTCGAACTCCACAACAAAATGGGGTAGCTGAGAGAAGAAATAGAACACTCATTGAGGCTTGCAGAACGATGTTGAGTGACACTTCTCTACCCGAATATCTTTGGGCTGAAGCAGTCAACACTGCATGCCATGTGCAAAACAGAGCACTCATAAACAAAAACCATGAAAAGACTCCTTATGAACTACTAAAAGGGAAGAGACCAACCATCTCTTATTTTAGAATCTTTGGTTGCAAATGCTTTGTACTTAATAATGGAAAGCATTACAAAACTAAGTTTAGCGAAAAGAGTTTTGAAGGTATTTTTGTAGGCTATAGCAGCCATAGTAGAGCTTATAGAATATTTAATAAGAAAACCCTGGTTGTAGAAGAGTCTATTAATGTTATATTTGATGAAACGAGCATGCTACCTAGCAGCTCTTCTAGTGCTTCTATGGAAGGTACATGTTCAAAGACACAAGATATAAGCTTGGATGAGCCAGTCAAAGTTGATGCTCAAACCTTCGTCAAGATCTCTTCCCCAATCACAAATGAAGAAGAAGATCATTTTGATGAAGAACCAGTACAAGTGGAGGAAGACATTCAAGTAGCAAATGATGCTCCAAATGTTCAAACTGATGCAAGGAACCTTGAGTTCAGACACATGAGAGATCATCCTATTGATCAAATCATAGGAGATCCTCAAGTCGGAATTAGAACAAGAAGAGGTACTACTAACGAAAATATGCATTTAAGTTTTCTTTCACAGGTTGAACCGAAGAAGTTTCAAGAAGCAAATGAAGACCCCCACTGGATAATTGCAATGGAAGAAGAATTAAATCAATTCAAGCGTTGCAAGGTGTGTACACTAGTTCCAAAACCAAAGGATAAAAATATTATTGGAACAAAGTGGGTTTACAGGAACAAGTTGGATGAGAATGGAACGATAATAAAGAACAAAGCCAGACTTGTAGCAAAAGGTTATAGACAGGAAGAAGGGATCGACTTCGATCAAACTTATGCTCCGGTAGCAAGACTTGAAGCAATCAGAATGTTCTTAGCCTATGCTGCATTCAAAGATTTCACCGTATACCAAATGGACGTTAAGTCAGCCTTTCTGAATGGTAACATAAAAGAAGAAGTATACGTTGAACAACCTCCAGGTTTTGTAGATTCTGAACATCCTAATTATGTTTACTTACTACAAAAAGCTTTGTATGGGTTAAAACAAGCTCCTCGAGCTTGGTATGAGACGCTGTCTAATTTTCTTCTTGAGAACAAGTTCACAAGAGGAAAGATAGATAAAATATTATTTCTTAGGGAAGTAAAAGGCAAGATTTTGCTAGTGCAAATCTATGTCGATGACATCATTTTTGGCTCTACGGACGACAATCTTTGCAAAAAGTTTTCAAAACTTATGCAAGGAAAGTTTGAAATGAGCAGTATGGGAGAGCTAAAATATTTCTTAGGACTTCAAGTGAAACAATCTGAAGATGGAATTTTCATCTCACAGACAAAATTCACCAAGGAGTTGATTAAGAAATTTGGATTGGAGAGTGCAACTTCTATGAGGACTCCAATGAGCCCAGCTATGTCTCTGGACAAGGATGAGAAAGGGAAACCTTTTGATGAAACCAAGTACATAAGCATAATTGGCTCTCTGCTCTACCTTACTGCTAGTAGGTTTGACATAATGTTTTCTACATGTGTTTGTGCCAGATTTCAAGTGAACTCTAAGGAATCTCACTATACCGCTGCAAAGCGAATTTTGAGATATCTTAAAGGTACACCAAATCTTGGCTTATGGTACCCAAGAAGTAATGATAGCGAGCTAATTGGTTATTCAGATGCAAATTTTGCAGGAAGTAGAGACGACAGGAAAAGCACTTCCGGAACATGTCAATTTCTCGGAAGAAGGCTTATCTCCTGGAGCAGCAAGAAGCAAAATTGTGTTGCAATCTCAACAGCCGAATCAGAATATATTTCTGCAGGCAGTTGTTGCGCACAACTTCTTTGGATAAGAAATCAGCTTCAAGATTATAATTTGAAGATAAAGAATATTCCAATGTTTTGTGATTCCTCCAGTGCAATAGCTATAGCAAATAATCCAGTCTCACACAGTCGAACAAAGCATATCGAGTTAAGATATCATTTCATCCGAGAACATGTGGAGAATGGGGATATCAACTTAAGCTATGTCCCTACGGATAAGCAAATTGCAGATATCTTCACGAAGCCACTGGATGAGACTAAGTTCTCTTTCTTCAAGACAGAACTTGGAATGCTGAACATGAAATAATGGTCAAACAAAGGAGAAGAGAAGAAGATAAGTGAATTTTCTTAAAAAATTTATCTTATTTTATGTTCTAAAATGAAGTACAGGTTTATCATTTGCAAAGAAGAAAAATCTAAGAAGAAAAATCCAAGTCATCATTAAACTTCTCGAGAAATGAAGTTAATATCTCGAGAAATGACTTGCTTTTGGATGAAGATAAAAGTTTTCGGAAAATTGACATCATCTCTCGCAAAATGAATTCACACTTCTCGAGAAATGGGTTATCCCTCGAGAACTTTAATTATCTTTCGGAAGAAGATCGGCAAAGTTTTGGAACTTCTCGAGAACTTTTACTATCTCTCGAGAAATGTCTTATACTTTTCGAAAATTCTAATTTACGAGAATATGAAAAGCCAGGTACGCGAGTATTTCATTTCTTATTATTAATATAAACGAGATAAATTGTCACACCAAACCAATCTATATATATAGACTATCGAAATGAATTAAAGATCACGCGAGGTCATTTCTTTTTTGAAAAGCGCCGACCGTTCGTCTTCTTTTCTCGCAAAGCCGATCATTAAGGTTTCCGATTTTCTCTCTTTCTGTCTCGCAAACTTTTAATCACTCTTGCTCTATGGCTCCTCAATCGAAGCCTAAGATCGGAGTTGGTAGTGAACTGGAGCGGGAAGGTCTTATCTCTCTATCAGATGAATTTCAAAATCTTTTCTACCTTCTAGACGCCGCTGGGTTATCGTTTGTTCTTGAACATCCATGCCGAGTTCTACTTAATGAGGTGGAAGAGTTCCTTATAAATATCAAAGTTCACAAGGAGAGAAAAAGGATGAAAACTGAAATCGGAAATTTCAAGATCAAGGTCAGTCCTAAATCTCTATCTAAATTTCTAAGATTGCCAATGGTATCTTCTGAGGACACATTAGTTGATGATGATTGGAATAGAGCTTTGAGCTTTTGTGGATTAGATAAGTCAGTTAAAAGTGTAAGAAGACATCAGATGAATGATGTGGGTAAACTTTTAGTGGACACTTTTTGGAAAGTTTTGTTGTGTAATACAGGAAGTTTGGGCTATGTCTCAACAGACGTGTTCTGGTTAATGACAACTGTAATTTGTGGAAAGAAGTTTGACTGGGCAAATTTTCTCTTTAGTAAGATTAAATACAGTATTTTATCTCCAAACTTTGCCAGAATTCTGTCTTTGTATCTAAATCAGCTTAATCATGAAGTCTTTGACATGTCGAAAGGTGCAATCATACACCATCTGAGGAAGTTAAATGTCACAACAATACGGAGATGGGATATCAGAATTACTAAGCCAACTGCAGATGCAGGTCTCCAGGGGGAGCCCATTTCTTCAGCTCAATCAGTTCCAGAGTATGAAGCTCCAGCTCCACCTCCAGCTCATCAACACAGTTCAGTTCCAGATCCATCTCCATCTCCAGCTCCACAAGACACCATTCCCTCAGCAGAGCCAAGTCTCCCTCCTTCAACAAACACAGTTCTTTCTCCATCAGCTCAGGATCCATCAGAACAAGTTCCTTCAGATCAAGTTCCTTCCAAAACTCCATCCATCCCAGATACTCAAGTATTGTCAGATACTCTTATGGAAGACACTTTTATTTCTCAAGAACAAGTTGATCATGTCTCACCTCCTCCAGCTATTAATGAAGATAGAGTTGATTCCACCATAGCAGATGTGGTAAGTGAAATTCTTAAGGGTGCTGATGATGTGCTTAGCACTAGTGACCACATGGCTGGGTCAGGTGCTGATTATGATTTTAATATAGAAGTAGATGATGCTTCAGTGCATGGTTCATCTCCTCCCCCAGTACATATTGAGGGGGAGCAAGAGCCTTGTTTAGAAACAAACAAGGATGATCAGGACAAATCTGTTGATGAAGAAAATGAGAGAATCAACATATCTTCTGTCAAGCTCCAAAGTTCAGTCATTCTTGAAGATATCCCAGAAGAAGTTCTGCCAGCTCCTATTCCTCCTTCTCTTTATGATGAAAGTACAATTCTTGGTAAAGTTGAGTTAATGCTTCAAAGACAAAGTGCCAAAATAGATTACTCCTTCAAAGAAGTCCATGCAAGATTGTCTGATATTGAAAAGGAAATGACCAAGGAGTTGAAAGAGTTCAAAACCAGTTCAGATCAAATGAAAGAAGTTGTTATTCAGGGAGGAAAGGCCATTGATCACACCATCAAAAGTGTTGCCACAGTTCTTGCAGAAGTGATTCAAGTCAGAAAAACCCAAGAGTACATGGTTTCAAAGGAAGAGGAAAATGCCTTTAAGATCATTGATGAGGTTGGACAGTTCAAGGATTCTATTCTCCAAAACCTATCTGTAGAAGTCAGAAAGGGGGAGGACAGTTTAACTGAGAAGATGACTGGGTTACTGGATGAAACTCTATTTGATTTTCATAAACATTTAATTAATAGGTTTGAGCAGTTGTCCCAAGGTGTCCAAAAGCAGGTCAATGAGTTAAAAGATTTCACCTCTAATACTGCTGTTTGGCTCCACCATGAAATCTTTCCTGATTTGGGTATTGACCCTGCTCAACCTCCTCCTCATTTTGATCAAGTTCAATCTGATGCTCCTTCAATTCCTCAATTTTCTCCAAGGCCAGCAGAGCAGTTTGATGTTATTCCTTCAGTAGAAACTCACTCCTCCATGCATTATTCTAGGAAAAGGAAATATGGTGATGGACCTTCTGCAAGCAGATCTGTTCCTGGCTCCAGCTCAGCAGGTTCTGGTAAAGCTGTTGCAGATGAAGCAAAGGTTTATCCAGAAGTTTGGAGTCCAGTGTCAAAGATTATCATTCTTGACTCTCTCAAGCTTGTAGAAGAAGGAAATGTGAAACCTTCTGATCTGTGCAACACTTCTGAATGGAAAAAGTATGAGACAAGCCAAATCAAGAGAAGAATCCATTTCAAGAACTATGGGTACAACAATCCAACAGCTCCAGAAGCTCCTCCTAAGTATCATCCAAAGCCATATGTTTATTTTGAAAGGCAAGAAATGTTGAGAAAGCAAAAGACAGATATCTGAAGTCAAGTTTTCTTTGAAGATCTTTAAAACTTTATTTCTATATGCCTGTGTGAACATTAATTCATTAGACAATCTTAATTCTAAATATAGTTTTTGATTTTGATGTGACAATCATGTTCTTATATTTAGATATTGTTGTTAATGTTCTTTCCAGTATATCTTTTTATATTTTTTTTGTTACAATTCATCTTGGTAAATAGGGTTCTGACTTCTACAAATAGGGGGAGATTGTTGGGTTTTGTATCCACAATAACCTTGATTTGTAGAAAGTCAACTTTGAACCAAGATTGAATTGTTTGTGTATTTGATATATTTTTCTAGTAGTGTTCTTGCAGGTTCACATTGCTAAGTGTAAACCAATGTCAGGTCACAATGGGTCAATAAGCACAGTCTCATGCAATGTAATTCTTCATTGTGTGGGGTATGGGGTTGACTCATGTGTGATCTCTCAATTGGGATACACTTTATGATCAAGACATTAAAGATTCAAAGCTTAGGTGTGCAGCATTGGTCTGAAGACAAAGGAAGAAAGTTTTCTAAGTAAATTTTTCGAGAAGTAAGGGTATTTTTCAAGAAGTCCTTCTATGCTCTCGAGAAGTCCATGATTATTTTTCGAGAAGGGTTGTTTCAGATGTCTCTCGAGAAAAAGTTGAATTTTCCGAGTAGTTATTTACATTTCTCGAGAATTCTTTGTGATCTCGAAAAGTCTTCTTAGTTTTCGAGAAAAGTTCTTTTCCAGTTGTTTTCGAGAAGTCTGTCTCAGCTCAGCTTTCGAGAAGTCTTTTCTCTCTCGAGAAGTACTTTTGTTTTCGAGAAATCATTGGTTCTTTCGAAAAGCTTTCTCTCTAAAGGTTGTTCTCGAAATTGTTCTGAAGTTTTCGAGAAGTTTCCTTTGTTCTCGAGAAGTCTTGTATCTTTTGAGAAGTCCTGTCATAATTCTTTGAATCTCTCTTCTAAAGCTGTTTTTCGAGAACTAGCCAGTTTCTCTCGAGAAGTCTTGGATCTCTCGAGAAGTCTGGTTCTATCTTTTCTCGTAAGCCCTGTTTTTCCGTTTTGACGTCAAGTCTTTTCCGTCAAATTGACGTGACGTCTTTCCTCGTTTTAAGGTTTAATCGTTAGGTCTTCATCTATATAATGATTGCTCCTTAAGAATGAGAGGTAATGAGAAACAGAAGATCAGAGTTCGTTCATTTCTCTAAAACCCTAATCTGATCCAAGATCGTCGTCTAGTGCCGTGCATCGCCATCGTTGGAGTTTGATCGTGAGTTATCTGATTTCGTCTCCAAGTGGAAGAAAAAGGTCGATCGATCATCGCCTCACTCGTCCTGTTTTCATTGGATCGATCAAGACCTTAGAAGATCTGATTTGTGCCGATTCGATTCTTCTTCTTCAACATCAAGCCGAAGCCATTTCTGTCGCAAGAAGGAAGAAGATCATCATCAAATTTCTCAGATCTGATCGTGATTTGTTAAGTATTATTTCAATCTAAATTTACATTTGATTGTAGGAGAGATTGTTCTCCGAGTTGTAGGAGAGGTATTCTCCGAGTTGTAAGAGAAGGTTATCTCTGAGTTTGTAGGAGTTTGATCTCCGAGTTGTAAGAGTTTTGACTCTGAGGATTGTAGGATCATTCTTGATTCGAGTTTTAGTGAAGTAGTCAAGTCTAGCTGTGGTGCTAGATTGGCGAGGCCGGCAAGTGGAGTACCCAAGAACGGGGAACCACTATAAATTTCTTGTGTCGTCTGTGGTTGTGATTTGCATTCTGTGCGTTCTTTATTTTCAAGATTTTCAATTCCGCAAAAGACGCAATTATCACCTATTCACCCCCCCTCTAGGTGATTTTGGTTGGCAACTAGATATTACAGCCATTAGTCCAAAGAATGCCTCTTCGTCTGAGTTAGACTCATTTGAGTCACTATCACTCAGAGTCTTGGACTTCTTGGCAACAAAACTCTTCTCCTCTTTCTTCTTTCCTTTGAAGGACTTATTTTCTTCTTTTCTTGCAGATTCCTTCTTCTTGTGTGGGCAATCAGCTATCATGTGCCCTGGCTTTTTACAACAATAACAAACGGGTTCAGTATAATCATATTTGTTCGGTTTAGAACCATACCTGTCGTTTCTGTCACGGTGTGATCTCCTGTGATCTCTTGAGGAAGATGAGCCTTTTCTCGTTTGTCTCCTCTTGTTAAGCAACTTTTTGAATTGCTTGGAGAGGAGGGAGAATTCTCCTTCATATAGTTCTGAATCTGCAGAACTGCTTTCAGCTTTATCTTCAGAAGATTCATCCCTCACAGGGGGCAGAGCCCTGCCTCTCTGGGAGCTTTCAGCCTTTAGAGCAATGGGCTTCTCCTTGCCAGAGCTCCTACTGCTTTCCTCTTCTGACTTCCTGATGTTCAGCTTCAGCTCATGGGAGAGCAGCTTCCCATACAGGATCTATGGCTCCGTAGTAGCCAACTTACCATATTCTCTGATAGCTATCACCTTGGGGTCCCATTCCTTAGACAGGGATCTAAGAAATTTATCGTTTAGTTCACCCATGGTGAATTCTCTACCATAATTTCTCAGACCATTTACAATCTTGAAGAATTTCTCGTAGGTGTCAAAAATTGTGTCCTTGCCTTGTTGCTTGAAGGCTTCGTATTCTTGGTTCAGCAAAGACTTCCTGTCATCTCGAACTTCTTCAGTACCTTCCATCAAAACCACAAGAGAATCCCACATCTCTTTTGCAGACTTGCAGTGAATCAGATTTTGTAGCATAGAATCATCAATTGCACCTGCTATGATGTGTTTTGCTTTCTTGTCTAGAGTGACAAGTGCAATTTCATCCTTTGTCATGTCCATCGTTTTCTTTGGCACTTGTTTGGTGGCATCAATGGTAGAAGCAACCATGGGAATATGGGGACCTTCCTTAAATATCTGGGAGATTCGGGGATCATTAGCTTCCATGTAGAAGATAACTCTTTCCTTCCACATGGGGAAATTTTCCTTAGTGCAAACTGGGAGCTTGGAGGAAAATCTTTCCATGCCTCTGTCCATAGAGAGAGATCTTGACAACGAAAAGGGATCTTTAATCTAGGTGTTAACCTCTTAAAGATAACCTCGCTTTGATACCAATTGAAAGAACTAGTTATCGACCTAAATCACCTAAGGGGGGGGGGGGGTGAATATGTGATCTCTACTGCGATTGCGGAATAAAAATTTAGCACACACAACAATAAAAGTCACAACACAGAGACACAAGATTTATAGAGGTTCCCCAAGGTGGGTACTCCTCTCTCCCTCTCCGCCTATCTAGCACTTCGGGCTAGCGTCGACAACTTCACCAAAACTCGGATTTATCAACAAATCCTACACTCGGAGACTACGGCTCCTACAAGCTCGGAGAGCAACCTCTCCTACAAAAACACTCGGAGATAAACTCCTACAACTCGGAGTGAAAACTCACTCCTACAACTCGGAGTGAAAACTCCTACAGAAATCAAATAGAGATTGAAATAAAATACTTCTTCTAAATCTCAACAGAGATTAACTTCAGATCTTGAAAGACTGAGTCCTCTTCTTCCTTGAGAATGAAAGCTTGGATCTTTAAAGATTTGGAAGAGAAGAAACTCGGCAAACCTGATCTGATTAGGCCCTTTGATTTATTTGAAAAGATCTTCAATAGAGAGAGTAGAAACAAGATCAAAGGCCTTCTTATCTGAGAAATCTTTAGCAGCACTGGAGAACGAATCTTGAGCGGCGCAGAAGTTAGATCTCAGAAACTTGTTCAGCAAAAGATGATGAAGACGGCTAGAATATTATCTCTTTCTTAACATTCGTGTTTGCCCTAAAAACAAAAGGAGTATTTAAAGGGAAACCTCCAACGACTCGGACGACAGACAAGGAGAGGTCGCCACGTGTACTGGACATGTCGGCCAACCCTAATTTTCAAAATCGAAACATAAATTTGAAATCCGTCTGTCCGTCATTCGTCGAGACTTCACGTGAACATTCGACGAATTGACTTAGCCAATGGAAATGCTGATCAAGCCGTGGAAAACACCTTCTGTTTTCATTCGTCCGGATTCGTTGGGAGTTCTCGAGAACTTTCGACGAATTGACTTAGCCGCACAGATTCCTTCACAAAGCTACCATTTTGACTTCTGTCAGCATTCGTTGGTATTCGTCGGGAGTTCACGAGAACATCCGACGAATGGACTTGGCCGCAGAAATTTCTTCTTCAAACAGAAAAATTTGCTTCTGTCAGGATTCGTCGACATTCGTCGGGAGTTCACGAGAACAGCCGACGAATGGACTTGGCAGCAGAAATTTCTTCTTCAAAAAGGAGAATTGGCTTCTGTCAGGATTCGTCAGGAGTCATCGGGACTTCACGTGACATCTCGACGAATTGACTTAGCAACAATTCCTTTTCTTCTGAAAACCTGCTCCACTCCTCAGCCTTGAAGGCCTTCAGTTGTGAGAATATGAAGTGCACCCCAAAAGAGAGATTACACATGAACCAACACTTTGTTCTACACAATGAGGAATTACATTGTCTAGAACTGTGTTTGGTGATCCATTGCAACCTGACTTTGGTGTGCACTTAGCATTATGACCTGTCACAATACATCTAAAGAGAAATCATCAAATACATACTCAATTCAATTTAGTTCACTAGGGGACACCTTCAAATCCAGGTGATTATGGATACAATACCTAACAGTTTCCCGACTTCACCCTTGAGTTTTACCCTAAGATGGCTCACCCGGCGAAGGGCAGTTCTACTTTCCTATAATCGTTTAACACTGATGAGTTGTTTGTGGGGCCCTTGACGAGGTCTAACTTCCTTTTCTTATCAATGTAAATTCCTACACTTATAGCTTTGCTAAACGCACCCCAACCCTTATTTCCCACGATGCCCTTAGAGATGCTCTTCCAAATAATCTGAGCCTTCATAATAATCAAAGAGTTAATAGTTCTATGCGTGAAGGTCAGTGGTGGTCTAAATCATATAAATCAGTTTTACTATTCGCAGACCAAAATAAGATTGAGCTAGATTCGACTCCTATGTACGATCTTGATCACATCATATCCGAATGAGTTCCAATTATTACCATAGGTTCGCTACGAGTATTGATCTAACAACCTCAAATCCGAATTTCATAAATTTTCTAGGGAATCTTTAATCATAGATTCTATTAAAATAGGAGATGTGCAAATAGAGATTTCTACCTCAAGTGTCAACTAATGATCTCCATAAAATCTGATAAATTTACTATAACATAATATTGGTCTAAATGCCTCAAACCCCAAGTCTCACATTTTTACAGGAATTATTTAACCATAATTTCTATTTAACATAAATGGGGTGCAAATAAGGATTTACACATCAAGTGCTATGTTGAGACTTCAATAAATACTGGGAAAATTTTTATAGCACCATATTGGTCTAAAAACACCAGATCCTAACTCTCACATTATTCCAAGGAGCATTTACCCTTAATTATCATTTATTACATTTGGTGTGTGTATAAGGGTTTACACTACAAGTGCTATGTTAAGACTTCAATAAATTCTGAGAAAATTATTATAGCACCATATTGGTTTTAAAACACCAGATCCTAAGTCTCACATTATTCCAAAGAGTATTTACCCTTAAATATCATTTATTACATTTGGTGTGCGTATAAGGGTTTAAACTACAAGCGCTATGTTAAGACTTCAATAAATTCTAGGAAAATTATTATAGCACCATATTGGTCTAAAAACACCAGATCCCAAGTCTCATATTATTCCAAGGAGTATTTACCCTTAAATATCATTTATTATATTTGGTGTGCGTATAAGGGTTTACACTACAAGCGCTATGTTAAGACTTCAATAAATTCTAGGAAAATTATTATAGCACCATGTTGGTCTAAAAACACAAGATCCCAAGTCTCATATTATTCCAAGGAGTATTTACCCTTAAATATCATTTATTATATTTGGTGTGCGTATAAGGGTTTACACTACAAGCGCTATGTTAAGACTTCAATAAATTCTACCACTTCAGAGGGTGAGGTATTCCATCCTCACCAACTCATAATCATAACTTCAATGGCATCTAATGGGGCAAATAGGCCAAAATCACCTTTTTCCCATTTTTGCTAAATGCACCCCAATTTTCCCCTAAACCCTTAAGTCCAAAGCTTCAATTTGAAGCTCAGAGAAATCCACTTATGCACATGAATTGAATTCATATCTAAAGGTGGTTGATATCATGCCTAAGGACTGGACAAATTAATCAAGGCATTTGCATGAGCCCAAGTCACTAAACACCGGAAGCACTTTTATACTTGTCTCACCAAAAATGATATAAAATGAGCTATACTTGGCCAAATGACATGAAGTCAGTGGCATTTTAAAGGTAACCTCAATGTCTACAATACTTATGTTGATCACTAACTCCAGAAGTGAACATAACCTAGGGAAATTAACATGCAAGTGCTATACAAGATGGTTTAATATAGCAAGACACTATTAAGACATGTCACACCAAAATGGTATAGAATGAGTTATACTTGGCCAAATGACATGAAGTCAGTGACATTTTAAAGGTAACCTCAATGTCTACAATACTTATGTTGATCACTAACTCCAGAAGTGAACATAACCTAGGGAAATTAACATGCAAGTGCTATACAAGATGGTTTAATATAGCAAGACACTATTAAGACATGTCACACCAAAAATGGTATAGAATGAGTTATACTTGGCCAAATGACATGAAGTCAGTGGCATTTTAAAGGTAACCTCAATGTCTACAACACTTATGTTGATCACTAATTCCAGAAGTGAACATAACCTAGGGAAATTAATATGCAAGTGTTATACAAGATGGTTTAACATAGCAAAACACTATTAAGACACGTCACACCAAAAATGGTATTGAATGAGTTATTCTTGGCCAAATGACATGAAGTCAGTGACATTTTAAAGGTAACCTCAATGTCTACAATACTTATGTTGATCACTAATTCCAGAAGTGAACATAACCTAGGGAAATTAATATGCAAGTGCTATACAAGATGGTTTAACATAGCAAAACACTATTAAGACATGTCACACCAAAAATGGTATAGAATGAGTTATACTTGGCCAAATGACATGAAGTCAGTGGCATTTAAAGGTAACCTCAATGTCTACAATACTTATGTTGATCACTAACTCCAGAAGTGAACATAACCTAGGAAAATTAACATGCAAGTGCTATACAAGATGGTTTAATATAGCAAGACACTATTAAGACATGTCACACCAAAAATGGTATAGAATGAGTTATACTTGGCCAATTGGTCTCAAATTTCTACTAGTGATATAGATATATATAAAGAGCTTACCACCCAAATTTTGGGGTGTTTGGAGTTATACAACTCCACAAATACCAAATATTTACGTTTTCTAATAAATGGGATAACTCAATGGATATACATCCAAAAATTCTCAAATTTAAACCCTAGGTGTGTCATCATACCATTCATGCATGGTAGAAATTTCAGGTCAAGTTGATGTCTAACAAAAACGTTATAAGTATTATAGTTTCTGACCTAGCCTAGGACCAGTCCCACCAAAATAGGTGCCCTGGGTCCTACACACCTCCAAATGGTCTGATCTTGGGTCCTATGGAAACTAGAGACCAAGGCCTACAACAGTTGTCTTCAGCCACCTTGGGCTGAAATGGCCTCTAAGAGGCCTAAATATTTAATTGAAGAGGACTGAAGTATAAAGGCAGAAATGAGATCTATATTAGCATTATATAATAAAAAAATATTATGGCAGCACTGTTCATCTTCTCCAACAGCCCGAATTTTCCAGCTTGCAGGGCTGATTTCAACCTCTTTTTACCGGCCACCTGGGCACTCCTTCGGCCGGCGAACACCACCATCTCCATCGTGGATGTGGGGGCTATGGATCCCCGGCAACGCCGCCACCGGCGGCGGCCCGTACGATAGTTTTGAGCTTGGGCTAAAATGCCCTATTTTTTCGAAAATGAAAGAAGGAATCGTGCTCATTTGAGCTCGATCTCAACCCTAGAAGATCTAGAAGGCTAGCACAGATGGAGAGGGGAAGGAAACTTGCCTCAATCGAGCTTGGTGGTGGACTTTTCCCGGAATCGCCATGGCCGGCCTCCAAGCTTGAGCTCCATGCCGATTTCCCTATACTCCACCAAATGCAGTGATCCAAAGCTCGATTTCAGTTGCTTGGCACCTTCTGAAGCTGATGGAGGGGTGTATTTGGGGCGAGGTTGGCTGGTTGTGATGATTTGAAAAGGAGGAGGTCGGCCATGAGCTTTGGATGCTCCTCCTTTGCTCCAGGTGTCCTCCACCACCGAATTCCTGCTGGGAATTACTGCTGGAGATCAGATTTAAGCTTTGGGAGGGGGATTGAGTGCCAATTGTCACTCAACCCCTAATTCCATGCTTTGGCCATATGTGAAATTGGGGAAAATCCCAAATTCACCCTTGCATGTCACCTTCTTCCAAAATCTGAGGGGCAAGAATGGTAATTAGGTCATGGGCTGCAGGTTGGGCCTCCCATTGAGGACTTAGCCCATATGGTTTGGCTTAATTGATTCAAATGCTCATTTTAGCCCAATTTTGACCTATGTTGACTTTTTGGGTTGACTTAGTCAATTGGTGAGTTGACTGGTCCAATGTGTTGGTCTTGAGTCCTTTGACACCACCCAATGTCGATTGGGTCATGATGGTGCCCTATTTGGGCCAATTTAGCCAATACATGTGATTTTGACCAAAATTGGTGAAAAGTTGACTTTGTTCAATTTGGTCAATTTTATGGTCTCATGATGAGGCTTTTGGGTCTATTAGGTCCCCTATGATGTTATAAAACTAGGGGTGAAGTCAATTTCATGTTTTGTGGGTCAAATGGACCTTTTGGTGAAGGATTAACTTATGTTGACCTAAAGGGTACCTTGGTCAATTTGGGTCAATTGGTGACCTCAGATGAGGCTTCTGAGTCCATTGCATCCCTACTAGGGTTTGTAACACATTGGTAGGGTTGATTTGATCATTTGAACCCTAATTGACACTTAATTGAGTGGTTTGACTTATTTGGGCATAGAGTTGACTTTGGCCAAATTGATCAATTTGGCTGACCCCAACGGGTCCTAAATGACCCAAGGGATTCCCTAAGGGGTTTAGGGAGAGTTGGTGGGGCCCACTTGTCATTTTGGAGCTCAATTATCAAGCCCTAAGCTTTGGGCTCAATTTAACTATTTGCACACTAAAGTGATTTTTACCTATTCACCTTAGTTCTTAAGGCCATTTTGGCCTCTTAGAGAAATGTCATGACCTTGTCATGATGAAATGCACCTTAGGGGTATAGTTGTTCTGGGGATGTTACAAATCCCAATAAATGAAGAAACAATTTCGTCCCCGAAATTTAGGTTGGGTCTACGGGAGTCAGAGTTCAGAATATACCAGGAAGATTTAGTAGTTTTTGTGCAATACGACTCCCAACTAATATTGGAAACGGTTAGGTCTAGTTCACATCGCTTCATCCTCAGTCTTCTCCCAAGTGCACTTTCGTTAAATCTTACTATGTCCGTAACCAAGATCTTCATCCTGGGTGTCCTTAAATATTTATCAGTTTACAATTAGAATTTAGACTTGTCTTCCAAGATCATGATATGCTTACAGCTTGGGCAATATTGGTTCTCCTAAATTTTCGTGACATCGTCATTCCTTTAATATTTTATGTCCACGCTTAATCATGCTTCTAGAATCCGACATGATTTTTAGTAGATGTAAATATGTCCACGGTCATTTACTAAACCAAAGGATGCTCTAGTAGTAGCCAAGCTTAGTTCTGGTACCTTAATTCATGTTGGTCATCAATTCCAAGGCTCACAAAATTCATGTATTGTAAATCCTTCAAGATTAATTCTTGAAGGCACCTAATCACATTAATGTCCTGAAGCTTCATTCCTGATATTTATCCCAAATCATGTGTTATTGGCTGTCAGATCTATAGTCCTTATTTTTGTTATACGCCAAACAAGCTCAAATTTTTGTACGAGACCTATCACCTATGAAACAACTATCGTAAATATGTCGTGAATTGATCTCTAAATCATTCCCCAAGTCTTGTACGTGATAATTTACAATTTTCAACTTTTCATAATGTCAAATTTGTTTTTGGCCTCATTCCTAATTTTTCATAACTATGGGGTATCCAATATGTACACCAAGTATCAGTTATCATGGGCCAATAGGTTGAATAGAATTTTCAGAGACTAATCATGATCCACGATAGTGTTTAGCAGAAATTCATAGTTTTCTCACTAAAGATTCTTCAGAAAATTTAAGCAATAACCATATGGGCTAATTATTGTGCTCCAATCAGGCCTACTGCCCAAATCTCATGATTTTTTCAAATTTCATTTGACTAGCAACATTAATCATTCTAGGAAAGGAAAAAAATTTCATTTGGTCACTAAGAGGTGGGGGATTGTAATTGGGGGCAATTTGAGTAAGAGCAAATTTGTGGACTATAATATCTTAAAAAAATTCTAAACAGAGTTTCCAGGGTGTATTTACACCCTCTGAGATAAATTCCAGACTTTCATAATGATCTAAGGGAAGTTGACCCTGAAATTCTCAATAGTGCTTAATGTAACCAGAGTTCACAAATCCCAATTTCCTACAGAACTTAATCCTCATAGTCGTTGATCCCCTACAGAGGTGAAAGGTCACTTGATAATAAGGGCATGTTTCAAATCTCAAAAGAATTGACCAAGGAATTAATTTTTTATCCATAAAACTTTATGTGAGTAACGACATGGGTATTATTCTAAGCTACCTTAATCTTGCATGTGGGACCCACCAACATGTAGGGTTCCAAATCACCTCACATTTGTCCAGGAACTTTTCTTTCTGAGATCTACCATCCGTAAAAGATATGAGCGAATTGGTCTTCATTAAGCCTTAGGTCTACCAAAATTGTATGTAATGAAATTATTTCTAAATCTATAGAACTTTATCTCCAAAATTCTGATTCTTGGACATCATGTGTATCATACTAAATTTACATGCACGGTGTAATATTCAGATCGTTTGGATAAGTCAGATGATGGGGGGTATACCGATTTGGGTCTAGGGTTCACTTTATATCCTCTGCACTAAAACAGGTGCCCAAGGGGTTGTATTACAAGGGCTTTTATATTTCTAAAACAAGCCACGTTGATATTTTAGTGGCCCAATAAACGAAGAAACAAGATTAGCCTCTCGTAATCTTGTGATGAGTTTCTTATATCCGAAAATATTGGCTTTCCACGTGTGCATAAAATCCCTATGGGTATACAGTTCTTGTGATTTGGATATGGTAAGGTTCTCTGTCCTTGAAACTACCATTAATCGCAACTTTTCCAAGGATCGTGTGCATGTTATCTTATTACATGGTCTTCTTCTAGGCTGGAATTCTCATTCCACATTTGACATCCTTTCTTTGTGATGGTTTTTCGAGAGCGGAAGTGTGGAGTATTAGCTTCTAAGCATATAAGTAAGGCCTTACGAGTCTCGTACTAATCCAATAGTATAATCACAAACACCAAGACCACTTAAGATTGTCCTATTTGTTTGTTTGAGGAGTGTTAATATCACTAAGGAAGTGATGTGGGTATATCGGAGAGTAAGCCCTGAACACTTACACACGCTTTCAACTCCTTCTTTTAGTCACTTTGGGGTATCCTACTACTTGATCAAAATATATTCGAAGTTGATGTCGGACTAGGATACCTTATGAGAAGTCTTGCTAAGTCAAACCAATACTGTGTACTAGTCGGGTTGGCCTAATCTCATCGTTAAGTGGACAAAATTATGTGATTTCCCGTATGAGCACACCACTGCTTCCGCTGCTAGTTTGTCCTCAAACTAACTCGAGCCGGGGTTGCCCTAGGGTTTGTGGACTTCTCTTACTTGGATCGGAAGTCGGCTAAGTTGATACCAGTTTGTAAGACCCTATTTTATTTTTTGCAATCTTACCCGGGTCTTACCGCCCAGAACCGCCGTCTTGCGGCGAGACCATTACACACAATGGTCGCCGCCACAATACGCCGATCCTCCCGGCTATTCAACCTCATCCAGGCCAACCACAATTCATAGTAGTAGAAGCGAATAGAAGCAACAAGTCCATGAATCACATTAAGTATATAAATTACATGATTACAATATCCACGATGAGAATTAAAGTAAAAAAGAACTAAACGAAAAAGGGCTTATGCCCAGTACATGTTTAAGTATAGTGCTACAACACTCTCTCTCTACATCTATGCGGAAGCTATTAATTTTGTCTTCAAACATCTGTAGCTGCTGCTGCGACGACGTGTAGTGTCTGCTCTACTTCATCCCGTCCTCCTGTACGGGGTCCTTCTGCTCCGGTACATCGTCCCTAAAATGATGTGGTCCACTGACCGTCAGTCTAAAAGACTCAGCATATTCCTCACCGCCTCCACCCGCGACTCCTAGGCACCGTGCGGGAGGAGGAAGCGGAGGACATCAAAGGGTAATTCAAAAGCAGGTGACAGTGGCGAAACTAGCAAGTATATAGATACTAAACAAGTAATGAAAACATCTCTACCCTAGCAGGAGTATGTATAAAGGCAATAAATAAAGAGCGGTATAAGTAAAAGAGCAGGCATAAGAAAATAAGAGCAGCTACGAAAGTAACCTTAACTTATATGCACACACAAAAGCACATAAGCTAAGGGATCTGACAAGAAATAAACTCATCGTATAAAAGAGCTCATACTGATTTATACGATGAGGTCTCTGTTTGTGCAGAAATGCTATGATATGATGTGCAATGCAATGATGCAATGTTTGTATTATTGGTTCATACACATGCAACTCACCCACACGACTCTGTACGTACAGACCTTTAGTTCCCACTTTTCGGAGGTAGCTAACCTCTCGGGCACCTTCTGTTGTGGTCAAACGGTGGCAAAGGAGCGGGCGTCTCCTCACCTAGGTGGGTAAGTCACACTACCAGACCTATGCCCTAACGTACGCTGTGATACCGGTACCCGGTACTCACGAGCTCCTGCGTACTAAACTGAATTGGCCAGGCAGGGTTTAGGGAATCCGTCCCGTCGTACGCGCAGTAAGACAACCTGGCCCCCATAAAACCACTAGCACTGCTGAGTCAACGAACTGCTGTCGGTGTGACGACTAAGGCAGAACCGAAGACCCACCACATCTTATACACAAGCCACATGTATTAGCCCTTTACTACCGAGCTTCCAGCTCGCAAATCAATAATTAAGAAGTAGAGCCTACCGCTCGCTAGACTACGTCAGTCTTATATTTAAACTACAAGCTACCGCTCGCCAGACTATATTAGTCTTATATTTAAACTACGAGCCTACCGCTCGCTAGACTACACTAGTCTTAAATTTAAACTACGAGCCAACCGCTCGCTAGACTACACTAGTTTATTTTTAATCTACGAGCATACCGCTCGCAGGACTATCTCCATCCTTCCTTATAACCCGAGCATACCGCTCGCAGGACCATCCCAGTCCTTCCTTATAACCCGAGCCTACCGCTCGCAGGACCATCCCAGTCCTTCCTTATAACCCGAGCCTACCGCTCGCAGGACTATCTCAGTCCTTACTCATAACCCGAGCCTACCGCTCGCAGGACTATCTCAGTCCTTACTCATAACCCGAGCCTACCGCTCGCAGGACTATCTCAGTCCTTACTCATAACCCGTTCCAGTTCGGGATGAGAGTTAACTTGGCAAGTTTTCCTACTTAACTAGTCTTGTCTATAATTTAGTTGATCTTAGAAGCTTTAGGGTTAGCCTTGGAACTTCCGGAGGGTTACCCGGTGAGGGGCTCGCAGCAGTACTAGGAAGTGTGACGGGCTGACACCCCGAACTTCCTCTTCCCAAGGCACTTAATCTTGTTGGTATCTACCACTTTTTACTTGATCCCCATTTTCCTCTCCAATTACATTAATTCTCTAAGATGAGTTAAACTTGGCACTTAGGAGTGGGGGAGTTCTTTTGAACCCCAACACCACCAACTGTGATCGGGTGCTGACTCTCCCGTTGTCACATTCTAAGCTCGAGTTCCCTTCTTCACCGAGGAACCACACACATGCACCTAAAATTCTCATCCTTACTGGACCCACACTCCTATTCTTCGTCATCCTTAACCCGGGGTTTGCCTTAGATGTTTCCCGACTTCACCCTTGAGTTTTACCCTAAGATGGCTCACCCGGCCAAGGGCAGTTCTACTTTCCTATAATCGTTTAACACTGATGAGTTGTTTGTGGGGCCCTTGACGAGGTCTAACTTCCTTTTCTTATCAATGTAAATTCCTACACTTATAGCTTTGCTAAATGCACCCCAACCCTTATTTCTCACGATGCCCTTAGAGATGCTCTTCCAAATAATTTGAGCCTTCATAATAATCAAAGAGTTAATAGTTCTATGCGTGAAGGTCAGTGGTGGTCTAAATCATATAAATCAGTTTTACTATTCGCAGACCAAAATAAGATTGAGTTATATTCGACTCCTATGTACGATCTTGATCACATCATATCCGAATGAGTTCCAATTATTACCATAGGTTCGCTACGAGTATTGATCTAACAACCTCAAATCCGAATTTCATAAATTTTCTAGGGAATCTTTAATCATAGATTCTATTAAAATAGGAGATGTGCAAATAGAGATTTCTACCTCGAGTGTCAACTAATGATCTCCATAAAATCTGATAAATTTACTATAACATAATATTGGTCTAAAGGCCTCAAACCCCAAGTCTCACATTTTTACAGGAATTATTTAACCATAATTTCTATTTAACATAAATGGGGTGCAAATAAGGATTTACACATCAAGTGCTATGTTGAGACTTCAATAAATACTAGGAAAATTATTATAGAACCATATTGGTCTAAAAACACCAGATCTTAAGTCTCACATTATTCCAAGGAGCATTTACCCTTAATTATCATTTATTACATTTGGTGTGCGTATAAGGGTTTACACTACAAGTGCTATGTTAAGACTTCAATAAATTATGGGAAAATTATTATAGCACCATATTGGTTTAAAAACACCAGATCCTAAGTCTCACATTATTCCAAGGAGTATTTAACCTTAAATATCATTTATTACATTTGGTGTGCGTATAAAGGTTTACACTACAAGCGCTATGTTAAGACTTCAATAAATTCTAGGAAAATTATTACAGCACCATATTGGTCTAAAAACACCAGATCCCAAGTCTCATATTATTCCAAGGAGTATTTACCCTTAAATATCATTTATTACATTTGGTGTGCGTATAAGGGTTTACACTACAAGCGCTATGTTAAGACTTCAATAAATTCTAAGAAAATTATTATAGCACCATATTGGTCTAAAAACACCAGAACCCAAGTCTCATATTTTTCCAAGGAGTATTTACCCTTAAATATCATTTATTATATTTGGTGTGCGTATAAGGGTTTACACTACAAGCGCTATGTTAAGACTTCAATAAATTCTACCACTTCAGAGGGTGAGGTATTCCATCCTCACCAACTCATAACCATAACTTCAATGGCATCTAATGGGGCAAATAGGCCAAAATCACCTTTTTTCCCATTTTTGCTAAATGCACCCCAATTTTCCCCTAAACCCATAAGTCCAAAGCTTCAATTTGAAGCTCAGAGAAATCCACTTATGCACATGAATTGAATTCATATCTAAAGGTGGTTGATATCATGCCTAAGGCCTGGACAAATTAATCAAGGCATTTGCATGAGCCCAAGTCACTAAACACCGGATGCACTTTTATACTTGTCTCACCAAAAATGGTATAAAATGAGCTATACTTGGCCAAATGACATGAAGTCAGTGGCATTTTAAAGGTAACCTCAATGTCTACAATACTTATGTTGATCACTAACTCCAGAAGTGAACATAACCTAGGGAAATTAACATGCAAGTGCTATACAAGATGGTTTAATATAGCAAGACACTATTAAGACATGTCACACCAAAAATGGTATAGAATGAGTTATACTTGGCCAAATGACATGAAGTTAGTGGAATTTTAAAGGTAACCTCAATGTCTACAATACTTATGTTGATCACTAACTCCAGAAGTGAAAATAACCTAGGGAAATTAACATGCAAGTGCTATACAAGATGGTTTAATATAGCAAGACACTATTAAGACATGTCACACCAAAAATGGTATAGAATGAGTTATACTTGGCCAAATGACATGAAGTCAGTGGCATTTTAAAGGTAACCTCAATGTCTACAACACTTATGTTGATCACTAATTCCAGAAGTGAATATAACCTAGGGAAATTAATATGCAAGTGCTATTCAAGATGGTTTAACATAGCAAAACACTATTAAGACACGTCACACCAAAAATGGTATAGAATGAGTTATTCTTGGCCAAATGACATGAAGTCAGTGGCATTTTAAAGGTAACCTCAATGTCTACAATACTTATGTTGATCACTAATTCCAGAAGTGAACATAACCTAGGGAAATTAATATGCAAGTGCTATACAAGATGGTTTAACATAGCAAAACACTATTAAGACATGTCACACCAAAAATGGTATAGAATGAGTTATACTTGTCCAAATGACATGAAGTCAGTGGCATTTTAAAGGTAACCTAAATGTCTACAATACTTATGTTGATCACTAACTCCAGAAGTGAACATAACCTAGGGAAATTAACATGCAAGTGTTATACAAGATGGTTTAATATAGCAAGACACAATTAAGACATGTCACACCAAAAATGGTATAGAATGAGTTATACTTGGCCAAATGACATGAAGTCAGTTTCATTTTAAAGGTAACCTCAATGTCTACAACACTTATGTTGATCACTAATTCCAGAAGTGAACATAACCTAGGGAAATTAATATGCAAGTGCTATACAAGATGGTTTAACATAGCAAAACACTATAATGACATGTCACACCAAAAATGGTATAGAATGAGTTATACTTGGCCAAATGACAAGAAGTCAGTGGCATTTTAAAGGTAACCTCAATGTATACAATACTTATGTTGATCACTAACTGCATAAGTGAACATAACCTAGGGAAATTAACATGCAAGTGCTATACAAGATGGTTTAATATAGCAAAACACTATTAAGACATGTCACACCAAAAATGGTATAGAATGAGTTATACTTGGCCAAATGGTCTCAAATTTCTACCAGTGATATAGATATATATAAAGAGCTTACCACCCAAATTTGGGGGTGTTTGGAGTTATACAACTCCACAAATACCAAATATTTACTTTTTCTAATAAATGGCATAACTCAATGGATATACATCCAAAAATTCTCAAATTTAAACCCTAGGTGTGTCATCATACCATTCATGCACTGTAGAAATTTCAGGTCAAGATGACGTCTAACAAAAAAGTTATAAGCAGTATAGTTTCTGACCTAGCCTAGGACCAGTCCCACCAAAACAGGTGCCCTGGGTCCTACACACCTCCAAGGGTCTGATCTTTGGTCCTATGGAAACTAGAGACCAAGGCCTACAACAGTTGTCTTCAGCCACCTTGGGCTGAAATGGCCTCTAAGAGGCCTAAATATTTAATTGAAGAGGACTGAAGTATAAAGGCAGAAATGAGATCTATGTTAGCATTATATAATAAAAAAATATTATGGCAGCACTGTTCATCTTCTCCAACAGCCCGAATTTTCCAGCTTGCAGGGCTGATTTCAACCTCTTTTTACCGGCCACCTGGGCACTCCTTCGGCCGGCGAACACCACCATCTCCATCGTGGATGTGGGGGCTATGGATCCCCGGCAACGCCGCCACCGGCGGCGGCCCGTACGATAGTTTTGAGCTTGGGCTAAAATGCCCTATTTTTTCGAAAATGAAAAAAGGAATCGTGCTCATTTGAGCTCGATCTCAACCCTAGAAGATCTAGAAGGCTAGCACAGATGGAGAGGGGAAGGAAACTTGCCTCAATCGAGCTTGGTGGTGGACTTTTCCCGGAATCGCCATGGCCGGCCTCCAAGCTTGAGCTCCATGCCGATTTCCCTATACTCCACCAAATGCAGTGATACAAAGCTCGATTTCAGTTGCTTGGCACCTTCTGAAGCTGATGGAGGGGTGTATTTGGGGTGAGGTTGGCTGGTTGTGATGATTTGAAAAGGGGGAGGTCGGCCATGAGCTTTGGATGCTCCTCCTTGGCTCCAGGTGTCCTCCACCACCGAATTCCTGCTGGGAATTACTGCTGGAGATCAGATTTAAGCTTTGGGAGGGGGATTGAGTGTCAATTGTCACTCAACCCCTAATTCCATGCTTTGGCCATATGTGAAATTGGGGAAAAATCCCAAATTCACCCTTGCATGTCACCTTCTTCCAAAATCTGAGGGACAAGCATGGTAATTAAGTCATGGGCTGCAGGTTGGGCCTCCCATTGAGGATTTAGCCCATATGGTTTGGCTTAATTGATTCAAATGCTCATTTTAGCCCAATTTTGACCTATGTTGACTTTTTGGGTTGACTTAGTCAATTGGTGAGTTGACTGGTCCAATGTGTTGGTCTTGAGTCCTTTGACACCACCCAATGTCGATTGGGTCATGGTGGTGCCCTATTTGGGCCAATTTAGCCAATACGTGTGATTTTGACCAAAATTGGGGAAAAGTTGACTTTGGTCAATTTGGTCAATTTGATGGTTTCATGATGAGGCTTTTGGGTCTATTAGGTCCCCTATGATGTTATAAAACTAGGGGTGAAGTCAATTTCATGTTTTATGGGTCAAATGGACCTTTTGGTGAAGGATTAACTTATGTTGACCTAAAGGGTACCTTGGTCAATTTGGGTCAATTGGTGACCTCATGATGGGGCTTCTGAGTCCATTGCATCCCTACTAGGGTTTGTAACACATTGGTAGGGTTGATTTGATCATTTGGACCCTAATTGACACTTAATTGAGTGGTTTGACTTATTTGGGCATAGAGTTGACTTTGGCCAAATTGATCAATTTGGCTGACCCCAACGGGTCCTAAATGACCCAAGGGACTCCCTAAGGGGTTTAGGGAGAGTTGGTGGGGCCCACTTGTCATTTTGGAGCTCAATTATCAAGCCCTAAGCTTTGGGCTCAATTTAACTATTTGCACACCAAGGTGATTTTTACCTATTCACCTTGGTTCTTAAGGCCATTTTGGCCTCTTAGAGAAATGTCATGACCTTGTTATGATGAAATGCACCTTAGGGGTCTAGTTGTTCTGGGGATGTTACAGGCGATGTCAGATCTAGTGCAGACCTGAGCATACATCAAACATCAAACATCCAACAACAGAAGCATAAGGAATGTTATTTATTTGTTCTCTTTCAAAATCATTCTTAGGGCACTGGTTCAAATGGAACTTATCACCCTTTACAATCGGTGCTATACTTGGTGTACAATCCTTCATCTGAAATCTCTCTAAGACTTTATTAATATAGGTTTCTTGAGAGAGACCTAAAACTACACGAGGTCTATCTTTATGTATCTTAATGTCAATGACATAAGATGCTGCACCCATATCCTTATGTCAAAAAATTTAGAGAGAAATTATTTCATCAAATGTAGCAACATTTTATCATTGGCTGCAAGTAAAATATCTTCTACATATAGTAAGAGAAAACAAATCTTACTCCCACTAATCCTTTGGTATATACATTGATCCATGACATTTTCTACAAATCCAAAGGAAAAAAATTATGTCATGAAATTTCAAATGCCATCAGCGAGAGGCTTGTTTTAATCCATATATAGACTTCTTAAGTTCACATACCAAATGCACACCACTATTAGAGATAAATCCTTCTGGTTGTTTCATGTAAACCACTTCATCTAGATCTTCATTAAGAAATGTTGTTTTCACATCCATTTGGATGTAACTCTATATCAAAATGTGCTACTAATGCTAATATAACACGAAAAGATTCTTTCTTAGATTTGTAATCGATTCCTTCCCTTTGAGTAAATCATTGGGCAATAAATCTAGTTTTATATCGTTCAATGTTGCCGAATGAATCTTTCTTAGTATTAAAGACCCATTTACAGCCTATGGTCTTCACCCCATTGGGCAACTCAACCAAATCCCAGACTTCATTATAGTCCATAGAATTCAACTCTTCTAACATAGCATCATACCATAAATTTGATTTATCACCATTCATTACATGTGAAAAGGTTTCAGGATCATTCTCAGCTCTAATATTATAGTCAGATTCTTATAGATATACAATATAATCACTAGAAATTGCTGACTTTCTTTCTCTAGTAGATATTTTTAATATTGTATTAACATTCTCTTTGGGAGAATGTTTTTCAACTATTTGTTCAACAAACACCGGTAATTGTTGAACATTATGATCTACCAAATCAATGTCAATATATTGTGGAAACTCACTGGGTGGTTCTTCAACACCTATTTGAACTATAGGAGTGTTGTGAGCAATGAAAAATCTATAACTTGAGGTGGAAGGTTGTGTATCTAAATGATCTTTATCTAGAATTGAATCCCTACAAAGATCTCTCTCATTGATTAAATCATTCTCAAGGAATTTAACATTTCTTGATTCCACAATCCTAGTCGTATAAGATGGACAATAAAATTTATATCCATTAAACTTTTCAGCATATCTAATGAAATACCCACTAATAGTCCTCGGGTCTAACTTCTTCTCTTGTGGATTGTACACTCTTACTTATGAAGGGCAACCCCATATGCGTACATGTTGCAAAATCAGTTTCAAACCTTTGAATAACTCAAAAGCCGTCTTTGGAACAACCTTGGTTGGAACACAGTTTAATATGTACATTGTCGTTCTTAAAGCTTCCATCCATAGAGATTTATGATGTTTTGAGCTGCTAAGCATGCTCTGCACCATGTAACTATGTTCGGTTCCTTCTTTCTGCTACACCATTCTGGTCAGGGGTACCATGCATAGTGTATTGGGCAATTATCTCTTTTTTTTTAAGAAACTTCGCAAAAGGACCAGGTGCTTGTCCATCCTCAGTATATCTACCATAATATTCATCACCTCTATCTGATCTCACAATCTTTATTTGTTTATCGCATTGTTTCTCTATTTCAGCCTTATAAGATTTAAAAGCATCTAATGCTTCGAACTTATTATGAAGCATGTAGAGATATATGTAATGTGAGTAATAATCTATAAATGTAATGAAATATTTCTGACCATATGTGTCCATATCTGGGCAACATATATCTGTATGTATAATCTCATATATGGTAGTACTCCTCTTGGCACCTTTGATCGATTTGTTTGTCTGCTTTCCTTTAATGAAGTCAACATAAGTCATTTGATCCGTTAAATTTAAAGTACTAAGTACTCCATCATTTACTAATCTTTTGATTCTTTCCATGAAGATATGTCCTAATCTCCGATGCCACAACATAGAGAATTCTTCATTCATAAAATTTCTTTTAATTCTCGCATTATTGTGAACATGTATTGCATTATTATAGTCATCATTTTGTAAATTAATTCTAAAAGACCATCAAACAAAATACCATTTCAAATAATTTTAGATTTATAAGATAACCTAAATGATAAATCTGAGAATGTAAAGGAGTAACCCGAAGATATAAGTCTTGATATAGAAATCAAATTTCTAGAGAAACTTAGAATATAAAAGGTCTTTTCAAGATACAAAAGATAGTCACTATTAAGAACTAGTCTGCATGTTCCAACAACCTCCACATGCGATGTTCCAACAACCTCCACATGCGAGCGCATCTTGTTTTCTGAATAGATACACTGTTAACTTCCCAATGGTTTCCTATGGCTTAGAAAACTCTACAAGGAATTTGAAATGTGAATTGTTGATCCAGAATCAATCCACCAAGTGTTATGACTTACATATGTCATATTAGATTCATAAGAAACATAAGAGAGTAGATTACCTTTCTTTTCAAACCAGACATTGAACTTAGCGCAATCCTTCTTTACGTGTTCTTTCTTTTTACAGAAAAAACACTTGGATTCCTTCTTTATGTCAGCTTTAGGTTGAATAACAACATTTGCTTTCTTCTTGCCTTGATATTTAAACTTTCTATGTGAGATAGTAAAGCACCAGCACAAAACATCAGTACGGAGAACTTTGATAAAGTGTGAATCGGTGGTAAAATTAAGGCGATGTGCAAACTTTGCAGTAAGCTAATTGTCGTTGGCAGCAACACAACGCTTGTCAGACATGTAAAATCTTGTATTTCTATACAAACTCCAGAGTTTATCCAAACTCAAATTTCGATGACCGGACACATTTGGACGTATGACCAAGCTAGTGGAGAATATCATCAAAAGTGGACTTTCATTCAACCACTACGACGATGAAGAAATGACGACTTACATTCACAAAGTACTTTAGCCTAATTATCAACAGGTAAGTCGTACTACAACTATGTGCAATGCTTTAGAAGCTTATATGCAATCTAAACAATATTTAAAAAAATTATTTTGAAACATTCGACGGTTGCGTTAGCTTAACGAGCGGCGTTTGGACCAGCGGTATAATTGATGTACTTTCTTATATTTGCATTACTTGTCACTGGATCGATCTCAATAGGTGGGAACTAAATAAGCGTATAATTTGTTTTGATGGATTGGAATATTCGTACACCGGTAAAGCTATTTATCAGGTTATTATTAAATGTATTATAGAATTTAAAATAAAAGAAAATATAACGAGTATTTCTTTCGATAACGCTTCAAATAATGAGATGACCGTCAAATATTTGATATCAGATTTGCAACCAATGTTAGATTAATTTTTTTTTCATACACGTTTGTATATGTCACGTTTTAAATTTAATTGTGCAAGATAATTTAGTTTACATGAACGACTATGTTATTAAAATACGAACTATGTTAAAAGTTATTAATAGTTCAAAATTTTTTTTTAAAAAAATTTGTAATTTCACTGGGTAAAAAAAATTTAGATCCATCTTATGATATGCCTATACGATCGAACTCGACTTATAAAATGCTAAAGCGAGCTGTCCCAAAAAATATTACTAATAGAATTTTATAATAGTATAGAATCACATGATTTAGTCGCGTCGGGCTGGGCTGGGCTCGAAGATTATGTAAATTTATTAGAAAGTTTTTATCGATCAACAACTATTTTATCTGAAGTTTATTATCCCACTAGCTCATTAGTTATTGAATTTTTTTATTAATTACTAAAACTACAAAACGAACGAAATGTGACGTCCATTAATATTAGTAATGGAGGAATTTTTTTTAAAATATTACAAAGATATGTCACCTATGTTTTCTTGCGTCGCGACTTTAAACCTTTTAATGGGCGTAGACTGGATATAAATTTTTTTAAAAGAAATTAATCAGAATTTAAATCTAAGCGAATCATCTAGTGATTTTATTAATGTTAGTGTTTCAAAATTTAATTCCGATTTTACTCGCTTTTATGATTATTATGATCAGTTGTATGGATCGCGACCTAGCGAAAAATCCACCCAACCTAAAACAAAAGATATTAAAAAAAGACTTTTAGAATTAGCTTCTAGAAAAAAAATAACGATCATCAAATACTTTAAACGAATTATGTTTTTATAGCAAAACACAATTTCAAGATTATATGACCGTAAGCAAAATAGAAAATTTTGATATTTTAAAATGATGGAAATCTAAGACTATTGTGTATCCTATTTTGGCCTTAATGACTCGTGATTTACTAACAATCTAATCTAGTACGGTAATTTCGGAGTCTTCATTTTCTTTGAGTGGCAGAATTCTGAACGAGTGAAGAAGTCATTTGACCGAAGAATCTTTAGAGATTTGCATTTGCTACAAGGACCATTTGGATGCTATGAGGATGAGACATGTCTCGTCAATTGAAGATAGTGAGTCCGAAGTTGAAGACAAGCTGAATAACTTAAATCTGGGCCGCGCAGAATAAGGATTAAGGAAGCAAAATGTAATTTAAATATTGTCATTTTAGTAATTTAAATATTGTAACAAAATTTGAAATTTTATAATTTTCACTTGTGATTTTATTTAATTTTTACTTGTAATGTTACTGCAATTTTCACTTGTAAATTGTAATGTTAATAATCAAATTTTATTTCATTTTGAATTTTTATTAACTATATTTAATATTTTATTTAAATATAATTTAATAAACTGAAAAAAATTTAAATAAAAAAATAAGAAAGATCGGTCCGAGACCGGTCCCAAACCAGTAATATATTCATTTAATAAAATATAAATATTTTTATTAAAAATTGCATTATCTGGATTCTCGATCGTGCATGACAGTTGCAGGTTATCATCCTCCACGATCCATTAATTATGCAAACCCAAATATAGCACCGATCATACCGGTGGATTTAGGCCACTTGCCTCCGACAACCATGGACCGACCTCCAGCCTCAAAAATCTTTGCAGCAGTTTTAACGCATGGGAGCGGATCAGAAATTTGTCCCGACCAAAGTTAATTTCCCGAACTCCATTCAGCCTCATGCCAGGTTTTCTTAAATAGGCCAATCAACCACAATACAATGGTCATGATATATGGAGTTATGCATGATCGAAAAATGTGACAAACTCATTCTGATAGCGAAAAAAGATCACTGGAAAATATTCTGAAATTAGTTGCGCATACGGACATGAATTTGACTTTGGATTTCGCATCAAGACAGAGATTAAAACCGCTCTGATACCAAATGTTAGACAAACATCTACGCGAACGACGACTTTAAACGCGTAGTATGCAGAATAAAACTTAAGGCGGAAGAATAAGATCAAACCTCCGGCCATTGATGCTTTCTCCGAGTAGGGCTCCGATGCGAGTCACGATCTTCTAAGCCCTCGATCACCCACTCTAGATGGTGTAGGATGGATGAGTGATTGAATTTAGGGACCGAGTACCCCTCCATAGGTATTTATAAATGTGTTGTCATCAATCACATACACTCAATGAGTAGTTACCACTAATATGTGGTTTTCACTTAAGTGGGTAGTTATCCGCATATTAGATAATTATTGGTCATTCATTTTAAATAAGAAGTTATCCGTATAGTGAGAAGTTATTGACCATATTAATTAAAATATTTCGGAATTAATTAATTACTTAATTATTTTAACATTATAATTTCAGAATTAATTAATTAAAATAAATTATTTTAACAAGTACAACCAATATAGGGTGGGCTAAGTTATCTCTCTCGCAGAATGAACTTCATCAATCTGTATTTTTTCAGGCACCTGGAACATGGAGGTGGATGCTTGGAGTTGCTGGAATTCCAGCATTTGTGTAATTCATACTAATGGCTTTCTTGCCAGAATCACCCCGTTGGCTCTACAGAAAGATTTCTTTCTAATATCAGCTAGACATATTACCAAAAAACTTACCTTTCTTACAAAAATGGTTTAATTTTATGTTGATAATAGTGCAAGGAAGAAGAAAGCAGAACCATTCTTCACAAATTCTACCCACCCAACGAAGCGGAATATGAAATACAGGAGCTGAAAGGCTCCGTTGGAGTCGAAATCAGGGAAGAAGGCACGTCGGGGAAGATCAACCTCCTAAAACTCATCAAAACAAAACCAGTGAGAAGAGGACTAGTCGTTGGCGTGGGGCTACATGTATTCCAGCAGTTTGTGGGAATAAACACAATCATGTATTACAGCCCTACAATAATTCAGTTAGCAGGGTTTGCATCAAATCAGATAGCAAAGAGTTGCATTTGTGTGGAGTTGTTCTTTTGCTCAGCGTTCTTTCAGCGGTTTTTCATGAGTCTCCGTCGCATTCACCGGCCATTAGTGAAGCAGAGACAAAGCACTTTGCTAAAATCGGTGTTTTCCAATGCTGGTGGGGTTCGAAAACGAGCGGCTATCGAGGAGAGAGGGGGAGGAGGGCGGCTAAGTTCGAAAACCCTAAAATCGCATGAGCAAGGATCGGGCACGGGTGGGGTTATGCGTAGCCTTAGGGAGAGAAATTAGAAGTTAGACTTTTAAGTTGTTTAAATTGTGATTTACGGTGTGTTCATAGCGAAATTTGGTGTGCCCATAACACCACTCTTAACAAACTACATTCTTCTTTAAATAACAAAATATTGCTATAACATAACTAAAGGCCTGGTTTAGGCTGCGTTTGGCACAACATTTTTGCTCAGGTGAGTTTGGACAAAAATGCTTGTCATTATAGAATAAAAAAAAACTAATTTTAAACATAAAAGTGGATGAAGTTCCTTAGGTGAGGTCGGGTGGTCACGAACGACATTTCATCACCACCACATTTACGGCCGCCACCACCGTGCCAAACGGAGCTCTAAATCGCCACAACGTCTAGGCATAATATGAAAAATTTCGCCCGGTGCAACATTTTCGCCGCATCTCCTTTCAAGGGTCCATTTGACGCAGCACTTTTGCTCGGACCCGCTTTCAGATGGCACCGCCTTTTTATACCAGTTTGCATTTTATACCAGTTTGACATGCCGACGGTTGTGACTGTTGCCGCAGAAAATTTCATTTTGAACCTAGACGTTGTTTCCAGGAGCACGGCCGGGCGTTCACGACCACTGCGCCAAACAGACTCTAAATCCCAGTAAAAGAGTAGAAGAGAAGTTACTGCAAACTTATTACTAATTTTTTTCCATCGGAGGTAATTACAAAAGGGTTCATATCATAAATCCTAAGAGGCCGACAACCACCCTCAGCCACCCTCGATTTCCCGGCAGCCACCAACGCTGCTAAACCTTCTCCAGTTTTTTAGGAGCTATCACAACCCAGACAATGGATCATTGCACCAAGAGCCATATATATTACAGCTGCAGCCATATACAAGAAAACAATAAGTTTTCACATCCAATTCAAAGCCAACTAAAAGGAAAACTGCCAGCTCTCATTCTCCATCAAACAATAAGAGCCTATGCTGTCTGATTCAGTTTTTCGCCCGCTAAGCTCGAATCTGGGAAGCTGCAGAGACTCTCTTCCTCCGCGACGGGGCAGCTCTCGGCATGAGAATTGTTCGAGGCGGCCTTCTGATCCCAGGGATGGTGATAGAAGAGCTCCGCCTCCGGGAACGGGGCGCCGCAGCGCACGTCGAGCAGCACGCCTTGATCGGAGCTGTCGTCGGCAAATTGCAGCATCGAGCTCCGGTCGGGAAGCGACGCGAATAAGCTTCTCGGACTGAAGCAAGTTCCTCCGTTGTCGAGAAAAGATTCGGTGTCGGCAAATTCTATGGATTCCGATTGAATGGGCAGCAGCAGTGAGGATTTTGTCAAAGAATGTTTGGTGCTGTTGGATCTGCACACTCTTTTGGGGCTCCTCATGGTGCCTTTAGACTCTAAAATTACAAAAGATTCATAGTGAGCCATGCATAAAAAAAATCACTAAATAAAATTTGTTCAATATAATCTTTTGATATTTCTTCCACAATTTAAGGGGAGAAAAATGCACAATCCTTTTGCACAAAGTAGTCATCCCTAGGGCATCAACAATGCATTTCAAAGTAGTCATCATCCCTAGGGCATCACATTTCACAATCCTTTTGCACAACCAACGACTAAAAATCTAAGGGCGGCTTATGTTATGGGGTTACATCTGCCCGAGTGCACCGCCTCTCAGGAGTCATGTGAGCGATTGTGTAAGTAGCCGTGATAATTTCATTTTGAAATTAATTAGTATTTGTTGAAGCCATGCGATCTCAAAGAGTTGAAGCCGAGCGGTCTCGTGCCAGCGGTCTGTGCGGTCTCCCAGAATCAGACCGCAACTTCTCCTCAGATCTGCGAGCTCGCGCCGTATGAAGATCAGCGGTCTCCAGCTTCATCAAATAACGGTCTGATAACCGCGGTATGTGCGGTCTCTCAGCATCAGACCGCGCCTTCTCCTCAGAAGTGCGAGATCGCGTTGTATGAAGATCAGCGGTCTCCAGCTCCATCAAATAACGGTCTGATAACCGCGGTCTGTGCGGTCTCCCAACATCAGACTGCGCCTTCTCCTCAGAAGTGCGAGATCGCGTTGTATGAAGATCAGCGGTCTTCAGCTCAATCAAATAATAGTTGGATAACCGCGGTTTGTGCGGTCTCCCTGAATCAGACCGCCGTTTCTCCTCAGGAATACCAGATCGCTTCATGTGAAGAGAAGCGGTCTGGTACCCCCGGCATCTCCTTTACGGGGGAGTGTTCGCCAGAGCGGTCTCACAATCTGTTGGCCTTCTCTGTCACACGACCTTCCTCCTGTCGTGTGACCGCCCGTCTTCTCTCCAGACCGCGGAGGTCGCTGCGGTCTCGTTCTCCCTGACCGCCTGACCGCCCAGCTCTCTTTGTGTATTGAATTTGTATTTAGTCCCACATTGTGTATTTGGTTTTTCCTCTTTCCCTCCTAGTCTATATAAAGGAGGCAATACTCTTGTAATACTTAGATTTTTTGGAAATAAAAATCTGTTATTTTCAAGTTCTCACATGGTATCAGAGCTTGCAACGATCCTTGTGTTGTGAGCTCTCTCTCTTCGGCCGGTCTCTCTTCCTTCAGACCACGCGATATCCCTTGTTGTTCGGCCTTCTAGCCGCGAGACCGCGCGATCTGCCTTTCCTCCTGCCGATCTCTTCTCATGGGTACCTCTTCTGAGAATGTTCTCACCTCCACTCATGTGGCTACTCCAGCATCTACCTCTACTACCTCTATCTCTACTTCTGGCAATCTTGGCACCTCCTCCAAGCTCACTGGCTCTAATTATCCTGATTGGAGCGTCTCCTTCACCTTCCTCTTACGCTCTCAACGCAAACGACATCATCTCACCGATGATCCTCCTCTCAAAGAGTCTGCTACCTTTGATGATTGGGATGCTAGCGATGCTCTAGTCCGCACCTGCCTTGCTAACAGTCTATCTGATGAGTGTCTTCCTATCATTCGTCATGATGAGACCGTCAAGGCAGCTTGGAACCATCTTGCTGCCCTTTACTCCAAAGGCGCCAAAACCTCCCGCATCTACACCTTGTATGCTGATCTCTTTGCCCGCCCAACCATGGATCCCACCACAACATATCAAGAGGTTCAGGCCCTTGGGGATGAACTCCTTCAGCATCGTCCCTTCTCTGCTGATCTTGCAGAGCAACATAAACACTTCCAGGAGCTCCTAGTTGTGTTACCTTCTCCGTCTTCCTGAGTCCTATGATATGATCCGACAACAAATTCTTGGGGAAGCTGACTCTCCAACCCTTGATGCCACCGCTGCTCGGGTTTCTGTCGTTACCTCCCTTCTCCAACGACCCTTGTTATCCTCTCCTCCTCCTCCTCCAGAGAGTTTTGCTCACAGGGCTGATCGTGGTCACCCCGGTGGCCGTGGCGGATCTATTGGTGGTCGCGGACCTCCTCGGTACATTTGTTCTCATTGTGGTCGGAAGGGTCACACCATTGATCGCTGCTATCTCAAGCATCCTCACCTTCGCCCCGCGGCTGCGACTTCTCATCCTGGTACTACACAACCGTTTGCTTCTGTTGCTACCTCCTCAGGTAGCGTGCACGTGGTTACTGAAGGTAAGTGGCTTATTGATTCTGGAGCAACAAATCATATGACAGGGAACCCTCACCTTTTCTCACAGTTACTAGAACACAAGAATCTGCCCCCAGTTCTAACAGCAGATGGTTCTCCCTCACATGTGTGTGGGACTGGAATAGTTCAAGTTACTCCGACTATCTCTCTTAAGGACACTCTTTATGTGCCTACATTTCCTTGCAACTTACTATCAGTCAAGGCTCTATCTCAACAGTTACAATGTTCTATTATATTTACTCCGACTAACTGTTATTTTCAGGATCTGCACACGAAGGAGACAGTTGCTACTGGGACTGAGAGTGGAGGCCTCTACTTCCTTGACGTTCTTGCTGATCATTTTGCTTCCACAGCCTCTGATTCTCTCCATCAATGACACCTCCGTCTTGGTCACCCTCCACCTCGGCTGTTGTATCAACTTCTACCTCACCTCACCAACGATACCTCTCCTCACAACTGTGAAGCTTGTCAACTAGGAAAGCACCATCGGGCTTCCTATCCTGCCAAAGCATGGTCGTAGCTCGACTCGTCCCTTTGATCTAGTTCACTCTGATATCTGGGGTCCTTCTCCTACCAAGACTGTGGGTGGGAGTAGTTTGTATTTTGTTACTTTTATTGATGACTTTTCTCGATGTACTTGGGTGTATCTTTTAAAAGAACGCTCTGAACTGTTTACTGTTTTCTCAACCATCTATAATGAAATTTCCACTCAATTTGGAGTGTCTATCAAAGCTATTCGCACTGATAATGCTAAAGAATATATCTCTCATCATTTTTCTGATTTTTGCATGAATCATGGCATTATACATCAAACTAGTTGTCCTTATACTTCTCAACAAAACGGGATAGCGGAACGTAAGAATCGTCATCTCCTTGACATGACTCGCACCTTACTCTTCCAGATGAATATGCCCAAAATCTATTGGGGTCATGCCATCCTCGTCTCCTGTTATCTCATTAACCGCATTCCCTCCACTCTTCTCCAAGGCTCCACACCTTTCTCTCTTCTATATCCTACCTTGAAACCTTTCCCGTTACCTCTCAAAGTCTTCGGTTGTACTGCGTTTGTCCACACTCCTTCACCAGGTCGGGACAAACTCTCCCCTCGGGCAGTTAAGTGTATCTTTGTTGGTTACTCTCCCACTCAAAAAGGTTACCGATGCTATGATCCTCTTCTTCGCAAACAATATGTTTCCGCTGATGTCACCCTCTTTGAAAATATACCATACTTTTCTCACTCTTCCACCTCTCTGCCTCCTACAACCCATCCAACACCTCCTCTCATTCACTCCCCACCAACAACACCGCCTCTCCCAACTCCACCGCCTCCTCCTTTCACTCCACCATCTACAGATTCTCCTACTGTTTGTCCTCCCACTCCGGGGCCTCCTCTCCCAACTCTTGGGCCAGCACAATCTTCTTCTGATGATAACTCTCCTGCTAATACAGTCACTACTGCAGACCTCCCTATTGCCCTTCGAAAGGGAGTTCTCTCATGTACGCAACATTCTATTCATGATGTTGTGACCTATGCTCAACTCATCCCCTCTGCTAGGGCGTTTGCTATTGCTATTTCAGATACTGTCATTCCAACTAATTATCAGGATGCTCTTGCTATCCCACAGTGGAAGGCCGCCATGGATGAAGAAATAACCACTCTTCAAGACCATGGCACGTGGACACTTGTTCCTCCACCTCTTGGGGTAGATGTTGTTGGATGTAGATGGGTCTTTGTGATCAAATACCGTGTCGATGGCTCTGTCGACCGATACAAGGCTCGCTTGGTTGCCAAAGGTTTTACTCAGACATATGGCGTTGACTTCTTTGACACCTTCTCCCATGTTGCTCGTCTTACAACCATCAGGGTCCTCTTAGGGTGGCAACTCTCTCAATTGGACGTCAAGAATGCCTTTCTTTATGGTGATCTTCAAGAGGTAGTTTTCATGGAGCAACCTCCAGGGTATGTTGCTCCGGGGGAGACTCGTGTATGTAAGCTAAAGAAGGCTATCTATGGTCCAAAGCAAAATCCCCGTGCCTGGTTTGAAAAGTTTAACGAAGTAATCAAGGTAATTGGATTTGTCCGCAACTCTGCAGATCACTCTCTCTTCATTCGCAAGACCTCTCATGGAATGGTAGTTCTGGCTGTCTACATTGATGACATCCTTCTCACTGGTAATGATATTGAAGGTATCACCCTTACAAAGAAACATCTCCTTCAACACTTTGTAACCAAAGACATGGGGACTCCAAAGTATTTTTTGGGTATTGAGATCTCAAGAAAGCATAGTTCTGTTGTCCTCTCACAACGTAAGTATGATATTGACCTTCTAAAGGAAACAGGTCTTCTTGGTGCTAAACCTGCTAAGTATCCAATGGCAATAGGAGACGACAAACTCTGGAGTGACAACTCTCCACATCTACCTGATAGCACTAGATAACGTCGTCTTATAGGCAAGCTCATCTACCTAACTGTAACAAGACCTGATATTTGTTATGTCGTTGGGAAGGTCAGCCAATTCATGCAAGCCCCAAGGGAATGTCATCTTCAGGCTGCTCTAAAGATATTGGAATACGTTAAGGGATCTCCAGGAAAGGGACTTTTGTTCCAAAGAAACAACCATCTCAAGATAGAAGCCTACTCAGATGCTAGCTACGCTGATGATAAAGGAGACAGAAAATCCACGTCTAGGTTCTGTACATTCGTGGGAGGAAATCTTGTGAGCTGGAAGAGCAAGAAACAAGCAGTAGTATCCAGATCAAGTGTTGAGGCCGAGTACAGGATCATGGCCCAAACTACATATGAATTGAAGTGGTTACGAACTCTTCTTCTAGATTTTGGAGAAGTTTACAACCATCCCTTGCCAATGTTCTGTGACAATAAAGCTGCAATCTATATATCTCAAAACCCAGTCTTTCATGAGAGAACCAAACACATTGAAGTGGACTGTCATTTCATCAGGGAAGAAATCTTGAAGAAACAAATCTGCACTCCATTCGTAACTTCGGATAAAGAGCTGGCTGATATCTTCACCAAACCCATATCTTCATCCTTCTCTGATGTGTGCAACAAGCTAGGCATGATTGATATATATGCTCCAGCTTGCGGGCGAGTGTTGAAGTCATGCGATCTCAAAGAGTTGAAGCCGAGCGGTCTCGTGTCAGCGGTCTGTGCGGTCTCCCAGAATCAGACCGCGATTTCTCCTCAGATACGCGAGATCGCGCCGTATGAAGATCAGCGGTCTCCAGCTCCATCAAATAACGGTCTGATAACCGCGGTCTTTGCGGTCTCCCAGCATCAGACCGCGCCTTCTCCTCAGAAGTGCGAGATTGCGTTGTATGAAGATCAGCGGTCTCCAGCTCCATCAAATAACGGTCTGATAACCGCGGTCTGTGTGGTCTCCCTGAATCAGACCGCGCCTTCTCCTCAGAAGTGCGAGATCGCGTTGTATGAAGATCAGCGGTCCCCAGCTCAATCAAATAACAGTAGGATAACCGCGGTCTGTGCGGTCTCCCTGAATCAGACCGCCGTTTCTCCTCAGGAATACCAGATCGCTTCATGTGAAGAAATGCGGTCTGGTACCCCCGGCATCTCCTTTACGGGGGAGTGTTCGCCAGAGCGGTCTCACGATCTGTTGGCCTTCTCTGTCACACGACCTTCCTCCTGTCGTGTGACCGTCCGTCTTCTCTCCAGACCGCGGAGGTCGCTGCGGTCTCGTTCTCCCTGACCGCCTGACCGCCCAGCTCTCTTTGTGTATTGTATTTGTATTTAGTCTCACATTGTGTATTTGGTTTTTCCTCTTCCCCTCCTAGTCTATATAAAGGAGGCAATACTCTTGTAATACTTAGATTTTTTGGAAATAAAAATTCTGTTATTTTCAAGTTCTCACAGTATTAATTAATAACGTAATATTGACTAATTCCGGGAGTGCTCGCGGACACTCTCCGGAGTCCTCCGTGTCCACGAGACCTCCCCTTCGGGTGTGCTCGCGGACACTCTCCGGTGTTTGCTATGTCCGCGAGACCTCCCCTCCGGGAGTGCTCGCGGACACTCTCCGGTGTCCGTTGTGTTCGTGAGACCCCCCCTTCGGGTGTGCTCGCGGACACTCTCTGGTGTCCGCGAGATCTCCCCTTCGAGAGTGCTCGCGGACACGCTTCGGTGCCCGCCGTGTCCGTGCGCCGTCCCGTACAAGAGTTCGTGCGGTCTTGCTTTCGGTGAACGCTTGTCCTCCCTTACGGGCAGCCCAAGATTACTGAGCCTGCCTGTCTGGGCATCCATTGATTTATATAAATAGTGCCAGATCCAAACCATAAGGGGGGAAAGGCGACGGGGTAAGGAGCAGCGAGCTCTATACAAGTCTGGGCGAGCTCTGTACAAGAATGTGGGTGAACACTGAACACTCCTGTGAGGTTGCGAGGGCTTGGGCGAACACTCGACATCAGCAGGGGCAAACTCCCCTTCCCGAGACCGCGAGCTCTCCATCTGTAGGCTACTTTTTACTACTTTCTACATGTAACTTGATATAACCTTGATGTAATCAGAGCATTCAATTAATAAAAAACACCTGCAACGAGTTGCAATTACGGGAAGTCTTGGCCTCGCCGTCCGCGGCACCCCCTCTCCCGCTTGTTCATTCGTGACTTGAAGTAACCGTCCACTCAACAACACCCCATACCCATCCATTTAAGCAAGGTGGACTTGGTGGCATTTTTAGCATCAACAGAACGAGCACGCGATCTTCAGATCTTGAGTGGTCGATGAACAGCAAATCGCAATGGAGATGCGGGACTTAGTTCAAATTTAAATCCGTGCTTCAAACAGTCATAACTTTTGATCCGAGCGTCCGTTTTTTGCCTATATTACTTTTTCAGAAAGGTCTCAGAGCCGACTATGCATTGGCGAACAGGGAGATCCCGTTTGAGTTCGTTACACGCTCTCAGATCGCTCAAATTCAACTCTGTTTAGAAGTTATTGCAGTTTTTCTCTTTCGTCAATTTTGTCCTAATGGATGTCATGAAAGTCTTCTGAAAACCCTTCCAATGATCCAAAAATACCTGTCAAAAGGAGCGGCATCGACCTCTAGCCGAGGTTACTCATCTCTCGAGACAAGTTGATTCTATGATTAAAGGTGTGGTGACTACTGGTGATAAGCCATATGATGATCATGTTGTGCATATATTGCGGCCTGATGCAAAGGGGTTCTCGAACCCCACTCGCGAGCACAGTAAGGTGATAGAAAATACACATCTGAGTATTCATCCAAGTACTCATCCTCGGCGAGTTAGTGAACTTGTATATCCTTCAAAAGAAGAAGAAGACTCTTCGCCCTTTTTCAGATGTTATCCATTGGGAACAAGCTCTAGTTGGGTTTAAAGTTCCTCGTCTTTCTCAATTCACAAGAAAAGAAGAACCAACCTGTCATTTACAAGATTTTGAGTCTATCATCCTTCTTCGAGACCCATCTGATAGCATCCGCTGCAAACTCTTATCTATGAACCTTAATGAGAGAGCTAGGGATTGGTTTTTTCGTTTACCATCCCAATTTATCAGCTCTTTTGCAAGCTTAAGAAGGGAATTTTTGCTACGATTTGCCAGCTCAAAGAAACGAAATAGAGGTTCTCCAGTACTTTTTAAAATCAAACAAGGTGAATCTGAGTCTCTTTTTCACTATATTGATAGATTCCAAGAATAAATTCTTGACGTTGATTAGAAGATGTATCAAGTTGCTTTAGTATGTGGATTGCAAGGACTGTTCAAATTTGAAGTATGTTGCAAGCCTCCTGAGTCCTATGGAGACCTCATCAGTAGAGCTAACCGCTTCATCGAAAGAGAAAATATAAACCCAAGTTTCATCTCCTCTCGTACCCAAGATATACGTCAATAGAAGGAGAATTTTCTTCATGATTGCCCTTCTAATGGTTATGTTGTAACATCCATGATCTGCGAATAGAATATATCATGGGTCCGGACGGGACCCCACGACATAATACCCACAAAATCTAAAATGTTAATAACTGATACAAGAATTAATCAAAACACTCCGAGTAAACGGAAGCTAAACCAAAAAGCCCAAAACAGGGGCCCAAATGTTCACAACTAGAAAGATCGAAGAGAACAAACAGGGTACTCGGCCTTAAGGTCTTACATGGCTTTCAACAAAATAAAAGCATTACTACAAGAAAACCCAAAAGGGGAGAACAGCTTCTTCAGCTCCTCAGCAGCTCCTGGGCTCCGGCCCACTACACACCACTACGAGCTACGCCACCTGAAACCAAGAGCAAATGGGCGGCAAACGAGGGTCAGCATGGGGCTGACCAACACAACGTAACGACTCCTCCCCCCGGCCATCCCAGCGGACTCCGGGACGAGTGCATCGCTCTCCTGCAAGTACGCACGCAAACCAAAATATGCAAACAAGAAACAGAGAACAAAGAACCAGGGGACAAACGGGGGGTCCCCATAACATACATAAGCACACGCGTCGTTGACTCCCAAGGTCACACGACCTAAACCACAGAGGCATTCTAAACCGAGTACTCATGACGAGAGGCGTGACCTTTCGCACTCGAGCGTAGAGGTAGGTAAGCTACGCTTCGCATCGATTCGATGGAACGCGATGGTGAGGTACGAAGCACATATCTATCTAACAGAGCGCGACAGAGGAGAAGACAGTCTCCAACCGTCCGAACGAGCGCGACAGCGGGAAGAAACGGTCCGCAACAGTCCAAACGAGCGCGACAGGGGGAAGCACAGTCCGCCACTGTCCAAACAAGCGCGACAGGGGGAAACACAGTCCGCCACTGTCCAAACGAGCGCGACAGGGGGAAACACAGTTCGCCACTGTCCCAAGGAGCGCGACAGAGGGCATAGCACCACTCCCAGTCCTGGAACGTCGTGACGGGGAAACTCACCCGTTCCGCACAATCCTCACGAACGTCATCCTACCGGTCCCACCTAAGCCCGCCTAGGAACGGGGTATTCACGAACGAAACCCACGAATTCCTATGATCTCTACGGCGAATAACACGGGACACTCCCGTCGCGTGTTTAAGGCTAACCGCAATTCACATCACAACAACATCACTGATCCGGGCTGAACGCCACGGGTAGGCTTCACACAGCATGCTTAAATCCAGACTCGCATGTCGGATCACTAATGCATATTTATGCCGGGGACGGACACAATCGACCCGGGGGGTTCGCAATAAACCGAGGGAAACACACACCGCGTCCAATTGGAGGCGGGTGGCCCTCCTAAGCAAAGAAAAAGCAGAAAAACTACACTGGGGCCACAATCTCACGCCCTGGCGGAGTCCCCACTCTCCACCGCGTAGCGGGAGAGGGACTCTACGTGCATCTCACACAAACATACGCCGGGGTCGCAATCCCGCGCCCTGGCGGAGTCCCCGTCCTCAACCGAAACGGCGTGAGGGGACTCTCATTGCATGGAACATAAGCACATGCACAAAATACAGAAAATACGATCCTAAGACCGGGGAAAGAAATTGTTACCCTCAGCGCGCATTTTGGAGCCATGGAAACATCCGTTGCGGTTCTCTTTCACGGACTTGGCCTCCACTCGACGATTTGAGCTCCCAAAGCGGTTTCCTCTCCACAGAGTTGAACCTTTCACGACAAATCAAACCCTGATTCGTACTCCCGCAACGCTTACTTGCGAGGTCTCGGCTAGGGTTTCTCCAAAGCTCCACTCGGCAAGGAGATCTCATCGCGTCGAAACCCTAGATCACAGCAGCAGGGTGGAAACCTGAAATCGGACCCCAAGAAGGTCCTCCAGAGAAGATGTTCGGCCAAGATGACAGGGGCTCACGCCCGGAGCAGCTCGGTAGAGTAACAAGAGGAAGACTGGAGGCGGGCCTTCACGTTTCTCCCGAAGAGCAACCACGGCGAAGATGCTTCCTCCTTGGTCGGCGCAGCAAAGTAGATCGGCACTAACAGTCGGCAGTTGGTGTATGTGCTGGCAAGAGGAAACCCATGGCAAACACCCCTCCTTCCTCCTTCCCAGTCACCGACGACAACAAGGGCTCTTCCATTGTCCCTGCCGGGAAGAGGAAGCGGCTGCTCGGTGAATGTTGCGCAAGCAGACAACGCACAAGGGGATCGATCTCCTCGATGTTCTCTACCAGGCGGCGCACAGGTCTCTCACGCGGAAAGGGGGAGGGGAGTCGGGAGAGGAATGAGGAGTATGAGGGTTAGTTCTAGGTCTTTATTCTAAAACCTAATGGAAAAAAATGCTAACCGCACCCCCGCAGCCTTTATCTGCACATCCACTAAGCTATCTGCACCCCAATCTAATTTTAAAATTTATGGGGCGTTATAATTCTCTCCCCCTTAACGAAATTTCGTCTCGAAATTTACTCTCGACCTCATCCGCAAGGGGGACAACATTAACGTCAAATTTCAAACGGATGTGTGGGTTATGGACCCACCACGCTTTCGCTACGCTACTCTGATTTACACATTTACGGGGAAAACCCCATGATTTCAAACACACTGAAATACCAAACTAGGCCACGGATAACATTCGTACGGCTTTTCAAAGCTCGGGGAATCACCCTAGATTCTGACTTACAAACGTCGACGAATCTTTACATACATTATATCACCAAGATTCACCCACCATGTAAGTTATAGCCACAAGGCCTTGCGAATTCTCATTTCCGTCACTGCGTAGTCACTCTATCAAGTCAGGAAAGGTTACACTCTTCCCAAAACGAGAAGCTTCAACCTCTCATAGGAGAATCAATTCGCTACATTGATTTCAATTCTTCGCTAGTTCAATACAACTCCAAACACATCAAGACTGTGATAGTCCCAGAAGCCTTCAGCTGGCAATAATCCAACTTGAACAGCACCTCTATTCAGCACGTAAAAACACAACACCGCCACTACCATTCGCATCTTGTGTAAGCCACACACAAAAGAGAAAATTATGTCTGAGATATCACAATCTCAACAGGGCACCTTCACTTGGATTTTCTCTAACTTTCATTCAACGCAAACAATAAGCTCAATCAATTAAACCTTTCTAGAGGTTTCACTACATAGGTCATCACGACCATATAAGTTCACCTATACGATGATTTCAAGGATCATGTCCTCAAACCATCAATCTCCAACTCACGACGCATATATATTCTCGTATTGTCGTGCCAATGATTCGGTATCGAACGAATTACCTTCAACCCATCATAGGATAGACTAACAATGCTTCACGGGTGTTATATACCAAGTGACACAAATAACAATTTCCATTCACCAACATGTTAGGAAATCAAACTCATAAAGGGGTCATCACTACATAACCATGCAATAAGAAAACACGACTAAATCGCTAGAATCATCTTTCACGTTAAGTTCACGATTCTTGCACGAGTCCAAACATTGCACGTGATAAACACGCATTTGCTACCAACAATTTCAATTCTCGCTTATCAACTCAAAACCTTCAATGAAAGATGTCAATATTTCGTCGTGGCTCTTCCATAGGTAGAGCAATAGCCTTAACATGCTCGCATTCATCATGATTTATTACAACCAATCCAACTCATACATAAGCAAATCACCAAATTGACACGAGCCTTAAACCATGCTAGCAAATTATGAGTAGCACTTACATGTTGCACTCTTTCTAGTGCCACCGCATACACATTTCACGAGTGACAATGCTCATGCACAATCCAAAGCCACTAACTACTACCCGAAATTTGTGTAACTCACACACAAAAGAGAGAACCTTATCCGAGATATTTCAATCTCGATGAGGCGTTTACTTGGGTTCAAACATGTACGAACCTCCATACGAAACCTACCAAGCAAAACTACGGACTCCACTGTTTGTGAACCTACTCATGGTTCCAACTAAATTGGACACACGTCCAAAGATCAGGTTCTCAAACTAACAATCTCTAAACTCACGACAAATAAATATTATAGTATCGTGCCAACAACTCAACTTTGAAGGAATGCCTTTCAAGCTATCTTGTGGTAGAATAAAAACTCGTCACGAGCGTGCTAATTATCAAGTAACACAGATAGCACTTTTCATCATCAATACGTTGCGAGGTCCGACTCATACGCGGTCACAACAACATTGTTACGCAACAATTAAATTTCAACTCGTCCGCTATAATCACCATTCATGTTAATGCTTCACGAGCACCATGTACAAAAACTACCATATCATCAAAATTGGGCTTGACTCTCAAAGTCATACAAGAGAAAGACAAGCCCCCAACGAAAGTCCAAAATAAAGAGGGTATACGCTTGACACATAAAACAAAACATTGCTCATAAGTGCGACTACACGTGCACACAAACCTCCAACACATGTTACCTTTCACGAAAGGAGGGGACAAAAGATGTCATCACCACTGCTTCTTCAGGACTAAGCTCGGCACCCACGCGCAACGTGACCTTGACGGCCACAAAGAAAGCAAACAATTGGTGACTTTTGCCTCTTCCTTGATTCTCTTGAACTCTCAGTTTTGGATTCTTCAAAGGCATGTGCTCTTTTCGATTCAACAACCAGCAATCTATTTCTTTCAAACTCCTATTCCGACTCACTCTGCCCTAAGCGAAAGACAAGCTCCAAGTTGTGGGCAGTTTGAATCAAAATGGGGAAACTGATAGACGCTGCTGTGCGCAATCTGATCTTCCACTCCTCGCGCAAGCCTTTAAGAAAATATCGCGCTTTGTCCTCATCAGTCACAAGGACATGCTCAACATAACGGCTCAATCGCAAAAACTCTTGGAGATAAGTCTCCACAGACAACTCCTTTTGCCTCAACATCAGAAAATCTTCTCGTAATATAAGGTGGGTAGTCGTCGGAACGAAATGTTCCCAGAATGCCGACGCAAACTCTTCCACAGGGATTTGGGACCAAGGGCGTCGAGCAAAACGTACACGACACTCCTCTTGCCACCATCTCTTAGCCTCCCCAAAAAGTACAAAAGAGATCAGAGTGACCCTCAGCTCCGATGGGACTCTTAAGGCCAAAATGAGATCTTTAATCCATTCCAACCAATCTTGAGCATAAGCGGGCGACTCGACGCCGTTGAACAAAGGTGGATGGCAACTCAAGAAGTAAGTTACCCAATCACGAGTCTTACATTGCTTCTCCACTAGCAGACATAGGCGCAGATGCCACAGGGACGGGTGTCCCACCAGCAATCGCACCGACACACTGATCTTCCATCACTCCTATTTCAGCTTCACTAGCTGTGGTTGTCTCCTGTAAGGGTGTGAGATCGTCATCTTCACCAATCACCTAGTAGAATGACGGAAGAACTCAGCAACACACGCGACATTATAAAACACAAACAACTAATCAGCACGCAAAGAACACTCAGGTCCTTAGTCACAACATCCAATGTATGACTGCTCCAACGGTCTTAGGATAAGACTTTACAAGTGACACCTTAGCGACAACAGAGTTCAACACGCCATTGTTAAAACGATGTCAAAAGTAGTCACCACGCACGTAATCCATCATACGACAAACACACAGGGTAAGATCATCAAGTCGAATATTAGACTTGAGTCAAACCTAGTGCTCTCATGGCACTCATAAAATAGGGTATACAAAACCCTGCAAACACACCTGGGCATTTACTTGTCCGGACTACCACACCAGACTCTCAGGGACCCAAGTCACAGAGTTTACAAACTCAAGGCCAAACTATGGCTCTCAAACACAAGCATAGTGCACACAGGGCACCGAAACTAAAATTAGGAGTGCACAACTCCCAATTTCACTGAACTTCTTACCGGTCCGAACTCTCAAGTCAGACTCAGGGATTATCTCATGTTTCAGCACAAAAGAATAGATTTCGTATTTAACTAAAAGAGCGCGACAGAGGGGAGCATCCCGTAACTGTCCAAAGAGAGCGTGACGGGAATCCACCCATCCTTTCAATACACTTGCTCATGAATCAGAATTCATCACCTCCATTAACATAGTGTGTCATTACTTAATCATCAATCTTAAGTGTGAATTTATGCACTCGCTTGCGCACATCGGGGTCACACCATCAAGCATAGGGTAACACAAATGAACCAGCGCGACAGAGGGGATCGGGTAAGGGGGATCGAGATCTCCCCTTCGAGAGTGCTCGCGGACACGCTTCGGTGCCCGCCGTGTCCGTGCGCCATCCCGTACAAGAGTTCGCGCGGTCTTGCTTTCGGTGACCGCTTGTCCTCCCTTACGGGCAGCCCGAGATTACTGAGCATGCCTGTCTGGGCATCCATTGATTTATATAAATAGTGCCAGATCCAAACCATAAGGGGGGGAAGGAGACGGGGTAAGGAGCAGCGAGCTCTATACAAGTCTGGGCGAGCTCTATACAAGAATGTGGGTGAACACTGAACACTCCTTTGAGGTTGCGAGGGCTTGGGCGAACACTCGACATCAGCAGGGGCAAACTCCCCTTCCCGAGACCGCGAGCTCTCCATCTGTAGGCTACTTTTTACTGCTTTCTACATGTAACTTGATATAACCTTGATGTAATCAGAGCATTCAATTAATAAAAAACACCTGCAACGAGTTGCAATTACGGGAAGTCTTGGCCTCGCTGTCCGCGGCACCCCCTCTCCTGCTTGTTCATTCGTGACTTGAAGTAACCGTCCACTCAACAACACCCCTTACCCATCCATTTAAGCAAGGTGGACTTGGTGGCATTTTTAGCATCAACAGAACGAACACGCGATCTTCAGATCTTGAGTGGTCGATGAACAACAAATCGCAATGGAAATGCGGGGCTTAGTTCAAATTTAAATTCGTACTTCAAACAGTCAAAACTTTTGATCCGAGCGTCTGTTTTTTGCCCATATTACCTTTTCAGAAAGGTCTCAGAGCCGACTATGCATTGGCGAATAGGGAGATCCCATTCGAGTTCGTTACACGCTCTCAGATCGCCCAAATTCAACTCCGTTTAGAAGTTATTGCAGCTTTTCTCTTTCGTCAATTTTGTCCTAATGGATGTCATGAAAGTCTTCCGAAAACCCTTCCAATGATCCAAAAATACCTGTCAAAAGGAGCGGCATCGACCTCTAGCCGAGGTTACTCATCTCTCGAGACAAGTTGATTCTATGATTAAAGGTGTGGTGACTACTGGTGATAAGCCATCTGATGATCATGCTGTGCATATATTGCGACCTGATGCAAAGGGGTTCTCCAACCCCACTCGCGAGCACAGTAAGGTGATAGAAAATACTCATCCGAGTATTCATCCAAGTACTCATCCTCGGCGAGTTAGTGAACTTGTATATCCTTCAAAAGAAGAAGAAGACTCTTCGCCCTTTTTCAGATGTTATCCATTGGGAACAAGCTCCAGTTGGGTTTAAAGTTCCTCGTCTTTCTCAATTCACAAGAAAAGAAGAACCAACCTGTCATTTACAAGATTTTGAGTCTACCATCCTTCTTCGAGACCCATTTGATAGCATCCGCTGCAAACTCTTATCCATGACCCTTAATGAGAGAGCTAGGGATTGGTTTTTTCGTTTACCATCCCAATCTATCAGCTCTTTTGCAAGCTTAAGAAGAGAATTTTTGCTACGATTTGCCAGCTGAAAGAAACGAAATAGAGGTCCTCTGGTACTTTTTCAAATCAAACAAGGTGAATCTGAGTCTCTTTTTCACTATATTGATAGATTCCAAGAATAAATTCTTGATGTTGATTAGAAGATGTATCAAGTTGCTTTAGTATGTGGATTGCAAGGACTGTTCAAATTTGAAGTATGTTGCAAGCCTCCTGAGTCCTATGGAGACCTCATCAGTAGAGCTAACCGCTTCATCGAAAGAGAAAATATAAACCCAAGTTTCATCTCCTCTCGTACCCAAGAGATACGTCAATAGAAGGAGAATTTTCTTCATGATTGCCCTTCTAATGGTTATGTAAACCATATTTTTGAATGCCGAGTTCCATCCTCCAATGCCCCAACATGGAATGTACTCTCGTCATCGACGTCCATGTGCACCTCGGCATTTCCGACAAACAAGAAAGTCAAACTCTTGTTCTTTTACTTCAGACATCTCCACCACCTCCATTACAAGATGTGTCATCTACATCTACTCTGGCTCATTCTAGCAGGACATATGCTCCTCCTCATGCATAAAAGCGAAATGACTCTAAAAAAGAGTATACAGGTCTAATTCTCTTTATGGAGGAAGTTCTACAAATTATTCAGAAAGAGCATGATTTTATAAAACCTCCCATTCTACGACCTGATCATGGAAGCCACCTCAAGGATTTATTTTGTCAATCAAGCATTGGCCATGATAAAGAGAAGTGTCGAGCTCTTCGAAGCCTTGTGGAGAAATTGCTAAAGGAAGGCAAACTACAAGAATACATTGCTTAAAAATCTAACAAAAAATCTTCTCTAGCAAGGGCAAATACTCGCTCGAAGCTAGAACCGCTCACGAGGTTTTTTGGTGGTTAGATTCTTCTACCCAAAACTCTATTTCAATTACTCATGTACTTGTATTCTTCCCAAATGTCTGCATGAATCAACTTTAAATTGAGATCGTTGGGTTGTAAACCCACCTATAGTGGTCGCCCCGATCCAATCTTACCGAGGTCTTTCGGCGGTTAGATTCGTCTACTCGAAGCTCTATATCAATCATTCTAGCATTCTTCTCAAAGATCTACTTAAATCTACTTTAAAGGGAGATCGTCGGGCTGTAAACCCGCCATAAAGTGGTCGACCCGATCCAATAAGTCTCTCGCTAGTAGCTACAGACATCCTCGAATTGAAGATCGTCGGGCTGTAAACCCACCATATAGTGGTCACCCCGATCTAATCTCGCTGAGGACTTACGACATTATATTTCCTAAAAGCTCTCACCAGTAACGACAAACATCCTCAAATTGAAGATTGTCGGGCTGTAAACCCACCTTATAGTGGTCGCCCCGATCGTATCGCTGGGCTGTAAACCTACAATGACCACATCTGGCTAGAGTTGCTCGCGGAAGTATAGTGGTCGCCCTGATCCAAATTCGAGTGATGAGTTGTAGTTACCTGGATCTCTCACCAACGTTAGTTGTGCAACAACAGAGATATTGTTGGTCGCTAAGAACCTCTCATGATGTTCTTAGTAGCAGGCCTTGAGACCTTTTAGATGATAATTGTTTGTTCAGCACAAACGCTTCAAGAAATATAGATCACTTTTAATCGTGATCAGTAATTGATGTAAGGTAGGCTACGTGAGTGCGCGACCAACAGGCAATCCTAGGTGAAGTGCGGGAGATAATTTTATTGCTCACATGAACTCTATATGAACGCACTTGCAACGAACCGACGACGAAATCAAATTAAGCAATAAATAATTAAATTGGGCGTAGATAATTGAGGCAATCCAAAATAATTTCATTAAGCGAACAAACTTAGGCTTTCCTGCGCGTGGAGGGCCAAAGCCAAGAGTGCGCGGCGAATTGATCCCACAAATCACCAGAATAATCCAAAACAGACAACCACAATCCAAGAGATCTAAACAAGTATAAGATCACAACACAATATTTTAATGATGAAAATAAGAGTCCAAACAATAATAAAACACTCACAAAATATGGGGGCTGCCGTTGGAAGGGAGATCCGGCGTGGGATGACGAGGTGGCGGCTGAAATTTGAGTGGGGGTGGAAGGAATAGGATGGCAGGGACTGGATCTGGGGAAGAGGCAGCAAGGGGAGGGATCGGTTATAGGTTTGGGCAGGAGGAGGAGCTGGTGGGACTGGGTGGTAGTTCGACTGCAGGGAGGGGACGTGAACAGTGATCTGGGCGGCGACTTTGTTACAGGAAAAGGGATTGGTGGAGGGCTTGGGGTGGTTGGAGGTGGCGGCAAGGGAGTTGGATGAAGGAACCGGGAGGGCAGATCACGGATCTGCCTCCTGGGCGTGGAAATAGTGGGGGAAAATTCGGATCTGGGCTTGCTGGGTGGAAAACAACAAGGTAAGGGGGCGGATGGACCTTGGGGGGACTTTGGAGGCGGCGGCTAGGGTTATGGGAGGATGAAAAATGAAGGTTATGAATAGATAATACCTTGGGGAGGAAGAAAACCACCTAGGAGTCGACACCTAGGGCCTCACAGAGTCGTCACCATGAGGGGATCACCGGATTTTGGGAATGATCTCTCCAAAATCTGCAATAGCTATGACGGATGCTCATACTCTCTTATTTATAATAAAACATGACTTAGGGCAACCATCTTGGACAGCTATGATTGGTTGCACACGATGGTTGTACGGTCTCACTAAATATAACACAAAAAAAATAAAACAAATAAATGAAAAATATTGAAACATTGATCTGGACGTATCCGCGAAGTCAGATCGTCGATCTGGGGACGCCATCTATGGTATGTGGCCAATCGGCCCCGAACGGGCCCAGAACTTGTCCTCCGCCGCGGGTCCGCGTCGCTGTTCCCGGTGATTCCGCATTCCTCTCCTCTGCACAAATAAATCGGGTGTCCATGAGTTCTTTTCAGGTACTCGCGCCTTGAGTTTCTATTATATACCTGTTTTAGCAATCCTCTCCTCTACACAAACAAAGTAGATGTCCGCGAATTCTTTTCAGGTACTCGCGCCTTGCGTTTCTATTATACCTGTTTTAGCATTTCTCATATCTTGCAGAAATAAACAGGTGTCCGCGAGTTCTTTTCAGGTACTCGCGCCTTGCATTTTTATTATACATGTTTTGACATTTCTCATTTGCAGAAATAAAACATGTGTCAGTGAGTCTTCCTCAGGTACTCGCGCTTTACGTTTCTATTATACCTATTTTGACATTTCTCCTCTACAAAAATAAAACAGATGTCCACGAGTTCTCTTTAGGTACTCGCGCATTATATTTTTGTTATACATGTTTTAGCATTTCTTCTCTGCATAAATAAAACAGGTGTCTGTGAGTTCTCTCCTCAGGTACTCACATATTTCCTCTATTTTTCATTTACTGCTTATGTACCCTCTAGTGCAGGAATATGTAGGTACCAGCAAGTCCACACAGGTACTTGCATACTGTTTCTACCTATTTTTCCTAACTTCAGAAGAGGTGGATCACGACATTCTTGGGTAGTTTTACTTTTTCGAAGTTTTTTTTAGAAACTTGAAAAAATGCGGGGTTCAGTTTACCCAGATGTCTGCGATCACCTCCACCAAGGGGACCGCTCCTGGTGACCGCCGAGGCCGCGAGACCTCCCCTTTTGGAGTGCTTGCGGATTCGTGTTGGTGTTTGCCGTGTCCGCAGGAGCTCCCCTTCGGGAGTGCTCGCGGACACTCTCTGGTGTCCTCCGTGTCCGCGAGACCTCCCCTCCAGGAGTACTGACGGGCACTCTCCGGAGTCCGCCGTGTCCGCGAGACCTCCCCTCCAGGAGTGCTCGTGGATGCTCTCCGGAGTCCGCGAGACCTCCCCTCCGGGAGTGCTCGCGGACGCTCTCTGGTGTCCGTCGTGTACGCGAGACCTCCCCTCTGGGTGTGCTCGTGGACACTCTTCGTTGTCCGCGAGACCTCCCCACCGGGAGTGCTCGCGGAATCTCCGTTGTCCGCAAGACCCCCTACTCCCCCTCTGGATGTGCTCGCGGACACTCTCCAGAGTCCTCCGTGTCCACGAGACCTCTCTTCCGGGAGTTCTCGCGGACACTCTTCGGTGCCTGCCGTGTCCGCGAGACCTCCCCTCCGGGAGTACTCGCGGACACTCTCCGGTGTCCGCGAGACCTACCCTCCGGGAGTGCTCGCGAACACTCTCTGGTGTCCTCCATATCCGCGAGACCTTCCCTCCGGGTGTGCTCGCAAACACTCTCTGGAGTCCGCCGTGTCCGCGAGACCTCCCCTCCGAGGGTGCTCGTGGAGACTCTTCGGTGTCCGCCATGTCCTCGAGACCTCTCCTCTGGGAGTGCTCACGGACACTCACTGGTGTCTGTTGTGTCCGTGATACCTCCCCTCCGGGAATGCTCGTGGACACTCTCCGGTGTCCGCCGTGTCCGCGAGACCTCCCCTTCGGGTGTGCTCGTGGACACTCTCCGGTGCCGCCATGTCCACGAGACCTCCCCTCTGGAAGGGCTCGCGGACACGCTCCGGTGTCCGCCGTGTCTGTGCGATCTCCTGTCCGGGAGTTCGCGCGGACTTGCTTTCGGTTACCGCTCGGCCTCCCTTACGGGCAACCCGAGTTTCCTTAGCCGGCCCGTCCGGGCAGCCCCTGATTTCTATAAGTAGTGGTGAAATCCAGACCAGAAGGGGGCAGAGATGACGAGGCAAGGAGCAACAAGCTCTATACAAGTCCGGGTGAGCTTTATACAAGAGTGTGGTAAAACACTCCATTGAGGATGTGAGGGCTTGGGCGAACACACGAAAGCAGCAGGGGCGAACTCCCCTTCCTGAGACCGCGAGCTCTCCATCTGTAGACCACTTTTTACTGCTTTCTACATGTAACTTGATATAACCTTGATGTAATCAGAGCATTAAATTAATAAAATCACTCACAACAATGAGTTGCAGTTGCGGGAAATCTTGGCCTCGCCGTCCACGGCATCCCCTCTCCCGCTTGTTCATTCGTGACCCAAAGTAATGTTCACTCAACAACACCCCCTACCCTTTCATTTAAGCGAGGTGGACTTGGTGGCATTTTTGGCATTAACATAGGAGTGCGAATATTATATCATCGTATACTACTTCTCTCTGTAATTCTAATTCCTTAAAATAAACATGAACTACGACCAAGCTTAAAGAATGCAAAGACTGGCCTATAAAAGATGTCGTTGTTATTTGTTGGTTCCTTAATAGTGTTGATCCTTCTATCAGAAACACTCTCGTCTGTCTTGAAACTGCGAAGGAAATCTGGGATCATCTTGCGGAACTGTACTGCTTAAAAATTCCCTCTCGAATATTTGATCTACATCAGTGACTGGGTACTATGAGCCTCAAAGATCTATCCTCATCGACAAATCGCTATTCCGTTTTCAAAGGACTTTGTGACGAGCAAAGTGTTTATCACCCTCTCAACACATATCTGACTATTTTGCAACAACAATGGGATCAACTGATGCTTATTCATTTTTTGGCTACACTACCACCATCTTGACTCCATCAAACATCATATTCTCACATCCGATCCTCTTCCTAGCTTGTCGAAAGTTTATGCTAAACTTTCCCCCCTCTATCACACCAACTACCCTTGGAGATGCTTCCGCTTTGACTGTTACTTTTGGGACGCGGTCGTGGACGAGGACGCGACAGAGCTACTCGTGGTCGAGGTGTCTTACAACACTCCTCCCGCAAGTGTGGTTATTGTGGCCGAACAAATCATTCTGAGGAAAAATGCTGAGGAAAACATGGAAAACTGGAATGGGCCATAGAACCAACTGCCCCTTAGAATTCTTCTAAAACAATAGTCTCTCTCAATGTTTTGGACATGGAAAGACTTGAACGTTTTCTTCGTACAAGGAACTCTGCCCGAATTTCTCCACCTCAAGTCGTTGTTTCCTGTTGAAAAGGAAGTACAGATGACTGCTCTACCTCTAAAAAAATTTGTGATGTGGAACCTTGATACTGGGGCTTCGTCTCATATCTCGGGTAACAAATTACTCTTCAACAAATTGTGCAATCCTCTAGGGATTCTCCTGGGATGCTCGCCAATGGATCCACATCTGCTTTCATTGGCGTTGGTGATATTGACACCCCATGCCATCAACTCATGTTCTTTATGTTCCTAAGTTCCCTTGAACCCTATCTCTCATAGCCAATTAACAAAATCTTTACACTACAACATAACCTTTTATCCTTGTTTGTGTTCCATGCAGGATCTCAGGATGAGGAAAACGATTGGTGAGGGATAAGCAGGTGGAGATGGTCTCTACTATTTGCAGAGAATCGGATAGTCTCATGATGTAACCTGGCTTTCATCCTCAATGTCTCTTTACCAATTACACATTCGTCTCAATCATCCGTCCATCCACAAACTCCGGACCTTGTTCCCCGCCTACTACCTGCAAGCCACTTCAATGTGGAAGCTGCCAACTTGGGAAACTATGATCTGTTTTTTCTCCAAGTACTAGGTGTAGTCAACGTCCTTTTTTCTTTAGTTCATTCTGATGTTTGGGGGCCTCGTAAAATTTCCGCTCGTTCAGGGATAGAATATTTTGCATGTTTTATTGATGATTGGTCTAAGGTAATATAAATTTATCTTTTAAAAGATCATACTCAAGTCTTACATGTTTTCTGGTCCTTTTATAATGAAGTTAAAACTCAATTCTCCTGCTCTTTTCGTGTGATACACACTAACAATGCTCTTGAATACATGCAACATGATTTGAAATCCTTTTGCTCACACATGGGATTGTTTATCAAACCTTGTGTCCATATGCACCACAACAAAAAAGTGTTGCCAAAAGAAAAAATCGTCATTAACTGGACCTTGCCCGCACTCTTCTTTTTCATACGGATGTGCCAAAAACCTTTTGGTCGGATAGGATCATGATGGCTAACTATTTAATTAATTGATTTCATCCTCTATTCTTAAGGATGATGTGTCATATCAGCATCTTTTTCCTCATGAAACATCTTTCTCTCTGCCACCCAAAGTTTTCGGAAGTCTTTGTTTTGTCCATGACTTAGGCACCGGTATCAATAAACTGTCGCCTCGAGCCTTTCACTGCATTTTTTCTTGGTTACTCTCGCACTCAAAGAGGGTATTGGTGTTATGAACTTGTTTTAAAAAAGTTATGTCGGTGCCGATGTCACCTTCTTTGAGGACACACCTTTCTTCACCCAAAATAAATTCCAACCACTACTTAGACCCCTTTCCTTATTCATGTCTTTCCTGCACAATCTACTGCTCCTAACCCACCTCTACAGGTATATGTGCGACAACATCGGCAACCGCCATCGGCTGAATTACCCCTCATCACTATCTCTTCTTCTCCTGAATTTTCTGAACATGGTAATCACTCCTCTTTACCGGTTTTCTTCTATGACCTTGATTTACCTATTGCCTTATGGAAACAACGACATCATTGTCCTAAATACCTTATTTCATATTATGTCTCTATTGATCATCTTACTCATATCATGAAATCTTTTACTGCAGTTTTATATTCAATCATTATACCTAAGATTGTTGTTGAGGCTCTGGCGCGTGCTACATGGAAGGAAACAATGCAAGAAGAGATGAATACACTGCAAGCACACCATACTAGGATCTTGCACGTCTACCTCCGAATTCAGAGACAGCTTGGCGTCGATGAGTCTTCTCCGTTAAATATCTACATGATGGCTTTGTGAAACAGTTCAAAGCTCGTCTTGTGGCAAAAGGTTACACACAAACATATGGTGTTGACTTCTTCGAAACCTTTTTTCTTATAGCTCGGTTAAACTCCATCCGCATTTTGATCTCTGCTCCGATTAACAAAGGGTGTCCATTGTACCAGCTATATATCAAGAGTGCATTTCTTTATGAGGATCTTCTTGAAACTGTCTACATGGAGCAACCTCCGAGGTTTGTTGCTTAGGGGGAGCATTCAAGGAAAGTGTGCAAGCTGAACAAATTCATTTACGGATTAAAACAAAGTATGTGCTTGGTTTGATAAACTCTCTCATGTCTTAATCCAATTTAGGTTCTGACTCTCACAATGTGATCATTTAGTGTTTGTGAAAGTATCTACAATTAACATTATTATTTTGATCGTATATGTGGATGATATCGTCCTTTCAGGTAGTGATTTGACAGGAATACAAGCTACAAATGAGAACCTTACCAAACACTTTGTAACTAAAGATTTAAGTAAACTCCCCTATTTTCTGGGAATTGAGGTAACAAAACAAATCTGGCATTTATTTGAGTCAATGAAAATATGTCCTAGACCTTGAGGAAACATGACTATAAAGGGAAAAACTTGCGACCTCTCGTATGATCAAACACTCCCTATGGAAAATTGATTTAGGGTTTAGGATCAGACAATACAGGAGATTAAGCTAATATACTTAATAGTTACTAGTCCTGACATCTCATTTATTATTAGAGTGATCAGTCAAACCCAGAAAATGCCATCGCCATGCTATACGCTAGCTTCTTTGGTTTCTAAAAGCATCCACGGGAAAATGACCATTCTGTAAAAAAAGTTCATGTTGATATCGCCGGATATCCTGATGATGACTATGTCGGTTGCCAAAAGTCTACTTCAGGTTACTGTACTCTAGTTGGAGGGAATTTTGTCACATCAAATTGTTGTTGCAAGGTCTAGTGCTGAAGTAAAATATAGAGTGATGACCCAAGACACCTGCAAGCTACTCTAGGCCAATTTACTTCGGGAAGAATTTGGGCACACTACTCCTTCTACCGCTCCCTTATACTATGATAACCGTGTTGCTACATCCACTACCAGTAATCCAATTTTTCACGAATGTACGAAACATATTGAAGTAGATTGTCATTTTACAAGAAATATCGTTCTTTCCAAAAAGATTCATACTCCATTAATTAAATTTGAAGATCAAGAGTCCGACCTCCTCACCAAAGCTCTTAATGGGAGGAGAACTCAATAATTATGTAACAAGCTGGGCTAATTGATATATACACTTCAGCTTGAGGGGGAGTGCTAAAGCCCAAGATAGCTAAGCCCATATTTGGGCCCATGTAGTTCATCTCCCTCTTTTCTTTTTTAATCTCACATTTCCAATGGAGTATTTGAGGGACCTCTCTTGTATAAATATACATGCATATTGCACTTTTTAAAACTTAATTAAATAGAAAATTCTAAATAAACAAAAGAGCTTTTTAATGGCCAGTGAATGTAGTCAGCTGTCTTTACTAAACTTAGTGCCTTATCATCATCATTGGCAAGATGCTAGTGCCTCTTTGAGGTGGTTTCCACACATTTCTCTTCTTTGTAGTTGAAAGTTTTCTATAGTTGCTTCTAATAAACTTTTATCTCCATCACTTGAAATTCTTTTGATATTCTTTTGATGTACTTTTTTTTGGTAAATTTACATTCATTCACTTGTTGAATATGCACCTTGTCCTTGCTTTTATAATAAGACATAAGCAACATTTCATATCATCATCCAATGCTACAGCTCTCCTGTAATGATATTATCAATTCTCTTGTATCCTACTGTTACCGATCTGCAGGCGAACGAACCGCCGTGGCAAGTTTACACGCGAAGGCCGCGGGAGCCGGAGGTAATTGATGGCGCGGGCGAACCGGGCGGTTCGGCAGAAGTAATTGCGGAAGTAACTCACGGCGCAGGAGGATGTGAACCGGGCGGTTCGGCAGAAGTAATTGCGGAAGTAACTCACGGCGCAGGAGGATGTGAACCGGGCGGTTTAGGTTGAATTTCTATTTCGGTTTATTTTAATTAAGTTGATTGTTGTACTGTCCCCTCACTATAAGAGGGTAAACCTTGGTTTGGTTTGTTATCTTTGGATCAATTAAGTGAAAGGGGGCTGCTCCCTCTCATCTCCTTCCCAACCCTAACTCTCTCTCTCTCCCTCTCCCTCTCTCTCTCTCTCTCTCTCTCTGCGCCCCCTCCCCTCGCCGGCAAACACGATACGGAGTAGGTATCATTGGTCCAACCTCCGTCTCCGCCTGCACTACCGCCGCCGAACGCTACCCTGTGTACCGATGGCTCCCAATACCCGACTCCACGCCGCCGACGGCCTCGACGGGCTGGACGAAACCCGCGCCCGGCTGGACCGCCGCGACGACCAGCTGTTGAGCCTGCAATCCTCCGTCGACGCCCTCCTCGCCGGACAGTCACTCATCCTCAGCCGACTCGACACCCTCACGGCCCCGGCCGCCCCCACACCTCCGACGGGATCCACCTCCTCTACGGACACGGGCTCGATTATAGGTACACCACCGCAACTGCTTCCCGTCACCCCCGCCCCTACGGCCGGGCGTGCCGCCCCCACCTTGGACGTCCCTTCCTTCGCCGACGTCGATCCAATGGGCTGGATCGCGCGCGCGGAGCAGTTTTTCGACCTCAACCTAACCCCACCGGCGGATCGAGTTGGCACGGCCGTGGTCGGTCTCGACGGCTCAGCTCTACATTGGGCACGTTGGCTCTGCCAAATTCAGCCCGCAATTTCCTGGGCCGACTTCAAGCAAGAGATGATCAGTCGCTATGACTCGCGCTACACCGGCTCCGCCATCGAGCGCCTCTACAATGCCCGCCAAACATCAACCGTGGAGAATTACATTGATGAGTTTGTAGCGCTCGTGACACAAGTTCCGGGCCTCCCGCCCGACCACTAACTGGGGTTCTTCCTTCAGGGGTTGTTGCGCAACATCCGCTCCTCCATCCGGACACACCATCCTCGAACGGTATCTGAGGCTTTGGAGCTTGCCCGAGCGGTGGAAGCTGATCTCGGCCCCCGCCACCTTCAACCCAATAGCCACACCGCCACACGTCCTCCGGCCAACCGTGACTTTGCACCGCGGCCACCGCCGGCTGGGGGCGTGCGACCGGGACGCGGCGACCCCCCCCCCCCCCACCATTTCTCCAACAACGACTATAACGAACTTCGTCGGAAGGGACTGTGCTTCCGTTGTCGCCAGCCCTACTCACCGCACCATGCATGTGCCGTTAAAGAGTTTCACGCCCTCTTAGGCGATTTTGATACCGAAATCACCATGGCAGATTTCGACAACCTCGCTATACATGAGGATGCGCCTCCGCCGGAACCCGACGGCGCGGCCCTGCATATACTGGATCTTTCGTGCTATTCCGTGGGCGGCCTTACCGGACCCCGGACAATGAAGATGATCGGAGTACTTCTCGCTCGACTCGTGTTGGTGATGGTCGATAGTGGCGCCAGCCACAATTTCATCTCGGCACAATTGGCACGTGACCTCGCCCTCTCGACCTCACCGTCACCATATTTCTCCGTTTGCTTGGGCGATGGTCGCCGACGGCCGACCTTGGGGCAGTGCTTGGGGGTGACTCTCTCCGTCGGACCGTGCACCCTTACAACGGATTTCTATGTGTTCGAATTGGGCGTCATCGACGTTATCTTAGGGGTGGCGTGGCTTCAAACTATGGGGGATGATCGGGTGAATTGGGCCACTATGACGATGCTCTTTCAGCACGCGAGCCGCCCTTGCCGCCTGGTGGGCGATTCGGCTCTTCTGCGGTCCCCGGTTTCTTTTCGAGCTCTCACTCGAGTAACAGATGTGGATTTTTCTGCTTGGCTATAGCCCCTACAGTCAGACTCCACCGCTCCCGTACCACTAGCCACCGATCTTCAGCAGCTCCTCGAGGACATCCCCGACATTTTTGTTGCCCCACAGGGCCTTCCACCGGTTCGACCGACAGATCACGCGATCGTGCTTCAGCCTGGTGCGGCGGCAGTTTCTGTCCGCCTCTACCGTTACGGGCACGCTCAGAAAGACGAGATCGAACGCCTTGTGCGGGAGATGTTGTTGGGCGGACTTATTCGACCTAGTGCGAGCCCGTTCTCCAACCCGGTCTTATTGGTTCGAAATAGGGACGGGAGTTGGCGTTTTGTGTAGACTATCGAGAGCTCAACAAAGTCACGGTTCCGAATAAGTATTCGATCCCGGTAATTCAGGAGCTCTTGGATGAACTCCACGGCGCCACCTACTTCACGAAGCTGGATCTTCGGGCAGGCTATCATCAAATCCGGGCCCGACCGGTCGACGTGCCAAAGACCGCATTCCGGACCCATGACGGCCACTTTGAGTTTCTCGTTATGCGGTTCGGCCTTACCAACGCCCCGGCTACTTTTCAAGCAACAATGAACGATATCTTCCGGCCGGTACTACGTAAGCATGTGCTCGTTTTTTTTATGACATCTTGGTGTTTGGTAGATCTTGGCAGGAACACCTACAGCATGTCCGCCGGACCCTTGTGACGCTTCGGAAGCATCATCTCACCGTCAACCGCAAGAAGTGCACCTTTGGCACGACGACAGTGAATTACTTGGGCCATACCATTTCGGCCACCGGCGTTGCTATGGATCAGGACCAGATCCAGGAGGTTCTCCACTGGCCGACACCCACGTCCCTTCGGGAGGTGCGCGGGTTCCTCGGCCTCACCGGGTACTATCGACGGTTCATCAAGGATTACGGCGGGTTGGCCGCCCCCTCACCCAGTTATTGAAGTTGTCGGAGGACGACCCATTTTCGTGGCCGCCCGCCGCCATGGCCGCATTCGTCGCGCTCCAGGAAGCCCTTGTTCAAGGGCTGGTGTTGGCCATGCCGGACTTTCCGCAACCCTTCCTCGTGGAATGTGACCCTTCCGGTACGGGCATCGGCGCCGTTTTGATGCAGTCTGGATGGCCTATTGCTTACTACAGACGCGCCTTCTCGTCAGCCATCCGGAGCCGTTCGCCTTACGAGAATGAACTCATGGCCCTCGTTCTCGCGGTCCAACATTGGCGCCCCTATCTCTTGGGCTGCCCCTTCGTGGTCCGCACCGACCATCACAGTCTTCGTTACCTACTTCAACAGAAGATCGCAACTCCGGCACAACAACTTTGGGTGGCAAAGTTGTTGGGATATGACTTCACCATTGAATTCCGCCCCGGTCGGGCGAACCGGGCGGCGGACGCCCTATCTCGGCAGCCACAAGCGGCGGAGCTCGCCACAATTTCTCGGCCGGTCTGGGACGATGCACCCTCCATTCAGTGGGACGTCGAACGGGATCCCCACCTAGCGGTCATCCGGGCGGCCCACTTGGCGAATCCGGACGCTCACCCGCCTTACGCGCTCATCGGCGGCCGCCTGTTCCATCGAGGCCGCCTCGTACTATCGGCCGCCTCGGCCAGTATACCGCGTCTACTAGACGAGTTCCACTCCACTCCATCCGGCGGTCATGCGGGTGCTTTCCGCACTTATCGGCGATTGACAACATCTCTTTATTGGCCACATATGCTCCGTCCGGTTAAGGCCTATGTGGTAGCTTGTCTTCCTTTTCAGAAGGCAAAGTACGAGACCATGTTCCCCAGCGGACTACTTTAGCCCCTTCCGATTTCGGAGCGCATATGGGAGGATATCGTCATGGATTTTATCACCCGGCTTCCCCGTTCGAGTGGGTTCGATTGTATATTGGTGGTCGTGGACGCCTCTCGAAGTACGCGCACTTCATTCCTCTCCGCCACCCATACACGACCGCTACCGTGGCTGACAGCTTCATCGCCGAGATCGTACGCCTACATGGATTCCCCCGTTCTATCGTGAGCGACCGCGATCCGCTATTCCTCAGCAGTTTTTGGACCTCCCTTTTTCGACTACAGGGCACGCGGCTACGAATGAGTACAGCCTATCACCCGCAGTCAGACAGGCAATCCGAAGTGCTCAACCAATGTTTAGAGACGTATCTTCGTTGCTTCATCGGCGAGCGGCCCGAAAATTGGGTCAAATGGTTGTGTTGGGCATAGTACTCTTATAACACAACCTATCACCATGCGACAAATACCTCACCCTTCGAGACAGTTTATGGCCGCCCGCCACCATCGGTGGTCCGCCACCTCCCGGGAGAGTGCCCAGTGGCCATCCTGGCCGAACATTTCCAGGATCGTGACATCATCCTCGATAGTTTGAAGCACCACCTTCGACGGGTCCAGGCAAAGATGGTATCATTAGCCAACCAGAAGCGCCGAGATCTCTCATTTCAAGTAGAGGAGAAGGTTTTTCTCAAGCTCCACCCATACCGCCAGCTCAACGTCGCGCGGCGGCCGTGCCCGAAGTTGGCACCACGTTTCTACGGGCCTTTTGAAGTCATAAGCCGCATCGGGGCCGTGGCATACCGGCTTCATTTGCCCAGCAGCAGCCGCATCCACCCTGTTTTTCACGTTTCACAGCTCCGACGGGTGGTAGGTGACCACCCCGTTGTAGACCATATCCCGTCCGACCTCGACCATTCCGGTTCCGAACCATTGTACCCCGAGGCAATCCTCGGTCGTCGACATCACTTACCTGGGGATGCCCACCCGGAGGAGATCCACGTCGCATGGTGCCACTGTCCGGCCAACGATGCGACATGACTACTTCTGGATGATTTTCGCCGACAGTTCCCAGATTGCTGCCTTGAGGACAAGGCCAATTTTTCAGATGGTGGTATTGTTACCGATCTGCAGGCGGACGAACCGCCGTGGCAAGTTTACACGCGAAGGCCGCGGGAGCCGAAGGTAACTCATGGCGCGGGCGAACCGGGCGGTTCGGCGGAAGTAATTTCTATTTCGGTTTATTTTAATTAAGTTGATTGTTGTATTGTCCCCTCACTATAAGAGGGTAAACCTTGGTTTGGTTTATCTTTGGATCAATTAAGTGAAAGGGTTTTGTCTGCTCCCTCTTATCTCCTTCTCAATTTTAACTCTCTCTCTCTCTCTCTCTCTCTCTCTCTCTCTCTCTCTGTGCCCCCTCCCCTCGCCGGCAAACCCGATACCGAGTAGGTATCACCTACTCTATGTCCAAGTTAGTCATTCAACCAAGATTTGCATGTAAGTATCTTTAAAGGGGTAGTTTGGTTCGGTGTTATTAGATACCAACATTATTGCATTTAAAGATATGGGTGTTATCCGAATATAATTGTAGTTGAGAAATCGCTACATACAAACTAGGTCAACTGTTATGTAGCTGGGGGTTCCAAGATAGAGAAGGGGGAAAAGGAGAGAAGAGGACAAGGAAAAGGGGAGAGCAGGAGAAGTGAAAAATCCCTATGGTTCCATTTTCATCATCATTCCAAGATAGCTCAAATGAAAGATACATATAGGAATATATAGTGCCTCATTTCAAAGTACGCATGAGCAAATGGTAAACAACCCACGACCCGAAATACACGTGCGATAATAAAAGACAAGGATGGAGGTTGCGCTACACCTGTGCGCCCTACTAGCAAACGTTCGTCGTCGAGTTGGGATATGTGTCCACGCCGACTTGTCCCTGAAGTCGACTTATGCGCAGTGTCCTCATTCCTTGCCCTTTCCATCTTCGTAACAATGCCGCCCACTCGAAAATTCGCCATTTCCTCAAGGCAGAAGCAACTATTTGGACGCACTGCATCTGGGATGGTGGAGGTGCGGTCGAGCAAGTCGACTCGACATTGCACCACATGTATGCGGCAGAATCTACCGACGCATGCTGCTGAGGAGGATGGGGTGCCGCCGGAAGATGGAAAAAGGATGCCTCCCCTGCCAAGAGGAAAAAGACTCCCGCTTGAGAAAATCGCATCGCCACGCGGGCCCAGTTGATATGCACATCCCCGAGTGTACAAAGCCACGCGAACACAGAGTATGGCGTCAAGAGCACGAGCTCATAAGAGTAGAAATCTGCCCGGAGAGGGCAGAGCCCCACGGTCATGTGGAGGTCCATACATAGACCCTCAATGGTAGTGCGGCGGCTGTCGCCCAAGCAAAAGGCAAGAGGGGACGGAGATGGGTGAATGTTGAGCTGTATCGTTCGGCGCGAGGAGATGAATTTGTGGTTGATCCCAATATCAATCAGCACCGTCAAGGGAGCGCCAACCAGGGAACCAGTGAGCGTCATAGTGAGGGGGACAGATGTGCCGCCCAATGCAGAGCACAAAAGTTCGAGACGATGCATACGTGCAGGGGGCCCCTGGCAGCAAGTGAGTCATCACCCTCTAGAGCTTCGAAATCCCCAAGGGTGATTTTCGGGTCCTCCTCGCCAATGCTGATGAGGAGCTCTTTAAGAGGAAAGTCATGAGTCAGGGAGTAGGGTTGTTTACAACAAAAACAAAGGCCCCTGGTGCGAAGATTGTGGTACTCGTGGTTGGACATTCGGGGGTCGTTCGGTGGCCGGGGCGGTTGGAGAGGTGGTTTGAGATGGGGGGAGCCGCGGTATGCACCTGGGGTGGTGTCCGGAAGGGTGGGGGAGGGTAGGAAATCGGTGGGGGTGTAGAACTCCCCGGTGGATGGACGGTATCGATGGAGGTGACCTTGAAGTCCGCTTCCACCAAGGGGCTGGGTGCATAACATCACTAATCGTCCTGGGGTGATGGGTATGAAGGTGGGATCGGATGTGGGAGAGAAGCCCCTGCTTAAAAAAGCCCAAGTAGTGATTTGGCGGTAAGCCTGAAACTGCATCGCCAAGGCAATGAACTCATCGATGTAGTCATCAAAGAAGCCCGATTGACGGACACCACACAAATGTTCAACGGTTGTCCCTGAATAGGGAACATCATAACAGATGATGAGGTCCTGTTGAAGTTTTGCCCAGAAGAGCGAAGGGTTGTTTTATCGTAGCCAGCGGACCCAATGGAGGGTTGATCCCGCAATGCCGATGAGAGCCGTAGCAACCTTTTGTGGCTCCGGAGTCAGATGAATGTTGAAAAATTGTTCCGCACGGGCAATCCATCCCATGAGGTCGGTGACGTTGAAAGGGACTTCGAACGAACGGAGTGGAGGGGAGAAGCCCGGCGGCGGCGGGATAGGGTCCCGGGGAGGGTCCGGGTGTGCCCCGAGAAGCGATGGGGACTCCCTGTTAGAGGACGATGAAGCACTCGGTCTGTCGGCCAGAAGGGCATCAAACTTAGCATCCATCCGCAGTATTAGGGCCTGGAGTGAGGCAATGACTGCCTCATGAGCATCAAGGAGGCAGGAGATGGTCGGATCCACAGGAGGCTGAGGCATGGGTGTGTCGTAGTGCACCATAGAGCGGAGTCGTGCGGGCAGGCCCGCGAGGAAGGGCGGTGTGCGGACGGATGAGCAATAGGGCGTTGTCGGGCGTGCAGGATCAGACACAAGCTTCCTGGAAGAAGCGGCGTTGGGAGTGCCCGATCGGTCGCAGAAGACGGTCGCTGGGAGCCGTTGGAACATGCGCGGGAGACGGGCGAACGTTCCAACGAATGTTCGTTGGGAGCCACTGGGAGGGCCCGATCGGTCGCTGGGAGGGACGTTGAACATTCGTTGGAACGTTCGCGGAGGCGGTCGTTGGCTGCAAGGACGGAAGGCATGATGGACCCGAGCGTAGCTGACGCCTGCGGCTGGAACGAGGACTTCGGGCGACGAAAACCACGGCGAAAGCGAGAGAGGTCGGGCCAAATATTATGTAGCCGAGGGTTACAAGATAGAGAAGGGGGAAAAGGAGAGAAGAGGAGAAGGAAAATGGGAGAGGAAAAGAAGAGAAAAATCCATAGGATTCCATTTTCATCATCATTCCAAGATAGCTCAAATGAAAGATACATATAGGCTTATATATAGTGCATCATTCCAAAGTACGCATGGCAAATGGTAAATAACCCACGGCCCGAAATACAAGTGTGATAATAAAAGAAAAGGTTGACGACCGCTACACCTGTGCGCCCTACTAGCGAACGAACGTCGTTGAGTTGGGAACTGTGTCCAAGTCGCCTTGGCCCCGACGTCGACTTATGCGTTGTGACCTCGTCCCTTGCTCTTTTCCATCTTCGTAACACCAACTTTGACGACAAATTAGTTATTTGAGAAAATAATTTGCTACTGACTTATGTGTCCCCAATTTGGTCATAAACCCATCCAAATGTTGCTTTTTTGGTCCATCTTTACTCCTAAAATCCACTAGAGGTGGCTCACACGAGGCATCCGAAGTTGGGATTTTGACAGGAAGGATCAGAATGACCAAAAGATAAGTCACCTTCGGACAAATTAGCTATTATTAACACTGAAAGTGGCTAGGTTTTTATGTGCCGTAAACACACAAATAATTATTAGTTTTGTGTTATTGTTAAAAGTATTGAAACAATACAAAGTGGAAGTCATACCAACATTCACGAACATTTTCTTTCATTTGCACGTAAAAGTCTCATAAAGTGAGGTTGTACAAGAATGTTTCCAATAAGTGAGACGACATTCAACAGAGTAGTGGGAAGAAAACAAACCTTCCGATTGTTGGTACTGGCATTCATGAGACCTCTTGATGGGTTTCAAATTGGAATGTCGAAGAAAGTTTGTCCTATCTCCTTTGTTTACACCAGTAGATTGCTTGTACGTTGTATCCTAATTGCAAATGGGATGTTAGATTCATTAGCTTAATATAGTTATTTGATTTGCTTCATGAGGCATCGAGGGAACTTCTCTTTCCAATTTCCAGAAAACAAACAAAATTTTATAGTATTATTGGATACCTTCATCTCATTGTAGTGCTCAATCCATCTAGATTTAGTAAAATTAAGCAAAAGGAGCCTCTTCAAATTCCTGTTTTCTTCAGCATTCATTTGAGAAGAGGAGAGATCAAAAATTCCATTTTGGAGATGTTGCTGGTAATATGACAAGTTCTCTAAGAACTGAGGACTAGAAAACATGCTTCCAAGGCTGCAAATGTTAAAAGGAACTATTAATACTGAAGGATATATATTAATTAACCCAAAAAAGCGAGGAAGACTAACCTCTCTGGAGGGTTAGCAGTATCAATGGAAGGTAGATATTTCAATAGTTGTTGTTGTTCTTCATTTTTCATATGTTTCGTGAAAACCTCAAGATTGATAATGTCCTGTTATGATAGACAAAAAATGCGAGTTATCACAAAGATGACAAACAAGGACACAAGGAGACACATGAACAACCTTGTTCTAAGGGCCATTTTATTCACTGTAACACCTTGATTGAGAGTTAAAGTTTAGATAAAAGAAAGAAATAAAAACAATGTTATTATCTATTTTCTATTAAGAGTTGTCGAGTGAGAAAGAGATATTTTGTCCAAATGAGAAATCCTCTGACATAATAGTTGTACAAACCGTGTGATTAAGATATCAAGGGCTGAATGACTGTGGGAAAGTAATTCGATGATAACTGACTTTCTTAAAACTAATATTTTCGCCATATATTAGTTAGTACCAGTTTTTTTTCCTATATTAGTTAGTACCAGCTTTTTTTTTTTTTTAGTACATATGTTTCAGAAAACTAAAGCCGGCCAAGTGTTTGGAAAAGATGACTGCAATCTGATATGAGCTGGAGACGTACAGAGTAGTAATCATTTTAGAGAGAACAACAACCCGAGTAAAGTGTCAGTTAACTTCAATATGTTGTCCATTTCAGGCATCATGAAATTGTTGGCAATATAGATTGCAGCTCGTTATTGTAACATAGTCATAGGCTGAAAAAACACTTTAAAAGAATTTTTACCCGTTTATTTGTCATAGGAAAAGAAACTATTTATGTGATCAGTGCTTATACGCCACAAGTAGGATTAAGTGAAGCTATTAAAGTGCAATTTGAGGAAAATTTAGATGATTTAGTAAGGAAAATCTCACAAGAGAGAGAAGATTTTCATTGGAGGAGACTTAAATGAGCATACAGGGAAAGAAAATACAGATTATACAGCCATTAATGAAGGATTTGGGTATGGGGAAAGAAATGAAGAAGGAATAATCATTTTAGACTTTGTCATAGCACATGAGCTAATTGTGATAAATACGCTTTTCATGAAGAGGGAGGATCATTTAATTACATTTAAAGGCGGACCAAATAAGTCACAAATTGATTATTTTATGACTCGCAAAATAGATAAAATGATTTGTAAGAATTGCAAAGTCATACCAGGAGAAATTTTAAAAACACAACATAGGTTAGTGTTGTTGGACGTGCAAATTAAATATAATAAATTTAAGACAAGGACAAAAGTGTGGCCAAAAATTCGGTGGTGGAACATGAAGATGGAAAAATAGGTTGCTTTCAAGACAGCAGTTATGGAACAATTAGTTGATGACCCTTATGTTGATCCTAGTGTCTCATGGAAAGTTATGTCTTCACATTAAAGGATAAATGGAAATAACGTACTTGGATAATCAAAAGGTCGTGCACCCCCAAATAAAAAATCTTGGTGGTGGAAAGAGGAAGTGCAATACAAAGTGAGGGCAAAGAGGGTCAGCTATAAAACACTGTACGCTTGTAGGAATGATGAAAACTTGGCATGGTATAAAGTCGCCAAGAAAGAAGCTAAACATGCAGTAAGTAAAGCAAGAAGTCAAACTTATGAAGAATTTTATAAGCGACTAGATACCAAAGATGGAGAGCGTGACATAAATAAAATTGCTCGAGCTAGAGAGAAAGACAAGAGATTTAAGTCAAGTTAAATGCATAAAGGATGAAACAAATACAATTTTGACGGATGATGTGGCTATTAAAAAGCGATGAAAAAGATAATTTTATCAACTCTATAATGAAACAAAAGACAGTGAACCGAACTTGGAAAAATTTAGTAAATCGGAGGAGTATAAGAACATAACGTTTTATCGTAAAATTCAAGTATCGAAGGTAAATGATGCTCTAAAGAAGATGAAAAGTGAAAAGGCGGTTGAGCCAGATGATATACCCCCTCGAAGTATGGAAATGTCTAGGAAAAGAAGGAATTTTGTGGCTTACATGTTTCTTCAATAAGACAATGAAGTCAAAGAAGATGTCGGACCAATTGAGAGAAAGTATCTTGATACCATTGTATAAGAACAAAGGAGATAAACAAAATTGTATTAATTACAGAGAAATTAAATTAATGAGTCATACCATGAAACTATGAGAATAAGTAATAGAAAGAAGAGTAAAACGAGAGACTAGCATCTCGGAAAATCAATTTGGATTCATGCCAGGGCGGTCGACCATGAAAGTTATATATCTCTTGAGGAGACTCAATACCAACTATCGAGAAAGAAAACAAGATTTGCATATGCTGTTTATCGATCTTGAGAAGGTTTATGATAGGGTTACAAGAGATATCTTATGGAGAGTCTTAGAAAAGAAAGGTGTAAATGTATCATACACTGACATAATCAAATATATGCGTAAAAATTCAACGACGAGGGCGAGGACATCTGGAGGATTAACACAGGAATTCTCTATCACTGTTGGTTTACATCAAGGTTCAGCTTTAAGCCATTATCTCTTTACTCTTATCTTAGATAAGTTCACCAGACATATCCAACAAGCAATATCTTGGTGTTTATTGTTTGCAGATGATATTGTTTTGGTCGAAGAAACGCGCGAGGGTGTAAACGCGAAACTTGAATCTTGGCGAGACACTTTAGAAAAGAAGGGTTTTAGGTTGAGCAAGGCAAAGACGGAGTATATGTAGCTTAAATTTAGCAGTGCAAGAAGGACGGATGACTTCGTTATTAAGTTGGGTGATCAAGATATTTCCCGCAGTGAGTGCTTTAAATATCTTGGATCGATAGTTTAAAAAGATGGAGGTGTTGATAAAGATGTGATAAATAGAATCCAAGCAGGTTGGTTGAAGTGGAGATGCATGTCAGGGATCTTATGTGATCATAAAGTACCATTAAAACTTAGTCAAATTTTATCGTACTGCAATTAGATCGGCAATAATAATAAGATTTTTTTTTTCAAATCTAACACAGTTGTTTTTTCTTTTCTCAAAATTGTACAACATCCTGAATAAAGTGCAGTCAACCCCAATATGTTGGTCAAGTCATGGAATATGAGATTACTGGCAATACATGCTGCAACTCGTTTAATTGAGGAGTTTGCATATATAGTTACAACTACGATATGATATGTCAAGTCTAGTGACAGTCAGATATATCAATTTATCGTAAAATTCCATTTGTATATCCACAAGAGTATCACCTGATATGCGAATAAGGATACTAGTTTCTTCAAGGAGAGATTAACAACATATTTTCTTGAGGAAAATCTTATTTGTTGTAGGCAAATTCTACTCCAAAAAAGTATTTAGGTCCCAAATGATAGTACAAAAAAACTTTTATAAATAACTGATTATCTCAAAAAAAAATACTGTTGATAACTTCTATTGAGCAAGATATCATCTACATACATAACTAGCATAAGTGATCCCCATGGTGTATGCCACCAAAAATGGAGTGGTCCAAGGTGCTACTGCAAATGTCTACTACGTGCAAAGCTTGTCAAAGTAACCCAAATTACTTTGTTTTAGACTATAAATAAGTTTACTGTTGTTGAAATTATTAAGGAGAAATAAAAAGTGCAATTTATTCATCTCTCAAAGGGGGTATTTAAAGGACAACAAGGACTTACAAACTTCAAAACAACAATGTGGGACTAAACTCAAACACTCCTAAAGGACTCTAATAATGCGATAACTTTAACACTCCCCCTCAAGCTGGAGGGGAAAAACCTTCAGCTTGGACGTCATATAAAGGTAATGGAGGTAGGCTAAGTGGGACAATATCAGACGGGTCACCGGGGAAAATAAATGTCGGGGATAATCCGCACAAAGGGTGGTCCCGCACGATACGATCCCACACGATATAAACCCACACGACAAAACCCGTTGGAATACAGACAAGTCACCAGGGACATAGACCCACACGACACAACACGTTGAAATCAAGTCAACAGACGGGCCACCGGGGATACTCCCACATGACACAACAACCTGGAATACAGACGAGCCACCGGAGACACAGACCCACACGACACAACCCGCTGGAATCAAGTCAACAAACGGGCCACCGGGGATACTGACATACGACACAACCCACTGGAATACAGGTCAAGAAACAAAGACCATACCACATACCAATCAACAAAGAAAATTGGGGAAACCCAAACAACATAAAACATAAGCCTGGAGGGTCGTGTGGGACTAAGGAGAGAGTCAGAAAATACCATTCGAATCGCCTTCATCCCAAATATTCCCCCTCATGTGGGACACAAGTGCATGCAGCCATGAGGACAAGACACAAAAGACTACCAAATAATCAAGAAACTCCATCATCGATGAGAGATTAACACCCTGAAAGGGGTTGCAAAGGTTGGAATTGAAGAGCAAGAAGGATGGCTGCGACTGGAGTTGAACAGGATCTGAACCTCCAAAAAGCAATTGGCAGTAGAAGTCATCTCCAGTCGGAAGAGATACGACAGTGACAAGATCATCTCCAGTCGAAAGGGAACATCAACTGGAACGTCAATTGGACCGGTAGACAGAAACATTGACTGGAAAGTCAGTGGGAACATTGACAGTAATTTGGAAGGAAGGTCTGAAGTAGTGGAATGAGAGGAACATTCTAACTGGAACGTCGACAAAAACCGCAGACAGGAATGTCGACCGGAAGAAAAATGTTGACAGGAACTGCATATGGGATCGGCAGACGGGATCGGGAGAGTCGCCATCGTCGACGAGCAACGGCAAGATCTGGAAGGAGTGGTCGACGAGAATAGTCGGGACGGAGAGGAGATCTGCGACGGGATCGGCAGAGGGAAACATCAACGGGATCTGGATCTTCGTCGATAAGCAGCGTCAGCGGAAACAGGATCGGCTGAGGAAGTCGTCGATGTCGTGGATCTGTGACAGAAAAAGGGCCTCAGCGACTACGGGAAAAGATCACAGGAGAAGGAGCAGAAGCGGAAGACTTGGCAGTGGCGGGAGCCAGAGCCGAAGCCGAAGCCTTCTTCGTTGCGAAGAGGCTGCAACGCATACTGTTGGAAATATGTGTATATTCCATATATATTTTTCATTGTTGCCTTAATTACTGTTGTAACCCCGGTCTTACCCTCTTATATATGTTGGAGTGGGTATATTGAATAATATATGATTTTATTTTCGCCAACATGGTATCAGAGGGAGGTTAGGGCGTTCATGCGTTCGGCTCGCTCTGCTCGGCCCGCTCTCGCCGTCGCTCCTGCACGCTCGGCCCGCTCTCACCGTCGCTCCTCCACGCTCGCCTTCCAAGCGTTTACTTCCTCAGTTTGCTCTTCCGCTCTCACATCCTCCGCCAACTAGCGTAATAGGGCATCCCGAGCCTTTCCAGATAGCGCATTCAGAGCCTCTCGCGTCCTCCGCCATCTAGCGCTAGGCTTCCATCTTCTTCCCAGCAGAGGCGTCAAGCGTCCTCCCTCCAGCAAGCAGAGATGCCTCTCCTTCCTCAACAGGAGTCTTCCTCCTTCCGTCTCAGGGGAGGTTTCTCTCCGGTTTTGTGGCCGATTCTCTCTTGGCACCGGATATGCTGATCTAGGTTGAAGGCATTTCCGGTGTCGGTTCCTTGTGGGTGCTCCTTCATGGACTTGGTTCACCTCTTTCTACGAGGGAATTCCTTTGATTTGTCTTCCGGTGCCATCGATTTCTATTTGTGGCCTTCGATGTCTGAGATCAACTCTCCGAATATTTCATCTGGTGGAGGAGCCCCTCCTACCCCTCCTATCCCACCAATCTCTGGTGGATCTGGTCGTGTCAATCCTGATCACGGTACCCCTCAGATTGCTACCATGAAATTAGACGGCTCTAACTATCTTCCGTGGGATATTCCTTCGGCATCAAGGAGATCGTCCTCCTTCTGCCTACTATTGGGAGTTCACCCAACTCTATCAGGAATATGATCACTTTAATTCTCTGACCCTGGTTTCCCGTGAAGATGAGTGTTGGTGTGAGCGAGAGAAGAACACAACCGCATCTTTTAATTCATACATGGGTTGCATCGTGACTTTGATCCGATCAGTATTCAGATTCTTGGACACTCTTCTCTTCCTTCCTTATCAGAGGTTTACAGTCTGGTGCAGTAGGAATTTAATCGTCGACAGACTTTGCTCCCTGACTCTACCACAGAGGGTTCTGCCCTTGCTTCCCAGTTTCACCCTGGGGCTCGCTCTGCTCGTGACAGTCGTCCCAGGCCTACGAAGAAAGATCATCTCATTTGTGATTATTGCGGGAAGTCTCGCCACACTAGGGACACGTGCTTCAAACTCCATGGCTTCCCTCCTCCCAGAGGAGGACCGTCTCCTCGTGAGGGGCGCGGATCTGGACGTTCCCAGAGTCGACCTTCATTCTCCAGGTCTGCACATATTTCTGATGTCGTCGAGGACCTCTCGGCCCACCTCCCTCCGGACTCCACTTGTGCTCCTCCTGCTCTATCTACCGAAGAAATTCGGGCATTTCGCAGATTAATGCAAGGTTCTCCTGCCAATCATCTCTGTTCGTCGTCCTCCTCTTATGCACACCAGGGACCGCCAGATGCTCATTCTGCTTCCACCCACCTTTCCTCTCAGTGGATCATCGACTCGGGTGCCACCGATCACATGACAGGGTCTGCTTCAGGTTTCGTATCCTACACTCCCTTGTCTGGTCGGGACAAAGTGAGCATCGTTGATGGGTCGCTCTCTCCTATTGCGGGGAAAGGATCCATTCCATGCTCTTCCCTTACTATCTCTTCTGTCCTCCACGTTCCTACTTTCACCCAAAACCTTCTTTCTATTAGTCATTTGACTAACTCTATGAATTGTTCAGTAACTTTCTTTCCCACCTCTTGTATTTTTCAAGACCTGAAGACGGGGACGGTGATTGGCTCTGGTAGACTGTGCAATGGGCTATATGTGCTCGACCCTTCCAGCTCCACATCCTCCAGTTCCACTTCGTCTCTGCATGCTCTCCATGCAAATTCGCCCTCCGATCTGGATTCCTGGCACTGTCGCCTTGGACAGCCCCTATCTCTACTATGAAACTTTTGTTTCCTACTATTTCTAGTACTTTGTTTAATGACTTTAATTGTGATGTATGTGAACTTAGTAAACATCACCGTACTTCTCTTCCTTTAATGTCTCCTCGAAACTCTATTTTGTTTGCTCTTATTCATACTGATGTTTGGAGCCCTTGTCCTACTGCCTCTATATCTAGTTATGTGTGATTTGTTTCCTTTATTGACTGTTATTCTCACTGTACTTGGGTGTATTTGATGAAGAGTAAAAACGAAGTGTTTCCTCTCTTTCAGCGTTTCCATAACATGATTGCTACCTAATTTAGTGCTACAATTAAAATTTTGCGCAGTGACAATGACCGGGAGTATATTGACTCCCGCTTTGAGAGGTACTAGAGTGACCTTGGTATTATCCATCAAACCTCCTGTGTCTACACCCCCACCCCCACCCCCCCACCCCCCCCCCCCCCCCCCCGCTCAGAATGGAGTTGTCGAGCGCAAGAATCGCCATCTCCTTGAAGTGACTCGGTGCATTCTTTTTCGCATGAACCTACCTAAATATTATTGGGGTAATGCAGTTTTGACTGCTGCATACCTCATCAATCGCCTCCCTACCCGGGTTCTTGGTTATTAGACCCCTCTGTCCACTCTAAGTGTCCGTCCCACTCACCTCTTGCCTCGTATCTTTGGGCATGTGTGTTTTGTCCATATACACCCTAAATCCAAACTTGAACCCCAAGCTCTGCAATGTGTATTCATCGGTTATTCTCCAACTCAAAAAGGCTACAAGTGTTTCCATCTGTTACTAAACAGACATTCGTTACTACGGATGTCACCTTCCGGAAATCTGAAGCTTACTATGGGGCCTCACTTCAGGGGGAGTCGATTACTAGTGAAGTGAGTCGTCATTCTCTCCCTTTGCCTATTGTTCCTTCTTTTCCTTCTTCCACTCCGTTGCATTGTGATCCGATGGTGTCTTCTATCCCTGGAGATCCAGTTGTACCACCACGTCCTCCATTGCAGATTTACACTCGGAGGAGGGGTACGAATACACAGGCCTTGCCCACACTACCTGGGTCAACACCTGATCCGTCTTCCGATACTCACAGAGGTAATGTTTTTTCCACCCAGCATCCTCTTCTGATACTAACAATGGTGTCATACTGACCTATGACTCTTTGTCTCCTGCACATAGAGCATTTGCCACATCCTTGTCTTCCATTTCTATTCCTCGCTCTTGGCAGGAAGCTCTTGAGTACAATGAGTGAAAGGATGCCATGCTGGAGGAAATGACGGCCCTTGATAAAAATCATACGTGGGATCTTGTGCACCTGCCTCAAGGGAAAACCGTTGTGGGATGTAAGTGGGTCTTCTCTGTGAAGCAAAACCCTCAAGGTCTCGTTGAACGGTGCAAGGCTCGATTGGTTGTTATAGGCTATACTCAGACCGCTGGTATTGACTATCAAGAGACTTTTGCTCTTGTTGCAAAAATGAACTCAATCAGGATATTGCTCTCATGTGTGGTATGTAAAGGGTGGTATCTCAGTTAGTTGGACGTGAAGAATGTCTTTCTTCATGGGGACTTAGAGGAGGAAGTCTACATTTCACTGCCACCTGGTTTTCTTCCCAGAGTCCGCAAGAAAGGTTTACAGGTTGAAGAAAGTTGTGTACGGGCTAAAACATTCTTTGCGTGCCTGGTTTGGAAGGTTTCACTGGGCAATGATGACCTTTGGATACAAACAGAGTAATGCTGACCATACCCTATTTGTAAAGCATCGACAAGGCAAGTTGACAGGCCTTATCGTCTACGTGGATGATATAATTATAACTAGTGATGACACAGAGAAGATTAACCATCTGAAATCCCGATTGGCAAGGAAGTTTGAAGTGAAGGACCTTGGATCCCTCAAGTACTTTCTTGGCATTGAAGTGGTCAGATCTCGGCATGACATCTTTATATCTTAACGGAGGTATATCCTAGACTTATTAGAAACATCTGTGATGATTGGGTGTAGAACTACTGACACCCCTATTGAGGTCAATCATAAGCTTGGGAGAGATAGTGGAGCGGTGGTTGATGACATATCTGGTTTCCAACGTCTGGTGGGGAAGCTTATCTATCTATCTCATACACGTTCGGATATCTCATACGTTGTGGGGGTTCTCAGTCAATACATGCACTCACCGAGATCACATCATCTTGATGTTGCCCACAGGGTCTTGCGATACCTAAAATCCTCTCCTGGCAAGGGTGTTCTATTCTCTCCCAACAAAGCATTAACCATAGAAATCTACACGGATGCGGACTGGGTTGGTTCTATTGATGACCGGAGATCTACATCAGGATATTGTTCCCTAGTTGGGGGCAATCTGGTGATCTGGAGGAGTAAGAAGCAACATGTCGTGGTCAGATCCAGTGCAGAAGTTGAGTTCAGAGCAATGACACATGAGATATGTGAAGGATTATGGATCCAGGCGATTATGCGGGATCTTGGTATTGTGTGCAGGGGACCAATCAGGATTTATTGTGATAACAAAGTTGTTATCAGCATTGCCCACAACCCGGTCCAACATGATCGTACAAAGCATGTAGAAGTGGACAGACACTTTATCAAGGAAAACATAGTAAGGGGATTGTGAGTACTCCTTTCGTCCCTTCCAACCAGCAGCTGGCAGACGTTCTCACAAAGGGATTAAGTCAATGTTCCTTTGACAAAATGATGCGGAGCAGTGGAGGATGAGTTTTGGCCCTCCAGCAGCCCTCCTTCAGCCCCCAGCCATCCCGCCTCCTCTACAGCCCAGCCCCGCCCAGATCTGCCTTCCCTGCCGCCCTCAATCACCAGCCACCCTCCCCACGTGGATCCACCCTCCTACAACCACAACCTTCTCAGATCTGCCCAGATCTGGACGGGACAGTCCAGATCCAGCCCCACACCACCCGTTCAGACCCCTCCTAACCTTCCATACTCGCAGTCAACACCCCTCTCCCGTGGAGTCACCTTCCCTTATCCGATCTAGTCTTCCACCACCCGGAAAACCCTAGGTCGTCGCCAAAGTTCAGATTCGTTTTGAAATTACCGCAGCCCTAAATTACTTTCAGATTTGTGTTGTGTTTTGTATTGGTTGAAGGTGTTAAAACATTGTTGCATTGTGGTAATCTTATGCTTGTTTGGATGTTCATTTTATTCTAGTTACTTGTGTCTGGATAATTCTCTAACTGCAGGAAGAAATTATTCGCCACGCGCTCTTGCTTTGACCCTCCTCGCGGAGGGAAGCCTAAGCTTGTTTCGCCTTAATAAAATATTTTGCCTTGCCGTGAATTAGTTACGCGTGGGATGCTTAAATTTATTATCTAATTGTGGTTTAACCGTCGGACTTGCATAGCATGTAGGGTTAGGTCACGGATTTTCCGCCGCCTATAGAATCGTCCTACGTCACAAAATATTGGGCAAGTTAGGCATGACGGATATTACATGCCCAACTTGAGGGAGAGTGTTGGAAATATGCGTATATTCCATATATATTTTTCATTGTTGTCTTAATTACTGTTGTAACCCCGGTCTTACCCTCCTATATATGTTGGAGTGGGTTTATTGAATAATATATGATTTTACTTTCGCCAAAACATACGTTATCGAGAGAAATTTAGGGAGGAAAATAACCTCCCTCTGATACCATGTTGAAATTATTAAGGAGTAATAGAAAGTGCAATGTATTCATCCCTCAAAAGGGGGTATTTAAAGGGCAACAAGGACTTAGAAACTTCAAAACAACAATGTGAGAATAAACTCAAACACTCCTAAAGGACTCTAATAATGCGATAATTTTAACAACGGTGAAGACATACGTTTCCACTAAGAACACATCCAGGTGGTTTCTCAATGTAAAGTGTTCATCAAGATAATCATAGAGAAGCCCTTTATATATAAAGGATATACAATCCATTGACTCAAAAATTATAGACTCAGATGATAATCCACGGAAAAATAATCCAACGGTAATACAAGACATTCATAAATGTAAAAAAGGTAGGAATGAGGTATATTGTCGTGGAGGTAGACGGGACGAGCCTCAAAGGAGCAGACATGACGTAGCGGGTTTACTCTCGGAGGAAACCAACCGGATCATGAGACTATAGGATGGTGCAATCGTTTCACTTGGAGTTGCTATGTTATCATATTTACTTATTTACCATTGTGTGGGGTTATATGTACCACTTTATCTTGTATTAATCTTAATCTTTGAACTTGGAACTTGAATGAGAAGGGGCCTAGGGCTGGCTAAGAGGTGTCTCTCTTACAAGTATTTTCCTATATTTATCTCCCGCCTTCATCGATAACCCTACGGGTATCATTGGTCCGACCTGCCGCTCCCGCCCGCACCTCAGCCGTCGTGTCTTCTACAGCGCTGCTACTGTCCTCCGATGAGCCTTCAGATCGCTGCTTCCACAACCGCACGCTACTTCGACATCGCCCAATCACCACGTTGTACGGCATCCACTCCCGATTTCACGCGACTTCTGATCCCGACATCGACGTCCTGATCGGCCAGCGTCCGCGACATCCGCCTCCTGCTCGGCCCGCGTCCGTGACAGCGTCGCCTAGTCGCTACTGCCGGTCCCGCACCTGTTGCTTTCCTCCGCTACTTTTGCTTGCCGTCGTTTTCTTCCGATCGCTGCTACTTCGACTTGTTGCATCCACCTCGCCAACTGCCGCTTGCGGTCAGCTGTCTCGCCGCTCCACTGCCGCTTGCGGTCAGCTGTCTCGCTGCTCCTTTCACTTGTCGTTGGCTCCTCCATCCCGCTGCCCAGACACACGCGTTATGACGGATCAGCATTTGGACACCGTCGAACGCCGTCTAGACGAGCAGGCCTCCACCCTGGCATCTATGCAGACAACCATGACTGTTATTCTTCAGAAGTTGAAATCCCGCGATGACCGTGCGTCCAGCCAAGCCCCGTCGCTCTCACCCTCGGAAAACCCCTCTTCCTTCGTGGGCCGTCCGGCGACGTCGCCGCCCATTCCGACATTGGCCATCTTGCCACATTCCACTCACCTCGCACCCTTGCCACGTCCAATGCAATTCTTCGATATCCAGGATACACCCGATCACCAGAAGTTCTCCTTGATGCTCCTCACCATGGAGAGTTCCGCGTTACATTGGGTTCGGTGGCTCCGCAACACCTCCCCGCTTCTATCTTAGACCAATCTCAAGCTCGTGTTAGTCAAACGCTACGACCACCGCTACTCCGGCAATGCGGTTGAGAACTTGTGCGGCCTCCGTCACACATCTTCGATGGATCAGTTCATCGACGACTTCACGAGTTGGCCAATCATGTTCCCGGTCTGCCCCCCCGATCACTACATGGGCTTCTTCTTGCAAGGCCTCCAGCCCCACATTCAGTCTCTACTCCGTACTCATCACCCGCAGGACATCTCCGACACTATGGAGGTCACCCGATTGGTCGAGGCTGATTTCACTGTTCGGCCCGTCAACCGGTCTCGTACGACTCTGGCGGCTACCGCCTCCTCTTCCCGCATCTCCTTCCTTCCTCTAGCAACCCAGCGGATTCCTACGGGCGAACCGGCTCCTCCTGCCCACCACCCTCCTAAACCACCTTTTCCCCACCGCCCGCCTCGGCCACCAGCGCAGAACCGCCTCTCCTATCAGGAATACAATGATCTGCGCAACAAGGGGTTGTGTTTTCGCTGCAAACAACTCTATGCCCCGGGCCACGATTGCCCGCTCAAGGAGCTGCGAGTGCTCACGTGTGAAGACGAGGACAAGATCACGGTTGCGGATTTCGATGCATTAGTCCTGGAGGACCACAACCCGCCAACCATCGAACCCAACGACCGCGTGTGGTTGGATCTCTCGCACCTCTCTCTTGGGGGCATCTCCGGACTGCAGACCATGAAACTTCAAGGGACTCTGGCGGTGCTTATGATCGACAGCTTTGTCTTTGTGAACCTCGTGACACGTTTGCAGTTGGGTGCCGACCAGACTGCGTCCTTTCTCGTTTACCTCGGGGACGGCCGATAGTCCCGAACAGGCGGTCTTTGTCACGATCTCCCGCTACAGGTGGGGGAGTATAGCCCCTCCACGGACTTCTACGCTTTTCCCTTGGGTGGGGTGGACGCCATTCTCGACATGGACTGGTTACAAACCTTGGGTGACATTCAACACAATTGGGCTTCCATGCATGTCTTTTCAGTGGGCCCACCGCACTTGCACACTCATGGGGGAGGCAGCCCTCCAGCGTGTCGCCGTCTCGTCCCGCGCGACGCAGCGCACCCACTTGGTAGACCTTCAGGCCTTCTAATAACATATTGCTCCGACGGCGGACGACGGCGCCATGCCAGTCCAGACTCCCCCGCCACCCGAGCTATCTCACATCTTGGAGCAGTTTGCCTCGGTGTTTGCTCCGATCCTGAGCCTCCCACCATCACGCCCTACCGACCACCGGATTCCACTTCAGGAGGGTACCCGGGCAATTTTTGTACGCCCGTACCATTACGGTCATGTCCAAAAGGATGAGATTGAGCGACTCGTGTCTGACATGTTGGCTGTCGGTCTCATTCGCCCTAGTGACAGCCCCTTTTCGATCCTGGTACTCCATGTACGGAAGAAGGATGACAGCTGGCATTTTTGTGTTGATTATCGAGCCCTCAATCGAGCCATCATAAAGAACAAGTACCCCATTTCAGTCATCCAGGAGCTCCTGGACGAGTTGGGTGGCACCACTTACTTCTCCAAGATCGATCTCCGATCTGGATATCACCAGATCCGGGTGTGCGCACCGGACATTCATAAGACCGCCTTCCGTACCCATGACAGACATTAAGTGTTCTTGGTCATGCCCTTCGGTCTGACCAATGGGCCCGCTACCTTCCAGGCAACTATGAACGACATATTCCGGTCGGTCCTCTGTAAGTATGTACTTGTGTTTTTTAAAGACGTACTTGGGTATAGTCTGACATGGCAGGACCACATGCGCCACTTGGAGCTTACCTTGGCGACACTTCGCCGTCATTAATTAGTAGACAATATGAAGAAGTGCGCTTTCGGCCAACGGACGATATCCTACCTGGGCCATACGATTTCGCCTTCGGGAGTGGCGATGGACTCCGACAAGGTCACGACAGCCCTCCAGTGGCCACTGCCACGGGTAGTACGAGATGTCAAGGGCTTCCTCGGATTGACTGTCTACTACCATCGCTTCATTCGGGATTATGGCAACCCGGCCCTTCCTCTCACACGACTGCTTCGCAAGACGGCCGACCCCACCTTCCACTGGTCCACGGAGGCAGATGCTGCTTTTGCGGCCTTACAGCAGGCCCTGGTGACAGCCTCAGTCTTGGCCATGCCAGATTCTTCTCAACCCTTCACGGTGGAGTGCGATGCATCGGGCACCGTTGTCGGCGCAGTACTCATGCAGGCCGGTCGGCCCATAGCCTATTGCAGCAGATCCTTCTTTGTGACTGTCCGTTCCCGCTCATCCTATGACAACGAGTTGATCGCACTCGTACTGGTTGTTCAACACTGGCGACCTTACCTATTGGGGCAGCCCTTCGTTGTAAGGACAGACCACCATAGTCTGCAGTATCTCCTCAGTCAGAAGATGACCACCCCCTCGCAGCAAATTTGGATGGCAAAACTTTTGGGGTATGATTTTACGGTCGAGTTCCGTTCGGGCAAGACGAAATTGGCGGCGGACGCACTATCACGCCAACCAGGTGTTGCGGAATTGACATCCATTTCCTGCCCAGTCTGGTAAGAGGCGGACATCTTGAAGAAGGAAGTCGAGGCCGACCCGACACTACGGGTCCTCAATCCTCATTGACTGTCTACGTGTGGATAGTTCTTCGTGCCCTCCATACACTCTCGTCGGGGGTCGGCTACTCTACACGGGTCGCATGGTCCTCTCGGCCTCCTTCGCCAGCATTCTGAGACTCCTCGCCAAATATCACGCTACACCCGCCGTCGGACACACAGGACCATTTCGCACATACCGTTGCATCGCGGCCGCTCTTTTTTGGAAGGGTATAATACGCCAGGTGGAAGATTATGTTGCGGCCTGTTTGATTTGCCACAAGCGACATTTCCGGGGGGACTCTTGCAGCCCTTACCCATTCCCGAGCTCATTTGAGAGGACTTGGCCATGGATTTCATCACGCGCCTTCCACGCTCTTCCGGGTTCGGCTGCATCTTTGTCGTCGTGGACCGCCTCTCAAATTACGGCCACTTTCTCCCCTTGCGACACCCATTCACGGCACCAGTGGCTGCCGAAGCCTTCCTCGTCGGGGTGGTGCGCCTCCATTGTTTTCCTCGCTCGATTGTTAGTGATTGCGACCCGATCTTCATGAGCGCTTTTGGCAAGAGTTGTTCAAACTGCAGGGGACACAGCTTCGGATGAGCTCGGCATACCATCCACAAACGGACAAACAATCAGAGGTTCTGAACCGTTGCCTGGAGACCAATTTGTGTTGCTTTACGTCCGATCGGCCAAGGGATTGGAGCAAGTGGTTGGGCTGGGCGGATACCTCTTTCCACCAATCCGCCGGCATAACTCCTTTTCAGGCCGTCTATGGCCGACCGTCGTTATTCAGCACCTTCCCGGCGAGTGACGCGTGGAGACCGTTCTCCATCACCTTATCCAGCACCCTCCGAATTCTGAAGACACGCCTCCACGCCGCTCAACAGAAGATGCTCTATCAAGCCAACAAACGACGTCGCTACGTCCAATTTCAAGTGGGCGACTCGATTTTTGTCAAGCTACGGTCGTATCGTCAGTCCTCCATGGCACACCGCATCCATCCCAAATTGTCGGCACATTTCTATAGCCCCATTGAGGTGATTGCTTGCATTGGTGAGGTGACCTAATGCCTCCGTCTTCCGACCCACAGTCGAGTACACCCGATCTTCTATGTCTCTCAGCTCAAACAGGTGGTAGGCGACAACGCAGTCGTGGAGACCTTGCCCCCAAATCTCGGCTCAGATGGCTCCATTCTCTACCTACCCGAAGCCATCCTGGACCACAAGCTGGATGCGGAAACCGACCGTGAGCAGGTGTTGGTTGCATGGCAACGACGACCTTGCTCTGACGCGACTTGGTGGGACCGCGACGACTTCCGCCGGCAATTTCCGAAGTTTTTCCTCGAGGACAAGACAAATTTTCCAGACGGGGATATTGTTACGGAGGTAGACGGGACGAGCCTTGAAGGAGCGGACATGACGTGGCGGGTTTACTCTTGGAGGAAACCAACTGAATCATGAGACTATAGGATGGTGCAGCCGTTTCACTTGGAGTTGCTATGTTATCATATTTACTTATTTGCCATTGTGTGGGGTTATATATACCCCTTTATCTTGTACTAATCTTGATCTTTAAACTTGGAACTTGAATGAGAAGGAGCCTAGGGCTGGCTAAGAGGTGTCCCTTTTAGAAGTATTTTCCAATATTTATCTTCTGCCTCCATCGATAATGTTGGTGTGTGTTTAGTGTTGAGTGGTGTGCAGTTAGAGTCTTCCCTCCTTTTGTAATTAGTCTCACATCTCCAATCAGAAATTAGATTCTCCCTTGTGTGTGTATAAATAGGGGATCATTGTAAGAGAAATTTTTTTAACTTTTAGAGTGAATAAAACGAACATTTACTCCATTTTCTACATGGTATCAGAGGAAGGTTCGGATCCGGTGCCAGAGTATGCAGTGGTACGAACTCCGGAGGTGATCTCTCTGGCGGATTTGCTGCGGCACTAGGGCTGCGGCACCTGTGAGAAAGGGGACCTCACGGTGCAGCAAGAAGACTGCGCAAGAGGCGGCACCTGTGCGCGGCATCTGCGCAGAAGTGTTTGCGCGGCGCCTGCGCGCGGCACCTGCGCAGAGGAGGGGTGTGCGGCACCTGCGCAGAGGAGGGATGCGCGGCACCTGGGTGCGCGACACCTGCGCGCGGTTGCGCGACACCTGCGCAGAGGGGTGCGTGGCAGCAGGGAGCATCACTGGGAGCACGTGCGACACTTGCGCTCGACTGGTATCGCTCGACTGGGAGCACTCTCGGGAGGAGCGCAGCAATTGCAAGGAGGCGCTCCACTCGACGCTTCCACGGCAGCGACAAACCCAAGGAGGCGCGGAAGCAGGGAGCTTCTTCACGGTCTCTCTCGACAGCGCCGCAAGGGGGTGAGACGATAGCAAGAAGCGGCGAGTTCCACTCCCGTCCATCTCGACAGCGCCGTAGGGGGTGAAACGCGTGGTTCCCGCAGCAACCGTACAACTCGCGCAAGAGTAGGTGTGCATAGGCGCAGGAGGAATTTGCACTTGCTCGCAGTGCGGAGTTTGCACTTGCGCAAGCACAGGAGGAGTTTGCATAGGGAGCACTCGGAACCTCTCGCAGTTTTAACCTTTGTAGCTCGCTCACCGTTTCAACTTTTGAAACGTAAGGGGGTAGCTCGGAGGCGGCCAAAGAGAAGGATATTCTTCATCACGTGGAGGTATTCAGAAGAATTAGGGGCGGCTCGGAGGCTCGCACAGTGCGTACTTGTCAAAATAAATAGTCTCTCCAAAAGCGGTACGCGCCTATGGAGAAATTGGTTGCAAAAATGGAGGAGACGGATCTAAAGGTGTTTTTCGAGTTCTTGCGGATGTCCAAAGGCGAGGGGGTTGCTCAGTCGTCGCCGCCTCTAGTGAAGCAGGATCTTCCCCCTATAGAGCTAAAGCTCGATGGACCAGCTACATACTTGAGTTGGTCACGTTGGGTGAAGAGGGCACTCTCCGGAAGGAACCTGGAGGGCTATCTGACTGGCGAGAAGGAGGAGCCAGAAAAGGACTCGGATGGGTACAATGAGTGGAAGACTACACATAGTTTATTGCACACTTGGCTCCTAAATTCGATGATTGCGTCTATTGCTATCACTGTAGATGGCCTAGAGACTGTAAGCAGAGTTTGGGGGAAGCTACAGAGGATCTATGCAGGAATTGACAACAACATGCGCGTGTTTCAGATCGAGCGGGAGATAGAAACTGTAACTCAAGGAGATCGTTCGATTCAAGATTATGTCGCAGACTTGGAGAGACTGTGGGCAGATTATAATTATTTCTCACCAGTTGCATGCTGCAAAGATCCTGAATGCACAAAAGAGGAGCGAGATGTTTAGCGAAGGATTATGCACTTTATGACGGGATTGAACCCGACTTTTGAGCAAAGAAGCGCAACGTTGCTCGCTCAGCCAAAGATTCCTACCTTGGATGAGACGATCTCAGCTATGATGCAGGAAGAGAGCCGAATTAAGCTTCAGTCTGGTACGATTGCACCCACCGAGGTGAAATTAGCCCTAGTAGTAACAAATTCTGGACACAGGACACAAGGGTGAGACACGACAGTGTTACAATTGTGGAGAGATAGGTCATTTGCGACTGGCTCGCCCCAAGCCACCGAAAGAGCGGGATGCAGGTGGACGGGGAAAAGGAGGCTACCGCGGTCGCGGTTGTGGTGGGCGCAGAGGTGGAAGAGGAGGTTACCATGCGAATCTAATGATAGTCGAAGATGAGGTAGACGGATGTATGGCTGATATAAGAGGAACAGGAGATCGTGAATGCTTACTCTCAGCTGATGCAGAGAAAGCAAAAGGGTGTGATGGATGACGCACTCACTCCAGTTTCATCAAGGGGTAGCATTGCCTCGTTCGCTCATACCACCTCAGGTCCAGATGAAACTCTTGCCCTCGCAGCTATATCCAATACTAGATCACCAGATTGGATAGTCGATTCAGGTGCTTCTCAACATGTCACTGGGGATGTTAGGGAATTCCTTTCATATACTCCCCTAGTAGTCCCAGAGAGCATCCAGACTGCCGATGGCACAGCTCAACCAGTGGTTGGTAAGGGTACCATGCGATGTACCAATACTTTGACTCTGTCCAATGTTTTGCATGCTTCATCCTTTCCTGTGAATCTCCTATCCATTAGTGTCATCATATCTCAACTAAACTGTGTTGTTTTGTTTGATATTCCGAAGGTGATCTTCCAAGAGAATGAGACCGGCAGAAGACTTGGGACTGGCACATGGCATAGTGGATTGTGGTACCTGGATAAGAAAAGTATGGACTCAGCTCTTTCAACACTGGTAGAAGATGTTGCAGGAGTTGGAAGGAGCATAGAAGAATTGCTTCTTCTTTATCATCGGCGTTTGATACATCCCTCTTTTCATGTTTTAAGTCAGTTGTATCCCACTTTATTTGAGAAAGTTGATCGTAATAAACTTGTCTGTGACGCATGCAAGTTTGGGAAACACACTAGAAACTCTTATTCCAGTTCGGATAATAAAAGTGTTGCTCCTTTTGATTTAATACATTCTGATGTTTGGGGACCTTGTCCCACAACTACTGTAAATAGGTTTCGTTATTTTGTGTCTTTCATTGATTGCTTCTCTCGTGTGACCTGGCTTTACTTGATGAAAAATAAAAGTGATGTGTTTGCATGCTTTAAGGATTTCCACAAAGGGGTTCAGACTCAATATGGTGCAGTTGTAAAAGTGTTGAGGTCTGACAATGGGACAGAGTACACCAACAGAGCATTTGGAGAGTACCTGTCCTCACAGGGAATACAACATTAAACGGCTTGTTCGTACACACCATAGCATAACGGTGTAGCGGAACGGAAGAATAGACACCTTTTGGAAGTGACTCGGAGCATGATGATATCGATGAAGGTGCCAAAGTACTTGTGGGGGCAAGCTGTTCTTACAGCAGCATATTTGATCAATCGAATGCCCTCACGAATATTGGAATGGAAGTCCCCAATTGAGATACTACGGGGGAAGAATGGAGATATTCTTCCCCTCAAGACCTTCGGTTACGTGTGCTTCGTACAGGATCAGAGACCAAATGTGGGAAAGTTGGATTCAAAGGCTCTGAAGTGTGTCTTTGTTGGGTATTCGGTTACTCAAAAGGGGTATGTGTGTTGGAGCCCGGTAGAGAGAAAATTACTCATTAGTATGGATGTCATATTTAGGGAGTTTGAGCCATATTACTCCTCTCCGGTTGACTGACCTCTTGAGGACTCGCTTGTTACGGACGATATAAGGTGAGAAGGGGAAGATATCAGTAGTAGTGAGAGGTGGGTAGTAAGTATCCCTTGCCCTCCTATACAGAAGGGTGCAGAATTGGCTGTTGCGCCAGTACATGAGGAGAATAAATCTGCCACTGATAAACATCAGGTTCAGGAGGAGCTGAGAGTGTATACACAAAGAGTCCAGCAGAATGAAGCTACAATGCCTACAATTCCACTTGTGTCGAGTCTCGTGTCTTCTGCTACTCTGACTCCTGAGACACCTACTCTATCCACTTCAGCTTCCGAATCCACAGTGTTATAATTCCTCCCCCTTCCTACCTTCTCTCCCATACCGGTAAGGTGGAGTTTTCCCGCAGGAATGCAGGAGTCTCACCTGATCGATATGGCTTTCCCTATGATATTGCTCAATGTCTTTTACTCTAAAATATCACTTATGCATGGAGCATTCATTGCATCTTTGGACAATGTCTCTATTCCTAATTGTTGGCAGGTTGCTAAGGAAGATCCACAATGGAAAGTTGCAATGCTAGAAGAACTCGGGGCATTGGAAAAGAATAACACCTGGAATCTTGTATCTCTACCACCTGGAAAAAAGGCGGTTGGGTGCAAATGGGTTTTTACGGCGAAACAGAACCCGGAAGGTCAGTTTGAGCACTACAAAGCTCAATTAGTTGCAAAGGGGTATAGTCAGACTTATGGCATCGACTACGATGACACCTTTGCACCCGTCACAAAGATGAGCACAGTGCGGACACTGATATCTTTGGTGGCAAATGGGGGATGGAAACTACACCAGCTGGACGTGAATAATGCCTTTTTTCACGGGGACTTGTTGGAAGAAGTTTACATGGAGGTACCACCGGGCTTTGGCACAAGGCAAACAGCAGGGAAGGTGTGTAGACTCAAGAAGTCACTTTATGGACTGAAGCAGTCTCCTCGAGCCTGGTTTGACAGGTTCAGGAGGGCCATGGTAGTTATGGGATATCAACAGACCAATGCGGATCATACAGTGTTCTTTCGGCAACGTGGAGCTCACATTACAATACTTGTTGTGTATGTGGACGACATGATCATCACAGGCGATGATGAAGGTGAAATTACTCAGCTGAAGAAGAAATTGGGAAAGGAAGTTGAGGTGAAAGACTTGGGGCAACTAAGGTACTTTCTTGGGATTGAGGTAGCCCGCGGTGCAGAAGGGATTGTTCTATCCCAACGGAAATATGTGTTGGATTTTCTCAAAGAAACGGGTATGTTAGGGTGCAGACCTGCAGTTGCTCCCATTGATCAAAAGTCCAAGGTTGGTGCTGAGGCAGGAGAGCCAACTGATAAAAAAAGGTATCAGAGGTTGGTAGGCCGCCTGATCTATCTGGGTCACACCCGACCCTGCATATCGTTTGTCGTAAGTGTGTTGGCCCACTATATGCATGATCCTAAGGAATGTCACATGGATGTTGTATATCAGATTCTCAGGTACTTAAAAAGTGCACCGGGAAATGGACCGATCTTCAAAAGGAATGGGCATTCAAACATCAAAGGCTATTGCGACTCTGACTGGGCTAGTTGCGTTGATGACAGAAGGTCAACGTCTGGATACTGCATGTTTATAGAAGGCAATCTAGTCTCCTGGAGGAGCAAGAAGCAGACAGTAGTTGCAAGGTCTACAGCCGAAGCAGAGTACAGAGTCATGGTCTTAGGTGTGGGAAAGTTGTTGTGGTTGAAATCCTTGCTAAAGGAACTCAAGATAGACCAAGGAGGGCAGATGACATTATGGTGTGACAGCAAGACAGCCATCAGCATTGTAAATAACCCTGTCAACCATGACCGAACGAAGCATATAGAGATCGACAGGTTCTTTATCAAGGAGAAACTGGATAGTGGGGTGCTCAAATTGGGATATGTTGATACGAAGGAGCAAGTGGTTGATTGTCTAACTAAAGGACTCAGCTCATTTGATTTATCCAGGTTGGGTGACAAGATGGGCTTAGTGGATATCTTTCGCCCACCTTGAGGAGGAGTGTTGGTGTGTGTTTAGCGCTGAGTGGTGTGCAGTTAGCGTCTTCCCTCCTTTTGTAATTAGTCACACATCTCCAATCAGGAATTAGATTCCCCCTTGTGTGTGTATAAATAGGAAATCATTGTAAGAGGAAGTTTTTTAACTTTTAGAGTGTGAATAAAACAAATATTTATTCCATTTTCTACAGATAACCCTAGGGGTATCTATGGGGTATCTATACATACTTTCTTCTCTAAAAAAGTAGTAAAAAAGTGAGAGAATTTTACTTTTACCAATACTTGCTCCACCTTTGTTTTAACAAAATAAAAAATATTCACTCCCGTGTCTATCTTTCTTCCTATGATGATATATGCCAAACTATTGAGATACACATTTACTTTCTTTTCTTCTCACTCTCAATCAAGAATCAAAAGAACACTTTTTTCTCTTTTAACTAATAAAAAACAATCAAAATCCTTTGTTTATTTTCTCTCATCTAACCCTTTTTTTCTTCGATAAACTTCTATTCAAAGTGTAAGGGTATTTTTTCTAAATTATGGAAGTGTTGAAATGATATTTGTTTGCTAGCAGAAACTCGTGTACTCGGTTCCATTCTTTGATCCGTTTAGGGGGAATTTTAAGAAGGCACCCCACTACTATCGATGCCCACCATCTGAATGTAGAACACCCTTTGTGGTACAATGAGCACAAAAGAATCGTGCTCGTCTGTTTCATGCCCCGGATGGTAGCCACCAAGCCTGCCCCAAATGTGTCGGGCACCACAATAGCAGTCGTAGGGCATCCCAGAGAATCCAAACATCTTCATCAAACAGACTCTTAGACCACAATGAGTCATAGTTTTACCCATACACAAATTTTCATCACTCTATTAGCATTGTAAGTTACTATCCTAACTCATCATCCGTTAGTCGAGTATTTTTCTCTTGTTATTAAAAGTAAAAAGGTAAAACTAAACTTGACTTCCTAACCCTTAAAACTGAAGCAAATTTTATTTTAAGGCGAGTTTCAAGAACAATAAATCAAATTCATCCATAGCTTGGACTAACTTCTAGAAGCAAGATACAATCACTTCCAGACCCTTAGAGTCAAATAAATTGGCCCTAAAAGTTACTCAAATAACTGAAATGGCCCAAATTAATGAAGAACCATATGACTTTTATGCTTACTTTAAGATCAGTAAATCTCAGAAGTGATTCTCTATTCTGCAGCATGTCAAGGCTCTCTGGTGAAAACTTGTCTCTGCAAATACATATTTGACTTATAACCATAAATTATTATCACCAAAAACTGAATAAGAACTAATATCTATCAAAAAATTCTCGGGAGTGAAAATGCAAATGAACTGCAAGTTGGAGCAAGAAAAAATTAAATCAGTAAGCGCAAACCTTCTAGCATGATCTTGTGCCACATTTCCGGTGAAATTCTTAAATTTGTCTACGCTAGAATTAGACAAACTAGTTCTTCTGCTTTCACTATCTAAAAGAATAGAAGATCTTGAAAAGGGCCCACCCACCAACTTGTTATCAGTAGGAAGCGAGCTTGCCTCGGATTCCTCCTCGGTAGCTTTTGAACTTGGATACCGAAGAAGAACACCTCCATGCCCTATCTCAGCTGAGCCCATCGGCATTTCACCTTCAAAGAGTAATTCTTCTTCTAAGGATCCAGACAGGTTAGACGACTGTTGTTCATGCCAGATGGAATACAAGTCCTTGGTAAGTTTCTCGACAGGAGAAGGTTTTAAATTGATGATAGTTCTCTTCTTCGATGGCACCGCCAATAGTGGAACACAGGCGTTTGATTGTGCTGAGCCTGAAATTATGAACTTATTGGTGAAATGTGTATAAAATTAGTACATCCATCATAAAAATCCTTAATAGTTTATAGAATAATATGAAAGAAAAAATATAATGCTTGTTTCTGGGTGAGGAAAAACTGAATTATAATGCATGATGGAAGCTGAAGCGGTAAGAATGAGTCAAATCTACAATGGAGTTTATGAAAGAAAAAAGTATATGACAGAGTGTATAAGATAAGTAGCTAATTATGTTTTCATGCTATCAGAAAAAGCTAAGTTGGAATATGCACATATGTTGTAGAAAAGAATGCTCGAACGTTCTAACATTCTTAATGGAATGCCAAATGTTTTAGTTGATCCTTAATGTCATATTATCTCAAAGAAAATGAAGGATTCACTCTCTTAATTAAATCAGATACTTGAAGAGCTTACAAGTTCTAATTAACATACAAGTTCGCACATAGGTTGACATGAAACACGTCAATGAAATTCGCCATGACTGTCTAAAGGCGGGATCTTAAAATTTTACAAGGAATATGCAGAATCGCTGATTGAACTAGAAAATATTTGATGACATATGGAAGAAAATAAGAAGAGGAAATCAAGATCTGGTTATCCGCTCACAAATACTAAGTTTGAGGTTCGGAAATTTGAAATATTTTAACTTTATAGGCTTGCAAACAAGAAAAGGGAAGAAAATATATTAGCTAGTGTTCAAGTATATTGAATTCCTTGGATCAAAGCATTACATATATCCTATTCAACTGCCTAGGGGGTGCAAATAGAGTTGAGCCGGCTCGTGACTCAAGCTCGAGTCTGTAGAGCTCTTTTGCGAGGCGAAGTCGAGCTAAACAGTCTTTGTTCATCAAGTCACAAGTTTTTTTATAAATTTCATTTTATTAACTAAATATATAAAATGCATGACTTGTGAGTACCAGAGCTTGTAAGAAGCGAGTTTGAGCTAAATTTATAGGTAAGCGTGAGCTTGCAAATTTTATCGAGCTAGGCTCGTTTGCACCCCAGTCAATGACCAAACACAATGGACAAACAAGAACCCTAATAAACTATAAAAACAAACAAAAAAGAGCAAGTCCAACGTGATTCATCTAACCAGCATACTTCCAACATCATCTGATCTAGTCCAAAACCATCATCTTGACTAGAGGCAGAGTGTGTGGTATCTCCTATTGATCATAATAAAACGTCGGTTTGCTATCAACATAAAAGGGGCAGCCCGGTGCACAAAGCATCCAAGCGCAGCGAGGGTCCGGGGAAGGGTCCCGCCACAAGGGTGAAATGTAGGCGAACCTTAGCCTGCTTTTTTGCAAGAGGCTGCTTCCAGGACTCGAACCCGTGACCTCAAGGTCACACGGCAACACCTCAACCAGTTGTCTATCAACATGCTGAAAAAAAATTCATTCATATATTCTAAACAGAAATAAGAACAACTTTTTAAAGCCACTTCCAATATCTTAAAGGCCTTCATCAGTCATTATGAGAGGTAAATTTAAAAATCTTAGCATTTCAGGACATAACTGCTAACTGAGAAGGGTCCATGCTAGAGTTTAATTGTTAGACCAATACAAAACCTATAGTTAATACATGAATTTAATCAATCCAACCTAGACAGGCCCTCAATACTTCCGCAATATTAAAAAGGTATGCGTGGAAATGAGTAATATTAAGATTATGTTCAAATAAGTAAATACATACAAATATAAAAGCCTAAGACCTAACCTAACTCGTACACGACATGTGGGATTAATATATACATTACAATATATACACAATATAAGACTACAATATGCAAAGATGGAAGAAGATATGAGAAGAAGGCTGGTAGAAGGAATCATCTTATTAAAGTCCATGTTTTTTTAATTTCTTATTGGCATGATTCTTAGTTCAGCATTTGTAGTATAAATCAGACAATATAATTGCACAAGATGATTGTTTCTATGGCAAATAAACTACCTTCAAAGAACTTCAAATATTATGTGTACAATGCAACCAAACACAAAAATCAGAAGAAAAAAACTGATGTCAGAAACATCTGACAGAAAAGAAACAGTAGAAGGATGTTGATAAAGTAATCATCAACTATTCATAGATCAGAAACAGTGTAAACCTGTCCAATCACTTGCATCGACCACACCAAAATTTGCGCAGCTTTCTGAGTATGAGATTGCAGATCCAGAGCTAGATCTGTTGCTAAAATCTCCCTCAAAAGTTCTTATGTAATTTTGGCCTGATTCTGAAAAAGGCATTTCACAAACATTTTCTACCATGCGCTTTCTTTTCTGGAGTTTCTGTTCCGTGTTCTTAAAAGGAAGACTTTTTGATTTTGTAATTTTAGGCTCTTCCCATTCCATTAGTTCACGAGCATGCAAAGGGGTGTAGTTTACCAAAGAACCCTTAGTCCTCCACCGCGAACCGCATGCATTACATAAAACTGGCTTTTCTGGCGGTCCATTTCGCCAAAGAGGTGTGCCTGTTGCATCATTTACAATTAGAAAGTAGATATAAATGCAATTATTAGAAAACATTTCAAAGATTTATCTCATTTCCAAGTTTGTCGATCCAACATAAAGAGGCAATAGATCCAGAAGCATAAGGCTTTGTTTGAGAGAGTGGTTCGAGTACGGTAGTGATTGCAAACACAATTATGAAAAACTTAGGCTTCGTTTGGCGCGGTGGTGGCGGTCGTGAACGCCATGGTCATGAACCGTCGTTCGTGAACGCCCGACCTCACCTAAAAAAATTCATTCCTTTTATGCTCAAAACTAGTTTATTTTCTTTATAGCGGTCATAACATTTGTCTTGCCAAACATACATTCTATGATAATGGCGTTTTTGACCAAACTCACCAAAGCAAATAAGCCACGCCAAACGAAGTCTTAGTTAGGTGTGGCCACGAATGCACTTTTTGGAAACGACGTTTTAGGACAAAACGTCATAACAATCGTGCGTATGTGATTAAGCTTTAGCAGTTGTGAACCTCGAGACCTCAGAAAGTGGAATTTGGGTAAAAATTTGTCATGAATATTTCAAACACAGATAAACCGCCACCACTGTGTTTACTACCACAGTATCACCCCGTCGCCGCTCAAACACCGCAGTTGTCCCCAAAACAACCTAAGTCTAGTCATGGTGCTTTTTGCAAGGAGTCTGAACTCAGTAAGTATTTAAACTATATACAAGTCCAATATTTGATACAAATAACATAATCATTTAGTGGAGTAGAACCGTTTTAAAGGGTTATGTTGTCTCCACAATAAAAAAAAGTACCTTACAATCAATCATCAAAATTCTAAAAAAGGGGTGAAATGGACATTGAAATATAAAGTTACAGTCAACTAAATACATGAAAAAATGCCATCGGCTTTTCCTTTATGAAAGGGCTCGAAGAACTCTCAAATCAAACAGCATCCCACATTTTTTCAGAATATCAAGTTATCTTGGTAAAGGAACTTAACATAATGATGATAAACTAGAGCTTTTTAATGCCAAAGAGAAGCAATGCTAAGTGCTCAAACATTCATTGTTTGATATATTATAGGGTAGAAGAATATGCACTGTGAAGGTTATGATTTCCATAATAAATAGTGGACATCTAATATGAAAACACCTTCTACAAGTGTGGTAAATATAGGAAACATGATTATATACATAAGTCAAAATTTTAACTACGTAATGTTTGGTTCGGAGAAATCCGTAATGCTATGTAATATCATTTAAAAATTTCAGGTGCCTGGTTTGCTGGCCAGTTTTTTATTAAAAAAAGATGCCACTGAATAAGTTCCTGAAATAAAAATAAGGTCCTGCCTACTAGTACATTCAAATAAGTTCATCAATAAAGCATTCAATAAGTTATACAGATGTTATGCAGGGGCATAGAGGGGAAATTGAAGGTACTTGGGACTTTTTATATAAAAGGACATTAATGTAATATTTTATAAATGACCATTATGTTTTGCTTAAGTTACATTAGATCTGAGTAGCACATGCTGACATTAAATGTCATTTAAGAACAATTAAACTCTCATAACACTGATATCTTTAAGCATAATATTCAACTCTCAGATTGCACATTGCAAACTGTAAACATCTAAATCAAATCACCTTCTCCAAGTGCGATAAAAATAGAAAACATGATTATCATCATAAGCCATTATTTAACTACATGATGTTTGGTTCAGAGACATCTGTAATGTTATGCAATATCATTTAAATATGTCAATTGGTTTGTCAACACTTTTACATAATCCCTAATAAATGACCAATATGTCCAATTCAATTTACATTAGATGTAGTGAATTAGAGGTCACAACATCTTAATAACAATTATGCACTTATAACACCGATATAATTATAGAAAACAAGCAAATGTTTAACATCAATACTGTACTAAAGAGCCATTAGAGAGATGCACAACCAAATGTGTGCACTCTAAGCATTATTTCAATTCAACATGAAGATGCAGGTGTTCACTGGAATTTTCCTGAACAATTCAAAATCAATTGGAGCTACTTGTCCTACAATTTTCTAAGAATTTGAGCTACTTATGTTCTTGTATTCAATATAATTGGCATCCCAACACAGAACACTGACACCAAAACAACAGACAGAAGTAAGAAGATCACAGACCAACAATTCAGGGAAAGAGCGATGCGCTCGTGTCCCCAATTTGGGAAACATGCACAGAATCAAGCTAAAAGAGATGATGCAGGAAGAAGAAGAAGAAGAAGAAGAAGAAGAAGAAGAAGAAGAAGAAGAAGAAGAAGAACAGAAAGTCAAACACAGATTCAGCAGACGTTTATTTAATTCCAGAACACCTAAACGATTACAAACACCATATATCCAGTGCTATAATTCTCCAACAAGAGTAAAAGCAAGAACAGAACCAAAGATCCATGGCATGAAAAACCCAAAAATAAATAAATAGAATAGCATATAAAGCATCAGAGGCATGCACGGTAGCTCACTTGTAACTCCGCAATGGCGGCAGGGTCCATGCTTTCCCATGCCTCTGTGTCTCTTCTCCCCGCGTATTAATCCCAGACAGATTTAAGACCAAGTTTTTTTTTCTTTTTTCTATCAAAATTCACAGAAATTTCAAAAACAGCTGAGATATATAGCATATGTTCATCCTCAGACCCCCTTTGTAAAGCAGAAATCACTGAAATCTTAATGGAAAAAAAAAAGTGTTTCGCGGGGTCAAAATCACATCACAGAGACCCAACAGAAACCCGGGGTCCTCTTTATCCAGAGGACGAAAAGAGAAGGAAGAGAGAGAAAGGGGATGAACAAGGCATGGGGAAATACAGATTGAGAAGAGTTTGTTTCAGATGGGAAACTGTACAATCCAATGAGGAAGAAGAAGACCATTGGGAGAATCAAATTAATTGTGGGGGAAAAGGAGAGGAGGTGAATAGGTGAGAGAGGCCATTTTCTCTCTCTCTCTCTCTCTCTCTCTCTCTCTCTCTCTCTCTCTTCCTTTCTCTCTCTTTTATATTTTTGGAGCAAGTCCTCGACTGGTTCTGGTCCTGGTCACCATTTGTATATTTATACGCACGAGTTGAGAGATGGCTCGGCTCCCCTTTGATATTTCATATTTATTTATTTATTGAAAACTATTTTTATTTTTTTGCTTGCGGACTTTTATTTTTGTCTATTATGGTAATTTATCAATTAGGTTAATCGGCTCCCTTTTGGATTTTGGAATTATTATTAGCGAAAATGCCATTAAATTGTGTAGAATATATGGCTCAGTTAGGTGCAGGGCTGATATCGACTCGAGTTCGAGTGATTTTGGCTTGGCTCGAAATAAAAAATTTTGAGTTGAACTTGACTCGAAATCGGCTCGAAATCGAATTGAGCTGACTCAAAATCGAATCAAGCTGTCTCGAAATTGAGCAATTTTTCTTTTTAGTCATAGTTGACTCGAAATTAAATTAGGAAACATCTAAATATAACAAATGAAACACTTAAAGCCTTCAATATTATTATTTAGGTTTAAAATTTAGTGTTTTTATTTTTAAAATATAATATATTAATAAATACATAATATCTTTAATAAATTCGAGTTGATTCAAATTAGATTTCGAGCGATTCAGGGTTGGCTCGAAATCGACTCAAAATCAGATTCGAGTCAAACTGAATCTACTCAAATTGAGTCGAATCAATTGTAACTGGTTTTGATTCGGCTCAATATTCGAGCGACTTTCGAGTTTCGAATAATATGCTCAACCTTAGCAAGTTGCGTTTTTGCTCCGATGAGTTTGGACGAAAATGAGACCGTCGCCAAGGGCGGATACAGGGGGGGCCCATGGGGGCCCGGGCCCCCCCCCCCCCCCCCCCCCCCAAGAATTTATAAAAAAAAAACATATTATAATATAGAATTAACTGGTGTTGACTGTTGCGTGCCCAACCTTCCCTGTTCCTCCTCTTTTCAAGTAAGTTGTAGCCTGTAGCCGCAGTCCGCAGAAGTCAGAACAACCCTGCTCCTCTCCAGAGCCTCTTCTGCTCTTCGCCTTTTCTGCTCTTCGCCTCTTCGCCTCTTCGCAAGTTCGCATCCTGCGCCCTAATCTGCGTGAATGCGGCTCTGCCTCAGTGCCTCTTCGACTTCGAGCCTGCGATTTCTCCGGACTAATCCTGCGCCCTAATTCCACGGTGAGTGATTTCTGATTTTTTATGCCCTAAGACTATCGCTAGTTCGCTACAACCCAGGATCAGCTGCTCTTTCGTCATAGTTCACTTTTTTGTTTCAATTCTTCGCATTCGATTCATATTCTTGCCCGATATCAGTAGAAAAATGTGTTCAGTGTTACTGTTTTCCGATCTGGTTTTTGTCCTGCATCGTATTCTTTAAGCTTGATTTATAGGTTATCTTGAACTGTGGAATATATCTTGCATCGTGTTCTCTAAGCTTGATTTATTGGTTATCTTGAACTGTGGAATATAGTGTATTATTGAGATAAATCTCTTTCTGTCTTATACAGATTTATAATAGGCTTATGTAGAATGTAGTTATGTTTTTTCTTTGATTTTTTACAGCACTTAGGTTTTTTAATTTTGTTTTGCTGGAATGCTTTGGATCGATAGAAATTTTGATTTTTGAGAAAACTCTTTATTCCTTAATTAATTGGTTATAGTTCTCTTAATTAATTTTGATTTTGTTCATAATTCTTAGGCAATCATGAAAAAATTGAAAACAATTGACTCATTTTTCAACAAGAAGTCATCAAATGAAGCTGACACACCTTCGTTAACAGAACCAGTTAATGTTGAATCTCCTATAGTTAATGTTGAATCTCCTATAGTTAATGTTGACTCTTCTCTAATTGAGAGTCTTCCACTCATTTTTGAGCGTGATCCTGGATTACGACCACAAATTTGGGAATATCATGTAAATCAACAAGATGAAATGCGACTGTACAACCTGTATTCGTCGAGTGGGCCCCCCAGCCAACTGGCGAAACCTGGGTCGTCCGGATCATTCGCCGGGTCACTCGCCCAGGCTAAGGAAGGTAAAAATGCCCCCGAGTTGGTGGGGGTAAGCTGTAGGAGAGAAGACGTTAGGCGAGTGGTGCCCTCACGGACCACTCGCCCAGAAGCGTGGGCATTCGCCCAGCCAGGCGGGTGCCCAGCGAATGGTGCCCTCACGGACCACTCGCCCAAATGGGTGTGAGGGGAAAATGACCATAATACCCCTGGTGGGCTGCAAATAGCCCTTCGGAACAGCGGAGTTAGGCTATTAGCAGACCAATTTGGGGTGCGGTTAGTAAAATTAAAAGGCGGATTCAGGCTATTTACAGACCAGCCTAGGAAAACTATAAATAAACCCTTAAGGGCACCTTGGAGGAGATCCGATTTTAGAGAATCCTCTCCTCTAGGCTAGTTTTGGTTGGCAGCCAGTGCCCTCCAAGGTGCCCGGTTGAGCTTTGGTTTGGGAGGGGAAGCTCTCTAAGATCTTCCGGGTGTGTGGCGGGACCTCCTCGCTTCAGCCTTGGGTCTATTCCGTTTCCAGCGTCCACCATCAAGAGAGTCTAGCGAGGGAGAAATAAGTATCGGCTACACCCCCAGTGGGTCCGAACTCAAGAGACCAGTTGCTGGTTTCAACATTTTTGGTGCGGTGAGCGTGGACCGTAGCCTGTGAAAGAAAATCCCAAGCTAGTTTCGATGACGGGAGATGGAGGAAATGGTTCTGACTCAGGTCACTCGCAGCCACCAGCGGCAGGGGAGTGGCTGGAGATGTTTGAGAAGTTCAAGCGAGAGGTCCTGCAGACAGTTCTCGCGGCAAAGAGCGAGTGCGAGACCCCGGCGGTCCCAGTGGTCCCGCCTTTGCAGATTGGCGAGAACGCACCGGGGCAGCGGCCGGGGAAGGAGGTGCCAGCAGAAGGAAGCGCGCGAGATCTCCCCGGACGGCAGCTGTTCAGCAGTCCGGCGAGTGTTGAGGTGTGTGAGTTGGTCCCGCGCGAGAGGACCACTCGCCGAGCAGGGGAAGGGAGCCCCTTTTGCGAGATGATCCTCTCGGCCCCAGTGCCAGAAGGGTTTCGTGGGCCGGAGATGTCCTGCTACACCGGCAAGGAGGATCCAGTTGTGCGCCTGCAGTGGTTCGAGGACATGACATCAATCCTTCCCATGTCGGATTCTTTTCAATGCCGGCTCTTCGCAACCACCCTGAAGGAGAAAGCAATGGACTGGTTCCACCAGCTTCCCACAGGTTCCATCTACGCGTTCGATGATCTGCGCTGAAGCTTCCGACTGCGTTTCTCGACGTCAAAAAAGAGGAAGAAGGATGTGGAGGCTCTCTTCAAGATCAGGCAGAGGGAGGGCGAATCCCTAGCCAAGTACGTGGACAGGTTCCAGGAGGAGATACACCTAGTGCAGGAGGTGCCGGGATTCGCCCTCCAGATGGCATTCATCGTAGGGCTGCGAGAGGGGTTCTTCAAGATGGACCTGAAGAGAAGACCTCCTGTATCCTTCGAGGAGTTGATGGAGAGAGCCGCGGAGGAGATTGAAGGGGAGGCAGCCAACCCCGAATTCTACAAAAGGTTGGCAAAGATGAGCGAGCCCGAGGCGAGGCAGCCAGAGGGAAGAAGGCGAGAGGAGCCCAGGGGCCAGGGGTTCGAAAGACCACCTCGGGTTTGGAGGAACCAAGAGCCCAACAACAGGTTGGGCTGGAGGAACCAGGAAGGACCAGCGCGAGGTCAGGATGAAAGGTACCAAGGAAGGGAGGCAGGAGGAGTGAATCAGGGGTGGAGGCAGGGTCCCAGACCCCCTCACCCCCCGAGGGAGCAAGCCATGGCGGTAGGCCGAGGGAGAAGAGGTAGAGGAGCAAGAGGAGGAAGAGGAAGAGCGGGAAGAGAGGACAGGGTGGCGTTGCCTTACTGTGACTTTCATCAGGAAGAAGGTCACGCGATCGCCACCTGCCCGGAGTTCTTGGAGATGAGGGAAAGAGGACAGTCACGGCGGCAGCAGGCCCGAATTGAGGAAGTGCTCCCAGAGGCAGAAGAGGACCGGTGTGAGGATAGGGCAGATACAGGAACCAGGGGGGAATCGGGGTGATTCACGGAGGGGTTGGGATAGAGGCCTCTCGCAAGAGAAGCTTCCAGGCCATGTTCCGAAGGGACGTCGCGTCGACTTCCCAGACCCCACCCCCCTCTGAGAAGCTCACCTTCTCCTCAAAAGATATGCCAGATTACGAGGACCATTCTGCGACGCCCTGGTGATCCAGACAGCGATAGAAAACTTCACGGTCTCTCGGATCCTGGTGGACAACGGGAGCTCGGTGAATGTGATCTTCAAAAAAGCTTTCGACGCGATGGAGGTAGAGAAGAAGAGGGTGCAGGCCTCCGACGGACCACTGTTTGGTTTCTCGGGGGAGCGGAAGGAGGTCGAGGGAGGCGTAGGTCTCCAGGTGACGCTAGGAGGAGTCCCAAGAAACTGCCGGTTCGTCATTGTGGACGCTCCGAGCAGCTATAACGCCATCTTCGGACGACCCCTCATCAGCGCCTTCCGGTGCATGCCCTCATCGTACCATCAGTGCTTAAAGCTCCATAGTGGAGGAGTCCAGATCCGCGTCCGAGGAGATGCTAAGGTGGCGAGGCAGTGCTACGTGACTGCCGTCAACACCATTTCATGGATGGCGGATGCCGAGAAGATGGATGAAGAGATGGCGAGGCCGGAGGGGCCAAGAGAAGAAGTGGAGAAGAGAGAAGTAGGGGGAGAGGGCGATGCCCGAGAGGTCGAGTTTATGGAGGTCGCTCGTAAGGAGCAGGAGGTCGAGTTGATGGAGGTCGCTCGTGAGGAGCAGGAGGTCGAGTTGATGGAGGTCGCTCGGGAAGAGCAGGAGGTCGAGCCGGTGGAGGCGGAAGGAGCTGCAGAGGAAAAGGCCCGGGAGGAGAGGCGAGAAGCAAAAGGCCAGTGGGAAGAGCCAACCCGGCTCGAGGCGGCAGAAGAGGTGATAGAGATGGAGGTTACCACCCAGGCAGGAAGGGTGGAGAAGGTGCGGATCAGCGGGGGCCTCGGCCCGAAAGACCAGAGAAGGATGCTGGAGTGCATCCAGAAAAACGTGGACATCTTCGCATGGAGCGCAGCGGACATGCCAGGCATCGAGGCGGACGTGGCTTGCCATCGTCTCAACCTCGATCCAGAAGCCCGCCCCATCCGGCAGAAGAGAAGGACTATAGCTGACAAGCTCGAAGGACCGATCCGCGAGGAGGTGGCGAAACTCCTCGAAGAAGGTTTTGTAACAGAGATCCAGTATCCAGGCTGGGTCTCCAATGTCGTAATGGTAAAAAAGGTCGATGGCCGCTGGCGTTTGTGTGTGGACTTTTCATTGTTAAATAAGGCCTGCCCTAAGGATTGTTATCCCTTGCCTCGGATTGACGCGCTGGTTGACTCAGCCGTCGGTTTTTCTGTGATGAGTTTTTTGGATGCTTTTTCAGGTTATCACCAAATAAGAATGCACCCCCGGACGTCAGAGATGTCTCGTTCATCACCAGGGAGGGATGCTACTGCTATAAGATGATGCCCTTCGGGCTGAAAAATGCAGGAGCAACCTACCAGAAGATGATGGATCGGGTATTTAAGAAGCAAAGGGGAAGGAACCTAGAGGTCTACGTGGATGACCTTATGATAAAGAGCAAGTGTGTGAGCTCTCACATCCGGGACCTCGAGGAGACCTTCGCCACCCTACGCAAGTACAAGATGCGCCTGAACCCCCTGAAGTGTGTGTTCGGGGCCAGCAAAGGGAAGTTCCTGGGGAACCTTCTCACCCCCTGGGGGGTAGAACCTAACCCGGACAAGGTTAGGGCTATAATGGAGCTGGGGTCGCCACGGAACGCCAAGGAAGTTCAACGCTTGACCGGAAGACTCGCCGGGCTGAACAGGTTTCTCTCTCGGGCCGGGGAAAGATGCTCCCCCTTCTTCAAAGCGCTACGAGGCAACCAGAAATTTGAGTGGATAAGGGAATGCGAGGAGGCCTTTCAGGCCTTGAAGAGCCAACTCACCAAGGCTCCGATACTACAAAGTCCCAAAGAGGGGGAGGATCTACATCTATATCTCGGGGTCGGGGCGGAGGCCGTAAGCTCCGTCCTGGTTCGGGAGGAAGGCAAGAAGCAGCTGCCAGTTTACTACGTAAGCAGGGTCCTGAGGGAAGCGGAGCTCAGGTACCCAATTTTAGAGAAGTTGGCCTTTGCCCTGGTCATCGCAGCAAGGAAGCTTAGGCCATACTTCCAGGCCCATTCGATCCAAGTAGTGACGGATCATCCTCTCCGCCAGATCTTCGAAGGAGTGGAGCACTCAGGAAGGCTCGCAAAATGGTCAATAGAGCTAAGTGAATTCAACATTACCTTTGTCCCTCGATTATCTATGAAGGCGCAGGTGGTGGCTGATTTCATGACAGATTTCGTAGCCGAGATGAAAGAAGACGGAGCCCCTCGTCACGTTCCGTGGAAGCTGCTGGTGGATGTGGCTTCGAGCAAAAATTCTCTCGGAGGAGGGGTGGTGCTGGAGAGTCCCCACGGAGTAAAGATAGAGCAGACACTAGTGATACACTTCCCAATCACCAACAACCAGGCGGAGTATGAGGCTGTAATCGCCAGCCTGCGGTTGACCCGGGAGCTCGGGGTCCATGACGTGGAGGTCCTCACTGACTCCATGATAATAGCTTCTCAGATAAGGGGAGAGTTCGAAACAAGGGAACCTGTGCTCATGAGGTACTTAGCAAAAGTCAAAGGTCTCGTGGGGACGTTCAAAACTTTCTCCATCCGGCACGTCCCTCGAGAGGAGAGCACCCCGGCAGATCGGTTGGCAAAATCAGGTCCACGAGCCGGGGGGACCCTGACGGACCTATTCCGTCCTTCGATCGAAGAGGGAGAGCTCATGGAAGTAGAACAGCGGCCCTCCTGGAAGGATCCCTTCGTCATCTTCCTTGCAACGGGAAAATTTCTGGAAGAAGTTCCGGACCAGAGGCGCTTCCGGTATAAGTCTGCCTATTACGTGCTCCAGGAAGGTGACTTGTATCGGAAGACCCTCTCGGGCCTCCTGGCCCGATGCATCTCGGAGGAAGAGGTCCCAAGGATCTTGGAAGAAGTTCACTCCGGCGAGTGCGGCAGCCACTCGGGGAGCAGGATGCTGGAAGCAAGGATAATAAGGCAGGGGTACTTCTGGCCAACCCTAAGTAAAGACGCGGCAGCCTTCGCCAAGAGATGCCAGAAGTGCCAAATGTTCGCCCCGCTTCAGCTCATGCCAGCTCAGAGGCTAAAGAGTATCACGGCGCCCTGGCCATTCGCCATATGGGGAATGGACCTGGTAGGACCCTTCCCCCAGGCTAGTGGACAGAGGAGATTTCTCCTAGTCATGATTGACTACTTCACAAAGTGGTTGGAGGTCAAGGCGTTGGCTAAGGTCACCTCCCAGGTAATCCGCAACTTCGTATGGGGGGAGATCATTTGTCGACACGGGCTTCCGCAGGCCATAGTCACGGATAATGGACCGTAGTTCGCAAGCGAGGAATTCATCGGCTTCTGTGGCCAGTTGGGGATAGACCTTAGGTTTGTGTCCATTCACCATCCCAGGAGCAACGGGCAGGTGGAGGCGGCGAACAAGGTCATCGTGAACTTGCTCAAGAAGAAGGTGGAAAATCTCAAGGGCAATTGGGTGGAGCAGCTCCCCTCGGTCCTTTGGGCTTTAAGAACCACCCCCAACACCGCCACGGGAGAGACCCCTTTCAAGCTCTTTCACGGCTGCGAGGTCGTCATCCCCATAGAGTTCGAGGTTATGACACCACGGGTAAAGGTCGCCACAAATGGTGAGGAAGATTGGAGAGCCGAGAACGAGGAGGAGTTGCGGCTCTCCCTCGACCTCATCGAAGAAGCTCGGGATCGAGCAGCTATCCATCAAGAAGAGGTCAAGCGGCGGATGGCCAAGTATTTCGACAGGCACGTCAGGATCAAGCAGTTCGAGAAGGGAGATTTGGTACTCAAGAAGGTCGACGCGGCTGGGAGGTCCGTCGCGGTGGGAAAACTTAACCCCAACTGGGAAGGCCCCTATGTCGTGGAAGAGGCACTAAAGTCTGGGGGGGTATCGCCTTCAGAACGTGGAGGGCCAACCCCTCAGCCACACATGGAGTGGCGACGACCTTAAACGCTTTTATCCTTAATACCATGTAGCAACAGTGGTTTTTGAATAAAAACATTTTGTTTAAACTATGTGTATAAAAATGATGCTACAGCTCGCAGGAGAGATCCTAAAAGTTCAAGAGGTTGGCCCCGAGCAGACCCGCTGTCCAGGCTCTCATCTAGCTGGCAGGTCCGAAGGCTCACTCGGTGGCAGGTTCTATGTTCCAGAGGTTGGCCCCGAGCAGACCCGCTGTCCAGGCTCTCATCTAGCTGGCAGGTCCGAAGGCTCACTCGGTGGCAGGTTCTATGTTCAAGAGGTTGGCCCCGAGCAGACCCGCTGTCCAGGCTCTCATCTAGCTGGCAGGTCCGAAGGCTCACTCGGTGGCAGGTTCTATGTTCCAGAGGTTGGCCCCGAGCAGACCCGCTGTCCAGGCTCTCATCTAGCTGGCAGGTCCGAAGGCTCACTCGGTGGCAGGTTCTATGTTCCAGAGGTTGGCCCCGAGCAGACCCGCTGTCCAGGCTCTCATCTAGCTGGCAGGTCCGAAGGCTCACTCGGTGGCAGGTTCTATGTTCAAGAGGTTGGCCCCGAGCAGACCCGCTGTCCAGGCTCTCATCTAGCTGGCAGGTCCGAAGGCTCACTCGGTGGCAGGTTCTATGTTCCAGAGGTTGGCCCCGAGCAGACCCGCTGTCCAGGCTCTCATCTAGCTGGCAGGTCCGAAGGCTCACTCGGTGGCAGGTTCTATGTTCCAGAGGTTGGACCCGAGCAGACCCGCTGTCCAAGCTCTCATCCAGCTGGCAGGTCCGAAGGCTCACTCGGTGGCAGGTTCTATGTTCCAGAGGTTGGCCCCGAGCAGACCCGCTGTCCAGGCTCTCATCTAGCTGGCAGGTCCGAAGGCTCACTCGGTGGCAGGTTCTATGTTCAAGAGGTTTGCCCCGAGCAGACCCGTTGTCCAGGCTCTCATCTAGCTGGCGGGTCCGAAGGCTCACTCGGTGGCAGGTTCTATGTTCCAGAGGTTGGCCCCGTGCAGACCCGCTGTCCAGGCTCTCATCTAGCTGGCAGGTCCGAAGGCTCACTCGGTGGCAGGTTCTATGTTCCAGAGGTTGGCCCCGAGCAGACCCGCTGTCCAGGCTCTCATCTAGCTGGCAGGTCCGAAGGCTCACTCGGTGGCAAGTTCTATGTTCAAGAGGTTGGCCCCGAGCAGACCCGCTGTCCAGGCTCTCATCTAGCTGGCAGGTCCGAAGGCTCACTCGGTGGCAGGTTCTATGTTCCAGAGGTTGGCCCCGAGCAGACCCGCTGCCCAGGCTCCCATCTAGCTGGCAGGTCCGAAGGCTCACCCGGTGGCAGGTTCTAAGTTCTCAAGAGATGATCTCAAGAGCATTCGCATAGACCACGCGCCGGAGAGAGGATCACACCCCACTCTCATGACTACCTAAGCGAAACCCCGTGATGCGCGAATGGTAAGGTTCACTTGGTAGCGAGAGATCGAAGGGGAACGACCGACCTAAGTCATCTTCGAGCCTAACGAGGTATAGCGGCGAATGAGAGGAAAGCTTAGAATAACACAAATTGTAGTCAATATATACATCTTTTAAAGGCACTCGCCCGTTCAAGATTACAGTCAAAAGGATAAATGCAAAAAGAGAAAATACAAGAGGCCCTTTTCAAGGATCAACAGATTTCTCGCTTGAATATCCGTCGCTCTCACCAGAGTCTGGGATGAGGGCGTCTTCTCGCGGCTCGACGTGGTCGTCCTCCGGAAAGGGGATTGGAATGTAAAGCTCGGGGACGACTTGGCGAGCGGAAAGGCGTTCGGCCTCCGCCTTCAGGTATCCCGCTCGCCGCAGCACCTGCAGCGCATGCTTGACGGCATTCTGCGCGTTCTCTTGCATCAGCTGCTCCAACTCGTGATGGGGATAAAAATGGCCCCCGCTCCCCGGGTCGAGCGCTGACGCACCAGCCTCTCGCAATCGCTGGACTTCGGCTTTGGCCAGACGGATTTCATCCTCAAGGCCGGCCACCCGAGCGCAGAGCATCTCGGCAACTGGTATCCTGAAAATAATAACAAAGGTAGTAAGAATAAAGTTTGTCAATCGGCAACAAGTCACTCGCGGGAAAGGAGAAAACATACCTCTGCGACAGGGCGGTTGGCGAGAAGAGTCTCCGCAGCCGCCATCTTAGTCCTAAGCTCCATCGCCTCAGTAGAAGCAACGGACCGGGACTCCTCAACCTCCGCCAAGTCCCGCGCCAGTTTGATGCTCCGGCGCGAAGACATGTGCGCGAGCTCGAGCGCCCGCAGCATGGCCCTGGCGCTCTCATGAGCGAGAACCTGGGTCGTCTCGGCATCATAGACTTCGGCGTCTTCTCGGCCATAGAGGGCATACGCGATGGCGTAAGCCTCACCGCTGGCGAGATCGCTCTCTATCCACGACGGATGGAGGGTGGAGAGCGAGACCCGGTTAGCATTCCTGTCCCACTTGACCAGGGGAGCCCCCGAGGGGTCCCTGTACTTCTCGCCGCTGGGGAAGTTCCGATGGTCCCTGGGAAGTGGGGGCGGCGGCAACGACGGTCCCGCGCGAGGGATTGTCTCTCCTGGCGCACTCGTCCCCAGGGCTTGGATCTGAGCACCCGCCCCTAGGGTCTCGTCCAGGACCCCCTTCCCCTTGGCGGAAGGGGGGTTTTGGGGCTTCTTGGAAGAAGAAGAAGTCAGCACCGCTGGCTTGCGCTTCTTTCCGCCAGGCTTGGAGGAAGAAGGTTCCTCCCGACAGGCATCCGCGGCGGCCTGTGCGAGAGAGAGGGCGGATCCGGAGGGACGCGGCGGATGAAGGGGGAAGTGGCGCACGCCTGCATAATATAACAAATGGTTCTAGCGAATTATGTAAAAATCACAAAGCGAAAGCGAATGAAGTCTCGAACACTTACCCTCGCCCTGCGGAATGGGTGGAAGCGAGTTGACGTTTCGCCGGAGATGGACGAGATCCATCCCGTGCTCCAGGATGTATTAGTGGAGTTTGGCCTCGTGCCCCCTAGGGTCGGGGGGCGGAAGGTTGACTCCTCCTCCTGCACCGGCGCGAGAAGAGTGTTCCCCAGGTTCCCGCTTACGAAAATAAAGTGGCGAACCCAGTCGTGGTTCTTGTTCGGGAGCCCGTAGTGCTTTAGGGGGCTCAGCCCCGAGAAGAACGAGATACCATTGGTGCAGCGGAAGGTATAGAGCTTGCGGAAGACGGGCAGCGAGAACTCGATTTCCTCTTCTCGCAGGTAGCTCGCGTACCCGACCAACATAGCGATGGAGTTGGGGTTGAGCTGGTCGGGCACGACCCCGTAGTATCTGAAGGTCTGACGGAGTTCCGGCCAGATCGGAAGGCGAAACCCCACCTCGAAATGCTCTAGCGGGATCGCGAGAGCACAAGGCGAGATGGAGTTCAGACGCTCGTCCGGCCTGGGCTTTCGCCCCTCAAAACCCGGCGGGACGTAGTCGGCGACGGCAGACAGGTAAGCCTCCTCAGAGAGGTCGCAGGAATCGAAGACGTGGTTGGCGAATGCGCTGGCGCACTTGGCCCTGCCTTCCGCATCGCCACCCATTTTTGCGAGTGAAGAAGGAAAGGTGAGCAACAGATAAGGAAGAAGCACGAGTGCTAGCGCAAGGAAAGAGAGCGGATGGTTAGGTATTTAATACGGTGGTTGAAAGACTTATTTATAGAGGGACTAAACGGCGTTTGAGCTTTCGAGGCCACGGGTGTGCGGATAGCCATCGCGCCTTCCCGACACCTCGAAGCCCGAGCCGGTCCCTCTCGCCCATTAATGGCAAATGCCCTATGTCTATTCATCCCGCGGCTACGCAACGAGGTTGGAAGAGCATCCGGCTATAAGTTATCACTCGGCAATACCCAAGCAAAGCTATGAGATACGAAAAACGAATAAAGGAGCATTCGCAAAGCATAGAGAAATTATTACAGACAAATATGACGTTCAAACATTCGCAGCATAAAGTAAGAAAAGGAAACAATAAGAGGGGTGGACGTTGGGTAGGTCAGATCTCCTCCCAGATCCACCGACCTCGCTTTCTCGACCCAGCTCCCATGGGCATTCGCGGGCGGTAATAAGCGAGTATATTGGTGATCTCATGGGAGGCCAGTTGGAGTTGATCCCGGGCTCGCGCGGCGTGTGTTTCGGGAGACAACTCCCCTCCTTCGCCCCCCAGGCGCTCCACCGTGGTGAGAAGGCGCGAGTAATCCCGATGGAGGTCCTTTAACTCACGCGCGACTCTCAGTCGCACGTCGTCCACCTGGCTGGCTACGTTTCGCTGGATATGGATGAGCTTCCCCAGGACCACCGAGATCCGATCCTTCAGGGTCGCGTGATCCGAGGAATCACCCAGGAAGTCAGCGAGATCCCCAGGGGAAGGGAGAGGCGAGAGCATTCCCTCTCCCCCCTCGTAGTAGGAGTCGAAGGGGGAGGCTTCTCGATAGCCTGCGGAATCACAACTAGGTTAGTGGTGATAAAACATGCGAGTACGATAGAGGCGGGTGAGTGAACTGACCTGGGGTGGGGTCCAGGTGACCTGAAGGACGAGACGAATGGGGGTGCGTCCCAAACAGCCAGGCGGGAGGTAAGACCTTTTCCTTTCCTGGACGGTAAGGCTGTGAAGAAGGAGCCGGAGCATCCGCACGGTCATCAGCACGGAGATGCAGATCCAGCTCTCGCTCAGGGGAGACCCTCCGTTCATTCGCGGTGACAGAGGGGTTCACCTGAGCAGGGGGACTTGGAGGAATAGAGTCCCGCAGCGGGACGTCAGGGTTGAGGGCTGCGAAAAGGTAATGGTTAGTAGCCGACAACATAAAAGGAAAAAGCGAGAAGGTTCACAACTCACGGGATTGGGGTACAGTCTCCCCAGGAGGAGGCGGAGAAGCAAGATCCAGATCGGGAGGAGGTACCTCGTCCGCGGGAGGTGGCACCACCACACTGCTCAAAACGGCCCCATGGCCGTCCTCCGGCACCAAAGCCCCCTGCGAATGGCCAGAGTCAACGCATGGTAAGGGACAGGAACTAAATGGAGACAGGAGGAATTCTCATACCGGCATCACCGGGTCCAGAAGGGCATCCGCCAGCGTGTTCGCCGGTGGAGTATCCGCCGGAGACTCCGAGGCAGTCTCGCCTCTCTGACGATTCAGCCGAATCGCCTTGGCTCGACGCGAGACATAGGGGGCGCTCGGATCCCGTTTGGACATCAGCCAGGGAGCAAATTTGGATGCCCTGGGGGCAGTTGCAGCTTGGGCCGCAGCCAGGCGGTCGATCATCTCTCGCGAGAGGGGTTTCGCAGAAGGTTTGTGGAAAGACATTAGGAAGTGGAGAAACTCCGAGCCGAGATGAAAGAGTGGTCCAGAAAAACCTGACATGAGGATATATATATAAGGTGGCGGTGGGACCCACGGAATCTTATGGATCCAGTCAGCAAGCACTCACCGAATACAGGGTTGGACTGTTCTTTACGACCGTAGGAACCGCTCGTAAAGAGCGGGGATTGTGTACAACCCGTATTCGTCGAGTGGCCCCCCCCAGCCAACTGGCGAAACCTGGGTCGTCCAGATCATTCGCCGGGTCACTCGCCCAGGCTAAGGAAGGTAAAAATGCCCCCGAGTTGGTGGGGGTAAGCTGTAGGAGAGAAGACGCTAGGCGAGTGGTGCCCTCACGGACCACTCGCCCAGAAGCGTGGGCATTCGCCCAGCCAGGCGGGTGCCCAGCGAATGGTGCCCTCACGGACCACTCGCCCAAATGGGTGTGAGGGGAAAATGACCATAATACCCCTGGTGGGCTGCAAATAGCCCTTCGGAACAGCGGAGTTAGGCTATTAGCAGACCAATTTGGGGTGCGGTTAGTAAAATTAAAAGGCAGATTCAGGCTATTTACAGACCAGCCTAGGAAAACTATAAATAGACCCTTAAGGGCACCTTGGAGGAGATCCGATTTTAGAGAATCCTCTCCTCTATGCTAGTTTTGGTTGGCAGTCAGTGCCCTTCAAGGTGCCCGGTTGAGCTTTGGTTTGGGAGGGGAAGCTCTCTAAGATCTTCCGGGTGTGTGGCGGGACCTCCTCGCTTCAGCCTTGGGTCTATTCCGTTTCCAGCGTCCACCGTCAAGAGAGTCTAGTGAGGGAGAAATAAGTATCGGCTACACCCCCAGTGGGTCCGAACTCAAGAGACCAGTTGCTGGTTTCAACAGCGACGAGCTTATATTAAAATTGGGCCTTATCAACACAAACTTCAAGAGTATCCATCCTCAGGTGAACATAATCGAAGATTTCAATATTCGTGGTTCGAGAAATTCCCATGGTTAGAGTATTCTCCGACAAAAGATGTTGCATATTGTTCACCTTGCTATATTTTCAACAAACAAGCTTGTGGTCGGTTTGGAACAAGTTCATTCACAATCGAAGGATTTCGAAACTGGAAGAAAGTCAGTGGAAAGAATTGTGCATTTTTGACTCATGTAGGGAAGGATCATTGTTCCCCACACAGCCTTGCAGTTAAAAATTGTGCAGATTTAATTGCTCAAACTCAACATATAGATAAAGTGATGGAAAGGCAAACTACTCAACAAATCGCTATGAACCGATTACGGGTTGGAACTTCAATTGATGCATTACGATATTGCGCTTTTCAAGGAATTGCATTTCGAGGTCATGATGAAACTCCAGAATCTATTAATCGTGGAAATTTTGTGGAAGTAATTAAATTGATTCGAACCTATAACAAGGAAGTTGATGAGGTTGTGTTAGAAAATGCCCCGGGAAATGCTATGTACATATCGCCTAATATTCAGAAGGATCTTCTTTCTATTATGTCAGGAATGGTGCAGGATGTAATTCGCAAGGAAATTGGCGAATCCAAATATTGCATAATAGTTGATGAATCTAGAGATGAGTCAAAAAGAGAGCAAATGGCTATCGTCATTCGATTTGTAGATGTTCGTGGTTTTGTTCAAGAAAGGTTTTTAGATCTTGTTCATGTTACAGATACAAGTGCACTAACTCTTAAGAATGAAATTTCTGCAGTTCTCTCTCGTCATAATTTAAGTATTCAAGATATGCGGGGTCAAGGATATGATGGTGCAAGTAATATGCGAGGTGAATGGAAGGGTTTGAAAACTTTATTTCTTAATGAATGTTCACAAGCTTATTATGTTCATTGTTTTGCACATAAGCTTCAGCTAGTTCTTGTTGCAACATCAAAAGAAGTGAAGACAATACATAATTTTTTTAATGAGTTAATATATATTGTTAATATTGTTGGTGCTTCCTCTAAACGCAATGATCAATTGCGAGTTGCTCAAAATGAATATTTCGATCACATGATTGCTCTAAGTGAAATTGAGACTGGCACGGGAGTCAATCAAATCGGTTCATTACAACGACATGGTGACACTAGATGGTCGTCTCATCTGAATTCTGTTTGCAGTGTTATAAATATGTATAATGCCATGTGTTCTGTGCTACTTGATATTAGTGATAATGGAGGAACATCTACTCAACGAGGGGATGCTGAGGCAGCATTTACAAAAATGAGAGTATTCGAATTTGTTTTCATTTTGCATTTGATGAAAGAAATTTTGGGAATCAGTGACATTTTATGCAGAGCACTGCAACATCAATCTCAGGATATATTAAATGCTATAAGTTTAGTTTCAACAACAAAAGCTCTCATTCATAAATTACGGGAATCTGGCTGGGAAAAGTTCTTACAAGATGTTAACATATTCTGTGAGAAAAATGAAGTCAAAGTTTCTGACATGAATGCTCGTTATAGTGATCGTCGCTTTCGAAGTCCACGTGATATCATTACAATGGAGCATCATTTTCGAGTTGATATTTTCAATGCCACGATAGATTGTGTGATGCAGGAGCTGAACTCTAGATTCAGTGAAAATTCTATGGAACTTCTTCGTCTAAGTATGGCATTAGATCCAAGTGATGAATATAAAACTTTCAATATCGATGATATATGTGCTCTTGCAAGGAATTTCTACTCTCAAGATTTCAGTGAACATGAAATTTATGTGTTGAGTACTCAGTTACAACATTATCAGCTTGATGTTCTTTCTCATAAAGATTTGAAAATTTTGCCTACAATTTCCAAGCTTTATGAAAAATTTGTGGAAACAAAAAAATCAAAGACCTATTATCTTATTGACAGATTGATTCGACTTATTTTGACTCTTCCGGTCTCAACAGCAACCGCAAAAAGGTCATTTTCTGTTATGAAACTTGTTAAAACAAGACTTCGCAACAAAATGGAGGACGAATTTCTTGCAAATTGCATGACTTTATACATTGAGCGAGAAATAGCGGAGAAAATTGACAAGGATTGTATCATAGATGAATTCTATGAAGTAAAAAATCGCCGTGCACAATTAAAGTAGCATGTATGTGATTATTTGTATCTTTTTTGCTTATTGTATTAACATGTATGTGGTTATGCAATTATTTGTATTTTTTGGCTTATTTTTTTATTTATCTTTTGACTACACCTAAAATGTGGACACCCCCCCCCCCCCCCCGCCCTAGTCGAAATTCCTGGGTCCGCCCCTGACCGTCGCATAAGACAAGATAATGATTGTGTCACCTACCAAGGAAAGAAAATTAGTTTAGAACATAAAAGTGGATGAAATTCTTTAGGTGAGATCAAATGTTCACGAACGACAATTCATAACCGCCGCACTCACGACCGCCGCCGATGCGCCAAAAACGGAGCCACAATTCATTGAGGGGGAAAAGTTGAGGATGGGGATGAATAATATGAATATATTCTTCTTTATCGGACATCTTGGGTTTGATAAACACGATGCATCTTTAATTATTCAATTTTTAAAATCTATATTTATTAATTAGAAATTAATTGTTTTTTCATATATGAAAATGTGATAGAATCGAAGAAAAAGATATAATTTTTGTAAAGTTTTGCTCATGGTATTTAACTTGGGCTCTATTTGGCACGGTGATGGTGGTCGTAAGCGTGATGATTGTGAAATGTCGTTCGTGAACGCCTGACCTCACCTAAGGAACTTCATCCGCTTTTAAGAATCATTGTCTTGCCAAACATGCATTTTATGATGGAAACGCTGTCCAAACTCACCGGAGCAAAAAAGCTATGCCAAACGGGGCCTTAACCTTGATCACTTTTTGGTTCTCTCCCCGAGAAATAAGTGAGCGAATCATTCGGTTAAGAGTAGGCATGTTCATGTAATTTATTGCTTTATAGGTCTTTCGGCTTCGACCGTGGTTGAACAATACCTCAATGTAGTTTGAGCAGACGCTTGCTACATAATACTTGATAGTACTGGAAAAAATCGCGCGCGAGAGAGAATGATGACTAAAATATTTATATAATTATTTATTTCGAATTCATAATATAAAGTTTTTTTATTGCTTTACTACAAATTAGGAAGAAGCAAAATGCATTAGGGTTGGGGGTGAACTTTTAGGCTAAGTATGAGTTTGCTATTGGTATATGTGACCCAACTTCGACCATACTTTTGTTTTTATTCTCTAACAAGTTGTATCAGAGTCAATGGTTTGGTAAGCCACGAATATATGTTCATGTTGTAATGACTGTGTTTGGTGAATGTGATATTTGATCTATAATGTTAAGAAAAAATTCTCTTTTAGAGGGAGAGTGATGATCGATGTAGAGAACTCGATCTCATATGGGGGAGAGATAATTAGGTGCGGGTAATGCACGGTTCTCACAGTGTGGGATAAAATACAGTCCCACGATCCGTGATTCTACGGTGGAGATTCTTTGCGAAAATACATGTGTATTGAAATGCGGTTGCATTTTCGATAAATCATGCATAAGAAACGTACTTTCAAAAAACGACGATCTAATAGCATATAACGCACGTAATGTGATATTGTGTTACACACACGGACATTTTTTTCCATATGAGAGGTGTTTCAAGGCATATGAGAATATTGTGTTACACACACGGATGATTTTTCTCATATGAGGGGTGTTTCAAGGCATATGAGAATATTGATTTAAACCAATATCATTTAGGGCCCGTTCGTTTCACAGACATTGATATTGAAGTATTGGCTTTGAGAATATGAAAGTCATTTCTGTTGTTCGTACCAACAATTGTAGAGTGGAATTGGCTTTCTGGTTGAAAGTCGACGATATTCACTTTAACCTAAAAACCTATCGATCCAATGTTTATCTCCAGGGGTGGATATTGAGATCGTCAACTCCGACTTTCCAAAAGAATATCAATTTTTTTGGCCCGAATGCGCATTTTTTGCCCGTACGTGTTTTTTTCGCCCGCACGCTATTTTTTGGCTCAATACGTGATTTTTTTGTGAGGACGCGGAAATTTCGCCTGAATGCAATTTTTTCGCCCGGGCACAATTTTTCCGTCCGGAAGCGATTTTTCCGATCGAACACGATTTTTCACCCCTTACACGATCTTTTTGCCCGGGCGCGATATTGTCGCCCGGGAGAGATATTTTCGATCGGGCGCGTTTTTTTTCGCCCGGGCGCATTTTTTTTCGCTCCAGCGAGATTTTTTTGCCCGGGCGCATTTTTTTTCACCCGGGCGTGTTTTTTCCGCTCGAACTCGGTTTTTTCGCCCACGCGCGTTTTACACCCGGGCGCAATTTTTCCGCTCGGGCGGCATTTTTTCTCCCGGCGCGATTTTTTCGCGCAGCCGCGTTTTTTCGCCCGCCCGCATTTTTTTTGCTCGGGCGCGTATTTTCCGCCCGGGCGTGATTTTTTCGCCTGGGCGCGTTTTTTTTCGCCCGGACGCGGTTTTTTCACCCCCGCACATTTTTTTTTGCCCGGTCGCGTTTTTTTCGCACCTGCCACGATTTTTTAGCCCGATGGGTGACTTTTTCGCCCGGGCGCGATTTTTTCGCTCGGGCACCATTTTTTTGCCCGGGCGTAAAAAACGCGCCTTGGCAAAAAAATCGCGCCCGTGCGAAAAAAATGCGCCCGGGCGAAAAATACACGCCGGGCGAAAAAATCAAGCCCGGGCGAAAAAATCGTGCCCGGGCGAAAAAATGCGCCCGAACGAAAAAAACGCGCCCGGGCAAAAAAATTGCTCCTGGATGAAAAAATCGCGCCCGGGCGAAAAAATCTCGTTGGAACGAAAAAATGCGCCAGGGCGAAAAAATCGTGCCAGGGCGAAAAAAATGCGCCCGAACGAAAAAATCGCGCCCGGAGAAAAATCGCGCCCGGGGAAAAAAATCGCTCCCGGATGAAAAAATCGCTCCCGGGCAAAAAAATCGAGCTTAGGCGAAAAAATCGCGTCCGGGCGAAAAGCGCCCCGGTCGAAAAAAGCGCACCCGGGCGAAAATACGCGAAAGTCGCCCGTCGTGCTAAAAAAACGCGTGTCGTGCTAAAAACGTGTTATTGCTTATGATAATTTTGCAGGAAGAAGCTTAGAAGCTCAACATTGATCAATGTCAATTCCCATGCAAGAAAGCCTTTCTGCAAACGAACAATAAAAAGTAAAGAATATCAATTCCTATCAGGGGCGGACCCACCTTGGGGCGAGTGTGGGCGGCCGCCCACCCTCAATTTTAAAAAAAAAAAAATTTAATAGTATTAGCCATGGCAAAACGCCGTGGCTAATACCTTTGTTTTTTTAAAACTTTAATACTGCACCGGCGGACCACGGGACCACACTCAAATTAATACTGCATCGGGAAATTAGGTATCCTGCGGAGTGCAGACCTGCGGTTCTCTCGCTCTCAGACGACGAAACCCTTCTCCTCTCTCAGTCGGACTGCTCGCGACGACGCCACCTCCGTCTTTCCCTCCAAGCCGATGACAGTTGCAGTCTTGCAGACCCAGCCCTTCCTCTCTTGAGGACTTGCGGTGGCATCCTCGTCGAGGTCGAGTCCGTCGACACAGTTCTTCTCCTCTCCAACATCGCTCATAAGATTTGCTTCTGCGGATTCTGAGTCCTGCCTCCACTTCGGCACTTCCCCCGTTGAATTTCTTTGGTTTCTTCTGCACCTAAGGGTTTGTTTTCTTCTGCACCTAAGAGTTTGAATTTCTTTGATTTTCTCTGATATTAGGTATTTGTCAAAGCAGAAATTTCTTTGAATTTTCCTAATATTAGGTATTTGTCAAAGCAGAATTTGTCAAAGCAGAGATTTCTTTCTGATATTAGGTATTTGTCAAAGCAGAATTTGTCAAAGCAGAAATTTTCCTAATATCTTTGTATTTGAATTTCTTTCTGATATTAGGTATTTGTCAAAGCAGAATTTGTCAAAGCAGAAATTTCTCAGAAATTTACACCTAATATTAGGTTTTCTTCAGCAAACCTAATATCTTTGTATTTTCAGCCAAATACCTAATATCTTTGAATTTCTGCACCCTAATATCTTTGTATTTGTCAAACCTAATGGCTTTGTTTTAATATCTTTGTATTTGTCATACCTAATATTTTCAGCTCTTGATTTTGCTCCAGTTTTAATTGAATCTGATTGAAAATTTCTTTGTATTTTCAGCCATGACTCGTTAAGGAGAGTTCGGATATTGCAAAGTGGGAGCCGTTACGGTCGATTCAATTACTTGGAGGCACGCTTCAAGGGTAACAATCTCTTTCACTGGGTTGATTGTGTCCGTCCCCGGCATTAAATTGCATTAGAGGTCCGCCCACACTGGAATAAATTCTTGCGTCCGCCACTGATTCCTATGACAGAAAATCATCATACAGACGAACAAAAGAATTGAATTTAAACTCAATGTCATTTCCCGTGTGTATTGATATTGGATTGAAAGCCAATACTTCAATATCAATGTCTGTGAAACGAACGGACCCTTAGTTTATTTTGATTTCAATATAAATTTCATCAATTATAATCTATTTTTGTTACAATTATAATAGGTAGCCAAGCAGCTTTATATCTTTCATCATTTTGTGTTCATTTCTTTATACAAAATGATTCCTTCCGCCCAAATGGCTTTTCAGAATTATTCAATATTTATGTTTAATGATTATTTTATATATGCTTAAATGCATGTACACCTAAATACTATTTATTTTTAATTAATATTTATTATCAATATTGTTGTGGGTCACTCGATGCTCTTATAGACTAGTCGTATTGAACTGTCTCAACTCGAGAGTGAGCCGAGCGCACAAACAGTTACAAAGAAGACTAACAACCGACAAAGAGACTTTAAGGTGAAAAATCCGGAAAGTGTGAAACACCACAGAGTCGGATCGGTGCCGACCAAATTTCATTATATCTTTGTGTGTTACAAGTTGTAGACCGCAAGAGGGTGACATGTCACCGCCCGTTGTAGGAGGTGCAAAGAAGAATGAGAAAGAGAAAAATTCTAAGGAGAAATGAGATCTTCAAGTCACATTCGAAGGAGATCTTTGAAAGCCGAAAGAGATCTTCGAAAGATTTTTCGAACACCGAAGGAGAACTCTGAAAGATCTTTGTTAGGAATTGTATCCGCAATTACCATGATTTGAAGAAGTCTCATTGCACTAAGATGAACTGAGTTTGTATTTGATTTAGTATTTTAGTTATATGTTTGTAGGATATTAATTGCTAAGTACAAACCAATGTCAGGTTTCAATGAGTCATAAACAGAGGCATATGCAATGTAATCCCTCATTGTGTAGATCAAGGTATTGACTCATGTGAAATCTCTCTATTGGGGTGTACTTCATATTCAAACACTATGGAGAAGTCAAGATGAAGTAGTTGTTGTGTTCAGGACTGGAAGTGATTTTATTCAAGTCAATTCGTCGAGTCCGCTCGAGAAGACTCGACGAATTCGTCGAGACATCTCGAGTGGACTAGACGAATTCGTCGAGATCACTTGATAGGTCTCGTGTAATATCTCAAGTCAATTCGTCGAGGACACTCAAGAAGACTCGACGAATTCGTCGAGACATCTCGAGTGGACTAGACGAATTCGTCGAGATCACTTAATAGGTCTCGAGCAATGTCTTAAGTCTTATCGTCGAGTAATCAAGTGTTCGCTCGAGAACACTCGACGAATTCGTCGAGTGGTCTGCTGGTTTCTCGTGAACACTCGACGAATTCGTCGAGTGTTCTCGAGAAGTTCACGAATGATCTTAGCTATAGTTTCTTCCCGTCTCATCTTTTTGTTAAGTTATTTTCGTCGAGTCTTCATGTAGTTTTCGTCGAGTCACTAAGTGAATTCGTCGAGTGGTCAATGATTTCACGAATTTATTCGACGAATGAAGACAAAGCGCGTTCTTTTCAAATGCGCAGGCGGCTTTCCATTTAGATCTTCACCATGTACTGTACACGTGGAGGTCCTTCCTTAGATTTCGTTTATAGCCGTTTGAGAAGGATCCCTATAAATACTTAAGGGTTATTTCTTGAACCCTAATCGTGCCTTATTTCTAAAAATCGCAAAATCGTCTGTCGGTCATCTCTCTCGCAAATCGACATTGTTGCTGTCGACAAAGCTTCTTGCACGATCCTTCTTAAAGTCAGATTCAACAAGATCTATAATTCCAGATTTGTTCAAGTTCTTTTCAGATCTTGTAGTCTCTCAAGTTTTCAGATCCAAGTTCCTCAAGAAAAGATTTCTTCTTCCTCTTTCAAGACCAAAACTTTCATTTCAGTCAAGGAAGAAGAAGATCCATTATTTTCAGATCTGAAGAAGTTAAATCTTAGAGAGATTTTAGAAGATTGTCTTTCAATCTAAAGAGTTGTAAAAACCTCTTTACAATATTTTTGTAGAAAGTTTTTCTTCCGAATTTTTGTAGATCCTAATTTAGATGATCTAGTGTAGGAGATGTTATTCTCCGATTTTTTATAGGAGAGGTTGTTCTCCGAGTTTGTATGAGTTGCTAACTCCGAGTTGTAAGATTGTTTCAATCTGATATTAGTGAAGTAGTCTAGTCTAGCCGGGAGTGCTAGATAGGTGAGGCGGGAAAGTGGACGTACCCATTCCGGGGAACCGCTATAAATCCTTGTGTTTGTGTGTGCTCTTTATTTTTGTGTGCTTTTCTTTCAAGTTTTTAATTCTGCATAAAGCCATAGAATTCGCTTATTCACCTCCCTCTAGGTGATTTAGGTGTCAAAATTAACAGATAATATACTTGCCCTAAACAGTCACTGGAAAATCATGAAACTTGGTCAGAGGACTGTTTAGGGCAAGTATATTATCTGTTAATTTTGGCATGATGTTTGGAAGAATTTATATGTGATTCCCTTCACAATGTGCCCTTGGACTTGTTTATTTAAATAATGGAATTATATAGTCAAATGAATTTAGAAAATTATAGAACTCAAGCAGTGAACTTTTCTGAGTATCTTGGACACCAGCTAATTTTCTTGTAATTTTTGAATAAGAGTTTCTAGTACTTCCTTTGTTAATCCTTGATTTTGATTAATTAGTTAATATTTTAATTGGAGGTTAAAATCTTGTGAAATTTTTATATGGCTATTATTTTATTGTTATATAGTTGTACAAATTTTAGTAAGGTCATACCTTATCAGAAAATCATACATGAAACCAAATTGCATGAAATTAATTTTGAATTAGACTTCAGGGGCTACAAGTTTGATGTTGAACATTTTTCCATCAAGGGTCCCTAGTATTTTTAATAATTATTTCTATCAGTTGCCTTAAGTGTGACAGAAATGAAATACATATAACTTAATTAATATAATCACACAGCACGGATCTTGAAGCAGGGATGGACGACATCTGTTTATCTCCTTCCTCTAGTCGATGGCCAGGATAGACCCGACCTGGGCCACCTTCTCCTTTGATTTCCTGGCCATCCGGCCACCTCCCCGTCCGGCCACCGCCACCACCACCTCCGTTGAGGTGGTGGAAATCGTCGAGCGGCGGCACGGCCGCCGGAGGGGCCGATTCTGGCGAACCCGACGGGAAGAAAATCCATGAAAATCATGGATTTTGCTCACCGAATCGGGCTCAATTGATCCCGATTTCTCAACTATTTTGATCTAAGATTTATCCACACAGAGAGAGAGAGAGAGGTGTAGGGGAGGACATGTGTGGTGGCCTGAAGCCGCGTATTTCGGCGAGTCGCCATGGCAAATTTTGAAGCTTTTAGTGTCATGCCTTCCCTGGTTTCCAGTGACTGATTCCTTCAAGTAAATAGGGGAAAATTCTTCTCTTAGTCCTCTGAGGGAGTTATAATATTCAATTAGGGGAGAGGGAGAGTCATGACATCAATTGTCATGAAGCTCATTAATGGCCATTATCGGCCACCATGAATCTTCCCCTGAATTCAACCCCTTGTGGAAAACCTCCTAACCTTCTTGTAACTGCCAGAGGAGATGGATCACCATCAATTGGGAGATAAATTGGCCTCCCGTGGCCATAAATGTCATTAATCCTCTCTTTCTCTCTCCACCATTTTTGGGAAAATGGAGTTACTCTCTCCTGACCGAATTTCTTGAAATTGAATGACAATTTCAGTAACTTCCAACCTCATCAGCTAGTGGACCACCTTAATTGGGTCTAGCCCAAGTGGACTGTGCTAGTTGACTTTGGTCAATTTGACCATTTGGGTTGACCCCAATGGGTGGCTAGTAACCCATTGGCCTCCCCTATGGGTTAGTAAGGTCTAGGTAGGGTTAATTTGGCAAGGTGGGGGCCAATTGACCCTTAATGGGCCACTTTGACCAAAACAGAGCTATAGTTGACTTAGGTCAAATTGGCCAAATTGGTGACCTCATGATGAGCCTTTTTGGTCCATTGGTCCCCTAATATCCTTATAAGGGTAGGGGCAAGGTCAATTTGGCAAGGTGGAGACCAATTGACCCTAATTAGGCTACTTTGACCCTATTAGGGTTAAGGTTGACTTTGGTCAACTTGACCACTTTGGTTGACCCAAATGGGTCCTTGGTGCTCTAAGGGACCCTCCAAAGGGTTATGTGTGCCATGGTGGAGTCAAGGGGTCAAGGTAAGTCCCTAAATTCCAACCTTAAGCTTGGTAACCGAAAATTGTTATATGCAGACCAAGGTGCTCTTCCCCTTCAAGCTTAAGGCCAAGTGGTCTCTTCAAGCTTTCCAGGGTTTGGGGTCTAGTTGTTTGGGGGATGTTACAAATCCCAATAAACAAAAAAAAAACAATTTCGTCCCCGAAATTCAGGTTAGGCTTGCGAGGTTTTCACCGAGAGTGACTGAACGTAACATCCCCTAAGAATTGAAGTTATTCCTGACGCGAAGAACACCGACTATCTCTGTTGCATCAGTTCTAATGGCTTCCTGATAAGCTTCTCCTGGCATAGTTTCTCCACAGGACCTTGACCACCGGGACCTTCTTGCGTTATAAGGCTCGCATCTCTGTGTCATCTATCCGGACCGGGGTGACCCTAACTACCTTTGTCAACCTATCCTCAATGTTCCAAATAAGCCTGTGCCCGGAGTGGGGATGTGGTAACCTGTGCATGAAATCTGTAATTATATCCTCGAACATCCACTTTAACATGGGCAGTGACCGTGGTAGTTCCCGAAAGACTTTTGCACTTGGCCTTCACCGTGCATCACAAAACCTATGACGTCTTTCTTCATTCCGAGGGCATACATGTTCCGGAATACACCATTTTTCGGTGACTAAAGCTCTTGTTTGTATAGGTAGACATCGACCCTATAAAGTTTTCTCTACACGTTTAGATTCTTTTTCCTTCACGTACGTCCGAGTAATCAATCACCTCAACTCTACAACTTATCCAGTTCTTACCATTGAGGGGACTGATCAGATCGTCAAGCGTCTCAATTATCCTCAAAATTTAAGGGGGGGGGGGGGGGGGGGGTACTCGTGAACTCGTATGAGTATCTGTTAACCAATCCTTATTATTGTAGTTAAAATTTTCTACCATGACAGTGCGTGATTTTAACAAATCATAGGTTAATCACTTCTGAAAGCCCCAAACCAGAAGAACTTTCAAATATAACTATAGTTGTAAGCCCTAATTTCAGTTCCCAACATCCAAAAGGGCATCTGCATCCCTAAGTGACTAAACCCGACAACTTTACATTTCTATTGCTTCAACTAGTCGTTGTTCGATCAACGAAGTCTATCTATTGTCCTGGTAGTACTACCGGTCACCATTCCAAACATGCTTTTACAAAATCCCATCTTCGCCCAAGTAACATCGAATAAGATCTACTTCAAAATCACTATGTTCACGACGCAACCCTTTCTAAATTAGATCTAAGGAAAAACCCAAGTCAGAAACTAATTTGCCCAATAAACAAAAGGTAAGCCCCAATAAACAAAAGATAAGTCACTATCTATTTTGGGCTAAGTATCTTCGATATCACCATGTTATATTCGTCTCATGTATGCAAACAATCCTTAGGGCACACAACCTTAGACTTGGGGTTCTATCTTGAGACCTGTTGGCACACTCTATACTTTAGACTCTTCAAGGTACCCTCTACGACAGCCTTATTAGGGTCAACATGTGGCCCAATCCCAAATGGGTCTCTTCTGAACTTGAATTCTTATCCGACACTCGGTGTTTGTCGTGGTGGTTGTCTCAATGTAAATATGTCACCGGTACGAGGGTTGAGCCTACGAGTCCATTACCATTCTACCTCCAAGTCGGTAGCTCCTGCTAGACCCCCCGTTCAAAGAGTTAAGCAGGAGAGGAAAAGAAGGTACAATAGATTCGACTGTTGGTGTTGTGACAAAGTTAGTCACTTCGCCATAGATTGTTGGTTCAATCCCTTGAATTTCAAGACTCCACGAGTTAATAATGTAAGAATGATCTCTCGCAATATTAACACTCCAAGTGGTAGTCGCCTAACCAGGAACCTAGGACCCAAATTCGTTTGGGTTCCTAAGAGTAATTAATCTGTGATTGCAAGTATGTCCAAAGGCCAACCAAAACTCCTATCGGGCATTTGGGCAGTGGATGTTCGAGGTACATGACCAGAACAAGAAGTTTATAATGTTGTTGAAAAGCTCAGGAAATCAGTCCAAGCACTGAAATTCTATGGGGGAGAGAATATTGAGGGGAGATGAAATAAGTTTTCAAAGTCTACTTTCAAATAAGGACTCTGGTGCAGTTGCTGAGGGGGAGAACCCGGTTGAACTGCCTAATTATCACTTCCCTATCTGAAGCAGTCAGAAAGGGGGAGAGAAGGTTGAAAAGCAAAAAGGTTGAAAAGCCAAGTCTTTAACTTTCTATGTCACTTTATGTAATTGATATTATTTATTATCTATGCAATTCACCTTAGTAGATAGGGTTCCAACTTTTTCAAATAGGGGGAGATTGTTGGGAATTGTATACACAATTACATTGATTTGAAGAAGTCCCCTTGCACTAAGATGAATTGAGTTTGTATTTGATTTAATATTTTAGTTATGTGTTTGCAGGATATTAATTGCTAAGTACAACCAATGTCAGGTTTCAATTCATCTTGTGTAGACCTATGCAATGTAATCCCTCATTGTGTAGACCAAGGTGTTGACTCATGTGAAATATCTCTATTGGGGTGTACTTCATATTCAAACACTATGGAGAAGTCAGGATGAAGTAGTTATTGTGTTCAGGACTGGAAGAGATTTTATTCAAGTCAATTCGTCGAGTACACTCGAGAAGACTCGACAAATTCGCCGAGACATCTCGAGTGGACTAGACAAATTTGTCGAGATCACTTGATAGGTCTCGTGTAATGTCTCAAGTCAATTCGTCGAGTACACTCAAGAAGACTCAACGAATTCGTCGAGACATCTCGAGTGGACTAGACGAATTCGTCGAGATCACTTAATAGGTCTCGAGCAATGTATTAAGTCTTATCGTTGAGTAATCAAGTGTTCACTCGAGAACACTCGACGAATTCGTCGGGTGGTCTGCTGGTTTCTCGTGAACACCCGACGAATTCGTCGAGTGTTCTCGAATGATCTCAGCTATAGTTTCTTCCCGTCTTAGCTTTCTACTAAGTTATTTTCGTCGAGTCTTCATGTAGTTTGCGTCGAGTCACTAAGTGAATTCGTCGAGTGGTCAATTATTTCACGAATTCATTCGACGAATGAAGACAGAGCGCGTTCTTTTCAAATGCGCAGATGGATTTCCATTTAGGTCTTCACCATGTACAGTACACGTGGAGGTCCTTCCTTAGATTTCATTTATAGTCGTTTGAGAAGGATTCCTATAAATACTTAAGGGTTATTTCTTGAACCCTAATCGTGCCTTATTTCTAAAATCACAAAATCGTCTGTCGGCCATCTCTCTCGCAAATTGACATTGTTGCTGCCGACAAAGCTTCTTGCACGATCCTTCTCAAAGTCAGATTCAACAAGATCTCTGATTCCAGATTTTCTCAAGTTCTTTTCAAATCTTGTTGTTTCTCAAGTTTTCAGATCCAAGTTCCTCAAGAAAAGATTTCTTCTTCCTCTTTCAAGCCCAAGGCTTTCATTTCAGTCAAGGAGGAAGAAGATCCATTATTTTCAAATCTGAAGAAGTTAAATCTCATAGAGATTATAGAAGATTGTCTTTCAATCTAAAGAGTTGTAAAAACCCCTTTACAATATTTTTGTTGGAAGTTTTTCTTCCGAGTTTTTGTAGATCCTAGTTTAGAGGATCTAATGTAAGAGAGGTTGTTCTCCGAGTTTTTGTAGGAGTGGTTGTTCTCCGAGTTTGTAGGAGTTGCTAACTCCTAGTTGTAAGATTGTTTCAATCTGAGATTAGTGAAGTAACCTAGTCTAGCCGGGAGTGCTAGATAGGTGAGACAGGAACGTGGACGCACTCATTCCGGGGAACCACTATAAATTCTTGTGTTTATGTGTGCTCTCTATTTATGTGTGCTTTTCTTTCAAGTTTTTAATTCCGCATAAAAGCTATAGAATTCACCGAATCACCCCCCCCTCTAGGTGATTTAGGTAGCAACTAGATCCTTTCAATATTCGAAAGAGCTCTCTCGGGCGCTGAAGGCAGGGCCCCTTGAAATGAAGGCTCTGGACTCCTTTTATAGCTTTTGGCGGGGGGAGGGGCGGGGGGGGGGGGGGGGGGGGGGGGGGTTCCGTAATTGCGTCGTTGTAACCACCATAACTACTAGACGAACGAATCGCGTTCCTCGACCTGGAGCACACAAATCGTCATTTTTGCACATATGACGACTTTGCCCCTGGGCAGTTCAGGCAGTGATCGTAACGAACTGTGAACTGTCCCGCGAACTGCGAGTTGTCCCGCGAACTACGAATTGTCCCTCTAACTGCGAGCTGTCTTGCGAATTGTCATGCAATCTTTGTGAATGCAAGAGATAAAGAGGGAAAATTGTAGCATGCGCTTAGAAGGAATTCCGTGTGATTTCGTGAGCGCGGAGGTGTTGGTGGGATGTCCGGGATGGAGCATCGTGAGCATGCACGTAGCCGCGTGGCAAGGGGAGGCGCTCAGACGGGGCGCGCAACAAACGACACGTACGCGAGTGTGCGTGGGCGCGCTTGTCCTGGCGTGGGCTGTCGCGCGCATTTGCGCACTGCCACGCTCACTACCGTGCATGCGGGTGCGCTTTCGGGCGCGCCTGTTGCCTCGCGAACGGGGGTACACGGGTGTGTGCGCGCGCAGTCCAGGGGTGTCCAGAAGTGTGTGCGCGCGCAGTCCACGGGTGTGCGCGTGTGCTCGCAGGGGTGTGCATGCGCGCAGGCTGCCCCGCGCACGCATGTGCGCGCGTTTCCCTACACACGTTGCCCCGCGCGCTCGGGAGCGCTCACGGGTGAGCGCGATGGGCGCACTCTGTCCTGCGCACGGGGCGCGCGCGCTGCCCCGTGCGGGGGGCGTGCGTATGGGCAATGCGCAACCCATGCGGGTGCGTGCGCTACCGTGCGCGGTAGCGTGCGCTACCGTGCGCGGTAGCGTGCGCTACCGTGCGCGGTAGCGTGTGCTACTGCGCGCGGTAGTGTAAGCTACCGTGTGGTTTTTTGGGGCGGCCGGGTGGCTGTCTTGTCGTCGGTGGTTGGGGCCCTAACCTCCTCCATCATGTGTGGCATGCCCGGGGATGCGTGCCCATGCACACACGTCCTTGGCTTTAAAAAGTCTCCTCTACTATGACCGTCTCATGATAATGAAGGAAGTTATGGAACCTCGAACTCCTCCATTATGATCACTCCTAATAATGGAGGAACTTTGCTAATCACAGCCAAAAATAAAGGGGGTGCCCATCAATTCCCCCACAAATTCTCGGAGTCCTCCTTCGAGGTCCGCCAAACGGACGACGATGTGTAACCACCATATTTACGACCACAGTCGCCGGGCCAAACGGACCCTTAATTAGTGTTCATTCATGAAATATAATATCATAAAACCATTTTTTTTAAATCCAGAATTTTTATTATCATACTAGTTATTTATATATTCATTATCTGCCATTGTTTTCTTATAAATATTCTTATAGTGAAAAATATTGTGTTATGAAATTTCAATATATGTGTATAAAAATGGGAAATATATTATTAAAATAGTTAAATATTTGACAACATAATTTTTTAATGAAAAAACTAGATAAAATAATATAAGTTGTATGCAACACTTTTATATTTAGCAAAAAAACTAAAACTCTACAACAAAATGTAAAGAGAAATTTATTTGACTGCCTTTAGAAATTTAGATAATGATTTTTAAAGTTTTTAAATTGATTTTAAGAAACCCCAAAATTGAGTGATTATTTTCTGTCAAATGGAAATTTTCTGACTCATTTTAAGGTACCGGGATCCCCTACATTTGAGCCCAAATGAATAAAAATTTATTTCACGATTCAGATTAATTTGAGACTAATCCGACGAGTTCACTAATCTCATCCTTTTATATTTTTTTCTGTAATAAAAAAAATTATACATTTTAAAATAAAGTGCGAATCATTCTCACCATGGAATAAACCCATTTTAAGCACCCAAAATTTAGAAACTTTTTTATTTTATTTTTTTTCGTACAAATTTGACTATGATATTAATCTGTTCTAAATGATCTTAGAACTGAATTTCTTAAATATTTGTAACTTACTCTTTTTATTAATTTTCAAGTTAATATTATACTAAGAAGTCTGTTAAGATAATATTTTTGTTCTCAAAAACCTGCATTTTAAAGATATAAATGCCAATGAAAATGAATGCATCAAGTAAACAATACCAAGATTTTGTTTGACGCAGCTTTTTTGCTCCGTTGAGTTTGGACAAAAACATCACCATCATAAAATATGTGTTTGGCATAGCAATGGTTATGACCGCCAACAAAAAAGAAAACTTGTTTTGAACATAAAAGTAGATGAAATTTCTTATGTGAGATCGAGCGTTCACGAACGATAATTCATAACCACCGCGTTCGTGACAGCCGCCACCAGCCAAACCGAGCCCAAGTCTGAATTTCTTGAATATTTATAACTTATTCTTTGTTATCATTTTTGAAGTTAATATATTACTGTGAATTAAAAAGGGCGCTGATATTAGCACTACAGATTTGGCTATCCGCACTAACGGCTATCCGCAAGCATCATTTTGAGGATTGGCTATCCGCAAGCAATATTTCTATTTGCACACCAACTTGTTTTTGACTTTTTTTTTTATATTTAGAGATTTAATCCTACGTCAAATAAAATTTATCAAATTTGTGCCTTTTCCAAGAAAATCTTTGCCAAGTTGGTCTTCTTCTCTGATGATTTAGATATGTGAGAGGCTCGTGGGCTCTTCCCATCATCACATGTTGCTGATAATGAGAGGCTCGTGGGCTCCGGTGAGTTTGGACAAAAACGTAATTATCATAGAATGTACGTTTGGCATGACAGGTTATGACCGCTATCAAGAAAATAAATTAGTTTTGTGCATAAAATGTATGAAATTTTCTAAGTGAGGTCGGGCGTTCACAAAAGATGGTTCATGACCACCACATACACGACTGCCACCACTGCGCCAAACGAAGCCTGGGCAAGACTCTGCTGAGCAGTTTGTTGTTAGCATCTTCCTTAGAAACCTTCAAAACTTCCTCAGGATTAGAAACCCACGGAACTGCGCCATGAACGCAAACTTTTGAGTGCCCCAAATTATTATCCACAATTTCTTCCTGAACAGATTGCCCATTCCCCCTACTGTTAGGCTCATCAATTAGACCGTCGGAATCGGGCATGCCATTGCTGCGTTCACAAATCCTCCAAAGAGACAGTCGGGCCGCTCTTGTAACAGCGATCAATGGGGGTTTCGCCGGCGATTCGTGGCCTCCAGAGATGTGGAAGAAGGGAGGTGAGCACTGTTCCACAAATCCTCCGAAAAGACAGTCGGGCCGCTCCTATAGCCACGATCAATGGGTGGTTTCACCGGTGGTTCGTGGCGCCGGAGATCGGGAAGAAGCTAGGTGAGACAGCGGCGGGGTCGCGAGATAGCAGTGGCGGAATCGGGAAGGTGCGGTGCGAGAATGCTGAGTGCGGTTAGGGAAATAAAAAGCCCAAAAATTAATATCTTCAGCAGCGCGATTAGCAGAAACTGCGGCGCGTTTAACAGCTCCCATTAAAAAAAATGTTTTTGCTGTCAAGAACCTGCCTTCCTTGAAGTTAATATGGTAATTAATGACCATTTTTTAAGATATAAAAGTTAAGGAGAGTCAATGCATCGAGTAAAAATATCAAGTATATTTAATTGACATAATGAACATAACTTACATTTAATATTTTTACTAGATAAATATTAGTTAACACCATTTCATAAAATGAAATGTAATGCACTATAAACTAATTATTATAAGATTGATATCGTCTAAAATCTAGAAATATGTAGAACGAAGCCTCTTGACTGCTTTTCTTTGATATAAAAAGCTTGGTTTTTTATTTTACCATAATTTATTTTAAATATTATTGCATCCACAAAGGAGGTGAGAGAAAGAGAGAGAGGGAGAGCAAGAGCGAGAGCGAGAGAGGGGTTGAAGATCAGATACAAATATATAAATATATACTATTTTAAAAAAAATATGATGTGGTTTGCGAATAGCCTGAGCTTAAAAATGCACAAAAAATCCGGACCTTCTGATTTGGCTTCATAATGCAACAATCGACAGATCCCAAACACAATAAGGTTAAAACATATACGCTTCTCTCTCCTCAATCCCGATAACTGCTCTCCCCTTTTGCACTCCCTCTCTCGCGCTCCAAACCCTATTTCTCCCCCTCCGAATTTCTCCTTCACGAAGAGCTCCCTAACGGCTATCAAATCTCCCGCAGCGACGACGCAACCGCGAGGGCTTCTCACAACCTCACAACCTCACGCCGCAACATCTCCTCCTATGGGAACACTTCTCTAGCCGCATAGATCGATGTCGGAACTCCCACGATTCCTTCTTGCCTGTGACACAACGACCCTCGCGGTCTTTCCAAGAACACTCATCTAAAACACGCTCCTTTAGGGGGCCATTCGGTACTGTTATGTCGCTCGAAACATCCCGGGTGGTGGTCAAAGTGGAACTGCCTACCCATTGCCCATAGCTTGGGTTTTATAGGCAAACCCTAGGGTTAGAACGGGTGTCGGATATCCCGGTATCCGAACCGAACCCATTAAGCCTCCGAACTGTTATGTATCCAAATATACATTAACAATCTCATATATTTGTGATATATAACGTTTACAGTTCAGAGTGCAAGAAAGTAGAACAAATCAAAATTCAGACTTTACTCGTTTATCCAAAAAGATAACACCACTAAGAGCATAATAAAGGAGTTTTGCATAAAACAAACACCACATATAAAATGCAATACATGAGTAAAGGTCTGAAAAAGTAAATAACATGGATCAATAGGTAACAATTCTACTCAAAGAGTAGATCATCATCATCCAGGTCAAGATATACTTTCTCTCCTCCATCTTCACCAGTGCCTGCAAAGAATTTCATGAGTTTAGACTCTATGAATTCATAAACATATGCAGTGACATTTAAAAATATGCTAGCTCTGCCGAAATGAGTTTAGTACTTGTAGCAGTAGTGAAGTAACACTGTCAGCATCTCTATCTAGTCTAACAAGGACCAGTCAAGTGATTATAATAAATCAAAACATTGTTAATTATCTCACTCATTAATGATCACTATTGTACAACACGTATTCTTCAAGGGTAGGACCCGTTCAGGTCATGTAGACAAAAGTCAAAGTCAAGGGTCAAGCACACGACAACCAATCATTCACAGGGACATTCAACGCAAGATGCAAGTATCAGGACTTCTCGCCCCTAAATGGCGACTGTCCACAACAACTCGTCAGGCGTGCGAGATCCTCCTAAGAGGCGACTATCCACAGCGACTCGCCATGCGGGCGAGATCCTCCTAAGTAGCGAGTATCCACAACAACTCGATCGCCAGGCGGGCGAGACCCTCCTAAATGGCGTCTATCATTAGCATCTCGCAAGACACATGCGGGATCTTTCAATAGTCGCCCGTTGACCAAGATCAACTATCCAATCTCGCAGGGGGCCAGGTATAGTCGCTTGCATTCCCCCTTTTAGAATTTGTCAATAAATAGGAACCAATGGGTACTTGGATTGACACCTTTGGTTGAGCTTTCAGAACCTCATCTTCGAAGACTTGTCCCCCTGAGATCTTGACCATCACCCTCGACCGTCATCCTAGATACTTGCCAAGTTGGTGCTTCCCTCGTACCCTGCTCGATCATCTTTGGTTGTGGAGGAGAAGTTATTAGAACAACCCTATTACTGATTTGGGCTAAGATCACTATCTGTTGACTAAGACTAAGTTGACCCCAATGTATAGTCTAAGGGTCAAGGTTTTAGGCTGTTAGAACTTAAGAAAAAATCAAGTTTCTGCGTTTGACGAACTCCATCATGCGTTCGACGAACGCATGATGCAGTTCGACGAACTTGCCAAGGTTCTGCGTTCGACGAACTCTATTCTGCGTTCGACGAACTTCTCTCTGCGTTCGACGAACTTGCTCTCCAGCTCGATGCACTCAGTTCTCCATCCAGTCCAGCAGTTTAGTCTTCAGTTCGACGAACTCCAGTTTGCGTTCGACGAACTCAGCTCTGTGGTCGAAGAATAAGTATCAAGATGTTCAGATCGACGAAAGTTCTCCTCAGATCGACTAATTCAATTCTTCCAGCCAGATTTAACAGTTTATCTTTCAGTTCGACGAACTCCAACTTGAGCTCGATGAATTTCAGTCTGCGTTCGACGAATCAGCAACAAATGTTTAGTTCGACGAAATCCAACATTCTGTTCGACGAACTCAGTTCTCAGGTCGACGAAAATTTCTCCTCAGCTTCATATTTTCAGAAGGATCAATTTTATTCTATTCTCTGAACTCAGATCAACTATCAGCAACGGATATATATTCCAGATAAGTCAAGGATTTTATCCTTCTATTTATTTATTCCTTTCCATTGTCTTCTCCCAAGAAAATAACCGTTTGGCGTATTGGAAAAGGAAAAGGAATTAAAGATTAGATTACAGTTCCAAGAAATAATCCTCCTGATTATTCTATTCCTTATTCAGAGGATTTGAAATTCAAACAAGATATATTTTCTAAGGAAAAAGGAAGAAGGAGATAACAGTAGTAGGAAAGAAGAAGGCTCTCGACCAAGAGATGTAATACAGAGAAAAAGATATACAGGAAGAAAAAGAAAAAGCTTTTAGTGTTCATCTTCCTCAAGCAGCACTCATTCAACCTCTAATACCACTTGTAGGGATACGACGCAACCAACTGCACCAAAAGACTGGCCTGTTGGTCAAGGTGCCTACCACTCCTTTATAGAGTCGGCTATCCTCGGGCGGATCCACGGGGCAGTCAGTTAGACTTACGGGGGACACACCCTTCCGCTTTGAATAGCACCGCAGCGCCGCAGGCAATTCTGGTACCCCAACAATCCCCCCCAGAAACGACCCCGGGGTTTCGAACCCGCGACCCCCTCGGATATCAATTAAAAGTGAGGTTAGATCTTAAAGTCACTCTAGAGGGGGGTGAATAGAGTATTAAAAAGTTTTCACTTATTTTTATAGCAGAATTAAAATAGTGATATTTATATGTGTACTGAGTGATTTATAAAAACTAATAAAGAAAACACAACACAACACAATACAGAAAAATAAACAAGAACACAAAGGACACAAGGATTTATAGTAGTTCCCCAATAAACCTGGGTACATCTACTCTTCTACCACCCTTGGTAGGATTCCACTAGATTTTTGATCAGGTGCCCTATCACCAATGGATTTTTGATCAGGTGCCCAAACACCAATGAGCTTTTGGTCAGGTGTTCAAACCAACCACAGGTTTTTGATTAGGTGCCCTACCAACAAAGGGGTTAACTTTTGATGGGAGTTAGAACCCTGTACAGAATGGAATAAAGAGGGTTATGAAGTTCTTCTCTGTCAATAATCTGAGAGAAGGCTAGTGGAATGTGTTGATGTAAAGCTTCCCCTGTCTGATGGAAATGGTTGACAGTTGAGGATGGAGCTTTCACTTGAATGAAATATCTTTCTTGAAGCTGATGAATCTGAGAGACAAAGTTTCTCTGCTCGGTCATCTTTGGTTGTGGAGGAGAAGTCTCTTATGAGCTTCTGGGTATGTGGTGGGACCTCCCTGCCACAACACCTGGGGTCCTGTTATTGTTGTTTGAGCCTCTTCGTTGTTGCCTGCCAAGCCATTTAGTTGGGTCGCTAGGCAAGTGGCCTCTGGTTGCATTGATCCGAACATTTGGAGCTAGGAATTTCCTGGCTTCAACACTTTGGTGCGGTGAGCGTGGATCGTAGCCAGAGGAAGAAAACCTGGTTGGAAGATGAGATGGTGGAAGTTGGCGACCCTGAAGGGATAGTCGAAAATTTGGCAGAAGGAGGCGAGTATGTGACAAGAGCAGACTTCGAGTATTTCGCGCGACGAATGGAGTGGACGTTGCGAGCAATTCTGCTTCCTCGCACAGAGTGCACGGTGACCTCGCCTCATCGCGTGACTCTGTCGGAGGATGGTGGTCCCCCTCAAAGAGCAGGGAAGGAGCCTGTGGAGGAAGAGCTAGAGCGGCTGAGGAGCTCTCATTTCTACCAGCCGAGCTCGCAGGGAAGCCGGTTCCACAACGTAGAGGACCCAGTGAGATCTCGTGATCCTCGCCACTATGGCGAGTATGGAGGTACTACTCGCCAGGCGGAGGATCATCATCAGTCAGGTGGGAGGATCCCTTTCTGTGAGGAGATCATCTTTGCCCCCATTCCGGAGGGGTTCAGAGAGCCAGTTATGAGTTACTACTCTGGGAGGGATGATCCTTTCTGCCACCTTTAGTAGTTTGAAGATGTTTTCTTCATCCTAACCATGTAGGATGCCTTCAAGTGCAGGATCTTTACCATCACCTTCCGGGGAAAGTCCAGAGATTGGTTCCACGAGCTGGCAGCAGGTTCCATCTACTGCTTCGAAGACCTGCGTCGGGGAGTGACAATGTGATTCACCATGGAGAAGAAGAGGAAGAAGGAGGCAATAACCCTCTTCCATCTAGAGCAAGGGGTGCGGGAGACGTGGGTAACTGCATCGACCTCTTCTAGGAAGAAGTTTTGAACATCCAGGAGGTGGATGACTTCATCCTGCATCTATCCCTGACGTTCAGCCTCAGGGAAGGTCTCTTTAAGCTGGAGATCATCAGGGATCCCCTCATGTCCTTCGAGGAGCTTATTGAGAGAGGCAATAAGTTCGTCCAGGGGGAGGCCTTGAATCGCGGATTCCTGGCCAAGCTCACCAAGCTAACCAGAGAGGAGGAAGAGGAAGAAGAGAAGATCCTCGTAAGAAGAAAGAAGGAGGAGCCCCGAAGACTGTAAAGGAGGAGGCCAGAAGAGCGCTGACCGGCAGAGTGCAGGAGAGAGGAGCCAAGAAGACGTGAAAAGAGGAGACATCAAGTGGCCTCGGAGCGTCGGGAAGAAGAGCGAAGGTATCAGGTCCCCTATTGCGTGGATGCCGGTGGGTCGACTCCAGCGTCAAGGTTCGAGAAGAAGGATCTCCACAGCACAAACACAGAAAAAACACCAAACACAGAAGAAAATCAGCACAGCACAAACACAGAAAAAAAACCAAACACAGAAGACACAAGGAGCTATAGTAGTTCCCCACTAAACTTGGGTACGCCTACTCTTCTACCACCCTTGGTAGGAATCCACTAAGATTTTTGATCATGTGCCCTCACACCAATGAGCTTTTGTTAAGGTGCCCAAAAACCAACTAGATTTTTTGATCAGGTGTCTTGCCACCAATGGGGTAAACTTTTGAAGGGAGTTTGAACCCTATACAATATGGGGTAAGGAGGGGTTATGAAGTTCTTCTCTGTCAATATGCTGAGAGAAGACTCTAGTGGATGTTGATGTAAAGCTCCCCCTGTCTGATAGAAGTATTTGACAGTTTGGTGGAGAAGCTTTCTCTTAAAAGAAGATCTTTCTGTAGCAGATGAATCTGAAAGAATGAATTCTTCAGACTATTGTTGCTCTTTTGAAGATCTGAACTTGCAGCAGAGATCTGAGAGAGAGAGAGATCTTGAAGATGTTGTTCTCAGAGAAATGGAGATGCTGCTTGAGGAAGAAGAAGAATGAATATGTTTTTGGCTAAGTGTTCTTCTTCTTCTTCTTTGTTCTTTCTGTGTTCTTTCACTGTGTTCTGAAAGAATGAACGAATCAATATTTTGAATTCTGTCGAGAGAGTGAGACAATAATCTCTGTCTTGATATCTTCTATCTTTGGAATGGAATAATTAGAATTTAATTCTTTCTTGGAACTGCAACAGAGACCAAACGACTTTGACAGGTCCTTTAATTCCTTAGCCGTGAAATATTCCTTTGCATTAATTATCAACGACTATTTTTGTCTTGGAATAAGGAAAGAAAGGAATATAATAACTGAATATAATATCCTTACTTATCTGACTTGAATATGTCCAAAGATATTTGAATAGATCCGTTAAAGTCGTCGATCTGTGTTCAGAGAACTGACAAATAACTGATATTTAAGTATTAAATAATCTGGAGTCTGTATTTGTCGATCCGAGCTTCAGTAAAGAATTTGTCGAGCGATGGCTGGAATTCGTCGAGCGCTGGCTGGAATTCGTCGAACGCCGATAGCCATTCGTCGAACGCTGAGAACTTGAATTTTTCCTTAAGTTCTAGCTAACTTAACAGCCTAAAGACTTGACCCTTAAACTATACAATGGGGTCAACTTGATCCTATTCAACATATAGTGATCCTAGCCCAAATCAGTAATAGGGTTGTTCCAACACCATCCGGCAGAAGAATAGGGCAAGTACCATTGTGTTGGCCGAGCCCATTAGATAGGAAGTGAGGAAGCTGTTTGAGGCAGGTTTTGTGTCAGAGATCCAGTATCCAAGCTGGGTCTCAAACATTGTAATGGTAAAGAAGGGTGGGGGGAGCTGGAGAATGTGTGTAGATATTTCTCTTCTAAATAAAGCTTGCCCGAAGGATTGTTATCCCCTGCCTCGAATCGATGCGATGGTTGATTCAGCCGTCAGTTTTTCTGTGATGAGCTTCCTTGATGCATTTTCAGGATACCACCAGATCTGGATGCATCCTCTCGATTGTCATGATGTCTCCTTCATCACTGGTGATGGCTGCTACAACCACATGATGATGTCGTTCAGGTTGAAGAACGCGGAGCTACCTACCAGCGGATGATGAACCAAGTTTTCAAGGAGCAAAAGAGAAGGAATCTGGAAGTGTACGTGGACTATCTCTTGATTAAAAGCAAGAGCGCTCAGGAGCATGTTACTGACCTGGTCGAGACCTTCGCAACGTTTCGAAGGTTCAAGATGAGGCTCAATTCAGCAATATGCGTGTTTGGAGCAGGAAGAGGGAAGCTCTTGGGACATCTCCTCACCCCAGAGGGAGCAGAGCACAACCCTGACAAGGTTAAGGCTATTATGGAGAGTGTTGGGAAAATACTTTGTGATTTATCTAACAAATAACTTAAAGTGATTTCATCAGTTAGGTTATATTACCCACATTGTATAGAAATGGTAAATTGGTCATTAGATGTCTTAGCATGTCACACTCACCTTAGAGTCTCAAGACCAGGTCAAGATAAGCACAAATTCAGTTGAGTTAAAACTTGCATCAAATAGAAGTCGACACAACTTCGACTAGATGTCGACGTAACTCTGACTGATAGTCAAAGCAACTCAATCAGCCTGTCAAAGTATAAGTCAAGTCGACGCAACGCCGAAAGGAACTCGACGCAGAAGGAAGAGCCTGTCGAAGCCATCTTAGAAGTCAACGTAACTTCGACTTCAATTCGACGCAGAAGAGAATGCTCAAGTCCAAGACTTCAACTCGACGGATACGTTGATAAGTAATCGACGCAACATTGACATCTGAGTTCAGCCACACCTAAGAAGGAATTCGAAGCTACTCCTATATGAACTCAGAGGTGCGTCGATTTGAAGAATGATGAAGTCGACGCAGCGTCAAATACAGTCTGAAATAGAAGCTTTTCTACTATCCTTTTAATACCTTTTCAGAAGGTCCACAAAACTGAAGACAGTTCTCCAACGATTCGTTTATTGCCAAGAATTGAATGGACTATTCTAGAATACAATAAAAATATTCTTGGAATGTATTCAAATCTGCTGGACGGGTCGGGAACAAAGGAAGAAACGAAAATCAACTGTCCAATAGGAATTCCTTTTCATGACATCCCTAAAGAAGAAAGTAATTCAAATTCCAATCATGGAGAATGAGTATGCAGAGAGGAGAAGAAAAACACAAGGATTGATCATATATTTTTCGTCTGTCAAATAGAGATTTTCTCTTCTTTTCTCCTTCAACCCTAAGACAGAAAAGAATATATCTCTCTGCATTGGAAAACATCATAGATTTTTCTTCTTCTTCATCACACAACAGCAAGTTTACAAGAAGTGCTCAGAGAATAAGGATCAAGCCAAAAAACCTTGCAATCATTACAATCATAAGCAAGGGTTCATTATATTTAGATCCAGTGATAAACAAAAGCATCAAATAGCTTCTGAAGAATTCTGAAAGCAGAATTCTATTCTCCTCTTTATCTCTTTCTTCTTCTTTATTTACCAACTGTAAAAGAGTTTTATTAATCCCTCCTTCTTTCAAAGGATTCAGTGGTTCTAAGTGTCTCCTTATCAAAAGACTCATTGGTTCTAAGAGTCTCCTTATCAAAAGACTAAGTGGTTCTGAGAGTCTCCTTATCAAAAGACTCATGCACAATTAGTGCAATCCTACTGTTGAAGCCAGGAAAATCCCAACTCCAAAATTTGGATTAATGCAGCCAGAGGTTACTGATCCTGCGATCAAACTCCACGGCTCGGATAGCTAAAATAGGAGAGAGAAAATGACTATAAGCACCCCCAAGTGCTCCAGCAGGGAGGTCCCACCATATACCCAGAAGTTTGGGAGAAACTTCCCCTCCGCAACCAAAAGCTGGGTGAGGTACTAGACGGGCATGGAATTGGCGAGTATCCAGCTTGGGGGGACCTCGACCACTTCCAAAAGTGCCATTTCTAGTACCCCTGAGGGTCTATTTATAGAGAAATCTGGGGGGGGGGGGGGGACTTACCTGACCATACTCGCGATTTGCAATGGGTACTCGCCCATACTCGCCCATGCTCGCACATGCTCTCCCATGCTCACCCATGCTCGCCCATGCTCGCCTCTGCTTGCCTCTGCTCGCCTCTGATCGCCTCTTCTCATCTCTGCTCGCCCATGCTAGCCCCATGCTCGCCTCTGCTCGCCCCATGCTTGCCTCTGCTCGTGGCGAGGCCTGCAAATAACCGTCTTCTTAGGCATTTCTGATCTCGATGAATTATGGGTAATACACAATCCCCGCTTTTTTCGAGCTCGCTCGCGAGGTCGGAAAAACAATGTTGAACCCGTAGTTCGGAGAGAGGGTGCTAGATGATACGCTGTGCGAGGTCCTTCCCAGAAGCGAAGCTCAACTGGATGAGAAAAAATGTCGACACCTCCCAGGGGTAAAACTCAACTGAAGGAGATGGAGAAGAGTCGATACCTCCCAGGCCATTCGCTAGGCGAGCGAGCTCAACTGGAAGAGGTGGAAAAAGGGTGACACTTCATAGAATAGGTTTACCTGGATGTGGAGAGAAGATTGATACCTCACAGGAACCGAGCTCAACAAAGTTGGAGAAGAGGTCGACACATCATAGGAACCGAGCTCAACTGGTGGTGGAAGAGAGGTCGATGTTGGATCGATAGGCGCCCTTAGAGGGGGGGGGGGGTGAATAAGGGAATAAAAATTCTTTTTATAATTTTATGGAAATTACTAAATTGATTAAGAATAAATGTGAGCAAAATAATAATTTTGCAAAAAATAATTTGCAATAATAAAATTTACACCAAATGAAAGAAATCAAGTAAACACAAATAGAGACATGATTGTATTATATAAAAAGTGTTTACATAAATTTGATTTCAATATCGCTAGATATTGGAGGCGTACAAGAGTAAATATCTTTTCCTTTTCTGTACTGACTTGTATCCCCACAAACCGGTTGGCTTTAGCATATCCTTCCCCGGATATGGCCTCAAGCCGCTCTAGCCAATCCTTCCGCGGATATGGCCTCGAGAACCCCCTAGATCTAATCTCTTAGACCTAGTCGCCAACTCACGCAGCAAATTACCCCCTAAGCCGCGCAAGGACCTAGTTGCCAACATAAGGCGATTTTACTACAAAAATTACAATAATGAAATAAAGTAATTAACAAGAACTTATGAGATTTCTGAAGTTGAGGATGAATGATCGCTGCAGCATAAGCGAGGTTGAAGCGATCGTTATTCGGATGCAGCGTGGGGGCTTCCTTCTCCAAAAATCTTCTTTGGCTTTGAGTGGGAGACTTTCGCCATAGTAAGAGCTCTGGAATTTTGGCACAAGTAATCTCTCTGGAAGGCCTATAAAAACGAGAGAGAAGCCAACAATTTATAGAACATGGAGATAGCGCCTGCAGTAGCTCGTAGCGCCTGCAGTAGCATTCGTGTGGAGTGGTTATGAAACCATCGGCGGCGTGGCGTTGTGGCACGAACTCGAGCTAATGCCAGGCGGTAGCGCTAGCGCTGGCGGTAGCTCTAGCGCCTGTGGTAACCCATAGCACTGGCGGTAGTGCTTAAGTTTAGTTTGTTGGTTCCATGCTGCTTTCTACCTGTGGAGTATTGCACCTATAGTTCCTGCACACTATAAACACACGACAAACAAGATCAAATACAATTTGGGATTTGTTATTCTCAAACAAAGGGATGTGACACACATGTCCAACAATCTCCCCCTTTTGATAATAACAAATCCTCTTAACAAGAAATCAACAAAGGTGTTTATAGAATATGATAAGCGAGATAAAAGTGCAACTATAGTATATGATAAGCATGAGAATAGTGCATTCTCCCCCTATCTTAATGCTCCCCCTACATAAATGCAATTTATGTTTCACTCACCCTAAATTACAAGAATTAGTCTCCCCTTAATCTTCTAGATTTCTCCTCTAGATTTATTCAATTAATCTCCCTCTTTTGGTATTATCAAAAGAAGGTGGGGTGAGGGTAGTAAGGAGGCACTCCTTATAAATGATAAAGCATGATCGAGCTTTTGTAATATAAATAATGATAAAGAGTTTAAGCATAGTATATATAAGAGATTTTAAATAAAAACATAAGAGTTGTAAGCAAGCGGAAGATTATAAGAAATGTCTTTTTGTAAGCATGAAAAGCATAAGTAAAAATACGAGTTTAAGTTCAAAATTGAAAGATGTTTTAACCTTTTTGAAATCTCAAAGGTTTTCATAAAGATACCAAGCATGAAATAAACATATCAGAAAGAGATTATACTACAATGTTACATAATTTCAAGTTTAAGAGATACCAAACATTGTAGAGATCATGCTAGGTTATCTAGTGCATTTCTTATATAAAGAGTAGTATAGATAAAACATTAGAATCCAATACTCATGAGAAAAAGTGTTATGAAAGATAATGAAGTGCACATAATTGTATTTAGAGCAATATTAACAAATGATTTAAATCACAAAATACTAGATATATGTAGAGTAAAGTGCACAATAAAACACAAGTATATTACATTCACACACTTTTAATGCACATAATTTTTAACAAAGTGGTGTAATAACCAAGGTTTGCACAAGACACTTTACTATTCTTTCCAAGGTGCTTAATCTCACAATGCTTATGAAGACTTATCAGGAGGTTCAAGTAGTGCTTGGGGGAGTTATATTTGTCTATTTTTTGTTCACTTTTGTGAGACAACATTCTCCGAATACACTTGTTTTGCAAACCCAAACACAATTTTTAAACTCAACCACTTTTATTAATTTCTTAAGTGCAATTCAAATGTAGTGTATGTAATAAACTCATGCAAGTTTTAATTCATTGTACAATTACAATACTCAAGCAAGCATTTTAGATTTAAACACACATGTACATTACCAAACATAAGTGAGTGTAAAGGTATCATTATCAATCACAATATAATACATTTGCTCATACTTAGAGGCATGCTAAGCTTGGTTCTACACATATATTTAAATACAATTGATGCACTTTAAATAGATATATCAAAGCATGATAAACAAAACAATGTTCATAGTAATTTGAAGGAATAAGTTTTAACATTGTAAATAATTCTAAATAATAGAATTCATACATGCTTGATATTAACAATAAAGATCATACAGTTTTTTTGTTGTTTTGAAAATTTTTAATGAAAGAAAAACAGAAAACCACAAAAACATATTTTTGTATTTTTGAATTTTGAAGTTTTGTAGTTGATTTTTCATAATATAGATAAAACAAAAATAACAAAAGTCAGAAATACAAAAACTTAGTAGTACATATAAAGTAACACATTTTTATAGATTTTTTGAAATTTTGAAAAATAGAAAAATTAGACACCCACGCTAGCGCCGACGCTAGTGCTAGCGCGTCAAACAGTACTTGATTTTTTGAGAATTTTAAATTTTCACTTTTTGATCTTGATTAAGAGTCCTTAGAGTAGTCTTATGCAGAAATTTTATAATTTTTGGAGATTCTTGATTGCTCAAATTACATAAAACTTTAGCATTTTTCAAATAACTCATCCTAAGATGTCTAAGACTGCTAATTATAACCTTAACATTTGAAACCTTGCATCAGGAAGAGGTTTAGTGAATATATCAGCAAGTTGAGAGTCCGTGCCAATGAAACTTATCCTAACATTTTCCTTTTTAATGTGATCCCTTATGAAATGATGACGTACATCTATATGTATGTATCTAGAATGATGTACCAGATTATTTGTAAGATCAATGATACTTTTTGTCACATTTTAATTCAATATGTTTTAGATGAAAACCAAAGTCCTCTAGAGTTTGGCTCATCCATAGTGCTTGTGCACAACAACTCCCTAATGCAATGTATTCGGCCTCTGTGGTGGAGAGTGCAACCGAATTTTGTTTCCAACTAGACCATGTGAAGGTCAATTGATATGCCTCTGATACCAATTGAAAGTGAGGTTAGATCTTAAATTAACTCTAGAGGGGGGTGAATAGAGTATTAAAAAGTTTTTCACTTAATTTTTTAGAGGAATTAAATTAGTGATATATATATATGTAGCAGTGATTTATAAGAAACTAAAAATAAAACACAGCACAAGCATAGAAAAGTAAAGCAATCACAGAGGACACAAGGAGCTATAGTTGTTCCCCAATCAACCTGGGTACATCTACTCTTCTACCACCCTTGGTAGGAATCCACTAGGATTTTTGATCAGGTGTCCTAATACCAATGAGCTTTTAATAAGGTGCCCAAAAACCAAACATGATTTTTTGACTAGGTGTCTTGCCACCAAGAGGTAAACTTTTGAAGGGAGTTTTAACCCTGTACAGAATGGGATGAAGAGGGTTTAGAATGTTCTTCTCTGTCAATAATCTGAGAGAAGACAAATGAAAATTGATGTTGCAAGGCTCCCACTGTCTGATGTAGAGTTGTTGACAGTTTGAGGATGGAAGCTTCCTTTTGAGTGAATGATCTTCATGTAGCTGATTAAACTAAGAGAATAATTTTTTCAGTTTGTTGTTGCTCTTTTGAAGATCTAAACTTGCACCAGAAATACTGAGAGAAGTGTTGATGATGTTCTCAGTGAGATGAAATTGCTGCTAGAGGAAGAAGATCAAGATGATCTGCTTTTTTCTTCTTCTTGTTCTTCATGTAACTTTCTTTCTGTATTCCTTTCTTCCTCTTTTTCTTTCTGTGTATAGAAGATCTGTAATGGTGTTCTGTATCTTTTTCCTGTTGTGAAAGCTGTGAAGTAATACTGTATATTTCTTCTTCCCTTTTCTCTTTGATAAGATTTGAAAATCAAATCCCTTGAATTAAGGAATGAATATATCTGGGAACCATAAATCTGACATGCCGTATATCTCTTTCCTTTTCCATGAAATGTCCTTTTCTGAGAAATGTCAACGGCTATAATCTTGAAAAAATAAAAGGAAATATATTATCCTTACTTATCTGATATAAAAGAGCCGTTGATGAAGAGATCTGAGTTCAGAGAATGAATAATATAATCTGTCTGAAATAAATCTACTGTAGAGAAATGTTTGTCGATCTCAGAGCTGTGTTCGTCGATCTGAAGATATTCGTCAAACGCAGACTGAGTTAATTTCGTCGAACGCTGAGAACAAGTCTATTCGTCGACCGCTGAGATGGAATCTGTTCGTCGACCGCTGAGCAGAGGCGCTGAGCCGCTGAGATAGTAAGTTCGTCGAATGCAGGAGCAGGCCGTTCGTCGAACGCAGAGAACATGCCGTTCGTCGAACGCAGAGAGCAAGCCGTTCATCGAACACAGAACTTGAATGATTTCTTCAGTTCTAACAGCCTAAACTCTTGACCCATTGACTATACATTGGGGTCAACTTGATCCTAGTCAACAGATAGTGATCCTAGCCCAAATCAGTAATAGGGTTATTCCAACAATCTCCCCCTATTTGGGTTAGGACACTATTTGACAAAAATTAAAACAAACAAAAATAACAACAGAATAACAGAGCATATATATATATATCTGATATATTTTAAATATTTCACCAGATATAAAATAAATAATACTCTGAGTTCTGAAACATTTCAATGAAAACAGAAATAATAAAAACCTTTTGTCTTTTCTGAATCTGCTTTCTGAATTCTGAAATCTGATATTGTCTGAACTGATTTTGCTATATTTCAGATTTCTGAATTTGTTGATTTGAACAGCTTTATAATCTGAATATGCTATCTGTCATAACTGAAATTGCAACATCTCTCCCTAAATCTGCAAACTGCTGTTATGTATTTTAAGAACTGAAAACATGTTTCTTCATACAACATTTCTTCTTGATAAGACAACTCCCCCTATCATAAAGGAGTTTCTTCAGCTTTCTCCCCCTGCCTAGTTCATAGAACGACTCCCCCTGAGCAAAACACTGCATCAAATGGAGCTTCTTCATAGAAACTCTCCCCCTGCCTAGTTTCAGGAAGGCCTGAAGCTAGGCCCCTTGAAGAAGGGACATTTGATGGAGGTAGGGAAGGATGCAAGATTGACATTGCTATTGTTCCCATTCCTTTATTAATGCTACTGGGAGTTTGATTCTGACACCAATTGAAAGGTAAGCTTTTGATTTTGATACCAATAGAAAGTTCTGATTTTTTGATATTAAACTTGCAATTTCATTTGCATTCTCTATCTTGAGAGTGTAAGCCCTTTCTTTTATTTCTGCAACTGATAGTTTGATCCCAATTGAAAGTCCTCTAATATCAGTTGATGTCTCTGATAGTTTGATACCAATTGAGTACCAATTGAAAGTGACCTTGATACCTGCAAAATGTCTCTGGTAGAGGTGGTGTTCCTCTCCTCATTTAATAGGTTAGTTCCAACAATGCATAGACTCTTTTATTTTAAGGGTAGATTTGTTATAAACCCTATATGCTTTATTAGAAGGAAAAATATCCTAGATTTTGTTTCAATAAGATTTTATAAATATGATGAGTTGCTAAGCTGTTAATGGATTCTAAGGAATTTTTATGATAGAATTTTTTTTATAGATTTGAATTGCTACAGCTGTTAGTGGATTCTAAGGAATTCTTATCTTCTCAAAGATACATTGCCTGATACCTTCCTTCTTACAGAATTCTCTCATCAGAAGAGATTCAAAACTCAATGCCATGATCATTTCTGATCAATGCAACTAGAGTAGAATACTCAAATCTTGATGGACTTGAGAAAGTCTGTTAGAACATGAAGTTATCTGACTTTGTTTTTAAGATAGAAGATTCAATTGAATCCTATAACTTTTGTTTGATTACAATTGGAGTTGAAAGATTTTCAATAGGTTTAAGTATTGCCTTAGTTAATTATATTGGCCTTATCTGTTAAGTGTTTTACCAATTGAAAATTCCTTTTACCAATTGAAAATTTGATTTCTGATACCAATTAAAATCTTTAAAACCTGATTTCTGATACTAATTGAAAGTTTTCTTTTATGATCATTAAAATATATGTTTGATACTAATTTAAATTTTTCTTGATAATCATTAAGATATATGTTTGATAAGCTATTCTGATTTTGTCAATCTCAGTTCGACGAATTTTGTTGAACACACAAAATTTTAACAATTTTTATTAAGTTTTCTGATGCTTCTTTTTTCTTAGCAGATACTAATTTTGTTGGTGTAGTTAAAGTATTTTTCTTTAGAATATAAGATAGATTAGTTGAAGATCCTAAGCTATGTTTGCTGCAATTTAATCTGGCATTTTTAGTGCTTGTAATATTTATTGGTTTGATATTTTTCCTATTAAGAGATTGTTCAAACATTTCAGAAATAATTGAATTATTTTTCAAAGAATTAGTTTCCTTTTCTGATGTTTTCAAATCTATTTTAAGTTTAGTATTTTCAGAAGATAAATTGTTTATATCTTTTCTGAGATATTTGATTTCTTTCTCAGATTTAAAATTGAATCTAAACAGAGAATTTTAAAATCATCTTTTAAATCAGTGGAATTAAAATCAAGGTTAGATATTACCTGATTTGCATCATTTTTAGATACTGATTCTTCAGAATTGTTTCCTAAGGCATTGATAGCCATCATGCAGAAGGTTCTTTCATCTGCATCATCTTCATAATAACTGGAACTGGATGAAGATGCAAGATCTGAATCATTGTATGAGTCATATATGACCATCAAGCACCGATCTTTGTCATTTGCATTATTTTCATCTTCAGATGAACTTGATGATGACTTTGACTCTTCTGCTGAACTCTTATTTTCATCAGATTCACATTCTGCATCTGAGTTGTGGTTTGACCCATATATGGCCATCATGCAGAATGCTATAGCTTTTTGTTCTTCTTCTTCTTCTTCTTCACTTTGACTAGATGATGGTTCTGTATCATAAATATAGAAAGTGGAAGAAAGTTCATCTACCATTCTTGTTAGGGAGTTCCAGATGCCTCTTGCTGAAGTGCAATCAGCAACTCTTTGATAAATGTCATTTGACATTGCTTGTGCCAATATGTTCATGACCTTGGCATCAGCACTTTTCAGCATCTTTAGAGTATCTGCTGATGTTGATGAAGTTGAAGGTCCTGTCAAAGTGACATTGAAAATATCTTCATCAATAACATTCATATATAATCTAATCCTTGCTTTCCATAGTGCAAACTTATTTAGATTGCACATATGAGGTCTTGTGCTTGAATACTCTTTGTTTTGTGCCATGAGTTTTTTTAAACAAAAATAAATAAAATAAAACCTCTAAAAGAATTTAAGATCTAATTGATCTTTGTGATTCAGGTGTTAGCCTGTAAAGAATCAACTACCCTCTGATACCAATTGAAGGTCAATTGATATGCCTATGATACCAATTGAAAGTGAGGTCGATCTTAAATTAACTCTAGAGGGGGGGGGGGGGGGTGAATAGAGTATTAAAAATTTTTTCACTTAATTTTATAGCGGAATTAAATTAGTGATATATATATGTGTAGCACAGTGATTTATAAGAAACTGAAAATAAAATGCAACACAAACACAAAAAAGTAAAGCAATCACAGAGGACACAATTAGCTATAGTAGTTCCACAATCAACCTGGGTACATCTACTCTTCTACCACCCATGGTAGGAATCCACTAGGATTTTTGATCAGGTGTCCTAACACCAATGAGCTTTTGATAAGGTGCCCAAAAACCAAACAGGATTTTTTGATCAGGTGTCTTGCCATCAAGAGGTAAACTTTTGAAGGGAGTTTTAACCCTGCACAGAATGGGATGAAGAGGGTTTAGAATGTTCTTCTCTGTCAATAATCTGAGAGAAGAAAAATGAAAAATGATGTTGCAAGGCTCCCACTGTCTGATGTAGAGTTGTTGACAGTTTGAGGATGGAAGCTTCCTTTTGAGTGAATGATCTTCCTATAGCTGATTAAACTGAGAGAATAATTTCTTCAGTTTGTTGTTGCTCTTTTGAAGATCTAAACTTGCAGCAGAAATACTGAGAGAAGTGTTGATGATTTTCTCAGTGAGATGAAATTGCTGCTAGAGGAAGAAGATCAAGATGATCTGCTTTTGTTCTTCTTGTTCTTCCTGTAACTTTCTTTCTGTATTCCTTTCTTCCTCTTTTTCTTCTGTGTACAGAAGATCTGTAATGGTGTTTTGTATATTTTTCCTGTCGTGAAAGCTGTGAAGTAATACTGTATATTTCTTCTTCCCTTTTCGTTTTGATAAGATTTGAAAATCAAATCCCTTGAATTAAGGAATGAATATATCTGGGAACCATAAATCTGACACGCCGTATATCTCATTCCTTTTCCATGAAATATCCTTTTCCGAGAAATGTCAACGGCTATAATCTTGAAAAAAATAAAAGGAAATATATTATCCATACTTATCTGATATAAAAGAGCCGTTGCTGAAGAGATCTGAGTTCAGAGAATGAATAATATAATCTGTCTGAAATAAATCTGCTGTAGAGAAATTTTCGTCGATCTCAACAAATTTCATCGATCTCAGAGCTGTGTTCGTCGATCTGAAGATATTCGTCGAACGCAGACTGAGTTAATTTCGTCGACCGCTGAGAACAAGTCTATTCGTCGACCGCTGAGATGGAATCTGTTCGTCGACCGCTGAGCTGAGGCGATGAGCCGCTGAGATAGCAAGTTCGTCGAACGCAGGAGCATGATGTTCGTCGAACGCAGAGAACATGTCGTTCGTCGAACGCAGAGAGCAAGCCGTTCATCAAACGCGGAACCTGAATGATTTCTTGAGTTCTAACAGCCTAAACTCTTGACCCATTGACTATACATTGGGGTCAACTTGATCCTAGTCAATAGATAGTGATCCTAGCCCAAATCAGTAATAGGGTTGTTCCAACACCATGCAACTAATGAAGGTCCTAGAAAATGACAAGTACCACTAGTGCTTTTTCTATCAAGTGAGCATCCGGCGTAGTCCGAATCGGAGTAACCGTGAAGTGTAAATGAATTATTGTGCGGGTACCATAATCTTAATCTAGATGACCCAATTAGATATCTAAGAATACGTTTTACCGCTTTTAAATGAGATTCTTTTGGATTTGCTTGAAATCGAGTACATAAGCAAACGACAAACATAATATCGGGTCTAATTGCACTTAGATAAAGTAGTGATCCTATCATACCTCTATATAAAGTTTGATCTATAGAAATTCCTGATTCATCTTTTCCTAATTTTAGTGATGCACTCATATGAGTAGAAGCTTGTTTAAGGTTTTCAAATCCAAAGCATTTAACCATATCAAAGACATATTTAGTTTGACATATAAAAATACCATCATTTCTTTGTGATATTTGAAAACCAAGGAAATAAGAAAGTTCTCCTACTAGACTCATTTCAAATTCATTTTTCATCACTAAAATAACTTCATTACACAACTCATCATTAGTAGATCCAAAAATAATATCATCAACATATATTTGTAAAATAATCATATCATCATTGTTGTGCTTAATGAAGAGAGTATTATCCGCACTTCCCATAATATAACCGTGCTTTAATAAAAATGATGTAAGTCTTTCATACCATGCACGAGGCGCTTGTTTTAAACCATAAAGTGTTTTTTCTAGTTTATAAATATGATTTGGAAATTTTTCACTAATAATACCGGGGGTTGTTCAACATAAACTTCTTCTTTTACAAACTCGTTTAGAAAAGCACTTTTCACATCTAGTTGAAATAGTTTTATTCTTTTAAAGCTTGCAAATGCTAGAAAAATTCTTATAGACTCTAATCTAGCAACGGGTGCAAAAGATTCATCAAATTTTATCCCCTCAATTTGTGAATATCCTTGTGCTACTAAGCGTGCCTTATTTCTAATGATTCTAGACTCACCATCTAATTTATTTTTATAAATCCATTTTGCACCTACAACCGAGTGATTAGATGGTCTTTCTACTAATTTCCAAATATTATGTCGCTCAAATTGTTCTAACTCTTCATTCATAGCCAAAAACCAAAATTCATCATTTAATGCGGTCGAAACATTTTTTGTTCAATTTCGGAAACAAAACAAATATTTGAATAAGATTCATGAAGAGAAGAGCGAGTTCTTACCCCGATGGATGGTTCTCCAATTATTAATTCCCGTGGATGATCCTTTGTGAATTTTAAGGCACTTGGAGGTACATATTCATCTTCCTTGGCCTCCTCTACTTCTTCTTGGGAAGGTTCCTCGTCACCATGCTCCAAAGATGGTAAGTGATCATCCTCTTTACCAACTGTACCACTTCCCATGATCCTTCCTTTTCCGTTATCGCCAAATTGCACGATCCCTCCCTTCTTCCTTTCTAGGCTAAGGAACTTTGCTTTATTGCCCATCATGTGCTTGGAGCATCCAGAATCCAAGTACCACACGTTTTCATCGTCCTTAGCCTTCCTGCACATCTAGAAAGAAGATGAGAGTAAAGATCCGGATACCCAAGAGGTACCACCCATAGAATAAGTGGAAGCCTTAGGTACCCAGATTTGCTTTAAAGTATTTTGTTTTATTTTCCTGCAAGAACTAGATGTGTGACCTAACCTATAACAGTTTGCACACGAAATAAAGGGAGTTGAGTCCCTTTTCTGGAATATTTTCTTACTGGAAGGAACCAATTTTGTAGAGGAAAACATTTTGGAAAAGAAAATTTAGGCTTCTTGTATGAGGTGCTAGCGCCGGCGTTAGTGGCTAGCGCCGGGCGGTAGCCCTCACCTTAATATCTGAGCCCAAATTTTCCAAAACCATAGTACTGGTTCCCTAAAATCATATCCAGAGATTTTTGGACCATTCCAAAATTTTTAATGGCCATGGTGAGATCATGAACTTGTGCTTTAAGTGAAGAATTTTCTTTCACAAGCATGACACACCTATTTTCAAAACCTTTTTTTTTATTATTTTTGATTTGCAAAAGAGAGCCTTCTAATTTCCTTTATAATTCCCCCTCTCTTTTGTAAGAGTTTTGGCATGAGAGAGGGCTTTAGAAAGCGACTCTTCAATATCTTTTACCATTTTAGGGGAGTGATCACACTCTTGGCAAGAAACCTTTCTCTTTTCTAAAACAATTAATTTTTTGGAAAGCTTTTGATTTTCTTTAATTAAGGATTCATTTTCCCGATTTAATAAAATACTATCTTTCATATTTTCATCAAAAGCTTTGCAAGTTTCAAGAAATTTATTGAAAAGTTCATCATAAGTGGGAGGAGTTACCTTAGTGTCGCTAAGAACACTGGCGTCGTCGTCATCATTTTCTTGTCCCATGAGGCACATGTTTGCTTCCTCATCTTCGCTTGATGAAGACCTGCTTGATCCTTCGGAGGAGGAGTCATCCCAAGTTTTAGCTTTTAACACCTTCCTCTTTTCCTTCCCTTTGTGCCGCTTTTCCTTTTTCTCCTTCAAAAACTTTGGGCACTGGCTCCGAATATGCCCGGTCTTCCTGCAATGATAGCATTCCGGTGGAGGTCTTTCTTCATCATCGTCACTCTCCTTTTCCTTCTTTGAAGATGACCCTTTCCATCTTCCTTCCTTTTGGAAATATTTCCGGAAGGTGTTTCTCCTTTCCGGATTCCTCATGAACTTTCAGAAGTTCTTTACCAAAAGGCTTTCTTCATCTTCATCCTCATCCTCTTGGCACTCCTTCTTTGATTTTAGTGCCAATGATTTCTTCTTTGGCTCCTTGTTGTATTCATCGTGTTGGATCTTGAGTTCTACCTCATGGGTTTTGAGATTCCCAATGAGGCTCTCAACTTGGAGCGTTCTTAGATTGTGCGACTCCGAGATAGCCATTACCTTCGGATTGAATTTTGGAGGAAGGGAACGAAGAATCTTTCAGACCAAATCTCCATTGGAGAAGGTCTTTTCAAGAGCTTTGAAGGCATTGACGATCTTAGTGAAGTGCATGTATATGGCATCAACATCTTCAATTTCATCCATCCGGAACTTTTCATATTCCGACTCCCGTTGGAAGAGCTTTGAATCTTTAACCTGCGATGTACCTTCATGAGTAATCTTCAAATGATTTCAAATTTTATATGCAGTAGTACATGCGGAAATTCTATTAAATTCATTTCTATCTACGCACAAAATAAAGCATTCATGGCCTTGGCGTTATTTTTGCATTTGAGTTTATCCCTATCATCCCATTTATCTTTTGGTTTTTCTAATGTTATCTCTCCAACTACAATTATAGGAGGAGAGTATTCCTCTTCTACTATATTCCATACCTCAATATCTAGGGTCATAAGAAAACATCTCATCCTATTTTTCCAATAATTATAATCTGACCCAGTAAATAGTGGAGGTCTACTAATTCCCTGACCCTCGGAAAACGCGAGATCATAAGATGCCATTATTCCTGGTTTTTAAACCGTTTGGAATAACCTAGCTCTGATACCACTTGTTGGATTGATAGGCGCCCTTAGAGGCGGGGTGAATAAGGGAATAAAAATTCTTTTTTATAATTTTATGGAAATTACTAAATTGATTAGGAATAAATGTGAGCAAAATAATAATTTTGCAAAAAGTAAATTGCAATAACAAAATTTACACCAAATGAAAGAAATCAAGTAAACACAAATAGAGACATGATTGTATTATATAAAAAGTGTTTACATAAATTTGATTTCAATATCGTTAGAAATCGGAGGCGTACAAGAGTAAATATCTTTTCCTTTTCTATACCGACTTGTATCCACACAAACCAGTAGGCTTTAGCCTATCCTTCCCCGGAAATGGCCTCAAGATGCTCTAGTCAATCCTTCCCCAAATATGGCCTCGAGCACCCCCTAGATCTAATCTCCTAGACCTAGTCGCCAACTCACACGACGAATTACCCCCTAAGCCGCGCAAGGACCTAGTCGCCAACACAAGGCGATTTTACTAAAAAAATTATAATAATGAAATAAAGTAATTAACAAGAACTCCCTCTATGAGATTTCTGAAGTTGAGGATGAAGGATCGCTGTAGCATAAGAGAGGTTGAAGCGATCGTTCTTTGGATGCAGCGTGGGGGCTTCCTTCTCCAGAAATCTTCTTTGGCTTTGAGTGGGAGATGAACTTTCGGCAGAGTAACAACTCTGGAATTTTGGCACAAGTAATCTCTCTGGAAGCCCTATACAAAACGAGAGAGAAGCCAACAATTTATAGAACTTGGAGTTAGCGCCTGCGGTAGCTCCTAGCGCCTGTGGTAGCGTTCGTGTGGAGCAGTTATGAAACCGTCGGCGGCGTGGCGTTGTGGAATGAACTCGAGCTAGCGCCAGGTGGTAGCGTTAGCGCTGGCGGTAGTGCTTGCGCCTGCGGTAACCCATAACGCTGGCGGTAGTGCTTAAGTTCAGTTTGTTGGTTCCATGCTGCTTTCTACCCATGGAGTATTGCACCTATAGTTCCTGCACACTATAAACACACGACAAGCAAGATCAAATACAATTTGGGATTTGTTATTCTCAAACAAAGGGATGTGACACACATGTCCAACAGTCAATACCTCACAAGAGCCGAGCTCAACTAGAGGTGGACAAGAGGTCGACATCTCGTAGGAGTCGAGCTTAACTGGAGGTGGAGAAAAGAGTCGACACCTGCTAGGAGCGAAGCTCAATTGGAGGTGGAGAAGAGAGTCAGCACCTGCCAGGAGCGAAGCTCAACTGGAGGTGGAGAAGAGGTCGACACCTCGTAAGATCTTATCTCAAATGGAGGTGGAGAAGAGATCGACACATCGTAGGAGCCGATCTCAACTGGAGGTGGAAAGAAGGTCGACACCTCGCAGGAGCTGAGTTCAACTAGAGGTGGAGAAGAGGTTGACATCTCGCAGGATCTGAGCTCAACTGGAGGTGGAAAGAAGGTCGACACCTAGCAGGAGTCGAGCTCATCTGGAGGTGGAGAAGAGGTCGACACCTTGTAGGAGCCAAGCTCAACAAGAGGTGGAGAGGAGTCGACACCTAATAGGAGCGAAGCTCAACTGAGGTGGAAAGGAAGAGTCATCCAAGGAGGCAAGTAGCCAGCTTGTTGGAGAGGGGCTCAGGCAGAGGCCTGGATTATGACAACTCTACAACTCGATGACTTCTTTTCACTCGAGGGGGAAAGTAGCCGGTATGCAAAAGAGGAGCTCATGCAGTGACTCGCGCTAGGGCAACACCGCTCTCAAGGATTTCTTTTCACCTGAGGGGGTGAGCAACTTCGGGCTAGGAGGGTAGCTTCCAACTCTACTCTGATAATCTCTCCAGACGGATGAGAAGTACAATGGGGGGGGGGGGGGGGGGGTAGCTCGACCAACGTGCATGGGGAGCTGATCTCGACCGTCAGTGCAGAGGCTTAGTCTTAGGAGGACGCATTTAAAAAACCCAGTATACTGTCCCATCACCCGCTCTGGATGTTATGAGAGCTAAGCAGGATACTCATCCTCTAACCCACTGGTGACATGAATCAATGACCTTTTTGGTGGAATTTCATCGCATTGCTTGGATATATCATGACTTTGGGGGGTGGGGGGGGGGGGGGGGGTCCTTTTGGACACACACACTCGAGGTCTCCACTCTGCCTGCTGAGAAGTTTTCAAGAATCATGGTAATAATAACAGGAGTGAGAACATGTTAAGACAAGTAGGGAGTGACAGTAGGGGAGGTCCAAGGGGACACACCATCCCGAGGCCTTCATCTTACTCAGAAGCTGGATACTGGTTGGTCAAATCAGTCATCTCTTAATCAAGTTGTGTGTGTGTGTGTGTGGGGGGGGGGGGGTTGGCATCCGGACTCTCCTCTGATATAATCTTTCCAGCCGGTTGGGAAGTGCAATCAGGGGGGGGGGGGGGGGTAACTCGGCCAATGTGCAAGGGGGAGCTGATCTCGACCGTCAATGCAGAGGCTTGGTCTTAGGAGAACTCTCTCCCGAGGCGCTGTCCTACCAACCGTCTTGGGTTTTTATGAGAGTCGAGTCGGAGGCCTGTCCCCCAATCGGTTCCCAGGTTGCAGAAGAGTCTTCATACTATCACTCAACAATCAAAGGGGATTAACCGCACCAACTTATATGATTGGAATAATTGACATGAGATTAACTTTGCTGCGAGCTTTTTGCTCTCCTCCAAGTCGTTATGTTAGTAAAACTGATCATCGCTTCGCCGAGCTGGGAGGTTGGTGTCCAGATTCTACTCTGATAACCTCTCCAGTCAGATGAGAAGTGCAATCAGGGGGGGTCTCGGCCAACATGCAAGGGGGGAGCTGATCTCGGCCGTCAATGCAGAGGCTTGGTCTTAGGAGAGCTCACTCCCGAGGCGCTGACCCATCACCCGACTTGGGTTTTTACGAGAATCGAGTCGGAGGTCTGTTCCCTAACCGGCCGTGGAGATCCTATTTTACTTACTTTGAGACGCTTTTTGAAACAAACGACACCTTTATTTTTAAGGGTTCCTCTGTTGGTGAAACTGATCAACGCTTCGCCGAGTTGGGGGGGGGGGTGTCCAGATTCTACTCTGATAACCTCTCCAGTCGGATGAGAAGTGCAATTGTTGGGTCTTGGCCAACATGCAAGGGGGTAGATGATCTCGGTCGTCAATGTAGAGGCTTGGTCTTAGGAGAACTCACTCCTGAGGCATTGTCCCACCACCTGACTTGGGTTTTTACGAGAGTCGAGATGGAGGCCTGTTCCCCAACCGATCGTGGAGATTAGGTTTACCTACTTCGAAAAGTTCATGCTGGAAGGAAAAAAGAACTCTCGTGGCCCATGTTTCAGGGGGGGGGGGCGAGGATTTTTTTCTTTTATTCAAATGAAATAAACACAAGGAGGTGGAGAATACACCTTCCCGCTCATGGATAGAACCTCTTCAGGTCATCTCCACTCCAGGTATTTCCAAGCAATCCCCCTTCATGATTCTGCAGGAGGTATTCGCCAGTCTCGAATGCCTCTTGAATGATGAAAGGTCCCTTCTAGTTCAGGTTTGAGCTTCTCGACAACAACTGATCTCCCTGTTGAGCTTTTAGGTACTTCTGAGCAGTTCCTCATCTCATAGAGGCGAGTAGTTAGATATATCCTTGCTAGTATGAATCGTTGAAGAGATTAAATGAATAACATAGCTGCATAGTTGCTGAAGTGATGACCTCACAAACATGAAATGTTGGTTGTTGGAGAAGATCATCGCGAGCAAGAGCTTGTGGAATACCAGCTTGAAGATGCCACGAGTAGGCAATTTTGTGAAAAGTAAGCCCTTAATAAAGATCATCGCGAGTAGGAGATCGCAGAATACAGGAGAACACCTTGTAAACATGAAGATCATCGCGAGTAGGAGCTCGCAGAATTGGAGAGCACCTTGTAAGCATGAAGATCATCGTGAGCAAGAGCTTGTGGAATAGGAGAGCACCTTGTAAACATGAAGATCCTCGCGAGTCGGAGCTTGCGGAATAGGAGAGCACCTTGTAAGCATGAAGATCATCGCGAGTAGGAGCTCGCGGAATAGTTTATATGCTTGCCCATGGTAGTGAATTTGTCATGAATACCCCTGCTTGTTAGTCCCACAAAAGTACTCGCGGGCTTTACCAAAGCACCCGTAAGCATATATATGTATGAAAATCACTACAATTAAAAAAAAGGAGATAACTACGGTGGGGAAATGTCCCATTTGGCATAAGAACCTCCTACGCAGAGGTTTCGGGGGTTCCCCTGCCCGGTTAGAGGACGGGGGTCAAGGGGGCATCACCCCTTGCGGAGTCAGGGGCATCGCCCCTGGAACTCGCCCGGCCTTGAAATTGCCTCTCAGGAACTCGTCATCCTGAACTCGCCTCCCTTGAACTACGCACCAGATTCTCACCAACTTGCGAGTAGAGAACTCACCCTCACGAGCAGAGAACTCGCCTATGGGCGAGTAGTGATCTCGCCTATGGGAAAATATAGATCTCGCCTATGGGCGAGTAGAGATATCGCCTATGGGCGATGAGCTCGCCTATGGGCGAGCATGATCTCGCCAATTAAAGTCGCCATCTGGAACTTGCCCGAGGATGTCGCCATCTGAAACTCGCATGTTGACGAGTAACAAGGATACTCGCCTCTATTAAGCCGCCTACATGAACTCGCCCAACTTGTCTAATGCTCGCGAGTTGCTGTCTTTGGCCTCCATCTCGCCATCTTGAGCCATGACGTCTTCTCGCTAGACTTTCCTCCTCTGACTACGATCCACGCTCACCTTACCAAAGTGTTGAAGCCAGGAAAATCCTGACTCCAAAATTCGGATCAATACAGCCGGAGGTTACTGATCCTGCGATGAAACTCCACGGCTCGGATAGCTAAAACAGGAGAGAGAAAATGACTATAAGCACACCCCAAGTGCTCCAGCAGGGAGGTCCCACCATATACCCGGAAGTTTTGGAGAAACTTCCCCTCCGTAACCAAAAGATGGGCGAGGTACTAGGAGGGCATGGACTTGGCGAGTATCCAGCTTGGGGGGACCTCGACCACTTCCAAAAGTGCCATTTCTAGTACCCCTGGGGGGTCTATTTATATAAAAATCTGTGGGGGGGGGGGGGGGGGGGGGGGGGGGAGGGGGGACTTACCTGACCATAGTCACGATTTGCAATGGGTACTTGCCCATACTCTCCCATGCTCTCCCATGCTCACCCATGCTCGCTCATGCTCGCCTCTGCTCACCTATGCTCTCCCCATGCTCTCGTCTCTGCTCGCCCCATGCTCGCCTCTGCTCGTGGCGAGGCCTGCAAATAACTGTCTTCTTAGGCATTTCTGATCTCGACGAATTATGGGTTATATACCTACCAGGGAGGTAGAAGAGTGGACTACCCACATTTTGAGGAACCACTATAAAAATCCCGTGCCTTTTGGATTGAATTTTCTGTGTTGTCCATCTTTACTATTTTCTATATTTACATTTCTTGCATTTACTTTATTCTGTTTTGGTAGTGTTGATTGCATACTACTTAGTAGTTTTATTGTGTGTGTACATTTAAGGTAGAAAATATTTAAAACTCTATTCACCCCCCTCTAGAGAATACTCAGAGGCACACTATGCACTTTCAATTGATATCAGAGGGAGGTTGGTCATTAAAAGGTTAACATCTTGATCAAAAGATCTCCTCACTCTTATTTCTTTATTTTAAATTAACTAAAACTATTTTATAAAGAAAAATGAGTTCTAAGGACTATGCATCAACAAGACCATCAGTGTGTAACTTGAATAACTTTACACTCTAGAAGGCCAGAATAAAGCTTTACATGAACTCTATTGATGAAGACATCTTTGATGTTATAATTTCAGGTCCCCCAGCTCCAGTTAGATAAGATGTCAGTGGATCTTCAACACTGGAAGCTGTTCCAAGGAATGAGTGGACAAAGAATGAGAAGAAGCATAAGGCATGTGATGCCAAGACAATGAACATTCTGGTTTCCACAATGTCAGATGACATTTTCCAGAAAGTAGCTGACTGCCAATCAACAAAAGAGATATGGGAATCCCTTTCCAGAATTGTAGAAGGGAGCTCTGATGAAAGAAAGGACAGGAAGTCCCTTCTCATATCCCAATATGAGAAATTTCAAAAGAAAGCTGAGGAAAGTGTTGCTGAAATGTATGACAGATTCAACATCATTATCAATGAGCTAAAGAGTCTGGACAAGTAGATATCCTTGATAGAGATCAATGATAAGATCCTTATGTGCTTCCCAAGCTCACAGGACTCAAGGATCTAGGCTATGAGAGAGTCCAGATGTCATAGAGAGATCTCTACTGATGCTTTTCTAGGAAAGCTCAAATCTTATGAGATGCTACTAAAAAGCAGGGCTGTAATAGAAGCAAAGGAGACAACCTCAACTCCCATCCAAAGGAGCCTTGTTTTAAAGGTTGCTGAAGGAGAGCCCTCTACTCCTGAAGATGAGATGTTCAGTCTCTTATCAAGGAGATTCAGAAAGTGGGTCAAGACAGAAGACTCAAGAAAAAGAGAGAGGAGCTCAAAGCCTAGATTTGATAAGACTCTAAAGAAGGAAGTGATTTGCTTCTCCTGCAATAAGCCATGGCACATAGCACCTGAGTGCCCACAAGAACAAAGGGACAGGAGCAGCAACAAATATGAGCAGAAGAAGAAGTCTTTCAGGAGGAAAGACAAGAAGAAAGCTAAGGGTTTCATTGCTGAAACCTGGAGTGACTCTGAAGCAGAGTTAAGCTCCTCTTCATCAGAAAGTGATGAAGAAGCTGCTGAAGCTGCCTGCATGATGCCATTAGGGATCTCTTCAGATGATGAAGAAGAACACGCATCACTGTTTGATAATTTTGATTTTGACTCAGAAGACTTTAAAAATTGTTCTAAAGAATTTTGCAATGATTACCTCAAAATACAAAAAGAATTAGAAACAGATAGGGAAGAATTAGAAAACTTCAAGAAAGATGAATTATATTCAATAAATAATGATTTGAGAAATGAAATTCAGGATAAAGAAATAGAATTGATTGAGATAAGAAATGAAAATAAAAAATTAAAAGAAGAGCTAACAAAGGCAAAAGCCTTTGAGGACTCTCTCAATGGGAGGAGTCAAGAGCTCAAAGATATTACACAAAATCTCTCCATGAGATTTAAGCTTCTAGGTCTAGGAGCAGACCCATGTAGTATCCAATTAGATTTATTAGCCTAATGATTATCAACCAAGTGAGAGGAGTGCACTAACTAAGGATCAGGATATTAACAATCCAGATAAAATAACTGTATTTAATAGAGCAAATTCAAACAAGGAAAAGAAATCTCTAGGCAAGAGTAATTCAGAGAAATTAATCAACAACAATCAAAAGGCTAAAGCCAAAAGTAGAATAATTAGACATTTTGCTGATTTATTATATTTGGATATATTTTATACACATTTACAGTACCAAAATAATAAACATAGGTTTGATAGACCCATTCTCTGCCATCCTAAGGGATATCATGAAAGACCCTTCTACTCTTTCATAAAACCTTATAATGGTAAAAGCAAAGGGCCCAAGGTAACCTCGGTTCCTTCTAATGTTTAAGCTACTTTTGCAGGATTTGGTAGAATCCCTCCTTAGAGATAATGGAGGGGGAAGGAAGATCTAGGGCCTTACTAAAGAGCTAAATCCAACAAGGGAGTGATTTCATTTCTGAACCGCCTTATTCATCTTCTTTAGTTCATGAAAATAATAGTATAAATACTATTTTCAATAAAAATCATTGCTGGGAAAAACAACAAGAACTTTCTAAGATAATAGAACTACTTATTCAGAGTTACGTCAAATAGAACTCGACGCGCCATCTAATTCTACTCTACGCCTGCTTCGAGAGCAACCTGCAATAGATAATTCAAATAGAATTTGACGCAACGTCGACTTCATATCGACATATCCGTCGAGTTAATAGTTGCTCGTCAAATTCAAAGATGCGTCGAGTTCTAATCGACACAACGTCGACATGACAAGCGCGCGCAGTTTCACCTCTAGATGTGACTTCGACACATTTTGGCGCTGACTATTAGTCTCTGTCGACGGTGCTTCGAATAAAACCCTAAGTTGCGATGAATCGTCTTCTTTTAAGCAACATAGGCTTCGAATTCATTACGCTTTCAAATTCTCTCTTTCTTGCTCTCATGCTCTTCCTCCCTCCAGCTCTCTTGCATCTATTTATCATCTCTCTCTCTCTCTCTCTCTCTCTCTCTCTCTCTCTCTCTCTCTTTTCTCCTTCACGGGTACTTCACCATATAGTCAATGTCTCCTCCTAAGATCAACTCGGGTTTTGATGTTGATGTGGACTCCTTCAATGCAACCTCTAAAAATTTCAAGGCCATTCTTAGCTTATTTTAGTCTGCCAGGTTGACAAAGCTGATCTCCACAAGGTGAAAGATCCTTGATGTTGAACTGACAGAGTTTATAAATAATCTTCAAATAGGATAGGATGGATCCCTCAATGGGAAAATATCTGGAACTGATATTAACATTACAAAGGAAAGGCTATCTCGTACCTTTAATCTACCAACAGGTGGTGAGTCTGATGAATTGACAGGGGAAGAGACAAAAAAGGCTTTAGAAATCATGCAGTTCAGAAAAGAGAGGGCCATCAATCTGAATAAGATTGATCTTGCAGAAGAATACAGATTCCTTGCTGATATAGTGAGGAAGGTGTTCCGATGCAAAATCTCAGCTCATGATGCCATCCCCAAGCAGCAGCTCCAGACTATGGGAGCCTTGGTTCTAAATAAGAAGATCAACTGGGGGAGGTGCCTTCTGAAAATGTTCGGCCATAAATACTCACATAAGGAGAATGCTTATATGAGAATCATGAGCCAGGTGTTGTTCCACCACTATCCAATGGTGTGCAAGTCTAAAGGAGCGCCTATTCCTCCAAGAAAGAGAATAAACATAGGAATCTTCTCCAAGTGGACCAGGCAGATCCTAAAGACTGGGCAAGCTGCTTCTTCACCTCCTCCTTCTCCAACAGCACAGGACACAGAGACAAATGTACTGATACACGGAAAATAGTATTTACGCAAGTGCACGTGCCAGACCAAGTAATAAAAAGTGAGAAGTGATCGTTTCCTCGAGGAAGTGAGTGAATTAGTGCTTGCAATTACTAGATAGTTCTTTTCTCTAAATTCAAGTGACAACTTTAAGGTGAATTTTGATATTAATTTTTAGACTACAACGAGAAAATAAAACTATTCGATTGCTATTACTAGATCCTTGGTTTCAGATTTTTGGAAAGATAGTCTTGTATTTTGTTTTCCCGTGCCTATTATGATGAGTTCTCAAACATAATCCTCATGAATTGATTAATCCCTTTCCTACAACGATTTTAAATTGGATATCATCATCTCTCGATCTCCGATATCGGCTATTCCAAATCCCCCTAGTCATCTCTAACTTAGGATGAAACAGAACAACATAAAGTGCAAAAATCACAGTTGTTAGGCAAAGAGGAAATCTCTTTCTCTCTTGAAACTATATTGGAACTTATGTTATACTTACACCACTCCTCTCTCGAATCTTGCAGTGCAGTAAAAAGATAGAATTTTGATTTAAGAAAATACGTGACTCCTCTCTCGAATCTTGCCACATAGAAAAGAGGATTCAACCCTAGATTAGCGCAACTCCTCTCTCGAATCTCGTCACGCTAAGTAGACGAAGAATACTTGTTCAAAATATCCACAATAATGAACATAAATCCAATAAAAAAAAGAAGATTATTCAACGATGAAGAGAAAATTAACATCAATCCATCACAATAAACACGGTACTCACATCATACAAGACATTGAAGAATTAGTTCATGAAGGAAATGTTTAACCACACAATCAGAGAGATCTTACTAGCCATCCTTAGATAAATATGAGCGATGTAGGGATCCGATTCAGATGTGTTCTTCTTCCTTGATGGCCGACCAACCCCTTTCAAGGAGCCTCCTTCAATGTAGCTGAAACTTCCTCTCCCATTCTCTCAAGAAACCAACTCCCTTCTAACCTCTCTTTTTCAGCATATATTTCGTCCAGGTAATCCCCCCCCCCCCAGAAAACTGAAGGGATGCCTCCTTTGAATTCAAATTATTGGCAGTTACGAACAAGTGGTTCAGAATTTAAAAATTCGCAGATGTGTTGCAACACACCATCAAGGTGTTGCAACACCTTTGCCAAAATTCAACAAAACTGCATAACACGACCCAGATTACCATCGATTCAATTCCTTCGATAAATCTAGCAAGAAATAATGGATAATGTCAACATAAATCAGCATTGGTCATAAATATAAATTAAGAGTATTTTTATTCATTTAACGCATTTTTCTCTCATTTAGAACAAATATTATAATAAAATAAGGAGCTACATCACTTCTAAATGAAGTGATGTCACACCCCCACACTTAAGCATTTGCTAGTCCCTAGTAAATATAATCAATTCAAAACTTGAATAGAGGACTAATAACAAAGTGCAAACTCAGCTAATCACGCATCTTTAAACAACAGATTAACTAAGGCATATTCAAGAAATCCGCTTTACTCAATTGATAAGCCTATAAATAAATAAGAATTCAATCATTCACAAATCCATTAGCTCGAATGAAAGGTAAAGCTCAATAAAGACATAAGTGTTGTGTGTGCTTTTCCTTAAAATTAGTTACTCCTAACCATCTTTTAACATTGGATCTCCGCAACATAGGGGAGGATAAGAATAAGCTAAGTTATTGATTGAGCCTACGCAAAGATTAGTAGTTCAATTGAGAGTAGAATTGACTTGGTTACGCATTCAAGACTAATGTTGAAAGTGGAAAGACATTCCCTTAGTTCGTAATCTTAGTAATTCACCAAATTTTGGGGTTTATTGACATTTTTAACTTATTTTCTCTTCGTAGTAGGGATCATTCCAAGTATAAGTGTACATACCTAGGCCACATATCACTATGATGCATTTTTATTTTTGAAATTTATAATTTACTAGCATAGTAGGGATCATTCCAGGTATGTATACATATACTTAGGCCACATATCACTATGAATCTCAACCATTTTTTTTGAAATTAAACACCCATAAAATGGTTAATATACTAAGACGTAACTAGTAAGAATATTGGGAAGATAAACGTGAATAATATGTATCAACATGAAAAGAGTTCAAGCACAAGGATTGTAGTGGAGGGTCAAAATGGTTTAACTACATAAACCCATGTTTCAGCCAACATCATTAACTCAGTTCTTGCTCACCCATCCCCATTATATTTTAGAAAACCCTAGGTTTTAAAGTAAACTTTTTCAAGGAAAAATGTGCCTAAATTAGTCTTAAAAGAGCGCTTTACCAAAAAAATTCTCACTAATTTCAAATCCAGTGACTGAAATCTTTAGATTATTCGGCCATACCAATCGATTATCATTGGATAACAAGAATATCCTATAGTTTAATTGCAAAAACAAGAATGGAATTATTGAGTTCGCACATGTAAATAAATAAGTTTTTATCCAAGCAGTAGGGGTTAAACTCTATCACCCCCACACTTAAGGCTTTGCTAGGCCCTAGCAAAGATATTAGTTTTGAGCAAACATGCATTATAGATCTATAATAAAATGGTATAGCAGTAGTGCAAAAAAGGATTAATATTGAAAAATGAGAACTCCCCTGGAAAATAAAGTATGGGGTTCACTGAAAGCTCCATTTTTGAACCAACACCCTTGTCCCAAAACTCCTCAATCTCAACTAATAACTTGTCAGCGTAGATCAATCCTGCAGACATTGTTAGTGCAGACAAAGCATTTACACAATACAAGTTTTTTATGTTGCTAGTTAGAATTTAAACTAGAATGATCTAGCCTCATCACATAACGAGTTAAAGGCATAGCTAGTAAGCAAAGTTTAAGTGAATAGACAAAGAGATATCAAAACAATACCAACCAGGATAGATTATGTATGTTAAAATCTTAGCAGCATCCACAAACTGGAATCTAGCACAGCAATGTCATCAAATAGTACACAATATTAATATGAGAATGATAGAAATTGTTCAAGCAAGCTAAAAAGAAATCTAGCTCTCGTCTCCTTCGTTTGCATCATCATCACCAGTCATTTCTTCATCATCATCGGATGTTGCATCAACCCATTCTCCATTCTCATCTATTAAGTATCCATCTGAGTCAAAGTTCCCCGAAAATTTGTAGTTGGGCTCTGACATTGTCAGTTTTTCCCTATCCATTAACCGAGCCAGCACATTACATATATAATCTGCTCTACAGTCGAAATAGAGGTGCTGCAGTCACAGGTAGGTTTAGATGTACTCGTTATCAGTTTGCGTCATCTCACATGGCTCAGGAGTGGACGGTTGTGGCCGAGTGTATCTACCTGATACTTTATTCCTCACATACTCCTCTCCTTCGATGGTCTCATTAGCAACCTTGATATTAATCTCAACCACTATCTCAGTGATGTGGTGTCCTACTTGGGTCACTAAAGCTTCAACCTCAATATGGACTCCCGCATTCCTGCAAAGTTCCGTTATAAGGGTTGGGAACCATAAGAACCTTGCTTTCTCCTCCTTGACCTTTGCTCTGATAGATTCATTAATAATCATTCCAACATTAATTTAAATGCCTTAAAAAATACAGTAAATGATTGATAAGTGGTCCAGCGAAATATTGTTCAAATGTTTAGTTGGAAGGATTCCAGCATTCATAAAGAGGAACCACACCTTCGCCTCCCGCGACAAGCATGTGTATTTCAGTCCGTTCTTTTACTTCTTGGTTCACTCAGGTTTCATTGTTCGACACACCACCGCGGCTATATCGTCTGGAGATACAGATGACTGAATGACTTTGTAATGTTCAACATTCGTGGTAGGAAGCTCGAACATCTCGTTGATCGCTTTGGTTGCATAGTCCACCTCTTGCCCTCTTACCACGACCTTATCATCATCGCAGAACATTGCTTTAGCATAAAACTCGTATACCTAAGGAAGAATGGCCTCACAATGTGGGTGGCATAAACTATTCCATCCCAGGGCATCAATCTGATTTACGAAGAAAGCACTCCAGGACCGTCGTTCCATTATAAACCCTCTCTTGAAGATGCAAGGTACGGATTTCAGTGTCTCACAACGAGTACATGCTGCATCATTGATAAATTGAGCTTTCCCCTTGCTAGCCAACTCCTTCCTTTTCCGCTTATCCCCTCTTTTAGGTGCCATGAGCTAATCGAAAACAACTAAGAATACATTTTATATATACAAGACAACACGAGAAGGTACAGAACTTACCAGACATGGGAATGGTAGCAGCACAGAGATGCTTAGGTTTTAGGGCGGAGAGATGAAGACGCGGAATGGAGATGAGTCTCGGAGATGCTTCGAGTTCCTTCGACGGGATCGTGTCTTCTCCCACGAAAAATTCTCTGCAGACGGCAACCTCGGCGAAGCCCTCTCCTCGACGAAGCCCTCTCCTCTACGAAGCCCTCTCCTCTGCGAAGCAAAATGCGGAACCCTAATGTCGCTATCTAAATGGAGAAAACGAGAGAAGGTTTATGATTTCATGCGCCCTTTCAGCCTTTAGAACCGAGATTTTTGCCTAATTTCAATGACAGATGCCAGTTTAGTTGAACCGGACCCGGTCCCCTCAGCCCTCCATTTAAATTCAGAAAAAAAAGGTTGCAACACCCTATTTTGGTGTTGCAACACCCTGCTAACTCGACCATCGCCTGGTTCAGCTGAACCGGGCGCGCAACATTCCTGGCCCTTAGCTGCGTAAACAGAGAAAAAAGGTTGCAACACCCCATTTTAGGTGTTGCAACATTTTTACAATTTTTTTTTCAAATAAGCATCGAATTTTTATCCTTCCAAAGCTCTCCTACCAAATTTCAATCATAATATACTCAACAATACATGGCTAACTTCCCTCAAGATTTTTTTTCCTGACTACGAAAACAAAACATCACCAATAATTAAAACACATCGAAAATAGGTGGGTTGCCTCCCGCCAAGCGCCTCATTATTCGTCTCGGCAAGACGTTCAGTCCTGCTTCTCATTATTGAAATTTCATTACCACCGCATCACGATGGTCACCTCCCTCATAGTACGTCTTGAGTCTTTGACCATTCACCTTGAATGTCGACCCATCCTTTTCATTGCATATTGATACCACACCATATGGGAACACCTCTTTTACGCGAAATGGTCCACACCATATATATTTTAGTTTCCCTGGGAATAAACGAAGTCGTGAATTATATAGAAGCACAAATTGTCCAATCCTAAATTCCCTCTTCTGCAATCTAGAATCGTGCCATTTTTTAATTCGATCTTTATAAAGCTTAGTGTTCTCATACGCAATAAGTCTCATTTCTTCCAATTCGTTAAGGTGCAGAAGCCTACTCTTACCAATTTCCTGAAAGTCAATATTTAATTTTTTGATGGCCCAATTAACTCTATGTTCCAATTCTACGGGTAAATGACAAGCTTTTCTGTACACCATTCTAAAAGGAGTTACATCTATGGGCGACTTGAAGGCAGTCCTATAGGCCCATAAAGCGTCATTCAACTTAAATGCCCAATCCTTCCTAGTTGTACTTACCGCCTTCTCTAAAATAGACTTAATTTCTCTATTAGAAACTTCGGCTAATCCATTGGTTTGCGGGTGATATGCTAGGGTCACCTTATGTGTTACACCATATTTTTTTAAAAGTGTTTTAAATTGAGAATTGCAAAAGTGTGAACCCCCATCACTAATTACCGCCCTAGGCGCGCCGAATATCGTAAATATATTAGATTTAATAAATTTGAGTACAACTTTGGCATCACTTTTCTGTGTAGCAACAGTCTCTACCCACTTTAACACATAATCTACCTCTAGTAATATGTTAAGATTCCCACCAGAATTCACAAACGGCCCCATGAAGTCAATGCCCAATACGTCGAATACTTCCACCTCCTGAATGCAAGTCATTGGCATACTTGCTCCCCGATGGATATTGCCCGTCTTCTGGCATCTATCGAACTCCTTGACGAACACATGTGCGTCCTTAAATAATGTTGGCCAATAAAATCCAGCCTCCATCGCCTTCATAGCCGTTCGTTCTCCCCTTAAGTGTCCTCCATAAGGAGATGAATGACACTTTTCTAGGATATCACAAAATTCTACTTCCGGCACACATCTACGAATTACTTGGTCCGCACAAATCCTGAACACATGTGGGGAATCCCATAGATAAAATCTAACCTGATGAAGGAATCTCTTTTTCTGCTGATAATCTAAATTAGGAGGCAAAATATTGCTCACAATGAAATTAGCAAAATCAGCATACCATGGGGTGCTAACGTCAGATACTTCTAGTAATCTCTCATCAGGAAAATTCTCTCTAATCTCTATATGTGCATCCTTCTCACACTCATAATCTAGCGAGATAAGTGATCAGCTACAGGATTCTCAGCCCCCTTACGATCCTTGATCTCTAAGTCAAACTCTTGCAAGAGGAGAACCCACCTAATGAGTCTCGATTTAGCATCCTTTTTCTCTACTAAAAATCGTATAGTTGAATGATCCGTATAGACTACCACCTTAGAATTTATCAAATAGGAGCGAAATTTGTCAAAAGCAAAAACAACCGCTAATAACTCCTTTTCGGTAGTTGTGTAGTTTATCTGAGCGTCAATCAGCATCTTGCTAGCGTAGTAGATGGTGTGAAAGATCTTGTCATGCACTTGACCTAATACCGCGCCCACAGCGAAGTTGCTAGCATCACACATAATAGTAAATGGCAAAGACCAATCAGGTGCGGTGATGACCGGTGAAGAAATAAGACTTTGCTTCAAGATATTAAAAGCGGCTAGACATTCCTCATCAAAATTAAAGAGTGAATCCTTTTCCAACAAATGACTTAGTGACTTAGAAATTTTAGAGAAATCTTTAATAAAACGACGGTAGAAACCCGCGTGTCCTAAAAAACTACGCACTCCCTTAACATTAGTTGGCGAAGGAAATTTCTCTATAACTTCTGTCTTGGCCCTATCTACTTCCAAACCTTTCTTTGATACCTTGTGCCCAAGAACAATCTCCTCTCTAACCATGAAGTGACATTTTTCCCAATTCAGGATCAAATTGGATTGAATGCACTTGTCCAATGCTTTCTTCAACACCTCTAAACAATCATCAAACGATTTCCCAAACACCGAAAAATCATCCATACAAATCTCGATGCCCTCATCAATCAAATCAGTAAAAACAACGATCATGCAACGCTGGAATGTGGTAGGGGCATTACACAATCCAAATGGCATTTTCCTAAATGCGAATGTCCTAAAAGGACAGGTGAAGGTCGTCTTCTCCTGATCTCCGGGGGCCACCATGATCTGATTATACCCTAAGTAATCATCTAAGAGACAGAAATACTCATTGCCCGCCAACCTATCCAGAACTTGGTCGAGGAATGGAAGTAGGAAATGATCTTTCCTAGTTACTTTGTTCAGCTTTCGATAATCCATACAGATTCGCCATCCAGTTACAGTTCTAGTGGGAATCAACTCATTATTCTCATTTTCAACTACAGTAATGCCCCCTTCTTCGGCACACAATGAACTAGACTTACCCACTTGCTGCTGGAGATAGGATAAATAATACCCGCATCCAACCACTTGATTATCTCCTTCATCACCACTTCTTTCATTGGTGGGCTAAGTCTTCATTGGGGTTCGATGGACTCCTTTGAGTCATTCTCTAGAAGAATTTTATGCATACAAATTGAGGGGCTAATCCCTCTATTGTCTACAATGGTCCAACCCATTGCTCCTTTATACTCATGAAGAACCTTAAGCCGTTTTTTCTCATTTTCCTTCTCTAATGATGAATCTATAATAACCGGTAGTGTGTTTTCCTCACCAAGAAAAGCGTTCTTTAAATTTTTAGGTAAATGTTTCAACTCTAATGCAGGTGGTTCTAAAATAAAAGGCTTCATGACCTTAGACTCACTTGGTATACTTATTAGTTCAAAAATTTTAGCATTCCATAAGTGCTCATAATTACCTAAAGCTTTCACAGATTCCATTAAGTCTCGGTCCTCTTCTACTTCTTCATTTGTCAACACACTAAGGATCTTATGCTCTAAATCATTCTCATCATACATCATTTGTGTAGGTGTATTTACCTCCTCAATGGAGAAACACTCCTCCTTCTCATCCGAAAATTTCATTGCTTTAAGGATGTTAAATGTCACTTCCTCATCGTCAACTCTCATTGTCAACTCACCCTTATGCACATCAATGACTGTGCTCCCAAGGGCTAAAAATGGTCTACCAAGAATGATCGGGACATCTTTGTCCTCTTCCATGTGTAGCACAGTGAAATCAGCGGGAAAGATTAATTTTTCCACTTTAACCAATACATCCTCAACAATCCCTTTAGGATATACGAGAGATCTATCAGCCAACTGAAGAGTAAGAGATGTAGGTGTGATCTCCCTTAGGCCTAATTTCATGTAGATGGACAGTGGCATCAAGTTGATGCTAGCCCCAAGGTCACATAAGGCTTTCACAGTTAACATTAATCCCATCGAACATGGTATTGTGAAACTTCCTGGATCTTTAAGTTTGGGTGGCAACTTCTTCTGCAAGATAGCACTACACTCCCCAGTCAATGCAACTATTTCTCTATCAACAAACTTCCTCTTCTTTGACAAAATATCCTTCATGAACTTGATATAACTGGGTATTTGCTCAAGAGCCTCAGCAAATGGGATATTTATGGTTAGATTTTTGAACATATCCATAAACTTTTGGAATTGTATGTCAAGTTTGGATTTGGCAAGCTTAGATGGAAAAGGGGGGGTGGGGGGGGGGGGGGGTGGGTGGGGGTGGGGGTGGGGGGGGGGGGGGGGGGTGGGGTAAATAACTTCTTTCTTCTTATTAATTAACTTCTCCTTTTGTTCCTCTCCCACTTCCTTTTTCTCACCTAGATATTCTCTTTCTAGCATACTCGATTCACTAATCTTCTTATTATTCTACTCTTCCCTAACTCTCTCTAGCAACCCATCCCCACTTGGGATCTCTACACCACTCCTCAAGGCAATTGCCTTACAATGATTATGATGATCATCATTTGTTGGATTGGGCGTGGTATCAGAAGGTAGAGCACCCATAGGTCTTTGGCTTAAAGTATTTGCAAGTTGTCCCAAAGTCGTCTCTAATGATCTTAAAGAAGATTCTATCCCTACCATTTTAGGATCATACGTTTGGAACATGCCAAGGATAAAATCATCTATCATCTTACTTTGGTTTACTTGTTAGGGCTGAGAGTTATTATTGTTATGGTGGTTCAGATTTTGATTAAACCCTGACAGTTGACTCATCCCTTGATTATTCTTCCAGGAAAAGTTTGGGTGATTTAGCCATTCGGGGTGGTAGTGATTGCCAAACCTAGGTGGAATTTGCCTTTGTGCCCCTCCCAAATAATTCACCTCTTCAGTCATTTGATTTAATTGCTCTACGGTCAATGGAGCACTAGATGAAGGTTGTGATAAAGAATCTAATCTCTTATTGATTAGATTAAACTGTGATGCCATCTGAGTGGCCAAGGATGTAATTTGATCCACCTGGTGGATTCCAACTGTGTTATTATTCCCTTGTCGCTCATATGCTTGGTAATTATTAGTGGTAAGATCTTCAAGGATTGCATATGTATCCTCGGGATATTTTTTAAGCAACGATCCTCCAGCAGCTCCATCAACTAAAATCATGGTTGCAGTTTGCAAACCATTATAGAAGGTGGAGACTTGCTGATGTTGGGCTAACCTATGATGGGGACATTTCCTTAACAACTCCTTAAAACTCTCCTAAGCATCGTACAGTGTCTCCCCGTTATTCTGTGTGAATGTGGTTATATCCCTTATCAACTTTGCGGTTTTTGATGGAGGAAAGTACTTATGCAAAAAATTCTCAACCAACTGTTCCCAAGTGGTGATACAGTCATTAGGTAAAGAGTCTAACCAATCTTTAGCTCTTCCTTCTAATGAAAACGAAAACAATCTCAACATAATCGCATCATCGGATGCCTTGTTAAACTTAAACTTGTCACATATAGCTAAGAAGGTTCTTAAATGCGAGTTTGCATCTTCTTGACTAAGACCCCCAAACTTGTTGTGTTGAACTTGTTGCATGATTAGTGGGTCCATCTTAAATTTATTAGCAGCAATTGCCGGATGGGCAATGCTGAAGTGCAAACCTCCCCTTAGAGGTGTGTTATAATCATAGCATGTCATTCGTGGAGCAGCGGGTTGACCATTTTGGTCAACCTGACCCTCATTGTTATTGTTCATATTATTATTATCATTCAAATTATCATCCATTGCAGGATGAGCACTGTTCAATGTTCTAGATTCTCTTCTGTTTTGTCTACACGTGCGTTCGATTTCAAAATTCAAAGGAAATAAATTTACTTTCCTATATCTGGACATACACAAAGCAGGATTCCAATTGGTTAAATGAAAACAACAAAAATAGACAAATAATTAAACAAACACTTGATCTCTAAATACTAAGATTTAACCAATATTGCAAGAAAATAGACACTAACACAGTGACACCTCCCCGACAACGGCGCCAAAAACTTGATACACGAAAAATAGTATTTACGCAAGTGCACGTGCCAGACCAAGTAATAAAGAGTGAGAAGTGATCGTTCCCTCGAGGATGTGAGTGAATTAGTGCTTGCAATTACTAGATCGTTCTTTTCTCTAAATTCAAGTGACAAATTTAAGGTGAATTTTGATATTAATTTTTAGAAAACTATTTGATTGCTATTACTAGACACTTGGTTTTAGATTTTTGGAAAGATAGTCTTGTATTTTGTTTTCCCGTGCCTATTATGATGAGTTCTCAAACATAATCCTCATGAATTGATTAATCCCTTTCCTACAACGATTTTAAATTGGATATCATCATCTCTCGATATCCGATATCGGCTATTCCAAATCCCCCTAGTCATCTCTAACTTAGGATGAAACAGAACAACATAAAGTGCAAAAATCACAGTTGTTATCCAAAGAGGAAATCTCTTTCTCTCTTGAAACTATATGGGAACTTATGCTATACTCACACCACTCCTCTCTCGAATCTTGCAGTGCAGTAAAAAGATGGAATTTTGATTTAAGAAAATACGTGACTCCTCTCTCGAATCTCGCCACGTAGAAAAGAGGATTCAACCCTAGATTAGCACAACTCCTCTCTCGAATCTCGTCACGCTAAGTAGAAGAAGAATACTTGCTCAAAATATCCACAATATTGAACATAAATCCAATAATGAAAGAATATTATTCAACCATGAAGAGAAAACTAACATCAATCCATCACAATAAACACGATACTCACATCATACAAGACATTGAAGAATTAGTTCATGAAGGAAATGTTTAACCACACAATCAGAGAGATCTTACTAGCCATGCTTAGATAAATATGAGCGATGTAGGGATCCGATTCAGATGTGTTCTTCTTCCTTGATGTCCGACCAGCCCCTTTCAAGGAGCCTCCTTCAATGTAGCCGAAACTTCCTCTCCTATTCTCTCCAAAAATCAACTCCCTTCTAACCTCTATTTTTTGGCATATATTTCGTCCAGGCAATCCCGCCCCCCCATAAAACTGAAGAGATGTTTCCTTTGAATTCAAATTATTGGCAGTTACGAACAAGTGGTTCGGAATTTTAAAATTCGCAGATGTGTTGCAACACTCCCTCATGGTGTTGCAACACCTTTGTCAAAATTCAGTAAAACTACATAGCACGACCCAGATTACCATCGATTCAATTCCTTTGATAAATCTAGCAAGAAACAATGGAAAATGTCAACATAAATCAACATTGGTCATAAATATAAATTAAGAGTATGTTTATTCATTTAACACATTTTTCTCACATTTAGGACAAATATTATAACAAAACAAGGAGCTACATCACTTCTAAATGAAGTGATGTCATGACCAGATCCTCCAAGGGATGACAATCTAGCACAGGTCCCTACAACAACCTAACAAGATATCATCCCAGATGATATTATTGGCCTAAATCTCCAGTCCATCCCATATCCTACAGTTCCAGAACCTACACCACAAATCCCTCTCCAACCACAACAACAACCATCCATTACAACTACAGACAACCTGTCTACTCTGCTACCACAATATTACATTTCTCCAGAAGTGTATCAACCCCACTCTCCTATCCACTAAGATATTCCAGACTTCCATGAGAACTTCATTACAACACCTCCTGTCTCTACCACACCTACTCCTTGCTTTGAGTTTGAGCAAGTGATTTCAAAAGCAGTAGGATTAGTTGCTAGCACATCTGCTAATCTAATGGCCTCTCAAGCAAGGAAGTTCAATAGGAAGTACTCCTAGATGGAGTCAGAACTACAAAAATCACAAGAGTCCATCCTGGCACTGAAATCAACTATCTCCTCCTCCATGATAATTAAAGAGTTCTTAACCTCCTTGGTAAGTAAGGTTAAGAAGGGGGAGAAGATCCAGGAGGAGAAGAGGCTTACTCAAGGAATTATGAGTGTCCAGGAGAAGGACAAGAGTGCACAAGGAGAGATTGCCCCAAGTGTCCAAACTACTGAGGGACATGACCCAAACAAGCTCACTATTTTTCAAACTGGAACAGTCCAAGTGGAGCCTCTTGCAAATCCTCCAGAAAAGCTTGCATTAATCCAGGGGGAGCCTGCTGCAGAAATCTCTGTAGTAACCCAGGAGGAGCTTTCATCAACTCAGGGGGAGCTTCTAGAAGATGAACATCTATTGGATGAGGTGGTAATGATTGCTAAAGAGGCTGCTCTAAATGATGAACAATATGCACATTCTCAGGGGGAGTATCCCAAAGAGAATGAAACCATCAAGAAGTTGACAGGACTACTGAAGAAGAAAATGAGTCTGTTGTATTTGGTGCAAGAAAGGTAGTTCCTCTGATCTTCTCAAGGAAGAGGAAAACTGCTAACAAAGAATAGTGAAGTCCAAATATTCTGTAATTATGAACACTTTACATTATAGCATTTGGATGACACAACTGTCATGAACAATATGACTACTTGATAATGTATAAAATGGTCTGTGATTCCATTCATTAAAATCTTTATTGTTTATGTATAGTTATTTGTATTTGAGTTTATGTCAAAACATGTTTCAAATCACTTACTTTATTTTGTAAAATTTGTTATGATAAATAGGGGGAGATTGTTGGGAAAACCCTTGTGATTTATCTAACAAATTACTTAAAGTGATTTCATCAGTTATGTTGTATTACCCACATTGTATAGAAAAGGTAAATTGATCATTAGATGTCTTAGGATGTCACACTCACCTTAGAGTGTCAAGACCAGGTGAAGATAAGCATAAATTTAGTTGAGTTAAAACTTGCGTCGAATAGAAGTCAACACAACTTCGACTAGATGTCAACGTAACTCTAATTGATAGTCGAAGCAACTCAATCAGCCTGTAGAAGTATAAGCCAAGTCGACACAATGCCGAAAGGAACTCGATGTAGAAGGAAGAGCTTGTCAAAGCCATCTTAGAAGTCGACGCAACTTCAACTTCAATTCGACGTAAAAGATAAAGGTCAAGTCTAAGCCTTCAACTCGATGGATACGTCGATAAGTAATCGACGCAACGTCGACATCTGAGTTTAGCTAGAGCTAAGATGGAATTCGAAGCTACTCCTATAAGAACTCAGAGGTGCGTCGATATGAAGAATGATGAAGTCGACGCATCGTCGAATACAGTCTGAAATAGAAGATTTTCTACTATCTTTTTAATACCTTTTCAGAAGGTCCACAAAGCTGAAGAAAGTTCTCCAACGACTTGTTTATTGCCAAGAATGGAATGGAGTATTCCAGGATACATTAAAAACAATCTTGGAATGTATTCAAATCTAATGGACGGGTCAGGAACAAAAGAAGAAAGGGAAATCAACTGTCCAATAGGAATTCCTTTTCAGGACAGCCCAAAAGAAGAAAGAAATTCAAATTCCAATCATGGAGAATAAGTATGCTGAGAGGAGAAGAAAAACACAAGGATTGATCACATATTTTCCGTATGTCGAATAGGGCTTTTCTCTTATTTTCTCCTTCAACCCAAGACAAAAAAAATATATCTCTCTGCACAGGAAAACATCATAGCTGCTTCTTCTTCTTCATCACACAACAAAAAGTTTACAAGAAATGCTCAGAGAATAAGGATCAAGCCAATAACCCTTGTAATCATTACAATCATAAGCAATGGTTCATTATATTCAGATCCAGTGATAAACCGAAGCAGCAAATAACTTCTGAAGAATTCTGAAAGCAGAATTCTATTCTCCTCTTTCTCGCGTTCTTCTTCTTTATTCACCAACTGTAAAAGAGTTTTATTAATCCCTCTTTTAAAGGATTTAGTGGTTCTAATAGTCTCCTTATCAAAAGACTCAGTGGTTCTAAGAGTATCCTTATCAAAAGACTCAGTTGTTGTTAGAGTCTCCTTATCAAAAGACTCTGGCACAGTTAGTGCAATCCTACCAGGGAGGTAGAAGAGTGGACTACCCACCTTTTTGGGAACCACTATAAAAATTCTGTGTCTTCTGGATTGAATTTTCTGTGTTGTCCATCTTTACTGTTTTCTGTATTTACATTTCTTGCATTTACTTTATTCTGTTTTGGTAGTGTTGATTACATACTACTTAGTACTTTTATTGTGTGTGTTCATTTAGGGTAGAAAATCTTTAAAACTGTATTCACCCCCTCTAGAGAATACTCAGAGGCACACTGTGCACTTTCAGAGATAACTTCGCCGAAGAGCATGAAGGAGGTCCAGAGGCTGACAGGAAGGCTGGCTGGCCTTAGCCGCTTCCTATTAAAGGTGGGAGAGAAGTGATCTCCATTCTTCAAGATGCTCCGAAACAACCAGCTATTTGAGTGGTCCAAGGAATGTGAGAAGGCCTTCGAAAGTCTGAAGCAGTAACTAACTCAGACACCTCTCCTCCAAAGACCAAAGGAAGGAGAAAGCCTACTCCTCTACCTAGGAGTGGGGGCTGAGGTGGTGAGTTTTGTGCTGGTTAGAGAAGAAGGAAAGAAGCAGCTACCATTCTACTATGTGAGCCAGATGCTCAAGAATGCAGAGATACAGTGTCCTATCCTCGAGAAGCTAGCTTTCGCCTTGGTGGTGTTGACGCGGAAGCTCCGACCTTATTTTTAAGCCCACTCCATCCGAGTCATGACCGATCATCCCCTTCGAGGAATCCTGGAAGGGGTGGTGCATTCAGGAAGACTGGCGAAATGGTCAGTAGAAGTTAGTGAGTTCGACATTTTCTTTTCACCTTGGGTGGCGATAAAGGTGCAAGCGATTACGTGTTGGGAAAAACACCCTCTGATTTATCTTAACAAATTATATTAAAGTGATTTCATCATTTATGATGTATTACCCATGTTATATAGAAAGGGTAATTTGGTAATTAGATGTCGTAGGATGTCACACTCTAATGAGTGTGTTAATGACCAGTCTAAAATCTAGTTGAATTAAAACTTGTGTCGAATAGAAGTCGACGCAACTTCGATTGGAAGTCGAAGCAACTTCGAATAAAAGTAGAAGTAACTAATACTGAATTCGAAGTATAAGTTGAAGTCGACGCAACGTCGAGATGTACTTGTCGCAGAAGATCGAGCTAATCGAAGTAGTATTAGATGTCGACGCAACTTTGACTTGAAGTCGACACAGAAGATGAAGTTCAAAGTCCAAGTCTTCAACTCGATGGATACGTCGATAAGAGTTTGACGCAACGTCGATATCAGAGTTCAGTTCAAAGCTGAAGAGGAATTCAAAGCAAATGTATTCGACGATACATCGAATACATGCACATAAATAGAATACTTTCTGTATTCTTTTCTGATGCTCTTCCAGAAGGTATACAAGGAAGTAATTTGAACTCTAACGGTTCGTTTATTGCCAAGAATGGAAAGAAGGATTCCAGAGAAACAACAAAGACATTCTTGGAGGTTATTCAAAAAGATGATTGACGGGTGATGGCGCAAATCTCACACACCGCTATAGGCGGTAGCTCGACTGCGACACGAAACGGCAGTGTACCGATCGTTCAAGTAATATAAAACGAGGAGTAATCCCCGAGTATCGAATCTCGAAGGAACACAGTAAGGTGGAGTTTATTATCGAGGAAGGACTTTAGATTGAAGTCCTTTCGAGCGGATGGATGCGGAAACAGGGGTTTTGGATTGTGGACAATAAAGAGAAAATACTATAACTACTCCTATGCAATGCCGCTATGCAAAGCTTCGCTCGGCGGGATGGAAGACTACGTAGGCCTTGAACGCGCTACTTCGTAAGGGCGGATGGACGGGTAGGCAAACGAATCGAACTATGCAGGCCTTGAGCGCGCTGCTTCGTTAGGCGGGATGGAATACACGGGCCGCTATGCCACGCTTCGCTAGGCGGATGGAAGAGTAGGCATACGAATGGAATGGAGAGAACGGCGGAATGAGGGTCGCAAGCACCTCTTCGCAAAGCACGCCACTAGCAGTTGCTAGTGCGGCACCAGACACGGTGGTGGAGTGGAAAGTGGATGGCGGCGCACCTCATTCACACATATGAATAATATGATTCCATAAACATGAAATAAACATTAATAAACAAGATTCATAGTGTCATCATCTAAATATAGAGATTACAAACAAATACAACCACACAAGTAGAAGAAAGAGGCAAGAGATACGACCGAATCCGGAGTCTCGTTGTAGATTCACGGTAGGAATCGTCGGGTTGTCAATCCACGTCCTAGCTCGGTCTCAACTGCGTCCGGGGTAGAGGAGGGCTGTCACACCTCCCAATGGACCCGTCTTCTCCAGCGTTTTACAATCCGGCCACATCCGATGCGAGGAACTCCTTCCTTGACGATGAAGATGAGTGTAGAATCTCCTCCTTGAAGCCCTTGGATGATGGAGGAGGCCTAGGGGGCGAACACCTGCGGAAATGGGCGGAACGGCGGAGCTCGGCGAGAAAAAAACGGCGAAGTCCCGACCTAATTCGCGAGCAGGTCGATTTATAGGTGCTGGAATAAACAGTGCCCACGATCAGTGGCGCACGACCTGTGGTCGTGCGCACTAGCATCCTGTGATCGTGCGCCTGACTGGACGGAGCCTGCAAGGTAAGAAAATTATAAAATACAATGTTCGCACGACCAGTGGCGCACGACCAGTGGTCGTGCGCGCTTTCGTAAGTGGTCGTGCGATAAGGAAGACAGAACTCAGATTTCAGGGGGTAAGTGCACACGATCAGTGGCGCACGACCAGTGGTCGTGCGCAATAAAACCAGTGATCGTGCGCTGTGTTCCTGTACAGAATTGTACCGGAAACACCTGCACGACACCTGTTCCAGCACAACCACGAATCCATCCACCGAAAGTGGCACTTAACAATGCAAAGCAACTACTAAAGGAGAATAATACGAAATAACACCAAAAACGGGCCTAAAGGTGCACTTAGCATGGAGAATCAAATATAAGTGAAAACATGTCTAAAGTGAAGTGCATAGACTAAAAAATCGGCCCAGATGAGTCCATAAATGTGTATATATTTGGGACTCATCACACCCCCAGACTTAACTGTTTGCGCGTCCCGAGCAAACAAATTCTAAGCAAACGGGGAAAGAAAAGTAGATGGCTTAAAATTACAATACAGAGTACCATGCGAAGTCGCATGCTCACGTGCATAAGAAAAATAGTAGAAAAGATTTCTGGTTATATAAACAGTTTATATATTTCTAAAAGAGTCAAAGCATATTACAACTACTCAAAATGGTGAACAATGGTGAATCATTCGGTCATGCATACGGAGAAAGTAAACTAAGCGCTGAGATGAGCATTGCTCAAGATTGGGGTGCCGGACAAACTCCACCGAAATCCATCGGTGTCGGTGACCATAGGCTCACCCGGTCACATTCTCTCCACGACATTAGATTGGTTCATAGCATGAGTCGGTAGGACTTTAGGCTAGAGATGGGGCTTGGGTTACGGTGAGGTAAACAAAGATAAACCTGGAGGCTACGCACACCTAACCCAACATGAGCACAAGATAGAGCTACCCGCACGACGATAATAAACAAATGCACCACACCCCCAGACTTGGACTTTTACAACATAGGTGTGTGCACCGCCCACTCCCAATACCAAAATTTCAAAATTTTCAATTCAACTTTTTCATAACAATCCCCCCCTTTTTTTTCTTTTCTTTCTCTTCTTCATTCTTCTTTTTCTTTCTTTTCTTTTTTTCAGCAAAAATATCAATGAATACACCCACAATTTCCACTATAAAAATTACCACATCAACACCCCCCAAAATGTAAACATAACTAATATTTAAAGCTCAGATTTGGGTGTGCGACTAGGTTAGGCTTTTAAGCTTTTGGTGCGATAAAAGTGGGGCTGAATCAAGAGGAAGGGGTAGGCACAAAGGGGCTAGCGAGGGTAGATGATAGACATGAAATAAAAAGCTCAACCGGGCCAAAATAATGGCCTACATCATTCTCACGCACTAAAACTATCCTATGCCAATGCTTCAAGAATCGCTTGGGGCAAGTTCTAGCCACCGAGAAAGATTCTCCTTTCTCCCGACTCAAGCAATACGAGTCTAGCGATCGTTTACACACATCCCTATGCTACCGTTTGATTCCACCGGATTCACCATTTGAGTAGAGTAAACAACATTTACACTAATAGAGAAAAATATAAAACCATAGTATAAAGAGAAATCTAATCTACACAAATTTCTATGGAACTGAGCACTCGACTAGGAGCACTACTGGAGTCAACATTTTACTCTGCTACATAGTCCTAAGCCATCGCTTAGACTTTCCCAAATAAGCAGAAGAATTAACTTCACAACAGAGCAAGCAAACAGATGAGTACGCGCTCAAGTGGGTGCTATGGTGTGCAATGAGAATGAACAACAATTTCCAATAAGTTAAAATAAAAGTACTTCTAGCATGCTATGCAAGAGTGCACGTGAGTGGGCACAAAAACTGCTCTCCCCCAGACTTAAACTAAACAATCCACAAAATAGATGACGTGAAAATCAGAAAAAGCTAGGGAAAGAGAGTACCCAGTGCTCAGAAATGAGCACACCAGAAGATTGACATGTAAGCTAAAATGAGTCGCAGCATCCGCCATCCAGAAAAGATACCAGCATGGGTCAGCTCCGCAAAAACAAAAGAAAATAGAAAACTGAAAAAAAATACTACTAACTAAACATGCTTAGATGAAATAAAAATGCAGAAAAGAAAGATAACTACTGGGGTTATTGTCATCCCAACACGACTTATTTGGCATTTGTACAGTTCTAGCTAATGGGAGTATGGAAGGAGAAGTGGACAGGTAACTGGCCTAATATCCGTGTCGGTAGCGGGTACTTATACGGCGACAGAACAGTTACTCCTCTACCCAAATAATAATACCTACATAACGCAGGTAGAGGAAACAGAAAGTAAGAAGAGGAGGATATATCCTCACTCAACTCACCAAACACATCCTTGCCTAGCAAGGTGTCGTCAACAGGGAGGTGGCAGGAGAAAAGGCAATGAGTGGAGTTTCCTCTACGGAGGGGGAATCAACCTCCTCATATAAGAGGATGCTCTCATCATTGACTTGGGCAATTTGAACCAAATCCTCCTGGGGTACCTGTGAAGACTCAACCTGCACAGACTCGGATGAAGGAAGGGGATCAAGAAATAAAGAAGACGAAGAACATAAATAAACATCAATCGGGGGAGTGATCCCGGTCTCACTCCCATCAGGTTGGGGAAGTAAAATAATGTTGGCATTGTCATCAATGCCGCAAGGTTCAGCGGGATCGACAGTGGCCATGCCCAAGATTTGGACTTCCTCCACCGGTGTTGAGAAAAACTCCTCTTCACCTAGAAGGTTGTCCTCCTCCATAGGAGCAGGCATAACACATAAATTGCCAGCCTCATCCCGCGACACATCCTCAATAATGTCATCAGAGACGAAAGTAGTATGCACAACAGGGGGAGGAATAGTGCTTGGATAAATGTCAAACACTGATTCCTCACAAAGAATCGAATCCACTAGGGGTGGTGGATGCACATGGAGAATTGGCTCAACAATGTTGGTGCATAGATCAGCCGCACATCCGGTGACCGTATCCATGCCATTCCCTTCAAGATGTGAAGGTGACAAAGACACATAACCGGATGTTGAAGGTGTGCCGCCAGAGTTAGGAGTTGGGACGATCCGGATATCCGGCTCGTCATCCTCATCCAATTGGCGAAGATACTCGGCACAGTCCTTCAAGACATGATCAGTGCTACGACAAAACCGGCACTGCCTTGCGGGCTTCTTTGGCACAGCGGGGGCTGAATCAGACAATTTCAAGAGCTAGCACGCACTATGCTTTGTGAATATGGGTTGGCTAAATCATTTTGGGCCGAAGCAGTTAATACTTCTTGTTATATCATTAATCGTGCCATGCTTCGTCCTATTTTAAAATTGACACCTTATGAGCTTTACTGTAAAAGAAAACCTAATGTATTTTATTTTCATGTGTTTGGTTGTAAATGTTTCATTTTAAACACTAAAGATGCACTAGGAAAATTTGATGAAAAATGCGATGAGGGAATTTTCATTGGTTACTCTTCAACTAGCAAGACTTATAGATTATATAATAAAAGAATTAAAGTAGTTGAAGAGTCTATACATGTAAGATTTGATGAGTTTGTTCCTTGTGTAGATTCTAATCATACAGGAAATGAAGACGAACCTATTTCCCCTTTGGAGCATGAGGATGATGAATCTCTTGGAGAAAAAGAAGAAGAAAAAGAGGAGAAAGAAAATGAGATAGTAGAATATGTTCCTCCAAGCGTGTTGCAGTTTACTAAGGCTCATCCAAAAGAGCTTGTAATAGGAGAACCATCAAAAGGCGTAAGTGTTGGAACACGGTCTTCCGCATCTCCTAGGTTTGAGAATAACAAATCCTATGTGTGTATTTAATCTTGTGTGATCTAAGTGTGCAGGATAACAGGTCAAAATGACTCAAGGTTTACATATGGTGGTTGCCCCCGAAATTGAGCCATCAACTCCAAACTGATCACAAGCGCAGGCGATAGTGGATAGCGCCGGTGCTAGCTCGATGCACAGAAGGCATGCTGGAATTGTTGCCTCGGATTGAAGATTCTGCCGCGCAAAAAGTCTCCTAATATGAGATAGCGCAGGCGATAGTGGATAGCGCCGGCGCTAGCTCGATGCACAGAAGGCATGCTGGAATTGTTGCCTCGGATTGAAGATTCTGCCGCGCAAAAAGTCTCCTAATATGAGATAGCGCCGGCGGTAGTGGCTAGCGCAGGCGCTAGCGCTAGTCTATAAAAAGGACCCAAGTCCTCTCGTTTGACACACACATCAGAGAGATATATTGAGTGCCAGAATTCCAGAGGGTATCTTGGCCGAAAGTTGATGTGCTAGCGAAGCTCTGCAAAACTTCTGAAGGAGAATCTCGTCACGCCGGATCAGATCGAAGTCCGCTTCTACAACGCTTATTCAACGGCGGATCTTCGTCTCCAACTTCAGAAGTCCATCTTGAGGGAGTTCTTATTTCTTTATTGTTATTTCATATTCCTCTTTGTAAACGATTAGTGAAATCGCCTCGTGTTGGCGACTAGGTCTGGGTAGGACTTAGGGGGAAAATCGTCTCGTGTTGGCGACTAGATCTAGGCTAGGTCTAGGGGGCTCGAGGCCACATCCGGGGAGGGATTGGCTAGAGCGGCTTGAGGCCGAATCTGGAGAGGATAAGGCTAGGGCCACCGGTTCGTGGGGTAGCGAGTCGGGATAGAAAACCAAAAGGTTTCTTTTCTATTTAGCTTTGATTTCTAGCTTTCATAAGAGATCAAGTTTTTGTAATCATGTCTCTCAAGTTAATAAAATCATGTCTCTATTCTTACTTTACTTGATTAGTCTTGATCTTCTTTATTATCATATTTAAAGCCTTTTCTAAAATAAACAAAATTGTTTTAAAATATTTAAAACCCTTATTCACCCCCCCTCTAAGGGCGCCTACCAATCCAACAAGTGGTATCAGAGGGAGGTTATTCCAAATCGGCTTAACAACTGGGAATAATGGCGTCTCATGATCTCGCTTCAACTAGTGGGGAAAATTTTTGTGAAGAGGAAAAATCACTTGCACCACCTTTATTTGAAGGGACAAATTATAAAGGATGGAAAATCTTAATTGAAAAATTTATTAAAACTTTAGACATCGAAGTTTGGAATTTAGCAATAGCAAGACCCGCAAATGAATCAAATAAAAAAGAACTTCAATTAAATGCAAAAACTAAACACTATTTGTTTTGCGGTCTATCTAATGAAATTTTCAAATTAATATATTGCTTTTCAAGTGCATATAAAGTATGGAATTTTCTTGAAGAAATGTATGATTCTCCTTCTACAGGTATAGAACAATCGCAAGAACCGGAGAATATGCTAGCATGCACAAATCTTCAAGAATGCCCCTCTCATGACGGATCAATGGAGCACACATCTAATAGAAGAGAAGAAGAAGTATTGTGTTCGGAAGAGGAGTGCCAAAAAGATGTCAAAGAAATAATATGTTCAAATCGTGCCTCTCCCGAAAGCAATGTAAGGAAATCAAATTCCATCTTTTGCACTTCTATCTCTTCATTACAATTGCTTCAAACTACAAAGCGCAAAATTAAGAAATTAAGAAATGCTAATAAACATTTGCACTTAGAAAATAAAAATTTAAAGGCAAAAATTAATGAAAAATCAAATTTATCTAGTTCTACACATTGCTCCTTAGTAGAAAACACCACAACTTGTGTAGAAGATAATGAATTAAAAGAAAAGCACAAGAAACTTGAAAAGGATTTTATTTTAGTAAAAGAACAAAATGAAAAATTATGTTTAGAAAATTCATCTTTGATAAATGATTGTGCTAAGTGTAAAGAATATAAAATTGAAATTAAAGAGATGGATGAAACATTTGATGAATATAGAAACAACTATCAAGATCATATTGATTCAATTGTTTCCATTCTTAAAAATAGCACAATCGCTTAAAATAAAGCTAGACATAATTTTAAAATTAAAAATGATGAATTAAAATCAAAAATCAACTTGCTTATGAAAATTGTAAATACAAATTCTCAATATCAAGAAATATCCAAAAGCAAGTTGAACATGAATATGAATATCATAACTAAGTCTAATAATGGGAATAAAAAACATAAAGAATTTGTAAATCAAAATCACCATTATTTACAAAACTATGTTTCTTCAAAATTAAAATCAAATTTGCAAAAGTTTCCTATGAAAAATGATTTCAATAGTCATCATTATTTTAAGCCTAAATTTAATATATATGGAAATTTAATGCAAAATTATAATATTAAACCTAAGTATGAGTGGAGACCCAAAATTAAAGATGAAACATCAACTCCACTTGAAAGGGTCCATTCGTACTTGTCTCCCCAAAAGTCACCTCGCTATATTTGGGTACCCAAAGGAACCGCTACTCCCGGTCCTCTTTGGATACCTAAATCTCTTACTCATTAGTATCCCATCATTTGCATGAAGTAGAAATCAATTAAAAATGAAATATCATTTCTCTACTTCATGATATGCTTAAACCTTTTTTTGTTTATTTTCTTTTGTTTTTGAACTATCATGTCATGGTCATCCTATACAATATTGAAAATATGATCTTATCTCTTAAAAGCTTAATATGTTTATAAAATCAAATTGATCAAATTCAAAATCATATTTTTATTTTGATGACCTATCTTTTATTCTTATATTCATTGCTTCTAAAATATCTTATATTATCCATTTGAATCAAACTCTAAATTTGTTATAAGATATTTTAAATTAAATTCGGGTATTAGATTTTTAGCCTTCACCAACAAGTGGATAAAATTCTGAATTTGCTATGAGATACTTATCTAAATTAAAAAGAAAAACACATAAGACATATTGAAAGATTAATTGTCATAAATATTGATGCCATACGCACCACCATGATCTATTGATATCTTTTGCTAAAACTCTCTAAAATCATAATTATGTAAAATCAAAAGATCTCTAAATTCAAAAGATCCACTCAGTTCTAACATTTCATTGGTGATCATAATAATTACATGAATGAATTAATGTAGTATGACTTGCATGTATCTCATTTGTTTATAAACCATAGAATCAACTTTATACTAATCTAATGAAATCATTCATTCTATGTCAAAATATTAAATCATTATCTCAATTAAATCAAATGAAATCAAATGAAATCACTTTCTTGAATACATGCAACATTATCTCAATTAATCTTGTGGTATAACAATTACAATCAAACTCATTATTCTAGCATTATAAACAAATAGATATTATTCATGCTAGTTATCTCATATTACCATAATGAATTAATTACGAAGTAAAATAAAATTGAACAATAAAATAACTATGTGACTAGAAAAATTTGAATTCACATACATTATGATAATCTATCTTATAGCTCATGCAAGATCTCGTTTGTCAAGACTTGAGATAGGTGTCCTAGATCTTTCATGTTAAAACATGCTTACAAATGCAATTTTCTTCATTTTTAACCATCAGAAACATTTCCAAAAATTCTGCAAATTCAGCATGAAACTACTAATGGGACACCTAATCAAATCCAAGCATCAAAATTTTCAAAACCCTAAAAAATCACTTACTGTTTCCCGCGCTAGCGCTAGCGCCGACGCTAGCGTCGAGTTTCGAATTTCTGTGTTTTTAAAATTTCTAAAAATTCCTAAAAATATTTTGATCTATATTTTTTACTTAGTTTTGCACTTCGGTGTTTCTTTATTTTTTGAAAAATCAAATACAAAACTACAAAAATCAAATTACAAAAAATATGTTTTGTTTTTTTGCTTGTGTTGTTTCCTTTATTTAAAGTTCATCTTTATGCAAAAATCAAATATAAAAATTACAAAAGCAAAAATTACAAAAATATGCTTTTATTTGTAAAAATCAACTACAAAAATATAAAACAAAACAAAAACAAGTATCAAAATTATTATTCTGAACTTAACTTTTCTATGTATCTTGCGAAAGGGTGATTTGGGCTATCATCCCATCATATCACCTAGTACCGGGCGAACCTCTCACAAGGTAGTCCTCGGGAAGTCCAAGATCAATCTTATGAGTTCAAACTTTAATTCAAAATTATTTCTCAAAAATATCAAAAATACTGTATGGACTGTATTGAAAATCAAGCATGATTTAACCCATCATTTAGAACTTCTATGATGTTGCAATTTATCTTTTCAAACTACTTTGAACATTGCTTTCATCATGCTTTGATACATCTATTAATGTGTGCATCAATTATATTGTAAAGTTGTGTAGAACTATGCGTAGCATGCCTCTAAGTATGAGTAAATGTTTAATGTTTGATAATGATCTTTATTCACTCACTTATTTTTGGCATTGTCTACATTTGTGTTTAAATCTAAGAATGCTTGTGTATGTTCTGTATTAGTACAATGAATTAAAATTGCACAAGTATCTTATCTACACTCCTTTATTTGCACTTTTACAAATTAAGAAAAGTGGTTATCTTTCTTATAAATTATATTGGTTTGCAAAACAAGTGTATTCGGAGAACTTTGCACAAAACAAAAAATCATGAAATAATTTAACAAAGTTATCTCCACCAAGCACTACTTGAACCTCCTGATAAGTCTTAATAAGCATTGTGAGGTTGAGCACCTTGGAAAGAATAGTAAAGTATCTTGTGCAAACCATTACTTTCTTTCAAAATAAAAACCACTTATTCTTAAGTACACCGGATCACAATAAAAAAAAACAAGAATAAAATTATGTGATCCCCCAAGCACTACTTTGCACCCTGATAAGTCTTAATGAGCATTGTGTGTGCAAAGCACCTTGGTAGTTGTACATTTTTTGTGTGCATTAAAGTGTGTGGAAGTAATCTTATTTGTGTTTTATTGTGCTTTTACTTTACATATTACTTGTATTTTTGATTAAAACATGTGTTTACTCTACTCAAAAATTCACTTATGTGCACATCATTATCTTACATAACACTTCTTCTCATGAGTATTGGATCCTAACGTTAATTCGATGCTACTCTTTATTTATGAAATGCACTAGATAACCTAGCATGCTTTCTACAATGTTTGGTTTGTTTTGAAATTGTGAATTGAAATAACATTGTAGTAATCTCTTTGTGATAACATTATTTCATGCTTGGTTATTTTTGTCAACCACAAAAGATTTTCATTGAAACATGATTTACATAAACATCTTCTTTTTGAAATTACACTTATATATCTTTGTATGGATTATCCTTTATTACAATAAGATGTTTTTTGTATTCCTATAAGACTTCCGCATCATAACCATATAATTGTTTTACCTTGCACTTTCATGCTTATTTAAAATCTTTCATCTTGTGTGCACCATCACTTGAATCTTCAAATTCCTTTCTTGCAATAAGTGGTAGACTTGCTTGGTAAACTTTATATTGGTTGATTTTTTTTCTTATAACTCTGATCTATTTCTATTCTAAACAAATGAAATATTGCTTATAAAGACATTTCTTTTTAACTCTTATTTAGTATTTCTATTCTAAATATTGATGTTTCTTTTTTAAAAATCTTCCGAAATGATCAAACTCTAATTTATTCTTGAATTTCAATATAGCTAAGTGTATTTTATTTTCAAATAAAAATCCAAATACTATGAATTTTTCCATTAGATTTAAATGCTTAATGTTTCCAATAACTATTATCCGTGACTTCATATCTCACCATAGCGGGGGCGTAGGGTTGTAGACATTTGATAAACTTATCTTTAGTCATGTCTTATCCTTAACCGGGGAGGGTTCCAGTGGGGCCTTGCGAGGTACTGGGGGGAAAGAGTGCTAGGTTAAGTTTTGTCTAGTGTTTGCATATGGGACTAACACCCCAACCTACGACATGTTTGCAGCTCCTCATGCCCATCCGTCACTTAGTACGGGGCTAGGGTGTAGACGTATTGTCTGGGTAGATGGGTTATTTGGAAATCCTTATTCTTATGCTTAAAACTTTTATATAAAAGGAAAATCATTACTTTTTTATGCTAAAAACTCTGATGAAAAATTTTGTAATGCTTATAACTCTGATCTAAAAAATAATTCTAAACCTTATTATCATTTACTTAAAAAGCTCGATCATGCCCTCTCTTCTATTTACAAATTCTTTGGTGCTTGTTTCCCTACCCACTTTTGCTAATAACAAAGGGGGAGAACTAACATGATAAAATGCGAAAGGGGGAGAACTAACATGATAACATATCTAACATGCTTAATTCAGTTAAGAACATATTAGGAGAGCATTCACTTAGGGGGAGCATGTATTTAGGTATTTAGGGGGAGCAATACTAAAATGCTATAATCATTATTTATCCTAAGTCATCCTTGTCACACACACACAAATATGCTTCTTCATGCTTATTTAGATTAATGCTCTGATTTATCATTAATGGATTTGTTATTATCAAAAGGGGGAGTTTGTTGGAACACGGTCTTCCGCATCTCCTAGGTTTGAGAATAACAAATCCTATGTGTGTATTTAATCTTGTGTGATCTAAGTGTGCAGGATAACAGGTCAAAATGACTCAAGGTTTACATATGGTGGTTGCCCCCAAAATTGAGCCATCAACTCCAAACTGATCACTAGCGCAGGCGATAGTGGATAGCGCCGGCGCTAGCTCGATGCACAGAAGGCATGCTGGAATTGTTGCCTCGGATTGAAGATTCTGCCGCGCAAAAAGTCTCCTAATATGAGATAGCGCAGGCGATAGTGGATAGCGCTGGCGCTAGCTCGATGCACAGAAGGCATGCTGGAATTGTTGCCTCAGATTGAAGATTCTGCCGCGCAAAAAGTCTCCTAATATGAGATAGCGCCGGCGGTAGTGGCTAGCGCAGGCGCTAGCGCTAGTCTATAAAAAGGACCCAAGTCCTCTCATTTGACACACACATCAGAGAGATATATTGAGTGCCAGAATTCCAGAGGGTATCTTGGCCGAAAGTTGATGTTCTAGCGAAGCTCTACAAAACTTCTGAAGGAGAATCTCGTCACGCCGGATCAGATCGAAGTCCGCTTCTACAACGCTTATTCAACGGCGGATCTTCGTCTCCAACTTCAGAAGTCCATCTTGAGGGAGTTCTTATTTCTTTATTGCTATTTCATATTCCTCTTTGTAAACGATTAGTGAAATCGCGTCGTGTTGGCGACTAGGTCTGGGTAGGACTTAGGGGGAAAATCGCCTCGTGTTGGCGACTAGATCTAGGCTAGGTCTAGGGGGGCTCGAGGCCACATCCGGGGAGGTATTGGCTAGAGCGGCTTGAGGCCGAATCCGGGGAGGATAAGGCTAGGGCCACCGGTTCGTGGGGTAGCGAGTCGGGATAGAAAACCAAAAGGTTTCTTTTCTATTTAGCTTTGATTTCTACATAAGAGATCATGTTTTTGTAATCATGTCTCTCAAGTTAATAAAATCATGTCTCTATTCTTACTTTACTTGATTAGTCTTGATCTTCTTTATTATCATATTTAAAGCCTTTTCTAAAATAAACAAAATTGTTTTAAAATCTTTAAAACCCTTATTCACCCCCCCCCTCTAAGGGCGCCTACCGATCCAATAGTAAGTACTCGTTCTTCTTTACATGAGTCTTTTTCAAACCTTTGTTTCGTATCCGAAATAGAACCAAAAAATGTTTCAACCGCTTTAAATGATGAATTCTGATTTTTAGCTATGAATAAAGAATTAAATCAATTTGAACGTAATAAGGTTTGGAATTTAGTTGAGAGGCCATCTAATCATCCAGTTATTGGAGTCAAATGGATTTTCAAAAACAAACTAGATGGTGACTCTAGGATAACAAGAAATAAAGCTAGACTAGTTGCACAAGGATATTCACAAATCGAAGGGGTAGATTTTGATGAAACTTTTGCACCCATTGCTCGCCTTGAGTCTATTAGAATATGAAAGTGGAGGTTAGATCTTAAATTAACTCTAGAGGGGGGTGAATAGAGTATTAAAACTTTTTCACTTAATTTTATAGCGGAATTGAATTAGTGATATATATGTATATTGAGTGAGTAATAAAAACAAACACAAAGAAGGCACACATCACAACAACAAGAAAAGTAAAGCAATCATAGAGGACACAAAGAGCTATAGTAGTTCCCCAATAAACCTGGGTACGTCTACTCTTCTACCACTCTTGGTAGGAATCCACTAGGATTTTTGATAAGGTGCCCTAACACCAATGAGCTTTTGATAAGGTGCCCAAAAACCAAACAGGATTTTTTGATCAGGTGTCTTGCCACCAAGAGGTAAACTTTTGAAGGGAGTTTTAACCCAGTACAAGATGGGATAGGAGGGTTAGAATGTTCTTCTCTGTCAACAATCTGAGAGAAGACTCTAGTGGATGTTGATGTAGAAAAGCTCCCTCTGTCTGATATGAAATTGTTTGACAGTAGATTGGCTGGAAGCTTTCTTTTGAATGTATAAATAAATCTTCCTGTAGCTGATTAAACTAGAGAATGATTTCTTCAGTTTGTTGTTGCTCTTTTGAAGATCTAAACTTGCAGCTGATCACTAAGAGATGAATGTAGATGTTCTCAGAAAATGAATGCTGCTTGAGGAAGAAGAAGATCTGATAGCTTTTTGTTCTTCTTGTTCTTCCTGTATTTCTCCTTTTCTTTTTCTCTGTATAGTTGTATGTAATATGTTCTGCATTGATTCTGTCGTGAAGAATGAGAGGTAATACTGTATATCTTCTTCCTTTTTCTCTTTTGAAAAATGTCTGATAGATATTGAATGCAAATCCCTTATATTAAGGAATATAATATATCTGGGAACTAAAAATCTGCTGCGTCGTATATCTCTTTCCTTTTCCATGAAATGTCCTTTTCCGAGAAATGTCAACGACTATAATCTTGAAATAATGAAAGGAAATATATTATCCTTACTTATCTGGTATAAAAGAGTCGTTGCTGAAGTCGATCTGAGTTCAGAGAATGGAATAATATATTCTTCTGAAATTCTGAACTGAAATAAGAAATTTCGTCGATCTAAAAAATTTTCGTCGACCTCAGAGCTGTGTTCGTCGATCTGAAGATTTTCGTTGAACGCAGATTGAGTTCATCGAACGGAAGGATTCGTCGACCGCTGAGCCTGGATAATTTCATCGACTGCTGAGCCGCTGAGCAAATTTCGTCGACCGCTGAGCCGGGGTCTGTTCGTCGACCGCTGAACCGCTGAGACTGAAGATCGTCGACCACTGAGAGCATGCCGTTCATCGAACGCAGAGAGCAGTTCATAGAACGCAGAGAGCATGCCGTTCATCGAACGCAGAGAGCAGTTCATCGAACGCAGAGAGCAAGCCATTCATCGAACGTAGAGAGCATGCCGTTCGTCGAACGCAGAGAGCAGTTCGTCGAACGTAGTGTGGAGTTCGTCGAACGCAGAACCTGAGTGATTTCTTGAGTTTTAACAGCCAAAACTCTTGACCCATTGACTATACATTGGGGTCAACTTGATCCTAGTCAACAGATAGTGATCCTAGCCCAAATTAGTAATAGGGTTGTTCCAACAATACTCTGAATTTTGATATAAAATAAATAATACTCTGAATTTTGAATATTTCAATGAAAATAAAACTGATAAGAACACATAATCAGAACCTTTTCTTTCTCTGAATTCTGCTTTTTGAATTCTGAAATCTGATATTGTCTGAACTGATTTCTACTATATTTCAGCTTTCTGAATTGTTGATCTACTGCAGCTTTGTAATTCTGATTAGCTGATACCAGTGGAGCTTGTTCATAAGTCATCTTACCCTTTCTAAAAACATCTCTCCCTGAGAGTATCTCCCCCTGAGACTGGAGGTTCTTCAGTTTTCTTCCCTTGCCTAGTTCATAGAACAACTCCCCCTGAGCAAAACAATGCATCAAATGGAGCATCTTCATAGAACTGAAAGCATGCTTCTTCATCAGCATTTCCTCTTGAAGCTTGAGCATCTTCAGAAAATAACTCCCCCTGTCAAAAAGGAAAGTATCTCCCCCTAACAACAAGGAGCTTCTTCAATACATCTCCCCATGCCTTGTTTCAGGAAGACCTGAAGCTAGGCCCCTAGAAGAAGGGACTCTTGAGGAGGTAGGGAAGAATGCAAGATTGTCATTGCTATTGTTCCTGCAGAATGAAATAGAGATCAAGTGCAAAGGGAACTAAAAAGAGAAGCAATTCTGTAGGCATTTATATAATCAGAAAAACTTAGTTTGATATTGAAGGGAACGAGGGGATAAATAGAAGATTTAATTTTTAATTGATTGAATCTCCATCTATCATTCCTAGCTAATTTATAAAGAAGATGTGTTTCTTTTCATCCAAGGGTTTGGTAAAAATATCAGCCCTTTACAAATCAGTAGAGATGAATTGTAGGCAAATTTTATTTTTATCCACATTATCTTTGATAAAGTGGTGCCTAATTTCTACGTGTTTAGTCCTACTATGGAGAACTGGATTTTGTGCTATAGATATTGCACTAGTATTGTCACAAAATATAATTGAATTATTTAAGTTGACACCATAGTCTAGGAGCTGATTTTGTATCCACAATATCTGTGAGCAGCAACTGCCTGCAGCTATGTATTCAGCTTCAGCTGTTGATGTAGACACATATGTTTGTTTCTTACAAAACCAAGACACAAGCCTATCACCAAGAAACTGACAAGTTCCTGATGTGCTTTTCCTGTCTACCCTGCATCCAGCATAATCTGAATCTAAGAATCCAGTTAATTCAAATTCAGATGCTGTTGGATACCAGAGTCCTAGATTTGGGAAACCCTTTATATATCTCAAAATTCTTTTTAGTAAAATTAGATGAGATTCTTTGGGGTTAACTTGAAACCTAGTACAAATACAAGTAGCAAACATTATATCAGGCCTACTTGCTGTTAAATAAAGTAATGAGCCAACAATTGCTCTATATACTTTCTGATCAACAGGTTTCCCTGATTCATCAGTATCAACAACATCATTTGAGGGCATGGGTGTTTTCATGGTGGAGGCATCAGACATACCAAACCTTTTCACTAATTCCTTAGCATACTTGGATTGTGATATGAATATGCCATTAGGAGTTTGCTTCACTTGAAGACCAAGGAAGTATGATAATTCACCCATACTACTCATTTCAAATTTAGATTGCATTGGATTAGAAAATCTTTTGCATAAATTTGAATCAGTAGAGTTAAAAATAATATCATCTACATATATTTGAACTAGTAGAGTTTGATTTTTATGTATCCTGAAAAATAAGGTTTTATCTACTATGTCTCTACAGAATTTATTCTCTAAAAGAAAACTAGCTAAGGTCACATACCATGCTCTGGGAGCTTGTTTAAGACCATAGAGAGCTTTATTAAGCTTAAATACAAAAGAGGAGTGAGTTGGAGAGATGAAACCTGGTGGTTGTTCCACATATACTTCTTCTTTGATTTCTCCATTCAAGAATGCACTATTCACATCCATTTGATAAACCTTGAACTTGTTGTATGCAGCAAATGCAAGGAAGATCCAGATTGCTTCTAACCTTGCAACTGGTGCAAAAATCTGATCATAATCCATTCCTTCTTCCTGTGAGCATCCTTGAGCTACTAGTCTAGCTTTATTTATCACAATATTTCCATCTACATCTAGCTTGTTCCTGTAGACCCATTTAGTTCCAATGACTGGATGATTCTTTGGTCTAGGAACCAATTCCCAAACTTTGTTTGTCTCAAACTGATTGAGCTCCTCTTGCATAACAATGATCCAGTTGGGATCTTGTTCTGCATCTTGTAGGGATTGAGGTTCAATCTGAGAGAGAAAATAAGTGTGCATCAGATTCTGATTAGCTTGATGCCTTGCTTGGACACCAGTTGATGTGTCTCCATTTATTTGAGATCTGGGGTGATCTCTAATATTGACAGAATCAACATGCATAATGGGATCAGCATTATTTGTAATTAATTCCTCTTGTGGAATATTACTTAATGCTTCCTTTTCAGTCACAGTTTCACTGATTTCTTCATCACTTTCTTCACTATCCTGTTGTACAGGATTTAGAGATCCTTCCTTCTGTAGAGCTAATTGATCTAGCTGCTCACAGAGTGTAGGTACCTGTAGATTTTCTATGGTAGAAGAATTCTTCTCCTTGTAAAACATGTTAGTTTCATCAAAATAAACATGCATAGATTCTTCAATTTTAAGAGAGGATTTGTTAAATATCCTATATGCTTTGCTGATTAATGAATAGCCTAAGAAAATTCCTTCTTCAGATTTTGGTTAAAATTTCCTAAGGTATTTTTGTCATTATTGTGAACAAAACATTTACAACCAAATGTTCTAAAATAGTTAACTTTAGGTTTCTTCCCTTTAAGTAACTCATAGGGAGTCTTACCCTTAAGTTTGTGTATCAAACTCCTATTCAACACATAATTTGTTATGCTAACAGCCTCTGCCCAAAAAGATAGGGGCAAATTAGCATATGCAAGTAATATTGTTGCTGATTCAATTAGGGTTCTATTTTTTCTTTCAACTACCCCATTTTGTTGAGGAGTTCTAGGAGCTGAGAAGCAATGCCTGATACCTTCCTTCTCACAGAATTCTTGCAGGAGAAGAGACTCAAACTCAGTGCCATGATCACTTCTGATCAATGCAACTACAGTGTAGTACTCAATCTGAATGCTCTTAAGAAAGTCTGTAAGAACTTTAAAGTTATCTGACTTTTCTCTCAAAAAGAACACCCAAGTGAATCTAGAGAAGTCATCTACAATAACTAGAGTGTATGACTTCCCCCCTAAACTCTTTGTTGTTATTGGTCCAAAAAGGTCCAAATGTAGCAAGTATAAGATTCTAGGTAAATCACTTTTAGATAATGATTTAAAACTATTTTTAGTTTGCTTTCCTAATTGACATGCCTGCAAAGACCTTCCTTCTTGTATGAACCAGAAGGTAATCCTCTAACAAGATTGTCCTTAGATAATTTAGCAATGGTCCTAAGGTTTACAGTCCTAATCTCTTATGCCAAAGTTCACTAGGTTTGCTTAATTGATTAAATAAACAGATTTCTGATTGTGATGAGTTGAAATTTACTAAATAGACATTTCCTTGCCTAATACCTGATAAAACAGTAATATTATCAGAAGACTTAATAAGGCATTTTGATTTATTAAAAGTTACCTGATACCCTTCATCACATAATTGGCTTATGCTGATGAGGTTGTGCTTCAGTCCCTTGACATAAGCTACCTCTTTGAAGGTGACTTCTCCAACCTTGACTTTTTCATATCCTTTTGTTTGTCCATAGTTGGAGTCTCCAAATATCACTTTTGGTCCAAGCTTTGCCTTGTAGTTGTTCAGATTGGCCTTGTTTCTTGTCATGTGTTTTGAACATTCACTATCCAAGTACCATTGTTCTTTTATTCTTGGATAGCTGTGTACCTGCAAAACAGAAAAATAAACTAGTTGTTTTTGACCCAGACTACCTTGGGTCTTTTTGTATTACCACAAAAATCTGAAATAAAAGACATTTCAGGTTGGTCCTTATAACCTTGTGGATGATATCTCCTTGGAGGTATTATCCATTCAGTGAAAGGATTGAGAGTATGTGAAGAGTAAGAATTATTCAGATTTGCTGTATATTTTCTGTTCGGCGAATTGGGTTGAGTTCGTCGATCGCCGTTCGACGAATGGACATGCTTTCGTCGAGCGTCGTTCGAATAATGACTATACAGGAAATCTGTCTTCAGAGTTCGTCGAGCTCCGTTCGACGAAGTGAATTCATTTCGTCAAGCTCCGTTCGATGAATTCTGCTGAATTCCTTTATTCTTAACAGCCTTACTTGAAATGTTTTTATTTGCATCTACAACCTCTTTGCTCTTAGCAGAAATGAATTTTATAGGTGTAGACAGTATGTTTTTCTTAATGAGATGTGGCTCACTTGATGAAGCACCCAAGCCCAGTTTGCTATTAAGTCTAGCATTAACAGTGCTTGTAATGTCCATCAGTTTGATGCTTCTCCCATTTAGGGATTCTTCAAATTTCTTAGCCTCAGAAAGTTTATTCTCAATGAGAATGATTTGTTCTCTAGAGGCAGCCAAATCTTTCTTAAGATTAGCATTTTCTACACTTAATTGGTTCATTTCAGCAAGCTTATTTCTGAGAGTGATTATTTCCTTCTCAGAGTTTATTAAGTCTAAGCAAAGAACCTTGAATTCATCTTTGAATTCAACTGAATTGAAATCAAAATTGGATATTACCTGATCAGTGCCATTGTCAGCTTCTGATTCTGAATCTTCAGAATTATGTCCTAAGGCATTGATAACCATCATGCATAAGTTCTTCTCTTCTTCATCATCTTCATCATCAGAAGAGCTGGATGAAGATGCACTTGCTGACTCACTGCTTGAGTCATAAATGGCCATCAAGCATTGGTCATTTTCTTTTGATTCTTCTTTATCTTCAGAAGAACTTGATGATGATTCTGATTCAGTTTCACTCCAAGTTTCTGCTACAAATCCTCTTCCCTTGTGTTTGTGCTTGTGGGAGGAAGATTTGCTGGAGTGTCTTCTTTCTTCTTTTTCCTTTTCTCTTTTCCTTCTTGTCCTTCTTATTTTGATTCTCAGGACAGTCAGGTACAATGTGTCCTGGTTTCCTGCAACCAAAACATATAACTTCTTTAGATGGAGCTTTGTCATACCTTGGTTTTTCATAGCTCCTGGATGACTTTCTCCTGAAATCTTTTCTTGCCATCTTGTAGAATCTTTGGGCAAGTAGACTCATCAACTTCTCATTGTCAAGAGTCTCTCCTTCTTCTTCTGTAGCTTTGAAGGCAATGTTATTTTCCTTCTTTGTTGCTAGAGATGAAGTGGACTTTTTAGCTTCTCTGGATTTGACAAGCTGCTCATAGGATTTGAGCTTGCCTAACAATGTTTCAGTAGTAATCTCATTGAGGCTTCTGGCTTCCTTGATAAGCCAGTTCCTAGAGTCCCATGTGCTGGGAAAGCACATTAGGATCTTGTCATTGATCTCAGTGACAGAAATCACTTTGTCCAAAGATTTCAGCTCATTGATGATGAGACTGAGCCTATTGTACATATCAACAACACTTTCAGATTCTCCCTTTTTGAAATTCTCATATTGAGAAATGAGGTGGGATCTTCTGTCCTTTCTTTCATCAACAGATCCTTCAACCATATTGTTGAGAGAAGTCCATATCTCTTTTGCTAAAGTGCATTCCACCACTTTCTGAAAAATGTCATCAGACATTGTTTGAACCAGAATGTTCATTGCTTTTGCATCTGCACTTCTTTGCTTCTTTTGGGCTTCAGTCCACTCAGGTGGTGGAACAGCATTGTTGTTAGTTGTGGTGTTAACACTAGTTGTTGCTGTGGGAGCTGGAGTTCCTGTCAAGATCACATTGAAGATTTCTTCATCAATAGAGTTCATATATAACATAATCCTTGCTTTCCATAGTGCAAACTAATTGAGATTGCACATAGGAGGCCTTGTGCTTGAATACTCTTTGTTGTGCCATGAGTTTTTAAACAAAAATAAATAAAAATAAAAACTCTGAAAGAATTTAAGATCTAATTGATCTTTGTGATTCAGGTGTTAGCCTGTAAAGAATCAACTACCTCTGATACCAATTGAAAGTTGAGGTTAGATCTTAAATTAACTCTAGAGGGGGGGGGGGGGGGTTAATAGAGTATTAAAACTTTTTCACTTAATTTTATAGCGGAATTAAATTAGTGATATATATATATGTGTATATTGAGTGAGTACTAAAAACAAAAACAAAGAAGACACACAACACAACAACAAGAAAAGTAAAGCAATCACAGAGGACACAAGGAGCTATAGTAGTTCCCCAATAAACCTGGGTACGTCTACTCTTCTACCACCCTTGGTAAGAATCCACTAGGATTTTTGATCAGGTGCCCTCACACCAATGAGCTTTTGATAAGGTGCCCAAAAACCAAATAGCATTTTTGATCAGGTGTCTTGCCACCAAGAGGTAAACTTTTGAAGGGAGTTTTAACCCTGTACAAGATGGGGTAGGAAGGGTTAGAATGTTCTTCTTTGTCAACAATCTGAGAGAAGACTCTAGTGGATGTTCATGTAGAAAAGCTCCCTCTGTCTAATATGAAATTGTTTGACAGTAGATTGGCTGGAAGCTTTCTTTTGAATGTATAAACAAATCTTCCTGTAGCTGATTAAACGGAGAGAATGATTTCTTCAGTTTGTTGTTGCTCTTTTGAAGATCTAAACTTGCAGCTGATCACTGAGAGATGAACGTAGATGTTCTTAGAAAATGAATGCTGCTTGAGGAAGAAGAAGTTCTGATAGCTTTTGTTCTTCTTGTTCTTCCTGTATTTCTCCTTTTCTTTTTCTCTGTACAGTTGTATGTAATATGTTTTGTATTGATTCTGTCATGAAGACTGGAGATAATACTGTATATCTTCTTCCTTTTTCTCCTTTGAAAAATGTCTGACAGATATTGAATGCAAATCCCTTATATTAAGGAATATAATATATCTGGGAACTGAAAATATGCTGCGCCGTATATCTTTTTCCTTTTTCATGAAATGTCGTTTTCCAAGAAATGTCAATGGCTATAATCTTGAAATAATGAAAGGAAATATATTATCCTTACTTATCTGGTATAAAAGAGCCGTTGCTGAAGTCGATCTGAGGTCAGAGAATAGAATAATATAATCTTATGAAATTCTGAACTGAAATAAGAAATTTCGTCAATCTAAAGAATTTTCGTCGACCTCAGAGCTGTGTTCGTCAATCTGAAGATTTTCGTCGAACGCAGACTGAGTTCGTCGAATGGAAGGATTCGTCGACCGCTGAGCCTGGATAATTTCGTCGACCGCTGAGCCGCTGAGAAAATTTCATCGACCGCTGAGCCGGGGTCTGTTCGTCGACCGCTGAACCGCTGAGACTGAAGATCGTCGACCGCTGAGAGCATGCTGTTCGTCGAACGCAGAGAGAAGTTCGTCGAACGCAGAGAGCATGCCGTTCGTCGAACGCAGAGAGCAGTTCATCGAACGCAGAGAGCATGCCGTTCGTCGAACGCAGAGAGCATGTCGTTCGTCGAACGCAAAGAGCAATTCGTCGAACGCAGAACCTGAGGGATTTCTTGAGTTCTAACAACCTAAACTCTTGGCCCATTGACTATACATTGGGGTCAACTTGATCCTAGTCAACAGATAGTGATCCTAGACCAAATCAGTAATAGGGTTGTTCCAATAGAATATTTCTTGCATTTGCGAGTTTTAGAAGATTTAAATTATTCCAAATGGATGTTAAAAGTGCATTTTTAAACGGGATTATAAAAGAAGAAGTTTATGTAGAACAACCCCCCCGGTTTTGTGAATGAAAAAGATCCCAATCATGTGTATAAGTTAGAAAAGGCGCTTTATGGATTAAAGCAAGCGCCTCGTGTTTGGTATGATAGATTGACATTATTTTTGATAAAACACGGTTATAAAATGGGAAGTGTGGATAATACACTCTTCATTAAGCATGTAGATAATTATTTGATTATATTGCAAATTTATGTTGATGATATCATTTTTGGAGCCACTAATGAAGAGTTATGTAATGAAGTAATTTTAGTGATGAAAAATGAATTTGAAATGAGCTTGGTAGGAGAACTCACTTATTTTCTAGGATTTCAAATCTCACAAAAACAAGATGGTATATTTATTTGCCAAACTAAATATGTTCATGATATTCTTAAGAGATTTGGATTTGAAAACCTAAAACAAGCTAATACACCAATGAGTGCATTACTAAAATTACGAAAAGATGAAGCCGGTATTTCTATTGATCAAACATTATATAGAGGGATGATAGGCTCATTGCTATATTTAAGCGCATCTAGACCCGATATTATGTTTTCCGTTTGCTTATGTGCTAAATTTCAAGCTAACCCAAAAGAATCACATTTAAAAGCGGTGAAACGTATTTTTAGATATCTAATCGGAACGTCTAGATTAGGCTTATGGTATCCTCATAATGTTTTATTCTACACGGTTTTTCTGATTCGGACTATGCGGGATGTTCATTAGATCATAAGAGCACTAGTGGCACGTGTCATTTTATAGGCCCTTCACTTATATCATTGTCGAGTAGGAAACAAAATTCTGTTGCCCTCTCCACCACCAAGGCCGAATATATCGCACTAGGTAGTTGTTGTGCACAAGCCTTGTGGATGACCCAAACGTTAGAAGACTTTGGTGTTCATCTAAATAACATAGAATTAAAGTGTGACAACAAGAGCGCTATAGATCTCAAAAACAATCCCGTACATCATTCTCGATGTTTAGATGTCCGACATCATTTTATTAGGGATCATATTAAGAAAGAACATGTTAAATCTAGTTTTATAGGGACGGAATCACAACTTGCCGAGATTTTTACCAAACCTCTACCTGATGCACATTTTCACATGCTTAGGTTAGAATTAGGTGTCTTAGAAATGTCACTTTAACCCTTATAAAAAGCTATCAAATTATTTTATGTACTTTGTTATATTTGTTTGCATTTTTGTTCTTCAAAAATTTAAAATTCAATAAAAATTGTAAAAAACTATTGGAAAACCACCAAAAACACGCTAACAAAGCCTTCATATCAACTTCATAATGTCTGAAATTTCAACTGTAAGAAGGCATCTTTATATTACCAATGAATCATGAAAATGATTTTTTCAAAAAGTCAAAATTTAGTACCCTGTCCCGACGTTAAGAAGCTAACGCCTGGCGTTAGCCTCTATGCTCAAATTTTTTAAATTTTTTTTTCTTTTTCTTGTTTGTTGTTATTTACTTCAAAAATTTAAAACAAAAAATATGTGCTTAAATGTTTATTTCAAGAATGATTATATATATTGCTTAAAGATTTTTTACAATGTTTAATTTAAACCTTTAAGTTTCTTAAAAACATTGTTTTGATTTTATCATGTCTTGAATATCATCTTCAAATGAGCAAAAACACAATTGGTTATAGAATACATGTGTAGAAATGTTTTTACATGCCTCTAAGTATGAGTAAGGTTTTTATCTTTGATAATGATTTTCTCACTTACACCTTTTTGTTAATATACATGTGTTTTAAATCTTATTGCATAATTATGTAGTATAAGAACTTATTTTGAATCTCATAAATAGTTTACCTACACAACAATGAATTCTTTCTTGAATTCTTTGTTCTTCATGCACTTGTGATTAGAGAAATGTGGTATATAAAATAAAATTTCTATGTTTGCAAAAACAAGTGAATTCGGAGTCCTTAGTCACTAATCTAAAAAGCAAATAATGAATGACAAGGTTAACTCTACCATGCACTACTCACCTTCCTGATAAGTCTTAATGAGCATTGTGAAGTTGAGCACCTTGGAAAGAATTGTAAAGTGTCTTGTGCAAACAAAATTTTCGCCACTTCTCTTTAAAACTAAAAATACAAAAAAATGTATGTGCATTGTAATTTGTGGAAGTAAAGTTGTTTATCGTCAATTCAAGTTATGTTCCTACATTACATAGTTTCATGTGGTTTGATTTATACTCTTGTATACATTATCAGAACACACTTATTGAACACATCATTATCATTTATAATACTTCCACTCATGAGAATTGGACTAAAAATTTCTCTATACAATTTTCTACAATCACGAGTAAATGCACTAGATAGCAACACATGATCTTTACAATATTTATGTATACTTGGAATGCAACTTTATTAACATTGTAAACATATCTTTACTTGATATTTTTATAATCTTGCTTGCTACTTTTTGTTACAAATTGCAAATGAACTTGCAACTTTTTAGCATTCAAAAAATCTAAATATTTTGAGTTAAATGCTTATTATATTTTGTACTTACAATTTCTACAAGATGTTACAAATTGCTTTCGCTGTGTTAACTATTTATACTCAAGTTGCACTTATCTCTACTAAATGCATATTGTTTTATATTGCTATGACTCTATTCCACCTTCTTTTGATTATAACAAAAGGGGGAGAATAATTGAAGAAATAAAGAAATCTTTTATTTAGGGGGAGTTCATTAGGAAATGCATTCATGTAGGGTGAGTATCCACATAGGGGGAGTATGCATGTTTATAACGCTTAACATTTACTATAAACACTACTTTAATTATATTTTATTTCTTATTGGTGGATTTGTTTTTATCAAAAAGGGGAGATTGTTGGAGCTTGTGTTCCACTTCTCTTAGTTTGAGAAATAACAATTCACACTATGTATTTGATCTTCCTTGTGTTTATAGTGTGTAGGTACTATAGTTATATAACCCTATGAACATGATGTTGATTGATGACGATTCTCTAAAAAGAGAGCTAATGCTCGCGTTAGTTATTAACGCCCCGCGTTAACAACCGTTGAGAAGGAAACCGTCGAGAAGAAATGTCGTCGAGAACGAATCCATCGAGAAGCCAGAGACATCGCCAGGCAAGGTCTTAACGCTGGGCACTAGCCGTTCGACGAAAGCTGAAGACGTTCGACGAAATGTGATGCCGGTCGATGAAACTGCGTTCGACGAAATTTGAAGACGTTCGACAAAATGTGATGCCGGTCGACGAAACTGCGTTCGACGAAATTTGAAGACGTTCGTCGAAATTTGATGCCGCACGATGAAATGGCGTTCGACGAAATGAGGGTCCGGTCGACAAAAATTGCGGTTGACGAAATGGGATTCCGTTCGACGAAAGCGCGTTCGACGAAATGAGTTTTGTTCGATGAAATTAGTTTCTGCCATGATCCCGACGGTTGCGGTTGATGAAGTGGGATTCCGTTCGACGAAAGCGCGTTTGTTGAAATGAGTTTCATTCGACGAAATTAGTTTCTGCCATGATCCCGATAGTTTGCACGATCTCAGCAACTTCCGTACACGATGCTTAACGCTGGCATTAACTCTTAATGCCGCGCGTTAGCTCCCGTGTCTATTTAAGACCTGATTTTGTTTTGCTCAAGTTAGATGCATTGAAGCCTTCATTCCAGAGATCTGAGAGAGCATTTCTTCCATATTTAGAGAGAACTCCCAACACCAACATTGAGGAACAAGAGTGAGAAGGAGATTTCCAATGACAAATTTGAAGAAGGACGCTCGCTTCAACTCCGACGTGGTCATGGCGTATCTTCAACATCTCCTTCAGCGCTCTTCATTCTAGGGAGTCATTTGTTCTGTTTTTATCTTTATCCTTTTATATTTTCTTGTAACGGTAGTAATTCGCCGCCTTGCCTGTGGCTTCTAGGTCCTTGTGCGGCTTAGGGGGTAATTCGCCGCCTTGTGCGTGGCGACTAGGTCAAGGGTAGATCTAGTGGGTGGCTAGAGGCCTTCTCTGGGGATAGATAGACTATAGCCAACCGGTCCTTGGGAGAAGGACCAGTGAAGGAACAAAAAGTGATTTTCAAGTTGTCGCCTCTAATTTCAAGCGTTATTGAAATTTTATCATTGTAATCATTTTTGTGATATATAAAATTCTTTTTCAGTATATCTAATTTTTCTTGAATTATATTTCATAAAGAAGATCATTTTGAATATTTCTATAAAAATATTTTTTTCTGGAGAGATAACGCCGGCGTTGACTCTTAACGTCAGGCGTTAGCAACAGAGCAAAAAAGTTTTTTTGTTTTGTAAAATCTATAAGTTTATTCCAAAAATAGTAAACCCCTTATTCACCCCCCCTCTAAGGGCGCCATCAGATCCAACAGGGAGATGTCCATGAGAGGATCAAGAGCGATCCAAGATCTACTCAAGAGTGCTACATGAATGTGGTGAGCACTATCAACTGGATGGAAGAAGTGGAAGAGGCAGACCGAGTCATGGAGGGAATGGTCAGGTTGGAAGTTTTGGAAGAAGTGGAGGAGATAGAAGTTTTTGGGAATATTGCCCTCAATGTTCTCTAGATTTGAAGAGGCATCACACTCAATGCTAAGTAGATATTGTATTTGATAGACCCTCCTTTATATCATGTTTATGCAGGGTTAGGTCATTCCAAACATTGGAATTATTCTCTGATTTTATTGTCAAAACAGCTGAGACAACAACCTAGTCACAGCTGAACCGCAAAGACGCAGTTGGTCAGCCGCTGAGAAGGAGTCTGTCTCAACTGAGTTGCATTTAGAGGAAAACCACTGAGAAGACCATCTGTCTCAGCGGATCCGCTGAGACGAAGTCTGCTCTGGCGTTGAGACTGGAGCTTATCTCAGCCCATTCGCTGAGACAGATTCATATTTGATAAAGTCTGGCGGGATCTGCTTTTGGTGCAAGTGGCTAGAAAACAAGGATAATATTTTCTATTTATTTCCATATTGTGACAGGGCACCCCTTAGAGCCATTGCAGAATGGAAGAGGTATAAAAGAAGATGTTAGGTCATTAAATAAAACATGAACAATATCTGAAATAGCTGCTACTATTCTATTGAAGAAAAAACTGCTTCCACAAGATATCTCAATCTACTTCCTGAAGCTGCATGCATATTACTGAGATAAGTTTGTTCTTGCTTACTTTATCTTGAAGAATAAGTGGATCTTCCTTCATCTACTAAAGAAGAAAATCAGAAGAAACAAGACCTAAAACTACTGCCATTCAGCTCTATTTCAAGACAACATTTGCCGTGCTTCAACAACAGAAGAACTAAGCTGAAGGTTTAATCTATACTGTACTCTATTGTATAAGCAAACATATAAACTCTGTAAGAACTTATTTGTTCTAAGTGTGAAGGGCTTTGTGCCTGAGTGTGTAAGGATTTGTGCCTGAGGTTGTAGAGCTGTACTCCCAGCTTGAGTAGTAAGATTTCTGAGGAGATCTGAGGTAGGGCTTCTTGATAGGCTTGAGGTAGGAAATCAGGAGGATTTTTGAGTTGTAGGAGTTGGAGTACTCTGAGTGGTAGGGTTGTTGGCCTGAGGTAGGGTTTTGGAGGAAATCCGAGATATCCCGAGGGATCTAAGTTGTAAGCTCTTGGAGCTGAGATTTGAAGGAGTTTGCCTTGTCTAACATATTGTTAGAAAGGTGTAGAGGGAAAGTGGACTACCCACAGACACAATGTCTTGGAAGAACCACTATAAACAGTTATGTATTTTTTGTGATTTTCTATTACTTTAATTAATCACTAAACAATTACTAGCTGCAAGTAGAAAATAGGAAATGAACCTATTCATCCCTCTCTAGGTGAGTTAGACTACTACAAAGTAAACTATCAAGTGGTATCATAGGTAGGTTGGTCAATTAGGACTTAACAGTCTGACTTGATCCTACAAGGAGTAGTCTATTCTGAATCCAATGACTACCACTGGATCTCTGAAGGATATCCATAAAGAAGACCTTTGGCATATGGAAGCAGAGGGTAAGGCTGTTTATGGAAGCCTTTGACCCTAGGATATACATCACTGTAAAGGAAGGTCCTTTTGTCTTCATGAAGGCCTCCACTATAGATCCAACAAGGCAAGTGGCTAAGACCTATAATGAAATGACTAAGGATGAGATTGCACTTGCTACTATGGATAAGAGAGCATAAAACATCATAGTAAATACAATTGATGATTCCACCTTCCAGAATTTGGTGCACTGTGAGACAGCCAAGGACCAGTGGGATACACTTATAGTGTATATAGAAGGTACTGATGAAGTGAGGGATGATAGGAAATCTCTCCTTAACCAGGAATATGAAGCCTTCAGGCAACACAACTTGGAATGCATAGCTGATTGCTATGAAAGATTCTTCAGGGTGGTCAATGAGCTGAGGACCTATGGAAGGGTCTTCAACCATTATGAGCTGAATGATATATTCCTAAGATCTCTAACTAGAGATTGGGATACAAAAATCTGTGCCATCAGGGAAGGGGAAAAGCTAGGTGAGATTCCTCCCCACACACTATTTGGGAAGCTGCTCTCATTTGAGATGCAGCTGTCTGCAAGAAAGGATGAGGAAACTGTTGGACATGTGTGTCACATCCCTTTGAATGAGAATAACAAATCCCATATTGTATTTGATCTTGCTTGTCGTGTGTTTATAGTGTGCAAGAACTATAGGTGCAATACTCCACAGGTAGAAAGCATCTTGGAATCAAATTCTCTGAATGGAGCACTACCGCCAGCGCTAGTGATACCGCAGGCGTTAGCGCTACCGTGGGCGTTAAGCGCTACCGCCTGGCGCTAGCTCCAGCTCGTGCCACAACACCACGCCGCGACGGTTTTGTAATCTCCTATACACGACCGCTACCGCAGTCGCTAACCCCAATTTCTATAAAATGAAGCTTTCTCTCTCGTTTTGGTTACACTTTCCTAGTGAGAATTCCTGTGCCAAATTTCAAGAGCTGTTACTCTGCCGAAAATTCATCTCCCACTCAAAGCTAAAGAAGATTTATGGAGAAGAAGCCTGAAAGTAACCTCTGATAGAAGTTGAAAGGAGGTTTAGATCTTAGATTTACTCTAGAGGGGGGGGGGGGGGGGGGGGTGAATAGAGTATTAAAAAGTTTTTAACTTATTTTATAGCGGAAGTAAAATAGTAATATTTATATGTGTATAACAGAGTGAGTTATAAAAACAAAATAAATAAATCACACAGCACAGCACAGTACAGAAAATCACACAAACACAGAAGACACAAAGATTTATAGTAGTTCCCCAATAAACCTGGGTACATCTACTCTTCTACCACCCTTGGTAGGATTCCACTAGGTTTTTGATCAGGTGCCCTATCACCAATGGATTTTTGATCAGGTGTCCAAACACAAATGAGATTTTGATCAGGTGCTCAAACCAACCACAGGTTTTTGATCAGGTGCCCTGCCACCAAGGGGTTAACTTTTAAAGGGAGTTAGAACCCTGTACAAGATGGGATAAAATGGTAAATAAAAAGGGTTATGAAGTTCTTCTCTGTCAACAATCTGAGAGAATACTAGTGGAATGTGTTGAGGTAAAGCTCCCCCTGTCTAATAGAAATGGTTGACAATTGAGGATGGAGCTTTCACTTGAATGAAACAAATCTTCTTTGAAGCTGATGAATCTGAGAGACAATGTTTCTCAGATTTGTTGTTGATCTTGAAGATTAGAACTTGCAGCAGAATACTGAGAGAATATTTGTTGATGTTGTTCTCAGAGAATAAGAGTTGCTGCTGTAGAAGATGAACACTGAAAGCTTTTTCTTTTTCTTCTTGTATATCGTTTTCTCGACTGTTTCTTTCTCTGTATTACTTCTCTGGTCGAGAGCCTTCTTCTTTCTTTCTGCTGTTGTTATCTTCTTCTTCCTTTTTCCTTGGAGAATATATCTGATTTGAATTTCAAATCCTCTGAATAAGGAATAGAATAATCAGAATTGATTATGTCTTGGAACTGCAATCTGAATCTTTAATTCCTTTTCCTTTTAATAAATGATATCCTTTTTCAATAAGCCAAACGGCTACTTTTCGAGAGAAGACAATGGAAAGGAATAAAATAAAAGGAAGGATAAAATCCTTGACTTATCTAGAATAAATGATAGAATAGATCCGTTGTTGATTTAGTTGATCTGAGATCATAAAATAGAATATAACTAATCTGTAGAAAATTCGTCGAGCTGAGATAAGAATTCGTCGATCTGAAGGTTGAGTTCGTCGAACTGAATGTTGATTTCGTCGAACTGAATTTCTGTTGCTGATTCGTCAAACGCAGACTGGAGTTCATCGATCTCAAGTTGGAGTTCATCGATCTGAAGAGAAAAAAATCTGAATCTGGCTGGAAGAATTGAATTCGTCAATCTGAGAATGAATTTCGTCGATCTGAACATCTTGATACTTATTCATCGAGTGCAGAGCTGAGTTCGTCGAACGCTGAGACTTGGGAAGTTCGTCGAACACTGAGACTTGACAAGTTCGTCGAACGCTGAGACTTAACAAGTTCGTCGAACTCTGAGACTTGGCAAGTTCGTCGAATGCTGAGACTTGGTAAGTTCGTCGAACTGGAGCAAGACGTTCGTCGAACGCAGAATGCAGTTCGTCGAACGCAGTATGGAGTTCGTCAAATGCAGAAACTTATTCTTTTCCAGTTCTAGCTACTCAAACAGCCTAAAAACTTTGACCCTTAGACTATACATTGGTGGTCAACTTAGTCCTAGTCAACAGATAGTGATCCTAGCCCAAATCAGTAATAGGGTTGTTCCAACAATCTCCCCCTATTTGGGTTAGGACAGTATTTGACAAAATCAAATAATAAAATAAACAACAAAACAACAGAGCATATATATCTGACAGATTTTAAACATTTTAGCAGATATAAAATATGATACTCTGAGTTTTGAAATTTTACATTGAAAACAGAAATAATAAAAACAAATAATCAAAACCTTTTGTCTTTCTCTAAAGGAGTCTTGAATATGATTTGCCTTTCAAATTCTTGCTTTCTGAATTCTGACATTGTTGAATACTGAGAGAAAACCTTGCCTTCAGCTTTTGGCTTTGTTTATCTGAGCTGTATCTGTCATATTGAATCTGCATTTGAATTTGTATCTGCATCTGAATTTTTCATATCTAAAACAAAAACTGAAACTGCTTCTATCAAATCATATCTGAATCTGCATCTGTATGATCTGGAACTTCTTCATCAAGAACTGAAAGCATCAATCATCACTGCTTCTATCAAAACCATATCAGCATTAATATCAATCATTACTGAATCATCATTCACTGCATCAAAATTAGCTTCTTCATAAAGTATCTCCCCCTGAAACTGCATATGTTTCATAAAGTATCTCCCCTATCAAAAAGGAGCTTCTTCATGAAACATCTCCCCCTGCCTAGTTTTAGGATGACCTGAAGCCAGGCCCCTAAAAGAAGGGACATAGGATGAGGAGGCTGGGAAGGATGCAAGTTTATAAGAATGATTGCCATTGTTCCTGCAAAATGAAAAAGAGAGATTAAGTGCAAAGGGAACTGGAAGGAGAAGCAATTTCTGTAGGCATAAAGTAAAAAAAAGTTAAGATTTGATTATTAGGAAAGAGATCAGAGACATAGGCTTCATCAAACTGTGTTCGACGAAAAATTAATTTTCGTCGATCTCAGTTCGACGATCTAGATGACTTCGTCGATCTCCATTCGACGAACAACTAGATTTTGTCGATCTCAGTTCGATGAAAATAGTTGACTTTGTGTCTCAGCGGTTGAGCTTCCAATCTCAGCGGATTCAGACAACTTCTCAGCGGATTCTAGGCCTTGTCTCAGTGGTTCAGCTGAGACTGAGAGCTTGTCTCAGCCGTTCAGTTGAGACTGAGAGCTTGTCTCAGCTGTTTAGATATCAAACCTATTAAACTTATAAAATCAAGGGATAAATAAAAGATATAATTTTTTTAATTGATTGAATCTCCATCTATCATTCCTAGTTGATTTATAAAGAAAATATGTTTCTTTTCATCCAATGGTTTGGTAAAAAAATATCAGCCCTTTGTAAGTCCATAGGAATAAATTGTAGGCAGTTTTTATTTTTATCCACATTATCTCTGATAAAGTGGTGCCTAATTTCTATGGGTTTAGTCCTACTATGGAGTACTAGATTTTGTGCTATAGATATTGCACTAGTATTGTCATAAAATATAATTGACTTATTTAAGTTGATACCATAGTCTAGAAGTTGATTTTGTATCCATAATATTTGTGAGCAGCAACTGCCTGCAACAATATATTCTGCTTCAGCTGTTGATGTAGACACAGATGTTTGTTTCTTACAAAACCAAGACACTAGCCTATCACCAAGAAACTGGCAAGTTCCTGATGTGCTTTACCTGTCTACTCTGCATCCAACATAATCAGAATCTGAGAATCCAGTTAATTTAAATTCCGAAGCTGTTGGATACCAGAGTCCTAGATTTGGACAACCCTTTATATATCTCAAAATTCTTTTTAGTAAAATTAGGTGAGATCCTTTGGGGTTAACTTGGAACTAGCACAAATTCATGTAGCAAACATTATGTCAGGTCTACTAGCTGTTAAGTAAAGTAAAGAGCCAACAATTGCTCTATACACTTTCTGATCAACAGGTTTCCCTGATTCATCATTGTCAACAACAACATTGGAGGGCATGGGTGTTTTCATGGTTGAAGCATCAGACATACCAAATATTTTTACTAATTCCTTAGCATACATGGATTGTGATATGAATATGACATTTGGAGTTTGCTTCACTTGAAGACCAAGGAAGTAAGATAACTCACCCATACTACTCATTTCAAAGTTAGATTGCATTAGGTCTCATAACATGTTTTGGGAGCTTGCTTGAGACCATAGAGAGCTTTATTAAGCTTAAATACATAGGAGGAGTGAGTTGGAGAGATGAAACCTGGTGGTTGTTCCACATAGACTTCTTCTTTGATATCTTCATTCAGAAAAGCACTCTTCACATCCATTTGATATACCTTGAACTTCTTGAATGCTGCAAAGGCAAGGAAAATCCTTATAGCTTCATGTCTAGCAACAGGAGCAAAGGTTTGATCAAAATCAATTCCTTCTTCTTGAGAATATCCTTGGGCTACCAATCTTGCTTTATTTCTGGTGATTATTCCTTGATCATCTAGCTTGTTCCTGAAGACCCATTTGGTTCCAATGACTGGATGGCCCTTTGGTCTTGGAACCAAATCCCAAACCTCGTTTCTTTCAAATTGGTTGAGTTCCTCTTGCATTGCAAGAATCTAGTTTGGATCTTATTCTGCATCTTTTATGGATTGAGGTTCAACTTGTGATAGGAAACAAGTGTGCATCTGATTTTGGTGTAGTTGATGCCTTGTTTGAACACCTGCTGAAATATCTCCAATAACTTGAGATATTGGATGATCTCTAACTGTGATGTGATCAACAGTTGGAGTTGGTTCAATAATAGTTTCCTCTTGAGGGATTTGTTCATCTGTCACTTGATTTGAACTGTCAACAAGATCTTCTGGATGATCTTCTTCTTCACTGTCTTCAATAAGTTGAGATGATGGAAGTAGAGATTCTTCATTCTATAGATTTAGTTCATTGAGCTCTTCACATAGAGCTGGTACCTACAAAATATCTTTGGTAGAGGTGGTGTTCCTCTCCTCATTTAACATATTAGTTTCATCAAAAGATACATGCATGGACTCTTCTATCTTAAGAGTTGATTTGTTATAAACTCTATATGCTTTACTAGAAAGAGAATATCCAAGGAATATACCTTCAACAGATTTTGCTTCAAATATCTTGAGATACTTCTTATCATTGTTATGCACATAGCATTTACAGCCAAATATCTTAAAGTAGTTAACCTTAGGCTTTTTATTCTTAAGTAATTCATAGAGAGTTTTACCCTTAAGTTTATGTATCAAACTTCTGTTCAATACATAATTTGCTGTGTTCACTGCTTCTACCCAAAAAGAGAGTGGCAAGTGAGCATCAGCAAGCAATGTAGTTGCTGATTCAATTAGTGTTCTATTTTTCCTTTCAGCTATCCCATTTTATTGAGGAGTTCTAGGAGCAGAGAAACATTGCCTGATCCCTTCTTTTCCATAGAATTCTCTCATCAGAAGAGATTCAATCTCAGTGCCATGATCACTTCTGATCAATGCAACTAGAGTAGAATACTCAATCTTGATGGACCTGAGAAAGTCCGTCAGAACACTGAAGGTGTCAGACTTGTTCCAAAGAAAGAACACCTAAGTGAATCTTGAGAAGTCATCTACAATAACTAGATAGTAATGCTTCTCTCCTAGACTTTGTATTGCAGTGGGTCCAAAAAGGTCCAAATACAGTAAGTACAAAATCCTAGGTGAATCACTCTTGGATAAAGATTTAAAACTACTTCTAGTTTGCTTTCCTAGTTGACAAGCCCTGCAGAGTCCTCTAACAAGATTGTCCATAGAAAGCTTAGATATAGTTCTAAGGTTAATGTGTCCTACCCTTTTATGCCATAATTTATTTGTTTTACTTATAGAATTAAATAAACAAATATCTGAATTGGCAGAGTCAAAATTGACTAAATAAATGTTCCCATGTCTAATACCAGATAATACATTTATGTTTTTATTATTGGTAATAATACATAAGGAATGGTTAAAAGTTACTGGATAACCTTCATCACATAACTGGCTTATGCTGACGAGGTTGTGCTTGAGACCCTTGACATAAGCTACCTCTTTGAAGGTGACTACTTCAACTTTGATCTTTCCATAGCCTTTGGTTTGTCCACAGTTGGAGTCTCCAAAGATCACTTTGGGTCCAAGCCTTGTCTTGTAGTTTCTTAGGTTGGCCTTGTTTCCTGTCATATGTTTTGAGCATCCACTATCCAAGTACCATTGTTATTTTATTTTTGGATAGCCCTGTACCTGCAAGATTGAAAACATCCTAGTTGTTCTTAACCCAGACTACCTTGGATCCTTTTGTTTTTCCACAAAAATCTGAAATATAAGATATCTCAGGCTGATCCTTATAGCCTTATGGATGATATCTCCTTGGAGGAATAATCCACTCAGTAAAAGTATTTTTAGTGTATTGAGAATAAGAATTCTTCAGATTTTCTGTATATTTTCCGTTCGACGAATTTGGATGAATTCATCGATTGTCGTTTGATGAATTGAGGTTATTTCGTCGAGCGCCGTTCGATGAATGGATATACTGGAATTCTGTGTTCAGCTTTCTTCGATCTACGTTCGACGAATTTGTGTGATTTTGTCGAGCTCCGTTCGACGAATCTGTTGAATTCCTTTATTCTTAATATTCTTGCTTGAAACATTCTTACTAACATCTACTACCTCTTTGTTCTTAGCAGAAATGAATTTTACTGGTGTAGAGAGAATGTTTTTCTTAATAAGATGTGGCTCACTTGATGATGCACCCAAGCGTAGTTTGCCACTAAGTCTGGCATTCACTGTGCTTGTGATGTCCATCAGTTTGATACTTCTCCCATTAAGGGATTCTTCAAACTTCTTAGCTTCAGATAACTTGTTCTCAATGAGAACAATGTGTTCTCTGGAGGCAGCCAAATCTTTCTTAAGATTGACATTTTCTTCACTTAGTTGGTTCATTTCAGCCAACTTGCCTCTAAGAGAGATTATCTCTTTCTCAGATTTAATTAAATCTAAACAAAGAGTTCTGAATTCATCTCTGAATTCATTTGAATTGAAATCAAAGGTAGAAATTACCTGATCACTGTCAATTTCTGATTTTGATTCTTCAGAGTTGTTTCCTGAGGCATTGATAGCCATCATGCAGAAGTTTCTTTCTTCTTCATCATCACTGGAGCTGGATGATGATGCATATTCTGACTCACTGCTTGAGTCATATATAGCCATCAAGCATTGGTCCTTCTCATTTGCATTTTCTTCATATTCAGAAGAGCTGGATGAAGATTCTGATTCTGTTTCACTCCATGTTTCAGCTACAAAGCCTCTTCCTTTATATTTGTGTTTGTGGGAGGAAGGCTTGCTGAAGTGCCTTTTCTCTTCTTTCTCTTTTCTCTTTTCTTCCTTTTGGTTCTCTGGACACTCAGGTAGAACGTGTCCAGGTTTCCTGCAGCCATAACAAATAATTTCTTTATAATTAGTTTTGTCATACCTTGGCTTTTCTCTTGTTCTGGAATACATCTTTCTGAAATCTTTTCTAGCCATCTTGTAGAATCTCTTAGCTAGAAGACTCATAAACTTCACTTCTTCTGGAGCTTTATCTTACTCTTCAGTTGCTTGGAAAGCAATGCTCTTTTCCTTCTTGGATGCTGGTGAGGAAGTAGATTGTTCAACTTCTCTGGACTTGATAAGTTGCTCATAGGATTTGATCTTGCCTAACAAGGTCTCAGTGGAGATCTCATTGAGGCTTCTGGCTTCCTTGATTGGCCATATCCTAGAGTCCCATCTGCAGATCCTTCAACCATGTTGTTGAGGGAGGTCCAGATTTCCCTGGCTGAAGAGCATTCCACAACTTTTTAAAAAATGTCATCAGACATTGTTTGTGCCAATATATTCATTGCTTTGGCATCAGCACTTCTCTGCTTCTTTTGAGCTTCTGTCCACTCAGGAGGTGGAGCAACATTATTTGTTGTTGCTTCAGCACTTATTGTTGCTGTAGAAGTAGGAGGTCCTGTCAAAATAACATTGAAAATATCTTCGTCAATAGAATTCATGTACAATCTGATCCTTGCCTTCCATAATGCAAACTTATTTAGATTGCATATAGGAGATCTTGTGCTTGAGTATTCTTTATTCTGTGCCATGAGTTTTAAGAAAAATAAAACTCTAGAGGAAATTAAGATCTAATTGATCTTTTGATTCAGGTGTTAGCCTGTAAACAATCAACCAACCTATGATACCAATTGAAAGTAACCTCTGATAGAAGTTGAAAGGAGATTTAGATCTTAGATTTACTCTAGAGGGGGGTGAATAGAGTATTAAAAAGTTTTTAACTTATTTATAGCGTAATTAAAATAGTGATATTTATATGTGTATAACCGAGTGAGTTATACAAACAAAATAAATAAATCACACAGCACAACAAAGTACAGAAAATCACACAAACATAGAAGACACAAGGATTTATAGTAGTTCCCCAATAAACCTGGGTACATCTACTCTTCTACCACCCTTTGTAGGATTACACTAGGTTTTTGATCAGGTACCCTATCACTAATGGATTTTTGATCAGGTGTCCAAACACCAATGAGCTTTTGATTAGGTGCTCAAACCAACCACAGGTTTTTGATCAGGTGCCCTGCCACCAAGGGGTTAACTTTTGAAGGGAGTTAGAACCCTGTACAAGATGGGATAAAATGGTATATAAAAAGGGTTATGAAGTTCTTATCTGTCAACAATCTGAGAGTAGACTAGTGGAATGTGTTGATGTAAAGCTCCCCCTGTCTGATAGAAATGGTTGACAGTTGAGGATGGAGCTTTCACTTGAATGAAACAAATCTTCTTTGAAGCTGATGAATCTGAGAGACAATGTTTCTCAGATTTGTTATTGCTCTTGAAGATTAGAACTTGCAACAGAATACTGAGAGAATATTTGTTGATGTTGTTCTCAGAGAATAAGAGTTGCTGCTGTAGAAGATGAACACTGAAAGCTTTTTCTTTTTCTTCCTGTATATCTTTTTCTCGACTATTTCTTTCTCTGTATTACATCTCTGGTCGAGAGCCTTCTTCTTTCTTTCTGCTGTTGTTATCTTCTTCTTCCTTTTTCCTTGGAGAATATATCTGATTTGAATTTCAAATCCTCTGAATAAGGAATAGAATAATCAGAATTGATTATGTCTTGGAACTGCAATCTAAATCTTTAATTCCTTTTCCTTTTTAATAAATGATATCCTTTTCCAATAAGCCAAACAGCTACTTTTTCGAGAGAAGATAATGGAAAGGAATAAAATAAAAGGAAGGATAAAATCCCTGACTTATCTGGAATAAATGATAGAATAGATCCGTTGCTGATTTAGTTGATCTGAGATCAGAGAATAGAATATAACTGATCTGTAGAAAATTCGTCGAGCTGAGATAAGAATTCGTCGATCTGAAGGTTGAGTTCATCGAACTGAATGTTGATTTCGTCGAACTGAACTTCTGTTGCTGATTTGTCGAACGCAGACTGGAGTTTGTCGATCTCAAGTTGGAGTTCGTCGATCTGAAGAGAAACAATCTGAATTTGGCTGGAAGAATTGAATTCGTCGATCAGAGAATGAATTTCATCGATCTGAACATCTTGATACTTATTATTCGAGTGCAGAGCTGAGTTCGTCGAACACTGAGACTTGGGAAGTTCGTCGAACGCTGAGACTTGGCAAGTTCGTCGAACGCTGAGACTTAGCAAGTTCGTCGAATGCTGAGACTTGGCAAGTTCGTCGAACGCTGAGACTTGGCAAGTTCGTCGAACTGGAGCAAGATGTTCGTCGAACGCAGAATGCAGTTCGTTGAACACAGTATGGAGTTCGTCGAATGCAGAAACTTATTCTTTTCTTTAAGTTCTAGCTACTCAGACAGACTAAAAATTTTGACCCTTAGACTAAACATTGGGGGTCAAATTAGTCCTAGTCAACAGATAGAGATCCTAGCCCAAATCAGTAATAAGGTTATTCCAATAAAGCCATCACGGTGCATCCGAAGAACGATCTCTTCAACCTCGCTTATGCTACAACGATCCTTCATCTTCATCTTCAGAAAATCTCAAAGAGGGAGTTTTGTTATTTGTATTATTTCTTTATTGTGAATCTTTGTAGTTAAATCACCTTGAGTTGGCGACAAGGTCCTTGCGCGGCTTAGGGGGAATTCGCCGCGTGGGTTGGCGACTAGGTCTAGGTGATTAGATCTAGGGGGTGATCGAGGCCATATCTGGGGTAGGATTGTCTAGAGCGGCTTGAGGCCATATCCGGGGAAGGATATGCTAAATCCACCGGTTCGTGGGGATACGAGTCCGTATAGAAAAGGAAAAAGTAATTGTATTTATACTCCTCCGATTTCTAGCGATATTGAAATCAAATGTATGTAAACACTTTTTTATCTAATACAGTCATGTCTCTATTTGTGTTTACTTGATTTCCGTCATTTGGCTAAAACTCTAAAATTGCAAATTACATTATTTTATTCTTTTACCTAAATTGTTATTTCACTCTCATTTACTTTAAAACAATTTAGTAAATTGCTTAATCTTATAAAAAGAATTTTATTCCCATATTCACCCCCCTCTAAGGGCCCCTAATGATCCAACAAGTGGTATCAAAGCGCAGGTTATTCCAAATCGGTTTAAAAACCAGGAATAATGGCGTCTTATGATCTTGCTTTTTCCGAGGGTCAGGGAATTAGTAGACCACCACTATTTACTAGGTCAGATTATAATTATTGGAAAAATAGGATGATATATTTTCTTATAACCCTAGATATTGAAGTGTGGAATATGGTAGAAGAGGAATACTCTCCTCCTACATTTGTAGTTGGAGAGGTAACATTAGAAAAATCCAAGGATAAATGGGATGAAAGGGATAAACTTAAATGCAAAAATAATGCCAAGGCCATGAATGCTTTATTTTGTGCGTTAGATAGAAATGAATTTAATAGAATTTCTGCATGTACTACTGCATATGATATTTAGAATCATTTGGAAATTACTCATGAAGGTACATTGCAGGTTAAAGATTCAAAACTTTTCCAACTGGAGTCAGAATATGAAAAGATCCGGATGGATGAAAGCGAAGATATTGATGCAATGTACAAGCGCTTCACCAAGATCGTCAATGCCTCCAAAGCTCTTGGAAAAACCTTATCCAATGGCGACTTGATCCAAAAGATTCTTCGATCCCTTCCTCCAAAATTCAATCCGAAGGTGACGACTATCTCGGAGTCGCACAATCTAAGAACGCTCCCGGTTGAGAGCCTTATTGGGAATCTCAAAACCCATGAGGTAGAACTCAAGATCCAATATGATGAATACAATAAGGAGCCAAAGAAGAAGACATTGACACTAAAATCAAAGAAGGAGTGCCAAGAGGATGAGGATGAAGATGAAGAAAGTCTCTTGGTAAAGAACTTCCCAAAGTTCATGTGAAATCTGGAAAGAAGAAACACCTTCCAGAAATATTTCCAAAAGGATGCAAGATGGAAAGGGTCATCTTCAAAGAAGGAAAAGGAGAGCGATGATGAAGAAGAAAGACCTCCTCCGGAATGCTATCATTGCAGGAAGACCGGGCATATTCAGAGCCAGTGCCCAAAGTTTTTGAAGGAGAAAAAGGAAAAGCGGCACAAAGGGAAGGAAAATAGGAAGGTGCTAAAAGCAAAAACATGGGATGACTCCTCCTCTGAAGAATCAAGCGGGTCTTCATCAAGAGACAATGAGAAAGCAAACATGTGTCTCATGGGACATGAACACGACGACACCAGTGTTCTTAGCGACACTGAGGTAATTCCTCCAACTTATGATGAACTTTTTAATGAAATTCTTGAAACTTGCAAAGCTTTTGATAATAATATGAAAGATAATATTTTATTGAATAGTGAAAATGAATCTCTAATTAAAGAAAATCAAAAGCTTTCCAAAAATTGATTGTTTTAGAAAAAAGAAAGGTCTCTTGCCAAGAGTGTGATCACTCCATTAAAATGACAAAAGATATTGAAGATTCTCTTTCTAAAGCCCTCTCCCATGCCAAAACTCTTACAAAAGAGAAGTGGGAATTAAAAAGGAAATTAGAAGCCTCTCTTTTGCAAATTAAGAATAATAAAAATGGTTTTGAAAATAGGTGTGTCATGTTTGTGAAAAAAAAAATCATCACTTAAAGCACAAGTTCAAGATCTCACCATGGCCAGTAAAAAATTTGGAATTGGCCAAAAATCACTGGATATGATTTTAGTGAACCAATGCTACGGTTCTGGAAAATTTGGGCTCGGATATTGAGGTGAGGGTTACAGCCCGACGCTAGACACTAATGTCGGCGCTAGCACCTCATACAAGAACTCGGTATTTTCTTTTGCAAAATCTTTTTCTTCTGTAAAAATGATTCCTTCCAGCAAGAATAACACAAAATTTCAGAAAAGGGTCTCAACCCCCTTTATTTCGTGTGCAAACTGTTATAGGTTAGGTCATACGTCTAGTTCTTGCAAGAAAGTAAAACAAAAATATTTTAAAGCAAATATGGGTACCTAAGGCTTTGACTTATTCTATGGGTGGTACTGCTTGGGTATCTGGATCTTTACTCTCATCTTCTTTCTAGATGTGCAGGTAGGCTAAGGACAATGAAGACGTGTGGTACTTGGATTCTGGATGCTCCAAGCACATGATGGGCAATAAAGCAAAGTTCCTTAGCCTGGAAAAGAAGAAGGGAGGGATCGTGACGTTTGGCGATAAGGGAAATGGAAGGATCATGGGAATTGGTACAGTTGGTAACGAATCCTTTACGATATCTAATGTTCTTTATGTGAAAGGGCTAAAACACAATCTAATTTCTATTAGCCAATTATGCGATAAAGGATTAGATGTTTTATTTGAATCTTCCACTAATTTATGCAAAATATCCAATCCTACTACAAAAGATATTTTACTAACTGCACCAAGAATACATACTATTTATATAGTTTCTTTTCATGATCTTTCTAAATCATCTATAAAATGTTTTATCACTAAAAATGATGAATTAGAACTTTGGCATAGACGGCTAGGACATGCTAGCATAAAGCTTATTGTAAAACTTGCCAAAAGTGATTTAATTAGATGATTGCCTAAGTTAACTGGAACTTTACCTTCGCTTTGTTCATCATGTCAAAAGGGTAAATTTACTAGATTCTCTTTCAAAAGAAATTTTATTTTTACTACAAGACCCTTGCAATTAATTCATATGGATCTTTTTGTTCCCGTTAGCACCGCAAGTCTTGGTGGTAGATTATATACATATGTTTTAATAGATGATTTTTCAAGATATTGTTGGACATTATTTCTCTCATCCAAATCTGATGCGTTTTGCAAATTTTCAAAATTATGTACTCGTATTCAAAATGAAAGTGATTTAAAAATTAAATGCATTCGCTCGGATCATGGAGGAGAATTTGAAAATGAGAAGTTTACATCTTTTTGTGATAAGTTAGGCATAAAACATGAGTTCTCCGCACCACGCACACCACAACAAAATGGTGTTGTAGAAAGAAAGAATATGACACTTCAAGAACTAGCACGCACTACGTTATGTGAATATAAATTGCCTAAGTCTTTTTGGGCCGAAGCTGTAAATACATCATGTTATGTTATGAATAGAATCATGCTTCGCCCATCTCTTAATCACACACCATATGAACTTTATTTTCAAAAGAAGCCTAACGTATCTTACTTCAAAGTTTTTGGTTGTAATGTTTTATTTTGAATACTAAAGATAGCTTAGGAAAGTTTGATGAAAAATGTGATGAAGGAACTTTTCTTGGATACTCTTCAACTAGTAAAGCTTATAGAATTTTTAATAAATGAATTAGTAAAGTTGAAGAGTCGATTAATGTGAAATTTGATGAGCCTGTTCCTTGTGTAGAATGACTTTCTGCAGGCAAAGAGGATGATCTCTTACCACCTTTGGAGCATGGTGATGAAGAACCTTCCAAAGAAGAGGAAGAGGAGGCCAAAGAAGATGATTATGTACCTCCAAGCGCCTTGAAATTTATAAAGGATCATCCACGGGAACTAATAATTGGTGAACCATCCATTGGGGTAAGAACTCGCTCTTCTCTTCATGAATCTTATTCAAATATTTGTTTTGTTTCTGAAATTGAACCAAAAACTATTTCAACCGCTTTAAATGATGAATTTTGGTTTTTGGCTATGAATGAAGAGTTAGAACAATTGAGCGACATAATGTTTGGAATTTAGTAGAAAGACCATTCACCCGGTTGTAGGTGTAAAATGAATTTTTAAAAATAAATTAGATGGTGAGTCTAGAATCACTAGAAATAAAGCACGCTTTGTAGCACAAGGATATTCACAAATGGAGGGGATAGATTTTGATGAATGTTTTGCACCCTTTGCTTGATTGGAATCTATACGAATTTTTCTAGCATTTGCAAGCTTTAAAAGAATAAAACTATTTCAAATGGATGTAAAAAGTGCTTTTCTAAACGGGTTTGTAAAAGAAGAAGTTTATGTTGAACAACCCCCCAGTTTTATTAATGAAAAATTTCCCAATCATGTTTATAAACTAGAAAAAGCGCTTTATGGTTTAAAACAAGTGCCATGTGCATGGTATGAAAGACTTACATCATTTTTATTAAAGCACGGTTATATTATGGGAAGTGCTGATAATACTCTCTTCATTAAGCACATTAATGATGATATGATAATTTTACAAATATATGTTGATGATATAATCTTTGGATCTACTAATGAAGAGTTGTGTAATGAAGCTATTTTAGTGATGAAAAATGAACTTTCTTATTTTCTTGGTTTTCAAATATCACAAAGAAATGATGGTATTTTTATATGTTAATCTAAATATGTCCATGATATGCTTAAATGCTTTGGATTTGAAAACCTTAAACATGCTTCTACACTAATGAGTGCACCACTAAAATTAGGAAAAGATGAATCGAGAATTTCTATTGGTCAAAATTTATATAGAGGTATGATAGGATCTCTACTTTATCTAAGTGCAACTAGACCCGATATTATATTTGTCGTGTGCTTATGTGCTCGATTTCAAGCCAATCCAAAAGAATCTCATTTAAATGCGGTAAAATGAATTTCTAGATATCTAATTGGGTCATCTAGATTAGGATTATGGTACCCGCGCAATAATTCATTTTCACTTCATGGCTATTCCGATTCGGACTACGCTGGATGCTCACTTGATAGAAAAAGCACTAGCGGTACTTGTCATTTTCTAGGACCTTCATTAGTTGCATGGTCTAGTAGGAAACAAAATTTGGTTGCACTCTCCACTACAGAGGCCGAATACATTGCACTAGGGAGTTGTTGTGCACAAGCACTATGGATGAGCCAAACTCTAGTGGACTTTGGTTTTCATCTAAAACATATTAAATTAAAATGTGACAACAAAAGTGCCATTGATCTTACAAATAATCCGGTACATCATTCTAGATCCAAACATATAGATGTACGTCATCATTTCATAAGGGATCACATTAAAAAGAAAAATTTTAGAATAAGTTTCATTGGCACGGACTCTCAACTTGCTGATATTTTCTCTAAACCTCTTCCCGATGCAAGGTTTCAAATGTTAAGGTTGGAATTAGGAGTCTTAGACATCTTAGGATGAGTTATATGAAAAATGCTAAAGTTTTATGCAAATTGAGCAATCAAGACATCTCCAAAAATTATAAAATTTCTGCAAAAGACTACTCTTAAGACTCTTAATAAATATCAAAAATAGAATTTTAAAATTCTCAATATTTCACTCACTGTTTATCGCGCTAGCGCTAGCGCCGGCGCTAGCGTGAGTCTTCAATTTTTCTATTTTTTAAAAATTCTAAAAATTTATAAAAATATGTTAGTTTATATGTACTAATTAGTTTTCTATTTCTGACATTTGCTATTTTTGTTTTATTTATATTATAGAAAATCAACTACAAAATTTCAAAATTCAAAAATACAAAAATATTTTTGTGGTTTTCTGTTTTTCTTTCATTAAAAATTTCAAAAAAACAAAAAAACTGTATGATCTTTATTGCTAATATCAAGCATGTATGAATTCTATTATTTAGAATTATTTACAATGTTAAAATTTATTCCATTAAATTACTATGAACATTGTTTTGTTTATCATGCTTTGATATATCTATTTAATGTGCATCAATTGTATTGAAAAATATGTGTAAAACCAAGCTTAGCATGCCTCTAAGTATGAGTAAATGTTTTGTGATTGATAATGATATTTTCTCACTCACTTATTTTGGCAAAGTACATGTGTTTTAAATCTAAAAATGCTTCCTTGTGTATTGTAATTATACAATAAATGAAAACCTGCATAGGTTTATTACCTACACTACATTTGAATTGCACTTAAGAAATTAACAAAAGTGGTTAAGTTTAAAAAATTATGTTGGGTTTGCAAAACTAAATGTATTCGGAGAACGTTGTCTCAAAAAAGTGAACAAAAAGGGACAAATATATATAACTCCATCAAGAATAGTAAAGTGTCTTGTGCAAACCTTAGTTTTTACACCACTTTTTCCACACAAAAAATATGCATTAAAGTGTGTGAAAGTTAATATACTTGTGTTTTATTGTGCACTTTACTCTACATATGTCTTGTATTTTGTGATTTAAATCACTTGTTAACATTGCCCAAAATACACTTATGTGCACATCATTATCTTTCATAACACTTCTTCTCATGAGTATTGGATTCTAATGCTTTATCTATACTACTCTTTATATAAGAAATGCACTAGATAATCTAGCATGATCTCTACAATGTTTGGTATCTTTTAATATTGAAATTAAGTAACATTAAAGTATATTCTCTTTTTGATATGTTCATTTCATGCTTGGTAACTTTATGGAAAACTATGAGATTTCAAAAAGATTAAAACATCTTTACATTTTGAACTTAAACTCATATTTATACTTTTGATTTTCATGCTTACAAAAAGATGTTTCTTATAATCTTCTGCTTGCTTAAAACTCTTATTTATTTATTTGAAATCTCTTATATACTATGCTTGAACTCTTTATCATTACCTATATTACAAAAGTTCGATTATGATTTATAATTCCTAAAGAATGCCTCCTTACTTCCCTTACCCCACCTTCTTTTGATCATACAAAAATGGGGAGATTAATTGAAGAAATCTAGAGGAGAAATCTAGAGGAGAAATCTAGAAGATTTAGGGGAGAATAATATAATTCATGTAATCTATCAGTTAGGGGGAGTAAAACATATATTGCATTTATATAGGGGGAGCATTAAGATAGGGGGAGTATGCACTATTCTCATGCTTATCATATACTATAGTTGAACTATTATCTCGCTTATCAAATACTATAAACACCATTTTTTATTTGCTAAGATGATTTGTTATTATCAAAAGGGGGAGATTGTTGGACATTTGTGTCACATCCCTTTGTTTGAGAATAATAAATCCCATATTGTATTTGATCTTGATTGTCGTGTGTTTATAGTGTGCAGGAACTATAAGTGCAATACTCCACAGGTAGAAAACAGCTTGGAATCAAATTCTCTGAATGGAGCACTACCGCCAGCATTAGTGATACCGCAGGCATTAGCGCTACCGCGGGCGTTAAGCGCTACCACCTAGCGCTAGCTCCAGCTCATGCCACAATGCCATGCCACGATGATTTTGTAACTGCCTCTACACGGCCTCTACCGCAAGCGCTAGGACCTACCGCATGCGCTAACCCCAATTTCTATAAAATGAAGCTTTCTCTCTCATTTTGGTTACACATCCTAGAGATAATTCTTGTTCCAAATTTCAAGAGCGGTTACTCTGCCGAAATGTCATCTCCCACTCAAAGCAAAAGAAGATTTCTAGAGAAGGAAGCCATCACGGTGCATTTGAAGAACGATCCCTTCAACCTCGCTTATGCTACAATGATCCTTCTTCTTCATCTTCAAAAAATCTCAAAGAAGGAGTTTTGTTATTTGTATTATTTCCTTATTGTGAATCTTTGTAGTTAAATCGCCTTGAGTTGGCGACTGGGTCCTTGCGCGGCTTAGGGGGAATTCACCGCGTGGGTTGGCGACTAGGTCTAGGTGATTAGATTTAGGGGGTGCTCGAGGCCATATCCGGGGTAGGATTGGCTAGAGCGCCTTGATGCCATATCCGGGGAAGGATATGCTAAAGCCACCAGTTCGTGGGGATATAAGTCAGTATAGAAAAGGAAAAGTAATTGTATTTGTATGCCTCCGATTTCTAGCGATATTGAAATCAAATGTATGTAAACACTTTTTTTATCTAATACAATCATGTCTCTATTTGTGTTTACTTGATTTTCTTCATTTGGCTAAAATTCTAAAATTGCAAATTACATTATTTTCTTCTTTTACCTAAATTGTTATTTCGCTCTCGTTTACTTTAAAATAATTTAGTAAATTGCTTAATCTTGTAAAAAGAATTTTATTCCCATATTCACCCCCTCTCTAAGGGCGCCTAATGATCCAACAGAAACCTCTACTAGGTCTCATGCAAAGTAAAGATCTGTGGCTCTTAAAGCTGAGAGCTCTAACAAGAGCAAAGAGAGAATACCCTCTCCACCAAGAAGGGCTGCCGACTCAGAAAACTCTGAGCCCAGCACAACTGACAACAATTCAACATATGAGGAATTTATCGCATTCTCCAGGCACTTCAAGAAGTTGATGAGGAGGAAGCAGTGGAAGAACAGACCTTCCTCCTCAACACAACAAATCCGGGAGGCTGCACCCCAAGGGTGACATGTATGAATCTAAACCTGTCAAACATATTTCAAATAATGTTATCTGTTATTGTTGCAACAAGCCCGGACATGTCATTTCTGACTGTCCTGTCAAGAGAAAAGAAAAAGGTGATAAGAAGCCTCATCACCATAAGGGAAGGAAAGGCGAAAAATCCTTTCTGGCAAAGAAGGAGAAGAGCTGGAGTGAATCTGAATCTTCATCTTCAGATTCTGATGAAGAAGAGGAAGCCTATATAGGGCTATTTGTAGCTGCTAAGGATGAAGATTATCCTGCTACTAAGAAGGCATCAGGGCCCCTCTGTCATATTAAGACAATGACATTGAGGTGGATGAAGATGTAAAAGAATGTTATGGCTTAATGGATATATCAGATGATGAAGACAGTCAGGATCACCCTGATCAGGTATCAACTCTTTTCATTCTTTCTTCTGATTATGAGTCAATTATAGAATCTGAAGCATTCTCATCTAATGATGAAAGTGGTTCAGAATCTGAGGTGGATGTCAATCAATTGATTGACAAGTATGGTGCCCTCTTGGAAACTCTGAAAAAGAGCAAGAAGCAAGCCAAGATGCAAGCTCTAGAAATTACTTTCCTCTAGCAGGCAAAGCCTGAATGCACTTAGTCAGCTACTCAAATGGCTCAGATGAGTAAGGAAATTAGTCAGCTGAAGGGAATAACAATATTCCAACTAAGCACCATTAGCTAAAAGAACAAGGTCATTAAGGACCTTGAATAGAAGCTTCTCAAGGAGAAAAGCTTAGTGGCTCAACTCTCTAATCCCAAATCAATACTACCCATTATTGACACCTTCTCCTCCTAAAGTAATAGGTGAGGACTGGCTTTCAATAAAGTGGCAGCAGCAGCTGAGAATGGAGGAAAGGGCTAGGCTAAAGCTAAGCTTCATACCACCTTTCAAAAGGTGTGCTTCCCTCTAACAGGTATGACCATGATAACATGTATGGTCACTGGAAGAATGGAAGCTCATATAGGAAGGAGAATACTCCTAACTACAGCAGGAGAAAGGGCATGGGTATGAGTGCTTTGAAAGCTCCCCATGAGGAAATTCAAATGGCCCATCCTGGATCATTTGTGTTTGGTACTTCAGCTCCCACATTCCACGATAAGGAAGCTATTTCTTCTAAATCCCATTCAGCAAAACCCATGGCTGCTGTCAGGCCTATAATCAAGTCAAACAACACAATATCTGATGCCATCAACTCATGCTTAGTTGCCAAACTAAGACAAGTTGATGTCATTAAGATAAAGTCTGCTAAGAAAAATTATAGACAGTCAACAAGCCATGTAATTGCTAACAGGAATAGGAAGAATGTTGTTACCTTCTTCACTGAACATAAGCCTTCTGACACTCCTTCCACCTCAAGAAGTGTTCAGAAAAGAAGGTACAAAATCCATGAATGTTGGTGTTGTGGTAAAGTGAGACGATTGTTGTCACAATACAAGTGTGCCTAATACAAAATGGAGCTTTCCTGCAAAAGCTGTAGTGGGTGAAAGTGTGTCTTTTTATGCTACTAAGAGCCTAGGACCCGAAAACAATTGGGCTTCTAAGGGAAAATGAATTACATTTTGCAGGAGAGTTCAAGTACCAGTCTAAGGGAAATATGGTACTTAGATAGTGGGTGCTCAAGGCACATGATAGGAACTAGGAGTCTTCAGTAGGATTACACTCCTGTGAAGAATGGACCTAAAGTAATCTTTGGAGGTTCTGATAGAGGATTAGCCAAAGGATATGGTATGATTACCAATGACATAGTTTCAATAACAAGGGTAGCTTATGTTGAAGGGTTGCATCATAACCTTGTAAGCATAAGTCAACTATGTGACTTGGGCTATATCATAAATTCAACAATGACAAGTGCTTGATCAAAAAGTCACTTGACTTAGAGGTCATTCTCTCAGAAACTAGGAGTGAGAGTGTTTATTGCTTATACTTTATTTGTAATAGTTCTTTATCTCCTGTATGTCTTGTAGCAAATGAGAGTGAATCTCTTTGTGTTCAATGACACAAGAGACTTGCCCACATTAACTACAAGACAATGTATAGATTATTTTCTAAAAACCTTGTTAGGAATAGTCCAAATTTGAAATATGTTAAAAGTGGTCCTTGTCATGCATGCCAAATGGGTAAGCAAACTATGGTCACCTTTAAAAGCATTGGCTCCAAAGACATTAAAAGATGTCTATATCTATTGCATATGGACTTGTTTGGTCCTTTGCCTATTCAGAGCTTAGGTGAGAAGTTGTATACTTTAGTGATTGTTGATGATCACTCAAAATATACATGGGTATTCTTCCTTAAGAAGAAATCTGATACTTTAGATATCTTTATAATCTATGTCAAGACAATTCAGAATGAACTACAATGTACTGTGGTCAAAACTAGAACTAACCATGTTACATAATTCAATCTGAGGCCATGACAAAGTTTTGTCAAGAATTTGGTATCACCCAAGAGTTTTCCTCCCCAAGGACTCCACAACAAAATGGTTTGGCTGAGAGGAGGAATAGGACCTTGATAGAAGCTGAGAGAACATTGCTTATTGACTCCTTTCTCCCAGAATATTTCTGGGCTGAGGTAGTCAATACTGCTTGTTATGTTCTAAATAGAGCTTCCATCAATAAGGCCCTTAGAAAAACCCCCTATGAGATTCTGAAAGGAAAACAACCAACAATTTCATATTTTAGAATCTTTGGTTGCAAATGTTCCATTTTAAATAATGGAGAATTCCAACTAACAAAGTTTGCTGAAAAATGCAATGTTTGGTGTTCTTGTTGGATATAACTCACATAGTAGAGCCTATAGAGTATTTAATAAGAAGACTCATATTGTTGAGGAATCTATGTATGTTGTTTTTGATGAGACTAGTTTACTTTATAAGGGCTGGTCCAGCTCTCCTGTTTTGATAGGAAATGATAAGAAGATGCAAGAGTTGTCTATAAAATACATGCCCAGCACCAACAAAATCAATTCAGAGGTTGAAGTTCCTCAAGATGAAGATCAGTAGGCTGCTGAAGAACCTGCTGCTCCAGAGGAAGAGCTTCAGAATGATGACCGATTGCCTGCAGCAACCAGGCATCTGAGGGATCATCCAAGGAACCTGATCATTGGAGATGAGAACCAATGGGTGATCACCAAAAGCAGGGCTCACACTGAAGCTCTATTTTTGAGCTTTCTATCTCAGATTGAGCACAAGAAGTTTGAGGAAGCTAATCAAGATATCTTCTGGATCTAAGCTATGCAAGAGGAGCTACAACAATTTAAGAGGTGTAAAGTATGGAAGTTGATGCCAAAACCTCAAGGTCACAACATAATTTACACCAAATGGATCTACAAAAACAAACTAGATGAGAATGGTATCATCATCAAGAATAATGCTAGACTGGTAGCCAATGGATATAGGCAGGAAGAAGGTATAGACTTTGACTAAACCTTTGCCCCAGTAGCAAGGTTAGAGGCAATTTGATTATTCCTTGCCTATGCTGCCCACAAGGGGTTCAAGGTATACAAGATGGATGTCAAGTCAGCCTTTCTAAATGGAGATTTGAAAGAGGAGGTATATGTGGAACAACCATCAGGTTTTGTACATCCAACTCTTACCTCCCATGTTTATTTTCTTAGGAAAGCTTTATATGGTCTAAAGCAAGCCCCTAGGGCCTGGTATGAGACCTTGTCTAGCTTTCTGATCAAGAACAAGTTCTTGAGGGGAAAGATAGATAGTGCATTGTTTCTTAGGGAAACAAAGGACAGGTGTCTCATAGTCCAAATTTATGTTGATGACATAATTTTTGGGTCTACTGATGACAACCTTTGCAAAATGTTTGCCAACCTTATGCATGGGGAGTTTGAGATGAGCAGTATGGGAGAGCTCAAGTACTTTTTAGGCCTCCAAGTGAAACAGTCTGATGAAGGGATATTTATCTCTTAGACCAAGTACACTTGGGAGCTTATCAAAAAGTTTAGGATGAAATCTTCTTCCACCATGAAAACTCCCATGGGGTCCAATACTTCCCTGGACAAGGATGAGAAGGGAAAACCCTTTGATGAATCCATGTACAATTGTATAATTGGATCCATGTTGTATCTGACTGCTAGTAGACCAGATATTATATATGTCATGTGTTTGTGTTAGGTATCAAGCACACCCTAAGGAATCTCACTACTCAGCTGCTAAGAGGATTTTGAGATACCTTAAAGGCAACCAAAATCTTGGCCTTTGGTACCCTAAGAACAATAATTTTGAACTAATTGGCTTTTTCAGATGCTGATTTTTAGGATGCAAAGAAGATAGGAAAAGTACTAGTGGAACTTATCAATTCTTGGGAAGGAGGTTGATCTCATGGAGTAGCAAGAAACAGACCAGTGTGGCAATATCCACAGCTGAGTCTGAGTATATTGCTGCAGGGAGCTGCTGTGCACAATTACTGTGGATACCACACAAGCTAAAGGACTACAACCTCAAGGTAAGTCACTCTCCACAGTTTTGTGACTCATCCAGTGCAATTTCTATTGTTATGAATCATGTCTCTCACAGCAGGACTAAGCATATTGAAATAAGGTATCACTTAATTAAAGTACATGTAGAATGTAAAGATACCTGCCTTGAACATGTCTCCACTGACAATCAAGTTGCAGATATATTTACAAATCCATTGGATGAGGCTAAGTTTAATTTATTCAAAATTGAGCTAGGAATGTTGAATATTGAATAGACATCAACATTTCCTATTGTCTATCATGCTTGTTATTTTATATCTTAAGCTTTGATAGAAGTTGGTAATACTTCAAAACACTTAGTGACATGATTAGGGTGACAAACAATCCTAAATAAATGGGTTCACTGCTAGGCAATGTGTTAAGCTGAGAAAGTCTCAGCTGAACCGCTGAGACAGTTAAGTCATCTCAGCGGTTAATACTACCTTGTCCCAGCGGTCAAGCTCTCCATCTCAGCGGATCCTCTGAGATGGGACATCTTAATTAAATCAACTAATTATCAAGTTTAATCAACATCTCTCTTTAAGGAAAACTTGTAATACACCTATAAATAGAGCTATGCTGATTAAATCACTTTCTCACCCAAAACCCTACCTAGCCGTCGAGTCGACCCTTCCTTTCCCCCCGACTCAGCGACTCGTTTTATCCAAGAATGGAGCCAAAGATTTCAAAGGATCTCCTAGAAGGATCTGAGATAATCAGAAATGGTTTTCAATATGCTCAACCCGAGAAAAAAAATAAATGATTCAACTTCTCGAAGGAAAAGAATTGAAATATCTACTGTCAGAACCCATTGTGATTCTCAGAATTGAAGTTTTATCCTCTTCCAAGTCCTCCTTGAAGTCCAAGACTGGAAGCATAAAGATTAAGATCTCTCCTAGGAAGCTGGAGAAAGCCCTTCAATTGCCCTCATGTAGTCTTGATGAGGAAGGCAATGTATCTGAAAAGGACAAAGAGAAAGCTCTCAGATGGTGTGAATACAGTGATGCCAAGACAGGCTCACTAAAGAGGAAGCATTTCAACCAAAGAGGGAAGCTCTTATCTGACATAGTGGGCAAAGCAATACTATGTGAACCTGGGTCTCATGATACAATATCAAAGTACATGTTTGAGCTGATGACAAGGGTGGTCATGAAGAAAAAGACCTCATGGGCTACTGTGGTCTACCAAAGGATTAAAGAATGTCTGCAGGCTCCTAACTTGGGCAGAATTCTTTCTCTCTACCTTCTGAACTCATACCCTGATCATTTTGATAGCTCAAAATGATCAAACCTTCACTATCTTAAGAAAATGGATATAAAACACTGGATAGGTTCTCAAGGGTGCTCCATATGAGTAAACCCTCTGAGGTAAAGGATAAGAAAAAAAATTAGTTAAAGGATAGAAGAAGGCTAGAATGGCCTATTCTGATTCAGACTCAGATGCTGCAAAGAGTGTTCCAGCTGATGATGTTCTAGGATCTGATAATAGTCAAGACAATGAAGTTCATGAAGATCAGGGGAGTGAGAAAAATAAGGATGATGCTGCTACTGAAGAGAAATCTAATGGAAATGAAGGAGATAATATTGAAGATCAAATTGATGCTCCTAATACCCAAGAAGTCCAAGTTGATATCAATGCACACAATGTGCCTGCTGATTTAGAAAGAAATAATGAGGAGCAATCAGATTCTCCCAGTGATTTGCAATGTAAGATTGACAAAATTATCTTTAATCTTGAAAGAAGGATAAGTCTAATTCCTGATAACTCCCCAGATTTCTTGGATTCAACTGATCTAGAAAAGATGGAGGCCCTATCTAAGGGGGAGGAGCAGAAGAACTTATTAGATGATGAAAATGACAATAATGATAATGATGATGAGGTTGATGATGATGGAATTCCTACTGATCACACTAATCAATTTGCAGAGGCTGCTGACAAGAATGATAAGGCTGAGGGGGAGCATACAAAGATCCCTACTCTGGATGAAACAGTTTCATCCAACCCTGCAAAGGAGCCATCCACTCTATTTGAGTGTGATAATCAAGCCCTACAAGAAAAGCGTTTACCCCCTATGGTAGCTGAACAACAACAAACCACCATTGTTGAAGTGCAACCCTCCACCTCTACAACCTCCAATGAACTTATCCTAAGTTCTATCAAGACTCTAATTGATGGTCACATGGCCTCAATAAAGGAATATATAGATAAGTCAGTTTCATCGGTAAAAAATGAGGTCATGTCTGAAATTCAAGTCATAAAGGAAGAAACATCCTACCTCAATAGCCAGATGACCAAATGGTTTGATCTTGCTGAAAAGTCAGTGGCGGCTCAGAACACTATTCTAAGATCAATTGACAAAAGTCTGCAACTCTCAGAGAAAGACATGAGCTATGTCAAGAATCATGTCAACAAAACTGATGAGGTAATAGAGAAGATCTCAAACCATATTGAAGAATATTTGTGGTCTACAGCAACCACAATGATAGGAGAGGCTGAGAAGATGAAGGATGAACTCAAATCTGACTTAGAAAATGCTTTCCAAATTCTATCTGGGTCTATAACAGCTGCTTCCTAAAGTATAGAACATAAAATATTTGAAGAAGCCAGAAAGGAGGAGGAGACAAATACTGAGACAAACTCTGAGCTTTCCCTCAAGGTTCTACAAGGAACTAGGATTGCACTAAACCTCCCAATACTGGATAATCTAAGAAAGGAAGATTTTGACATTCAGGCTCAAGCCAAAATTGCTCAAGATGCTCAGCTAGCTATAAGAGGGAAGAGAGAATGTGTCTTGCTTGCTGAAAAATTCATGACAAGAACAGAAGTGAGCAGGCCAAAGAACCTGACTATGAGCATTGGAGTGATGATTCCAAAAGCATAATTTTGAATGCTTGGCTGAACCATGGTCAGTTGTGCAAAAACATTGATATGATATATCTTGCAGAAGAATGGATCAAGCATCTAGAGAGGAATTCCATAAGGGAAAGAGTCTTCAAAGAAAATCTAGTAAGAAAAAGCAACCAAAGAGAATGCCTTCCAAATATATCCCCAAGCCATTCCTTTACTTCAAAAGGCAAGAGAAGAAGAAGTCAGCTGAGATGAAAGCTACTGCTGCAAAACACAAGGTTGCTGATGAAGATGCTGAATGCGCAAGTGCTGCAAAGAAAAAAAAACATGAAACTGTATTTAGATTTTCATTTGAATCAAATATGGATTGAAAGTTGTATTGACATTTTATCGCTAATAAATTTGATTCTTATGCTAAAATGAAATCTTGTGTTAATAGGCCAATCAAAGTCAAACTTAATATTTGTTCTGTATTAATGCTTAATATCTACCGCGACGCCTAAATTTTGTTAATAATGATATTGTTATGTTGTCATGACTTTTAATTCTGATATTTTACAATTTGTCATGATATGGTTATTATGGTTATGTATCTTAGCATTGGTGTATGTTCTGCCTTCTTCAAATATGGGGAGATTGTTGGGAATATTGCCCTCAATGTTCCCTAGATTTGAAGAGACATCACACTTAATGTTAAGTACATATTGTATTTGATAGGCCCTCCTTTATATCATGTCTATGCAGGGTTAGGTCATTCCAAACATTGGAATTATTCTCTGATTGTACTGTCAAAACAACTGAGACAATAGTCTGGTCTCAATTGAACCGCTGAGACGCAGTTGGTTAGCCGCTGAGAAAGAGTCTGTCTCAGCTGAGCTGCATTCAGAGGAAAACCGTCGAGAAGACCATCAATCTCATTAATCTGCTCTCAATTTTTCGCTGAGACGAAGTCTGCTCTACCGCTGAGACTGGAGCCTGTCTCAGCCCATCTGCTGAGACTGGAGCCTGCCTCAGCCCATCTGCTGAGACAGCTTCATATTTGAATAAAGCCTGGCGGGATTTGCTTTTGGCGCAAGTGGATAGAAAGCAAGGATAATATTTTCCATTTATGGCCATGCTGTGACAGGGCACTCCTTAGAACCGTTGTAGAATGTAGGAGGTATAAAAGAAGATGTTAGGTCATTAAATAAAAGAAGAACAAGATCTGAAATAGCTGCTACTATTCTATTGAAGGAAAAACTGCTTCCACAAGATATCTCAATTTGCTTCCTGAAGCTGCAAGAAGATTACTGAGATAAGTTTGTTCATGCTTACTCTATCCTGAAGAACAAGTGGATCTTCCTTCATCTACTGAAGAAGAAGATCAGAAGATACATGGCCTGAAACTACTGCCATTCAGCCCTGTTTCAAGACAGCATTTGTTGTGCTTCAACAACAGAAGAACTAAGCTAATGGTTTAATCTATACTTTCCTCTGTTGTATAAGCAAATATATAAACTTTGTAAGACCTTATTTGTTCTGAGTGTGAAGGGTCTTGTGCCTGAGTGTGTGAGGCTTTGTGCCTGAGGTTGTAGATCTGTACTCCCAGCTTGAGTAGTAAGATTTCTGAGGAGACCTGAGGTAGGGCTTCTTGATAGGCCCGAGGTAGGAAATCAGGAGGATTTTTGAGTTGTAGGAGTTGGAGTACTCTGAGTGGTAGGGTTGTTGGCCTGAGGTAGGATTTTGGAGGAAACCCGAGAGATCCCGAGGGATCTGAGTTGTAAGCTCTTGGATTTGAGATTTGGAGGAGTTTTCCTTGTCTAACATATTGTTATAAAGGTGTAGAGGGAAAGTGGACTACCCACAGACACACTATCTAGGGGAACCACTATAAACAGCAGTGTGTTTTCTGTGATTTGCTATTACTTTAATTAATCACTAAGCAATTACTAGCTACAAATAGAAAATAGCAAAGGAACCTATTCACCCCCCCCCCCTCTAGGTGAGTTAGACTACTACCAAGTAAACTATCAGAAGTGATGACAGAGTGCGGGCTGCCCGGGATGCTGAAGATTAGTGGAGTACTGAAGACTGAGGAGAAGATGAAGATGGTGGCCTGCCTGGAGAATAACTTAGACATCTTATCCTGGAGCACAAGGGAGATGTAGGGGTTGATGTCAATGTAGCATGCCACCACCTCAACCTAGACCCATTGGTCAAGCCCATCTGGCAGAAGAAGAGGGCAATCACCACGACATTAGCTGAGCCCATTAGGGAGGAGGTGAGGAAGCTGCTGGAGGCAGGCTTTGTATCGAAGATCCAGTATCCGGGCTTGGCCTCCAATGTTATAATGGTTAAGAACGTCTCAATAAAGCTTGCATGAAGGATTATTATCCCTTGCCTCGAATTGACGCGCTAGTTGATTCAGACGTTAGTTTTTCTGTGATGAGCTTCCTTGATGCTTTTTTAGGATACCACCACATTCGGATGCTTCCCCTTGATCGCCGTGAGATGTCCTTCATCACAAGCGATGTCTATTATAACTACAAGATGATGTCATTCGGATTGAAGAATGTGAGAGCCACCTACCAGCAAATGTTGGATCATGTTTTAAAAGAGCAGAAAGGGCAGAACCTGGAGGTGTACATGGATGATCTCTTGATAATGAGCAAGAGCATCTAGGAGCATGTCAATGATCTGGTGGAGACCTTTGCCACGCTTCGGAGGTCAAGATGAGGCTCAATCCAGCAAAGTATGCATTCGAGGCAGGGAGAGGAAAGTACTTGGGGCATCTTCTCACCCCGAAGGGAGTAGAGCTCAATCCTGACAAGGCCAAATCAATCCTAGAGATGGAATTGTTGAAGAGCATGAAGGAATTCCAAAGATTGACAGGGGGACTGGCGGGCCTTAGCCACTTCCTATCAAAGGCCGGAGAGAAATGTTCCCCATTCTTCAAAACGCTCCGAAGCGGCAAGCAGTTCATGTGGAAGGAGTGTGAGAGGGCTTTCAAGAAGCTCAAGCAGCAGCTGACGCAAGCCCCTTTGCTGCAAGGCTCGAAGGAAGGTGATGACCTATTCCTTTATTTGGGAGTAGGGGTAGAGGCGGTGAGTTCGGTGCTGGTAAGAGAAGAAGGGAAGGCACAATACCCATCTACTATGTGAGCAGGGTACTCTAGAAGTCAGAGACAAGGTATCCCATCCTGGAGAAGCTAGCTTTCTCCTTGGTGGTATCAACGCGGAAGCTAATACCCTACTTTCAAGCGCACTCCATCTGTGTGATAATGGAACATCCTCTACGAAGCATTATGAATGGGGTGGATAACTCAGGGAGGTTGGAAAAATGGTCGGTTGAACTCTGTGAGTTTGACATTTCCTTCTTATTGGATCTACTGGCACCCTTAGAGGAGGGGGTGGTGAATACGGGTTTTAAGAATTTAATTCTATATAAAAATACAATGGTTAATTAAAGAAGTTTCAAAATATTTTATAGACAACATTGTTTTAACTTTACAGAAAATATTATATCGAAGATTACTTTTGGAAAAGACGGAATTCAAAATTTCTTTGCAATATATTTTCCTTGAGTTATAGAACACTAAAGAACCTTCCAATATATTTTGAGTTAAAACCTTGATAGAAAATATTATTTAAAACATTTAAGAATAAGAAATAAAACCTGTTAGTGAACAACAAAGAGAGGCATAATTTTATTTCATAAAACTTTGTTTACAAAAGTTTTGATTTCAATTACGCTAGAAATCAAGGCGTGAATGAAAAAAATTCCTGATGTGCTCTCCGCGACACAAACAATTTTTCATGGAATCCTCCCCGGAATCCGACGTGCTCTCCGCAACACAACAAATAAAACTTAAAGAGAAGAAATATAGAGATAGAAAAATAAAAGAGAAAAACTCCCTAAAAACTCCTGAAGGTATGAAGGCGGTGTAGAAATCATCATTCTTGATGCGTCCGCCCTTCGTGTTAGATAAGCGTTCTAACACTTCCCCTTCAAGTTGTTCTTTCGATCTTCGTGTTCACCCAAGGGAGTCCTCTTGATGTCTGAAGACGAGCCTCTCACAAAAGATTCAGAGTGGTGGCTTTGGTGGATGTGTCAGCTTCCCCAAGGAAGGAGAAAATTTCGTCTTTAAATAGATCCACTTGGCGGTAGGTGTTACTACGCCGCGGTACCATCTTTTCGATATGGCAAGCAAATCTCATTGATATGGCAAGATGATCTCGTCGATATGGCAAGATGAACTCGTCGATATGGCAAGCTGATCTCGTCGATATGGCAAGCTGATCTCGTCGATATGGCAAGCTGATCTTGTAGATATTATGCATTCAATCTTACCGCGCCGCGGTAAGGGCTAGCGCGGCGTGTTAGCATTCTGTACATAGCTTGGTTGGATCTCCTTCCAAATTTTCTCCTTTAATCAGTGGTTGATTGAAGGCTTTCCGTATGCTACCTACGTACAGTATCGTTAGCGCGCCACGGTAGAAACTTGCTAATGATGGCTATGCTCCCTCCACTCTTGCATTCAAAAAGCTTATTGCCAGCTGTCCTTTAGTATATAGACATACCGCCAGCGGTAGGTGCTACCGCCCTGCGGTAGCTCATATAGATGAGTTTCGTTGTCCGTCTTTTATCCTCGTTCAGTGTGTGCTTGTACTTGTATGACCTGTACACTATAAACACACAAAAGACTAAATCAAATACAAAATGATATTTATTATTCTCAAACCAAGAGATGCGGAATGCAAGTTCCAACAATTCTCATCAAGGGTGGCAATCAAGGCGCAGGCGGTGGAGGATTTTCTAGTAAACTTTTTAGTGGAGACAGATTAAGGCAAAGGCTTTTCAGGCTTGGTTTCCTAGAAAATGTTCGTGGATGGAGCTTCGGGCAAAATATCTGTAGGAGTGGACATAGTCTTGGTGAGCTCGCATGAAACTAAGATCCAACAAGTAGTTGAGATTCTCTTTCCCGTCATGAATAATGTTGGAACAACCCTATTTCTGATTTGGGCTAGGATCACTATCTGTTGACTAGGATCAAGTTGACCCCAATGTATAGTTTATGGGTCAAGAGTTTAGGCTGTTAGAACTCAAGAATTCATTCAGATTCTGTGTTCGACGAACTCCATATTGCGTTCGACGAATGGCTATCTGCGTTCGACGAACGACGTGCTCTCTGCGTTCGACGAACGACAAGCTCTCTGCGTTCGACGAACGGCAAGCTCTCTGCATTCAACGAACGGCAAGATCTCTGTGTTCGACGAACGGCAAGCTCTCTGCGTTTGACGAACGGAAAGCTCTTTGCGTTCGACGAACGACATGCTCTCTGCATTCGACAAACGGCATGCTCTCTGCGTTCGACGAACAGCTTGCGCTCTGCGTTCGACGAACGGCTTGCATTCTGCGTTAGACGAACGGCTTGCTTCGATCCCGTCTCAGCGGTTTGGTGATCGATGAATAGATTGTCTCAGCGGTCGACGAGCAGACCCCGTCTCAGCGATCGATGAAATCCTGCGTTCGATGAACTCAAGTCTGCGTTCGACGAACAGCTCAATATTCAGCGGTCGACGATCCAGCCCGTCTCTGCGTTCAACGACAAGTTGCGTTCGACGATCTTCAGTCTGCGTTCGATGAATATTCAGCAGATTTTCAGAACAACGAATCAAATGTTCAGGTCGACGAACTTGAAGCTGAGCTTGACGAAATATCTTCAACATTATTTTAATATCATTCTCAGCTCGACTAAAATTATATATATGCTATCAGATTTATTAAAGCAATATTTTATTTATTCTATTTATATATTACTATATATATTGCTGCCTTAACATTATAGCTTTTGCAAGCATTAAATGTTATAGTCGTTGGCAGAAGCATTTAATGCTATAGCTGTTGCAGCAAGCTAAAGAGGGCAATTTGTCTGCTCGAGGATTCTGGAAAAAGAAAAAGATATTATCTCCTTCCTTGTCGGGCAAGAAATAAAATTAGCACAGAAAAAGAGAGAGAAGAAGGCTGTCGAGAGAAAATATATAGAAGAAGATATACAGCAGATTATCTCTCCATAGATATAACATCAATACAGAATATATTGATGTACAGAAATATATACAGAACATCATCACATTTGCTGTACAGAGAAGAGAGAAGAAGAAGAATAAGAGGAAAAGAAGAACAGCAACAAAAACAGAGAGCAACAAATTATTCTATCTTGTTTTGTTTTTGCTAACTCTTCTCTGCAGATCTTCTATACCCTGAGACACCAATCAAGATCATTTGCTCAGGGATCTAAACTGCAGAAGAAGAAGAAGAAGAAAAAGTGTTATTGCATTCTAGAGAAGAAGCTCTATCCACAAGTTGTCATCTAATCTAAATCAGACAGGGGGTGCTCTCTTCAACATCATCATCAAGATCCAAACTCAACAACCCATCAGGATCTTCAAGAGTCTTCTTAGAAAGAGAAGAACACTATAACCTTTCTGTTTTCTTTATTCCTTCCCATCTTGTACAGGGTTATAACTCCCTTTAAAAGTTAACTCCCGGTGACAGGGCACCTTAGCAAAAACCTGCATCTTGGTTTTGAGCACCTGCTCAAAAGCTCTGTGGTGTGTGGACACCTGAACAAAAACACCTTGGTGTGAGGGCACCTGATCAACAACCTCCTAGTGGATTCCTACCAGTGGATAGAAGAGTAGATGTACCCAGGTTGATTGGGGAACTACTATATATCTTGTGTCATCTGGTTTGCTTGTTGTTTTATTTCTTTATTGATGTGCTGTGTTTATTATGCCTTCTTAGTGTTTGTTTTTATTAGGCACCACTTCCTTAGGGATAACGTGGATAAAAATAAAATTTGCCTACAATTCATCTCTACTGATTTGCAAAGAGCTGATATTTTCACCAATCCCTTGGATGAAAAGAAACATATTTTCTTTATAAATCAGTTGGGAATGATAGATGGAGATTCAATATGATAAAAATTATATCTTCTATTTACCCCTCATTCCTTATCAAATCAAACAAAGTTTTTCTGATTATATAAATGCCTACAGAATTGTTTCTCTTTCTAGTTCCCTTTGCACTTGATCTCTATTTTATTGTGCAGGAACAATAGCAATGCCAATCTTGCATCCTTCCCTACTTCCATCAAATGTCCCTTCTTCAAGGGGCCTAGCTTCAAACCTTCCTGAAACTAGGCAGGGGGAGAAGTTTTTATGAACAAGCTCCATTTGATGCAGTGTTTTGCTCAGGGGGAGTTGTTCTATAAACTAGGCAAGGAGAGAAAGCTGAAGAACCTCCAGTCTCAAGGGGAGACACTCTCAGGGGGAGATGCTTTCAGGAAGCCCAAGATGACTTCTGAACAAGCTACACATAATGCAAATTCAGATGCAGAAATTGTTTTAGCTCAAGTTCAGGTTCAGATTTCAGTTATGGCAGATAACATATTCAGATTATAAAGATTCAGTTCAGATCAAATTCAGAAAGCTGAAACATAGCAGATATAGTTCAGACAAAATCAAAATTCAGAATTATCAGATCAGAATTCAAAAAGCAGATTTCAAAGAAAATCAAAGGTTCTGATTGTATTTTTATTAGTTTTATTTTCAATGTAATTTCAGAACTCAGAGTATTATTTATTTTATATCTGATAAAATATTTAATATATATCAGATATATTTATGCTCTATTGATTCTATTGTTGTTTGTTTATTTTCAATTTTTGTCAAATAGTGTCCTAACCCAAATAGGGGGAGATTGTTGGAACAACCCTATTTCTGATTTGGGCTAGGATCACTATCTGTTGACTAGGATCAAGTTGACCCGAATGTATAGTTTATGGGTCAAGAGTTTAGGCTGTTAGAACTCAAGAATTCATTTAGATTCTGCGTTCGACGAACTCCATACTGCGTTCGACGAATGGCTATCTGCGTTCGATGAACGGCGTGCTCTCTGCGTTCGATGAACGGCAAGCTCTCTGCGTTCGACGAACGACAAGCTCTCTGTGTTCGACGAACGGCAAGCTCTCTGCATTCGACGAACGGCAAGCTCACTGCATTCGACGAACGGCAAGCTCTCTGCGATCGATGAACGGCATGCTCTCTGCGTTCGATGAACGGCTTGCGCTCTGCGTTTGACGAACGGCTTGCGTTCTGCGTTCGACGAATGGCTTGCTTCGATCCCGTCTCAGCGGTTCAGCGATCGACGAACAGATCGTCTCAGCGGTCGACGAACAGACCCAGTCTCAGCGGTTGATGAAATCCTGCGTTCGACGAACTCAAGTCTGTGTTCGACGAAAAGTTGCGTTCGACGATCTCCAGTCTGCGTTCGACGAATATTCAGCAGATGTTCAGAACAGTGAATCAAATGTTCAGGTCGACGTCTCAAATGTTGAGGTCGACGAACTTGAAGCTGGGCTCGACAAAATTTCTTCAGCATTATTTTAATATCATTCTCAGCTCCACTTAAATTATATATATGCTGTCAGATTTATTAAAGCAATATTTTATTTATTCTATTTATATATTGTTATATATATTGCTGCCTTAACATTACAGCTGTTGCAAGCAGTAAATGTTATAGTCGTTGGCAGAAGCATTTAATGCTATAGCCGTTGCAGCAAGCTAAAGACGGCAATTTGTCTGCTCGAGAATTCTAGAAAAAGAAAGAGATATTATCTCCTTCCTTGTCGGGCAAGAAATAAAATTAACATAGAAAAAGGGAGAGAAGAAGGCTGTCGAGAGAAAATATATAGAAGAAGATATACAGCAAATTATCTCTCCATAGATATAACATCAATACAGAACATATTGCTGTACAGAAATATATACAGAACATCATCACATTTGCTGTACAGAGAAGAGAGAAGAAGAAGAATTAGAGGAAAAGATCAATAGCAGCAAAAACAGAGAACAACATATTATTCTATCTTGTTTTGTTTTTTATAACTCTTCTCTGCAGATCTTCTATACCCTGAGACACCAATCAAGAGCATTTGCTCAGGGATCTAAACTGCAGAAGAAGAAGAAGAAGAAAAAGTGTTATTGCATTCTAGAGAAGAAGCTTCATCCACAAGCTGTCATCTAATCTAAATCAGACAGGGGGAGCTCTCTTCAACATCATCATCAAGATCCAAACTCAACAACCCATCAGGATCTTCAAGAGTATTCTTAGAAAGAGAAGAACACTATAACCTTTCTGTTTTCTTTATTCCTTCTCATCTTGTACAAGGTTATAACTCCCTTCAAAAGTTAACTCCCGGTGACAGGGAACCTTAGCAAAAACCTGCATCTTGGTTTTGAGCACCTGATCAAAAGCTCTGTGGTGTGTGGACACCTGAACAAAAACACCTTGGTGTGAGGGCACCTGATCAACAACCTCCTAGTGGATTCCTACCAGTGGGTAGAAGAGTAGATGTACCCAGGTTGATTGGGGAACTACTATATATCTTGTGTCATCTGGTTTGCTTGTTGTTTTATTTCTTTATTGCTGTGCTGTGTTTATTATGCCTTCTTAGTGTTTGTTTTTATTACTCACTCAGCACCTATATTTATATATATATCATTAATTTGAAATAAACTTAAACAAGAACCTTTAACACTTAAGAACTAAAACTCACTTTCAATTGGTATCAGAGGCATATCAATTGACTTTCAAATAATCAAGCTGAGTATGAAGCTATAGTTTCAGAATACTTGCTTAACATATCATTTAATCGCATGTTGAAATCATAAGCAGTTGGAAAGTAAACTAAAGTTTATCATTCAGATAAAAATGGTTCACAGTCTTTACCTGTGCTTGAAATATCTCTTGCAATGAGCTAGTATAAATTGAATGGCAAACATAATCAAAAATGCCTAATGCATTTGCATTTCATTCACATAAAAATGCTATAAATTTAACAATCCCTAATGCATTTGCATTACATAATCAAAAACAGTTGTATACCTTGATGCTTGAGGTATACTAAAGAATCCGAGATAAGATTTGAAATCTTCACAATTGAACCCAATAACTGAGTATATGCCTACATAAATGTCTTCCTACACTGTTTTTGGGGAGAAATAAGATAAGTATTGGTTCAAGAAATTAGGGTTCAAAAAAACTAGGGAAGGAGGAGCAAATGCTGGAGGCCGATGCTTTAAATGGAGGAGAAGGTGCGGGATACGATGTTCTTCAAGCTAAACTCGTCGACGATCACTACCCAGGGTGGCGATGGGTGAGCTCCTCCCAGGGCAACGAAGGAGGAAAGGCGAGGTGAGCGGCTCGGGCGGTTTGAAATCGCAAAACAGCGCAGGCAAAAAATCACAAAAGACTTGGAGTGCACTTAAAGGAGGCGGGGTTAGGATTTTTGTGTTTATTTGAGTGAATATTGGTGTGCTACTAGACATTATTGGTGTGCTTATAACATTGCTTTTTTAGAATAGCCGCGCCAAACACAGTTGTAAGAAGGGCGGTAGCAAAATAGATTTAGGTTTTAAACCTGATGTTGCCTATTTTCACACCATGGATCGCCACCCACGATTCCATTCAAGAAATCAAATTTTCTCTTCCGCGACTTTCCACCCTCGTGCCCATATTCATTCCCATCTAGGCTAATTCGACGATAAACACACGCAAACTTCTCCTCCATCGCTGACAAAGCTGAAGCATCTTTTTTCCAGGTTCCTTCATTTTTGTAGATCCACAATGGGAAAACGAAATCATTGTTTTTAAAATCGCATTACCTGTAGATCCATCTTAATTTTTTTCCATCTTAAGGTTTTATAAGCTATAGATCTATCCCAAAATCAAAAAACTCCATGAAATATCTCAATTGTAATTTTGTTTTGGGATTTCCAGAAATCATGTGTTCAACTGGAAATCAGCAAACTCCATGAAATTTTTGGTTGAGAGATATTCAGTAAAAAGATCGAAACTGGTTTGTGTAAGAAGATTTCAGACAATTTTCAAAATCGTATAGAGAGATAGTCAGAATACAATTATTTGTTTAGGTTTTATCATTTGTACTTCCATCCCAATATTTTGCCACAACATCAACATTCAAAACGGTTATACCTCCTTTTCTGTGTCATCTTTTGAGTAGGATGTTGATGTAGATGAGCAGAAGAGCAAGCTGTTGTCTGTCCAACACTTCTTGGATGAATCTGGTGGTTGTGTGCATGATGAAGCATCTGCTGCACAGTCACTTGATTCTTCTTCTTAGGGACAGGCTTTTGAGCAGTAACTTTCCCTTTACTTTTCAATGTTGTTTTTGTAGATCCAAATACAAGTGATCCTTGATGTTTCAGCTGGATCTCTTTATGAGAAGCCTTAGAGGCCCTCAGACCTATGTCTGCTCCATTCCTTGAAATTTGTGGCTTTATTCCACTTGTGGAACATTCATTGGACAGAGATCCATATGACATCATTATCATTTGCGTTGGAATGAAAAAATATTCTTGCTGAATATAGCGTGATCATTGGATTGTTTGCCACTATTTGCCTTACCAGTATATCTTACACCACCTTTATATGATGCAGAAAATCTATCTATGATTGACAACACAGTTTGTAGCTTAGAATAGCTAGCCACAAGCTTCCTTTCTAAAAGTAGTTTATTGATATAAAAATTAATAAAAGGGATTTGTATGAATTTGAGTGTTGTGTTGATGTTCTCCAATTCTATATCCAATGAAAGCAAGTGTACCTTATCGTTTAGTGTACAGGATACTTAAGAAAAATATCAAGGTCGTATTTAAACACGGGTCTGTCGAATACTGCTACTTCGAGAAAGCGGACTATTATTCTATCGGAGAGAGCGGAAAAGAGAAATAATTAAAGCTAAATAAAAGAGAACAAAAATAAATAAAGAAAATAAAACTTGATTAAAACTCGCTTTGAAATGAAAGTAAAAGGTAAATTATTATCATTCTAATCTATGTCTTGACCATGGAGATTCCTAGCATATGAATGCACCTCTCTCGAGGAATATGCCCACCTGAGATTAGGTTGATCGGCCGAACTCTCATTCTATAATCAAAACCACTAATACTCGCTTTAACGAATTGAATCCCGCTATAGGATTTGACTCATATCCAGAAGATTTACGTCATACTCTCTCGAGGGTTGCGTGCAATGTTGAGTCCCATTTATATACACATTTATGTACTCATCTGGGCCGATTATCTAGTATATGCACTACACTTTAGGCATGTTTTCATTCATATTGGTTATTCCTTGTTAGGTGCACTCTTAGGCCCGTTTTGGTGTGCATTTGCGCTCCTTGTTATTGGGGGTAAGCACATGGTGCTCCCCTTCCATTTCTCTATGTTTATTTGGTGCTGGAGGTGTATTCCCAGCTATTTTATCTTGTATGCAGGTGGCCGGATTATCTTGTATCCAGTTTTCTCCCAGAATTCATGACTATGTGAAACGCACGGTCATGCATTTTCCTTGACGCACGGGCTGTTGCGGTCGTGCGCTCTGATCTGGGCAGAAAACGATCGATCTGAATTTACTCGTGCATTTTGACGCACGGGCGGATTTGCCTGTGCGTGAGTAAATCGCACGGGCGGCGCAGCTTCGTCTTCACGCCAACTTTTATCTTTAATTAACGCACGGGCAACGCACGGTCGTGCGTTCGACCGTGCGTGATCAAAATTCTGCCTGTTTAGTATTTAAAGCAGGAATTCCTGCTGCCATCGAAAAGAGGACGGAGAGCTCGATCCCCCTCGCGGGAAAAGCCTGGAATCCCGCCATTTTCACCCCTTCCACCGTAGGAGACAAGAGGAGACCTTCTCAGGTGATCTCCCTTATCATTCCTCCATCCGGGAGCATTTGCAAGCTTTCTCCACCACTAGCTCAAGCATTCCTCGCCGAGGAGACCATAGAAGCGCTGAAGATCGTTGGAGCGGTGACAGACTCCTTCGAGTTAGCACACCATCTGAGGGCCGAGCCCGGAGAGAGCCCGACAACCTCTCATTCCGGCCGAGAACCCAAGACGCGGTGACATCTTCTTTGTGGTCTTCTCTAACCCTTGATGCTTGTACTTTCCTTGTGTTGTTGTATGAACGCTTGTTAGGTTAATATTATGTATTCTTGCTTGTGTTCATGTGCAATGATGATGTGGTGGCAAGAATAGCCCTTTTTGTTGTTGTGATAGCATAGGTTGTTTGTGTGTGAAGTCACCTAGCGATTGCTAGTGGTGATGTTAGCGAAGAGGTGAATACGACCCTCACAAAACCTCGCACTGTGGCCACTCCACCCGCTCACCGAAGCGTGGCATCGCGGCCGCTGCACTCACCCACACGTTGCGAAGCGTACTTTTCGACCCGCATTTCTCTTCATTCTGCAATAGCGTATGAACCCAAATCACAACTGCCCTTTGTTACTTAGTTATCCTTTTAACTAATTTTCGGTTTGATCAAATCATACTACCCAACTTCCGGTCCTTTGAGAACGATATTCGGGGAGTTCCTCCCTATTTTATTACTTGAGCGATCGGTGCACTGTCGTCGTATCGCATTTTGTGCTTGCTAATTAGCAGTGCTGAAATGGCGCATCAAGTTTTTGGCGCCGTTGTCGGGGACTGCAAGCGTGTATGATTTGTTTTTCTTTGGAAATTCATTTTAAGGTATTTTTGTTTTTATTGTTGTGCGCAAATCCATTGTCTTGCAAGCAAGTCTATCATGACTTCTATCCAGCAACATATTTATCAGGGAAGTTTAAACAATTTTAGGAATGCAGCGTGATGAGATTTTGGTTGTGAATCGATTGTTTTCGATTGGGTCTTTTATTCTTTTTAATTTACTCTTTTTCATGCTATTTTCTTCTTCTATATCATATGGGCACATTTGAATATCCGATGTCATTGGTGTGGGGACACATCCCACGCTAGTGATAGGTGTCCCAAAGAGTATGGTGTTGTTCAGAAACCGTACGGAGCCCATAAGTCTTTTGGCTACTCTACTGCAACTCCGTTGTCGCACTCTTACGCGGTTGCCGCACCCTGGGTGCCGGCTAAGCCGATGAAGCAGTGTTTATTTTGCAAAAGTAGAGAGCATGCCTTGAAGGACTATGCTGATTACCTTCGCCAATTGGAGGATGACGATGAGCTGGATATCCGGATCGTCCCATCTTCGAATTCTGCGAGCACAGCTCCTTCCTCTGGTTACGTATCGCTTCCACCTTCACTTCTTGAAGTCTCTGGAATCGACACATGCATCAGTGTCCCTCCTGACTCTGTTTCTGATGCGACCCCCCATACCTCTTCGGTTTATGTACCACTTTGCGTGGATTTGTGCCCTTGTGTGGAGAGTGAGCTCGAACTCTCAAGTGGCACGTCTTCTCCCACTACACACGAATCTACATCTATTTCTGATATTGTCATTGAGGTCAGTTTGCAGGATGTTGCAGACCTGCGCGGTGTCATGCCCACTCTCATGAAGGAGGACCGTCTCGATTGTGCTAAAGCAAACGTTTCAGTTCAGTGCGAGGAAGTCCAAGTGATAGAGGAGGCCATTGCCTGTGCTGTTTAGTCTAGTGAAATCTTTGATGATATCATCAGTTTGTCTTTGCCGCACCCTATGGGGGATGAAGTCCGGATTATCCCCTCAGATGAGATTTCTTTTAGTTTTTCTTCCAATTTATTTCCTGACCCCCTTTCTTTATGTACAAGGATGTAGGATGCCCCTCCTCCGGTTGATCAGACCTTATGCATAGAAGAGCCGAAAGCCTGGCAGGATGAGGATGGTACAGTGAAGAAACATCTTGTTTCCTCATCATCGTTGGTGCTTCCCTTTGAGGATTGGTTACAAGGGGCAAGCGGTTCTTCTTTGAAGACATAATACTGGAGGAGAAGAAGAGAGCGAAAAAAGAGGAGATTTGGGGTTGGAGGATGAGCATCCTACTTAATTTCCGCCCCTACTACCAGGCCCCCAGACCTTTCTCTTTAATCAGTTGTTACTACTTCAAATCAGCTTATAGCTGATTTATTTTGAGCTTGTAATAATAATTAGGATTTATTAACTTTTGCGTAATCTCAGACTTTATAAACTGCTTAATACAGGTATTTGGTCCACCTTAAGGACGGTAAACAAAATGGCTTATGGGAGACGACCCAATTTTGCTGTATTACTTTTGTTTTTGCGTGTTTGGAGATGTCAGTTTGCAGGTATGACGACATTTGAAGCTCTCGCGTAGAGGATGAGGAAAGTGAAAAATTTAATGTTGGAACTACCGCACTTCTGGCATGCTCTTCTATGAGCATAGGTCAACTCTACCCCTTTCCTACTTATTTTTGAATTGTTTATTCTAGTTGGTTTTGATCAAGTCTGGGGGAGAGAGTGATCGGTGCACGTGCACACACTTTGCATGACATGTTAGAATGTGCTGAGTTAGGATTTGTATTTTGTTGCACACATTGCATACACTTGCACCTAGTTCACGCGCACTTGATCACGCATGCTTTTTGGGCATCGCTGCGAGGTTCCCCGCTCATAAGAATTGGATTGTTAGCGTATGAGTGAGGAGTAGAGAAAAATGTTGACTCGAGTAGTGCTCTAGTCAAGTGCTCCCGTCATGCCTAGAAATTCAATTAGAGCAGAATAAAATTCAGAGTTATAATTTAATTATTTCTATTATAGTAGCTGCAATTTATTTTACTTTAGCGGTGAATCCGGTGAATCCAATGGTAGCATAAGGTCGAGTGTAGCTAGACTAGCAGTAGCTTATTACTAGGGACGGAAGGAAGGACAACCTTTCTCGGTGGCTAGAACTTGCACTAGGCGACTCTTGAAACGTTTGTGCTTTTGGAAGTATCCGTTATAAAATGTGATTAGGCCATTTCTTGATCCGTTTGTGTTTTTGAAATCCTTACCTACGTAATCACCGTTGCAAGCCCACTTGAGCCTACCTTTCCTCCTTGTTTAGCTCCACTAAAATTTCACCAAAGCCATACGACCGAAACTATTTTCGCACCAACCTTTGAGCTGAAAGAAATTTCTTTTTCGATCGCATTTGGTGTCATCTTTGTTGTGCATGGCAGATTTGAATTAGCTAAAGGAGCTGTTTTATTGAGCATGTAAAAGTTATTTTGTCGAAAAGAGAAAAGAAAAGAAAAGAAAAAGTTGTGCAAAAATAATATTCTCTCGACAAATTCAATTTATATTTGGCTTAGCACGCACCTAGGGTTCAGTTGAAGTCTGGGGGTGTTGTGTAATTCTTGAAAATATTGTATTGGTGATTGTAATTTTTTTGAGTGCTCAGGTTGTGTTGAATGCGATTCCCATCGTCCTTCTACTTACCTAGCCTAAACTCAACCTAAGCCCAATCCTAACCCATAAGTCTTATTGATTTTAGATACGAGTCGTCTCATGCAGTAGAGAGAGTGCGAACGTGCAAGCCTATGGACATCGACTTTGATGGATTTCTTCGGAGTTTGTCCAGAGCTTCGATTCGATTAATACTCTACTCATTAGTCACGCTATTTTCCCTTTTGCGCGACTGAAAGATTCACCGGGATTCACCATCCAAGTAAAGTAAATTTTGAACTACTGTTCTAGAAATAGTTAGATATAATCTTGAGTTTAATTCTGTTCTAATGTATTTCTATGCACGTGCGCATGCGACTTCGCATAGGTCTCTACCGCTCAAATTCATGCTAACATCCAATTGTTCCGACAGGAGAGCTGAGTAGTTTGCCCGAGACGTGCAAATGGTTAAGTCTGGGGGAGTGATGAGTGTCATTTATATACACATTTATGGACTCATCTGGGCCGATTATCTAGTCTATGCACTACACTTTAGGCATGTTTTCATTCATATTGGTTATTCCTTGCTTGGTGCACTCTTAGGCCCGTTTCGGTGTGCATTTGCGCTCCTTGTTATTGGGGGTAAGCACATGGTGCTCCCCTTCCATTTCTCTATGTTTATCTGGTACTGGAGGTGTATTTCCAGCTATTTTATCTTGTATGCAGGTGGCCGGATTATCTTGTATCCAGTTTTCTCCCAGAATTCATGACTGTGTGAAACGCACGGTCGTGCATTTTCCTTGACGCACAGGCTGTTGCGGTCGTGCGCTCTGATCTGGGCAGAAAACGATCGATCTGAATTTGTGATTTGCCCGTGCGTGAGTAAATCGCACGGGCGGCGCAGCTTCATCTTCACGCCAACTTTTATCTTTAATTAACGCACGGGCAACGCACGGTCGTGCGTTCGACCGTGCGTGACCAAAATTCTGCCTGTTTAGTATTTAAAGCAGGAATTGCTGCTGCCATCGAAAAGAGGACGGAGAGCTCGATCCCCCTCGCGAGAAAAGCCTGGAATCCCTCCATTTTCACCCCTTCCACCGTAGGAGACAAGAGGAGACCTTCTTCGGCGATCTCCTTCCACTACAACAAACTGCACCTATAGTAAGGACTTAATTCATTACAATAAGTGCCAAAATTCGTTACAAAAACTCTTTGGTAACGAAAAAAACTTTAAGTAACGGTCCTCCTCTAAAGCTCGAAGCTAAAGGTTATTGTAATGAATGTATGCATGTCATTACAAATTAAGTAATTGTAACAAATGATACTTTCTCACAAAAAAGAGATTCTTTCTCACAATAAATTGTCACAATAAATATTATTTCGTTACGAATGTTATTTTTTCCTCACAAAAAAATATTTATGATTAAAACTATTTCGTTACAAATGTTTTATTTTTTCCTCACAAAAAATAAAATATCTTCGTTACAATAAAGTATAATAAACATTATTTCGTTACAATAGATTAAACAATGGTAACGAAAAAATCGTTACATTTGTTTTCCATTCTTCTTACTACAGCCAATTCATAATTTAGATGGGTACGCATGATTTTATTATAAATATGAAATATTATTTAAAGTATAATATAGTTTTATATTATGTAATAATATTTTATACTCATTGATATATAATTTGTAATTAAAATATTTAAAAATAGAAATCATTATAGGTTTAAAGAACTAATATACTTTTCATACATAAAATTTGAATCAAGTACGGGAAGGGAAAAAATATGCCAAATTAATAAAAAGAAAACGCATTACAAATATTAAATTTGAAATAATTGCAGTAGCTAGATAGAGTACAAGTGTCATCTCATCTATAACAAAACAATATTACATAACAACAATAAGATCAAGATGTTTTACAAAACACATCAACTTCTACACTTTCTGACTAATGCATCTTCTTCCATCACTTTTCGCTCCAAAATCCAACTCCCTAGAAATAAAAGAGAGCAAATGAGCAAATGTGTTCTGTTGCTTACGCGCATACATTGTTTTCATGATTAGTGCAAATGACCTCACAATTACATGGAAGACAACTTAAACAAAACTCATCATAATTACTCTTTCATCAAAACTAGTTAAGGAATTCATTTGACAACTTAAACAAAACCACATTGTGAAGGGGCGTAGAGCTGAGTCGCGATAGCGACGAAGGCCATTCATGACCGCCCGACCTCTCATATTGATCTTCAAAACTAGTTTTTTTTTTCTTGGTGGCAGTCATAATCGCTGTCATGCCAAACATATATTTTATGACGGCGGTGATTTTGTCCGAACTCACTGGAGCAAAAACACCGTGCCAAATGGAGCCATAATGTGGACTGGTGGAGCTTGATACATGACATCTAACATTTGTATGTTTTTATAGTTACATAATTTTAACTATGCCACAAGTAAAATCAAAGGCATTAAGGACATCATAATGAAGTTATGGCTTAAAAACGCCGAACCAAATGAAGCCTAAATCATATGAGGGAAAAGGTGTTACCCTTTTCCAAATGTAGGTTCCCCATATAAGATTGCTCTCCTGTTATCTTTAAGGGCCCCGGCTAAAATCTCGCTCGCACCGGCAGTTCCTCTATTCACCTAAGACATTGAAAAATACAACAATTTCACTTAATAAGAAAAGTATCAGTAATTTTTTACAAACCTGTTATGCTTCTTCACAGGTCAAAGCTCAGTTCGCACGATGCAGTCATAGGGCTGCACTCAAGTTAAATACTTGTTATGTATAATCACTTAACCAGAGCAGGCAGGCTGATAGAAAAGAGGATCAAATGAATATACATCATAATTACTCTTTCATCATAATGAATTCCTCAACTAGTATCAAATGAATTCCTTAAAATAAGCAGGATTTTCCAGAGGTAGAAGATCTGTACTCTGTAACTGTCTTCATAGAAGCAGAGTTAAATGCAGGATTTTCCTGTGAACTGAGACTCTGTTCTTTCAAATCAAACTGGATGAAAATAGCTGGTTGTGGATAGGATGAATTAAGATTGTCCAACCTATCTGCATTTACTGGATCTTGAGAAGCCTGCTGGTTTCTTAATTCAGGCCCTTGAATGAATGAAGTAAAAGGCACAAGCAATCTCAACAGATGATCATCAAGTGTCAGGAATGTCAAAATTATACGCCTGTTAATCAAATTGCAAGATGGGCATAGACTATATCAACAATCCATTTCAAACTATAGGAGAAATTAACAGGAAAAGAAATTGTCCTTCAACAATATGATGGGTGAATATACAGTGATCTATAAACATAGGTATATCAAAAGAAAAAGAACTGTAATATTTCAGTGCATGAGTAGCATAATCTTTTTTTGGTCAACCATTATGTAGTTCAAAAATAACTACTCAAAGACGGCTAAAACCAACAATCAAAAGCCACGTGAACTTTTTATCTCATAGAAAATAAAAAATCCAGATGTAATAACAGATAATAGCTGAAGTGAAGAAAGATATTAAAAAATATGTAACCAGGAAGAAATAAAATAAATTATATATTTATATTGCCACTTAAACTGAACAATAAAAGGATACTTCATCAACTTTGAATCATCCAAGCCAACAAACCAAGCAGATTCCCAATCTTGGAACCAAAATACTAACAGTCATAAACCAAGCAAAAGTAATGAAATAGTCACAAAGCAGTAAACTAAAAAACTAACAGTCATAAACCATTTGACAACAAAAAAGTGCACCAAAAAGTAAATGGTGTGTGCATCAAAGTCAAGGAATTGCCCCAAATTTTTGCAGAACGAATGCCAGCTGCTCTTTCAGCTCATTTTGCCCCTCCTTTAATCCTGCAATCTCTGCATTGTGTGTTTGAATCAAAGCTTCCTGTTTATCTATAAGCTTTGTTTGTGCTGTTAGACGAGTCGTGGCATCGCGCAATTCTTCTTCCGTTACATTCAACTTCTCTTTCAACTGAGTAGTCACATTCAATGTCTTCTTCATTCGTTTTGAAGGCACAACACCATAGCCTAGCCCTTTGTCATAACCAGACTTGTTTCCAAGTGCAGTCTTTATAATTTCTCTCTCAGAGCTTATGAGATCATTGTCAGAATCTATTGTTGTCCTCAGCCTTTCCATTTCACGCTGTAAAATATAGTGTTATAATAGAAACGTATGTTATCAATCAATTTTGCAAAAGTTTCAAATATATTTTGACTTACGTATGCCGCTTCTGCTTTCTCGCTGACAAACACCCCATTCTTCTTATGGGTGTTCGCAAAGTTCTCAACCGGGCTTTGATTAACCTGCATATCAAAAAAATATTTGAGAATATGTCATAGTAATCAATAACTCACATGTAATTATTGCATTACCAATTCCAGCAGTCGGGAATGGTAGGATTTAGAACTCGACGTATGAGTAAACGGCATGTGTGATCTATTATCAGCATTTGTCTTGGACCTTTTCTGCAAGCAAACAAAAGTATTGGATTCTAGTCATTGAATGTGTGATTAATAACATATGTATTAAACAAAATTTACTTAAGTAGTCACATTCACCTTAAGAGTCTCACTTTCAAAGAGATCGCACAACTGACACCAATTCTCGATTGAGATCCACTCAAATGGGCTACTAGCTCTTGGATTCTTTCCTGCCACAATATAATCTCTATGCCTTGCAGATAATCTTCCTCTCCAATGTGTGTAGCTACGTTGAAACATCTCCTCCATGAACTCTTGCACACTTTTATCTGTTTCCCAATTCTTTATCACAAACCATTGCTACAAAAGAATTAATTATTTGGTTATCCCAAACAAATTCACATATATGGTATATAAATATTAATTACTTACACCTAATGCAACATATAAAGTAAGTTTCAACTCTTCCCCCAATTCACTCCATGGGTTCAAAAAATCCAAACCCGCACTGTGTCTTACAATAACACCTATACCATTTGCAAGGTGCTTTGCATAGCGATGCGGCTTCTTAAAACCTTCAGGAAACTCAATCTCAAGTAGTTTCTTGTCCTAACAAAACAAATAAAAGTATGTTAACATATAGTAAGTGTATGTAAGTTTTAATATACCTAAATAAAGCATAAATTTTCTAGTATTGCTTTCTCAATCGACTTTCCGGTGGTCACCCCACGACCTCTTCTTATAGATGAGCTTCCCACTGCATAATTAAAAATCCTTAATAAATATATGATTCAAGTAAATGATACAAACTTGTGAAATAAAATAAGGTATACTTACTACTATTATCAGAACCCTGTATTGGACTTTCATCATTTCCTTCATTAATAGTGGTATCATCATCATTAATGGTGGCAAATGATCCACTTTGTGATTGCTGCAGATTAGGTGAAGGTGTATTTGGTGGAGGTGAAGGTGTATTTGGTGGAGGTGAAGGTGTATTTGGTGTAGGTGACATTTCAACAACCTCAGTATTTGTTGGTTTTTTAGCAACAAGAAGTTGTTTTCTGCTCCTTGTCGTAGGGCGCCGTAGAATAACATTTTTTGGAGGCATATTACTGCGAAGTAAATAAGATGCAAACGTTAAACATCACATTAAATTATTTAGAGATATCATAAAAAGGAAGAATTGCATTACAGTTTCGATCTAATGAATAAGAAAAAACTTAACGTACCGTTTGGATTAGCTTTACATGTTATGATCATTGTCGTCACAATATTGCACTAGTGTTTCATCATCCTCATCTATTGACTCATCTCCATCAACAATATTATTAATTTCTTCCTCTTCTTGGATTCTAGTTAGAACTTCTATATTTATAATATCAGGTTCTATATCATCTCTTCCTAGGAATTGCAAGTTTTGATCTTCGGTAGCATATATTAATTCAGTTTCTGAGGACTCGTGTTGTTGAACTATGTTATCATGCATCTCCTCCACTTCTAGGTCCGCGTGTTCCTCTATGTCCCAAAGGTGTCTATGACATACAAGTTGTGCAATTTTCCAAGGATCGCCGAGTTTTGTGTCATCGACATAGAACACTTGTTGCACTTAGTTTGGAAGAACGAATGGATCATCTTCACACCAACGAGAAGTTATGTCGATGCTCAAAAATATTTATCTTTATGCATAGTCTTCTTCCCACCAGTGTCAAACCACTCACACCAAAATAATACTACTTTATATCCATGAAGATAGGTCAATTCAATGACCCTACTTAATACTCCATAAAACTCTACCAAGATATTTTGATGTTCCCCCACAACAAGTAAACCACTATTTTGTGTTGTTCGACGATCATCTCGATCATGTGTATGAAATCGTACTTCATTAACAATACAACCAGAGTAAAATTTTGTTAAGTATGATTGTGGACCATTTTCCAATGCCCATAATTCTTTGGAGACTTCGCCCGAGTTTGTGTGATGCACTCTATTTATCTATACAAAATACAATATGAAGCTAATTAGATAGATGATACTATAAATTAACAATCTTCAAGGGTATCTTCGTATTTGGAGCTTACATGAGCTTGAAACCAATAATGAAACTGCTCTTGATGAGTTTTGTCAATGTTTCTTTCATTTTCGTCCCTTTTAAGCTCCTCCATGTGCTTACTATTTAAAAAAAATACATTAAAATTTGTTACAAATTAAGTAAGGAAATTGAGCTCTTTCATGAATCGAACCTTCGAAAATCATCTAGTTCGCTACAATTGTTTAATATGAAGTTATGAGCTGCATCTAGATCTTTTTTAGAAAGTGCTTTGCAACGGCGAAGAGGTCCAAAGGGTCTCACTTTTGATGCAAAAACCGACAATTCACACTCTTGTTGATGCTCCACTGAATCTTCATTTCTATTTTCTTTATTGAACCTTGTTTCTATTTCATTTAGGTACATTGACACAAATGTCAAAGACTCTTTTACAATATATCCTTCAGCTATAGAACCCTCTGGACGAGCTTTATTACGTATATATCCTTTAAGAGTTTTAAGAAACCTAAAGGGAAAACTTAATGATCATAATAACAAAATTGTTCATTTATGCTATGTAAGATAATAAAGTATAAATGCATAAAAAGCAAGTACCTTTCAATCGGGTACATCCAATGTGAGTGAACTGGGCCAACTATCTTTGCCTCTTTCGGAAGGTGAATAGCCAAGTGAATCATTACATCAAAAAATGCTGGAGGAAATATTCTCTCCAATTTGCACAAAATAATTGGGATATTACTCTCCAACTTCTCGATATGCTCTACCTTTAGTGTCTTTGAGCATAAAATTTTAAAAAAATCTCCTAGCTCGTATAGTGCCTCAACGACATCTGCGCGTAGAAACCCACGAATGCCAATAGGAATTAACCGTTGTAGTAGAACATGGAAATCATGAGATTTAAGTCCATAAATTTTCCCATCCTTTACGCATCTTGAAATATTTGACGCATAGCCATCTGGAAACTTGACATTTTTAAAAAAATTGCAAAACCTTTTTTTCTCATCGGAAGATAGATTATAACATGCTTGAGGTTTTATTATAGTACTTCCATTTCTAATCAAGTGTAACTCCTTCCGGATGTTAAGGTCTCGCAAATCTTCTCGCGCTTTTTCCGTATCTTTGTTTTTTCCGTCAATGTTCATCAATGTGCCCAAAACACTATCACAAATATTGTTTTCAACATGCATTACATCAATGTTGTGTCGTATCAAAAGCTTATGCCAGTAAGGTAGTTCAAAGAAGATGCTTCTCTTTACCCAATTCCCTTCTTCATTGTTGCGCTTCCTCTTCCGCTTGCTTGGGTGTTTTCCAAATTTATCAAAGTTATGTTCGAGTTTGGTTAAATCTGAAAGCGATTGTGCGCCACTCCACTCCCTTGGTTTTGAACGTCTTTCTGACTTTCCATCGAACAATTTACTCCTTCGATAAGGGTGATCATTATGTAGATAACGACGATGTCCCATGTAGTATATCTTACTTCGATTTTTTTTAGAATCTGTATCATATAAACAAGTTGGGCATGCCTCGTAACCCTTTGTGGTCCACCCAAATAAATTACTAAGAGCTGGAAAATCATTGATTGTCCACATAAGAGCAGCATGCATTTTAAATGTCTCTTTGGTGTATGTATCATAAGTCTCAACACCATTCCATAATTCTTTTAATTCTTTTATCAGTGGTCTAAGATAAATATCAATATCTTTTCCAGGCGCACGTGGGCCAGGAATTAATAATGATATCACAAGAAACTCATCTTTCATACCTTTGTATAACGGCATATTATATGGAATTAGCACAACTGGCCACATACTATAAGAAGTACTCATATTTCCAAATGGATTGAACCCATCAGTAGCCAATCCAAGCCTAACATTGCGTGGATTTGCAGCAAAATTGGGATAGTGTGCATCAAAACTCTTCCATGCAAGTGAATCTACCGGATGACTCAACGTACCTTCTATCTCTATATGCTTCTCAGTATGCCACCTCATGTCAGCTGCTGTTTTAGAAGACATATAAAGTCTTTGTAGCCTTTGTGTTAAGGGGAAATGCCACAAAACCTTTTGAGCAATTAATTTTCCTTTTCCTTCGTTATATTTCCAACGTGGTTCTTCACACATAGGACACACATCTTTCTTCTCATTCTCTTTCAAAAATAGTGCACAATCATGTCTACACGCGTCTATCTTCTTATAGCCCAAACCTATACCAGAAAGAAGTTTCCTAGCCAAGTAAACAGATTTTGGAATAAGATTACTTTCTGGCATCACGTCCTTTAGCAATTCAAGAAGCATGTTAACTGACTTATCTGACATCTTGTTCATTACATTGATATGCAGCAGTTTAACAATGAATGCTAACAAAGAGTATTTTTTGCAACCTGGGTATAGTTCACGTCTGACATTACATAATAGACTTGAAAAAGTTCCCGTACTATCTTCGTTAGAATGTTCTGGAAGTTCTGCATCTCCAATCTCATGTATCAAATCAACTAAATCATCGATGGCTTCAATATCATCGTTACTTTCATGACTTTGAGAAGGTCCACTATTGTTACTATTCGAACTGAACACAAAAGAACTAGTCAGTTTAGCTTCTCCATGATGTATCCACTCCTTATAATATTTGTAAAACCCTTTCAAATGCAAGTCTGCTTTAACTTCAATGAGGCTCTTTGTTTTAGTGTTTCAACATACATTGCATAGGCAAAGAATTTTATCTTCAAAGTAAATAGCATTTTCCCGTGCAAACTCTAAAAATAAATCCACGCCTCTAGTATAGGTAAAACTGAATCTATCTGGTTCATAAATCCAACTTTTATCCAAAGCTAACAAAAAAGAATGGAATAAGACAATATCATGAAGATAAAAAACTAGTACATACAAATAAAAAATGGAAGAACACAAAAGAAAGTAGAAGATTAGAGAATACAACATTTGTGCCCAAATCAAACTCACAGTAAGCACGTGGTTAAAAAAATTAAAAAAATAATATTGATTTTTAATTAACATATTTTTTTAAACAATCTAAGATCTTATTTGCCTAAAGAATATGATTTTTTTTTTAAAATCATCCGGCAGGAGGTTTTTGTTTTTGAAAATCCAGCCATAATATCTTTTTTCCGTTAAAATTCAGCCGTCCGATAACTAATTTGGCATTATGGAATCAACTAATGTTTATATGTTCTTATCAACTCAAAATGCATTTAAGTCAAGTTAAACTCTTTCACTTGAAGTGAGGCCCTATATCCCATCACTGTTAGAAAAAACAATTAAGAAGTAGACTGTGTTGGATTGTAAATAATGTGCTTATAATTATAATAGGCACATCATTCCTGGATGAATAATTCAGCACAATAAATTAACTTTTGCCATAAATTCTCAAAACATTGAAATGAAGACATGTATATGGGTTTTTGTCTGAATGCATTGAAATGAAGACATTGCAATATATGTGCTCCATTTTTATCTAAATCCATTTTTATCTGTATGAGCTACTGTTAGAACATAAACACTGAAACTGTGATTGGATAAATTCTTGGGCACACAAACATAAGGACATACACAATCACATACCATACCAACACAAAACACATAAACATATACACACAATTTCATCCACACATAAGCACGCATAAACATAAGAACATACACAAATCACACAAAAGCATACACATACATAAAGCACACACAAACAAATACACATAAGCACACATACATACATATAACACAATATCATGAACATCACAATGAAACACACATAATCCCTAAAGCCTCAAATTAAAATCTAAACAAATTCATCACCGTGAATACATATACAATACCTCCATTAGGAATCTAAAAAACCCACAAAACCCAACCAATAAATTCACAAAACACTAGAAAAACCAAAATCCCAAATCCTAACAAAATGCCTAAAAAATTTCATACAACAAGCAAATCAACTGCTAAATCTCGAAATCCAAGCAAAAAACCTTCAAAAACCCATCACACCAGCTTCTTAGTCACGACATTAAGGAAAATGAAAAAAAAAACCAGAAAAACACACCTTCCGGCCGTCGGAGAGAAGAAGGGTTATTGTCGTCGCCAGAGAAGAAGGTCCGGAGGAAGGAGGTCGTGTCTCACCAGAGAATGGAGAGGCTCCAAGTAGCTGCAACAAAGAGAAAGGGGGATTGAGAAATACATAAGTGAGGGAGATGGACGATAAGGGAGTAGCAGCTTCTTACCAGTGATGGTGGCGTCGATCGTAGAAGAGACGGCGAGGAGATGAGTCGGATGGATGAGGGAGGGAGGAAGAGATGCGGGCGGGATTTTAGGGCATGGATCGACGAAAAGAATAAGTGGAGGTAAAAATGAAAAAATGGCGAAGGATAAGTTGAGGGAAAAAGGAAAAAGGGAGGGGAAATGAAATATTAGATAGGCTTGGAGAAATATTAGAGGAGAAAAATAGGCAGCATTATATTTTTAAGTATAAATAATTAAATATAATTAAAGCTGGAGTGATGCACCTGAAACGTCATTGCATTCTTCGTTGGCTCGTCGTTGGAGTTGATCAGTTGTGACCTAAATCGTGACGTCAAAATTTTTCACTTGTGAAAATCAAAGTCGAATTTTTTGCTTGAGCGCACGAACGTACTCATACATTTTTAATTATAGATATGTTATTGCCGTGCTAAACAGAGCCTTCATCTCACCAATATTTTTTAATTAATAATAAATATTCATTTATAAAGAATTAGTTAAAGTATACATTAATGCGCGGGGCTTGCTTGGATGTCATCAAAGCCCGCTTAGCTACAGACAAAGCCCACTCAATGATGTCTCTAACTTGGATATAAGCAAAGCCCACCGAAGAAGGCAAAGCTCGCTTGGATGCGGGGGAAGCCCGTCGATTGATTGTCGTCTGTGTGTGTGTGTGTGTGTGTGTGTGTGTGTGTGTGTGTGAAGCCCGCCGATTGATTGTCTTCCGTGTGTGTGTGTGTGTGTGTTTGTGTGTCTGTGTGTGTGTGTGTGTGTGTTTGTGTGTCTGTGTCTGTGTCTGTCTGTGTATGTGTGTCTCTGTCTGTCTCTGTGTGTGTGTGTGTGTGTGTGTGTCTATGTGTGTGTGTGTGTTCGTGTGTATGTGTGTTCGTGTAAGTGTATGTTAGTGTGTGTTTGTCTGTGTCTGTCTATGTCTGTATTTGTCTATGTCTATGTCTGTATTTGTGTGTATGTGTCTGTGTGTTTACGTCTGTCTGTGTCTTTGTCTGTCTCTGTGTGATCTCCAGCTATGTGTGTGTGTGTGCCTGTGTGTGTGTCTGTGCCTATGTTTGTGTCTATGTCTGCATGTCTATGTCTGTGTTTGTGTGTCTGTGTCTGTCTGTATCTGTGTCTTCGTGAGTGTGTGTCTGTGACTGTGTGATCTCTAGCTATGTGTGTTTATGCATGTGTGTGCATGTGTTTGTGTGTCTATGTGTGGCTATGTCAGTGTGTGCTTGTTTTTGTTTGTGTGTCTGTGTTATGTGTTTGTGTGTGCGTGTGTGTGATAGTGTGTGTATATGTGCGACATTACCCCCGTCTCGATAGTGCCCCAGCGCGACAACACTCATGAAGCTTGCAAACCCCCGTGCGCGAAAATACTCATGTCGTTGTAGTACCACAAGTCTCCGACAGTTGCGCGCGAGGGTTTGCGAGTTGTAGGAGTGTTGTCGCGTTGTGGCACTATCGAGGCGGGGGTACTATCGTGCGGGGAACATGAGCTTCCTGTGCACTGTCAGTTAATCGAGCATCCAAGAGCGCGAAAATGGGCAGAGTTAATTCTTATTTAAAAAGTAAATAATCTTATTTAAAAAGTAATTCTTATTAAACAGCGTGGTTTATTTATCAATCGATATGACATGTATTTATTGTTTTCATTACATCTATTTTTATTAAAATACGTATCCTAACAATCGATATGACATGTTTTTAGATTTATTTTTTTTGCGACAGTACACGGGGGTCATCTCTCGCGCGCCCGTAAGAAAAATATGTGTTTCTCCCAAAAAAGCTATAAAAGTTAAAATATTTAGTCTCATTTAATTTTCTTAAACTACGCTACAAAAATAACGTCGTTGTAAAAATTAAAAGTTACATTAGATATTTTCATGTTACGATATTTAATAGTCATCTCGCGCATACCGGTCAAAAATGCATGCTAGTGCAAAACGCGCGACTGGGCATAAAATATGTGCTCGGGCAAAAACTAATGTAATAATTAATTAATGTCATATTTGCATTCTTTTTTAAATTTAATATGTTTTTAATTTTTAGATTTGTTTTTTGCAAAATTTTATGGAACGAAATTTTCAGCCATAGAAAGGGAGAGACAAAAAAACTTTTATAAAAATATTTTTAAAGTCTTATAAAAATTTTATATAAACGTTTTATAAAGTACTGTTATAAGAACTTTGTATAAAGAAACTTTATATAAAATATTTTATATAAAAACTTTATATAAATTTTTTATAAAAACTTTATATAAATTTGTATAAAAACGTTTTATAAACCCGTTTTATAAAGAATTATATAAAACTCAAATGTGCTTTCAAGAAAAATATGCCCCAACGGAAAACGCACTCTCAGGCCAAAAAAAATCGCACGCACAAAAAGACCCGTCCGGTCGACAAATATTACCATGCGGCCGAAAATGCTCGATTCTACGAAAAACCAATGGGGAAGGTAAAAATTAGCGATATCGTTTTTTTAGGTCAAAGTCATGGGCTTTGCCTCAATGCCTGTATTCGTGTCAATTCAATCACGATGCCAAAATTGAATTACTAATCCTCAATACTAATATATTACACATAAATCAAATACATGCCCACGCGCCGAACAGACACTTAGCGATTTGAATATTATATTTTATGTCTAAATAGATAAATTTAAAGTTACTATATATGATCTTTATTTTTATTATGAATTTATATTAAAAAAATAGTAACCAGTTTTCATTCATTTTAAAATTTAATATATTTATTGTAACGACGATGGTGGCGGCCGTGGAAGAGAGAGGTGACGACGACCGTCGAAGAGAGGGGAGACAACGACGGCGGTCGTACGTGAAAGACATTTTTATAGCTCGCAAATGGATGTTTGTGTGTTTGGTTGTCCGTGTCTGTGTGTGTGCCTGTGTCTGTGTTTGAGCCCCGACACATGCAATACGCGCTAGCTCTCAAGCAAAAAAAGAAAAACTACACGCACGAGAGTGCATTTGTGTGCGTGCGAGAATGCATTTGCGTGCGCGCGAGAGCGCATTTGCGTGCGCGCGAGAGCGCATTTGCGTGCGCGCGAGAGTGCGCATTTGCGTGCACGCGGGTTCGTGCGTGATTTTATTTTAATTCCAAAATTATATTAAAAAATTAATGTCATATTAATTTGCATTCATTTTTACATTTAATATATTTTTAATTTTTAGTTTTGTGTTGTTCAAAAATTTATGGAGGAAAATTTTCATCCGTATATTTCATTCATTCATGTGAGAGATAGAGCTGCATGGGAGAGGCAGAAAAACTTTTATAAAAAGTTAAAGATTTATAAAACTCCCGTGCGCGCAAAAATACATGTCGCAATAGTACCACATATCTGCGACAGCCGCGCACGGATGTTTGCGAGCTATAGGAGTACTGTCATCACGTTAGAGCACTATCGAGGCGGGGTACTGTCGCGCGCATACAATTTGTTTTTTTTTTCAAAAAAAAATAATAATAATTCAAAACTTTGATAATAAAATTGTACAAAAATTGAAAATAAAATATGATATATTTTTTGTAACAAAACTTTAATAATAAAATATTACTATTAGTAAGGACAATATTTTTGTCACAAAAAACTTTCATGGTGTGGTTACAATTGATACTTATTGTGAGAAAAGTTTTCTATTTATAACGTAACATTAGTGTTGTTACAAATACTTACAGTTATAGTAACGAATTAATTATTATTGTAACAAAATTTAAAATATTCGTTACAAAAAAATACTTTTTTGTAACAACAACAAAAAATTGTTACTAAATATAACTATTAGTAACAAACTGTGTTTCAGTTATATTTCTGTCCTTACAACAGGTGCAGTTTGTTGTAGTGTTCATCATTCCTCCATCCGGGAGCATTTGCAAGCTTTCTCCGCCACTAGCTCAAGCATTCCTCGCCGAGGAGACCATAGAAGCGCTGAAGATCGTTGGAGCGGTGACAGCCTCCTTCGAGTTAGCACACCATCTGAGGGCAGAGCCCGGAGAGAGCCTGACAACCTCTCATTCCGACCGAAAACCCAAGACGCGGTGACATCCTCTTTGTGGTCCTCTCTAACCCTTGATGCTTGTACTTTCCTTGTGTTGTTGTATGAACGCTTGTTAGGTTAATATTATGTATTCTTGCTTGTGTTCATGTGCAATGATGATGTGGTGGCAAGAATAGCCCTTTTTGTTGTTGTGATAGCCTAGGTTGTTTGTGTGTGAAGTCACCTAGCGATTGCTAGTGGTGATGTTAGCGAAGAGGTGAATACGACCCTCACAAAACCTCGCACTGTGGCCACTCCACCCGCTCACCGAAGCGCGGCATCGCGGCCGCTGCACTCACCCACACCTTGCGAAGCGGTGCTTTCGACACGCATTTCTCTTCATTCTGCAATAGCGTAGGAAACCAAATCACAACCCCCCCTTTGTTACTTAGTTATCCTTTTAACTAATTTTCGGTTTGATCAAATCATACTACCCAACTTGCGGTCCTTTGAGAATGATATTCGGGGAGTTCCTCCCTATTTTATTACTTGAGCGACCGGTGCACTGCCGTCATATCGCATTTCGTGTTTGCTAATTAGCAGTGCTGAAATGGCGCATCATGCAACTCTTTTTATTCTCGAGCGATCGATTCGTACTCACGAGCCTCTCGGCTAACTAGAATTCGAAAACAAATAAAAATTTCATAGACCGACATATGAACTCGACGCTAAAATTCGAGAATAAATTGAAGGAGAAAAGAACTAAAATAAGGCAAATGATAATTTCATTTCAAAGCTTGTAGAAATCAAGAACTAAATACTTGCTAAAAAGGGGAAATATTTTCTATGAAAATAAAAAAAAAGAAATAAGAAGAAAGGAAGAGACTTTGCATAAATGAAAAGAAACTAAAATTTCATTGTCATAATAAAAAGAGATTACATAAACTAAAAACTAAATTAAATTGCATGGAAATGAAACTAAATTACCTTACATGAAATAAAAATACAAGACAAAATCAAACTAAGAAAAGAAATTACTTTAATTAAAAACTAAACATAGATATGAAAATACAGAAAACTATACAAGAAGAGCCCAAATGGGCAGGGGGAAGGTGGAGCAATTGCTGGAATCGAGCTTCTGAATTTATAGAAAAATTTTGAGGTTACACGCCCTCGGTCATGGGCGTGACCTAGGGCGTGTAACAACTGATCTGCATCAGCAGGGAAGGTGGTGTGCGGCATGCGTGACAGCTTGATTTTGACCATTCAGAGAGTACACGCCCTAGCTCACGGACGTGACCTGCACGGGAGGCAGCATCAATCGATTTTGGAGGACGACATGCGTGATGACGCTACAAAAGTCAAAGAGGATAGACCAGTGACAAGCAGGTCATGGGCGTGTACATGGGCGACTTCATTTAATGCGGCATGGGCTGAGGTGTGGGCTGCGGCTTGTCTAGGGAGGAAAAGTCAGAGAACACGGGCGTGACCTGTATATCATGGGCGTGTACTTCGACGACAACATTGGATTTGGCGGCTGACATGTCCACATGGAAAGCTTGGAAATGACCTTTAAGTTGTCATGCCTTAGGTCACGGGCGTGACTTCATTCGTCTTGATGGCTGGCAAAATTGGCTAGATGATTCCTTGATCGGCTAGACAGAGAGTTACACGTGCGTGACCAGCTACCCGCCCTTGGTCACGGGCGTGACCTGGGCGTGACTTGATTATTTTTCATGCCTGAGCTCAAATTGCACGACAGCAGCTCTGGACATGATTTAAAAAGACACGCCCTTGGTCACGGGCGTGACTGAGGGCGTGTAGTGTTATTTTTGAGCAAAACTCCAAAAAATCTGCAAAACAGAAATACAACTTTTATTAGAACAGAAATTATAAAAGGATTTTTTTAAACAAAATAGATATAATATTTACAAATTTATATAAAAATTAACCTAAATACTATAATAAAAATATGCACAAATCATACTCATGCTATTATAGAGCAAAAGTATGAGAAATATTTATAAGACATTTTTTTAATTAAGACTAAAATTCTATTTAAATCAATAGTAAGTTAAAAATAAAACTTTAGGTATTCAAATAATAAGTCCTAAATTATAATAATAATTTGAAAAGAGAGAAGGTTTAGCCAAGTCTTCTCAAAGTACTTAACTAACAAACAAAATTAGAGTAATTACAAATAAGATTAGATTTAAACATATATAAACCATAACTTGAAATAAACTAATGGAACAATGCAATCTACTACTTATGCTCTCTTAATATTTTAATTTAAATCTAAAAACAATTATATTGGCTAAAAAGGTTTGGGTAAACATGAAGAACTCTTTGACTGGAGATGATGAATTTTATTCTCCCACTCCACACATTTTTTTCTATTTATATATGTTTAGGAAAATGATTAATTTTATCCTCTCATTTTCCATGACATATAATCTTTTTATAACATTCTTGTACATAGGATATGGTGCATATGTTTATGGAATGATGAATTTTATCCTCTCATTCTCATGATATATGATCTTTTAATAAGCTTTTGGGATCGAGTAAAGGCTAAAGGTAATGGGCTAAAACAAAAATTAGATTAAAATAAAATATTTTGAGAGCAACTATAGTAAATTAAACTTTCCTAAGATTCTAAAAACATGAGATAGAAATAATTAAAATCTAAATGTATTAAGAACAATTACTACAAAATTGAAACTATTTAAAATAAAAGAGAAAAAAGTGCTAAAGAAAATACTCTAATCAAATTAAAATTATAAATTATTTCTTAAAACTAAATCACCTAAAAAATTAGATCTAACAAACCATGATAAATTAAAAAATTAGCAAATTTAAAATAAAAGCTTATAAATAAACTTATATGAAATTGATTTTGGAAACAACAAAAAACAAAGTAAGGGCTTATTATATATTTGGAATTTTTTTAAGTTTTCTTCAATTTTTTTTTGGAATTTTTGATATTATCTTTTTTTATAAGAAATAAATACTAAAAATACTAAACATAAACTAATAAACCTATTTTTTTTTGTTAATTCTTGGACTTCCCGAGGTATACCCTGTGACGAGCTCTCACCGGTATTAGGAGATGTGATGAGACAACATCCCAAACCCCCCTTTTTAAGAAATTAATTTTCTATTTTCTATTTGTTTTTTTGAAGATTTTGGGTTTTCTAATTTTTGAAAATGTAAATTTTTTTTTTGTTTATGTAAAAGACAAAAAAAGAAAATAAACAATGTACAAGAAGAAAATAAACGATGTACAAACAAAAAATAAAACAAAATATTTTTGGAATTTTGGTATTTATAAAAAAGAAAAATTTTGCGGAAATTTTATAAAAAAAAATTTGTAGAAATTTTCTAAATTTTCAAAAAATTTTTAAAAAAAAGGAAATACACCCCCATACTTCAAATTCAATATTATCCCAAATATTGAAAGCTAAGTATGAAGAAGAAAAAAGTAAAATACAAGAACATGAACATAAAAGAAAAAGAAGGGAAAAATATGCACGTCTCTGATTTGAAAACGGAAGACCACCACGTACACCTGCAAAATCACATTAAAACAAAAATAATAAAACAAAACACAAAATAAAAAGAAATAAAATATAAAAAATTACTTATTTATTTATTTATTTTGAGTTTTGATTGGTTTTATAATGTTTTTGGGTTTAATTTTTGTAATAAATTTTCTTGGTTTTTTGAAACTTACTAAAAAAAAGAAGAGAGGATTTTTTTATATGATTTAATTAGTCTTGTACTTCCCAAGGTCTACTCGGTGAAGGGCTCACACTGGTACTAGAAAATGCGATGGGATGACATCCCAAATCTCTCTTTCCAAGAATTTAATTATAACATAAAAAATTATTAAAGGGGGAAAAAGAAAATAAAAAGAAAAAGAAAAAAGTAATAACGCTATCTTTTTTCAAAATATCGACAAAATATTTCTCCGGCAACGGCTCCAAAAACTTGATATAAAAATTAATAAAAGAGATTTGTATGAATTTGAGAGTTATGTTGATGTTCTCCAATTCTATATCTGATGAAAGCAAGTGTACCTTATCGTTTATAATATATGATACTTAAGAAAAATATCAAGCATGTATTTAAACATGGGTCTGTCGAATACTTCTTGTTCGAGAAAACAAACTATTATTCTATCGGAGAGAGTGGAAAAGAGAAATAATTAAAGCTAAATAAAATAGAACAAAAAAAACTTGATTAAAACTCGCTTTGAAATAAAAGTAAAAGTTAAATTATTATCATTCTAATCTATGTCTTGACCGTGGAGATTTCTAGCATATGAACGCACCTCTCTTGAGAAATACGCCCACCTGAGATTAGGTTGATTGTCCGAACTCTCGTTTTATAATTGAAACTCATATTACTCACTTTAACAAGGTGAATCACGCTATAGGATTTGACTCCTATCGAGAAGATTTACGTCATCCTCTCTCGAGGGTTGCGTGCAACTCTTTTTATTCTTGAGCTATCAATTCGTACGCACGAGCCTCTCGGCTAACTATATTACGAAAACAAATAAAAAGTTCATACATCGACATATAAACTCTACGCTAAAACTCGAGAATAAATTGAAGGAGAAAAGAACGAAAATAAGGCAAATGATAATTTCATATCAAAGTTGGTGGAAATCAAGAACTAAATACTTGCTAAAAAGGGGAAATACTTGCTATAAAAATAAAAAAAAGAAATAAGAAGGAAGAAAGAGAGTTTGCATAAATGAAAAGAAACTAAAATTTCATTGCCATAATAAAAGGAGATTACATACATATACTAAAAATTGTATTACATTGCATGAAAATGAAACTAAACTACCTTGCATGAAATAAAAATACAAGACATAAAATTAAACTAAGAAAAGAAATTACTTTAATTAAAAACTAAACATAGAAATGAAAATACCGAAAAACTGTACAAGAAGAGCCCAAATGGGCAGGGGGAGGAGGAGCAATTGCTGGAATCGGACTTCTGAATTTATAGGAAAAATTTTGAGGTTACACGCCCTCGATCATGGCCGTGACCTAGGGCGTGTAACAACTGCTCTGCATCAGCTGGGAAGGCGGCGTGCGGCATGCATGACGGCTTGATTTTAACAATTTGGGGAGTACACGCCCTAGGTCACGGGCATGACTTGGGGCGTGACCTGCACGGGAGGAAGCAACAATCGAGTTTGACTGGCGGTATGCGTGATGCGCTGCAAAAGACAAAGAGGACACGCCCGTGACAAGCAGGTCGTGGGCATGTACATGGGCGAATTCATTTAATGCGGCGTGGGCTGAGGTGTGGGCTGTAGTGTGTCCAGGGAGGAAAAGTCAGAGAACACACGTGTGACCTGTGTGTCACAGGCGTGTACTTCGGCGTCAACATTGGATTCGGCGGCTGACATGTCCATGTGGAAAGCTTGGAAATAACCTTTAAGTTGTCACGCCCTGGTTCATGTGTGTGACTTAGTGTGTGCCTTCATTCGTCTTGATGGCTGGCAAATCGACTAGATGAGTCCTCGATCGGCTAAGCGGAGAGTTACACGGGCGTAACCAGCTACATGTCCTTGGTCACGGGCGTGACCTGTGGCGTGACTTGATTATTTTTCATTCCTGAGCTCAAATTGCGCGGCAACAACTCTGGACCTGATTTAAAAAGACACACCCTTGGTCATGGGCATGACCGAGGGCATGTACTATCATTTTTGAGAAAAACTCCAGAATATCTGCAAAACAGAAATACAACTCTTATTAGAACAAAAATTATAAAAGAAAAGATTTTTAAAACAAAATAGATATAATATTTACAAATTTATATAAACTTTAACCTAAATACTATAATAAAAATACGCACAAATCCTACTCATCACTTATCCTCAAGATCCTTAATGATCTTATTTTACTGACATAATGAGATCACCTGGGCTTTTGAGATTCCTCTCATCTTACTTAATTCTTCACTCACTTTATATGGCTTTTCAGCCTTCTCTAGGAGTTCAGATTGAGTTAGCTTAAGAGATTGTATTTCCTCAACCTGAGCTTTTGCAAGCTTCTTGCTTCTCTTTAGAGCATCTAGCAAAGCTCCAAACTGACTTACTATGTCAACATCATCCTCATGATTAGACACTGATGATGATGATATTTTTGACTCACTATCATGCAAATTTTTTGCTTCTGATTCAGAATCAGTAGCAGAAAAGGAACTCTGATATTTACCTGAGCAGGAGATCTAGTTGGATTTTTCCTGGTCTTCTTCATCTACTTGTGATCTGAAGGTCTTCACGAGATCAATTTCTTCCTTTTGAGATTTGACCTGAGCCCTACTTAGCTTTAGTGCCTCATCAGGATGGATGTCATCTTGATTCTCCTCATTTGTCAAGGCCATCAACCCATAGTTGATTTCTTCATCAGACTAACTATTTGACAGCGTTAGAGGTGCTCTTATGCCAATCTTGGCAGCAGAATATTCATATTGGTCCTCTTTCACTGTCAGTTCTAGAAGTCCAATGTGTGTCTTCTTCTCAACTGTATAGTGGCTCCTGAGATTTGATTTTTTCCATGAACAATCTGATCTTCTCCATCCAGGTGTCACCCATTTCTATTCTGCTTACTTGATGATTCACAAAGCTCTTATCTTTGTGAATCTCCCTTGAAGGGAAGGTGTATAGACTATTTATTGTTTGGGGAATCTTGTTCAGCTGTTAAGCCTTTTTGAACAACCTCCATCTGATACCACTTGTAAGTTTAAGGATTCTCTAATCTTCACCTAGGGGGGGGGGGGATAGGTGATGTGGTCATTTTGTAAACTTCTAGTGCGGAATAATGAAAGTAGAAAGACACACACACACACAATCACAAAAAAATTCATAACATAACACAGAAAGCTATTGTGGTTCCCCAATTTTGATAGTGCACTTTCCCCTTCTCCTATCTAGCAGTGTGCTAGCCTCGACCACTTCTTCCAAAACTTACATCCGCGTATCCTACCACTCACAGACAACGTCTCCTACCTCAGAGGCACTGACTGACCTCCTACCTTAGTTCCCAAGGATCCTGCAACTCAGAAGCTACAGCTAGCCTCCTACCTCGGGTCATATAGGACCCTACAACTCATAAGCTAAGGCTAGCATCCTACCTCAGATCACACCGGACCCTATAACTCATATTCAACAATTTGAATAATGCGGCTCAGATCTCAGAGAGATCCTATAGCCAAATAAGGTTTGAGATACAAATTTTTTCGATAGACTCAGAATAATGATACTTAGAAGATCTGGAGTCTTCTTGAAGCTTGATGTAGATTGGCTTCAATCTTGATCTTCTTGTAGAGGACTTGAAAGAATCTGCTTAAGTAAAAAGTAGTTCCTCTGCACTTTCGAAGATCCTTCTTCCTCTTCTTGCCGATAAGTGATTTAGCTTATAGTAAATCAACAAGATGAGTAGATCTATTACTTCTGGAGAAGAACAGATTTTTTTTTAATGAATGTCTTCTCCTATCTTGAGCCTCACCTTGAAGACAGCAGTGACGACAAGCTCTTTCTTCAGAATAATTAAGGAAATGAGTGTGAATCCAAAGATTAGGGTTTGCTGAAATCATCTCAACCCTTTTTATAAGGACCATTGATAATGGTCTCTTCCTCATATGCCTTTTATATCAGTTATCAACTTTCCATAAAGAACAACTTTCATTGTTTCAAGTTGCGGTGACAATAAATGACGTGAAACTAAAGTCACGCTTTAATTTGAATTCAGGCCTTTCCGCCATTCGACAAGATGTCTAGTTGAATTTACTTCTTCTGGACGAATTTGCATTGTGTATAGCTTTAGTTCAATTCTTCTGCACGAATCGTCTTGATGTATTTGATAGTCTTCAAGATGATATTTCATAGTATAATCTTCTGGTCAAATCATCTACACGAATCGTCTTGGTGACTGGTGGTCTACAAGATAATATTTCACACTTTATTCTTCTAGATGAATTGTCTACATGAAGCGTCTTGTTGTCTCTTCTACAAGATGATATTTCATTGATTCAGCCTTCTAGTCAATTCTTCTACATCAATCGACTTGATATATCTTCATAGTCTTCAATACAATATTTTACTGCTTGTGCCTTCAAGTCGAATCTTCTACATGAATCGACTAGATAACTCTTTAATCTTCAAGACGATATTTGAGCTATCCTAGATGAATCGTCTTGATGTTCATGAAGTGTCGTCTTGGTTCCTCGATGATATTTCTAGTGATCTCGACGATATTTACCTTAGTCAATTTCTTCATTAATATATCTGCTTCAAGATGTATGTAGTATACTTCCAAGATGATATGAAGGTATATGAACCTTGTCAAGGCGATATCATCTTGGATAGTGTTTTATCATGATGATATTTAGATATACACATTATTCTTCTAAACAAGATGATAAGAGTGATGTTGTTAGTTTCCAAGACAATATCGTCTTGGAGCTTAGGGTCTTCAAGACGATTTTGAGACCTTCACTCGATGATATTTAAGCTTACCAAGATGATATTTGCCTTAGAAAAATTCTGATCTTCTCAACTCAAATCCTTTGCTTCAGCTCACTTGATGGACCTTTATACATGATGATTATGAGTTAGTGACAAGTCCAATATATTCTAGATCATAGATCGACATGGTGTTTTACACAATGCGAGATTACATTGGCAAAACTATGTTTGATGATACTAAGTCTAGCCATATGTTAGACTTGCATTGTCTAGTACCTGAAAGCAATAATTTAGAATAAACATTCAAATACAAAGTGTATTTAACCTTGAGTTGGGGAGTTCTTGAAATCAGAAATATTGAGGCAAAGTTCCTAACAACGGCCATCGAGACAGGCAGAGTATGTTGGTTACTTGCAAAAGCCCCTCGATGATAATGGGTTGGATGATTCTTTCTGCAAAGAGCGGGGATTATGTACAACTCATATATCATTGAGGGTGGAGCTCATTCATTCCACGTAGACAGAAGTCAAAGGGCAATGCAAAGTCAACCAACATGAGCATTTGAAGGCCATAGACGAGTATGCGAGTATCTGTTGGAATTTCCAAGGTGATCTCAAAGCAATCAAGCAATTAGTCTCACTGCCAATGCGATATGAGTCTATAGGGTCACATATAAGAGCGTTTGGAGAAGTTGGAGGAAGGATTGTGTTGGGCTTACTCATATTGGATATGAGTGAGGGACCAATCCTATGACTCATTGGAGTTGGGTCGAGTCGGCTAAATGTTTCATAGATATTATGAATATTGTCTGGAGCATGTTGGCTTGTGTTCAAGACGACGTTGCATGTATCGCCGAGATCATCACGGCGATATTGTGAATATCGTCGAGTGGTCACAACGATATGACCGACTGTGAACCATTAATGTATCATTGAAGTGCTGTGCAATATCGCCGAGATCGTCTCGATGATATAGATCTTCACGATGATATCGTTGAGATCGTCTCGACGATATAGATCTTCACTACTATATCGTCAAGATCGTCTCAGTGTTATAGATCTTCACGATGATATCGTCGAGATCGTCTCGACGATGGTTTAATGATCTCGACGATATTCACTGAATACTCCTATTAAAGACTCGGGTATGCAAATATCTAATTTTATGCCCCTAGTTACAAATAAGGAAGCGTTAAGCTAGGTTTTCCCAGTGCCTTTTTCTGAGATTAAGACGGAACCGTTCCGCCAGATTTTTGCGAGACCCCGTTCGGCTGTCGCTGCCGTCGCCGCCGTCGTCGCCTCTCCCTTGTACAGATCTAGCAATCCGTGTGAGACGATGAGGGCATTCCTTCTCCGACTAGATCTTGTTGGACAAGAAGCTTGGGGTTCTCCTTCGCTCGTGTGGACTGCTATAGAGGCCCAAATATACTTTCTGTGCTTAGAACTCCGCCGCTTGTTTCTGGATAAGATTTTAGAGCACCTTGGTTGAGTATTAACTCAATCAATCTCAGGTATATTGCAATGTGTTGCTTTATTTATTTCTTGATTCATGAAATCACAAGATCCTATAACTGTTTAGGGTTGTTCTTGTTTATTTATTATGATGCGCACATATAATGTGTTATTCCACTCTTGTTTAGAGAAAACAACAGGAGCAATTGCAGGCCATATACGAGTATGCGAGTATCTTCCTCCATACTCGCCAGGTAAGTGACATCGGCGACAACTCACCAAGTGTGTGAGATCCACCATACCCATCAGTATGTGAAATTATTCCATAGTCCCCCCTAGTCATCAGGTGGGCATAGGCATCCTCACAGGGGCCAGGTATAGTCACCTACATACCCCCCAAATTTGTCTATAAATAGACCCCCTAGGGTCACCAAGAATTGCACCTCTTTGGCACCTCTTTTGTCACCACTTTTGGGAGACAGACAGTGTTTTCCGGGTGGCGACTTTGTCCATGGCTTACCCCGATCTCGAGCAGTAAGACCCCCCCCCCTCCCCGGCTCTGATACATTTATAAGACCCCCCCTCCCTAAACTGAACCTGGTTCAGGGAGGGGGGATCTTACTGTCGAAAGAGGACTACCCAGCGCTTTCCGGGTGGCGACGTCCCACCTTTTCAAGCGCTGAGCGGTCTCTTTGTCAGGCACAAGAATCATCACAACACATCAGAACGCACAGCGGAAGCAATCGAAATAAGAAAAGCTAAGCATGCTGATTATATTACATATTTAAATATGGCCGGGGCCTATCGTTTTACAAAACATTGCCTCGAGGGCTACATAGTCTAAAACGAAAGGGAGCCCTAGGCTAGTCCTTATACTCTCGAACTCACGTATCTGAAGATAGGAGGAGAGGCTGGGGTAATCAAACGGGCCATCTCCAAGGCTCGTAACTCATCCTGCGGTGCGGGGGCTCCTTGCTGTCCCATCTCCTGTGATTGGTTATAAGAAATAACCGTTAGTCACAGAGCTAAGTAGAAAATACATCCCCTCCCCGGATCCATATCCAGGGGGCGGCTAAAGAACAGAAATGAAATAGCCGAAGCAAGGTAGAGGGTTAGCAACAGGTAAACATATATATCACGTATATATAGGGCTTCCCGCCCTAAGCTCGTAATCGCGCCGTATAGTAAGTACACAACAATATAACGCGCAGACACGCACACCCAGGTATTCAAACCTGTACGCACACAAAAGACCCTGTGTCGACACAGTTTAGACCGCTTTATTTCAAGCAGGGGAGCTAACCCCGCGGGCCTCACCGATGTGGCCGTCGGTGACAGTGGCCAGTCTTGCCACTTCTGAATGTAGTCGTACCGTATCATTCAGGCCCTCCTGTATAACTTGGTGTACTAACTGGATGTGAGCGACATCCGACGAGCCGATTTGTAGGCTGACCAGAGGAGGTAAAACTGCAGGCTCGGAGGGTGATAACCCGTTGCGCACATCTCCCTGTCACCATGAGTCGTCAACCCACCCGCACCGGTGCGAACGGTCTGCGAGCGTGACCAACCCGCCACTCCCAAACAATCTTCACCCGCTTATATAAGCATATGAGTTAAGGTGGCAATTCTACTCGACCAGTCACACGACCTCTGACCGGGAGGATTAGCAGTATGAGGGCTCCTTGCTTGGGGCTAACCTGGGAGGAGGAACTCAACCCCGAGTTTTTTCCCAACTAAGGCCTCGTAGGAGGGAGGATAAGCACCGCATGGTTGCCATGACAGTTCTGCATTAGCAAATAAATTAGGCCGAAAGCAGGGGCCGTGGTAATAAACAGAAAAGTAGGCCGAAAGCAGAGGCCATGGTAATAAACAGAAAAGTAGGCCGAAAGCAGAGGCCATGGAAATAAATAGAAAAGTAGGCTGAAAGCAGAGGCCATGGTAATAAACAGAAAAGTAGGCCGAAAGCAGAGGCCATGGTAATAAACAGAAAAGTAGGCCGAAAGCAGAGGACAAGGTAATAAACAGAAAAGTAGGCCGAAAGCAGAGGCCATAATGACAGGACCAGTGCGAGACTGGATTTAAATGAAAGTACAGAAAGTAAATGCGGGGGACTAGTGCGAGACTGGATTTAAAGGAAAGTACGGAAAGTAAATGCGGGAGACCAGTGCGAGACTGGATTTAAAGGGAGGTACGGAAAGTAAATGTGGGGGACCAGTGCGAGACTGGATTTAAAGGGAAGTACAGAAAACAGTAACAGCATAAGGAAAGGGTTAGTAGTCCAATCGCTCTTTTATTATTGTCGCGACGGGGTTCAATTTCGGCGCCGCACCGCGATTCCGTTCTGATTTTCACATCAATATTCCAAGCTTAGTTGATTCCTTGGATAGATACGCATAAATTTTTATAGGCATTTAAAATTATGCGTCGAGGGGGCGCCGATTCGTTTTGATAAATTTCGCTCCTTTTCGGGCGTTTTATTTTCGCTTGTAAAAGCTTTTAAGGGACCCAATGGAGGGCTTATCCCTTGAGATTTTGATAGTAGGTGAATTATGCCCTAACTAGGGCTTATGAATTTTGGGTGATTTTTCCCCACTCATTTGGGCTTTAATTTCCTTAAAATAAACTTTATAGGGGGTTTTAAAAATAGCAAAACTCCTCCTAAAATTCCCAAAAAATTATAGTAGGTGCCCCTTAGGATGGGGCACATTTTTCATTTAGAAAACTTTTTCTGAAACTGCCCTAATTTGCCTTGGGAAATTAAAATGGGGAAAGCCCATTGGGGTGTGAATAGCAGGAATCGAGAGGGCTGGGGGCGCCGCACCGGGCGCCTTCCTTGGGCCCTCACTGCGGATCCACCGCGGATCCGCTGTGGGGCTGCACAGTTTGAGGCGGGGGTTAAGAATATAGGGGCCGCACGATTTTCCTGGGGGAAAATCGTGCGGCTCCCGATTATTATCGGGAGGCGGCCGCTGCCGCCGCCGGGCAGCGGCCGGCTGGGCTGGCACCGCCCCCGGTCGATGCGCCGGGGGTCGGCGACCATTCTGGTGGTGGTCCGGCGGCCTGGCGCTGCCGGCCACCGCCGGAATTAGAGCGAAAGAGGGGGGGGGGGGGGGGGGGGGGGGGGGGGGGGGGGCGGGAGGCGGAGGCCTGCATGCACCATGCATGCCGCCGCGCCACCGCCCCCGAGGGGAGAGGGGCTGGTGCCGCCCCCGGATGGTGCGCCGGGTGCCGGCGACCACTCCGGTGGTGGTTCGGCGGCTTGGCGCCGCCAGACCCCACCGGAAATTAGGGCAGGAGGCGGCGGGAAGGCGCGGCACAGCTTGCATGGGCCATGCAAGCTGGCCGCGCCGCCGCCTCCTCGGGGAGGGCCCTCCTTGCCACCCCAGGTCGGGGCGCCGGGGAGGGGGCAGACTTCCGGCGGGGGTCCGGCGGCCTGGCGCCGCCGGCTGTCGCCGGTGTTGGCGTGGTTTCCCCTACAGGAAAAGAGCAGGGGGAGGAGGACTCGGGCGCCGCCGGGGCTGCGTCCTCCGGCGGCCCGGCCGCCTCCCCTTCGTCAGCGCAGAGGTCCCCGAGTGGGGACCTGCTCCCCCAGCGCCACCACCGGCGCTGGGTGGGGTGGGGGGTTGGTTTCCACGGCCAGCGCCGCCACCCGAGCAAGCTCGGGGTGGCGCTGGTGGCGCTCCGGCGACGGGGAGGGGGCGGCTTGCCTCCAGGAGGTAAGAAGGAGGGGGGGGGGGGGGGGGGGGGGCGATTCTACCTGAGGTGGAGGTGGGGCTCAAGAGGTAGAAGGGTGGTGGCCGGCCATGAGGAGGGAGGAGGAGGTCTCGGCTGGGTGGCTTGCTCCGGCAAGGTGGAGGGGGAGGAGGCTCGGCTGGGCGGCAGGGAAGGCTGAGAGGGAGAGTGAGAGGGGTGGGGAGGTTTGAGAGGGGCTGCCCCTTCCTTTTATAGGAAGGGGGAGCTGAGCTCTCCCCCTTTTTCCCCACGTGGGGATAAGGGAGGGGGAGATATTTTCTCCCCCTCCCCTCCCTTCTCTCTCTCCTGCCCACTTTGCCCCAAGTAGGGGATGCCTATTCATGGGCAGCCCCTTTTCTTGGGGTGGGGTGGGGGGGCTTTCTCTCTCCCCCCCCCCTTTTCCTTTTCATTTCTCAATAATTTCAAGCAGGGGGGGGGGGGGGGGGGGTTGACCGAGTCAACTTAGGGCGGGGTCCTCCTTGGCCCCCGGGGTCCAATAAGAGTTACCGGGGCTGATGCCGGGTTCGTATGCTTTATATCTCGTGCGTTGCACTAAGGCGATTTGCATAGTCATAAAATGACATACTCTCCATACGACCTTGAATCGAGGCCCAACGAATTCCGTTGCGCTCGTATTGTTCGTACGAGTTTACCAGAACTGACAGAAGTTAATCTGGGGCTCGTACGGTCACTATTTACAATAATGAGGTAGTGGCGTGCTACGATACCCGAAATGGTTGTTTTCTTCAAATGACCTCAGATCGAAGTGCAACGGATTCTGTTGTGCTCGTATCGTCCATACGAGTCTAACGGAACTTACGGAAGTCAATTCGGGGTTCGTACGGTCACTATTCATAATAATGAGGTAGTTGCGCGCTACGATACCCAAAATGTTCGTTTTCTCCAAACGACCTTGGATCGAAGTGCAACGAATTCCGTTGCGCTCGTATTGTTCATACGAGTCTAACGGAACTGACGGAAGTCAATTCGGGGTTCGTACGGTCACTATTCATAATAATGAGGTAGTGGCGCGCTACGATACCCGAAATGGTCGTTTTCTCCAAACGATCTCGGATCGAAGTGCAACGAATTCCGTTGCGCTCGTATTGTTCATACGAGTCTAACCGAACTGACGGAAGTCAATTCGGGGTCCGTACGGTCACTATTCATAATAATGAGGTAGTGGCGCGCTACGATACCCGAAATGGTCGTTTTCTCCAAACGACCTCGGATCGAAGTGCAACGAATTCCGTTGCGCTCGTATTGTTCATATGAGTCTAACGGAACTGACGGAAGTCAATTCGGGATTCGTACGGTCACTATACCCCGATAACTTAGTTGCGACGCGCAACATTACTTAAAATGGTAGTTTTCTACTGCTCTGGCCTACTTTTATTGGGCTCACTAGGGTCTAGTGGCCCAATAAAAGTTGGGATGTTACAATCCAATAAAAATAAAGAGATTTTCGTCCCTGAAAATTGGCTAAAGTAGGGGTTTTAAAGGATATACCTGGGGGAAAGAGTGCCAGGTATTTTTCTCGAACGAGCGTTTATGGTTCCCAAGTAAACTCTTCGCGTCCACAGTTTGACCACAAGATCTTGACCATCGTGATGGTTTTGTTCCGCAGTTCTTTGATCTTGGAGTCCACTATCTTCACTGGTTCGAGTTGGACGGATCGGTCGGATTGTACTGATGTCGGTGACACGGGGAGATGTTGCTCGGGTTGGCGGAGTATGCGTCTCAGCGAGGAGACGTGAAACACGTCGTGGAGGTTTCCCAGCTCGGCTGGCAAAGCTAACCTATAAGCCACCGGGCCAACTCTTTCGATGACTTGATATGGGCCTAAGTAGCGGGGGTCCAGCTTTTTCTGCTTCTTTATTCGGGATATCCCGTGCATCGGCTTAATTTTCAAGAAAACCATATCTCCCACGTTGAATTCCACCATCCGATGACGCGCATCATAATATTTGGCTTGCCGGCTCTGCGCTTCTAGCATATGTTCCCAGATTAACCTTATTGCGGCAGTGGTATCGACTATGTAGGTGACCCCTAAGGCTTCGTGGTCCTCATCCTGTGCCCAAGATAGTGGGGTCCGACAGCGTCTTCCGTAGAGGGCTTCGTAAGGTGCCATCTTGATGCTTGCCTGGAAGCTGTTGTTATATGAAAATTCCACCAGAGGTAGTAACTGCTCCCATGGCTCGTTGTGTTCCACTATGCATAACCAGAGAAGATCTTCCATCGTCCGGTTTGTTCTTTCCGCCTGCCCATCGGTCTGGGGGTGGAAGGCGGTGCTAAATGCCAATCTGGTTCCTTGATAAGCTTGCACTCTTCTCCATTCCTTCGATGTAAAGCGCCCGTCGCGGTCTGAGACGATTGATTTGGGTATTCCATGAAATCGGACTACCTGCTCAATAAATAGTCGGGCTAAAATGTCGACACCGTCGCCTTGCCGGTTCGGGATGAATCGGGCTACCTTGGTAAGGCGGTCTACTACGACCCATATGGAGTCGTTACCTGCTCGAGATCGGGGAGACAGACAGTGTTTTCCGGTTCAGGGAGGGGGGATCTTACTGCCGAAAGAGGACTACCAAGCACTTTCCGGGTGGCGACATCCCACCTTTTCAAGCACTGAGCGGTCTCTTTGTCAGGCACAAGAATTATCACAACACATCAGAACGCACAGCGGAAGCAATCAGAATAAGAAAAGCTAAGCATGCTGATTATATTACATATTTAAATATGGCCGGGGCCTATCGTTTTACAAAACATTGCCTCGAGGGCTACATAGTATAAAACAAAAGGGAGCCCTAGGCTAGTCCTTATACTCTCGAACTCACGTCTCTGAAGATAGGATGAGAGGCTGGGTTAATCGAACGGGCCATCTTAGAGGCTCGTAACTCATCCTGCGGTGCGGGGGCTCCTTGCTGTCCCATCTCCTGTGATTGGTTATAAGAAATAACTGTTAGTCACAGAGCTAAGTAGAAAATACATCCCCTCCCCGGATCCATATCCAGGGGGCGGCTAAAGAACAGAAATGAAATAGCCGAAGCAAGGTAGAGGGTTAGCAGCAGGTAAACATATATATCCCGTATATATATAGGGCTTCCCGCCCGAAGCTCGTAATCGCGCCGTATAGTAAGTACACAACAATATAACGCGCAGACACGCACACCCAGGTATTCAAACCTGTACGCACACAAAAGACCCTGTGTCGACACAGTTTAGACCGCTTTATTTCAAGCAGGGGAGCTAACCCCGCGGGCCTCACCGATGTGGCCGTCGGTGACAGTGGCCAGTCTTGCCACTTCTGAATATAGTCGTACCGTATCATTCAGGTCCTCCTGTACAACTTGGTGTACTAACTGGATGTGAGCGACATCCAACGAGCGATTTGTAGGCCGACCAGAGGAGGTAAAACTGCAGGCTCGGAGGGTGATAACCCGTTGCGCACATCTCCCTGTCGCCATGAGTCGTCAACCCACCCGCACCGGTACGAACGGTCTGCGAGCGTGACCAACCCGCCACTCCCAAACATTCTTCACCCGCTAATATAAGCATATGAGTTACGTGGCAATTCTACTCGACCGGTCACACGACCTCTGACCGGGAGGATTAGCAGTATGAGGGCTCCTTGCTTGGGGCTAACCTGGGAGGAGGAACTCAACCCCGAGTTTTTCCCCAACTAAGGCCTCGTAGGAGGGAGGATAAGCACCGAATGGTTGCCATGACAGTTCTGCATTAGCAAATAAATTAGGCCGAAAGCAGGGGCCGTGGTAATAAACAGAAAAGTAGGCCGAAAGCAGAGGCCCTGGTAATAAACAGAAAAGTAGGCCGAAAGCAGAGGCCATGGAAATAAACAGAAAAGTAGGCCGAAAGCAGCGGCCATGGTAATAAACAGAAAAGTAGGCCGAAAGCAGAGGCCATGGTAATAAACAGAAAAGTAGGCCGAAAGCAGAGGCCATGGTAATAAACAGAAAAGTAGGCCGAAAGCAGAGGCCATAATGACAGGACCAGTGCGAGACTGGATTTAAATGAAAGTACAGAAAGTAAATGGGGGGACCAGTGCGAGACTGGATTTAAAGGAAAGTACGGAAAGTAAATGCGGGGGACCAGTGCGAGACTGGATTTAAAGGGAAGTACGGAAAGTAAATGCGGGGGACCAGTACGAGACTGGATTTAAAGGGAAGTACAGAAAACAGTAACAACATAAGGAAAGGGTTAGTAGTCCAATCGCTCTTTTATTATTGTCGCGGCGGGGTTCAATTTCGGCGCCGCACCGCGATTCCGTTTCGATTTTCGTGTCAATATTCCAAGCTTAGTTGATTCCTTGGATAGATACGCATAAATTTTTATAGGCATTTAAAATTATGCATCGAGGGGGCGCCGATTCGTTTTGATAAATTTCGCTACTTTTCGGGCGTTTTATTTTCGCTTGTAAAAGCTTTTAAGGGACCCAATGGAGGGCTTATCCCTTGAGGTTTTGATAGTAGGTGAATTATGCCCTAACTAGGGCTTATGAATTTTGGGTGATTTTTCCCCACTCATTTGGGCTTTAATTTCCTTAAAATAAACTTTATAGGGGGTTTTAAATATAGCAAAACTCCTCCTAAAATTACCAAAAAATTACAGTAGGTGCCCCTTAGGATGGGGCACATTTTTCATTTAGAAAACTTTTTCTGAAACTGCCCTAATTTGCCTTGGGAAATTAAAATGGGGAAAGCCCATTGGGGTGCGAATAGCAGGAATCGAGAGGGCTGGGGGCGCCGCACCGGGCGCCTTCCTTGGGCCCTCACAGCGGATCCACCGCGGATCCGCTGTGGGGGCGCACAGTTTGAGCAGGGGTTAAGAATATAGGGGTCGCACGATTTTCCTGGGGGAAAATCGTGCGGCTCCCGATTATTATCGGGAGGCAGCCGCTGCCACCGCCGGGCAGCGGCCGGCTGGGCTGGCACCGCCCCCGGTCGATGCGCCGGGGGTCGGCGACCATTCCGGAGGTGGTCCGGCGGCCTGGCGCCGCCGGCCACCGCCGGAATTAGAGCGAAAGAGGGGGGGGGGGGGGGGGGGGGGCGGGAGGCGGAGGCCTGCATGCACCATGCATGCCGCCGCGCCACCGCCCCCGAGGAGAGAGGGGCTGGTGCCGCCCCCGGATGATGCGCCGGGGGCCGGCGACCACTCCGGTGGTGGTCCGGCGGCTTGGCGCCGCCGGACCCCACCGGAAATTAGGGCAAGAGGCGGCGGGAAGGCGCGGCACAGCTTGCATGGGCCATGCAAGCTGGCCGCGCCGCCGCCTCCTCGGGGAGGGCCCTCCCTGCCACCCCAGGTCGGGGCGCCGGGGAGGGGGCAGACTTCCGGCGGGGGTCCAGCGGCCTGGCGCCGCCGGCCGTCGCCGGGGTTGGCGTGGTTTCCCCTACAGGAAAAGAGCAACGGGAGGAGGACTCGGGCGCCGCCGGGGCTGCGTCCTCCGGCGGCCCGGCCGCCTCCCCTTCGTCGGCGCAGAGGTCCCCGAGTGGGGACCTGCTCCCCCAGTGCCACCACCGGCGCTGGGGGGGGGGGGGGGGGGGGGTGGTTTCCACGGCCAGCGCCGCCACCCGAGCAAGCTCGGGGTGGCGCTGGTGGCGCTCCGGGGAGGGGGCGGCTTGCCTCTAGGAGGTAAGAAGGAGGAGGGGGGGGGGGCTATTCTACCTGTGGTGGAGGTGGGGCTCGAGAGGTAGAAGGGTGGTGGCCGGCCATGAGGAGGGAGGAGGAGGTCTCGGCTGGGTGGCTTGCTCCGGTAAGGTGGAGGGGGAGGAGGCTCGGCTGGGCGGCAGGGAGAGGCTGAGAGGGAGAGTGAGAGGGGTGGGGAGGTTTGAGAGGGGCTGCCCCTTCCTTTTATAGGAAGGGGGAGCTGAGCTCTCCCCCTTTTTCCCCACGTGAGGATAAGGGAGGGGGAGATATTTTCTCCCCCTCCCCTCCCTTCTCTCTCTCCTGCCCACTTTGCCCCAAGTAGGGGCTGCCTATTCATGGGCAGCCCCTTTTCTTGGGGTAGGGTGGGGGGGGGGGGGCTTTCTCTCTCTCCCCCACCTTTTTTTCCTTTTCATTTCTCAATAATTTCAAGCAGGGGGGGGGGGGGGGGGGGGTTTGACCGAGTCAACTTAGGGCGGGGACCTCCTTGGCCCCCGGGGTCCAATAAGAGTTACCGGGGCTGATGCCAGGTTCGTATGCTTTATATCTCGTGCGTTGCACTGAGGCGATTTGCATAGTCGTAAAATGACATACTCTCCATACGACCTTGAATCGAGGCCCAACGAATTCCGTTGCGCTCGTATTGTTCGTACGAGTTTTCCAGAACTGACATAAGTTAATCCGGGGCTCGTACGGTCACTATTTACAATAATGAGGTAGTGGCGTGCTACGATACCCGAAATGGTCGTTTTCTTCAAATGACCTCGGATTGAAGTGCAACGGATTCCGTTGTGCTCGTATCGTCCATACGAGTCTAACGGAACTGACGGAAGTCAATTCTGGGTTCGTACGGTCACTATTCATAATAATGAGGTAGTGGCGCGCTACGATACCCGAAATGGTCATTTTCTCCAAACGACCTCGGATAGAAGTGCAACGAATTCCGTTGCGCTCGTATTGTTCATACGAGTCTAACGGAACTGACGGAAGTCAATTCGGGGTTCGTACGGCCACTATTCATAATAATGAGGTAGTGGCGCGCTACGATACCCGAAATGGTCGTTTTCTCCAAACGACCTCGGATCGAAGTGCAACGAATTCCGTTGCACTCGTATTGTTCATACGAGTCTAACGGAACTGACGGAAGTCAATTCGGGGTTCGTAAGGTCACTATTCATAATAATGAGGTAGTGGCGCGCTACGATACCCGAAATGGTCGTTTTCTCCAAACGACCTCGGATCGAAGTGCAACGAATTCCGTTGCGCTCGTATTGTTCACATACGAGTCTAACGGAATTGACGGAAGTCAATTCGGGGTTCGTACGGTCACTATACCCCGATAACTTAGTTGCGGCGCGCAACATTACTTAAAATGGTAGTTTTCTACTGCTCTGGCCTACTTTTATTGGGCTCACTAGGGTCTAGTGGCCCAATAAAAGTTGGGATGTTACAATCCAATAAAAATAAAGAGATTTTCGTCCCTGAAAATTGGCTAAAGTAGGGGTTTAAAGGATATACATGGGGGAAAGAGTGCCGGGTATTTTTCTCGAACGAGCGTTTCTGGTTCCCAAGTAAACTCTTCGCGTCCACAGTTTGACCACAAGATCTTGACCATCATGATGGTTTTGTTCCGCAGTTCTTTGATCTTGGAGTCCACTATCTTCACTGGTTCGAGTTGGACGGATCGGTCGGATTGTACTGATGTCGGTTACACGGGGAGATGTTGCTCGGGTTGGCGGAGTACGCGTCTCAGCGAGGAGACGTGAAACACGTCGTGGAGGTTTCCCAGCTCGGCTGGCAAAGCTAACCTATAAGCCACCGGGCCAACTCTTTCGATGACTTGATATGGGCCTAAGTAGCGGGGGTCCAGCTTTTTCTGCTTCTTTATTCGGGATATCCCGTACATCGGCTTAATTTTCAAGGAAACCATATCTCCCACGTTGAATTCCACCATCCGATGACGCGCATCATAATATTTGGCTTGCCGGCTCTGCGCTTCTAGCATATGTTCCCGGATTAACCTTATTGCGGCAGTGGTATCGTCTATGTAGGTGATCCCTAAGGCTTCGGGGTCCTCATCCTGTGCCCAAGATCGTGGGGTCCGACAATGTCTTCCGTAGAGGGCTTCGTAAGGTGCCATCTTGATGCTTGCCTGGAAGCTGTTGTTATATGAAAATTCCACCAGAGGTAGTAACTGCTCCCATGGCTCGTTGTGTTCCACTATGCATAACCGGAGAAGATATTCCATCGTCCGGTTTGTTCTTTCCGTCTGCCCATCGGTCTTGGGGTGGAAGGCGGTGCTAAATGCCAATCTGGTTCCTAGATAAGCTTGCACTCTTCTCCATTCCTTCGACGTAAAGCGCACGTCGTGGTCCGAGACGATTGATTTGGGTATTCCATGAAATCGGACTACCTGCTCAATAAATAGTCGGGCTAAAATGTCGACACCGTCGCCTTGCCGGTTCGGGATGAATCGGGCTACCTTGGTAAGGCGGTCTACTACGACCCATATGGAGTCGTTACCTGCTCGAGATCGGGGTAAGCCATGGACAAAGTCCATGGAAATATCCTCGAACTTCCATTCTGGTATGGGCAGGGGTTGTAGTAGGCCCCATGGGCTTCGACACTCTGCCTTGACCAGTTGACAGGTCTGGCATGTGCGCAACATAGTTGGTGACGTCCCTCTTCATTCCTGGCCAGTATAAAGTCCTTCGTAGGTCTGTATACATCTTCACTACCCCTGGGTGTATTGAATACCTTGTTTGATGTGCTTCACGGAGTATCTCCTCCCGGATCCCCTCTGCAGCGGGAATGAATATGCGGTGTCTGTATTGCAGGATGCCATCATACAAGTTGTAGTCTTCTTGTGCACCGTGTTGCAAGGCCTGAATGATCGGTGCTTCTTCAACGTCGGTCTTCTGGGCTTCTCGTATTCTATCCCTGATGTCACACTGTATCTCCATCCAATAGAGGTGGGCCTGATACTCCATCGGGTTCCTGCGGGTAACGAGGATGACATCCAGTCTCGCCAAAGATTCGACTAATTCCTCCGGTACCATTTCTAACCAACTCCCGGTCCTCGGAGGCTGCCGACTCAGGGCATCTGCAACCTTATTAGCCTTGCCGGGGTGGTACTGAAGGGCGAAGTCGTAATCGCAGAGAAATTCCAACCACCGGCGTTGTCGGAGGTTCAACTCCTTCTGGGTGAAGACATACTTGAGGCTCTTATGATCGGAGAAAATCTCGCATCGTACCCCGTAGAGGTAGTGTCTCCAAACCTTTAATGTGAAAACTACCGCCCCCAGTTCTAGATCGTGGGTGGCGTAGTTTAGTTCGTGCGGCTTGAGTTGACGTGAGGCATAGGCAACTACCTTTCCATGTTGCATAAGCACGGCTCCCAATCCTTTCAGAGAGGCATCAGCATAGATCTGGAAGCCCTCAGTTCCTGAGGGAAGAGTCAGGATCGGGGCCGATATCAGCCAGTTCTTCAGTTCGATGAACGCTGCTTCGCACTCGGGAGACCAATGGAATGTCACATCCTTTTTGGTGAGGGAGGTAAGCGGTAACGCAATCTTGGAGAATCCTTCGACGAACTTACTGTAGTAGCCGGCGAGGCCAAGGAAACTTCGGATGTCTGCCGCTGTCTTAAGTGGCGGCCAATCTCGTACCGCTTGTACTTTGGCTTGATCCACTGCTACCCCGTTCTTGTTAACTGTGTGTCCCAGAAAACCGACTTCTTCCATCCAGAACTCGCATTTGCTAAACTTGGCGAACAGCGAGTGCTCTCTTAGCTTAAGCAGAACCATTTGGAGGTGCCTGGAGTGATCGGTTTTGTTCCTCGAGTAGATGAGGATATCATCTATGAAGACTATTACGAAAAGATCCAGGGAGGGTTTAAATACGGTATTCATTAAAGCCATGAAGGCGGACGGGGCATTGGTTAACCCAAATGGCATTACCATGAACTCGTACAGTCCGTAGCGGGAGCTGAAGGCGGTCTTGGGAATGTCCTCTTCTCGCACTCTGAGTTGATAGTAGCCGGATCTTAAATCCATCTTGGAAAAGACGGACGCGCCTTGCAGCTGATCGAACAATTCATCTATCCGGGGTGGGGGATAGGTATTCCGGACAGTGAGTTTATTTAATTCTCTGTAGTCAATGCAGAGACGCAGAGATCCATCCTTCTTCTTAACAAACAGTACTGGGGCTCCCCAGGGCGAATACTAGGACGTACGAATCCTGCGTCGACTAACTCTTGTAGTTGAATCTTGAGCTCAGCCAGTTCCCTCGGGGCCATCTGGTACGGTGCTCGGGATACTGGTCGGACTCCTTGAGTAAGTTCGATTCGGAAGTCCACTTCCCGTTGCGGGGGCAACCCGGGAAGGGACTCTGGGAAGATATCTGGGAAGTCCCTGATTACAGGCACTTTAGCGAGTACTTGTGTCGTGTCTTCCATCTCAAAGTAGATTAGGTATACCTCGTCCTTCCGTCGAACTGCCTTGACGGTTTGTGCAGATGTTAAGATAATGCGGGTGACAGAGGGTATACCTGCTAGCGTGATAAATTGCCCATTCGGATTCTGGAGGCGGATTTCTCGAGTTGAACAATTGATTTGGGCGCTGTGCTCGGCCAACCAATCCATCCCCAGAATGATGTCGAATCCGGTTATTGCCAAAACGGTTGCGTTGACTTCGAATTCTATGCCTCCTAGCATTGCCTGGAAGGAACACTTTTCGGTGGAAGTCATATCTGATCCATCCGGGAGTCGTATTCGGATTGACATCCCGGATGATCGCACCGTGTTCTCCTTGTCAGCGATGAAGTTTTGTGCAACGAAAGAATGTGTGGCGCCGGTATCGAATAGTGTTTTAGCGGGATGACCTTCTACCAAAAGTAAACCTGATAACATACATATATATCATGATTATAAGCTTTTCACAAATATACAGGAGTAGGGATGACATATACAAAAGTCCCAATATATAAAGCTATAACATCTCCTAGGATGTCGTACTATCGGAAGTAGATACCTATCACTACGTCAGGAGCAGGACCGTGCTGAAGATCAAACGCGTATGCCTCGAGCGGTGCTGCTCTGCCCTGCCTAGCCAGCTCCCTCCTGCCCGCGGGACGTCCTCTGCGTCCACCTCGTCCTCTCTCCGCCGCTCTCTGTACTGCTCCTAAACCGGGTCTCCCGGTAGCCTGTGGGCAGAAGGCTCGTATATGCCCAGGCTGCTGGCATAGGTAGCAGTTCCCTGCGAAGGGAACATCTCATCGTGCGGCTGGGACGACCTGAGGTGCTGGGGCTGGGGGTGCTGGTCGGGGCTGGGGTGCTGGTCGGGGCTGAGGTGCCTGCCTATATGGCTGGTGACGCTGACGCTGTCTCCCATCTCGGCCCTGCCTGCGAGGACCTACCCCTCTCTCTCGGCCCTGAGTCTGAGGAACACCTACGTGTCCCCTCCGCTGTTGGGCTACCATCCGCTGGTCCATCTCTAGAGCGGTGGCATGTGAGGCGATCGTGTGGAAGGATGCCTGGGAAATCATGATCAGGGCCTGACGGAGGTCGTCTCGTAATCCCCGGTAAAATCTGGCCGCCCTGTCCTTATCCGTACCTGCTAAGTTCCCGGCGAAGCGGGCCAGGTGGATAAACTCTCTCTGGTAGTCTGGAACCGTCCTATCTCCCTGCCTGATCTGCAGGAACCGCTCCTGGAGTGCCATCCGGTCTGCATCCGAAATGAAATGCTCTAAGAAGGCCTCTAAGAACTCCCCCCAGAAGATCGTGTTGAGTGGTCGTCCTCTGAAGGTAGAGCGGCTAGCGGCCCTCCACCAGTCCCGGGCATAGCCCTCCAGCATGGTCACCACCAGGGATACTGCGGCTACTGCGGGGCACATCATCCCTACTAGAAGTTCCTCTACCCTCTCCACCCACTCCTCGGCCTGGATGGCTGACTCGGTACCTCGGAAGGTGGGGGGCCTTAGCCCCCGGAATGTCGTCAGCAGATTGGTGGGTACGGTGGCCTGCTGTGGTGGCCGTAAGGTGGCTGTCTGGAAGGCGGCTAACAGGGCTACCAGGGTCTGTCCGATCTCTGTCTCTCCGAACGGAACTGTGGCTGGAGCGGCCGGGGCTGGTGGTGGAGTGGTAGGGTGGTACTGGTCCCGAGAGGAGGACCTTCCGTTACTCGACTCCGGTATCTGGAGAAGTAACAAACGGGTATCAGAACTTGCAAAAATAAGGGAATCTTGCAGGACTGAAAGAAAAGGAAGCGGAAAGCGTGTGGGTGTACTACCGTGCAGTCTCGAGTCCTTAACCTTAAACCTAAAGGGTCCACCAGGCTTCCGCTGCGTGGTTCGTCCCGAACCAAGAAATGGAACCGGGGGAAGGGAGGATCGAAAGACTGCCCCATGTGGTCGGATCGTGGTGGCTCTGATCCATTTGTAAGACCCCCCCCCTCCCTAAACTGATCCATTTGTATCAGAGCTAAGTAGAAAATACATCCCCTCCCCGGATCCATATCCAGGGGGCGGCTAAAGAACAGAAATGAAATAGCCGAAGCAAGGTAGAGGGTTAGCAGCAGGTAAACATATATATCCCGTATGTATATATAGGGCTTCCCGCCCTAAGCTCGTAATCGCGCCGTATAGTAAGGACATAACAATATAACGCGCAGACATGCACACCCAGGTATTCAAACCTATACGCACACAAAAGACCCTGTGTCGACACAGTTTAGACCGCTTTATTTCAAGCAGGGGAGCTAACCCCGCGGGCCTCACCGATGTGGCCGTCGGTGACAGTGGCCAGTCTTACCACTTCTGAATGTAGTCGTACAGTATCATTCAGGCCCTCCTGTACAACTTGGTGTACTAACTGGATGTGAGCGACATCCGACGAGCCGATTTGTAGGCCGACCAGAGGAGGTAAAACTGCAGGCTCGGAGGGTGATAACCCGTTGCGCACATCTCCCTGTCGCCATGAGTTGTCAACCCACCCGCACTGGTACGAACGGTCTGCGAGTGTGACCAACCCGCCACTCCCAAACAATCTTCACCCGCTTATATAAGCATATGAGTTACGTGGCAATTCTACTCGACCGGTCACACGACCTCTGACCGGGAGGATTAGCGGTATGAGGGCTCCTTGCTTGGGGCTAACCTGGGAGGAGGAACTCAACCCCGAGTTTTTCCCCAACTAAGGCCTCGTAGGAGGGAGGATAAGCACCGCATGGTTGCCATGACAGTTCTGCATTAACAAATAAATTAGGTCGAAAGTAGGGGCCGTGGTAATAAACAGAAAAGTAGGCCGAAAGCAGAGGCCATGGTAATAAACAGAAAAGTAGGCCGAAAGCAGAGTCCATGGAAATAAACAGAAAATAGGCTGAAAGCAGAGGCCATGGTAATAAACAGAAAAGTAGGCCGAAAGCAGATGCCATGGTAATAAAAATAAAAGTAGGCCGAAAGCAGAGGACATGGTAATAAACAGAAAAGTAGGCCGAAAGCAGAGGCCATAATGACAGGACCAGTGCGAGACTGGATTTAAATGAAAGTACAGAAAGTAAATGCGGGGGACCAGTGCGAGACTGGATTTAAAGGAAAGTACAGAAAGTAAATGCGGGGGACCAGTGCGAGACTGGATTTAAAGGGAAGTACGGAAAGTAAATGCGGGGGACCAGTGCGAGACTGGATTTAAAGGGAAGTACAGAAAACAGTAACAGCATAAGGAAAGGGTTAGTAGTCCAATCGCTCTTTTATTATTGTCGCGGCGGGGTTCAATTTCGGCGCCGCACCGCGATTCCGTTCCGATTTTTGCGTCAATATTCCAAGCTTAGTTGATTCCTTGGATAGATACGCATAAATTTTTATAGGCATTTAAAATTATGCGTCGAGGGGGCGCCGATTCGTTTTGATAAATTTCGCTCCTTTTCGGGCATTTTATTTTCGCTTGAAAAAGCTTTTAAGGGACCCAATGGAGGGCTTATCCCTTGAGGTTTTGATAGTAGGTGAATTATGCCCTAACTAGGGCTTATGAATTTTGGGTGATTTTCCCCCACTTATTTGGGCTTTAATTTCCTTAAAATAAACTTTATAGGGGGTTTTAAAAATAGCAAAACTCCTCCTAAAATTCCCAAAAAATTACAGTAGGTGCCCCTTAGGATGGGGCACATTTTTCATTTAGAAAACTTTTTCTGAAACTGCCCTAATTTGCCTTGGGAAATTAAAATGGGGAAAGCCCATTGGGGTGCGAATAGCAGGAATCGAGAGGGCTGGGGGCACCGCACCGGGCGCCTTCCTTGGGCCCTCACAGCGGATCCACCGCGGATCCGCTGTGGGGGCGCACAGTTTGAGGCGGGGGTTAAGAATATAGGGGCCGCACGATTTTCCTGGGGGAAAATCGTGCGGCTCCCGATTATTATCGGGAGGCGGCCGCTGCCGCCGCCGGGCAGCGGCCGACTGGGCTGGAACCTCCCCCGGTCGATGCGCCGGGGGTCGGCGACCATTCCGGTGGTGGTCCGGTGGCCTGGCGCCGCCGGCCACCGCCGGAATTAGAGCGAAAGAGGGGGGGAGGGGGGGGGGGGGGGGGGGGGGGGCGGAGGCTTGCATGCACCATGCATGCCGCCGCGCCACCGCCCCCGAGGCGAGAGGGGCTGGTGCCGCCCCCGGACGGTGCGCCGGGGGCCGGCGACCACTCCGGTGGTGGTCCGGCGGCTTGGCGCCGCCGGACCCCACCGGAAATTAGGGCAGGAGGCAGCGGGAAGGCGCGGCACAGCTTGCATGGGCCATGCAAGCTGGCCGCGCCGCCGCCTCCTCGGGGAGGGCCCTCCCTGCCACTGCAGGTCGGGGCGCCGGGGAGGGGGCAGACTTCCGGCGGGGGTCCGGCGGCCTGGCGCCGCCGGCCGTCGCCGGGGTTGGCGTGGTTTCCCCTACAGGAAAAGAGCAGGGGGAGGAGGACTCGGGCGTCGCCGGGGCTGCGTCCTCCGGCGGCCCGGCCGCCTCCCCTTCGTCGGCGCAGAGGTCCCCGAGTGGGGACCTGCTCCCCCAGCGCCACCACCGACGCTGGGGGGGGGGGGGGGGTTGGTTTCCACGGCCATCGCCGCCACCCGAGCAAGCTCGGGGTGGCGCTGGTGACGCTCCGGCGACGGGGAGGGGGCGGCTTGCCTCCAGGAGGTAAGAAGGAGGAGGGGGGCGATTCTACCTGAGGTGGACGTGGGGCTCGAGAGGTAGAAGGGTGGTGGCCGGCCATGAGGAGGGAGGAGGAGGTCTCGGCTGGGTGGCTTGCTCCGGCAAGGTTGAGGGGGAGGAGGCTCGGCTGGGCGGCAGGGAGAGGCTGAGAGGGAGAGTGAGAGGGGTGGGGAGGTTTGAGAGGGGCTGCCCCTTCCTTTTATAGGAAGGGGGAGCTGAGCTCTCCCCCTTTTTCCCCACGTGGGGATAAGGGAGGGGGAGATATTTTCTCCCCCTCCCCTCCCTTCTCTCTCTCCTACCCACTTTGCCCCAAGTAGGGGCTACTTATTCATGGGCAACCCCTTTTCTTGGGGTGGGGGGGGGGGGGGGGTGGGGGGGGCTTTCTCTCTCTCTCCCCCCCCCCCCTTTTTTTCCTTTTCATTTCTCAATAATTTCAAGCAGGGGGGGGGGGTGGTTGACCGAGTCAACTTAGGGCGGGGTCCTCCTTGGCCCCCGGGGTCCAATAAGAGTTACCGGGGCTGATGCCGGGTTCGTATGCTCTATATCTCGTGCGTTGCACTGAGGCGATTTGCATAGTCGTAAAATGACATACTCTCCATACGACCTTGAATCGAGGCCCAACGAATTCCGTTGCGTTCGTATTGTTCGTACGAGTTTACCAGAACTGACATAAGTTAATCCGGGGCTCGTTGTTGGGTATTGTAGCCACAATTACCTTGATTTGAAGAAGTGTTCCTTTGAACTAAGTTGAATTGAGTTGTATTTGATTATGCACTTTAGCTGTGTTGTGACAGGTCATTCCACTCTAGGTACAAACCAATGTCAGGTTTCAATGAGTCGTCAAACACAGGCTTGTGCAATGTAATCCCTCATTGTATAGACCAAAGTGTTGGCTCATGTGAGATCTCTCTATTGGGATGTACCTCATTTCCTAAGTGCAAGAGAAGGAGGACTGGAGCTGATGGTGGACTTTTCATAGAAAGGGATTTTTCCCAAGTAAAATTCGGTTATATCATTCAGAAACATATAGTCGAATTCGACTATATAGTTGGGATGGATATAATCGAATTCGGTGATTCATAGTTCGAAATTTCCTTGAAGAATTAGAATAACCGAATTCGGTTATTGCAATTCGGTTATATCATTTAACCGAATTCGATTCGGTTATTGCCATTCGGTTATACCATTTAACCGAATCGGTCTGCAGTAATTCTTCCGGTTCGTTTTTGAATGCGCGTTTCTTAGGGCTTCTCCTATGTACAGTACACGTGGAGTTAGATCCATATTTCGCGCATATGACCGTTGTAGAAGACCGTATAAATACTCCTGATGTATTTCCGTTTAGCCCCAATCTAATCCAATCAATCTGAATCAAATCAAAAATCGTGAATCCAAGAAGAAAAACATCATTCTCTCCGTCCGTCGGCTGACTGTTATCGCAAATCTTCTGCTGTTGCCGACAATGTTTTTGAACGATTCTTCTTGAAGAAAAGGGTCAACTAGATCTCTGATTTTAGATCTCTTCAAGTTCCTTTTAGATCTAGTTGTCTCCTAAGTGTTCAGATCAAGTTCTCTCAAGGCAAGATTTCTTCTTCCTTCTTTCAAGATCCAGATTTCCGATTCAATCAAGGAAGAAGAAGATCTTTTATTTTCAGATCTGATAAAGTTAAAATCTCAAGGAGATTTAAAGTAGATTGTTTCTCAATCTAAAGTTGTGTAAGATTTTATTACATTATTCTTGTAGGAAGCTTGCTTCCGAGTTGTAGGAGCGTTGTCTCCGAGTTTGTAGGAAGTTTCCCTTCCGAGTTTGTAGGAGAGTTTGTTCTCCGAGCTTGTAGGAGTTTTGACTCCGAGTTGTAGGATTATTCTTAATCCGAGATCAGTGAAGTAGCCTAGTCTAGCCGGTCGTGCTAGATAGGTGAGGTGGAAAGTGGACTACCCAATATCGGGGAACCACTATAATTTTCTGTGTTGTGCTGTGCTCTTTTGGATTCTGTGTGCTTTTATTTATAAGTTTTTAATTCCGCGTAAAGACATAGAATCCACCTATTCACCCCCCTCTAGGTGATTTAGGCCGCAACTAGATACTTTCACTCGTACGGTCACTATTTACAATAATGAGGTAGTGGCGTGCTACGATACCCGAAATGGTCGTTTTCTTCAAATGACCTCGGATCGAAGTGCAACGGATTCCGTTGTGCTCGTATCGTTCATACGAGTCTAACAGAACTGACGGAAGTCAATTCGGGGTTCGTACGGTCACTATTCATAATAATGAGGTAGTGGTGCGCTACGATACCCGAAATGGTCGTTTTCTCCAAACGACCTCGGATCGAAGTGCAACAAATTTCGTTGCGCTCGTATTGTTCATACGAGTCTAACGGAACTGACGGAAGTCAATTCGGGGTTCGTACGGTCACTATTCATAATAATGAGGTAGTGGCGCGCTACGATACCCGAAATGGTCATTTTCTCCAAACGACCTCGGATCGAAGTGCAACGAATTCCGTTGCGCTCGTATTGTTCATACGAGTCTAACGGAACTGACGGAAGTCAAGTCGGGGTTCGTACGGTCACTATACCCCGATAACTTAGTTGCGGCGCGTAACATTACTTAAAATGGTAGTTTTCTACTGCTCTAGCCTACTTTTATTGGGCTCACTAGGGTCTAGTGGCCCAATAAAAGTTGGGATGTTACACATACCCCCCAAAATTGTCTATAAATAGACCCCCTAGGGTCACCAAGAATTGCACCTCTTTGGCACCTCTTTTGGCACCACTTTTGGGAGACAGACAGTGTTCTCTTAGAAACTTGACCCCCCTCCCCCCCTCCCCCTGCTAGAGAGATACTCGCCAAGAGGAGTCTTCCTCGTACCGTGCTCAGCCAATTTTTGTTGTGGAGGGGAAATATCTCTCAAACTTCCGGGTACGTGGCGGAACCTCCCTGCTGAAGCGTATAGGGCATGTTTGCAGTTTTCTCTCTTCTTGGCTCTAGCCTTCAGATCCAAGTAGCCGGACCGTGGCATAAGTAGCCTCAGGCTACCCTATAGTCCGAACATTTGGAGTCGAGATTTTCCTGGCTTCAACATCAGTGGTTATGAACGTAAACGTTCGGCCTCACCTAATGAAGAACTTTATTCACTTTTATGTTCAAAATTAAATTTTTTTCCCCTGTGGCTGTGGCGGTTATAAGTACCGTTGTTATATCAAGCATATATTCCATATTCTCATCGCCCATCTAGATTGATTGAAGAATTTTAAGCTTCCCTTTAAACTCTTATTAGTACAGTTTGTTACTTAAATATTGTCTCTGTTTTAGAAGTCTGGTATGTCTTTTTCTTTTTCTTTTTTAATATCAATATAAAAATCCACACCCTTTCTTAAAAAATGTGATCCAAAAATTGTCCCCATTTGTCTTTTCCTTCTCCCTGGTCTTAATCTTATTGAGAATCTTTAGGCCAAACGAAATGAATAAAAAAAATTACCAGCCGTTGGATCCATCCAGGATCACCAATCGAGCCGCACCGTCGGCCGCCCACGCCAAACATCATGGGGTTAATTCTTCAAACCATTGTCCGTCTGCCTTCACCGCCGGTAATTGTCGGCGATGAATTCAACGACAACAATTGACGATCTTCTTCCTTCGGCTATTAATAATCGCCAAGGATGATGAATTCCCGGAGGATCCAGCATGCTGGCCACCGCAAGATTGAAACCAAAGAGGGATGGCGACATACCGTTGATTCTTATTATGTCCCAAGCCTCAATTTTAATGACAACCAAGCCCTGCAGCGCGCTCCAGGGGCTGTGAGTAGTGGTGGACCCAGGATTTTCATCCGATCCGGGAACAAAGTAAAAGATATAATTTTTTGATAGTTATTTTAATTCAAAATTATTAAAATTAATATTTCAACTGCTGGTAATTGTCGGGTGCGAACAACACTGTAAAAGAAATCAATTGTTTTAAACAACTTTGTCAGTGATGATCATAAATTAGGCATATTCATTCTTAAAGCTAGGTAAAAGATCATCTTGCAAAACAAGTAGTTGAACACAGATGAAAGAAAACAATCATATAGAGATGAAAGAATAACATATACATATTTAGATAGGTAAAAATTGTTGAGTTGGTTTGATATTTCAAACCCACATGATTCACTTTTCTCACCTACTGGCCGTCAATGAAAACTTTTCCTCTAGCCGTCCATGTGCTTTGAATGGGTGCATGCATGAGAAGCTTCTAGGAAAGAGGCCACAACATGTGTTTCGTGTTCCATTGTTATTGAATTTTGGCTCTATAAAAGGAGAGGGAAGCAAAGCTATGGAGACACACCAAAAGCCAAACCAAAGAGAGGTAAAGCCTTGACGAGGAGAGTGGTAGTGCACGACCGAAGGAGACGGTGACCGTCGACATTCAATTGCGGGCTGCATCGACATCGAAGAGCGAAAGCGTGCGGGAAGCAGCAAGGCGTCATATTCGTGGGCTGCGACAAAGTGCACGGTGCTCGATGGTTGCATGCTCGTAGGCGGTGGTGGTTGTGCACAAGTGGTTACGTTGGTGGGCTGCGCGTTCGCGGCAAGGTCAAGTCCTGACTTGGATCTCTTCTTGGTGGTGGAGGCGGCGGTTGGTCGTCTAACGACGACGAATATTCGTTTGGTACGAATCTTGTGCGTCTGTTTTACGGATTGGAGTTAAGTTCATATTACTCCTGCGGATTTCCGTAGTCCATTTTTCTGCAGTATTTTTCGGACTTGTATATCTTAATTTGAGTACTTATTTATTTGATTGTGCTAATACAATTGTGCGAAGTACACATTTTCTTCTGACTCTGTATTTAGTTGTTCATAGGGATTGCGCATCCTCTGGTATCAGAGCTAGGTTCTGTAGGCGACTGATTGAACATTTGAGGAAAGATTTGACTGCGGTGGTGAACGACTAGGTCCTCTTCCCATCCTTTCAAATTCGACCTAGAATTAATCAGGTCTCCTAGTCATACCAGAGGGAAATTATGGAGGGGAACAATGCGACTTTGGCTCGGTACTCGGTGGAGAAGTTCGATGGCAGCGAAAATTTTAGTCTATGATAGATTCACGTCAAAGATATGCTAGTTGAGCATGGGCTGATGCGGGTTTTGCGGGGACGAGAAAAATTGGCTGTTGAAGTAAAGGATGATGAGCGTGCCACTAGCCTCATCAGGATGTGCATTCACGACAAGTTGCTCTTTAACATTGGCGTCGAGGAATCTGCAATCAAGCTTTGGGATAAGCTTGAAAGATTGTATCTGGCCAAGTCGTTGACCACAAGGTTGTTGTTGAAACAATAATTGTATGGGCTGAAGATGCAGGAGGGTGGCAACCTGCAGGAGCACTTTAATGTGTTCAACGGCCTTTTAAATAATTGCATGTGGTTGGTGCGAAGGTGGAGGAAGAAGATAAGACCCAATTACTTCTTACCTCGCTCCCGCCATCCTTTAAACACATGGTGACCACCCTCCTGTATGAGAAGGATACAATGGGGCTAGAGGAAGTCACATCGACATTACTGTCCAGTCATATGCTGAAGGACCCCACTCCTGTGGGTGAGCATATTTTGGCGGTAGATGGACGGGGGAGAGCATTCGACAGGGGATCGAGGGGTACACGGGCTCGGTCGGCGTCGAAGAAGGGAGTTATTTGTTACCACTGTAGACAGAGCGGTCACATCAGTAGAAATTGCCCGCAGTGTGCGCAGAGTTCTGGAGACGTTCAGGATGCGGGTGTGGTGACGCTAGATCTGGGAGTGGAGAGTGATGGTCTTTATACCATCACTGGGAGTCTTGACGACTCTAACAGCAGAAGGATATTAGATTCTGGTGCATCACAACACATATGCTCGGATGCATCGATGTTTAGCTTTCTGGAGGTGACGACTGGGTCAGTCAATTTGGGTGACGGCTCAGGTTGTGAGGTTACAGGCACAGAGACGGTGGACATATGTATGCATGATGGGGTGGTGCACAGAATTGAGAGGGTACATCCGGTGGCTAAGCTGTAAGCCCCCCCCCCCCCCCCCCCCCAACACTGAACCCATATTGGGGGAGGAGGGTCTTACTGCCCAAGACGGCCGACCTATGCTTTCTGAGGGGCAATAACCCACTCTCCAAGCATAGAATGATCGCCTTGTCAGGCTATGTGAATCGTTACATTCCATCATATCACAGTGCAGAAGGAATCATAAAGGGAACTAACCAGACATACATATATGTATATATAAGCAAAGGTCGTAGTCAGTTGTTTACACGAGTGGCCCTGTGGGCTAAGAGTAACTACTACAACCATTCATTCCTTACATAGTCTTATAATCTAGGAATCACATCTCGGAACACGAGGGGTGAGTGCGGTGTATCTGCTCAGGTGGCCTCTAAAGCTGGTACGCTGTCACGCGGTGTGGAGGCTTTGCGTTGTCTCATCTCCTGTGATTGATTACATAAACAACCCTGAGTCACAGAGCTAAGTGGAAACATGTCTCCTCCCCGAATCCATATCCTGGGGACGAGTTTAAGCACCCAACAATAAGTAAATAGCCAAAGCAAAGAGGGTTAACAACATATAAATGATCTGGAAGCAGTAGTAATATCCAAAGTTATTTAAAAGAATTGCTCAACTAGTAGCCGTAATATGAACACGCCGCAGGTGTTCAAAACCTGCTTACAAACCATGCATCGACATAGTGTGGACCGCTTCTCTTCCAGCAAGGTAGAGAACCCCGCGGGCCTCACCGATGTGGCCGTCGGTGACAGTGGCCAGTCCTAGCACTTATGGGTGTGGTCGTACCGCACCACCCATGCCCTATTGTACAACTCAGTGTACTCCTTGGATGTGAGCGACATCCGGCGATTTCTGATTTTTAGGCTGACTAGCGGAGGTAATCCAAAAGGCATAAAACTGCGGTCACCCGCGACACACATCTACCTGTCGTCATGAGTCGTCAAACCTCCCGCATCGGTACGAACGGTCTGCGGGCATGACCGACCCGCCACTTTTTACCACAAGCATTTCACAAACAGTTTAATATAAGGGTACATTTCAGGTTTGCGACAACCTTCTTAAATCAACAGGCTGCTCAACTTTTAGCTGTGAGGGGCAACGAGAGTGAGAGCACGTTATTTGGGGCAAACCCTAGAGGAAATACTCAACTTTAGGTTATCCCTAACTAACGCTCTACTAGAAAATCAACCGCTTGTCAGGCGAGCCCAGGTTTAGAAATGCTGGAGTAGTAAATTTCAGTAATTGAGTGCGATAAGAAAAAGTGCTGCAAAATAAGCTGCAGAAATGAAGTACTGAATTGTAAAGGCACTTAACTGAGCGAACTGAAATAAAGTGCTGAGATAATCTAGACTAGTGCGAGACTGGATATGTACTTAAAAGAAAACTGAACGTAAAGTTCTGAAACTAAAATACTGAAAAGCACTGGACCAGTACGAGTCTGGAGTAAAAGAAAATGCAATAAAAAGGGTTAGTAGTCATTCGCTCCATAATTAGGAGGTTTCAGTTCCATCTCCATTCATAGGAGCTTCCTGTTCTAGCTCCGTTCATAGGAGTTTCTTCTAAATTCCGTCCTCTATTAAAGTCCGACCATAGGTTTGATTGTGAATTTTAAACATGGCTTAAGCGGATTCGAGGAACGTTATTATGAGTTCTTTAATTTCTTCAAAAAGAGACAACTTCCAATGTACGAGAATTATTTTAAACGTAGCTCGATGATTCGTACACTCTTCGCATTGCTTCGAGCTTAAGATCTTTGCCTCTATAAATCGGGTCATCGTTTGATTTGTAAAATAATTCCTTAATTATATTGCGATCGAATACTTCGATCTGTTCACCCAATTATTGCAAGATCAAAATTTTAAAGCGCGACCTTTTATTCCGAAAAACTTGGGAATTACAAAATTTTCATTCAAATGGCCCCAAACTTTGATAGTATATCCAAGAGGTCCTATTATGAGTCTAGAAATTTTCCCAAAAATTTCCATGTTCTTTAAGATATTTATTTTGGCTAAAAAATCTCTTTTATGCCCTTAAAATACAAAATTAATTTATAAAAATCCCAAAACATTTGTGGAGGTAGCCCTCATACTGGGGAACAACTTTCATGTTCAACGGTTTTTTCCTAGGAGCCTAGATTGGCCTTAGAAAAATAATTATCATTTTGAGGAGGTTGGTTTGCGTTTAGAGGTTTTGCGAGATGGGAGGGCACCGCGCCGCGCGATATCCTTCCGCCCACAACGGATCTGGGGTCGATCCGCTGTGGGGAGGGGGCGCAAATGCTGAGGCGGGCGGGGATTAAAAATCTCGCCGCCGTCTGATCTCATCATGGAGATCGGACGACAACTGTTGCTCCCCGGAGGTGCAAACGGTGGCGGCCTCTGCCACCGCCGGCCAGCAGCCTCCCCGGTCGACTCACCGAGGGCCGACGAACCTTTTGGCGATGGTCTGACAGCCACCGTCAGATTTTTCTTGGTGCCTCGCCACCCCTCCCTCCCTGGTGGCCACGCTACTTCCCTTGGCTAGCTCACCAGGGGTCGGTCCTTTCCCGGTGGTGGCCCGGCAGCCTGGCGCCGCCGGCCGCCGCCGGAAGTTGAAAACAGTTCCCGTCAGAATGACAGGCTCCATGGGTATCGCCGAAGACACGTTCTCCGGCGGCACCGCTGCCTGTACCTGCGGGGGGGGGGGGGGGGGAGTGGGTATCTAGGCCAGTACAACTCTCCCAGCGCCACCACTGGTGCTTGGCAGGGGTACCTTGCATGGCCACTACCCGAGCCTGGATCTTGGCTCGGGTGGTGGCGGCGGCGCTCCGGCAGCCGGGGGAGGCATGCACGATGATGAGGGAGTGATGAAGGGGGAGTGAAAGAGTTTCCACCTATAGTGGAGGTGCTCGAGAGTTCTCGTGGAGGTTGTACATGAGAGGTTGCGGAGGGGAAAGGAGGGTGGCGGCGGTTTCCGGTGAGGCAGAGGTCGGAGCAGGGCTTGGGGTGGTGCTGGTGGGTGTGAGCTCAGGCAGAGGGGGTAGGGTTTTCTTTATAGGAAGAGAGGAGGCCCCTCTCCTTCTTCCTCCTCCAGCTGTCCTGGACAGCTGGTCACCCCATGAGGGGGTGGTGGCACACCCTCCTAGAAAACCAAACCCACCCAAGGTCTAGCTTGGTAGTGGCCTTGGAATTTTCCTTTGAAAGGAGAGGGGAAAAGTCCCTAGCTTCTTGGGCTTGTGTCAAGGCCCAATTAGAGTCTATGTGGGGTATGGGAGGCGGGGCCCTAGTGGCTTGCTGTGTTGGCTCGTGTGAGTCTCTTCTTAAAATTTCCAAAAATTGTGATTTTAAGGGAGTTTGACCAAAGTCAACACTAGGGTGGGTCCCCAATGTGGGTAATGGTCATAGTGGGTCCAAGTGGTCGGGTGACCGGTCAATGAAGGGGTATTAAATTAACATGGGTGCGCGCACACTTTTCAGTGTGCCATAAAGCTTGATTTGACCATAGTTTGACCTCTTGACGTTGAAATTGGTCATAACAAACTTTGTTAGTCTTATTTTGACTTTAGGAGCCCACTGAAACTGACCGCGATCTATTCCGAGTTTATTTGCTCAATATTTTAAAAATGGCGTTGTCGTGACCCGCTGTGATACTCAAAATGGTCGTTTTCTCTAAACAAGCTCGGATTGGAACGAAATGAGTTTTGTTGCACTCGTATCAATTATATGAGTGTAACTCAACTAATGGAAGTCGATTCGGAGTGCGTATGATCACTATACCAAAACGGCATCGTCGTGACGCGCTACGGTGTAAGACCCTCTTTTTTTTTGCCTTTAAACCGGGTCTTACCTTCCAGAACCGTCGTCTTGCGGCGACACCATTACACCCAATGGTCGCCGCCACAAGATGCTGATCCTGCCGGCTATTCATCATCATCCAGGCCAACCATAACCATAGTAATTGAAGTATTAAATGAAACAAGTCCACAAAATCACATTATATATTTATCATAATACATGATTACAATGTCCACGATGAGAAAGAACTAAAAGAATAAGGTCTTACGCCCAGTACATGTTCAAATATAGTGCAACAACACTCTCACTCTACATCTATGCGGAAGCTATCAAAATCTGTCTTCATGCATCTGTAGCTGCTACGGCGACGATGTGTAGTGGCTCCTCTGCTTCATCCCGTCTTCCTGTCCTGTCTCCTGAACAGGGTCCTGCTGTTCCGACGCATCATCCCTAAAATGATGAGGTCCACCGACCGTCAGTCTATAAGACTCAGCATATTCCTCACCGCCTCCACCCGCGACTCTTAGGCACCGTGCGGGAGGAGGAAGCGGAGGACATCAAAGGGTAAATCAAAAGCAGATGATAGTGGCGAGGCTAGCAAGTATATAGATACTAAACAAGTAATGAAAACATCACTACCCTAGTAGGAGTATGTATATAAGCAATAAGTAAAGATAAGTATAAGTAAAAGAGCAGGTATAATAAATAAGAGCAGCTACAAATGTAACCTTAACTTATATGCACACACAAAAGCACATAAGCTAAGGGATCTGATACTAAGGTAAACCATCGTATAAAGGAGCCCATACTAGTTTATACGATGAGGTCTCTATTTTATGCAAGAATACTATGCTATGATATGCAATGCTATGCAATGCAATGCAATGCAAGGTCTACAATATTCATGTTGATCACTACCTCCAGAAATGAGCCTAACCTAGGTGAAGTCAACATGCAAGTTCTCGACAAATTGTTTATCTTAACAAAATACAAATATATACATGTCACACCAAAAATGGCATAGAAAGAGCTACACTTGACCAAATGACATGAAATAAGTGGCATTTTAAAGGTAACCTCAAGGTCTACAATATCCATGTTGATCACTATCTCCAGAAATGATCCCAACCTAGGTGAAGTCAACATGCAAGTTCTGTACAAATTGTTTATCTTAACAAAATACAAATATATACATGTCACACCAAAAATGGCATATAAGGAGCTACACTTAACCAAATGATTTGATTTCACTTTCAAATGAAATTAGACATCCAGATCTACAGGATTTGTCTCTGGTCATTTTTCATTATATGGCCTCTAAGGGCCTCGAAACAAGCTTCCAAAATCGGGTGATTAGTGTGACAGATTTCATAAAAATATATAATACATACATAATGGTCTGCGATTAGCTTAGCCCGCCAGATCCAACGGCTCAGAGGTCGTCTTCAACGATGAGCCAAGGGCTCAGATTCGATCCCGCTGGGCCACCTTCCTCTGCCATTTCCAGGCTACCTACTGCTCACCACCGCCGACCATCGCCTCCACCACCTCCGTTGAGGTGGTGGCTAACGCCAGGCGGCGACACGGCCGTCGGAGATAGCTTCTCCGGCGATCCCGAGCAAGAAGAAAAACTCGAGAAAACTCCCACTATCTCACATGGGATCGTGCTCATTTGAGCCCGATATCTCTCCTAGATGGGTCTAGAATCTAGCACAGATGGAGGGGGGAAGGAACTTGCGTCAATCGAGCTTAATGTTGGACTTTTCCCAGAACCTCCATGGCCGACCATGCTCCAAGCTCTCCCATGCCGATGCTCCTCCTCTGAGCTCGAATCTTCCACTCGACTGAGGGGTTTTACTCCTTGGGAGGTCCTGAAGGTGGTAGTGGAGTGAAATGAGGGAGGAGAGGGGTATATGGTGGGTTGCCATTAAGGCATTTTCGGCCAGCTCCTTGGCCGCCCCTTTCAGCCAATGGAACTCCCTCCCCACTGCCCAAAACTGAGGACAATTACTCCCCCAGCTCAGAGGAGAGCATAGGGAATGCAAAGGGGGTGCCATTTGGCACTCATCCCTTCAATTCCTCCTCCTTGTTTCCTTGTCTTCGTCCTCCATTTTTGACACTTGGACAAAGCATTCAATTTCCCCAAATTCGAATTTCAGCATGCCCATGGTCTGGTCACCATGTGGGTTGACCACTTGAGCCATGAGATTGGGCTAAGGCCACTTGATTTGAGTTTTGGGCTCACTTGACCCAAATAGGCTAAATTGGGGGTTTTGGGTTTGGGGCTTGATCCAACCTTACACCACTTAATGTGACTGGCCCACATTATTATCTCGGACCCTATGGACCCATTCCAAGAGGAATTGAGTCATGGTGGGGTCATATGGGGCTTGATTGCACTTATTTGCCTATAGGAGCAATTTGGGTATTTTGGTGATTTTGCCCTAATCCTCCAAAATTGAATGTGCACCTTGGCTCATATAGGTCTCATTTACTTCCCTTGGTGTTTATGGAGGGTTGTGCTAGGTCAATTTGGTAAATTGAAGGTCAATTTAGGGTTTTAGCACAAATAGATCAATTTGGGGCTTTTTAGTAATTGACCCAATTTCCCCAAATTGGTGGTCCTAAGTGGGGCTTTTGGTCCCATTAGGTCCCCTAAGGGAGGTTGCCACATGATGGTGGGTCCAATTTGATCATTTGGAGTTCAATTGCCCTCATTTATGGGGGTTTGATCTCAGTGGCCTAAAGTTGACTTTTGGTCAATTTGACCAATTTGGTTGGCCTCAAGGGTCCCTAGTGGTCTACTCACCTCCTTGGATGGTCGTGGGGGTCATGGTGAGGTTAGGTTGGCTCATTGGAGTATGTTGGTCACCCCTAGGCTAGGCCATCAAGATTTGCTAAATGCACCCCAAAGTGCAGTCCTTCCTATCTTAATGAGTTCATGGTGCCTCTTTGGCCCACTTTGTGTACTTGATCCATCCTAGGGGGACCTCCATGGCTATGTGTGATGCTCAAGGTGCTTTAGCCTCATTTAGTTCACTTTACACTAGGGTGGCCCATGGTGTCTGAGTGCACACCATGGGTTCTTCACTCCTTTCAACTGGTCATCCTAGTGCCCGGTGTCACTTATCCTATTTTTGTCATGACTTGTCATGACAAAAGTTCTCTAGGGGCCTAGCAGTTTGGGGGATGTTACAAATCCCAATAAACGAAGAAACAATTTCGTCCCCGAAATTTAGGTTAGGTCTGCGGGGGTTAGAGTTCAGGATATGCCGATGTATTTTTAGTTTTTGTGCAATATGACTCCCAATTAACATTGGAAATGGTTAGGTCTAGTTCACATCGCCTCATCCTCAGTTTTCTCCCAAGTACACTTTTCGTTAAATCTTACTTCGTCCGTAATCAAGATCTTCTCCTGATGGTCCTCAAATATTCATCGGTTTGGTGAAGATATACAAAGTGGAGGGAGGACATAAGTTGATGTAAGATTGCATTTTCACAAGGCGAGTGTTGGAATCTATCGAGTCTTATAATCTATTGCATGATGTTTTCGTAAGTATACAGTTCTTGATCCGAAAATATATCTCCAAGTCCACCGTTCATATTTTTCAGTACCATCCTTACTAACACTTTGGATCTAAACTCTCATGTGGTTCAAAACCATTGTACAGGTGATGTTCGTACCCTTATTTGTTAGGTGTTTGCAATTAGAATTTAAACTTGTCTTCCAAGAGCATGCTATGCTTATAGCTTGGGCAACATTGGTTCTCCTAATTTTCATGATATCATCATTCTTTAATATTTTAAGTCAACGCTTAATCATGCTTCTAAGATCCAAAATGATATTTAGTAAATGCAATTATGCCCATGGTCATTTACTAAACTAAAGGATACTCTAGTAATAATCAAACCTTGTTTTGGTACTTAAATTCACATGAGTCATCAATTCCAAGGCTCATAAAATTTGTATATTGTAAATCCTCCAAGATTAATTCTTGAAGTGCACCCAATCATATTAGTGTCCTGAAACCTCATGAAAGTATCTAGTTGCGGCCTAAATCACCTAGAGGGGGGGGGGGGGGGTGAATAGGTGGATTCTATGTCTTTTCGCGGAATTAAAAACTTAGAAATAAAAGCACATGGAATCCAAAAGAGCACAGCACAACACAGAGAATTATAGTGGTTCCCCGATCTTGGGTAGTCCACTTTCCCGCCTCGCCTACCTAGCACTCCAAGGCTAGATTCGGCTACTTCACCAAACTCGGATCAATCAAATCCTACTACTCGGAGTACACAACTCCTACAAGCTCGGAGAACAAACTCTCCTACAAACTCGGAAGGAAAACTTCTTACAAACTCGGAGACAACGCTCCTACAACTCGGAGTATAACTCCTACAACTCGGAAGCAAGCTTCCTACAAGAATATTGTAAAGAAATCTTACAAAATCTTTGATTGAGAAGCAATCTACTTAGGAACTCTTGGAGGAGTCCTTTTCTTCAGATCTGAAATAAAAGATCTTCTTCTTCAGATCTGGACAACCTTAATCTTCTTCTTCTTTTAGAGTGAAAGCTTGAATCTTCAAGGATTAGGAAGAATAAGAATCGGCAAACCTGATCTGAGAAGGCCCTTTGATTAAATCGAAAAGATCTTCAATATTGAGAGCAGCAACTTGATCAAAGGCCTTCTTATCTGAGAAATCTTTAGCAGCACTGAAGAACGAGTCTTGAGCGGCGCACAAGTTAGATCTCAGAAAACTTTTCCAGCGAGAGAGAAAGAAGACGGCTGGGTTCTTCTTTTTCTCTTCTCCTTTTTTTGCCCTAAAAATAAAGGATTATTTATAGGGAAACCTCCAACGGTTCGGGCGACAGACAAGGAGAGGTCGCCACGTGTACTGTACATGTCGGCCAACCCTAAATTTCAAAAACGAAACAGAAATTTGAAATCCGTCTGTCCGTCATTCGTCGAGACTTCACGTGAACATTCGACGAATTGACTTACCACAGAAAAACACTGAACAACCCGTGAAAAACACCTTCTGTTTTCATTCGTCGGGATTCGTCGGGATTCGTCGGGAGTTCACGAGAACATTCGACGAATGGACTTAGCTGCAGATTTTTCTTCACAAGACTGTCTTTTTGACTTCTGTCTGGATTCGTCGAGATTCGTCGGGAGTTCACGTGACATCTCGACGAATTGACTTAGCCACAGAAATTTCTTCTTCAGACTGGAAATTTGGTTTCTGTCTGGATTCGTCGAGATTCGTCGGGAGTTCACGTGACATCTCGACGAATTGACTCAGCAAAAATTTCTTTTCTTTTCCTGAAAACCTGCTCCACTCCTCAAGCTTGAGAACCTTCAGTTATGAGTATATGAAGTACACCCCCAAAGAGAGATTACACATGGACAACCACTTTGTTCTACACAATGAGGGATTACACTGTTTAGAACTGTGTTTGGTGATCCATTGCAACCTGACTTTGGTGTGCACTTAACATTAAGACCTGCAAACACATAACTAGAGAACAACATCAAATAAATCTCAATTCAACTTAGTTCACAGGAACACTTCTTCAAATCAAGGTAATTGTAGCTACAATACCCAACAATCTCCCCCTATTTGAAGAAGTCAGAACCTATGTACTGAGTTGAATTGCACTTAAATAAATATATATCAAATAGATAGGGAGAGTTAAAAACTTAACTTTTTCAACTTTCTCTCCCTTTCAACTTTGTCTTTCAACTTTGCCAATTCTAACTTTGCTAATTCCTCCCAACATCAAACTCTCTTGCAAATTCAACTTCTCTCCCCCTTTCTGACTACTTCAGATAGGGAAGAAAAAGCATGAGAGCTCAAGGCCCCCCCTCAGCAACTGCATAGGAGCACACATTTGGGAGTATATGTAGAATCAGCTCCCCCTCAATCTTTTCTCCCCCTTAGTCTTATCTCCCCCTTAGAGTTTCAGTGTCTGGACTGATTTCCTAAGCTTTTCAGCAACCATACTATATTTCTTCTATGTTCTGGTCATGTACCATGAACATCCACTTGTCCAAATGCCTGATTAGAGTTTTGGTTGGCCTTTGGACATACCTGCAAACACAGATTAATTTCCCTTAGGAACCCAAAAGGATTTGGGTCCTAGGTTTCTGGTTAGATCAACACCACTCGGAGTGTTAACATTACAAGGGGTCATACTTACATTGTTAACCCGTGGAGTCTTGACGTTCCTGGGGTTAAACCAGCAATCTATGGCGAAGTGACCAATCTTGCCACAGCACCAACAATCAAATCGATTGTATCTTCTCTTGTTCTCCTGTTTTAACTCGTGAACGGGGAGTTTAGCAGGAGCAATATTCTTAGAAGTAGAAGCCTCATGGTTGCAACACACACATGACTCCTTCTTCTCTTCATGAGATTTAGCAACAATTGATTTAATCTTTGGCGCTTTCTTAACAACTGATCCATGTACAAATGAACCATAATCCTTGGGGATTACTTTTTCATAAGGTGCCTTGAAAGCAGTTGTTTCGAAGCATCGGGGACGGGTTTGAATTTGGTCAACCTTGCCCTTACCTTTAACAGCTCTTTTCTTAGCAGCCTTACTACTTTCAGCCTTATGACCAAGGCCACTAACCTTCGCAGGAGCAGAAAATCTTTCAATGATTGGAAGAATAGTTTTTGGTTTGGAGAAGTTTTCAACTATCTTCCTTTCCACCACTAACTTTTCTTCTAATTCATTTATAAACTTCTCCTTAAGATTTAATAATTCAGTAGAGCTTTGAAGTTCATCTTTCAAGATTTGGACTTCATCTTTGAGAGGAGTTAATTTTTCAATTTCCTCCCTCAAATCTGATTCCATCGTCTTGAGAGATTTAATCTCATTTGCTTGAGATTTGACTACCTTGCGGCATTTGTCAAATCCTTCCAAAACGGCTTTGTACTGAGTCATTAAATCTGAATCTACCTCTGAAGAATAGCCTTCATTTGCATTGGAGTCAGTTTCAGATGCAGAAAGAGGAGTGTGCGAGTTTACCTTCCCTTTGTATGAGGAGACGCTTCCTTCCTCATCTGAATGTGCCATAAGCCCAAAATAGGCTTCTTCATCTGAGCTTGACTTCCCTGAGCCACTGTCACTAAGAGTCTTGGTCTTCTTTGCTAAGAAGCTCTTTTCTTCTTTCCTTTTCCCCTTGAAGGATTTCTTCTTTTTGTATGGACATTCCGTACTTATATGCCCTGGCTTATTACAACAATAACAGTCAATATCAGTCGAAACATGTTTATTCGGTTTGGTTGTATACCTGTCGTTGCTGTGTTCTTTCTTGTGATGTTCATCATCACGCCTTGACCTTCTTTGGCTCCTTTCTCTGAGCAATTTCTTGAATTTCTTGGCGAGTGAAGAGAACTCTCAATCGGACATGTCTGAGCTTGAAGAACAATCCACAGACTCATCGTCTTCATCTGACGGTTGTGTCTTTTCAAATGATCTAGCTTTACCTCTTCTTGACTCTTTGGCCTTCAGTGCCACAGAGTTCTCCCTTCCAAAAGTGGAGCATCCTTCTTCTTCAGCTTTTCTAATACTCAGCTTTAGTTCATGTGAGAGAAGCTTGCCAAACAATATTTGTGGCTCCATCGTAGCCAACTTTCTGAATTCCCGGATAGCAATAGCCTTGGTATCCCATTCTTTCGTTAGGGATCTCAAGAACTTGTCATTTAGTTCTCCAACGGTGAATTCCCGATCATAGTTCTTAAGACCGTTGACGATCTTAAAGAACTTCTCATAAGTATCAGAAATGGAGTCTCTTGGATCTTGCTTGAATGCTTCGTATTCTTGGTTCAGCAACGATCTTCGGTCATCCCTCACTTCTTCAGTACCTTCCATAAGAACAACTATGGAGTCCCACATTTCCTTGGCAGACTTGCAGTGTATAAGATTTTGTAGCATTGAATCGTCCACTGCACCAGCAATAATGTTCTTTGCCTTCTTGTCCAAGATGACGAGGGTAATCTCATCTTTGTCTAGCTCCAACATTTTCTTGGGAATCATAATTGCTGAATTTATTGACGATGGCTTCATAGGAACATGGGGACCTTCCTCTACTATCTGAAAAATTCTTGGGTCGGTGGCTTCCATGTAGAACTTCATTCTTTCCTTCCACATAGGGAAGTTCTCCTTAGAACAGACGAGCATCTTGAGAGAATCCTTGGATTTTTCCATTTCAGACAAACTTGCTCTTGCAACTAGATTTAAAGATCTTGTTCAAGGTGTTAACCTTTTAACGAACAACCTGGCTCTGATGCCAATTGAAAGTATCTAGTTGCGGCCTAAATCACCTAGAGGGGGGGGGGGGGGGGGGTGAATAGGTGGATTCTATGTCTTTTCGCGGAATTAAAAACTTAGAAATAAAAGCACATGGAATCCAAAAGAGCACAGCACAACACAGAGAATTATAGTGGTTCCCCGATCTTGGGTAGTGCACTTTCCCGCCTCGCCTACCTAGCACTCCAAGGCTAGATTCGGCTACTTCACCAAACTCGGATCAATCAAATCCTACTACTCGGAGTACACAACTCCTACAAGCTCGGAGAACAAACTCTCCTACAAACTCGGAAGGAAAACTTCCTAAAAACTCGGAGACAACGCTCCTACAACTCGGAGTATAACTCCTACAACTCGAAAGCAAGCTTCCTACAAGAATATTGTAAAGAAATCTTACAAAATCTTTGATTGAGAAACAATCTACTTAGGAACTCTTGGAGGAGTCCTTTTCTTCAGATCTGAAATAAAAGATCTTCTTCTTCAGATCTGGAGAACCTTAATCTTCTTCTTCTTTTAGAGTGAAAGCTTGAATCTTCAAGGATTAGGAAGAATAAGAATCGGCAAACCTGATCTGAGAAGGCCCTTTGATTAAATCGAAAAGATCTTCAATATTGAGAGCAGCTACTTGATCAAAGGCCTTCTTATCTGAGAAATCTTTAGCAGCACTGAAGAACGAGTCTTGAGCGGCGCACAAGTTAGATCTCAGAAAACTTTTCCAACGAGAGAGGAAGAAGACGGCTGGGTTCTTCTTTTTCTCTTCTCCTTTTTTTGCCCTAAAAATAAAGGATTATTTATAGGGAAACCTCCAACGGTTCGGGCGACAGACAAGGAGACGTCGCCACGTGTACTGTACATGTCGGCCAACCCTAAATTTCAAAAACGAAACGGAAATTTGAAATCCGTATGTCCGTCATTCGTCGAGACTTCACGTGAACATTCGACGAATTGACTTAGCCACAGAAAAACACTGAACAACCCGTGAAAAACACCTTCTGTTTTCATTCGTCGGGATTCGTCGGGAGTTCACGAGAACATTCGACGAATGGACTTAGCTGCAGATTTTTCTTCACAAGACTGTCTTTTTGACTTCTGTCTGGATTCGTCGAGATTCGTCGGGAGTTCACGTGACATCTCGACGAATTGACTTAGCCACAGAAATTTCTTCTTCAAACTGGAAATTTGGTTTCTGTCTGGATTCGTCGAGATTCGTCGGGAGTTCACGTGACATCTCGACGAATTGACTCAGCAAAAATTTCTTTTCTTTTCCGGAAAACCTGCTCCACTCCTCAAGCTTGAGAACCTTCAGTTATGAGTATATGAAGTACACCCCCAAAGAGAGATTACACATGGACCAACACTTTGTTCTACACAATGAGGGATTACACTGTTTAGAACTGTGTTTGGTGATCCATTGCAACCTGACTTTGGTGTGCACTTAGCATTAAGACCTGCAAACACATAACTAGAGAACAACATCAAATACATCTCAATTCAACTTAGTTCACAGGAACACTTCTTCAAATCAAGGTAATTGTAGCTACAATACCCAACACCTCATTCCTGATTTTTATCCCGAATCATGTGTTGTTAATGGTCAAACCTATAGTCCTCATTTGTTAAACGCAAACCAAGCTCAAATTTGCACGAGACCTATCACTTATGAATCAACTATCGTGAATATGTCGTAAATTGGTCTCTAAATCATTCCCAGAGTTTTGCAAGTGATGTTTTACAAATTTTAACTCTTCATAATGTCATATTTGTTTTTGGCCTCATTCTTATTTCTTTCATAACTGTGGGGTCCCCAATTCGTACACCAAGTATCAGTTATCATGGGCCGATAGGTTTAACATAATTTTCAGAGACCAGTTAAGATCCGAAATATTGTTTAATAGAAGTCCATAGTCTTTCCTCCTTATAATAATTCCAGAAGATTAATTATTTGTGGCTAAGGGTGCAAACCCATTTAGGGAATGAAGTATGATAACTAATCAATAGTTAACTACAATAAATTTTTTGGAAGTTTAATGGAGACCACGAGTCTATCTACTCATTTCTATAATATTCTAGGTTTTCATAATGATCTGGGGGAACTCGACCTTGGAATTCTCAATAAGGCTTAATGTAACAAGGGTTCACAAACCCCGATTTCCTACGGAACTCAATCCTCAAAGCCTTGATTCTTCCAGAGATGAAAGATCTTTTGATCATAAGTGCATGTTTCAAATTTCAAGAGAATTGACCCAAGAATTAATTATTATTCAATATACTCTATGTGTGTAACAACATGGCAATTATCCTAAGCTACCTTGGTCTTGCATGCGGAACCCACCAATAAGTAGGGGTCCAAATGGCCTCAAATTTGTGCAGGGATCTTTCTTTCCGATACCTACCATCCGCAAAAGATTTGAGTGGGTTGGCGTCCATTAAGCCATAGGTCTACCACAATCGTATGTAATGAAATTATTTTCAAATGTATAGAACTTTATCTCCAAAATTCTGACTTTTGGACAGCATGTTTGTCGTACTAAATTTACATATACGGTGTAAAATTCAGATCACTCAGGTAAGTCAGAGGATAGGGCACACAGATTTGAGTCTAGGGTTCACTTTATATACCATGCACCAAGGCAGGTGCCCAGAGAGTTGTATAGTAGGGGCTTTTATGTTTCTAAAATAACCCAAGTTAATATTCTAGCGGCCCAATAAACGAAGAAACAAGATTAGCCTCCCGTAAGTCTTGTGTTGAGTTTCTTATATCCGACAATTTAGACATTTCAAGTGTGTACTTAATCCTTATAGGTATAAAGTCCTTGAGATTTGTGTATATGGTAAGGTTCTCTACCCAAAAAAATTACCATTTATCGCAACTTCTCCAAGGGTCGTGTGCTTGTTATCCTATTACCTGGTCTTCTTCTAGGCTGGAATTATCATTCCATATGCGACATCCTCTCCTTGTGAAGGATTTTATGAGGACGAAAGTGGGGAGTATCAACTTCTAGGCACATGTGTTAAACCTTACGAGTCTCATACTAATCCGATAGTACAATCACAAACACCAAAACCACTTAAGATTGTCCTATTGTTTGTTTGAGGGGTGTTAATATCACTTAGGAAGTGACGTGGGTATATCGAAGAGTAAGCCCTGAACACTTACACACGCTTCCAACTCCTTCTTTTAGTCACTTTGGGGGTATCCTACTACATTAGTCAAGATATTTTTGAGGTTGATGACTGACTAGGATACCTTATGAGATGTCTTGCTAAGTCAAACAAATATGATGTACTAGTCAGGTTGGCCTAATCTCATCGTTAAGTGGACAAGGTTATGTGATTTCCCGTATGGGCACACCACTGCTTCCGCTGCTAGTTTGTCCTCAAACTAAGCTCGAGCGGGATGGCCCAGGGTTTGTGGACTTCTTTTACTTGGATCGAAAGTCGGCTAAGCTGATACCAGTTTGTAAGACCCTCTTTTTTTTGCTTTAAAACCGGGTCTTACCGCCCAGAACCGTCGTCTTGCGGCGACACCATTACACCCAATGGTCTCCACCACAAGATGTCGATCCTGGCGGCTATTCATCATCATCCAGGCCAACCATAACCATAGTAATTGAAGTATTAAATGAAACAAGTCCACAAAATCACATTATATATTTATCATAACACATGATTATAATGTCCACGATGAGAAAGAACTAAGAGAATAAGGGCTTACGCCCAGTACATGTTCAAATATAGTGCAACAACACTCTCACTCTACATCTATGCGGAAGCTATCAAACTCTGTCTTCATGCATCTGTAGCTGCTACGGCGACGACGTGTAGTGGCTCCTCTGCTTCATCCCGTCTTCCTGTCCTGTCTCCTGAATAGGGTCCTGCTGTTCTGACGCATCATCCCTAAAATGATGAGGTCCATCGACCGTCAGTCTATAAGGCTCAGCATATTCCTCACCGCCTCCACCCGCGACTCCTAGGCACCGTGCAGGAGGAGGAAGCGGAGGACATCAAAGGGTAAATCAAAAGAAGGTGACAGTTGCGAGACTAGCAAGTATATAGATACTAAACAAGTAATGAAAACATCTCTACCCTAGCAGGAGTATGTATATAAGCAATAAGTAAAGAGCAATATAAGTAAAAGAGCAGGTATAATAAATAAGAGCAGCTACAAATGTAACCTTAACTTATATGCACACACAAAAACACATAAGCTAAGGGATCTGATACTAAGGTAAACTCATCGTATAAAGGAGCCCATACTAGTTTATACGATGAGGTCTCTGTTTTATGCAAGAATGCTATGCTATGATATGCAATGCAATGCAATGCAACATAATGGTGCAACTCACGCACACGACTCTGTACATACAGACCTTTAGTTCCCACTTTTCAGAGGTAGCTAACCTCTCGGGCACCTCCCGTCGTGGTCAAACGGTGGCAGGGGAGTGGACGTCTCCTCACCTAGGTGGGTAAGTCACACTACCATACCTAGGCCCTAACGTACGCTGTGATACCAGTACCTGGTACTCACGAGCTCCTGCGTACTAAACTGAATTGGCCAGGCGGGGTTTAGGGAATCCGTCCCGTCAGACGCGCAGTAAGACAACCTGACCCCAATAAAACCACTAGCACTGCCGAGTCAACGAACTGCTGTCGGTGTGACGACTAAGACAGAACCGAAGACCCACCACATCTTATACACAAGCAACATGTATTAACCCTTACTACTGAGCCTCCAGCTCGCAATTCTAAATCAACATTTATAAAGTAGAGCCTACCGCTCGCCAGACTACATCAGTCTTATATTTAAACTACGAGCCTACCGCTCGCTAAACTACATCAGTCTTATATTTAAACTATGAGACTACCGCTCTCTAGACTACACCAGTCCTTTATTTAAACTATGAGCCTACCACTCACTAGACTACACCAGTCTTATATTTAAACTATGAGTCTACTGCTCGCTAGACTACACCAGTCTTATATTTAAACTACGAGCCTACCGCTCGCTAGACTACACCAGTCTTTCCTTACAACCCGAGCCTATCGCTCGCAGGACTATCCCAGTCCTTCCTTATAACCCGAGCCTATCGCTTGCAGGACTATCCCAGTCCTTCCTTATAACCGGAGCCAACCGCTCGCAGGACTATCCCAGTCCTTCCTTATAATCCGAGCCTACCGCTCGCAGGACTATCCAGTGCTTCCTTATAACCCGAGCCTACCGCTCGCAGGACTATCCCAGTCCTTCCTTATAATCCGAGCCTACCGCTCGCAGGACTATCCCAGTCCTTCCTTATAACCCGAGCCTACCGCTCGCAGGACTATCCCAGTCCTTCCTTATAACCCGAGCCTACCGCTCGCAGGACTATCCCAGTCCTTCCTTATAACCCGAGCCTATCGCTCGCAGGACTATCCCAGTCCTTATTCCATTCCCTCCCATATTTGGGAGGAAGGTTATGTTTCAATTTCTCCTACTTTACTACTCTTGTCTATTGTTAGTTGATCTTAGAAGCTTGGGGTGAATCCTGGACTTCCCGTGGATTACCCGGTGAAGGGCTCGCAACGGTACTAGGGAATGTGATGGTGACTGAAGCCCAAATCCCCCTTTCCAGGATATTTATTTTATTTAGTTGCTACCCATTCTTGTATTCCCATTTGCTCTCCAATTGCTCTAAAATCCTAGGGTGGATTACCATTTGACTCGGGCAGACATGTGTCGGTGTTCTATTGAACACTGAACCATGTCATTCCTAGTGACCGACCATTTCCCTGTGTTATCTCTCAATCACAATTTTCACTTCTTGCTAAGTCATCCCTCGCCTCCCTTAATAGGTCCTTGTCAAGTTTCTGAATTGATAGTTTCACTAAACGCACCCCGTCTTTATTTCTGATGACTGCCCTTGGTGATTAATCCTTCAATCCCAATTGGACATCTTCAATTCTCTTAGAGTTAGTAACTCTAGGGGTGGTGACCATAAGGAAGGGGTCCGAATTTATGTTTTCAGTTTCTACTGTTCGCAGACCAAGGTTGTATTGAACTAGGTTTGACTCTTAAGACACAACCTTGGTCCTATCAAGTCTTAATGAGTTCCAAGTTCTTACCGTAGGTTCACAGTGAGTAATGATCTAACAACCTCAAATTCTACATTGCATATTCTTCCAAAGATTGTTTAACCACAAATTCTACTTTACATGAGTGGGGTGTGAACAAAGATTTACACTACAAGTATCATCTACAGACTTCTATAAATTCTGATAAATTCATGGTAGCATAAAATTGACCTAAAAACTTCAGAGCCTAAGTTTCATAATTTTACAGGGAGTATTTGTCCATAATATTCATTTAATACAAGTGGTGTGCCAATAAGAGTTTGCACTACAACCACCACCTACAGGTCTCAATAAAATCTGAATAAATCACAGAAGTATATTATTGACCTAAAATCATCAATGCCTAAGTTTCATAATTTTTCAAGTAATATTTGTCCATAATATTCATTTAATACAAGTGGTGTGCCAATAAGGGTTTACACTACAAGTGCTATGTTAAGGCTTCAATAAATCCTGGGAAAATTACTATAGCTCAATATTGGTCTAAAACACCAGATCCTAAGTCTCATATTAATCCAAGGTGTATTTATCCTTAATTACCATTTATTACATTTGGTGTGCCGATAAGGGTTTTCACTACAAGTACTATGTTAGGACTTCAATAAATTCTGGGAAAATTACTATAGCTCGATGTTGGTCTAAAAACACCAGGTCCTAAGTCTCATATTAATCCAAGGTGTATTTATCCTTAATTGTCATTTATTACATTCTTGTTAAATGCACCCCAATGTTTCCTACTCCCTTAAGTCCAAAACTTCAACTTGAAGTTCAGAGAAATCCACTCATGCACATGAGTTGAATTCTTAACTAGAGGTGGTTGATATCATGTCTAAGGCATGGACAAATTTTCAAAGCATTTGCATGAGCCAAAATCACTAAACACACCAGATACACTGTTGGGTCCAGCGTTCCTTCACTTGACCCGTAGCGCCTTTCCGTTGATATAAAGATTAAGTTGCGCCTTCACCAACAGTCCGGGATTTTGGTGTAGTTGGTTGCGCTGGGTCCTCTCAATTGGTATCAGAGGAGTTGCGGGTTCGAGACCGGGGGGCGCTGATAATTCCCGAAATTCTCTCTACCTGTGTGGGTCCCGGCGGGTCAGGCGGCCGCAGCCATGTGTCAAGCCACCTCTGAGACTGCGGGCCATGTGGAGCACCTCTGAATTGCGGGTCGTACTGGACGCTGGGGGGGGGGGGGGATTGTTGGGTCCAGCGTTCCTTCACTTGACCCGTAGTGCCTTTCCGTTGATATAAAGATTAAGTTGCGCCTTCACCAACAGTCCGGGATTTTGGTGTAGTTGGTTGCGCTGGGTCCTCTCAGCTGTAGCAATTCAAGATATTAAAAACATATTCAAATCTAGATCAAATGAGTTGCTTAAATAAAATAATTTAAAGAGTCTACAGAAGAAAATTGAAAACTAAAGCCAAGTGAGAGAGAAAATGAGAAACACAAATCTCAAACAAGACTTGAATCTGTATAAAAGCTGCTGCAACTGAAAATTCTAAAAACCATTTTAAGATTACCAGGTCACTAGTTTTAATTTGATCCCAACTCAAATAGGGGAAGATTGTTGGAACCATAGCTTTTGATTTGAGTTAGGATCCATCCTTTTGTTAAATCTAATAATTTAGATCAATCTAAATTAACACAAATATGATGCGATCGAATCGGAGAGTATACTTAAGCAAATAATATAAATTCTCTACGTTCGACATTTGTCGAACGGCGCTCGACAAGTAGCCAGACGGCGCTCGACAAATGCCAAACGGCGCTCGACAAGTAGCCAGACGGCGTTCGACAAATGCCGAACGGCGCTCGACAAATAGCCAGACAGCGCTCGACAAATATTAATCAGAACAGCGTTCGACAAATAGCGAACGACGCTCGACGAATCCAGTCAGAACAATTGGAGCGGGCAGGCATTCTCCGAACGGCACTCGACAAACTCAATCCAGCCAGACTTAGCAGGTCGACGAGATAAATCAAGAGTTCGACGAAAACTTTATGTGGCTCTGTCAGTTCGACTAAAAAATAATTTATACTGACAGCTCTTTTATATATTATGCAATATCTTTATTATACTCTGCTAATCTAGCCGTTACAGCATTAAAAGCATATTGCCATTTCTGTATTGTCAAATCGGCAACTCCTATTTCCAAGGAACAAAATTAAAGAGGTTTATCTCTTTCCATTTTCCCGAGCAAGGATTCAAAAACTTTCTCCAGACTATATATTCATGAGAAGAGCAGAAAGAAAAACACAGATATAGGAGAGATAGAGAAGAAAATACATAGAAGCAAATCTATTTTTCTTGCTAATATTCTCTTGCAGATCTCATACATCCTGAGACAACAATCACGACCAATTGCTCAGGATCATCACTGCAAAAGAAGGAAGAAGCATTTGAATAATCAAAAGGAAGAGACCTCTAGAACTGTCATTCATCTATACCAGACAGGGGGAGCTCTTCATCATCTGATCCTTTCAACACCATATCAGGATCATCAAGAGTCTTCTTATACAGAGAAGAACAATTTAATTTCTGCTTTTATTTTTCCCCTCTTTACCCCATCCTGTACAGGGTTATAACTCCCTTCAAAAGTTAACTCTCGGTGACATGGCACCTTAGCAAAAACTTGCAGTTTGATTAGAGCACCTTATCAACAGCTCACCTGGTGTGAGGGAACCTTATCAACAACCTCATAGTGGATTCCTACCAGTGGGTGGAAGAGCAGATGTACCCAGTTGAGGGGAACTACTATATATTTTTGTGTCATCTGGATGTTTGTTTTTATTTTTATTTTCATGTACTCTGACTGCTTGTGTATTTCACTCACTCAGCAAATGCTCACATAAATATACATATCATTTATTTTTTAAAACAAAACTTAATCAAAATCTTTTACTAAAATAAATAAGAACTAAACCCTCCACTTTCAATTGGTATCAGAGGAGGTTGCGGGTTCGAGACCGGGGGGGGGGGGGGGGGGGGGGCGCTGATAATTCCCGAAATTCTCTCTACCTGTGTGGGTCCTGGTGGGTCAGGCGGCCGCAGCCATGTGTCAAGCCACCTCTGAGCCTGCGGGCCATGTGGAGCACCTCTAAATTGCGGGTCATGCTGGACGCTGGGGGGGGGGGATTGTTGGGTCCAGCGTTCCTTCACTTGACCCGTAGCGCCTTTCCGTTGATATAAAGATTAAGTTGCGCCTTCACCAACAGTCCGGGCTTTTGGTGTAGTTGGTTGCGCTGGGTCCTCTCATACACTTTTATACATGTCTCACCAAAAGTGGCCTAAAAGGAGATACACTTGACCAAATGACATGAAGTCAATGGCATTTTGAAGGTAACCTCAAGATCTACAATATTCATGTTGATCACTACCTCCAGAAATGAGCCTAACCTAGGTGAAGTCAACATGCAAGTCCTGTACAAAATGTTTAACTTAACAAAATACAAATATATACATGTCACACCAAAAATGGCATAGAAGGAGCTACACTTGACCAAATGACATGAAATCAGTGGCATTTTAAAGGTAACCTCAAGATCTACAATATTCATGTTGATCACTATCTCCAGAAATGAGCCCAACCTAGGTGAAGTCAACATGCAAGTTCTGAACAAATTGTTTATCTTAACAAAATACAAATACATACATGTCACAACAAAAATGGCATAGAAGGAGCTACACTTGACCAAATGACATGAAATTAGTGGAATTTTAAAGGTAACCTCAAGGTCTACAATATTCATGTTGATCACTATCTCCAGAAATGAGCCCAACCTAGGTGAAGTCAACATGCAAGTTCTGTACAAATTGTTTTAACAAAATACAAATATATACATGTCACACCAAAAATGGCATAGAAGGAGCTACACTTGACCAAATGACATGAAACTAGTGGCATTTTAAAGGTAACCTCAAGGTATACAATATTCATGTTGATCACTACCTCCAGAAATGAGCCTAACCTAGGTGAAGTCAACATGCAAGTCCTGTACAAAATGTTTAACTTAACAAAATACAAATATATAAATGTCACACCAAAAATGGCCTAAAAGGAGCTACACTTGACCAAATGACATGAAGTCAGTCGCATTTTGAAGGTAACCTCAAGATCTACAATATTAATGTTGATCACTACATCCAGAAATGAGCCTAACCTAGGTGAAGTCAACATGCAAGTCCTGTACAAAATGTTTAACTTAACAAAATACAAATATATACATGTCACACCAAAAATGGCATAAAAGGAGCTACAATTGACCAAATGACATGAAATCAGTGGAATTTTAAAGGTAACCTCAAGATCTACAATATTCATGTTGATCACTATCTCCAGAAATGAGCCCAACCTAGGTGAAGTCAACATGCAAGTTCTGAACAAATTGTTTATCTTAACAAAATACAAATATATACATGTCACACTAAAAATGGCATAGAAGGAGATACACTTGACCAAATGACATGAAATTAGTGGAATTTTAAAGGTAACCTCAAGTTCTACAATATTCATGTTGATCACTATCTCCAGAAATGAGCCCAACCTAGGTGAAATCAACATGCAAGTTCTGTACAAATTGCTTATCTTAACAAAATACAAATATATACATGTCACACAAAACATTGCATAGAAGGAGATACACTTGACCAAATGACATGAAATCAGTGGCATTTTAAAGGTAACCTCAAGGTATACAATATTCATGTTGATCACTACCTTCAGAAATGAGCCTAACCTAGGTGAAGTCAACATGCAAGTCCTGTAAAAAATGTTTAACTTAACAAAATACAAATATATACATGTCACACCAAAAATGGCCTAAAAATAGCTACACTTGACCAAATAACATGAAGTCAGTGGAATTTTGAAGGTAATCTCAAGATCTACAATATTCATGTTGATCACTACCTCCAGAAATGAGCCTAACCTAGGTGAAGTCAACATGCAAGTCCTGTACAAAATGTTTAACTTAACAAAATACAAATATATACATGTCACACCAAAAATGGCATAAAGGGAGCTACACTTGACCAAATGACATGAAATAAGTGACATTTTAACGGTAACCTTAAGGTCTACAATATTCATGTTGATCACTATCTCCAGAAATGAGCCCAACCTAGGTGAAGTCAACTTGCAAGTTCTGTACAAATTGTTTATCTTAACAAAATACAAATATATACATGTCACACCAAAAATGGCATATAAGGAGCTACACTTGACCAAATGAATTGATTTCACTTTCAAAATGAAAGTAGACATCCAGATCTACAGGACTTATCTCTGGTCATTTTTCATTATATGGCCTCTAAGGGCCTCGAAACAAGCTTCCAAAATCGGGTGATTAGTGTGACAGATTTCATAAAAATATATAATACATACATAATGGTCTGCGATTAGCTTAGCCTGCCAGCTCAGAGGTCATCTTCCCCGATGAGCCAAGGGCTCAGATTTGATCCCGCTGGGCCACCTTCCTCTGCCATTTCCCGGCTACCTACAACTCACCACCGCCGGCCACCGCCTCCACCACCTCCGTTGAAGTGGTGGCTAACGCCAGGCGGTGACATGGCTGCCGGAGATAGCTTCTCCTGTGATCCCGAACAAGAAGAAAAACTCGAGAAAACTCCCACTATCTCACATGGGATCGTGCTCATTTGAGCCTGATATCTCTCCTAGATGGGTCTAGAATCTATCACAGATGGAGGGGGGAAGGAACTTGCCTCAATCGAGCTTGATGGTGGACTTTTCCCAGAACCGCCATGGCCGACCATGCTCCAAGCTCTCCCATGCGGATCCTCCTCCTCTGACCTCGAATCTTCCACTCGACTGAGGGGTTTTACTCCTTGGGAGGTCCTGAAGGTGGTAGTGGAGTTAAATGAGGGAGGAAAGGGGTATATGGTGGGTTTCCATTAAGGCATTTTCGGCCAGCTCCTTTGCCGCCCCTTCCAACCAATGGAACTCACTCCCCACTGCCCCAAACTGAGGGCAATTACTCCCCCAGCTCAGAGAAGAGCTTAGGGAATGCAAAGGGGGTGCCATTTGGCACCCATCCCTTCAATTCCTCCTCCTTGTTTCCTAGTCTTCTTCCTCCATTTTTGACACTTGGACAAAGCATTCAATTCCCCCAAATTCGAATTTCAGCATGCCTATGGTCTGGTCACCATGTGGGCTGACCACTTGAGCCATGAGATTGGGCTAAGGCCACTTGATTTGAGTTTTGGGTTTGGGGCTTGATCCAACCTCACACCACTTAATGTGACTGGCCCACATTATTATCTCGGACCCTATGGACCCATTCCAAGAGGAATGGAGTCATTGTGGGGTCATATGGGGCTTGATTGCACTTATTTGCCTATATGGGCAATTTGGGTATTTTGGTAATTTTGCCCTAATCCTCCAAAATTGAATGTGCACCTTGGCTCATCTAGGTCTCATTTACTTCCCTTGGTGTTTATGGAGGGTTGTGCTAGGTCAATTTGGTAAATTGAAGGTCAATTTAGGGTTTTAGCACAAATAGATCAATTTGGGGCTTTTTAGTAATTGACCCAATTTCCCCAAATTGGTGGTCCTAAAATGGGTCTTTTGGTCCCATTAGGTCCCCTAGGGGAGGTTGCCACATGATGGTGGGTCCAATTTGATCATTTGGAGTTCAATTGCCCTCATTTATGGGGGTTTGATCTAGGTGGCCTAAAGTTGACTTTTGGTCAATTTGACCAATTTGGTTGGCCTCAAGGGTCCCTAGTGGTCTACTCACCTCCTTGGATGGTCCTGGGGGTCATGGTGAGGTTAGGTTGGCTCATTGGAGTCTGTTGGTCACCCCTAGGCTAGGCCATCAAGATTTGCTAAATGCACCCCAAAGTGCATTCCTTCCTATCTTAATGAGTTCATGGGGCCTCTTTGGCCCACTTTGTGTACTTGATCCATCCTAGGGGGACATCCATGGCTATGTGTGATGCTCAAGGTGCTTTAGCCTCTTTTAGTTCACTTTACACTAGGGTGGCCCATGGTGGCTGAGTGCACACCATGGGTTCTTCACTCCTTTCAACTGGTCATCCTAGTGCCCGGTGTCACTTATCATATTTTTGTCATGACAAAAGTTCTCTAGGGGCCTAGCAGTTTGGGGGATGTTACATACGGTACTCAAAATAGTCATTTTCTCTAAACGACCTCAGATTGGAACGATACGAGTTCTATTGCACTCGTATCGATTATACGCGTGTAACGCAACCGGCAGAAGTTGATTCGGAGTATTTTTGGTCACTATTCCAAAACAGCGTCGTCATGACGCGCTACAGTATTCAAAATGGATGTTTTTTTCTAAACGACCTTGGATTGGAATGAAACGGGTTTCGTTGCACTTGTATTGATTATACGAGTCCAACGCAACTGATGGAAGTTGATTCGGAGTACGTATGGTCATTATACCAAAACGACGTCGTCGTGACGCGCTACGGTATTCAAAATGGTTGTATTCTCTAAACGGCCTCGAATTGGAATGAGACGAGTTCCATCACACTCATAATAATTATATGAAGATATAGGAACTGACAACTCAAATCGGAGTTCTCTAGCACAATATCCTAAAATCGTGTTATTTCCTAACTTCTATGTTTTTGGGGTGGGAGATTGAGTTACTTTTATTGGGTTTACTAGGGTCTAGTGCCCCAATAAAAGTCGAGATGTTACAATCCAATAAAAATAAGAGGATTTTTGTCCTCGAAAATCTCTTAAGGTAGGGGGTTGTAGATGTGACATACCTGAGAGAAGAGTGTCGAGTATCTTTCTCAGGCAAGAGTTTTCGGTTCCCATGTGTACTCATCACGTCCTCAATTTGACCATAGAATCTTGACCATCGTGATGGTTTTGCTCCACAGGTCCTTGACTTTTGAGTCTACTATCCTTACCGGCTCAAGCTGAATAGATCTATCGGATTGTATTGTGGTTAGCGGTGTACAAAGATGCTAATCTGGTTGTCGAAAGACACGTCTTAGCGACGAAACGTGAAAGACATCGTATAGATTTCCCAATTATGTGGGCAAAGCTAATTGGTATGCAACGAGGCCAATTCATTCTATGATGTGATATGGGACCAAATGGCGAGATCCAGCTTTTTCTGCTTCCCGGAAGATTCCGTGCATAGGTTTGTTTTTTAGGAACAACATATCTCCCACGCTAAATTCCACCGGTCGATGACACACATCATAATACTTTGCTTGGCGGCTCTGCGCTTCCAAGATTCAATCTCGTATTAACCTTATTGTCGATGTGGTGCCATCTATGTATGTAACCCCCAAAGCTTCTGGGTCCTCATTTTGTGCCCACGACAATGGGGTTCGACAACGTCTTCCATACAGAGCCTCGTACGGTACCATCTTGATACTTGCCTTGAAGTTGTTGTTATATGAAAATTCTACCAGTGGTAGCACCTGTTCCTAAGGTTCGTTGTGTTCTACTATGCACAGTTGGAGGAGGTCCTCCATCATCTGATTCGTTCTTTCCGTTTGCCCGTCCGTCTGGGGGTGGAAAGCAGTATTGAAGGCTAATTTGGTCCCCAGATAAGCCTGCACCCTCCTCCACTCCTTCGAAGTGAAGCGTCCATCGCGGTCAGATACGATGGACTTGGGCACTCCATGAAATCGGACTACCTGTTCTATAAAAAGTCTAGCCAGAACATCGACACCGTCGCTTTGTTGGTTTGGAATAAAATGAGTCACCTTTGTAAGGCAATCCACCACGACCCATATGGAGTCGTTTCCTGCACGAGATCGGGGTAGGCCGTGGACAAAATCCATAGAGATGTCCTCAAACTTCCACTAAGGTATGGGTAGATGTTGCAATAAACCTCCTGGGCTGCGACATTCTGCCTTGACCATCTGGCAGGCTTGGTAGTGTGCCATATATTCGATGACGTCCTTTTTCATACCTGGCCAATATAGTGTTCTTCGTAAATCAGTATACATTTTTATCACACCTGGCTGAATAGAGTATCTTGACTGGCGTGCTTTGCGAAGTATCTCTCCTCGGATCCCTCCGGTGGAGGGGATAAATACGCGGTGCTTGTATTGTAGAATACCATTATGTATGTTATAGTCATCTAGAGTGCCGTTTCGCAGGGTTTGGATGATTGGGACTGCTTCTGGATCGATCTTTTGGGCCTCGCGTATCCTATCCCGAATATCACATTGGATCTCCATCCAATATAACCGGGCTTGGTATTCTATAGGATCCTTGCGAGTCATAAGAGTGATGCTTAAGTCTGCCAAGGATTGGATCAAATCCTCTGGTATCAGCTCCACCAAGCTCCTGTCTACTAGAGGTTGATGACTTAAGGCATCCACAACTTTGTTGGCTTTGTCGGGGTGGTATTGGAGGGCGAAGTCGTAGTCTCACAAAAATTCTAACCACCGACATTGTCAGAGGTTCAGATCACTTTGAGTGAAAATGTACTTGAGGCTTTTGTGGTCGGAGAAGATCTCGCATCTCACTCTGTAAAGGTAATGTCGCCAGATTTTTAGTGCGAAGACCACAACACCCAATTCCATGTCATGGGTTGCGTAGTTAAGCTCGTGAGTCTTCAACTGTCGTGATGCGTAGGCGACTACCCTGCCATGCTGCATTAGTACGACTCCCAATCCCTTCAGAGATGCGTCGGTGTAGACCTAAAATCCTTCAGTTCCTGAGGGGATTGTAAGAATTGGAGCATAAGTCAGGCGGTTCTTTAATTCAACGAACGTTATTTCGCATTCGGGCGTCCATCGGAACACAGAATCCTTTTTGGTGAGGGCAGTGTGGGGTAAGGAAATCTTTGAAAAACCCTATACGAACTTACGGTATTACCCAACAAGTCCAAGGAAGCTTCTGATATCTGTCGCTGACTTGAATGACGGCCAATTTCGTACTGCCTATACTTTGCCCTGGTCCATTGCCACCCCATTCTTATTGATTATGTCCTAAGAACCCTACTTCCTCCAACAAAAACTTGCACTTACTAAACTTTGCGAAGATGAAATGTTCTCGTAGTTTGAGTAGTACCATTTGAAGATGTCTGGAATGGTCTGTCTTGCTCTTTGAGTAGATGAGTATACCGTCTATGAAGACGATTACGAACTGGTCCAAAAATGGTTCAAATACCTTGTTCATTAATGCCATAAATGCGGATGGTGCATTCGTCAATCCAAAAGGCATCACCATAAACTCGTAAAGGTCGTATCGAGAGCTAAAAGCTGTTTTGGAAATGTCTTCCCCTCGTACACGGAGCTGATAATATCTAGACATTAGGTCCATTTTGGAAAAGACATACGTGCCTTGCAGCTGATCGAACAGCTCGTCTATTCTTGGTAGAGGATAAGTATTTCGAATGGTAAGCTTATTGAGTTCCCTATAATTGATGCACAGACGTAATGATCCGTCCTTCTTCTTGACGAATAATACGGGGGATCCCCAGGGTGAGTTACTTGGATGGACGAAACCTGCATCGATTAGTTCTTGAAGTTATATCCTTAGCTCTGCCAAATCTTTTGGGGCCATTCGGTAAAGCGCTCGTGACACCGGTCGAGCTCTAGGTACAAGCTCGATCTGAAAGTCTACCTCTCGCTGTGGGGGCAATCCTGGAAGGGACTCAGGGAAAACATCTGGAAAGTCTCAGACTATGGGCACCTTGGCTAGCACTCGATTTTTGTCCTCCATCTCGAAGTAAATAAGGTACATTTTGTCCCTTCGTCGGATTGACTTGACGGTTTGTTCGGATGTCAGAATTATGCGAGTGACGGACATTATACCTGTTAAAGTGATAGACTGCCAATTCGGATTTTGGAGATTGATTTCTCTGGTCGAGCAATTTTTTTGTGCCTTGTGTTCGGACAGCCAGTCCATCCCTAGGATGATGTCGAACCCGGTTATTGCCAAAATAATTGCATAGATCTCTAACTCTATGCCTCCCAGCATAGCCTGGAAGGAGCATTTTTCTGTGGATGTCATATCTGATCCGTCCAGGAGTCGAATCCATATTGACATTCCAGATGATCGGACGGTGTTCTCCTTGGTTGCGATGAAATCCTAGGAGACGAAGGAATGTGTGGCTCCCACATCGAATAATATTTTAGCAGGGTGTCCTTTTACCAAATGTAGACCTGGTAACACACACATATAAATATATATATTATGATCACAACACTTTAAAGATATACAAATGGGATACATATATATCTAAAAATTATATCACATGTTCCCTACTAGATAACATCATCAAGATATATCATCACCGATGCTGAAAGTATATACCTATGACTACGTCTGGTGCAGGTCCAAGCTGCAGATCTAGTGCATAAGTGTGGAGTGGTGCTGCTCTGCCTTGCCTGGGCCAGTCCCTCCTGCTTGCAGGTAATCCTCTGCGTCCTCCTCATCCTCGACCTCTCTCATCTACTCCTTGTACTGCTCCTAAACCTGGCCTCCCTATGGCCTGGGGAAAGAAGGCTCTAATATGTCTGGGTTGCTGGCAAAAGAAATAGTTCCCTGCAAAGGGGACATCTCGTCATACTATTGGTGCGGGATGGGGTGTTGGAGCTGGTCATGGTGCTGGGGGTGGAGGTGCATGTCAATATTGAGGTGCCTGCCTGTAGGACTGGCAGCGATGATACTGCCTCCTATCTTGGTCCTATCATCGAGGAGCAACCCCTCTCTCTCATCCTTGGCCACGGTGGTCCTCTAACCGTCCTCTACACCGCTGGGCCACCATCCTATGGTCCATCTCTAATGCGGCGACATGTGCAGCAATCGTGTGGAAGGTCGGCTGAGATATCATGATCAGGGCCTGTTGCAGATCGTCGCGTAGTCCTCGGTAAAACCTGGCGGCACTATCTCTGTTTGTAGTGGCTAGTGTCCCCGCAAAGTGGGCTAGGTGAATGAACTCGCGCTGGTACTCTGGTACAGTCCTCTCTCCCTGTCGGATGTGAAGGAATCGCTCCTGAAGTGCGACTCGATCAGCATCGAAGATAAAGTGCTCCAGGAAAGCATCGGAAAACTCTCCCCATAGAATAATACTAAATGGTCGCACTCTGAATGTGGAGCGGCTAGCTGCCCTCCACCAGTCTCGAGCATAACCTTCTAGTAACGTCACTACTAGGGATACTGCAGCAATAACGAGGCACATCATGCCTACCAGTAATTCCTCAAATCTCTCCACCCACTCTTCCACCTGCATGGCGGAATCAGTGCCTCGGAAGATAGGGGGACTTAGCCCCCAGAAGGTTGTTAGAAGGTCTGTGGGCATGGTAAGCTGCTGAGGTGGTTGTGCGATAACGGTCTGGGAGGTGGTAAGCAGTGTTGCCAATGTCCGCCCCAGGTAAGTCTCAGCAAACAGAACTGTGTCTGGAGTAACTGATTCTGGTGGTGGAGTAGTCGGGTGGTACTGGTCCCTATAGGACGATCTTCCGTTACTGGACTCCGGTATTTGGAGAAGTAACATAAAAGGATCAGCAATTTACAAAAGTAAGGGAATTTGTAAATGGCTGAGTGAAACGGAAGCGAAGTGCGTGTGGGTGTGCTGCTGTGCAGTCTAGAATCCATAAACTTCTATCTTAAGGGTCCACCAAGCTTCCGGTGTGTGGTTCGTCTTGAACCAAGAGGCGAAACATGGGAATGAAGGATCCAAAGACTGCCCCACGTGGATGGATCGTTAATGCTCTTATCCATTTGTAAGCCCCCCAACACTGAACCCGTGTTGGGGGAGGAGGGTCTTACAGCCTAAGACGACCACCATATGCTTTCTAAGGGGCAATAACCCACTCTCCAAGCATAGAATGATCGCCTTGTTAGGCTATGAGAATCATTACATTACATTAGATCACAGTGCGGAAGCAATCATAAAGGGAACCAACCAGGCATACATATATGTATATATAAGCGAAGGTTGTAGCCAGTTGTTTACACGAGTGGCCCTGTGCGCTAAGGGTAACTACTACAACCATTCATTCCTTACATAGTCCTATACTCTAGGACTCACATCTCAAAATACGGGGGGGTGAGGCTGGTGTATCTGCTCGGGTGGCCTCTAAAGCTGGTACGCTGTCACGCGGTGTGGGGGCTTCGCGCTGTCCCATCTCCTGTGAATGGTTATATAAGCAACCATTAGTCATAAAGCTAAGTGGAAGCATGTATCCTCCCCGGATCCATATCTTGGGGACGAGTTTAAGCACCCAACGATAAGTAAATAGCCGAAGCAAGAGGGTTAACAATATATAAATGATCTGGAAGCAGTAGTAATATGCACAGTTATTTAAAAGAATAGCTCAACTAGTAGTCGTAATATCAACACGCCATAGGTATCTAAAACCTGCTTACAAACCCTGCATCGACACAGTGTGGACTGCTTCTCTTCTAGCAGGGTAGCGAACCTCGCACGCCTCACCGATGTTGCCGTCGGTGATAGTGTCCAGTCCTGTCACTTCTGGGTGTGGTTGCACCGCACCACCCATGCCATATTGTACAACTCAGTGTAATCCTTGGATGTGAGTGACATCCGACGATTTCTGATTTCTAGGCCGACTAGCGGAGGCAATCCAATGGGCATAAAACATTGGTCACTCACGACACACATCTCCATGTCACAATGAGTCATCAACCCTCCCGCACCGATACGAACGGTCTGTGGGCATGACTGACCCGCCACTTTTTACCACAAGCATTTCACAAATAGTTTAATATAAGGGTACATTTCAGGTTTGTGACGGCCTTCTTAAATCAACGGGTTGCTCAACTTTTAGCCGTGAGGCACAACAGGCGTGAGAGCATGTTATTTGGGGCTAACCCTGAAGGAAATACTCAACTCTCGGTTATCCCCAACTAACGCTCTACCAGAAAATCAACCGATTGTCAAGCGGGACCAAGTTTAGAAACGCAGGAGTAATAAATTATAATAATCGAGTGCAAAAATGAAAAGTGCTGCAAAATAAGCTATAGAAATGAAGTACTGAATTGTAAAGGTACTGAACTGAGCGAACTGAAAGTGCTGGGATAATCTGGACCAGTGCGATACTAGAGAAGTATTGAAAAGAAAACTGAACGTAAAGTATTGAGACAGAAATACTGAAAGGCAATGGACTAGTACGAGTCTAGAGTAAAAGAAAATGCAATAACAAAAAATAAAAGGGTTAGTAGTCATTCGCTCCATAATTAGGAGGTTTCGGTTCCATCTCCGTTCATAGGAGCTTCCTGTTCTATCTCCGTTCATAGGAGTTTCTTCTAAATTCTATCCTCTATTAAAGTCCGACCATAGGTTCGATTGCGCCTTTTAAACATGGCATAAGCGGATTCGAGGAACGTTATTATGAGTTCCTTAATTTCTTCCAAAAGAGACAACTTCTAATTTCCGAGAATTATTCTAAACGCAGCTCGACGATTCGTACATTCTTCGCATTGCTTCGAACTTAAGATCTTTGCCTCTATAAATCGGGTCATTGTTTGATTTGTAAAATAATTCCTCGATTATATTGCGATCGCGTACTTCGATCCGTTCACCCAATTATTGCAAGATCAAAATTTTAAAGCGCGACCTTTTATTCCAAAAACTTGGGAATTACAAAATTTTCATTCAAATGACCCCAAACTTTGATAGTATATCCAAGAGGTCCTATTATGAGTTTAGAAATTTTTCCATGTTCTTTGAGATATTTATTTTGGCTAAACAAAGCTCTTTTAGGCCCATAAAAATACCAAATTAATTTATAAAAATCCAAAAAAAAATTGTGGAGGTAGCTCTCAGACTGGGGAACAACTTTCATGTTAACCTATTTTGCCTAGGAGCCTAGATTGGCCTTAAAAAAATAATTATCATTCTGAGGAGGTTGGTCTACGTTTAGAGGTTTTACGAGATGGGAGGTCGCCGCGCTGCATACTATCCTTTTGACCCCACAATGGATCTGGGGCCGATCCGCTGTGGGGGGCGCGAATGCTGAGGCGGGCGGGGATTATGATTCTCGTCGTCATCTGATCTCATCATGGAGCTGAGATTGGACGACAGTTGTTTACAAGAATGGCCTGCGCCATTCTTATTGGTGCCGCGCCGCCCCTCCCTCCCTGGTGGCCATGCTACTGCCCCTGGCCAGCTCGCCGGGGGTCGGTCCTTTTCCGGTGGTGGCACGATGGCCGGGCGCCGTCGGTCGCCACCGGAGGTTGGAAATTGAGCCTGTCCGAATGACGGGCTCTATGGGTGCCACCAGAGACGCGTTCTCCGGCGGCGCCGCTGCCTGTCACTGTCGGGGGGGTCTCTAGGCCAGTACCACCCTCCCAGCGCCACCACGGGTGCTGGGCGGGGGGGGGGGGGGGGGGAGGGGGGGGGGGGTACCCCACGTGGCCACTACCCGAGCCTGGAACTTGGCACATGTGGTGGTGGCGGCGCTCCGGCGGCCGGGGCAGGCATGCAGTACGATGGGGGAGTGAGGAAGGGGAGGGGAAGAGTTTTCGCATGAAGTGGAGGTGCTCGGGAGTTCTCGTGGAGGTTGTCCAAGAGAGGTGTTTGAGAGGAAAGGAGGGTGGCGGCGGTTTCTGGTGAGGCAGAGGTCAGAGCAGGGCTTCAGGTGGTGCTTGTGGGTGTGAGCTCTGGCAGAGGGGGTAGAGTTTCCATTATAGGCAGGGAGAAGGCCGCTCTCCTTCTTTCTCCTCCGATTAAGTGAGGGGTGAGGAGGACATTTTATCCTCCTCCAGCTGTCCTGGACAGCTGGCCACCCCATGATGGGGTGGTGGCACACCCTCCTAGAAAACCAATCCCACCCAAGGTCTAGCTTGGGTGGTGGCCTTGGATTTTTCCTTTGAAAGGAGAGTGGAAAAGTCCCTAGCTTCTTGGGTTTGTGTCAAGGCCAAATTAAAGTCTATGTTGGGTATGGGAGGTGGGGCCCTAATGTCTTGGTTTGTTGGCTCATGTGAGTCTCACCATAAAATTTCCAAAAATTGTGATTTTAATGGAGTTTGACCAAAGTCAACTCTAGCGTGGGTGCCCCATGTGGGTTAAGGTCATAGTGGTCCAAGTTGTTGGGGTATTAAATTAACATGAGTGCGCGCACGCTTTTCGGTGTGCCATAAAGCTTTATTTGACAATAATTTGACCTCTTGACGTCAAAATTGGTCATAATGAACTTTGCTGCTCTTGTTTTGACTTTAGGAGTCCAATAAAACTGACCGCGATCGATTTTGAGTTTATTTGCTCAATATTTTAAAAATGGCATTGTCAGGACGCGCTATGACACTCAAAATGGTTCTTTTCTCTAAACGACCTCGGATTGGAACAAAATGAGTTTTGTTGCACTCATATCGATTATACGAGTACAACACAACTGACGGAAGTCGATTCAGAGTACGTAGGTCACTATACCACAATGGTGTCGTCGTGACGCGCTACAGTACTCAAAATGGTCATTCTCTATAAACGACTTCGGATTGGAATGAAATGAGTTCCATTGCACTATTATCGAATATACGAGTTTAACACAACTGACGGAAGTCAATTCGGAGTACGTATGGTCACTATACCAAAATGGCATCGTCGTGATGCGCTACGGTACTCAAAATGGTTGTTTTCTCTAAACGACCTTGGATTGGAATGAAATGAGTTTTGTTGCACTCGTATTGATTATACGAGTCCAACACAACTGATGGAAGTCGATTCAGAGTACATATGATCACTATACCAAAATGGCGTCGTCGTGACTCTCTACGATACTCAAAATGGTCATTTTCTCTAAATGACCTCGGATTGGAATGAGACGAGTTCCATCGCACTCATATTGATTATATGAAGCTACAGGAACTGACAGAACTTAATCGGAGTTCTCTTGCACAATATCCTAAAATCGGGTTATTTCTTAACTTCTACATTTTTGGGGTGGGAGATTGAGTTACTTTTATTGTTTCTACTAGGGTCTAGTGACCTAATAAAAGTCGAGATGTTACACAAGCTGCGTAAGAATTTAATATTGTTGGGCAGTTTGGACTTAGGTGGCTGCAACTTTGCGGCAAGAAAATGAGTTCTGACGGTGAGACGTGGGTGTGTCGTGCTCATGAAGGCTATGCAATTCGGTAGTCTGTACCGACTGATGGGACCACGTTGTGAGGTGGTATGCCCATGATTTCTGCGATTGATATGGTGGATGGTCAAGGTGGTGTAGTGGATCTCCCTTCTGCGACTCGGGTTTGGCGAGTCAACTTTTGCGATCTGGTTGTGTCGGCATCCCACATGTACTGAACACGAGTAGAGATGGAGTTCGACTAGCGACAAGTTGGCTGACGTCTCATACATGAGGTGGTGCTTCGTGCAGATTGGTGCTTTGTACAGATATTGCTTCATGCAGACAGTGATTCATGCAGATAATGCTTCGTGAAGAATGTGGTGTTTGAAATTCAAACCAAGGCGGTGATTGTTGAGTTGATTTAATTTTTCAAACCCACATGATTCACATTTCTCACCAACCGGCCGCCAATGAACACTTTTCCTCTAGCCTTCCATGTGCTTTGAATGGGTGCATGCATGAGAAGCTTCTATGAAAGAGGCCACAACATGTGCTTCATGCTCCAATGTTATTGAATTTTGGCTCTATAAAAGGAAATGGAAGCAAAGATATGGAGACACACCAAAAGCCAAACCAAATAGAGGTAAAAGCTTGAAGAGGCGAGTGGTAGTGCACGGTCAAAGGAGACAGTGGCCGTCGACATTCGATTGATGGTTGCATCGACATCGAAGAACGAAAGTGTGCGGGCAGCGACAAGGCGTCAAATTCGCGGGCTACGACAAGGTTCACGGTGCTCGATGGTTGCATGCTCGTAGCGGTGGTGGTTGTGCAAAAGTGGTGACGTTGGTGGGTTGCGCGTTCGCGATAAGGTCAAGTCCTGACTTGGATCTCTTTTCGGCGGTGGCGGCGGCGGTTGGTCGTCTGACGACGATGAAGGTTCGTTCGGGTACGAATCTTGTGCGTCTGTTTTACGGATTGCAGTCAAGTTCATATTACTCCTGCGGATTTTTGTAGTCTATTTTTCTGTAGTATTTTTCGGCTTTGTATCTCTTAATTTGAGTACTTATTTATTTTATTTTGCTAATAAAATTGTATGAAGTACGTATTATCTTGTGAGTTTGTATTTAGTTGTTCCTAGGGATTGCGCTTCCGCGACTGGAAATCTCAACAAAAATTAGTTAGAAATCAGAAGAAGTTTAGCTGGTCGATCATCCAAACTTCATGGCTGAAGCTTGAAGCTAGAGCCTAGAGAAGATCTGGAGAAAATTAGGGCTAGAGCCTACATGACTAGATATCTGAACTCTCGAGACTGGAGAGGAGAGACTATTTACCCTGCGTGAAAGGAGAAGTCGTTGAAGCTTGAAGCTAGGAAGCAGGGCAGGCAGAGGCAGTAACCAGCGAACCAGCGGGAGAGGAGAAATTTTCCCCGTCAGGAACAAAGAAAGATAACTGTTTGGAGAAGGATCACTCCTCCTTTCGTCATCATTGGGATGAATTGAAAGTATCTCCGTCTCTCACAATCGCATCGACGCTTCTTTCTTGTCAACGTGAAGCCGCCGAGTCGCGGGTGAGGTAGTTAGGGCAGGAATGAGGAAAAGAGCGGACTAAATTACAATTCGCCAAAAAAAATCGAGGGCGCAGCGGGCCATAGTGAGTTTAAGCAGAAATTTTGACCCGAGCATGTGTCTGGGTGTGCCTTTGTCTGGGTCCACCCCTGGCTGCGAGCATGGGAGGGTCGTCGTGATGCGACACTGTTGTGATCGGGGTATGCTGTGAGCCTACGACACAATCATTTACTCCCGTGGATAAAAAATGAGCAGATAATAGAGTCAGATTTGTGGTTGCCTACCAAACAACATTTATTCTGGTATTCGCTATTTTGCGAATTTAGTTTTGCCACGACACTGAAATGCATGAGACTTTGGCTAGATGAGCGCATTAGACTGAGAAGGGTGGAAATTAGCGTAGGATCCGGATCCCCTGGAGTTCATGTGATAACTCCACGGTGGAGTTCATGCGAGAACAAGAAACCATGCGAGAAAAGAGGGAGCGAGCCCAACCCTTGGATTAATCTACGCGGGAACAGGAAACCAAGCAAGAAATGAGGGAGCGAGTGATGAGTCCCTATTATATATATATATATATTCGGACTCATTTAGGCTAGTTTTCTTGCTTTTATGCTTCAGTTTTGTTCATATTTCCCTTATTCATGCTTTTTATTGTAGTACATAGTATGCCTGTTTTTGTGTGCAATTGCGCACTTTATTGTTGGGGGTAAGCACTGCGTGCTCCCCATTGTATTCTCTTTATCTCTGTGCTGCTGGTAGTACTTTCCCAGCTTGTGTCTCTTGTATGCAGGTGACCTGATCGTCCCGTTCCCCAAAGTAATTTCTGTGCATATCGCACGGTCGTGCGTTTCCTTGACGCACGGTCGGTGGCAGTCGTGCGTTTGTGTCTGGGCAGAAAACGGAGTGTCGGAGTTTACTCATGCGTTTTGACGCACGGGCAGATTCGCCCATGCGAGAGTAAAACGCACGGTCGACCTGTGTCTTGATGATTTCAGAGCGTCGGAATTTGCCCGTGTGTTTGAACGCACGGGCGGTGTGGGTCGTGCATGAGCAAAATGCACGGGCGCTGGCCTTCTTCCCCTGCACGCCTACTGAGCTTAAGTATCGCACGGTCCACGCACGGTCGTGCGTGACCAAATTTCTAACATTTTCCTATAAAAGTTGCAGATTCGACCTAAAATGGGAGAGTTCCGTACGCATTGTACAGCTGCGCCGATTTCGCCATCTCCACCAGGGTTTCATCCCTTTGGCCTCCTCCTTCATCCTAGAGCTTCAAGGGAAATCTAGCCACCATTTCCTTCAAGCAAGAGGAAGTTTGCAACCTCCACCAGATCGTGAGACGAAGAAGACGGGTCCATTGGAGAGTAGTGACAGCTCTCTCTACCCCAGACGCAGTTGCTGACCGAGCTTGGACGCGTACTGACAACCCAGCGATTCCAACCGTGAATCTCCAACGAGCCTTCGGATTCGGTCGATTTTTTGCCTTGTTCTTCTCTTATTGAAGTGTATATGTGTAGATCTTTGTATTTTGATGAAGTAGAGCACTTAAACTAGTTTGTATTTATATATATTTCATGTCTATGTGAAATGCTTTGTGGTTTATGTTGCTTGAGGTGCGCCCCATTCCATCCTCCATCCCGCCATCACGTTCGTCGCCGCACTAGCAATTGCTAGTGGCGTGCTTGTCGAAGAGGTGCTTACGACCCTCACTCCGTTTGCCTACTCGTCCATCCGCCTAGCGAAGCGTGGCATAGCGGCCCGTGTAATCCACTCGCCCTACGAAGTAGCGCGCTCAAGGCCTGCATAGTTCGATTCCGCTTGCCTACTCGTCCATCCGCCCTTGCGACGCAGTGCGCTCAAGGCCTGCCTAGTCTCCATCCCGCCAAGCGAAGCATTGCATAGCGGCATTGCATAGGAGTAGTGTAATATTTTCTCTTTATTTTCCACAAACCAAATCCCCGTTCCGCATCCATCTGACGTAAAGGACTTCAATCTCAAGTCCTTCCTCGAACGTTAACTCCACCTTACTGTGTTCCTTGAGAGATTCGATACTCGAGGATTACTCCTCGTTTTATATTACTTGAACGATCGGTGCACTGCCGTTTCGTGTCGCAGTCTTACTACCGCCTTTAGCGGTGTGCTAAGATTTGCGCATCAAGTTTTTGGTGCCGTTGCCGGGGAACACAGTCGTGTGAGTTTTCTGGAGAGGGAGAATCTGAGATTTAAGCCTTTTTCATTTGTAAATTGCATCTTTTATTTTATTTCAGTTCTTCTTATTTTATTTTCCTGTTTTTATTAGGTTGCTTAGTAATTTATTGTTAGGTGTAGTATTTTGCACAATAGTGTTTTCTGTTTGAATCATTTTATCTTCACACCATATGATCATCATTTAATATTCGTTGCCGTTTTTGTGGAGATATCTCTCATGCTAGTGATAGATGTCCCAAGGGAGATAGTAGCCCTAGCACTCCCAGCCCAGCATATGGAGCACCGACTTCGTCTGGTACTTCATATGGTGCGCGGAAGTCTTATGGCTATTCTGCCACGCCTTTACCGTCAATCTTCTTTTCGGCTTCAGCACCTGTTGTGCCAAAGAAGCCTGTAAGGCAGTGCTTGTTTTGTCAGAGTACAGATCATGCTTTGAAGGATTGTGTTGATTATCTTCGCCAATTGGACGAGGATGACGAGCCGGATATCCGGATCGTCCCGACTCCTACTTCTGGCAGCACACCTTCAACATCTGGTTATGTGGCCATATTACCTTCATCTTATGAAGGGTATGATGTGGACACGGTCACCAGATGTGCGGCTGATCTGGGCACTGACATGACCGAGCCCATCCCCCTTGTACATCCATTGCCTAGCGTAGATTTGATTCTTTGTGAGGAACCAGTGCTTGACTTTTATCCAAGCACTACACCTCCCCCTATTGTGCATACTACAATACTCGTTTCTGACGACATTGTTGAGGATGTGTCGCAGGATGAGGCTGGCGATCTAAGTGTGCCTGCTCTTATGGAGGAGGACAGCCTTCTAGGTGAAGAGGAGCTTTTCTCAGCACTGGTGGAGGAAGTCCAAATCCTTAGATTGGCCACTGTCGATCCCGACGAATCTTGTAGCATTGATGACAATGCCAACATTATTTTACTTTCCCAACCTGATGGGAGTAAGTCCGGGACCACTCCCCCGCCTGATTTTTATTTATGTTCTTCTTCTCTTTTATTTCTTGACCCCCTTCTGCTATATCTGAGTCTGTGCAGGTTGAGTCTCCACAGGTACATCAGGAGGACTTGGAGCTTCCAGCTCAGGTCAATGATGATAGCATCCTCATGTGCGAGGAGGTTGATCCCTCCTCCAGTGAGGAAGCTCCACCATTGATCTCTTTCTCCTGCTACCTTCCTGGAGATGACACCTTGCTAGGCAAGGATTTATTTTGTGGTGAGATGAGTGAGGACCAGGCCTCCTCCTCTTCTTACTTCCTATTCCCGCTACCTGTGTTCAGCAGGTATCGTTATTTAGGTAGGGGAATAACTGTTTTATCGCCGTATCGGTACCCGCTACCGACATGCATATTAGAACAGCTGCCTGTTCACTTTTCTTTTCATAGGCTCATTAGCTAGAACTGTACAAAAGCCAAATAAGTCGTGCTGGGAGGACAATAACCCCAGTAGTTATCTTAATTTTTCTTGTCTTTTAATTTATCCCCTGCAAAAACTAGCTTATTTTGTGCTATTTTAGTTTTCGTGTGTGGAGACCACCATTTGCAGGTATTTTCTATTTGTGAAGGCGGTGGTCGTGATTCTTCGTAGAGCTTCACTACAGGCTTCCAGAATGCTTACTTGTTGAGCATTGGGTAACCTCGTCACCTAAAACTTTGTTTTAGAATATATTAATATATAGTTCAAGTTTGGGGGAGACCTGTTTGTGTACCCACTCACGTGTACAATTATTTAGCATGCTAGAAGCTTCTTTATCTAAGAATCATTTTTGTTCATTTTGTTTGCACACTTAGCACCCACTTGAGCGTGTACTTTACCTTTAGCGCATCACGAGTATAACTCATCCCTTTGTGCATATGAGAAAATGTTTGTGCTAGCTTTTAAATTATGTAGTGGAATACAATGTTGGCTCCGGTGTTTCTAGTCAAGTACTCATGCAAGTATAGTAATTCATGTAGATTAGATTTCTCCTTATACTATTAGCTTTATGCATTTTTATTAGTATAAATATTGTTTACTATACTCAAATGATGAATCCGGTGTGAATCAAACGGTAGCGTAGGGATGTGTGTAGACGTTTGCTAGATTCGTATTGCTCGAGTCGGGAGAAAGGAGAATCTTTCTCGGTGGCTAGAACTTGCCCCAAGCGATTCTCAAAGCATTGACATAAGATAGTTTGAGTGCGTGAGAATGACGTAGGCCATCATTTTGGCCAGGTTGAGCTTTGTGTACCATTCCTATCATTTATTCCTTGCTAGCCCATTTTGTGCCTACCCCTTCATTTGATTCAGCTCCACAAATTTTTCACCAAAGCCTAAAAGCCCAACCTAGTTGCACAACCAAAACCGAGCTTAAATTTGATTATTATTTTCATGTTGGGGGGGGGGTGAATGTGTTGCTTATTATGTGAAGTTGTGGTTATGTTAATTAGAAAATATGCTGAAAAAAGAAAGAAAATAAAAAAAGAATGAAGAAGAAAAAGAAAAGAAAAAGAAAAAGAAAAAAAAAAGAGAAAAATGATTTTAATGAAAAATCTTTGTATAAATTTATGATTGGGAGTAGGGAGTGCACACACCTATGTTGCAAAAGTCCAAGTCTGGGGGTGTGATGCACTTGTATGCTTATAGCTGTGCGGGTATCTTTACTTAAAGCTCATGTTGGGTTAGGTGTGCTTAGCCTCCAGGCCTACCTTTGTTTACCTCACCGTAACCCAAGCCTCATTCAAAACCTGAAAGTCCTATTGACTCACGCCTTGAGCCAATCTAGCGTCGTGGAGAGAATGTGACCAGGCAAGCCTATGGTCACCAACACCGATGGATTTCGGTGGAGTTTTTCCGGCACCCCGATCTTTGGCAATGCTCACCTCAGCGTTCAGTTTACTTTCTCCATATGCGTGACCGGATGATTCACCGTAATTCTCATTTTGAGTAAAAGTAACAATTATTTATGTTTTTAAAATTCATAAACTCGGTGTATACTTAGAAATCTTCTCTAGTTTTCTTATACGAACATGAGCATGCGACTTCGCATGGTATTCCATTTTGTAAGTTTTAGTTAGCTATTTCATATTCCCGCTTGCGTAGGAATTGTTTGCTCGGGACGCGCAAACAGGTAAGTTTGGGGGTGTGATGAGTCCCTACTATATATATATTTTCGGACTCATTTAGGCTAGTTTTCTTGCTTTTATGCTTCAGTTTTGTTCATATTTCCCTTATTCATGCTTTTTATTGTAGTACATAGTATGCCTGTTTTTGTGTGCAATTGCGCACTTTGTTGTTGGGGGTAAGCACTGCGTGCTCCCTATTGTATCCTCTTTATCTCTGTGCTGCTGGTAGTACTTTCCCAGCTTGTGTCTCTTGTATGCAGGTGACCTGATCGTCCCATTCTCCCCAGAGTAATTTCTGTGCATATCGCACGGTAGTGCGTTTCCTTGACGCACGGTCGGTGGCGGTCGTGCGTTTGTGTCTGGGCAGAAAACGGAGCGTCGGAGTTTATTCGTGCGTTTTGACGCACGGGCAGATTCGCCCGTGCGAGAGTAAAACGCACGGTTGACCTGTGTCTTGATGATTTCAGAGCGTCGGAATTTGCCAGTGCGTTTGAACGCACGGGCGGTGTAGGTCGTGCGTGAGCAAAACGCACGGGCGCTGGCCTTCTTCCCCTACACGCCTGCTGAGCTTAAGTATCGCACGGTCCACGCACGGTCGTGCGTTCGACCGTGCGTGACCAAATTTCTAACATTTTCCTATAAAAGCTGCAGATTCGACCTAAAACGGGAGAGTTCTGTACGCATTGTACAGCTGCGCCGATTTCGCCATCTCTACCAGGGTTTCGTCCCTTTGGCCTCCTCCTTCATCCTAGAGCTTCAAGAGAGATCTAGCCACCATTTCCTTCAAGCAAGAGGAAGTTTGCTACCTCCACCGGATCGTGAGACGAAGAAGACGGGTCCATTGGAGAGTAGTGACAGCTCTCTCTACCCCGGACGCAGTTGCTGACCGAGCTTGGACGCGTACTGACAACCCAGCGATTCCAACCGTGAATCTCCAACGAGCCTTCGGATTCGGTCGATTTCTTGCCTTGTTCTTCTCTTATTGAAGTGTATATGTGTAGATCTTTGTATTTTGATGAAGTAGAGCACTTAAACTAGTTTGTATTTATATATATTTCATGTCTATGTGAAATGCTTTGTGGTTTATGTTGCTTGAGGTGCGCCCCATTCCATCCTCCATCCCGCCATCACGTTCGTCGCCGCACTAGCAATTGCTAGTGGCGTGCTTTTCGAAGAGGTGCTTACGACCCTCACTCCGTTTGCCTACTCGTCCATCCGCCTAGCGAAGCGTGGCATAGCGGCCCGTGTAATCCACTCGCCCTACGAAGCAGCGCGCTCAAGGCCTGCATAGTTCGATTCCGCTTGCCTACTCGTCCATCCGCCCTTGCGACGCAGTGCGCTCAAGGCCTGCCTAGTCTCCATCCCGCCAAGCGAAGCATTGCATAGCAGCATTGCATAGAAGTAGTGTAATATTTTCTCTTTATTTTCCACAAACCAAATCCCCCGTTCCGCATCCATCCGACGTAAAGGACTTCAATCTCAAGTCCTTCCTCGAACGTTAACTCCACCTTACTGTGTTCCTTGAGAGATTCGATACTCGGGGATTACTCCTCGTTTTATATTACTTGAACGATCGGTTCACTGCCGTTTCGTGCCGCAGTCTTACTACCGCCTTTAGCGGTGTGCTAAGATTTGCGCATCAGCAAGCCCAACCCTTGGATATAATCCAAGGTCTATTAATCTCGGAACTCCACCGTAGAGTTCCCACATGAACTCCACGGGATACGGATCCACGCAACTCGCCCACGGTGACAGGCAAAGCACTATTCTTAGGCTAACTTTTGTATATAGTAAATATAGAATCATAAATATAACAAATACTACTATGTTTTTTTCAAAATTATTTCTTGAAGTCTCTCCTAATTTATAGGAATTTCGGGCTTCAAATCGCCAGAATTCCTATGATCCTCATTAAATATGTTGGGATTATGGAGAAAGTCATCAAAACCACCGTGCACGCCATCCAAGCGTGATCCAAGCGCCAACCACCATCGTACCCTGCAGATGACCTCCCGCTGGTTGCCGCCGCACTGTGCGGCCTCCCGCACGCGACCGCACGGCCCGTGGCTGGGGTCCCATCGGACGCCGCCGCGTAGTGCGTCCGCTTTCGCGCGGCCACTCGGCTCACGGTCGGCGTCCCGCCGCCGCGCCATGCGCCCACTCGCACGCGACAGCGCGGCGCATGACCAGCGTCATAACGACCGCAACCGCTCACATACGGTTGCACGACCTACCGTGTTGTATGGCCGCCCACCCGTCCAGCCTCCCTCCGGCCGATTATCCGTCGTTCGATCTCCACCGCGCGATCTCCACCGTCCGATCGTCGCGTAACCACCTTCTGTAACCACCCACGATGGGGGGTGCGCATGACCGAAATTAATATTCGGCGTGTGCATAGTAAAGTCATTAAAGTATATGCGTCATGAACTATAATGTATCGGCCTACAAATAGTAAATAGGGTGGTTATGATCTACAAATAACCGCGTAACCACCATAAACACCACTGTGGCCAAAAAAATAGGACCCCAGAGTCTCCTTTATTTCCATCTTCTCCTCCTCCGACTCCGTCTCTGATGCATATGAGAGCTCCTCATAGAACCCCTTAATGATCTCCTTCGTCTTCGAAGACTCCTTCGAAGATCTTCGGGCGCCTTAAAGATCCTTCGAAGGCCTTCTTCCTCCTTCGAGCGCACCGCGATAGAGCACCTTTCGCACACCACAGTAAGCATTCCAGACAACAAAAAGTTCACCGCTCCAGATTTCTCTGCACACTCCATGAGGCAAAGCACAGACACCGAGATGCGCAGAGCGCGCCCGGTCAGCTTTTGTTCACTAGTAGAAGATGTCAAAGCATCAAGAGTGCGGCGCTCCCCATTACAACAAGCAAAAAGACTTAGCTTCACGAGCGGAGGTCTGTCACCCTCTGAGCACATCTCTCTCTCTCTCTCCCATCGATTGTAACGGCGAGCGGACTGTCTTCCTCGCCTTCTCTCAAAACCATCGTACAACCAAGAATAATGAAATTTGGCTGGCACAACCCCGACCGCGTTGTTTTTCACCTATTTTCGAGGTTTTTCACGTTTAAAAAGTCTCTTGCAAGCCGTTTCATTCTCATTGGCTAAGAAGGTGTAATTTAGATCAGTCCATAGGAGCCTCGAGTTAGCCGCAACAATTTGGCGCCATCTGTGGGAGTGGTTCCCCAAAGCTCTGAAGATCCGGGAGACAGTATCCTCTGCACAGTGATACTCGCGACTAGAGACCATGACAAGAAGAAGCACTAGCACAACCTAAGGATCGGTCCGCAAGGACGCATCGACCCTGGTCCTTCCCACTCCCTCATCAGCTCACCTTGATTGGAGAAGATAGTGATCACGCCAGTGAATGTACTGGCAGGGCGCGTCGTTCAGATAAAAGAGCAGCAAGCTGAAATGCTGAATCTCTTGAGAAACTTGGGAGCGATTCAGCCTCTCGTGGCGCCCCCAGCATTTGTCAATCTACCTCCTCCACCTCCAGATCATGCCCCAGAGAATGACCAGGAAGAGGACTTCGAGTTCTCAGCAGCACCTAGCACAGCACACCCCGCCTATCTGTCCAGGGCCGCCGATGTAGGCATGCAACATCACCGCGAGAGGGAGGGCGGCCTCGAGAACCCCCCAGGAAGCTTAACCCGATAAGAGATAAGAGAATTTAAAGTAGAAGAGTATGTGCAGGTGGGCTACCGAGCCACGCACGTGCACCACCCCATCCTCAATGGTTCACCGCTAGCATGTGAGGTCTTGGCGCATCGGATTCCAATGAGATTCACGTTTCCGAGCATTGAGTCCTACGACGGGACGGAAGATTCCTTAGAGCATGTGAACCACTTCTCCACCATCCTCTGAATCCCCAACACCTCCGATAAGTTACTTTGCCAAGTGTTTCCGGCCACACTAAAGGGCCAGGCAAGAACCTAGTTTCACTCCCCACGAGGAGAAAACAGCAGAAACTTCATCGAACTGACTCGGCAGTTCCTGGACCAGTTCATCGCCAACCGCCGAATAGTGAAAGATCCCTCTTATCTCTCAGGGATTCATCAAAGTGAAGGGGAAACCCTTGAGGAATTCTTTCGTCGGTTTACCACCGAGGCCCAGCAGATCCCTGGTGTGTACCCCCAAACTTCTGCGGGAAGTCTTCCTTGGAGAACTCCACCTGAGTGGATTCTACTCTGCCCTGATGAGAGGGATGGTCCCTAACTATCTCGATCTTGTGCATTGGATCGAGTCACATATCGCGGCCGAAAAAGCCATAGAGGCCCATCAACGGCAGTTTGAGAACGAGCGGAAGAGGAAGAGAGAAGAACCAGCCTCGCGGCGATAGGAAGAGTGCCGAAACGACGCACGCTAGCAGGACCGCCGCGGGAACCGCGCCCCCGACCCTACTAGGAGTACACACCACTCAACACCTCCCGCGCAAACGTGTTATACACGATACAAGATAACCCAGCACTGCAATGGATAAGAGATCTCCCGCAAAACAAGGGTAAACGATCGAAGTATTGTGAGTTCGAACATGGCGCACCACCGAGGAACGTGTGAGGATTAAGGATGAGATTGAGGGCCTTATCCGACAAGGCGTTCTCGGGATGTTCCTTCTAGAACAAACTCGAATCTAGCCAGCACAGACAAGAAGGGAACATCCACCTACGCACCAAGACGCGCAAGGGGGCAGGCAAGTAGTAGAAATAGTAGAGACCATCTCCGACTGCCCCTTCACCACCATCAATTCTATCACACAACGCGAGGGGGAAAAAAGAATCAGAATGCGCAGCCCGCGAAAACAATCAGCTTTGTGGATGAAGATTTGAAGGGACTGCTCATGCCACACCAGGACCCACTGGTCATTAGCGCATAGATCGGCGACCCCATCTTTCGTGTCAAGTGGATACTGGTAGACAATAACAACTCAGTAAATGTCGTGTTCATGCCCTCTCTCCGCAGCATGAAAAATCCCAAATGTAAAACTCAAGCCAGTCTCCAGACTAGTCTACGGTTTCAACGACGAACCTGTCCCAGTTGAAGGAACCATCACTCTTCGAGTAACCTTGAGGGAGTTCCTGAAGTAGGCTACTAATAACGTACAGTGGCAGTCAAATCAAAATCGCCTTACAACGCGATCTTTGGCCAACCGCTCTTGGCAGCCTTCAGAGCTATCTCTTCCATCCCGCACCTCACGATGAAGTTTGTCACTCTAGATGGGGTTAGAGTTGTCTGTGGGAACCAGGAAGCAGCACACATGCTATCTGCGCCAGATGCAACCTGGGCGAAGAGCATCCCCATACGCCGGCACAACCGGAACCTGAAATGCACCTCGAAGAAAAGCTAGGAATCGGGCAGGAGTGCCATACCATATTCCGGCTTCATTTAATTTGCTTACATTTTTCTGTTTGTATTAAAACAATTGCTAAACTCTAGGAAATTGTAAGTCTGCACTTGTGCGTGTACTATTGTCTATTTCAATTCAATATGCTTTATTTCTCCGAACTCTGCCATCGCAGGAACACTTTGGGGCCAATCCCCCCACCGCAGCACGATGTCCTTGACCTCGCAACCCCAGCTCGAAGGTCTGCCCTTTGCCAACGTAGTAGGTTACAACATCATCATGGGTTAGTCCCCTCGACCACACCCAGACCCAACACGGCAGCCTTGACCTCGCAACCCCAGCTCAAAGGTCCGCCCTTCGCCCGCATAGTAGGTTACGACATCGTCAGGGGCTAGTCCCCCTGGTCACGCCCAGACCGCAACATGGTGGCCTTGACCTCGCTAGCCTGGATGGAAGGTCCACCCTTCGCACACGTAGTAGGTTACGACATCGTTAGGGGCCAGTCCCCCTGGTCATCCGCAGACCGCAACACAGTGGCCTTGACCTCGCTACCCTGGCTCGAAGGTCCAACCTTCACCCGCATTGTAGGTAACGACATCGTAAGGGGACAGTCACCCCGGTAGTGCGCAGGCCGCATCATAGTGGCCTTGACTTCATTACCCCGGCTCGATGCATCAGCCCTTCGCCCGCGCAGTAGGTTATGACACTGTCATGGTGCAATCTCAGTGGCCTCCCACTGTCGTGGCTCGAAGGTCAACCATTCACCCCCGTAGTAGGTCACGATATCGCAGGGCCTTCCCCCCTCACGCTCGCCAGTGATTCGAAGCATATGCCCTTCACCGTCTCTTCAGGGCCACACCCCAATGACCTCCCACTGCTGCGGCTCAAAGGTTCTCCCTTCGCCCCTAGTAGGTCACGACACTGCTAGGGCGTTCCCCCTCACGGTCGCTTAGGTTTGAAGCTCCACCCTTCACCGTCTCAGCCAGGAGAACCCGCAGCATGGTGGCCTCGACCTCTCACTACCTCGGCTCGAAGCGTCCACCCTTCGCCCACGTAGAAGGTTGCCACATCCTCAAGGTCCATCCCATCGCCTCATTATCACCTCTTGAAGGTCCTCCCTTCGTCCCCGTAGTAAGTCCCACCACAATAAAGGATACCCTATAGTACGGTGGCCTCGACCTCTCATTACCCCAGCTCAAAGCATCCTCCCTTCGCCCGCACAACAGGTTGCAACATCGTTAGGGTCTCGTCCCCACACTACTGGCATCTAAAAACAAAAAACACTGCAACTAAGTCACGCATAAAATAACAGTGCCGACATAAGTACAAATAATTACTAAGGTAATGCCACAGGATGGAACAATCCACAAGTGGTTATACAATCAACAAATGGCGTTCAAAATGCTACAACTACACACAATTCAAATACAGAGTACAAAGGTACTAACACCAATACATGTACACCACCAAAGGGGAAACATACAAAGTACAAGGTACAAATACAAACGAGTTACTCCTCTCCCTCAACATGAGAGACAAAGCGCTCGTCCTCGGAGAGATCTCCGACACCAAGTCCAGACACATTACAACTATGCATTCACGCAACCAGGCGGAGGTTCTTTGCCATCCCGCGCTTAAAGGCCATCTCATGCTCGTCTTCAAGATGTGGCTCCACCTCCTTGCTCCAGACCTCCTCTCAGACGTCCTCTGAGAGAAGAGAATAGACCCACATATAATCTATGGAGTCCTTATACTCAATGACTCCAGCGGCCTTCAGCTCCTCAGCAGTCCGCTCCAGCGAGGTGAGCCTCTCCACCTTAGTCTTTAAAGGCTCCATCTCTGCATCGTGGAGAACCACTGCATCCTGCGAATCCTCTAGCAGCCGCACAATCCTCTTCACGAGGGTTTTCTATGTCTGAAGCTCTGCCCGCAACTGCTCCAGCTCTGCCCACAACTCGGACTCGATCTGGCAGAAAAATGACACATTGCATTCCCGCCTTCCCCACGAGTCAAAAAGGGAGCTCTTCACTCCCCGAAGCTCCTCCTGAAGTGCAAGGTACTCATCCTTCAGGACCACATAGAAGTCGTTACACGTAAGAGTGATGCTGGTCTGAACTCCGATCTGCAAAAAGAAGGAAGAAGTCAGATTCCTTGCAATACAATGAGCACAACAAAGTAAAGCACTACACTTTCCGTGACATTCATTGACTCAAGTGAAGAAGAGACCCGCCTCACCCTTGTTGGCAGCACTGCGGAAGCACCATCGGGGGGCCTGGGGGCAGCATAACCCATGACCTCCACATCAGGATCAGCAGACATGACATCCTCCCTAGAGCTGCAAGGCGCCACCTCGTCAGCACGCTCCTTCGCCCAAGAAGAAGAACCATGCGCAAACTCCAAACTGCCACAACGAAAAACCAACTTGCGCTTCCGATCAAGATCTAGAGGAACCGCCACATAGCGCTAAACATCGGTGGAAAGACCTTACAACAACATGTGCATATCCTCTATGAACAAAGAAATACGAAACAGGGGGTTCACCAGCGTGTGAGGATCGGTAAACCCCAGCACTGGCATGAACTCTCGCTTGCGTCCGGTCACGCGACGACAACGTTCTTGACGCGACCTCCACAACTATGGCAAGCCCCTAGGAATTTTTGACATACCCATACAAAGTGTTCCCGTGTTGACAGTCCACTTGATCCTTTAACTCGTGCCAACACTTGTTGTTGTACACCTCTACACGACCGCCTCCATCAGTATGCACCTCACACCATTCTTTGAAGAGATCCAAAGTGAACCTCAAGCCACGCTCCATGAAGAAGGCAATCAGGCCCAAGATACACGTCATCACGACCGGAGTAAACTGATATACTGGCACACTGTATTGCTTGAAAATCTCGATCGCCTCCACGAAGGGTGGAAGATGGAACACGGACCTCAGCGACGACTCGCACAAAGTTATCCATCCCGTTGGAGTATTTTGCACTCGCTCCTCAATATGAAGGACCTTCACCTCCAGCTTGACATGTATTCCATACTGTTTTCTCCAAACGTCAATATGCTCTGTGGTAAGCGAATAGTCAAGCCGCAATGGCCTTACTTGCGTGCAGCGCCTTGGAAATTAAAAAGAAAAATATGCATAAGTATTTGCAAAATCAAACCCTCCAACACATCTCCATCTCACGAACAAGAATGCAGGCGAGAGCACACGCGCACGAGATGCACGGGCGCACACCCCGCATGCGCGGGGCACACGAGAGTGCTCGGGATGTTACACGCACCCCGAGCGCGCTTGAGCTCCCCACGCGCCCAGTGCACGGGTGTGCTCCCCACGTGCGCTCAACGCATGGGTGAACAGCCCATGCTCGCTCAGCACGCGGGTGCGAAACCCACACGCGCGTCTAATGCGCGAGTGCGCACCTCGTGTGCGCGCCCGATGCACGGCGGCGTGCCCCGCGCACTTACCCAGCGTGCGGGTGCGAACGGGTGTGCACTTCGCACGTGCCCGGTGCGCGGGGGCGCACCCTGCGCGCTCGCCCAGCACGCGGGTGCGAACGGGTGCGCACTTTGCGTGTGCCCTGCGTGTGGGTTCCCTTGCGCGCACCCTGTACGCAGATGCCTCCGCGCACAGGCACGCCGCATGCACGCCCAACACAGGATCACTTTCCCTTGCGTCGTCGCCACTTCCGCATACCTCCTTCCGCGCTCCTTCGTTTGCCTCCATCATGGGCGCCACCATAAAACGCTCAGACACAGAATGTCACCACTCTCCTCTCGCTCCGGCTTTATATTCCGAAGACTTTGGGGGGCAAATGATGGTGTCTCACTTAATTTATAGGAATTTCGGGCTGCAAATAGCCATAATTCCCAAGATCCCCACTAACTTGGTGGAGGTTATGGAGAAAACTGTCGAAACCACAGTGCATACGATCTACATGCGCGATCTACATGCGATCTAAGTGACAACCGCCATCGCCACCATGGCCGGCCTCCCACAATTGGCCCGCCGCACCGTGCGGCATCCCGTACACGGCCACACGACACATGATTGACGTCCCGCCGGCCGCCACCGCGCCGTGTGGCCATTCGCACCCGGCTGCGCAGTGCATGGCTGACATCTCGCTGGCCTCCACCACGCCCATCGGCCGCTCGCACACGGTCGTGCGTGCTTGCGGTCGGCATCCCTCTGGCAGGCGCCACGCTTTGAGGCCACTCACACATGGCTGCGCGGTGCTCGGCCGGCGTCCCGCCGGTCGTCGCTGTGCCATGCGGCTGTTCGCACGTGGTCGCACGATCCGCAATCGGCATCTCGCCGGCCACAGCCATGTCGTGAGACTGTTCGCGTGTTATTGCAAGACCCGCGGTCGGCGTCCCGCCGGCCTCCGTCATGTCGTGAGGCCGCTCACATGTGGTCACATGGCCCGCGGCCGATGTCTCGCCAAATGCCGCCACGTCGTAATGCTGCTCGCGTGCGGTCGCACGACCCATGATAGGCCTCCCATCGGTCGTCGCCGTGCCGTATCGCCGCTCGCACGTAGCCCACGACCCACGATCGGCCTTCCTCTAGCCGCTACCATGTTGTATGACCGCCCGCCCATCCGGCCTCACGCCAGCCGGGTCTTATCGCCAGTCTACCCTCTTGATGAGTAGTATTTTTTTCTAATATTATTATAGTTTTTAGGCTAATAATAATTTGAATTTATAAATAATATGTCTATTTTATCTAAATAATCATTTATATTCATAATTGTTCACTAACTTAAGTTTGTTTTATATTTTTCAGGATTTCTGGAGTTTTTGCCGAAAAATGAATGTACACGCCCCAAGTCACGCCCGTGACCAAGGACGTGTCACCATAAAACTCGTTCCAGACCTGTTGCCACCAATCTGGGCTCATTTTGAGAAGAATTTCAATGTCACGCCCGTGACTTGCCAAGTCACGCCCGTAACTTTCCAATGTCACGCCCGTGAACCCTGCCTCCAGCTCAGTCGGCCGTGTCGTGAAGCCATGATGCAATTTCGCCAAGTACACGCTCGTGACTTCAAATGTCACGCCCGTGTAACCTCCCTGCTAGCAGATCACGCCCCAGATCACGCCCCAAAGATGCTTCGCAATGTCACGCCCTGTAGCTCCAATGACACGGGCATGTAACTCCTTTGCCGCCAGAGCCACGCCCTTCCCGCCAAAGATTTCCCGCGCCAGCGTCTCTTTTAAGATTACACGCCCTTGGTCACGGGCGTGACCAAGGGCGTGACGCGCCCAAAACACCTGCATTGAAGCCTGAATGCGCCCTCTCCGCACCAGCACAGATCATGCCCCTTACACGCCCTTGGTCACGGGCGTGACCAAGGGCGTGTAACACCAACTTTTGCCTATAAAAAGGCAGCTCTTCCAGGTCTCAACGCATCCCTTTTTCCACCCTTCTTGGGTCGAAACTTCTTTCCTTCTGCCCCCTTTTGGGGCAGAATTGTTCTTTTCAATTCCTGTATTAGCTTAGATTTTAATTTTATGTAATTTGAATTTATGCAATGTAGTCTTAGTTTTCATTTCATGCAAAGCTTTCAATCCTTATGTAATTCAATTTCCTTTCAATAAGAAATGTCTTTTCCATTCATTTCCTCTTTTTTTAGTTTCATGTCATTTTGATTAATTTTTAGATCTTGAAATTTGCAAGTCTTGGATGAAATAATTTCTTATTCATTTTTATCTCTTTTCCTCCTTCGATTTATTCTTGATTTATCTTGATTTCATATGTCTATGCATGACTTCAAATCTAATTTCGTATTCTAGTTAGCCGAACCAGCTCGTGAGTACGAATCGATCGCTCAGGAATAAAAAGAGTTGCACGCAACCCTCGAGAGAGGATGACGTAAATCTTCTGAATAGGAGTCAAATCCTATAGTGGGATTCACCTCGTTAAAGCAAGTTTAGGGGTTTCGATTATAGAACGAGAGTTCGGTCGATCAACCTAATCTTAGTTAGGCACAGTCATCGACCAAGGCGCGTTCATAATCCGGGAATCTCCACGGTCAAGGATCATATTAGAATTTATCTCTTTGATTTTCATTCCAAGTGCGCTTTGATCAAGATTTGTTTTCTTTTCTTTATTTCACATTTTAATTTTAATTATAAAATATTATTCGATAAAATAATAGTTTTGTTTTCCCGAAGTAAAAGTACTCGACAGCCCCGAGTCTAATACGACCTTGATATTCTTTATATCCTATGCTATATTTCGATAGGTACACTTGCCTTAATCGAGTATAAATTGGAGAACATGATTTTCTCGTATCAAGTTTTTGGCGCCGTTGCCGGGGAATTTTTTGTCGATATTTCGAAAAGGGGAAACACTATTAATTTTATCTTTCTTTTTCTTTTTATTTTATAAAAAAAAAAAATTGTAAAAATGAAAAAAAATTATGCTATAATTAAATTCTTGGAAAGGACGCTTTGGGCTTGAATTCCCATCACAGCCTCTAGTACCTTGCAAGCCCTTCAGCGGGTTGACCTTGGGAAGTCCAAGACTAATTAAAACATATCAAAAAAATTTATTTTCCCATTTTTTTCTTTTCTTTTTCATACTTAGTTTTCAACATTGGGGACAATGTTTAATTTTAAGTATTGGGGTATATTTCCTAATATTTAAAATTTTTAAAAATTAATTCAAAAAAAACAAAAAAATATATAAAAATATCAAAACTTAAAAAAATAATGATAATCAAGTAACCCCTTACTTAGGTTTTTGTTATTTCTAAAATCAAACATTTGAGAGTTTATTTATAAGCATTTTTAACTATTTTTAATTGGCTAATCTTCTATTTTATCATGGTTAGTAAAAATTTAATTTTTAGTTGATTTAGTTTTAAGGAATTTATTATGATCATAATTTGATTAGAGTAATTTATTTAGCACTTTTTCTCTTTTATTTTAATTAGTCTCAATTTTGTAGTAGTTGTGTTTAACAACTTTAGATTTTAATTATTTTTACCTCATGCTTTTAGATCCTTAGGAAATTTCAATTTACTATAGTTGCTCTCAAAATATTTCAATTTAATCTAAAATTTATTTTAGCCCTACAAAAAAAAAAGAGTTATTAAAAGATCATATGTCATGGAAATAAGAGGATAAAATTTATTATTTCCTGAACATATGCACCTCCCTTTTATGAAGTTTATTATGAAAAGATTATATGTCATGGAAAATGAGAGGATAAAATTCATCATTTTCCTAAACATGTACAAGTAGAAAAAAAGATGGGGTGAGAGGATAAAATTCATCACCCCCAATCAAAGCTAGCTTCATGTTTACCCAAACCTCTTTAGCCGATATAATTGATTTTAGACTCAAATTAAAATATTGGGAGAGCATAAGTAGTTGTTTGAATTTTTCCGTAAGCCTCTATAAAGTTGGAGTTTTTATAATTCTAATCTAATTTTGATTCGCAAATTACTTAATTTTATCTGCTAGTTAAATAATTTGAGAATTCTTGGCTAAACATTTCTCTCTTTTTATCTTATTTTCATAATTTAGGACTTATCTCTTAAATCCCTAAATTTTATTTTTAAGCTTTCTTTTGATTCAAGAAAATTTTAGTTTAATTAGAAATATTATTAATGTCTTATGAATATCTATCATACTTTTGCTCTGGAATAGCAAAATCTTAAGTATGGGGGTATTTGATGAGTAGTATTTTTTTAACATTATTATAGTTTTTAGGCTAATAATAATTTGAATTTATAAATAATATGTCTATTTTATCTAAATAATCATTTCTATTCATAATTATTCACTAACTTAAGTTTGTTTTATATTTTTCAGGATTTCTGGAGTTTTTGCCGAAAAATGAATGTACACGCCCAAAGTCATGCCCGTGACCAAGGGCGTGTCAACATAAAACTCGTTCCAGACCTGTTGCCGCCAATCTGGTCTCATTCTGAGAGGAATTTCAATGTCACGCCCGTGACTTGCCAAGTCACGCCCGTGACTTTCCATTGTCACGCCCGTGACTTTCCATTGTCATGCCCGTGAACCCTGCCTCCAGCTCAGCCGGCCGTGTCCTGAAGCCATGACGCAATTTCGCCAAGTACACGCCCGTGACTTCAAATGTCACGCCCGTGTAACCTCCCTGCCAGCAGATCACGCCCCAAATCACACCCCAAGGATGCTTCGCAATGTCACGCCAGTGTAGCTCCAATGACACGGGCGTGTAACTCCTTTTGCCGCCAGAGCCACGCCCTTCCCGCCAAAGATTTCCCGCCCAGCGTCCGTTTTAAGATTACACGCCCTTGGTCACGGGCGTGACCAAGGGAGTGACATCCCCGAAATGCCTGCATTGAATCCTGAACGCGCCTTCTCCGCACCAGCACCGATCACGCCCCTTACACGCCCTTGGTCACGTGCGTGACCAAGGGCGTGTAACCCCAACTTTTGCCTATAAAAAGGCAGCTCTTCCAGGTCTCAACGCATCCCTTTTTCCACCCTTCTTGGGTCGAAACTTCTTTCCTTCTGCCCCCTTTTGGGGCAGAATTGTTCTTTTCAATTCCTGTATTAGTTTAGATTTTAATTTTATGTAATTTCAATTTATGCAATGTAGTCTTAGTTTTCATTTCATGCAAAGCTTTCAATCCTTATGTAATTAAATTTCCTTTCAATAAGAAATGTCTTTTCCATTCATTTCCTCTTTTTTTATTTTCATGTCATTTTGATTAATTTTTGATCATGAAATTTGCAAGTCTTGGATGAAATAATTTCTTATTCATTTTTATCTCTTTTCCTCCTTCGATTTATTCTTGATTTATCTTGATTTCATGTCTATGTATGACTTCAAATATTTTTTGTATTCTAGTTAGCCGAACCAGCTCATGAGTACGAATCGATCGCTCAGGAATAAAAAGAGTTGCATGCAACTCTCGAGAGAGGATGACGTAAATCTTCTGAATCGGAGTCAAATCCTATAGTGGGATTCACCTCGTTAAAGCAAGTTTAGGGGTTTCGATTATAGAACGAGAGTTCGGTCGATCAACCTAATCATAGTTGGGCGCAGTCCTCGACCAAGGCGCGTTCATAATCCAGGAATTTCCACGGTCAAGGATCGGATTAGAATTTATCTCTTTGATTTTCATTCCAAGTGCGCTTTGATCAAGATTTATTTTCTTTTCTTTATTTCACATTTTAATTTTAATTATAAAATATTATTTGATAAAATAATAGTTTTGTTTTCCCGAAGTAAAAGTACTCGACATCCCCGAGTCTAATACGACCTTGATATTCTTTATATCCTATGCTATATTTCGATGGGTACACTTGTCTTAATCGAGTATAAATTGGAGAACATGATTTTCTCGCATCACCTCTCGGCGGCCGGTTATCCACTGTCCGATCTCCAATGTGTGATCTCCGACGTCCGATCGCCGCATAACCACCTTCTGTAACCACCCGTGTTGGGGGGGGGGGTGCATGACCAGAATTAATTTCCATTGTGCTCATAGTAAAATCATTAAAGAATACATGCCATGAACTATAAAGTATCGGCCTACAAATAGTAAATAGGGTGGTAATGGTCTACAAATAATCGCGTAACCACCATTGGGGCCTATAAATAGGGCCCTAGAGTCTCCATCATTTTCATCTTCTCCTCCTCCGGCTCCTCTTACGCATGTGAGAGCTCCTCAAGGAACACCTTGAAGATCTCCTTCGTCAACGAATACTCCTTCAAAGATCTTCGAGCGCTTTGAAGATCCTTCGAAGGCCTTCTTCCTCCTTCGAGCGCACTGCGGCAGAGCACGTTCCACGTTCCACGATAAGCCTTCCGGAAAAACACAAGTCCACCGCTCCAGATTCCTCTGCACACTCCTGGAGACAAGCTACGGACACCGAGACACGTAGAGCATGCCTGGTCAGCTTCTGAGCACCAGTAGAAGAAGCGCTCAGAGTGCAGTGCTCCCCACTACAACAAGCAAAATGACTGAAAGTGAGGTATTAGATCTTAGCTTTACTCTAGAGGGGGGGGGGGGGGGGTGAATAGAGTATTAAAAGTTTTTAACTTATTTTATAGCGGAATTAAAATAGTGATATATATATATATGTAGCAGAGTGAGTATAAAAGCTAGACAAAAATAATAAGCACATCACAGCACAGTACAGAAAGAAAAACACAATCACAGCAGACACAAGGATCTATAGTAGTTTCCGAATCAAACTGGGTACATCTACTCTTCTACCACACTTGGTAGGAATCCACTATCAGGTGCCCTATCACCACTGAGCTTTTGATCAGGTGCTCAAACCAAATCACAGGTTTTTGATCACGTGCCCTGCCACCAAAGGTTTAACTTTTGAAGAGAGTTAGAACTCTGTACAAGATGAGGTAAAATAAACAAAAAGGTGTTTATGAAATTCTTCTCTGTCAACAAGATCTGAGAGAAGACTAGTGGATTATTTTGTTGTAAAGCTCCCCCTGTCAAATAGAAATTCTTGGCAGATAATGGATGAAGCTTTCTCTTGGATGAAGAAAATCTTCCTTGATAGCAGATGACTCTGAGAGACAAAGTTTCTTAGATTAATGTTGCTCTTTGAAGATTAAGAACCAGCAGCTGAAGACTGAGAGAAGATTGTTGATGTTCTCAGTGACTGAAAATTCTGCTGTAGAAGATGAAGATTTCTGTCACTCTGAGTATTTCACAAGTATCTTCTATATCTTCTTTGTTCCTTATTGTATCCTCTGGTATATCTCTTTTCTTCTTTATTTTCTAATATATCTCCTTGATATATTCTATATATCTTTTTCCTTAAATATATGACTGATTTGAAATTCAAATCTTCTAATTAAGGAATAAAATAATCTGAAATGATTATTCTTGGAACTGCAATATGATTCAACAATAAACTTTAATTCATTTTCCTTTTCCATGAAAGTATTCTTTTCCAATATATGTTAACGGCTACTTTCTCGAAAGAAGAGAATAGAAAGGAATATAATAAAAAGAAAGAACAAATATTGACTTATCTGATAATGAATAAGTCCAAAGGAATGAATAGATCCATTGCTGATTAGTTGAACTGAGTTCAGAGAAAATAGATAACTGATGCATTAGAAATTGTCAAGCTGGAGAAGAAATTCGTCGAGCAGAAAACTGAGTTCGTCGAGCTGAGAGCTGAGTTCGTCGAACTGAAAGCTGAGTTCGTCGAACTGAACATTTAGTTACTTATTCGTCGAACACAGAGCTGAGTTCGTCGATCTCAATCTGGAGTTCATCGAACTGAAAGAAAGAATCTGTTGAACTGGATGGAGGACAAAATTCGTCGAGCTGGAGAGCAAGTTCGTCGAACAAAAACACGACGTTTGTCGAACGCAGAAAGGATTTTGTCGAACGTAGAATGAAGTTCGTCGAACACAGAAACTTGGAATTTTTCCTAAGTTCTAGGTAACTCAGACACACTTAGACCTTTACCCTTAGACTATACAATGGGGTCAACTTGAGTCCTAGTCACAGATGGTGATCCTAGCCCAAATCAGTAATAGGGTTGTTCCAATAATGACTTAGCTTCGCGAGCGGTGACTTGTCACCCTCCGAGCACATCTCTCTCTCCACCCAGTGATTGTAATGAGGAGCGGCATGTCACCCTCACCCTCTCTCAAAAACATTGTACAACCAAGAATAGTGAAGTTTGGTCGACATAAACCCAGCTGCGTGGTTTTGTACCTCTTTCTAAGATTTTCCATGTTAAAAATGTCTCTTGACAGCCGTCTCATTTTCATTGACTGTTTGCGCTCTCGATCGCTCTCGAGCTAAGATGGTGCAATTTAGACCAGTCTACAGGAGCCTCGAGTTGGCCGCAACAATATTGATGTCCTTTCCAAAAATGGAAATGGTGGAGCCGGAGATTTTTGGCGGTGACCTCGACCAGCTCGCCAAGACAATTTCGACCTACTCATTCTCGCGCAAATTCTGAGTCCGTATAAACCAACAAACGAACAACAAAGCACGATCGCGAAAGCCGCGCACATGTCGGACGCACACCCGCAAGACGAGTGCGCAAACTGCGCGTGCGCGCAAGCTATGCGCTTTCGCACAGCGGCTGCGCCACGATTGAGCAAAGGGCACACCGCGCACCGTGCCTGTGCCCTACGCCCTCGTGCGTATCTTGCAGCATGCCCGCGCGCAGCACCTAGTGCGCTCCTATGCCTGCGCGCGGGGAGCTGTGTGCACGCCCCCATAGTGCGTGCCCCCGCATGTTGTACGATTGCGCACGCACCACCGTAGGTCGTGCGCCCTCCCTCGCAATTTGCACGCGCTCCCCCGCAGGTCACACACGCGCCCGCGCAGGTCACACGCGCGCCCCTGCATGTCGCAAGCCAGCCCATGCAGGTCGCATTCCAACCCTCCCAGATCGCACTCCATCCCACGTAGGTCGCACGCCATCCCACATCGCCCGGAGCGCAAACGTGCAGCATGCAATGCCCAACGCGCTCGCACGCCTGCATGCGGGATACAGTGCGCCCCCGCTCCTCTGCGGCTCGCACACCCGCCATGCACCACTGCCGCCACCATATGCCTCCACAGCCAGCACCACCACCATCGCCGACGAGCTTGACCGGGCTGTCCAAGCCACCTGGACTGCCCGTGTGGCCAGGTTGTCATATCTCTAAAAATGATGATCTAAGAGATCTAAACTGTGCAGCCATATTCACGCTCTTAATGACCAAGAGAACGCAATTACGTGTGTGTCCCTCTAAAAAGTATAAAAGAGGGCATAAGCCTTCATTTCAGGGGGGGGGGGGGGAGAAAAAATAGGAGAACAGAGAGCTCTATGGTTTTCCTAGGAAGAGTTGCAGTCTTAAGTCTAGATCCAAGGCACGAAGACTCAGGTCAACACTCATTCTCCGACTCAACACGCATTTTCCTCTTGGCTGCTCCTCTTTGGTGACTCCTCCAGTGTTACACCACACTCCAAACTGCTCAACACAAGATACTAGGAAATACTTGTAAACAAGTGGTGGTTTGTCACCCTTCGGGAAGCTGATCTTTGTACTCAGTTGCTATTCATGGATTTCGTCCAAACTGGGTCTCGCCCCGTGATTTTTTCCCTTTTCGGATTTTCCACATAGAAATCTTGATGTCTGCTATTAGTTCTCTGTTTTGACTGCTTGTGCATTCGACTCACTCTTGAGCAGAGATGGTTCACTTCGGCCGGTCCATAAATGCACGACATGCAACAATTATAAACACTACTTTAATATGATTATACATTTTTATTCTTCATATTTAATTTTTCTTACTAGAATTTTCAATATTTCGCATTATATGAAAATATTTCAATTACATAAATTAGTAAAATATGCACAGGTCCTCTCCTTCGGACGACGACTTTTTCGTCCACCTCTGCCAACTATACCTCAGGCTTTCTCCACCTCGACAAAGTTCTGATTGCCTCTCCGACTATCGAAGGGAAGGTTGATTACAGAGAAACTATTTGTCGCTGTAGAAGAAATGGGGAGTTGAAGGGAAGATGGTTAAACTTCCGGCGAGAATATGTTCCTCGATACAGAAGAGGGAATCAACAGCGTGAGACGGTGAGGCCAATAAGGGGCGGACCTACATGGGGCCGAGCGTGGGCGGCCGCCCACACTCAATTTAAAAAAAAAATTAGAATATTGCATTAAAAAAAATTATTCTTATAGACTTATACATATTATATATAATTTCTATTCTAAATTAAATCATAAGTTAGGCTTTGCATAATGGTTTTTGACTTCATGTTAAGACTATTAAATTTTGTGAGAGGTCTTGAGTTCAAATCCTCACAATACCAAAATTTTAATATTTTTGCCAAAATGCAATATTTAGTCAACAAAAATGATTAAAAATGTAGATATATTTTATATAATTAAAGAAATATATTGTAAAAAATTCATTAAATTTGTAGAATTTTTTTTATATTTAAGACATTCTAATTTTTTTTGAAAAATATAGATATACATTCTATATATTTACACAAATTGTATAAAAAAATTTTAAATTATGAAAATAATATAAAAAAAGTTAACATTAATATACTATAAATATTTGTTTTATATTTGATAATTAAAATTTTTAAATGTATTAGCACTCCGCCCACACAGAAAATGTATCCTGCGTCCGCCACTGGCCGTCAGACCATGCGGGGCGACTGGGCGAGCTCCAACGGTTGTTCTTCTTCTTGCATGCATGGTTGGTCAACTAAGAGGTGTATCACATAAATCGAGGAGGTTTTATGATGGCGCCAACCCGGTACCACTTGGCGGCGCGACGTACCATTACAACCTTCGGCCCAACACGTTGAGGTCCTACCGCGACATGACCCGATATATTTAATTAGCTCGTCTTTTAATATTACCAAGCATTTTATGCGCATTTTAATTTAATCGGGCACGTCCGATCGACCAAAATGTTAGGTGGTCACGGACGTTTTATCTCATTTTATCTCCTGCATTTTATTTAGGCTTTAGAACCTTGGATGGCAAGGATTAGAGATCAACTTATGTATGGTTATGATGAGCTTACCCTCTCTTTATGTATTAGGGCAGCTTTTATGATTATAAAAAAAATGGAAATTTCCTTGCTCTTTGCCGTGAGAACCTGAGAGCAAATCCGGCTCCGGCGCGACACCGGCAGCGTCCGCTTGGCGTGACACCAGCGGCCACCCCTCCCCCTTCCGGCGTGACACTGGCGGCCTCCACCTCCCTCCTCCACCCGACGCCATCCAGCAGACCCTCTCGCCGACGTGGAGACCGACGAAACTGTGCATGCTTCCAGTCCGGCGGAGTCCCCCATTCCAGTGGCAGATCTCCCTCCCCGGCGTGTTCAGGGCGGTGGTTCAGATCCGGTGGTGCTTCCCCGCTGTCGCCGGTGCGCCTCCTAGCTCCGACGCTAGTTGTGAGCAGTTTTAACCGGATTTCTTCCGGTTGTGTAACACGTTTCTCACCTCCCCATCTTGTGTGATTCGTCTCTATATTTTGTTATCTTGTGCGTGAATGATTGGGTGGTGTACGATCGGAAAGAGCGAAGGTAAATCAGAGTAAGTCTAGTTCGTCGCCGCTCTCCAACCAATTGGTCGAAAAAGGATAACGCGTCCGGTTATTTAATTTTTGTTGGGAATTTGTCCAAACCCGGACGGAATCTCTACGTTAAAGTTTGCTTCCGCTAATCTCATCGTTAGGATTGATTTTGCATGTGGTAGTGACAAACTATAGTAGCCTCGTTGGTAGCATGCGACGTGTTTGAGTAAATGCTTCACTCACGCGTACGAGGTAATTGGGCGCTATCCGGCGTGTGCTACATCAATTTGGTATCAGACTTCGGCGCAAAGATTTCTTAATCTTTGTTGGTCCTCTTGTTTCACTTTTATGCATACATGTTCCGGCACCGTGTACTTTCTGCACTCCTCCGCGTCCACTAACATGGACAATACTCACGATACTAGGAAAGTCACACAAGCCCACCTAGCAGCCGTCCAACGCGATCTCACCACCCAACTCGCTCAATTAAACACGACACTCACCACATTGACCCAAACATTCACCAATGGTTTCCAAAACACACACACCCATCCCCACATACCTCCTCGCATTAGGATAGATGCGCCTACGTTTGACGGCCACGGGCACCCAAAATTTTTTAGGGATTGGCTAGCGAAAATGGAGTGCTATCACACTAGGCACCACTTGAACGACCTCCAAAAGGTTGTCGTCACTCGCGCGAACTTAGAAGGTCGTGCCGAAATATTTTGGTTAAAGGAGGAGCATCGTGTTGGTGGCATTCCACACACATGGCCGCAAATGCGTAATATTCTCACTACTCACTTTGACCCCGCTTACCTTCGACTCAATCCAATCGACAAATTCACCACGAGTGAGTGCATACCCTTGGGGAAGAGTAATAAGGTCGATGTTACATCTTGCACCAAACTCGTCCACTCCGAGATCGCATGTCCTACAACCCCGGAGTTAGTGCATATGATTGAGCCCACCTCCAAGGGCGATGATATCATCTATGACGAACATAGTGTCGTTGAGGCTTCGGACACCCGAAACGACATGGTAGAGGACCCTCCCTCCGAATTCCCCTCCCATAGGCATACCCAACACACCCTCGACCTTATTCCGGGTTTTTCACTTCCCCACCTAAAATTTTATCCACTTAATCCTAGTGCGCACGAGGAACCCCAAACTCTATCTTTAAATCGTGTTATGAACCAAAACTTGCAATTTTTTTGGTCGCTCCCCTTATTTATAACTTCTCCGAACACGCCCCTCCGTCTTCCACCATTCGGTCTCCAAGTATTTTTCCAAATGAAGTTGTGTATGACTCTTATTCACGTGTGTCGTTTGATTTGCTCTCATTAGCGTATGAATCAAGACAATTTGCAATTGACGTTGTTCCTCCCTTGCAAGCGTTGCACCACAAGATCCACCACCGATTAACCACTACATACATTGCATACCGCGCCCAAGCGAATGTGCATAAACGGGCTCGAGTTTTTGATGTTGGAGATATAGTCTTGGTTATGGCAATTCCCGAACGGTTACCCATGGGTTCCGTAATGAAATTAGCCAACCGGCGCACTGACCCTTTTAAGATTTTAATGACGTTGGGCGATAACGCGTACATTCTTGACTTGCGTACCGATTGGGGCATACACCCCGTGTTTGTTGTTTCTAATCTTACACCGTCTCATGAAACACCGCAAGAATTACTTCACCCCCCTTCTTCATCTCCTTACGGCCATTCTTTCGGGTTAGAGAGTGATTCCAAGTCCCAACATTTTGCTTACTTGGAGTTGCCCCCCTCACCTACTAGAGGGGTTCCAAGTCATATTATGCATGTTACTGATACTTGTCTCAGGTTCCAGAAGATTCTCCTTGTTCCAACTCAGATTTTGGAGGGTCCACCATTTGCTTCCAAGGAGGGCGACATATACCGCTACTTGGTTCGTTGGAAGGACCACCCCGGATATGACACCACATGGGTGACCGCCGCGGAGTTGGAGCGTCTTGATGCTGACATGCTACACCCTTACCTCTTAGACCACTCACCGGTGATGTGTGATTTTGAGCGGAGGAGGATTGATGGCGCCAACCCGGTACCACTTGGCGGCGCGACGCACCATTACAACCTTCGGCCCAACACGCGGAGGTCCTACCGCGACATGACCCGTTATATTTAATTAGCTCGTCTTTTAATATTACCAAACATTTTATGCGCATTTTAATTTAATCGGGCACGTCCGATCGACCAAAATGTTAGGTGGTCACTGACGTTTTATCTCATTTTATCTCCTGCATTTTATTTAGGCTTTAGAACCTTGGATGGCAAGGATTAGAGATCAACTTATGTATGGCTAGGATGAGCTTATGGGGGAATATATATACCCCCTCTCTTTATGTATTAGGGCAGCTTTTATGATTATAAAAAAAAGGAAATTTCCTTGCTCTTTGCCGTGAGAACCTGAGAGAGGTGTCCCATGCAAGCTTCCAAATCCGGCTCCGGCGCGACACCGGCAGCGTCCGCTTGGCGTGACACCAGCGGCCACCCCTCCCCCTTCCGGCGTGACACCGGCGGCCTCCACCTCCATCCTCCACCCGACGTCATCCAGCAGACCCTCTCGCCGACGTGGAGACCGACGAAACTGTGCATGCTTCCAGTCCGGCGGAGTCCCCCATTCCAGTGGCAGATCGCCCTCCCCGGCGTGTTCAGGGCGGTGGTTCAGATCCAGTGGTGCTTCCCCGCTGTCGCCGGTGCGCCTCCTAGCTCCGGCGCTAGTTGTGAGCAGTTTTAACCGGATTTCTTCCGGTTGGGTAACACGTTTCTCACCTCCCCATCTTGTGTGATTCGTCTCTATATTTTGTAATCTTGTGCGTGAATGATTGGGTGGTGTACGATCGGAAAGAGCAAACGTAAATCGGAGTAAGTCTAGTTCATCGCCGCTCTCCAACCAATTGGTCGGAAAAGGATAACGCGTCCGGTTATTTAATTTTTGTTGGGAATTTGTCCAAACCCGGACGGAATCTCTACGTTAAATTTTGCGTTCGCTAATCTCATCGCTAGGTTTGATATTGCATGCGTAGTTAAATTGTGGAGGAATGAAATCACACCAAGTGCACGCCAAGTGTTTGTGAAAATGTCTCACTATCTCGTGAATTTGGTAATTGTGCGCAAGTCCTAAGCTTGCTACATCATTTTATCTTCTTCTTCTCCCGTGTGACATAGTTGGAGGCCGTAACAGAAGGAAAATGATTAGTGATTCCTCTGGCAAAGTTACAGCTGCGTGGAACTATCATGCCACTTGGTCGATGTTGCCGCACTGACCGATGACAGGTTTGTTCTTTCATTCCTCTATTGATGTGCATACATCTATTGCCCTAGTTTGATAGGGTTTTGGTCCCATTGTTCGGGGTCATTAGTCAGTTGTTGGCCTTGTTGAGTTTCGACGGAGCTTCACTTAGTGGATGTGAGATGGTTACTGCAAGCGACAGTAGGGGTGTTGTTAGGGTTTACCTCTTCATAGGAGGTGTTGATGACCGCAGCTATGGGGTTTGCTGCTCAGGCTGCGCATGCAGTACTGGTGGGGAATGTTCTCTTCCCGGAGTCATCTGGGGCTCGTGCGCCTCAGACATGGACTGGTGTGTTGTCTCGCCGCCAACATCGTTGGGCGGCGCCTTCAGATATCTCTTTAGAGGAAGTTGAGAGATTCCAACGATCCTAGAACAAGAAGTTGTTATTCCAACCAGAGGTTCTTGTAGAGGCGAGCAAGGCTTGGGAGCTTTCCCTAGTGGGGGGTTCTTCGACGATAATCTTGTGTCTTCTGTGGTGGCTCGATCGCTGGCACATCAATAGCAGACTCAGGAATCTTTTTATTTTACATCGCTCACCAATGGTTTCTTTGTGTTCATCTTTTCTAACCAATTTGATAGAGATAAGGTTAAAGATGGTGTTATTCATGTCCCTCTGAATCTCGGTACATTGCATGTGTCTCAATATGGTCCTTGGATTGCCATGCAACAAGCTAATGCTAAACATGTGAGTACTTCGAAGCTGAATAAGCCCACAACCAATCCCACGATGATTAGAGAGGAGTGGCCGACTATTGGTCAACGGTAACGTAGTGGGAAATATGTGCCCGCTAGCACGATGAGTCCTAGGGTCAGGAGGTAGGTGGTTCTATGCGGTCTGGAGGTGTGATGAAAGTGGAGCCCATGGAATGAAGAGGCAAAGGCATAAGACAAGTACAGTCTAGAGGGGTAAGAACGATCTGTAGATCTACCATTGATTTTATATGGTCTATTGTGCTTGCGGGGTTGAAGCCAAAGCACCATGGTCTTTGGTTGGAACAGTGTTCAGCATGTTCCTGATTTGAAGAAGTGCTCAAGTTAATGATAAAAGTTCTATTTGTTTGAACTTTATTGAATATTTTTATTAGTCAAGCCTTTCTATACTAGTAGGTTCTGGCTTCTTCAAATAGAGGGAGATTGTTGGGTATTGTGCATTCAATGTTCCTAGATTTGAAGAAGGAACACAAGTATAGATAAGTCAAGTTGTTTTTTATGTATGTTTTAGTTCATAATGTGACAGGTATGTCAAGACTATATATTTAGTATCAAGACTATATATTTATTATCAAGAATATATCTTCAGTAACAAAACAACACAAAAAGTAAAAAATCACTAAGTAAAATACCGGCTTGAGACTTAGCAGATAAATCATTGAGAAAAGAAACATATCGTCGAGACAGTCTCGACGATATCGTCTTGAAGAAACTTTATCGTTGAGAAAGCTAAGTTCAGATGTCTCGACGATATCGTCTAAAAAAAGCAGTATCGTTGAGATATCAAGTATAAGTATTGAAAAAGACAAATCATCTTGAAGTTAGAAGAAATCGTATCGTGTAGAAGATTATGTAGACGACATCGGCTTGAAGATTTTATATCGTCAAGAAGATCAAGACGATATCGTCATGAAGAAATATTATCGACTTGAAGAATAAATCTAAGTCATATAGAAAGAAATATATCGACGATGTCGTCTAAAAGAAACAATATCGTTGAGATATCAAATTAAGTCCTAAAGAAAGAAGTATGTAGACGATATTGTCGTGAAGATTACATATCGTTGAGACGATCAAGATGATATCGGCTAGAAGAAATTTGTCATCGTGACAGATGTTGAGGTGCATTTAATGCGCCGACTTTCTCGGAAATTGAAATGCAGGAAATGTGCACGCCGCTCATCTTGTGCATTAATCAAAGAGTAATAAATGATATATTCTCTACAGAATATAGCCGTTGCATTGTATTTAATGAAGAATATTATTACTTCTATATTCTACAAGTTCCAAGAACGGCAAGACATTTATGATAAAATATTATGCCAATTTTGTCAACATTTACAAACTAGCAAATTTATTATGGAATTGTCAATAAGGGCTTTTATGCAAAATTGTAGAGGAGTATAAATAGAAAGACTTTTGGTTTCAAAAAGAGGACTTGACTTTCTCTCTTACACGAATACTGATTCTGATCAAGAAAATAAAAGAAGAAAAGAAGAGCGCAAGCAGAAAATCTTCATCACTTTGTTGAGAAGACAAGAAAGAATCTTCTTCCTGTACTAGAAGTGCATTTATCATCTAAGAAGAAGATTCAATAAAAAGGTTCAGTGAACCACAAGATCTCTGAGCTTACATCTGCAAGAAGAAGAAGAAGTCTGCTCAATCAAAGCTTTTATCTTGAAGCCTTCTCTTCTACAACATTAAACACATATGTATTATCCTGTAGGGAGCTTTGTGAGCCTTAGCTTGTAGGATCTTGTAACAGATCTGAGTTGGCAGGGTTCTGTCTGAGCCTGAGTTCTGTAGGGTTCTTTGTGAGCCTGGGCTTGTAGGATCTTGTAATAGATCTGAGTTGGCAGGGTTCTGTGTGAGCCTGAGTTCTGTAGGGTTCTTTATGAGCCTGAGCCTGTAGGATCTTGTAACAGATCTGAGTTGTTGGTAGGGTTCTTTGTGAGCCCAAGTTGTTAGATCTACTTATTGAGAAGAGATTTGAGAAGTTGGAGAAGTTGCCTAGTCTAGCTCATTGCTAGATAGGTGGGAGGAACAGTGGACTACCACTAGACACATTGTCTTGTAGGGAACCACTATAAATCATGTGTGTTTTTCTGTGTTGTTTATGTGTTGTGCTAGCTAGATTTTAAAGTTGTAAATAACATCAAAAACACATAATACCCCCCTTTAGGTGTATTATAGATCAACCCAAATCTTTCAATTGGTATTAGAGCTAGGTAGAGTTCAAAGGCTTAACAACTTAGAATAAGATCTGCAGGTTTATTGGGTTGTAATCACAATCAATGGCTGGTGAACATCATAAGGAGATAAGTTCAATGAAGCTGGCCATCTGCACCAAAGTGAACTTTCCCATCTAGAAGCAGAGGATCAGATTGTACATGGAAGCCTCGGATCCTAGAGTCTACTCTACTGTAGAAGAGGGACCATATATCCCCATGACTATTCCTGTGGAATCTACACCAGTCCCTGTTCCTAAGATCATGTCTTAGTTCACCAAGGATGAAGTAGCTTTGGTCACCATGAACAAATGGTCTAACAACATCATTTGTCAATGCAATTGATGACTCTACATTTCAAAACCTAATTCATTGCAAAACAACAAAAGAAATGTGGGATTCCTTAGTAGTCTACAAGGAAGGAACTGAAGAGGTTAGGATGACAAAAAATCCCTTCCGAATCAGGAGTATGAGTCCTTTAGGAAAGATAAGAAGGACAACATAGCTACATGCTATGAAAAATTCTTCAGGATTGTTAATGGGCTCAAAAATTATGAAAGGGAGTTCACCAATTATGAACTCAATGATAAGTTCTTGAGATCCCTGAACAAAGAATGAGACATAAAGCTTTGTGCCATCAGAGAAGTTGGCAATCTGGGAAACATAGAGCCTCAACAGATGTATGACAAACTCTTATCATATGAGCTGCAGCTGAATACTAGAAGATCCGAAGAGGAGAACTCCAAGGTTTCCAGCAGAGAAAGGGCAGTGACCTTTAAAGCTGAAACTTTAAGAAAGCACAAGGCTGTGGAACCTGCTTGCATCTCAGAAGATGAGATCATCAGTAATTCCAATTATGATCTTTATGATGGAGAACTCTCCTTGTTTACAAGGTAGTTCAAAAAGCTGCTAAGAAATAGAAGAAGAGGGAATAGAAGGCAGGAAGCTTATCCCTCTAGCTTAAGGAGAGAAGACAAATCTGGAAACAAAAACAAATCAGAAAGGTATTATTCTAAACATAACAAACATATTTCTTCTAATATTATTTGTTACAGATGCAAGAAGCCTAGACATATCGTAGCTGAGTGTCCATTCAAGAGAAAGGAAAAGAGTGAAGAAAAGAAACACTCAAAGAGCAGGAAGATGGAGAAGAGCTTTGTAGCTATGAAAGTCAGAACCCTCAGTGATAGTGACACTGAGTCATCATCATAAGAATCTGACAGCCACTTAGCAGCAATGACCTTTTCAGATGAAGGAAGTTGGAATGAATCCTATCACAACCAGGTAATTCTTAAAGCCTCTCCTACCATATCTGACATAGATTTAGATGCCAACTCCTCTTCAACAGTAAGAGAATATGACACTGATTATATTGAGAAATTTGGTGCCCTGCTTGAAGCTCTTAAGAAAGCAAAAGGTCTCTGTAAGGCACAAGCAACAGAGATCATCTCCTTGTGTGATAAGAGAGATGAACTGCTTGAGAAAGTAACTGAGCTAGCTCAAGATAAGACCAAATTATCAATTTCTCCACTCAGCACTAGCACTTTAACTGAAGTAATTAAGCATAAGAATATTAGAATCAAAGAGCTAGAGGATAAGCTCTTAGAGGAAAGGAAAATTGTGGCTAGTTATTCCAAGCCACAAACTGTTCTTCTTTTGATTGATAGCTTTTCACAAACAAATAAGAAAGGTTTGGGCTACTCTCAAAGTGAAGACAGTGGGAAATCTACTCAAAGAAAAACAATCTTTAGAAAAGTGATCATACCCACAAACTCATATGATCACAGTAGCATCTATGGATGCAAAGAGAGCAAGGAAACAGAGTGGTCTTAAGCTCCCTTCTACTTGGCTTAGCAAAAGGCAAACTTTCCTTAGGAAGAGTGCAATATCTGCACCCCAAAAGAATCCTCCTGTGAAGACTTTCAAAAATGAATCATGTTGGGGAAAATTCTTCAGCTTCCAAGAAGGGAGGGTTAGCTGTCAAACAACAGCTCAACCCAGTTAGACCAAGCACAACAAGAAAATCTAGATACAATAGATTTGAGTATTGGTGTTGTGGTAAGATAGGGCATTTTGCCTTAGAATATTGGTTTAATCCAACTGTCTAGAATTCTCCTCACATGAGAATTAGTAAGAAAGTTGTTGATATCCAATTCAAATCATTCTCTAATAAGCACCTAGGACCCAAGAAAGAATGGGCTCCTAAGGGTAAGTAAACATCTTGCAGGTATGTCCAAATGCCAACCCATTTGGTATTTGGACAGTGGTTGCTCCAGGCACATGACTGCAGTAAAGCGGGTAGAAATTGATAAAGGCATTCAATACAAACAAGGTTGAATATTAAATGAAAGAAAAAAGTCATTCCCAGGAAACTGCAAGATGCTCTAAGACAAGGCATGTATCATCCTCTAAAGCAAATTATAAGGAGCTATTAATCAAGCAATGCAGGAGGAAATCAATCAACTCTAGATCTTTAAAGGGGTACAAACAGGAGAAGGACATTAAGTATGACAGACCCCTTATTCCTATCACAAGGTTGGAATTAAACAGAATAGTCTTAGTCTATGTAGCCCATAGAGGATTCCAAGCCTATCAAGTGAATGTGAGATTAGTATCTTTAATTAAGAGACTTGAAGGAGGGAGTCTAAGTAGCACAGCCTCCAGGAATCTCTCAAAAGGTGCTGATAATCTTCTCAAGTTAGACAAGTAAAAGATGGGTATCCCAACGCCATAGATGAATTCTTAGTGATACAGAATGAAAAGTCTCGATGACAAAATCTAAGTTTCGAAGATATTACTAGAGTCTCGACGACAAAGCTGAAGTGATTCCGACGACTAGGTTGAAGTAATCTCGACGACACTATCGATGGAAAAAATGCATATCGTTGAAATACAACACATATACTCAATGCAATATTGGATCTTTAATCAGAGCCGTCTGATGGTACTTTAATCTACTAATCAGGACAAAAATGTATGCACCTCTTCATCTACCTCTACTATAAATAGAATGAATGCTTAGGACAAAAATTACACTTTCATTTGCTCTAATTCATCTCTGCGACAAACCCTCGTTCCATTCCCGACATTTCTCGTTCCCTCCAGTCTGACTCAATGGCCCCCAAGAAGGAAGAAGCTACAATCATTTCAGGATGTGAGCTTCAGAGAGGAGGGTTCAACTCCTGCTCCGAAGAGATCAGGTCGGTTATTGGATTATTTGAAGCAGCTAGATTAGAGTATCTACTGAGTGAGCCAGGTATCTTAATGTAGAGGGAATTGATTGAATTCTTTGATGGAGCAAGACTCAATAAGTATAAACCCTTAGTAAAATTTATAGTGGCTAAGAAGAAAGTAAAGATGTCAGCCAAAAGCTTAGGAAAAGCTTGGCGTCTACCTCGACTCCATAAAGAAGAAGAAGAGGAAGGATTGACTGTAGAAGTTCTAAATGAAGGATATGTCTGGTGTGGGCACAGTGGCAATACCTATGGGTCTATTAAAAGAGCAGAGTTCAACTAGAAGGGAAAACTTCTAGCTGACATTGTAGGGAAGACTCTACTTTGCAAGATTGGTTCACATGACAGGATTTCTAAAGAAATGTTTGAGGTCATGTGCAGGATCATTGTCTCAAAGAAAATAGACTAGAGAGAGTTTTTGTTCTAGAGGATAAAGAGCACCATGAGGACCCCTTCATATGGAAGAATCTTATCTATCTTCCTTCTAAATTCCCTTGGGGAGATGTTGAAAAGAAAAATGGGAGTATCTCTACATTATTCCAAGAGGCTGGACTCAAAAATGTTGGATAGATGGGATAGAGTTATCTCCAAATCTTCCAACGATACCCAAGCTGCTCTAAAAGAGAAGAAAAGGAAAACAGTGGTAGTTGATGACTCAAAGGAGGTTAGGTCCTCTATCAATTCTGAAGAAGGAGAAGCCCCATCAATTACATACCCAAATCTGTCCAAGGATGCTGAGGAAGAAGGAGCCCCATCTCTACCAAACCCTGCTTTGATAGGGGGAGGTAGCTCTTAATCAAATGATCCCAGAGAAAGTGAATGAACCTACTAACACATAGGTTATTGAAGTAAGAAGAAGCCCAATTCTGGGCAGTGATCCAGTTGAGAGTGGAGTCCCTACGTGGGAGCTCAACCCAAGTCACTGAGAGAGTTGAGGGGGAGTCCCTATATTGGTGCTCAGCCCAAGATACTAAAAGGGTTGAGGGGGAGCCCCATATGGGGTACTCTACCATGGAGGGTCAAGCTGAAGTACATGTAGCTGAGAAGGTTGGGACCTCTGTTAAAAAAGTATTCCAGGAGAAGGATGCTCCAGAGAAGGAAGCTGAAGGAAATGTGCCAGAGAAGGTTGGAAGTACCGATCCCCAGACTGGGCTTGACCTAGTTCTGATCAAAGGCAAGCAAGTGCTGGTGGAAGAAGAAGAGCAGATGCATGTAGACTCTCCCGATCTTCTGCGTCAAGATAATACTCCTGAAATTCCTCCATAGGAAAATGTTTCTCAAGAAGTGGATATTCCTGGACCATCTACTGCACAATCAGGCTCTCTATTCGTTCATTCTACAGTCTGAGCTGCAAAGTGAGAGATGATATGCATCATCTCAATACTCAGCATACTCATTTCCTTAACTTGGCAACTCCAGCTATGGAACATCTTGGTGAGGAGATCAACAAGGTCGGGCATCAGACTTATCAGATCACTCAAAATCAAGGCACAATATCAAGTGATACTGAAAGGGCTTTTCAACAGACAGTCAACTTCATGAATGAAGATAGAGATTAAATTCTGAATAGATTAAATGTGAATACTCAAAACAAAGATGGTCATCTGCTAAAAGTGAGAAACAATTTGGAAGAGTTTGACCAGCATCTAGATGAAAGAGTTGCTTTGGTTCAAACAACCCTAGATGATCACATTACTGAAGAAGTCCTAAAGGGGGAGAAGGCAATAATAAATGTAGGCTCAAATCAGGCCATGTGAACTGTCAATCAGGTCAAGCAAGCCTTTCAGAAGCCTCCCTCTATTTATGAGCTAGCAGAACCATCCGAAACTACTGGTTCAGAAGAATATGGGGTTGAGATTGGAGAATCGACAAATTCAAGGAAAAGGGAAAAGAGTTCAAAGCAAAAAGTACAGACAGAAAAGATTAAGGGAAATTGAGCAGGATCCACAGTCAGGCAAGTGGATTCCGCACTCCAGGACCCACATCTCTGAAGCTTGGATGGAGTTTGGATACCCTCAAGATGGGTCTGAAAGAGTTATTATTCTGCTGACTGGAATCTTCATCTCACTCAAATGGAGAAAAGGAGGAATTATAAACTAGCATTCCCTCATGGTCCTCCTCCTTCTCCAAAGAAGATACCAAAGTTAATCAGCTTCTATGAAAGGCAAAGAAAGAAAGGCAAAGAATGCAGCAGTAGGCCCTGAGAATCATAGTTGTTTATTTTGATGATAACATAGGCAAATGATTGTAAAAATTTTGTTTTAAGAACAACATATCTACTCATATAATTGGTAGTTGAATCATTTCATGATTGTCTGAGCATCTTTAATTATGATTATGCTCATGTGTGGCATTTATCATTGAGGTGAGTTTTGAATTCTTCAAATAGGGGGAGATTGTTGGGAACAATGTCCAGCAATGTTCCTGATTTGAAGAAGTGCTCAGGTCAATGATAAAAGTTCTATTTGTGTGAACTTTATTGAATATCTTTATTGGTCAAGCCTATCTATACTTTTAAGTTCTGGCTTCTTCAAATAGGGGGAGATTGTTGGGTATTGTGCCATCAATGTTCCTAGATTTGAAGAAGGAACACAAGTATAGATAAGCCAAGTTGTTTTTTATGTATGTTTTATTTCATAATGTAGCAGGTATGTCAAGACTATATATTTAGTATCAAGATATATATTTAGTATCAAGACTATATCTTCAGTATCAAAACTACACAAGAAGTAAAAAATCACTAAGTCAAATATCGGCTTGAGACTTAGCAGATAAATCATTGAGAAAGGAAACATATCGTCGAGACAGTCTCGATGATATCGTCTTGAAGAAACTTTATCGTTGAGAAAGCTAAGTTCAGGTGTCTCGACGATATCGTCTAGAAGAAGCAGTATCGTTGAAATATCAAGTATAAGTCTTGAAAAAGACACATCGTCTTGAAGTTGGGAGAAATCATATCGTGTAGAAGATTATGTAGATGACATCGGCTTGATGATTTTATACTGTCTAGAAGATTAAGATGATATCGTCTTGAAGAAATATTATCAACTTGAAGAATAAGTCTAAGTCATATAGAAAGAAATATCTCGACGATATCATCTAGAAGAAGCAATATTATTGAGATATCAAATTAAGTCCTGAAGAAAGAAGTATGTAGACGATATCATCGTGAAGATTACATATCGTTGAGACGATCAAGACGATACCGGCTAGAAGAAATTTGTCGTCGTGACAGAAGCTGAGGTGCATTTAATGCGCCGACTTTCTCGGAAATTGAAATGCAGGGAATGTGCATGTCGCTCATCTTGTGCATCAATCAAGGATTAATAAATGATATATTCTCTACAGAATATAGCCATTGCACAATATTTAATGAAGAATATTATTACTTCTATATTCTGCAAGTTCTAAGAATGGCAAGATATTTATGATAAAATATTATGTCAATTCTGTCAACATTTTCAAACTGGCAAATATATTATGGAATAATCAATAAGTGCTTTTATGCAAAATTGCAGAGGAATATAAATAGAAAGACTTTCGATTTCAAAAAGAAGACTTGACTTTCTCTCTTACACGAATACAGATCCTGATCAAGAACAGAAAAGAAGAGCTCAAGCAGAAAATCTACATCACTTTACTGAGAAGACAAAAAAGAATCTTCTGTAACACCCCAGTTTTTGCTGTTCTGCGAGTTAACGTCGGGCGGTAGGTACTATCGCCGGCGGTAGCTATATGTGAGGGGTCGACAAACGTCGAGGGGCGCGTTTTCGTCGAAGGCACTAGCGCGGCGCGATAGTGCTAGCGCGGCGCGGTAGTAGGTGGCTAGAAAGTGAAAAACGAGGTCTGCTGCTAGCGCAAGGCGATGGACCTATCGCTGGCGTTAGGTCTTCTTTTCAGCTGGGAGATGCTGAGACTGCAAGGGTGTTCGCGGAGCTAGCGCGGCGCATTAGCGTAACCGCCGCGCGGTAGCTGACGGAATCAGTTTCATAAATAGCTAATCTGGGCGTCCGTTTGGTTTAGATCTTGATGGAACGTCTGTGATGGGTTCGTGGGAGAACCCTAAGTAGGGCTGAGAAGGTTCCCCTTCATCATTTTCTTTTCATTTTGGGATTGAGGGCTTGAAAGAGAGAGAGAGGGGTTTGGAGGAGGAAGAGAACTAGATCCCGCCATTGTTGGAGCTTCGGAACTCCGTTTGCCGATCCGAGACCAACAGCGCGTAGGGAACGTCGAGGCGCTTATTCTCCTCCATTCATTTGCAAGTTTCCCATGGCTAGGAGGAAATCTCAAAAGGTAACGATATTTCTCCTCCCGGCCTTTAGGATGTGTACATGGCATCCCTTTTCCTCTCTATCTTTCTGTGTTTTGGCACCGGATCCACCGAGTGAGAGGGATCCGGGTCGCCTTGGTTCAAGAGGAACCATCGGGTTGATTGAGTCCGTCCCCGACATGTTTTGCACTAGAAATCCGCTCCGTTAGTGGATTAGGCATTGTGGTTGAAGTCGGATTTGCGACCGTTGGTCCGATTCGGTGATGTTGATTGACGTGCATTAGGGATTTTGCTAGAAATCCGAATACGGTGAACTCGTCGTCATGATGCCCTCGTAGTTGATATGTTAATGAATGTTGGTTTCCGGGCGGGGAAATAAAGTGCGTGTTGTGAGGCTTGTGATGCCTAGTGATGTGCGAAGGTGTGATTTGGTCTTTGTGGTCAGCTGGCTATCCCGTGAATGCCGGAATTCATGTGTGGAGAGTGTCCCGGCAAGACAAGTCCCTTTAGTGTTGGCGGCAAGAGCATGTGAGCTGTCTGACAAGCCCGATGGCATGGTGGGCCAGGCGCGGTGGGTCACACCGTGAGCTCTTGGCCTTGGGCTATGATGCCCTTTGGAGGAAGTGTTGAGTACCCCGTGGTTGTGCGGCGCGCAATGTTGGCGGCAAAAACATGTGAGCTGTCTAACAAGCCCGATGGCATGGTGGGCCATGCGCGGTGGGTCACAACGTGAGTTCTTGGCCTTGGGCTACGATGCCCTTTTGGGTAAATGTCGAGTACCCCGTGGTTGTGTTGTTGATGTATGATGATGTGTTAGATTCATACGCTTTAGGGTGCCTTGGGTAAAACCTGGGTTGCATTCATATTGCATTTGCTGGCCCTTTTTATTACTTGCTCAACATAGAAATGTGGATGATGATTGTGACACTCATGCCTATTGTTTATATTGCTTTTCCATATATACATGTGCATACGAAGTGCTGACTTGCAGGGTGATGTAGTTCCCCGGGGTCCGCTAGGATGGCCGGGAGGAGGGGTGTTGTTACACCGTTTGTGGTCAGACATAGCTGACCCTCATTTACCGCTCTTTGTGATTTGGATGCAGGCCAAGGATCGCAGGCCGGAACCAGCTCGCAGGCCAAAAAGGTCTAAAGCTTCATGAAGTGTTTACTTTGCTTTTCCTGTATTTCTGCACTTGTCTTTTGTTATTTCCGGCTTGCATGCCGAGGTAGCTTAGGGAAGCTAGTTTTCCCCTTTTGGGGATTTCATATTTGTGTTGAATGTTTGATGACTTGGACACTGGTTTTGTAAGGCCTTAAGGCCGGTTTTACTCCTATGTAGTTGTGGACAATCTTTGTGTTTCTTAGTTTTGTTTCTGCTGTGTTATCTGAGTTTTTAGTTGGGTAGTTATATCATCTTTTAATACTAAAGCTGTGGCGGTTATATGATGTGGGGTCCCGACCGGACCTATATTATATAGTCATTACAGGGGAGGTGTTACAATTTGGTATTAGAGGTAGGTTTAGTATTCTGGCGAGGTCTAGTGTATTCAGATCGCGTAAAGAGGTTGTCCACATAGGAGTATTGTGCGAGATCATGAGTATGCCTGTGTTCGAGTCTTGTGAATAGAATTTGATGAGTCTTCTTTTCCTTGCTTATGAAAGGATGTTGGCGATGATGCGGGGACGTCGAGAAGGCAAGAGGAGCCTTCGGGTTGCAGTGCTACTGCTCCGGGCCTCATGAATATGGGCATGTCCCCGACTGATTTCTGTCGCATGCTAGCAGAAGCCATGGTAGCGGCTTAAGCTGCGGGGATGCCACGGGTTCTGATGCCCGTGGTGCAAGTTATGACTCCTATTACTCCGGCGGCTACACCAGATACACCGGAGGTTGGAGTGAGGCAAGCAGAGCCTTTAGCGGAGAGAGCTTATGGGATGGGCGATCGATTGATGGAGTACTTCTTGAGTTTCCATCCTCGGACATTCAAGGGAGTTGGCACTCCAACGGATGCCGAAGATTCGCTTTCGAGGATCCAGGAACTTTTGAAGGCAGTAGAGACCCCAGCGGAGAGGCAGTCCCACTTCGCGAGCTTCATGTTAGAGGGCGATGCGAAGCTGTGGTGGGTGAATCACAGTGGTCGCCATTTCCTCGGGCGCGTTCCGTCCATGGAAGAGTTTGGGAATGCGTTCCTCAAGCGTTATATTCCGTCGTCGATAAGGTTAGCACTGCAACAACAGTTCTTGCATTTGATGCATAGGGAGAAGACAATGGACGAGTATCTGCAGGAGTTTACTCGATTGGGTCGTTATGCAGGAATGACTATGGCAGACGATGAAGAGAGGGACAATCTCTTCTATCAAGTTCTAAGAGAAAATTTAAGGCAGCCATTGATAGCCTTAAAGAATGCAGGATTTAATGAGTTGTTCGATGACGCTCGCATATTAGAAAGCAACCTGGAGTGAACCCAGCGTCGAAAGGGTTTTGCGGCAAAGCAGGGAGAAGGAAAGCCTTCTCAGTCTCAGTGGAAGTCCGAGGGCAACCGATGGAAGAAGAAGCCCCGTCCTAGTGGGCCTGGGGAGAGGAGTGGCACACCTTTGAGAGATTTTCGCTCCAAAGGTCTGTTTACTTATTTCAAGTGTGGCAAGGTGGGTCACATAAGTCGGTTTTATACCGAGGGCGGAGCTGAGCCAGAGCTGAGGCAGGAACAATCAGTGCATTTCGGCCCTAGTTTTGTGGAGAAAGGGAAGGCGACAGAGTCTAGTGCTTCGCGGTTCCCTCCGGTGCAGCCGAGAGCGTATAATCTTGGGCAGCGGGAAGCGATTCGTCAACCCGACGTGGTGACAGGTATGAAAATTTCAAGTTTCCGTTCGTTACGGTAATGTAGTTTGCGGCCTTTTATGTTTGTTATGCACGTGGTTAGGTTTTGTGCTATTTTCGGGCTACCCCTCTCGAGTGTTGTTGGCATGGGAGCATCACACTCTTTTCTCGCGGAAAGCTTTATCCGGAGGATTGGCGCTGAGTCCGTCGAGGCAGAGGTGGAGCTGAGCGTGCGCATGCTGAAATGGTCTTTCATGATCACCATGAGGAAAGGACGCATTGTGTTGCAAATTTGCGATTGTGATTTCGAGTTGGTAGCAACAATTCTGCCACTGCCCGAATTTGACGTTATCTTAGGGATGGACTGGCTTGCAGAGCAGCGAGCTAGTATCGACTGCCAGTTGAAGGTGGTAACCCTGAGAGGCAAGGGTAGAGCAGAGGTCAAGTTTGAAAGCCTAAGCGGAGTGGCTTGATCCCTAATTTCTGCCATGCAAGTGAGGCGTGCGGTAAACCAAGGAGGCGAGGCGTTCATAGCCTTGTTGGTGACTCACTCCACAAGGTTGGCTAATGGAGATGTTCCGGTGGTGGAAGAGTTTGAGGATGTATTCCCCGAGGAGCTTCGGGGAGCACCTGCTCAGCGTGAAATCAATTTTTCGATAGAGTTGGTACCGAGTCCGAGGCCGGTGTCGCATCCTCCGTTTAAGATGGCACCAAAGGAACTGGCCGAGCTTAAGGTTCAGTTGCAAGAATTGTTAGAGCAAGGGTACATTAGGATCAACTCTTCGTCGGGAGCACGCCAGTATTGTTCGTAAAGAAAAAGGACAGAAGTATGCGGTTGTGCATTGACTACCGTGAGCTAAATAAGTTGACTGTCAAGAATAAATATCTGATTCCCCGAATCGATGATTTGTTCGACCAGTTAGTGGGGTCGGTGGTGTACTCCAAGTTGGACTTGAAGTCAGGGTACTACCAGTTGAAGATTAGAGAAGAGGACATTGGCAATACATCGTTTGGGACTCGGTATGGCCACTATGAGTTTTCGGTGATGCTGTTCGGACTGACGAACGTGCCATCTGTGTTCATGGATTTGATGAACAGGGTTTTCCGGCCGTTTTTGGATTCGTTTGTGGTGGTGTTCATAGATGATATTTTGGTATATTCGAAATCGGAAGCGGAGCATGAGTCTCACTTGAGGCTAGTATTGCAGACTCTAAGGGAGAACCAGCTTTATGCTAAGTTCTCGAAGTGCGAGATTTGGATCGAGAAGGTGGCATTTTTGGGTCACATGATCAGTGGAGATGGCGTGGCGGTAGATCCGGCGAAGATTGAAGCCATTAGAGCTTGGCCTGTTTTGAGAACCGTGGCAGAAGTCCGGAGTTTCCTTGTACTAGCCAGTTATTACAGAAGGTTCGTGGAGAACTTCTCGCGAGTGGCATTGCCCCTCACCACTCTTACTCGCAAGGACCAACATTTCGTGTGGACGCTGGAGTGTGCCTATGCGTTTGAGAATTTGAAGGAAAGGCTGATGTCTGCTCTGATCCTTAGTCTTCCTAGTGGGACGAAAGGATTTCAGATTTTTAGTGACGCATCAGGTTGCAGTTTGGGTTGCGTGTTGGTGCAGCACGGCAATGTGATAGCTTATGGGTCAAGGAAGTTAAAGACTCATGAGAGGAATTACCCCTTCCATGATCTGGAGTTGGCGGCGGTAATCATTGCGTTAAAATTATGGCAGCACTACGTATATGGTGCAAAGGTGGAGATCTTCAAGGATCACAAAAGCCTGAGGTATCTCCTAGACCAAAAGGATCTGAATATGCGGCAGCGTAGGTGGGTCGAGTTCCTTGGGGACTACGACGTGGAGATTCAATATGCGCCAGGAAAAGCCAACGTGGTGGCGGATGCCTTGAGTAGGAAGTACTCCGGGAAAGGTAATTGGATTGAGGCGCATGACAAGCGTTTGGTGCGAGACTTGGAGTCTCTTGACATTGTTTGTGTGGCTAGAGGTGAGCCTAGCGTGGCCCGGTTGAACTGGATTGAAATGCAGTGTGATATATCGGATCGAATCCGAGAGGTGACTAATGCAGACGAAGAGTGCCAACGGTTGGTGTTGGAAGCTCAGCAAAACGATGGCAATGCTTTGGAGATGGTTGGTGGGATTTTGAAAAGAAACAGAAGGGTTTGTGTTCCGCGCTTTGGCAAGCTCCGCGAGGAGTTGATGTTTGAGGCTCACTTTACGAAGTACTCCATTCATCCAGGTAGTACAAAGATGTACTCGGATATGAAGAAATCCTTTTGGTGGCCTGGGATGAAGCGGGATGTAGCTGAGTATGTAAGCCGGTGTCAGACTTGTGCTTTAGTGAAGGCTGAGTGTCAAAGGCCCGACGGGTTCTTGAAGCCTCTTCCTATCCCCGAATGGAAATTCGATGATATCTCCATGGATTTTATACATGGTTTGCCTCGATTGCAGCAGGGTAACGATGCGATTTTGGTGATAGTGGATCGCCTGACCAATGTGGCTCACTTCATTCCGAATCAGAAGGGCGATGTCATAGAGAAGCTCGTAGAACTTTATGTTCAAAATATTGTGCGGTTGAACGGGATTCCTAAGAGCATTGTTAGTGATCGTGATGGGTGGTTCACGTCGAAGGACTGGAGGTTAGTGCAGAAAAGTTTAGGCACCAAACTCAAGTTTAGTACCGCGTTCCATCCGCAGACCGATGGTCAGACGGAGCGAACGAACCGTACATTGGAGGATAGGTTGAGGATGTGTGCTCTTGACTTTGGTAGAAGTTGGGAAGACCACCTTTTCATGGTGGAGTTCGCTTATAATAATAGCTTCCAGGCGAGTATCAAGATGGCGCCATACGAAGCATTGTATGGAAGGAGGTGTCGAACGCCAATGTCTTGGGCAGAGGCGGGAGACACTAAGCTTTTGGGAAAGCAAGTGGTGGCAGATGCTTGCGAGATCGTGCAGACGATTCAGGAGCGCATGAAGGTTGCCCAGGATCGACAAGCGAAGTATTTTAACGTGCGTCATAGAAATGTGGAGTTTGTAGTGAGCGACATGGTCTACTTGAAGATCAAGCCGTTCAAGGGCGTTTCGCATGTGCGGCGACTCAAGAAGTTGAGTCCGAGATATTTGGGTCTGTTCGAGGTTACGGAGCGTATATGCGAAGTAGCCTATCGTTTGGCATTGTCTGCCGAGTTGAGTGGATTACATGATGTTTTCCATGTCTCCGTGCTGAGGAAAGCTTTGATAGAGCCAAGCGTCGTGGTCAAAGCGGCGGTGGTGCCGGTGATGGAGGATCTGAGGACGAGTGTTTGTCCGATCTGCGTGGAGGACTCGGAAGTCCAGCAGTTGCATAACATGGAGGTCAGGCTTGTAAAGGTGCGATGGGACAATTGCGGGCGAGACGAATTCTCTTGGGAGCGTGAGCAAGAGATGTGGGAGGACTTCCCGGAACTCTTTGCATCAGGTATGCATCGTGGTTTTCTGTTTCAGTTTTTGCAATTTCGAGGACGAAATTCTTTTAAGGGGGGTGAAGTTGTAACACCCCAGTTTTTGCTATTTTGCGAGTTAACGCCAGGTGGTAGGTACTACCGCCGGCGGTAGCTATATGCGAGGGATCGACGAACGTCGAGGGGCGCATTTTCGTCGAAGGCACTAGCGCGGTGCGGTAGTGCTAGCGCGGCGCGGTAGTAGGTGGCTAGAAAGTGAAAAACGAGGTCTGCTGCTAGCGCGAGGCGGTAGACCTACCACTGGCGTTAGGTCTTCTTTTCAGCTAGGAGCCGCCGAGACGGCAAGGGTGTTCGCGGAGCTAGCACGGCGCGTTAGCGCTACCGCCGCGCGGTAGCTGACGGAACCAGTTTCGTAAATAGCTAATCTGGGCGTCCGTTTGGTTTAGATCTTGATTGGATGGCTGTGAGGGGTTCGTGGGAGAACCCTAAGTAGGGCTGAGAAGGTTCCCCTTCATCATTTTATTTTCATTTTGGGTTTGAGGGCTTGAGAGAGAGAGGGGGTTTGGAGGAGGAAGAGAGCTAGATCCCGCCATAATTGGAGCTTCGGAGCTCCGTTCATCGATCCGAGACCGGAAGAGCGTATGGGACATCGAGGCGCTTCTTCTCCTCCATTCTTTTGCAAGTTTCCCATGGCTAGGAGGAAATCTCAAAAGGTAACGACATTTCTCCTCTCGGTCTTTAGGATGCGTGCATGACATCCCTTTTTCCTCTCTATTTTTCTGCATTTTGGCACCGGATCCGCCGAGTGAGAGGGATCAGGGTGGCCTTGGTTCAAGAGGAACCTTCGAGTTGATTGAGTCCGTCCGTTTTGTACTAGAAATCTGCTTTGTTAGTGGATTAGGCATTGTGGTTGAAGCCGGATTCGCGACCGTTGGTCCGATTCGGTGATGTTGATTGACGTGCATTTTAGGGATTTTGCTAGAAATCCGAATACGGCGAACTCGTCGTCATGATGCCCTCGTAGTTTCGTATGTTAACGAATGTTGGTTTCCGGGCGGGGAAATAATGTGTGTGTTGTGAGGCGTGTGATGCCTAGTGATGTGAGAAGGTGTGATTTGGTCTTTGTGGTCGGCTGGATATCCCGTGAATGCCGGAATTCATGTGTGGAGAGTGTCCCAGCAAGACAAGTCCCTTCGGTGTTGGCGGCAAGAGCATGTGAGCTGTCAGACAAGCCCGATGGCATGGTGGGCCAGGCGCGGTGGGTCACAGTGTGAGCTCTTGGCCTTGGGCTACGATGCCCTTTGGGGGAAGTGTTCAGTACCCCGTGGTTGTGCGGTGCGCAATGTTGGCGGCAAGAACATGTGAGTTGTCTGACAAGCCCGATGGCATGGTGGGCCAGGCGCGGTGGGTCACAGCGTGAGTTCTTGTCCTTGGGCTATGATGCCCATTTGGGGGAAATGTCGAGTACCCCGTGGTTGTGTTGTTGATGTATGATGATGTGTTAGATTCATACGCTTTAGGGTGCCTTGGGTGAAACCCGGGTTGCATTCAGATTGCATTTGTAGGCCCCTTTTATTACTTGCTCAATCTTTGTGTTTCTTAGTTTTGTTTCCGCTGTGTTATCTGAGTTTTGAGTTGGGTAGTTATATCATCTTTTAATACTAAAGTTGTGGTGGTTATATGTTGTGGGGTCCCGGTCGGACCTATATTATATAGTCATTACAGGGGAGGTGTTACAATTTAAGCTCAATTGGTGATGAGAAGTGAAAGAACTATATAGTTAAGCGTGCTCGGGCTGGAGTAGTACTGGGATGGGTGACCTCCTGGGAAGCCCCGTAGAGGCACTTAACTGGATCACTTCTCACCAAAGGGAGGTTGTGGCCACCAACAACCCGCCTGTGAGCTGGAGAGGGGTTCGGGTGCTTGGGCTGCAGCCCGGTAGCGAGGCCAGTTGAGTCTAGATCGGTGGACGTTGTCCGGATCGGACGTCGGCTTCTGGGTCGTTACATAAAAAAGTGCACTTTTTATTGTAACATCACAAGGCCCTGGACTTACCATCGGGACAACGTCCACCGACTGCCTCGCCTGGCGACCGATACCGAGCTGCAGCCCAAGCACCCCAACCCCTCTCCAGCCCACATGCGGGTTGTTGGTGGCCACAGCCTCCCTTTGGTGAGAAGTGATTCATTTAAGTGCCTCTACGGGGCCTTCCCAGGAGGTCACCCATCCCAGTACTACTCCATCCCGAGCACGCTTAACTATATAGTTCTTTCACTTCTCAACACCAATTGAGTTGCAGCTCAATTGGTGTTGAGAAGTGAAAGAACTATATAGTTAAGCGTGCTCGGGATGGAGTAGTACTGGGATGGGTGACCTCCTGGGAAGGCCCCATAGAGGCACTTAAATGAATCACTTCTCACCAAAGGGAGGCTGTGACCACCAACAACCCGCATGTGGGCTGGAGAGGGGTTGGGGTGCTTGGGATGCAGCCCGGTAACGGTCGCCGGACGAGGCAGTCGGTGGACGTTGTCCCGATGGTAAGTCCAAGACCTTGGGACGTTACATCTTCTTCCTGTACAAAAAGTGCATCTATCATCTAAGAAGAAGATTCAATAGAAAGGTTCAGTGGTTCATAAGATCTCTGAGCTTACATTTGCAAGAAGAAAAAGAAGTCAGCTCAATCAAAGCTTTTATCTTGAAGCCTTCTCTTCTACAACAACAAACTCATTTGTATTATCCTGTACGTATGGTTCTTTGTGAGTCTGAGCTTGTAGGATCTTGTAACAGATCTAAAATGGCAGGGTTCTGTGTGATCCTGAGTTTTGTAGGGTTCTTTGTGAGCCTGAGCTTGTAGGATCTTGTAACAGATCTGAGTTGGTAGGGTCTGTGTGAGCCTGAGTTCTGTAGAGTTCTTTGTAAGCTTGAGCCTATAGGATCTTGTAACAGATCTGAGTTGTTGGTAGGGTTCTTTGCGAGCCCAAGTTGTAAGATCTGCTTATTGAGAAGAGATCTGAGAATTTAGAGAAGTTGCCTAGTCTAGCTCATTGCTAGATAGGTGGGAGGGACATTGGACTACCTCTAGATACATTGTCTTGTAGGGAACCACTATAAATCCGGTGTGTTTTTCTGTGTTGTTTATGTGCTGTGCTAGCTAGATTTTAAAGTAGTAAATAACATCAAAAACACCTAATCCCCCCTCTAAGTGTATTATAGATCAACCCAAATCTTTCACTCTTTATTCTGCCCTTCCTAAGAGTGGGATAAGCTTGTTTTCCTTAAAGAACTTACATGTGAGGGAGAGGCCTTTGGAGATCATTCCTAGTTTGGGACCTACTCTTGCTTGTAGTGGGTTTATCTTTGGGACAAGTTCGGATGATGCATGATTCAAAGCCTCATGGTCAAGGGGTTCTGGTAGGAGTTTCGCCCCTCCTTGGAGGGGCCGTCACTCATTGAAGAAACGTTCTTATATCTACTATGAGCGGGATTGTTCCTCCCTTGCAAAACCAAATAAAAGGCTTAAAGAAGCTAAGTTGGACGAGAAAGATACTCTTGTTATGATAGAAGATAATGAAAAGATGGGTACGTATACGTCTGTATTGAGTGCAAAGGGCTTCTCCTTCTCCGTGACTTTATGAAGTGCATCCTATGGAATTGTAGGGGCGCTCAAAAGCTGGGTACACATGATCAGATTCTACATTTGTTTCAAGAGATGATTGTGTATGTGGGTATTCTTCTAGAGACTAGAGTGGGTGTTAAGGCTGCCCTTCAGATTTAAAGAGCCTTGGATGACTCTTGGAGTTGTATTTTCCTTCCTCCAGAAGATATTTTTTTGGTGGCATTATGGTTTTTTGGAAGATGGAAATGACTATTGTGGACTTTTGTGTGGTGAACGATCAACTGGTGGTGGGATCGATCCAGTATGTTAATATACCTCCTTGGGTCATTTGTGACGTCTATGCCAATATAAATTATACAGAGCGCCGACCTATCTAGACTTCCATCTCTACCATTCTTTCTTAGTGGATTCCTATTATTATCATCAGATATCTTAATGTGATCTGCTTTGCGGAGGAATGTTGTGGTGGTGATAGGTTTACAATCAACTTGGAGATTCAGGAGTTTTGGGACTTTATTGGCTCTGACCATCTTGTTGATCTTGTATTTTAGGGGCATATATTTACCCACTGCAATAATAAGGATGCACAGTGGTGTATCATTTACCACCTAGATCAGGCACTATCATTTACCACCTAGGGGCATATCATTTACCACCTAGAATTGACTTTAGCATTTTCTAGAGGCTCAACTTGAATCATCCCGACTTTTAATTGGATCACTAGGACCCTAGGTGACCAAATTAAAGTTATCCGACCACCCACTAGGTACCCTAGAAGTTGGAAAATGACTCTAAAATGTCATTTTGAGCAAATAAACTTAGAATTGACTTATGTTAGTTGTGTTAGACACGTATGACTCATACGAGTGCAACATAACTCGTTTTGTCTGAATCCAAATCCATATAGTTAAAGCAACTGTTTTAGGTCACGTTATCGATACGATCACCCTGAAATGTCATTTTGAGCAAATGAGCTCAGAATTGATTTCTTTCAGTTGCATTAGACTCGTATGACCCATATGAGTGCAACATAACTCGTTTCATTTAAATCCAAGGTCATTTAACGAAAATGACCATTTTAAGTATTGTCGTTTGAAACAACGACACCGAAATGTCATTTTGAGCAAATGAGCTCAGAATTGACTTTTGTCCGTTTCGTTAGACTCGTATGACTAATACGAGTGCAACATAACTCGTTTTGTTTAAATCTGAGGTCATTTAGCAAAAATAAAAATTTTAAGTATGACACAACGACCCTGAAATATCATTTTGAGCAAATGAGCTCAAAATTGATTCTGTCAGTTGCGTTAGACTCATATGACCCATATGAGTACAATGAAACTCGTTTCATTTGAATCCGAGGCCATTTAGCGAAAATAACCATTTTACGTAACGCGTTCGATACAATCATCTTGAAATTACTTTTTGAGCAAACGAGCTCAGAATTGATTTCATTCAGTTGCATTGGACTTGTATGGTCGATACGAAGGCAACGGAACTTGTTTCGCTCAATTCAGATGTCGTTTGGTTGAGTTTATAAAAATTAAACTCATAAAATTATACTAAATGCGAACGCCTGAATTCGACCCCAACACATCAACATTGACTTGCCACTCGACGACGATGACCTACATTGACCTTGACCCACATGGGGGACCCACCCTAGGGTTGACTCGGTCAAACCCATTAAAATGCAAAATTGTATGAAGTTTTAAGCCCTCCACTCACACCTCCACTCACCCAAATCCAAGCTCCACTTAGGCCTATCAACTCTAAGTGGGCTCTAAATTCAATGCATATGGTAGTTGATTGAGGCAAGGAGACTCTTAGGCTAACTCCATGCATAAAGTCCTTTTCTCTTTCTCTCTCTCTCTCTCTCCCAAACCTAATACCCAAGCAAAACCCAACCTAAGCTTACTCCCTCCCACTGCCCTAATTCAAGAAGGTACAATGACCCCGCATGAAGCAGCCAGCTGCCCCTTAATTCTACATGGGTTAAACCAAACCCTAACCCCTCTCGATTTGCTTAGCCGAGAAGGAGATGGGAGGGAGAGGCAGCTGTCAGCGGTGCCAGGCCGCTGGACCACCGTCGAGAGAGGCGTTAGACTCCGACGAGTCGTCCAGGAGAGGTGGCTTGGCCGACCGACGGACTGTCGGCGGCGGCAAAGACACAATAGTCTCTGCCGCCTAGAGGCAAGCACATGTCGTCCGCTCTCTATTAGGAGATCAGACGGTTATGATATCATTAAAACAATCAAAGTAATCATTGACTCCCACAATAGATTCGTGCCTGATCTTCCGCGAGGCCGCTGATTCCCGTGCGATCCGACTCGATCTCAGCCGGATCTATGACTTTAAGACTCGTGCTAGGATATATTTTAATAAAATAGAAGATGTCTTGATTTTTAGGTACAAATCCAGTGCCCTAATGAGAAAACTTTGAACATGAAAGTTGTACATAATGGCAAGGGCTATCTCCAGTAAAACTTTTATAATTTTCTGAGTAATTTAAGTATTTTCAATAATTATAAATAGTGGGAAATTCTTCATTTTTCAATTATCAGAGGGCCTTAATCTGGCTTTAAAATTCTAGAAAATTGGTGACATGAAGGTAGTGATGATCTACATCATCTTTAAATATTTGAAGATTTTTTAGGAATGTATTACTTATTTTATATTTTAATCCATTAAAATAAGATCAAGAGTTCTGTTAAAAAATTAACATAGGGCAATTTTTATAGTTGATCATTAAGGGAATTTTTATAGTTGATCATTAAGGGCTTGTTACAGCCTTTGAAAAAGTTTGGGAATTTTATGATTATTTCTAATATTTTTAATATTTAATTTGGTGGCTCAAGGTGGCTTGATAAATTAACGGAGGCTATTAAACACCTCAAATAACTCTTGAATTTTTATTATAGTAGCAAAATGGTATTATAGGTCCTCTATAAAATTTTGGTGACTTTTGAAATAGGACTATTGTTTTAATAATTTTAAATTTTGATAAAATATCTATTTTAATTTATCAGATGACCTCTTTCTTGATTAAAATTTGAAAGTGCACAGTGACTCCCATGAGTATTCTCTAGAGATGGTGAATAGAGATTTAAAACTTTTCAATAAAATGTGCACAGAAAAGTAATAGTTCTAATTACTGAGCATCCAGAATTCCAACTAGAATAAATTAATCACAGAATAATAAACTAAATAGGGGACGACACATAAAATTATCACAATACAGATGAGACAAGAGCTATAGTGGTTCCCCAAAATCTGGGTACTCCACTCTTCTACCACCTTGGTTGGAATACACCATCACAGTGTATGGGTCTTTTGATAAGGAGACTCTTTGAACCAGGATCTGAGTCTTTTGTTAAGGAGACTCTTAGAACCAAACTAGATCGTTTGATAAGGAGATCGTGAACCAAACTAGATCATTTGTTAATGAGATCTTGAACCTGGATGAATCTTTTGAAGAGGGATTCTTAGGACTCTGTACTCAATGTACAGAAAGTGAGAAATGGAGTAAGAAGAAGAAGATGAAGATTTTCTCCTGAAATGAATCCACTTTTAGCTGCCAATGAGGATTGTATGCACTAAGTGTTTTCTGGATTCTTCTTCAGAAAATGAATCCTTGCTTGAGGAAGATGCAATGATTATGATAGCCCTGATCTAGTTGCTGATCTCTGTGTATTTTGTATGGTTCTTTTAGAGAGAGAGAGAGGAGGAAGAAGAAGCCTTCTATTGAATTCTGTGTGTATATTAGAGAGAGAAAGAGAGTTGGAGCAGAAGAATAATGATTATTGTTATCTCCCTTCTTTTGAATTCTGTGTGTATATTCCTCTGTTGAATGGAAATGAATGCATTTTCTCTTCTGATCTTTCTCCAGTTGGAATGTTCAAGAGGAATTATTTTTCTTTTTCTATTTGTGTTCTTTGCACGTCAAAATCCTTTGTATAATTTCCAATTTCATCATTATTGAATCTCTGGAATTATTCTTTCTCTACCTGTTCATGTACGACCCATTATAATTCAAATATCTTCCATATATATCTTCTAAATAAGCATCAGAATCTATTCCAGGTAGTATTCCAAAACTGTGATTATATTCGGCGTTGCGTCAAATAGCTTCTGCCTTCTTATCGAAGCACCTCTGAATTCTACTAGAAGCAGCTTCAAAATCTTCCTCAGCTTTGAGTCAAACTCTGTTATCAATGTTGCGTCGATTACTTATCTACGTATTTGTCGAGATAAAGATGTAGAATTTAAACTCTGACTTTTGTGTTGAATATAATTCAAAATTGCGTCGACTTCCAATGATGCGTCGACTAATTCTGGCTTCTGCGTCGAATACAATTCGAAATTGTGTTGACTTCCAATGATGCATCGACTGCCAATCTGAGTTGTCTTTACTTTTATTCGAAGTTACTTTGACTTTCAATCGAAGCTGCGCCGACTTCTTTTTAACACAGAATTAACTCAACTAAATTTTGCACTCCTTTTGACTAGAATTTGACAACCTAATGTGAGTGTGTCAACCTAGGACATCTAAAGACCATATTACCCTAACTATACAACATGGGTAATGAATCAAAGAGGATGAAATCACTTATACATAATTTGTAAGATAAATCAAGAGTATGTTTTCCCCAACAATATCCCATTTTTATCTTAACAAATTATACATATTATTTTTAAGTAATTTCAATCATATTGAAAAATAAAAGAGTGTACATGAAACATATGTTTAAGAGAATGACAACATAAACTAAGATAATATGAAAAACTTCTGAATAATAGATAGTTTGTTCATCAGAATAAATTACCCAAGGAAGTATTCTACTTTTTCTTTCTGAGAAATTTAGATAGAGCTTCATAGACTTTCCTAAACTTTGTTTCTACATATTTAAAGTTAGCTGGTTTGTCCTTCTCTGGATTCTTCTGAATTCTGTCATGCCCTTTGAATAGTTTCTCTAAGTCAGCTTCTACATCAGGATAGACATCATTTATATTGAATCCAAGGTTGATGATTTTAGTAGTCTGTTCATTTATTTCAATCAAGTCAAGCTCATCTGACTCTAAATATGGAACTATGAAAGTTGATTGTGTGATGCCAGGAATTATAGTTGTCTTGAAAATAATTTTTTTTCTTTTCTTTTGGTATGGATGATCTGCAAAATCTTAATTAAATCCAAGACCCCTTTTGTGAAGTGGTCCTTTATCTTTCAGGACTTTTGCTTGAGGATTCTTGGTAGCATATTTTGAAGAGTCAAATTATGTACTTGGAATTTTGATTGCTTCTTTTATTTGCTCTTCTTCCACTGCATCTTTCCCCTTCTTGAGTCTTTCAATAAACTTCCTTATGTTTTCCTCAATTTTTCTTTAAGAGGCATCATATTCATACTGCTCTCTTTCTCTAATCTCTTCTAAGACTTTGTCAAGAATTGGGTCAGTATACACCTTCATCTGATTTTGAGGCACTTGGACTTTCTCATAGGTTTTATTATATGACTTATCCTTTTTGTATTACTTTCTTTATTCTTTAGTATACTTCACCCAAATAGGTATTTTTCTCCCATATTGCCTTCCTCTGAATGTGTTCCTTTGTCTAGGATCTGATGCTGGGACTGGTAGAATAGGGATATGAGGAAGCATGGCAGGAGGAGACAAGATAGGATCATAGGAAGGAGTAGGCAGAATAGGTGATAAGGTTGTGTATTCTTCAGAGGCATGTTTGATTTCTGTGTTCTCAGGAATGAGTGACTTAGCCCATACTGAAAATTCTTTCAAACTGGCCAAATAATCATCATCATTTGAGAATAAATCAGACTCCCCTTAAATTAAAGACTCCCCCTGGATTGCAGGCAGGAATCTATTTGGAGAAGATGGTGCAGGTGCCAGGAAGAGTTGAGAAGTGATTGTTGGTTCTCCTTCAGAGAAATAAGAGGAGTGTTGATATTGGTGCTCAATAACAATATACACTGAATCAGGTCGGGGCCTGATGTCACCCTTCTCCCCATATTTTATATCATTGAAGAAGGATATAAAGACCTCAGCAGGCAACACCGACGAGCGTAGTTCCTTCTCAATGGATTTCATCTGGGCAGAGAGGTTCCTTAACCTATGATTTTGTGCAGATAACTTTCGATAGCATTCTTCTGAGAAATCCAGGTGAATAGAGATTTAAAACTTTTCAATAAAATGTGCACAGAAAAATAACAGTTCTAATTACTAAGCATCTAGAATTCTAACTAGAATAAATTAATCACAGAATAACAAAACAAAATAGGGAACATCGCAGAAAATTATCACAACACAGATGAGACAAGAGCTATAGTGGTTCCCCAAAATCTGGGTACTCCACTCTTCTACCACCTTGGTAGGAATACATTATCACAGTGTCTGAGTCTTTTGATAAGGAGACTCTTAGAACCAGGATCTGAGTCTTTTGTTTAGGAGACTTTTAGAATCAAACTAGATCTTTTGATAAGGAGAACTTGAACCAAACTAGATCTTTTGTTAAGGGGATCTTAAACTAGGCTAAATCCTTTGAAGATGGATTCTTTAGGACTTTTTACTCAATTTACAGAAAGTGAGAAATGGAATATGAAGAAGATGAAGTTTCTCTCTTCTGAAATGAATCATCTTTCAGCAGTTAATGAGGATTGTAGGCACTAAGTGTTTTCTGGATCCTTCTTCAGAAAATGAATCCCTGCTTGAGGAAGATGCAACTACTATGATAGCCTTGATCTAGTTGCTGGTCTCTGTATATTTTGTATGCTTCATTCAGAGAGAGAGGAGGAAGAAGAAGCCTTCTATTGAAAATTTATGTACTGAGATCTGTCGTGTATTCTATTGGAGAGAGCTGGAAAAGAAGAATAATGATTATTGTTATCTCCTTTCTTTTAAATTATGTATGTATATTCCTCTATCGAATGGAGATGAATGACTTTCCTCTTCTGATATTTCTCCAGTTTGAATGTCCAAGAGGAATTATTGTTCTCTGCCCGTCAAAATCCTTTGTATAATTTCCAATTTCATCATTATTGAATATCTGAAATTATTATTTCTCTTCTTGTTCGTGTACAACCTGTTATAATTCAAATATCTTCCATATATATCTTCTGAATAAGCATCAGAATCTATACCAGGAAGTATTCCAAAATTGTGACTATATTCGACGCTGTGTCGAATAGCTTCTGACTTCTTATCGACGCACCTCTGAGTTCTACTAGAAGCAGCTTCAAAATCTTCCTCAGCTTTGAGATGAACTCTGCTATCGACATTGCGTCGATTCCTTATCGATGTATCCATCGAGATAAAGACGTAGACTTTAAACTCTGACTTTGGCGTCGAATATAATTCGAAGTTGCGTCGACTTCTAGTGATGTGTCGATTGACTATGGCTTCTGCGTCGAATACAATTTGATGTTGCGTCGACTTTTAATGATGCATCGACTGCCAGTCTCAGTTATCTTTACTTCTATTCAAAGTTACTTCAACTTTCAATCGAAGCTGAGTCGACTTCTTTTCGACGCAGAATTAACTCAATTGAATTTTGCACTCATTTTGACTAGACTTTGACTCCCTAATGTGAGTGTGTCAACCTAGGACATCTAACTACCATATTACCCTCACTATACAGTATGAGTAATGAATCCTTGAGGATGAAATCACTTGTACATAATTTATAAGATTAATCAAGAGGATGTTTTTTCCAACAAAATTTGTGCAAAATTTTTTGGAGATTAGTAGAGGTGAATTCAACCCTCAGTAAAATTTGAAGATTTTTGGAACATTCTTGATATTTTTTAAGCATTATTTTAATGATTTATTTGAGGTGGAAAATTTAATGGAGGCTAATCCAGATCTCAAGATGACTTGAAAATTATGAGATATAGGTTAGGGCAACTTTAACCTTGGATTCTAAATTCATAATTTTCTAATCAAATATTGTACTTTAATAATTAAAAAAGGGGTTAAATATTGATAGAAATTTTATCGGGTGATAATTTTGAGGACAGAATGCCCTAATGAAAATAATAAGAGCTAATATTCCCATACTGGACCTTCAGTTAATATTTAAGATTTTTTAGATCAAATGAGGTGTTTTATGGAATTATTAACGGTAAGTCTCGTATATAATAAAAGAGAAATAAATGCTCGAACAAACCAACGAACCCTAAAAAGGATTTCAATTTGATGATTCAATTTAATGAAGTGTCAACTTGAATAATCATCGGGTTCCAGCAACTTGGAACCCGGCGGACCTCGAGATTCAATGACTATTTAAAATCCATCATGACAGCTATGAAATTTACCTCCTTGGAATGGAGATGTCTCCTTGGAATGGAGATTTCTCCTTGGAACGGAGATGCCTACTTGGAACGGAGATGCCTCCGAAGAACGGAGATGCCTACTTGGAATGGAGATGCATCCCTGGAACGGAGATGTATTGCACATACAAGAACTATAATTGCTTCTTAATTATTTATTGTTCATCCTAATTTTGCATTTTTGTTTACTGCATTTTATTACAGCATCTTACTTACTGTACTTTATTTCAGCATTTTACTTATCACACTTCATTTACAGCATTTTATTTACTGCAATTTATTAGTGCATTTATTTACCATACATTATTTATTAAAGGTTTAGCCCTATTAGACAGTTTAGCTTAATATGAGCATCATTTAGAGTTAACTTAGAGACGGAACATTAATATTCCTCCAAGGGTAATCCTACGTAATACACGCTCTTGATCGTCACGCCTTATAATTAATCTTGAGCGGTAAAATCAAGCCTCATATAATAGTCACGTGCCCAAATTGTTTTATGTTGAGTAGGGCAAGCGACCGCTAGACCCAGAAGGTGGAGACTAGTATCTTTTATAAAATGCTTGTAAATTGAATTGCGCTTGTAGTAGCAGGTCGATCATGCTCATTATCCATTCGTACCAACATGAGAGTGTTGACGACTCTAGGCACTAGGGAGTGTGCAACCCCGGGAACTTATCTTTTGTTTTATAATTACCTCGTTGTGTCCCTCCACTAGTTAGTCGGATTTTCGCTATCGCCAAATGTCGCTCACATCTATGGGTACACCATGATGTACACCATGGTCTGGATGGTGAGGTAAGAGCACATCCAGAAGTGGAGGGACCGGCCACTGTCACTATTTTGCCACAACGACGAGGCCCACAGGGTTAACTACCTTGCTGGAAGGAACAAGTCAGACTATGTCGACATAGAGGGTTGTTACGGGTTGTGAATGTTGGAACAAGGTCTTCCGCATCTCCTAAGTTTGAGAATAGCAAAACCTATTTGTATTTGATCTTGTGTGTTTAAAGTGTGCAGGAAACAAAGTCCATATGACTCAAAGATGACATAAGAAGGTTGCCCCCAAATTTGAGCCATCAAAACCAACATTCCCACTAGCGCCGGCGGTAGCACCTAGCGCCCGGCGCTAGCGATGATTAGCGCAATTCCGGGAGCACATATAGAAGGAGCTAGCGCCTGGCGGTAGCCGATAGCGCAGGCGGTAGCGCGGAGCACAGAAGGCAAGAGAGAAATGTTTCCTCGGATTGAAGATTCTGCCGCGCAAAATATGTCCTAATATGGGATAGCGTCGACGGTAGCACTAGCGCAGGCGCTAGCGCTGAGGATATAAATAGGACCCATCTTCTCTCGTTTCAGACAGATAACAGAGAGAGAGAGAGAGATTGAGTGCTATAATTCCAGAGGCTGCCTTGGCCAAAAGTTGATGTCCTACCAAAGTTCTGCGAATTTCTGAAGGAGAATCTCTTCACGCCGGATCCAAACGACGTCCGCTTCTACAACGCTTATTCTACAGCGGATCTTCGTCTCCAACTTCAGAAGTTCTTCAAGAGGGATTTTTTATTATTATCATTTCATATTTCTTGTAAACGGTTAGAGAATTCACCTCGTGTTGGCGACTAGGTCTGGAGAGGACTTAGGGCAGAAATTTGCCTCGTGTTGGCGACTAGATCTAGGTTAGGTCTAGGGGTGATCAAGGCCATATCCGGGGTTGGATTGTAAGACCCCATTTTTTTTTCAAACATCCGGGTCTTAGGCCCAGAACCGCCGCTTTGCGGTGTCACCCTCGCTCGGGAAGGTTGCCACTACAAAACGCCGATGCTGCCGGCCAAATCGATCACGAAGAAGCAAAGAAAAATAAGCTAAAAAGAAAGCCAAGTCCATATCACATAGAAAATGTATAACATCCACAAGAGATGTCCACATAAATATAACTGAAATAAAAGAGATACAAGGGCTCCTGCCCGATACATCAAAACCTCACTACAAGTTCACTCGCTGAAGCAAAACAACTAAAACTAATAGCCACTCACGGATCCTGTCATCGGTTCTCCCGTACTAGACTGCCCCGCCTCCATCTGCACCGGCCTCTGGTGCTGCTCCGTCGCCGCGGTCTCCTAAAATGATAAGGTCCACCGACCGTTAGTCAAAAAGACTAAGCCAATCCCCCACCCCTGCCCCGGTGACTCCTAGGCACCGAGCGGGAAGGATGAAGCGGAGGAAAAACAAGGGGTAAAAACAATAGCAGATGACAAGGTATAATCTACAGGAAAAGATCTACCACTACACAAGTATATATAATTATAAATGAAACAGTTAATAAGCATAGCAAGAGCAGGTAAAGAATAAGTAAAGTGCAGTAAATAAAGACATGTATATAATAGAAAAAGTAACTATTGATTTATAGGAATGCCCACACAAACCTATAGACCAAGGGGCCGTTTAGCAAGGCCTATCGTATAAGAAGTCCCATAACCGACTTATACGATAGGGGTAGGGGTTGAAATGCAATGTTTTATGCTATGACATGCAAGGTATATAGTTATGCTATGTTCACACAAGTGCAACTCACACACTACGACTCTGTGCGCATAGACCTTTAGTTCCCCCTTTTTGGAGCTAGCAAGACTCCCAGGATACTCCCGTAGTGGCAAACGAAAGCGGTGGGTTGGGCCTCGCCCACCTCTAGGTTGGTATATGCACTACCTAACCTAGACCTATCGTACGCCTCAACGCAAAACCGCGGAGCATCTGCGTACTCTTACTGGCTGGACCACCAGACTTTTATGGCTAAGTGCAAAATCCACACTTGCCAAGCCCGAGTACCAACATCGGTGCAACGACCGTCGATACTAAGGAACCACCACCTTGTGCACATGCAACATGTTCTACTATCTATCTACAAACTCCAAACATAAACCACCTGGGCTTAACTTGCCCAACCAAGAACATATCTGAGTCACAAACTCACCGGATCAACAATCCGCACCAACCACCACCGAGCCTACAGCTCGGGGTACCAAACCAACTAAACCCCCGTGGCAATGGAGTGTGAGTGAGTGTATTATTAATTAATCTTGAGTATCATCTTACTCCTATGACTTAGGGTAAATCTTGGACTTCCCGAGGGTTACCCTGTAAGGGGCTCGCTACGGTACTAGGAACTGTAATGGGATGACACCCCAAAATTCCCTTTTCTCAAGATACTTACTGTTACTGGTATCTACCCATAAGAACACCCCTCTTATCATTTCGCTTGAGTTAAACCTAAGTGCTTTATGACACGCTAGGGAAAAGACGATCCTTCGTCAATCCCAAGCACTACCTTACCCTTAACTCACCAAGCACTCTTAATATATAACTCCTTTTTGGTGACCTAAATCTCCTCATCCTAACCATGTACACCAACTACATGTCATTCCCACTTAGTAGGCCACTAGTTACCTAAGTTTCACAGTTCTACTAAACGCAGACCAAACTAACTATATGAAGCTTACAACTAGAGGTACTCCAGATATTCATCCAACTGACTCAAGATAAATACTGGTGGTCTATCATGATGTTATAAGACTAAATTCAGAGAATCATATTTTTCCTTAATTATTTAGTATTTATTTTAATTTCTCCAAACATTTGCCAAGTATGAAAATGATCATGAAGTATAAGGAATTTTTATGATATGGCTCTCCAAAAATTATGATAAATCTATGATGACTAAATAACAGCAAATACAGCATATCATATTTTTACAGTAAGAAATTGTCTTCTATAATTAATATTTAACTTCTATCCAAATTTGTAAATTTATGAAGGAACCACCAAAAATACTTACACCAAAATTATGGGAAAATTGCCAGACCTTTATATTTATCAGAAAAGGCTACTGACTAAATTGTAGAATTTAGCTACTGACTAAATTGTAGAATTTATGGGAATCATTTTCTCACTTAAATGAATTCTTTAAGAAAAGTCTAAATAAGATAAGTTGTGAAGTAGCCTACTGATTTATGTCTCCAAAAATTATATAAAAATTAACAGAGCTTCCTAATACTCTGAAATATCCTATCACTAATTTGCACAATTTATAAAGTAGTATTGGACCCTCAAATATTTTTCTTAAGTCTAAATCAAGAATGGTGCCTTGTGAATGGAGTACTGGTTAAATCATTTATTAAAATACACAAAAATTTCCAGAGGTCCAAAACATGATTTTAAAGGCACTGTAAAGGTTTCATCTCCATCCAAGACATTTTGAGCATGTAAATAATTGTTATAAGAATTTTTCCCTAAAGGGGATTATGACCTAACTCAAAGGGAATACTTGCTCCTAAAATTCTTACAAAATTACCCAGGGCCTATTTATATCCTATGAACTTATCCACCAAGTTTTATAACCATCAAGGGACTTTTGACCACAAAGCCTTCACCAGGTCCTAAATGCACACCTAGGAATAAAACTAGAGTTCTAGGGCTTAACCACCTCCACACCACCCCAAACCACTCATGCGGGTACTTTAGGTGATCCTAAACCAGTGGACAAGGTTCCACCTCTTGGTAAGGAGATTTGACCACAAAATCCCAAGATATACACCATGCCCTAACTTTGACCCTATTTGACCTATCTTGGGTTAACCAATTACTCAATCAAAACAGTCCCAATTGGGCTGAGATTTTTACCTAGGTCATAACATAAGCCTAAAAAGCACTCACCAAAATTTGGAGGGCAATGGAGGTCTTTGGCCCCACTAATTAATTAATATATTATTTATGAAATTATCTCAAAAACCTTAGAAAAAGGTTCTCTTAAAAATCTCATCTTGTAGTATGTTGTGTGGGTGCATGAGACTAGCCTAGGTTTTAAATATCAAGGCTATAGCATCTACCAATAAAAAGATATGAAGGAAAGAGTGACTGCCCTACCCTAGGGACCAGTCCCACCATTTTGTCTCTACAGGGAGCTACATTACTCCTTTTGGGCTGACACAAATTTTAAACTAAAGTAGACTCTAAGGCTACAACTTTGGTGTTGGGCACTTTTTCATCAGAGGTGATCTAATATTTTAAATAATTAAAATGAAACTCTGCTTGAAATGTGACAGAAAACAATATATCATTCAATTATATTACTGACCTTGCGTTCGACGAAATGATGAATAAGCTGCGTACGACGAAATATTATCTGCGTTCGACGAACAAAGATCTGCGTTCGACGAACGCCGAATAATTCTGCGTTCGACGAAATATTATCTGCGTTCGACGAACAAAGATCTGCGTTCGACGAACGCCAAATAATTCTGCGTTCGACGAAAATCCTAATTGCGTTCGACGAACATCTAACTCAGTTCGACGAATTCAGAAAAGAAGCTGCGCTCGACTATTTCCTTATATAAATCTGTGTTCGACTAAATTAATATCTAACAGCGTTCGACTAAATTAATATCTAACAGCGTTCGACTAATTTCAAACCATTTGACGAACTTCAAATCCGTTCGACGAAATAAATGATATAAATATAAACATTAATAAACAGATTTGACGGCTCTCTATCATCGTCCCCAAGGAATGGACGGTGCGTGACGGCCCAACCTGGGCTTTATTGCGGGGTGATTTCCCGGCCACCTACGCCTTCTTTCGGCCAGCCGATGCCACCACCACCTCCGTTGAGGTGGTGGCCAGCGATAGGAGGTGGTTGGCCGGCCGGAGGTGGTCGGATCTGAGTTTTAGAGGAGGGAAAAGAGCTCAAAACGAGCCTTTTTCGGAAGCGCAATCCGAGCCCTTTTGGGCACGGATCAAGCCTCAAATTAAGAAATGATCTAGCACCAAGGGAGGGGTAGGGGATCGGACTTGAGTAGGGGCTTGGTTGCGCGAATTCTGGTGAGTTGCCATTAACGGTGCTGGAGCTTTCGGTGCCATGCCGATCTAGACCTCCTCTGCACGATTCTCACTGGAAAGTTGGGAAAACGCTTCCTCTCTGAGCACTGAAGAAAATGGGGGGGGGGGGGGGGGGGGGGGGGGGGGTTCAATCGGCTTGGATGGCTTTATTCCTAAAAGCCATTAATGGCCATTAACCCAAATTTTGGTTACCACTAAATTTTCTCTCAATCAGCCCCCTTGGCCATAGAAGACTCCAGAAAATCGTTTGTAACTGAAGGGGGGAAATGAATGCACATCAAAATGGGAGGGATTTGAAGGATCAATTGCATTTAATCCCATGAAAGCTCTCTTTCTCTCTCTCCGACTCAGCAATTATAGAAATTAAGTGGTAATTTCAGTAATTATGAGGCCCACCAGATGGTGGGCCACCTTAGTTGGGCCTAGCCCAAATGGATTGGGTCCAATTTGGGCAAACTAGGCTATTTTGACCTAAATCAGGGCAAATTTGACTTTGGTCAAATTGACCAATTGGGTTGACCCCAAAGGGTGTCTTGGGCTCCATTGGCTTCCCTAAAGGGTTAGGAAGGTCTAGGTGGAGTCAATTTGACAAAGTGAGGGTGAATTGCCCCTTATTAGGGCACTTTGACCAAATTAAGGTTTTAGGACAATTTGGTCAAATTGGAGGCCCCATGATGGGGCCTTTTGATCCATTAGGATCCTAGTACCCATACAAGGGTAGGGGCAGGGTCAATTTGGTATGGTGAGGGCCAATTGACCTTAATTGAGTTAGTTTGACCAATTTAGGGTTAAGGTTGACGTTAGTCAAATTGGGCTCTTAGGTTGACCCCAATGGGTCCCTGGGGTTCCAAGGAGACCCCTAATGGGTTAGGGATGCTATGGTGGTGTCAAGGATCAAGGTGGGGCCCTAAAGTCCAACCCTAGGCTTGGTATCTAGAAATTGCTATTTGCAGACCACTTGGGTTTTCTCCTTCTCACCTAAATTCACATGGTCTTGGGCTCTTCCTATGGTTTTGTCATGACCTAGTCATGACAAAACCAACTTAGGGGTCTAGCTGTTTGGGGGATGTTACATGGATTGGCTAGAGCGGCTTGAGGTCGAATCCGGGAAGGATAGGCTAGGGCCACCGGTTCGTGGGGATGCGAGTCGGGATAGAAAATAAAAAGAGTTTACTATTATTCGCAACAGATTTCCAGCGTTATAGAAATCAACTTTTGTAAAACCTTATTTCAAATTAATAAAACATGTCTCTACTTTATTTCAATTGTTTTACTTGATTTCTCACCTTCTTAATCACGCGTTATTTCAAAGATAATCAACATATAAAATAAGTTTTAAAAACCCTTATTCACCCCCCCCCCCTCCCTCTAAGGGCGCCTACCGATCCAACAAGTGGTATCAGAGGGGTTTTATTCCAATCGGCTTAACAACCGGAAATAATTGCGTCTCATGATCTCGCTTTTCCGGAGGGTCAAGGAGTTAGTCGACCACCTCTTTTTTCTGGGTCAGATTTCAACTACTGGAAAAATCGAATGATGTGTTTTCTTATGACCATGGATGTAAAAGTATGGAACATGGTAGAAGTTCGGTACTCTCCTCCTATAACTGTAGTGGGAGAGGCGACATTACTAAAACCAAAAGATAAATGGGATGATAACGATAAACTAAGGTGTAAAAATAATGCTAAAGCAATGAACGCTTTATATTGCGCATTAAACAAGACTTAGTTTAATAGAATTTCAACATGCATAATTGCTTATGATATTTGGAATCAATTGGAAGCTACTCATGAAGGTACATCGCAGGTGAAAGATGCAAAGCTATTCCAACTGGAATCTGAATATGAAAAATTCAGGATGGATACCGAAAAGGACATCAACTCGATGTACACTCGCTTCACCAAGATCGTCAACGCTTCACCAAGATCATCAACGCTTCAAAGGCACTTGGAAAGATCTACTCAGACGGGGACTTGGTGAGGAAAATTCTTCGCTCTTTACCTCCAAGGTTCAATCCAAAGGTGACAGCCATCTCGGAGTCGCACAACTTAAGAATGCTCCAGATCGAGAACCTTATTGGGAATCTCAAAACCCATGAGGTAGAACTCCAGATTCAACACGATGAATACAACAAAGAGCCAAAGAAAAAGGCGCTAGCACTAAAATCAAAGAAGAAGAGCATCGAAGATGATGATGAAGATGAAGAAGGTCTCCTAGTGAAGAACTTCAGGAAGTTCATTAGGAATCCGGAAAGAAGGAACACATTCCGGAAATACTTCCAAAAGAATGCTCGACGAAAGGGATCTTCCTCTTCATCAAGGAAAGGAAAAGGAAGCGAAGATGAAGAAGAAAGACCACCACCGGAGTGCTACCACTGCAGAAAGACCGGGCACATTCGGAGCCAGTGCCCGAAGTATCAAAAGGAGCAAAAAGAACAATACAAAGCAAAAGAGAAAAAGAAAGTATTAAAAGCCGCAACTTGGGATGATTCTTCCTCTGAAGATTCAAATGAGTCTGAGTCAAGTAGCGAGGAGGAAGCAAACTTATGCTTAATGGCAAAAAGCAACGATGACGACACCAGTGTTCTTAGCGACACTGAGGTAACTCCTCCTACCTTCGAAGAACTCTATGATGAATTTGTTCAAACTTGCAAAACCTATGATCAAAGTATAAAAGATAATATTATATTAAATCGTGAAAATGAATCTATTATCAAAGAAAATCATAAGCTCACAAAAAAAGTGATTTCCCTTGAAAAGAGAAAGGTTTCATGCCAAGAGTGTGAGTACTCTTTATGTAAGACAAAAGAACTTGAAGTTTCTCTTTCTAAGGCCCTCTCACAAAACAAAACTATTGCAAAAGAAAAGGGGGACTTAGAGAGAAAACTAAAAATCTCTCTTTTACAAATTGAAAATAACAAAAAGGGCTTTGAGAATAAATGTGTTATGATTGTACAAGAAAATACATTTCTTAAAAAACAAAATCATGACCTCAAATAGCCATAAAAAAATTCGGGATTGGTCAAAAATCCTTGGATATGATTTTGGGAAACCAATGTTATGGTTCTGGAAAATTTGGGGTTGGATATCAAAGTGAGCCCTACCGCCCGGCGCTAGCCACTAACGCTGGTGGTAGCTCAACAGTCAAAAAATCTCCTATTTTTTCTAAAGTTCAAGCATCATCCAGCAAGAGCAATGTAGAAATTCAGAAAAGGGTCTAAACCCCCTTTATTTCGTGTGCTAGCCTAGAAAAGAAGAAATTCCTTAGCCTAGAAAAGAAGAAAGGAGGGATCGTAATGTTTGGTGATAACGATAAAGGAAGGATCATGGGAGTAGGTACAGTGGGTAACGAATCCTTTCTTATCTCAAATGTTCTTTATATAGAAGGATTAAAATATAACTTAATATCTATAAGTCAACTGTGTGATAAAGGATTAGATGTATTATTTGAATCATCCACTAATCTTTGCAAAATATTTAATCCTAAAACAAAAGATGTGTTACTAACTGCACCTAGAATTCACAATGTTTACGTAGTTTCGTTTCATGAACTTTCCAAATCATCTATAAAATGTTTTATAACCAAAAATGATGAATTGGAACTATGGCATAGACGTTTAGGTCACGCTAGTACAAAGCACATTTTACAACTAGCAAAAAGGGAATTGATTAGAGGATTGCCTAAATTGAATGGAAATTTATCTTCACTATGTTCTCCATGCCAAAAAGGAAAATTTACAAAATCCTTTTAAAAGCAAAAACAAAATTTCTACTTCAAAACCATTGCAATTAATTCATATGGATCTCTTTGGTCCCGTTAACACCGCAAGTCTTGGTGAAATATATACTTTCGTTCTAATAGATGATTTCTCAAGATATTGTTGGACTTTATTTATCTCTTCTAAATCTGATGCGTTTTGCGAATTCTCAAAATTATGTACTCGTATTCAAAATGAATTAGATTTAAAAATAAAATGCATTCGCTCAGATCATGGAGGTGAATTTGAAAATAAAAATTTTAAATCTTTTTGTGAAATATTAGGTATTAAGCATGAGTTCTCCGCTCCACGCACACCTCAACAAAACGGTGTTGTAGAAAGGAACCTAAAAACGTTTCCACCGCTTTAAATGATGAATTTTGGTTTTTGGCTATGAATGAAGAGTTAGATCAATTTGAAAGAAATAAAGTTTGAAATCTAGTAGATAGACCATCTAATCATCCAGTTATCGGCGTAAAATGGATCTTTAAAAATAAATTAGATGGTGAATCTAGGATTATAAGAAATAAATCACACTTAGTTGCTCAAGGTTATTCTCAAATCGAGGGGGTAGATTTTGAAGAAACTTTTGCACCCGTTGCTCGCTTAGAATCTATACGAATATTTTGGCATTTACGAGTTTTAAAAGAATAAAATAATTTCATATGGATGTTAAAAGTGCCTTTTTAAACGGGTTTATAAAAGAAGAAGTTTATGTAGAACAACCCCCCGTTTTATAAATGAAAAATTTCCTAATCATGTTTAAAAAATGCATTATGGTTTAAAACAAGCGCCACGTGCATGGTATGATAGACTTACATCGTTTTTGTTAAAGCACGGTTATGTTATGGGAAGTGCCGACAACACACTCTTCATTAAGCATAATAATAACAATCTAATTATTTTACAAATATATGTTGATGATATCATTTTTGGAGCCACTAATGAAGAGTTGTGTAATGAAGTAGTCTTAGTAATGAAAAATGAATCTGAAATGAGTCTTGTAGGAGAACTATCATATTTTTTTATTTTCAAATCTCACAATGAACTGATGGTATCTTTATTTGCCAAACAAAATATGTTCATGATATGCTTAAACGTTTTGGATTTGAAAATCTTAAACAAGCTTCTACTCCTATGAGTGCTTCTTTAAAACTAGGAAAAGATGAATCTGGAATTTCCATTGATCAAATGTTATATAGAGGAATGATAGGATCTCTTCTTTACTTAAGTGCATCTAGATCATATATAATGTTTGTCGTATGTTTATGTGCTCGCTTTCAAGCCAATCCAAAAGAATCTCATTTAAAAGCGGTAAAACGTATTTTTCATTATCTATTAGGGTCATCTAAATTAGGATTGTGGTACCCACACAATGATTCATTCACACTCCACGGCTATTCTGATTCGGATTACGTCGGTTGTTCACTAGATCGAAAAAGCACTAGCGGTGTACTTGTCACTTTTAGGACCCTCATTAGTTGCTTGGTCTAGTAGGAAACAATCTTCAGTTGCACTCTCCACCACGGAGGCCGAATACATCGCACTTGGTAGTTGTTGTGCACAAGCATTATGGATGAGCCAAACTCTAGAGGATTTTGGATTTCATCTCAAAAACATTGATCTTAAATGTGACAACAAAAGTGCAATAGACCTCACATATAATCCCATACACCACTCTAGATCCAAACACATCGATGTTCGTCATCATTTCATTAGGGATCACATTAAGAAAGAGCATGTAAAAGTAAGTTTCATTGGCACAGACTCTCAACTCGCTGACATATTTACTAAACCTCTTCCCGATGCAAGATTTTGATTATTACGACTTGAGTTAGGCGTCCTAGATCTTTCGAGTTAAAATACATTCATAAACGTAATTTTGCAATTTTAACCATCTAAAACATCTCTTAAAATTCTGAAATTTCTGCATGAAACTACTATTTGGACACTTAATCAAGATTAACAATTAAAATTTTCAAAATCATCAAAAAACATGTACTGTTTCCAGCGCTAGCGCTAACGCCGGCGCTAGCGCACCTATTTGTTTTTCTGTATTTTTAAAATTTTGAAAAAATCTTAAAAATATATTAATCTATATGTACTATTTATTTTTGCACTTCTGATTTTATTTCATTTTAGAAAAATCAAATACAAAAATACAAAAGCCAAATTACAAAAAAATATGTTTTGCCTTTGTTGTTTTTGTCATTTGTTTAAATTCTATTTCTAAATGCAAAAATCAAATACAAAAATATAAAATACAAAAACTAACAAAAAAAACTGTATGGAATTTATTGTGATAATCAAGCATGTTTGTAAACTATCTTTAAAACTTCAACAATATTCCAATTTATCTTGTCAGCCTACTTTGAACATTGTTTTCATCATGCATTGATATATCTATTAATATGTGCATCAATTATATTGTAAAAGTTGTGTAGAACCAAGCTTAGCATGCCTCTAAGTATGAGTAAATGTTTTATGTTTGATAATGGTATTTATTCACTCACTTATTGTGGCATTGTCTACATATGTTTTTAATCTAAGAATGCTTGTGTATGTTTTGTAATAGTATAATGAATTAAAACTGCACAAGTATCTTACCTACACAACCTTTGTTTGCACTTTTAAAAGTTAAGAAAAGTGGTTATGTTTTCATAAATTATATTGGTTTGCAAAATAAGTGTATTCGGAGAACTTTGTACAAAACAAAAATCATAAAATAAAGTGACAAAGATAACTCCACCAAGCACTACTTGAACCTCCTGATAAGTCTTAATAAGCGTTGTGAGGTTGAGCACCTTGGAAAGAATAGTAAAGTATCTTGTGCAAACCATATCTTTCTTTCAAAATAAAAACAACTTACTCTTAAGTACACCATATCACTAGTCTCAATATTAAAATAAAATAAAATATGTGATCCCCCAAGCACTACTTTGCACCCTGATAAGTCTTAATGAGCATTATGTATGCAAAGCACCTTGGTAGTTGTACATTTTTTTGTGCATTGAAGTTTGTGGAAGTAAAACTATTTGTGTTTTATTGTGCTCTTTACTTTACATATTTCTTGTATTTTTGATTAAAACATTTGTTTACTCTATTCAAAATACACTTATGTGCACGTCATTATCTTCCATAACACTTCTTCTCATGAGTATTAGATCCTAATGATAATTCTATAATACTCTTTATTTATGAAATGCACTAGATAACCTAGCATGCTTTCTACAATGATTGGTGTGTTTTGACTTTATGAATTAGAATAACATTGTAGTAGTCTCTCTTTCATACATCTCTTTCATGCTTGGTTACTTCATGATAATTTTTTAAAAAGGAAAATAATTTACAAAAAAGAAACATCTTGTTTCATTTTATGAATCATCATGACTTACAAAAGATATTTGATTGTATTTTTTTATATAAGTCTTCCGCAACTTTACATTTACCTTGTATTCTTTTATGCTTAAAACTCTTATATATCGGAGAGAACTAACAAGATAGTATTGATTACTTGGCTAATGTTATATTATTCATCTTTATGCTCAAAACTCGGATCTATTTCAATGAAAAGTATTCTAAAACTCCTTATCATTTCTTTCTCTCTAAAAAACTCAATCATGCCTTTATCTTATTATCAAAACATTTAGGTGGTGCCTCCTTACCCACTTTTTGCTAATAACAAAAGGGGGAGATCTTCCATGATAAATAAAATCCGTTATCACCAGAAAAAAAAAAGAAAAAAAATCTGCTATCAAAATGAAAAACTAACATGATTAATTAAAGATGATAACTTACATATTATGGGAGCATTCACTTAGGGGGAGCATATATTTAGGGGGGGCAATTTTAAATACTAAAATCGATAATTATCCTAAGTCATCACTCTCACACACACAAGTAGTTCATCATGCTTATATATATTAATGCTCTGATTTATCATTAATGGTTTTGTTATTATCAAAAGGGAGAGTTTGTTGGAACAAGGTCTTCCGCATCTCCTAAGTTTGAGAATAACAAAACCTATTTGTATTTGATCTTGTGTGTTTAAAGTGTGCAGGAAACAAAGTCCATATGACTCAAGGATGACATAAGAAGGTTGCCCCTAAATTTGAGCCATCAAAACCAACATTCCCACTAGCGTCGGCGGTAGCACCTAGCGTCCGACGCTAGCGATGATTAGCGCAATTTCGGGAGCACATATAGAAGGAGCTAGCGCTTGGTGGTAGCCGATAGTGCAGGCGGTAGCGCGGAGCACAGAAGGCAAGAGAGAAATGTTTCCTCGGTTTGAAGATTCTACCGCGCAGAATATGTCCTAATATGTGATAACATCGGCGGTAGCACTAGCGCAGGCGCTAGCGCTAAGGATATAAATAGGACCCCTCTTCTCTTGTTTCAGACAGACATCAGAGAGAGAGATTGATTGCTATAATTCCAGAGGCTGCCTTGGCCGAAAGTTGATGTCCTACCAAAGTTCTGCGAATTTCTGAAGGAGAATCTCTTCACGCTGGATCCAAATGACGTCCACTTCTACAACGCTTATTCTACAGCGGATCTTCGTCTCCAACTTCAGAAGTTCTTCGTGAGGGAGTTTTAATTAATATCATTTCATATTTCTTGTAAACGGTTAGAGAATTCGCCTCGTGTTGGCGACTAGGTCTGGGTAGGACTTATGGCAGAAATTCACCTCATGTTGGCGACTAAATCTAGGTTAGGTCTAGGGGGTGCTCAAGGCCATATCCGGGGTTGGATTGGCTAGGACGGCTTGATGCTGAATCCGGGAAGGATAGGCTAGGGCCACCGGTTCGTAGGGATGTGAGTCGGGATAGAAAACAAAAAGAGTTTACTATTATTCGCCACAGATTTCTAGCGTTATAGAAATCAACTTTTGTAAAACCTTATTTCATATTAATAAAATATGTCTCTACTTTATTTCAATTGTTTTACTTAATTTCTCACCTTCTTAATCACTCATTATTTCAAAGATAATCAACATATAACATAAGTTTTAAAAACCCTTATTCACCCCCCCCCCCCCCCTCTAAGGGCGCCTACCGATCCAACAGTGAACACCTATTTGGTTGCAAGTATCTAGTGTGTAGTTATGATTCAAATGTTTAAAATGCATCACTTTCAGTTCATATTGTTGGATCGAAAGATGCCCTTAGAGGGGGGGAGGGTGAATAAGGGTTTTAAAAATTTTAATCTTAAATAAAAAATATTAATGTTAATAAAAAGTTTCGGAATATTTTATAAAAAAAATCTTTTCTTTAATAATTCTCAAGAGATTATATTGAAGATTTCTTTTAAAGAAAAATTGCGGAGTTCAATTTATATTCACTACCGCCGACGATAGATGCTACCGTCCGACGTTAGTGTTCAGAGAAAGAACCTTCTCAAAAATTGTGCTAAACAAATTTTTCTTTAATTCAATTGAAGGTTATAAAATAATAATAGTAAGGCAAAGGCGAATGAAGATTTTATTTCAAAACGATAATTACAAAATTTTGATTCCAATGACGCTTAAAATCGAGGCTTAATGACAAAATCATTTTGGTTTATATACTGATCCTTCTCCTAAGGACCTTTAGACTCCCCTAGATCTAAACGTAGACCTAGTTGCCAACACCCGCGGCGAATTCCCCCTAAGCCTCACAAGGCCTAGTCGCTAACAACTGCGATGATTTCCCTACCGACACAAATGGATTAAAAAGTAATAAAGAAATACAATGATAATTCAGAAATAAAAACTTCCTATGATGAAGAACTCTGAAGGAGATGATAAAGAACCGCCAAAGAAATCGTTGAAGTTGATGTGTTCGTTCTTCACGTAAAATGACGGTTTGGAATTCTCCTTCAAGCTCTTGATCTTCAAAGATGGAATTGGGCATGTTCTGGAACTTATGGATGAAGGCTCTCACGAAAGGTTGAAGTTTTCCAGCAAGAAAAAGATTGAGAAGCTCCTTTTCCTTAAATAGAAAATGGGAGCTACCGCTGATGGTAACATCTACCGCTAGTGTTATCAGGTCGTGGAGAAACATGGCTGAATTCGTGCAATCGTTGTAGATGTGGCAAAAACTTGTCCAACCCAGTAGAGGTAAGTATTAACGCGCCACATTAGTTTGATATGCGACGCTGTATCTCGCCGGCATTCCCTTCTCATCGACATTTCCTTCTCGTCGACAAGCTACCACTCACGTTAACGTTATCGTTAGGCGATAACTCTCTTTCAGAGTATCGTCTTCATTCTTCACTCTATACATAGGGGTATTGTACTAGTAGTTCATGCACATTATAAACACACAACAAACTTGATCAAATACATAATGAGATTTGTTATTCTCAACCCAAGAGATGTAAAAAGCATGTTCCAACAAACTCCCCTTTTGATAATAACAAATCATCTAGAAGAAAATCAATTATTACAAGAGTGATGTTTATAGTAAATGATAGGCGTGATAAACGTGAATACTCCCCCTAGATAGATGCCCTCTATATAGATGCATTATATGAAATTTTTTATGCACTCCCCCATAAATAATAGATTTCTTCAATTTATTCTCCCCCCTTTTGGTATTATAAAAAGAGGGTGGGGAGAAGTTTTAGCAATAAGTTTGTTTTTGTCTTATGTAGAGATGAATGAAATTTTAACTTTAGAGTTATCACTAAACAAAAAATCATGATCGAGCATAAGTAGTAAACACATCGAAAAATATTGTAAGCATTCTTAAAATTAATATCTTTTAGAGATTTAAAGCACAAAATATAACGAGTTTTACACTTAATAAGAAGATGTTTGAATTTCAGATAAGAGATGTTATTTCATTGAAAAAAAATTAAGATAAAATTGCAAGCATGATTTGAAAATATCAAGAAAAGATGTACAACTATAATGTAATACAATTTGCATTCAAGTAAAACATTGTGGTGGTCATGCATTGTTATCTAGTGCATTTACATAGAGAATAGTGTAAATGTGCTTTAGGAACCAATTCTCATGAGTAGAAGTTTTATATATGATAATGAGGTGTACAGAAAATGTTTTGATAAAGTATAAAAGTGTATTAATAAAAAAATAAATGAAAACATGTAATGAAAGAACACAACTTCAAAACACATAACTAACTTTGCTTTCACATATTTTAATGCGCATAAAAGATTGTACTAAAGAAAATTGGTATAAAATTTGTTTGCACAAGACACTTTACAATTCTCTCCAAGGTGCTCAATCTCACAATGCTTATTAAGACTTATTAGGAGGGTTAGCAGTGCTTGGTAAAGTTTTCTTAGTCATTTTTATTTGATTGTTTATTTTAATGACCAAGGACTCCGAATTCACTTATTTTGCAAACATAGCATTTAAACTTTTATTTAACCACATTTCTCTAATTAATAAGTGCATGATAGACAAAGAATTATAATAAACAATTCAATGTTGTGTAAGTGATCTATTTATGTAATTCAATAAGTTATGTCATTACCCTAGCTGTCACGGTTTCGATTCGGTTCTGGTTCTACTAAAATCATGAATTAAATCGCTAAGGTAACGGTTCTTCAAATTAGAACCAAAACTGTATTTGGTTTGTCCGGTTCCGGTTCTGGTTCCGGTTCCAGCATAATTTGTGGAACTGTCGTGTTAACAGTTCCGATTACGGTTCAACAAGAACCAAAACCAAACCGATCACTAACGGTTCGGTCCTGTTCTATGTGGTTCGGTCCGGTTCCAATCGGTTCCAACTAAAACGAAACCAAACTTGACGGAATGAATGAGGGAGATCAAAAATAAAAAAAATGGAGGGGAAAAGTATATCAGTTCAGTTTTTTTTGCAAGAGGGACTTCGAGGTCTGAGACCTAGGCGTATGAATTTCACGTTACACCAAGATGAAGTACTTTTTGTATAATATATAGTAAGTCGGGCTAAAAGTTAAAAACTGAAACGCAAAGCCACAAAATTGCACCAGACCGTGCCGATTTTAAAAATTCAAAGATCATGATCGTGTAATACTGATGCAATATTCTTGTTGCTGCAGATCACGACTTAACATGGGGTAAAGAACTTTGAATTGTTGATCTTGAAATCTTATTTTATAATTAAAATTTTGTTTGAAGAATATATTAGTTAATTCAATTTGCCTAATTTATCCGCTACAATTATATTTGTCTTTCGTGATTACTATTAAATAGTAGTTGTATATTATCTATATTTTAAAAAAATATTTCGAAAAAATATGTGAGTAAAATTGAAAATACATTATATGACTATAAAAATCGAAAGTACTCTGCAAAACTCGACTCCAAATTGCACTAATGTCAAACCACACAGCACGGTTTTGGTGCAGTGCGATTTTGCTCAGTCCAAAACCAGCCCCCTTTCTTGTGATTGTGGTTTGGGTTCAAACCGCACCAGTTTCACCCATAATAGTAAGTATAGATATTATAAATATATTATAACAAAATAACAATATTATAATGATATTAATAATAATAATAACAATAATAATAATAAACGGGTTGCGGTTTGGTTCTATTTCGGTCTGATTCGGATCGGTTCTAAAAATTTTGAAACCGCTTGAGACTTGTATATTGCGGTTCAGATTTCGGTTCCGGTCCGGATAATAAAATGAAAGAACCACACCCGGACCAATGTTGTTCACGGGTCCAAAATTGAAACTGAAACCCAAATAATTCGCAAACGGTTCGGTCTGGTTCTTTGCGGTTCCGATTCGATTCTGAGTCGATTTACGGTTTTCGGTTTTAAGTGACAGCTTTAGTCATTACATTACACAATCATGCAAGAATATGATGAAAACACATGTAGGTTATCAAAAGAGTGAGTAAGTTATTTATTACCAAACATAAAATATTTACTCATACTTGGAGGCAGTGGCGGAAGTAGGATTTTGATGTCGCACGGGCACAATTAATTTAACATACATTTCATTGTTGCAATGTTACTGTGTTTTTTTTTTTTTGCTCTTTCCGCAATGTAAAAGCATAACATATCGTAAGAAAAATGATGATTAACAAAATAAAACATCAAAAAACTTACAGATCAACATGATACTTTGCATTGACACATGCTCTGGAAACGTGAAATAATTGTTTATGTTCTAATAGTATCCGCAACGTCTTTTTCAATGTAAGCAATCAGTCAATCATTCATCCATTCATCCTCCATTCTGTTTCTCAAACAATTTTTAATTATCTCCATTGCAGAAAATGTCCTTTCAACACTAGCTATTGCAACTGGTAAGAGGCAAGCCAACTTCAACAATCTGAAAACCAACTGATAAGTATCTTATTTTCTTAATTCCACTAATTTTTGAAGAAGACCGCTAATTCCTTTAACTTCAGAAAATGTGTTCGTTGGTGTTGATCGCATGTCAAAAATATATATTGAGTTGCCCTTCAAGTAGTTGTAACTCTATTGGAGTGAAATCATTTGGATATAATTCAACAAGATGAATTAATTTATGTTTATCATAAGAACCAAATTGATCCTTTGGGTCTAGACTAGCGACACATAAAAGTAATTCTGTGTTTGCATCATCAAATCGATCATTTAGCATCAAATCAAGCACTGCATTAAAAATTTCAATCCTGAAATAATGTATATTTGTAATCTCACGTGCGTTGCGTCTTGATCTACCTGGTTGAACGAACTTCGCATCCATATTCAGAACTTCTATGACATGTTTACTACAGAAAGAGGAGATTTCAACCATGAAGGATTGTCATTCGAGTTCGTCATTTCTCATTTTTAATAGTAACAACTTTGACAACTTAACAAAATGCATTGCATTGACAATATCTTGATCTTTCCAGTGCAAAGCTTGTGCTAATTCATGTGTTTTTTTGCCAAAATACTTTTCATCAAATGAATCACAAATGCAAATTTGAAAGTCAAGGTAACTTGTAGAAGTGCACTTGCCATTCCTCTTTGATTTCCATCTGCCCCATCAACTGTGATAATCTCTAGCACATCAACAATAGAAGAAAACATACGAATAAAATTTAAAACAGTAGCATAATGTGAACTCTATCTTGTGTCTCCAGCTCGTTTGAGCTCTAAAGGTGGATTCAACCCTTGACCACTTTGTAAGTCCCCGCAACCAAGATCTTTGGCAACTCGATCAACTTTCAAGGCTCTAAGAGAATCACGTCGTTTGCAAGAGCCACCAACAACATTCAATACTGTGTTAATCAGTGTGAAAAGCTCGGCAATATCTGATTCCGTTCTGCAACAGCTACCAGTACCAATTGGTCTTGATGTGCAAAGCAATGAACATAGAAAGCACAACTATTTTCATTCAAAATTAAAACCTTTAACTCTCTGAACTCACCATTCATATTGCTAGCGCCATCATATCCTTGCTCTCGCAATTTAGAAATACTAAGATCATGTTTCATAAATAAATTATCAATAGCAGATTTAAGAGACAACGCAGTAGTATCAGATACATGCACAAAACCAAGAAGATGCTCCGTGATCATGCCAATGGAATTCACTTATCTTAAAACAACAGACATCTGCTCTTTTGTAGTTACATCACGAGATTCATCTACTAAAATTGTAAAACAATTTTCTCCAATATTTGATACTATCTCTTTTGTTGTCTCCATTGCAATTGCTGATACTATCTCTTTTTGAATCTTTAGCGATATAATTTGACAATTTTGAGGAGCATTTTGTAGCACAACTGACTTGATGTCATTATTATGTGAAGCTAGAAAATCCAAAAGCTCAAGAAAATTTCCTCGATTGGTAGACTCATTAGTCTCATCATGCCCACGAAAGGACAATCCTTGTCGTAACAAAAATCTAACACAGTCAATCGATGCACATAAATGAGCACGATAATCTAAACTTTGTTGTTCTTCTTGTCTAGCAAAAGCTATTTGAATACCTTGTTTTTGATTCATCAAAGCCTCACACATTTTTCTAGAAATATTGTTTGGAGTAGTGTGAGTTCCAACATGTCTTTCCAATACTATTTTATCTTTCCAATATCTAAATCCTCTGGTAATAAAAGTAGGCTCACAACCTCTTTGAGGGAAAATATAACAATAAAGGCAAAAGGCCGCATCTTTTTCTTTACTGTATTATAACCATCCTTTAAATTCGTTAAACCAATTCTTGTTAAAACCACGAGCTTTGTTTCCGATTTCTGATTGAGGGGAATTCTCTAAATGAGGTTGACAAGGACCCTTTTGCAAATAATATCTTCTTATTGACTCTTGAATATTTGCATCATAGGAGTTTATAGGGTGCCTTAAGCCCAAATGTGAAGGTAAATCTTCTAGTTTGAACTCTTGTACTCAACTTCTTTTACCCGTTAAAACTAACTCCTGTGAATGTATAGAACTTTGACACACTCATTTTTTTAGTAAAAATTTCTCCATTGCACAAACAAAACACACTGCATAAAATGAGAACATTTTTTTAATTTAAGTAATTGCTAAAATATGATGTACTAACATTAACTCCTGTGAAATAATTTACAGCTTGCAAAAAATGAAAAAAAACCTTAATTATTCCAGTGAACGACAATGGAAATAATCAAATATACCTTGCAGAAAATCTGAAATGGCCTTCCGTTCGTGGCCGCTGAGGAGCATTTTCTGAAATGGCCTTGCAGAAAAAACAACAGAAGAACTGAAAATTATTGAGATTAATCTGTGCAAGGTGCAACGTGCTCTGAACCAGTTTCAGTTTATTACAAAATAACTTTGGAGATTAATTAGTAATCTCATGGCTAATTACACATTCTATGATACCACTTATCACAGATTAATTGATGTTAATTTGGAGATTATCATTTATCAACATCATCTGTATCAAAATTCATCCTAGTATTTATAACTTTTTCTTTGCTAATCCTTAAAAGAAGACTAGAGCTGCAAGGATATGAAAAGTGAAAACAATCTGAAATATTACTGTGATCATTCCATCTTATTTTGAAACATGAAAATGTTAAATAAAGTCCAATGTCTCATCTGAAATTCTCGGAATTAAAGAACTGAAGAACAGAGGAAAACCAACAAAAATCTATGTAGAGAAACAGAAATCTTGATGCTGGGAGAAACAGGAATCTGAAAAATCTGAAAACCAAATGCTGTAGAGAAAGGGAAATCTCAAAAATCTGAAAACCAAATGCTGTAGAGAAACAGAAATCACAAAAATATGAAAACCAACAGAAATCTCTGCGAACAAGAGGATGAGAAGAACTACGAACACGAGATCGATGTCTGTTGTTTTAATGGATTTGTGCGACAGTGCGAGTCAGGAGCTGGGAGGGCATAGAGCTAGGCGATGAGAAGAATTCAAGAGGAAGGCAAACCTTGATTTGGGCGAAGAACAGGAGGAAGAAACGCGCCTCAGCTGTTGCCCTGCGAGTTCCTACAGACTGACAGCCCAGCGAGCTCCTGCGCCTGCGCCTTGCGATAACCTAAATTCGCGATTTAAGAGGGAAGGGAGGACCGACAATGTTAATACGTGAAAAACACGATCGGGCATGTGCCCGACCGTGTCTAATGGTGGGTCCGCCTGTGCTTAGAGGCATGCTAATCATTCCTGCACATGTTATTTATAAGTAATATCATTGCACAATTATAAATAGTATGCAAGACATGACATAAACAAAACATTATTTTGAAAAACTTCAAAATTAAATCAAACATTGTTAATTAATCTGTAAGTGATAAATTGAATTATTATTGACTTTTGCAATGAAGGATAAGCAGGTTTTTTTTAGTTTATAATGATTTTTAAAAATATATACAAAGAAATAACAAGGAAAACATATTTTTGTTTTTTGAAATTATTTTATAATTTTGTAGTTGATTTTGATTTGTAAGAAAAAATCATAACAAATATGCGTTAAATTTTATGAATGTAGAGAAAAACAGTAAGATGAAAGAGTAAAGTCAGAGAGAAAATCAATCATTTTCAGAATTTAGAGCTACCGCCAGCGGTAAGAGATAGCGCGGCGCGGTAGCAAACAGAGATTTGATTTTAATGTAAAAACATATTTTTCTTGATTATTTGCTTCCAATCTTTCTTGAATATGATTTATCATTGTAGGGGCTATCAAATGCACCAAAAACATCAGAAAAATATACAAAAAGTTGCGGATTTAATATTTTATGCTAAGATGTCCAAAACTCCAAATTCTAATCTTAGCATAGTGAATTGTACATCGGGGTGTGGTTTGATGAATATGCCCGCAAGTTGAGATTCAGTCCCTATAAAGCTAATTCTCACATGTTCCTTTTTAATGTGATCCTTAATGAAATGAGGTCGAACATCTATATGTTTGGATATAAAGTGATGTACTAGATTGTTTGTTAGATCGATAGTGCTCTTGTTGTCACACTTTAATTCTATATTATTTAAATAACTCCAAAGTGTTATAGTGTTTGAGTCATCCACAAGGTTTGTGCACAACAGCTATACTGCCGGCGGTAAGGGATAGCCCGCCGCGGTAGCAAACAAAGATTTTATTTTAATGTAAAATACATATTTTCCGTGATTATTTGCTTCTAATCTTTCTTGAATTTGATTTGTCATTGTAAGGGCTATTGAATGCAACAAAAACATCATAAAATATACAAAAAGTTGCTGATTTAATATTTTATGCTAAGATGTCCCAAACTCCAAATTCTAATCTTAACATAGTGAATCAACCGTACATCGGGGTGTGGTTTGGTGAATATGTCCGCAAGTTGAGATTCAGTCCCTATAAAGCTAACTCTCACATGTTCTTTTTTAATATGATTCCTAATGAAATGATATCGAACATCTATATGTTTGGATCTAGAGTGATGTACTAGATTGTTTGTTAGATCGATAGTGCTCTTGTTGTCACACTTTAATTCTGTGCTATTTAGATGAACTTCAAAGTCTTCTAGTGTTTGAGTCATCCACAAGGCTTGTGCACAATAACTACCTAGTGTGATATATTCAGCCTCGGTGGTGAAGAGGGCAACATAATTATGTTTCCTACTCAACCAAGATAAAAGTAACGGGCCTAAAAAATGACACATGACACTAGTGCCCTTACGATCTAATGAACATCCCGCATAATCGGAATCGAAAAAGCCATATAAATAAAGGAATCGTTATACAGATACCATATATCTAATCTAGAAGTTCATATTAGATATCTAAATATTCATTCAATTGCTTTTAAATGTGATACTTTGGGATTTGCTTGAAATCTAGCACATAAACATACGACAAACGTAATATTGGGTCTAGATGCACTCAAATATAATAATAATCATCATATTATCCCTCTATATAAAGTTTGATCGATTTATATGCCAGCTTAATCCTTTCATAATTTTAGTGATGCACTCATTGGTGTATTAGTTTGCTTTAGGTTTTCAAATCCAAATCTTTTAAGCATTTCATGAACATATTTAGTTTGGCTAATACAAATTCCATCATGTTTTTGAGTGATTTGAAATCCTAGAAAATATGTGAGTTCTCCAACCAAAGCTCATCTCAAATTTATTTTGCATCACTTAAATTACTTCATTACACAACTCTTCATTAGTGGCTCCAAAAATTATATCATCCACATAGATTTGTAAAATAATCATATCATTATTAACATGCTTAATGAAGAGTGTGTTATCAGCACTTCCTATTTTATAATCGTGTGTCAATAAAAAATGATGTTAATTTTTCATACCAAGCACGGGGCGCTTGTTTTAAACTATAAAGCACTTTTTCTAACTTATACACATGATTTGAAAAAAAATCATTTATAAAACTGGGGGGGGCTGTTATACATGTACTTCTTCTTTTAATATCCCATTAAGAAAACACTTTTATCATCCGTTTGAAATAAATTGAATCTTTTGAAACTCGAAAATGCAAGAAAAATTTTAATTGTTTCTGAGCGAGCAACGAGTGCAAATGTTTCATCAAAATCTACCCCCTCGATTTGTGAATATCCTTGTGCTACTAATCTAGCTTTATTTCTAGTGATTCTAGAGTCACCATCTAATTTATTTTTGAAAATCCAATTTACACATACAGCCGGATAATTAGATGGCTTCTCAACTAATTTTCAAACCTTATTACTTTCGAATTAATTTAATTCTTCACTTATAGCTAAAAACCAAAATTCATCATTTAAAGCGGTCGAAACATTTTTTGGGTTTTATTTCAAAAAAACCAAAAGTTTGAAAAAGACACGTGTAAAGAAAAACAAGTTGTTACCCCTTTTGATGGTTCTCCAATAACAAGTTCACTTGGATGGTCCTTTGAAAATGTCAGCTCACTCGGAGGTACATATTCCAATTATTCTTCCTCTTTTTCCTCTTTTCCTTTAAGTGATTCATCAACCTCATGCTCCAAGGGGGGAAGGGGACAAGGAACAAGAATCTACACAAGGAATAAGCTCATCAAATCTAACATGTATGGATTCTTCAACTATTTTAATTTTGTTCTTTTGTTATATACTCTATAAGTCCTACTAGTTGAAGAATAGCCAAGAAAGATTCCCGTATCACATTTTTCATCAACTTTTCCTAAGATATCTTTAGTGTTTAATAAAAACATTTACAACCAAAAACATGAAAATAAGATACATTAGGTTTCTTTTGAAAATATAATTCATAAGGTGTTAATTTTAACAATGGGCGAAACATGACTCGATTAATTACATAACATGAAGTATTATTGGCTTCGCCCCAAAAAGAGCTAGGTAACTCATATTCGGATAGCATAGTGCGTGCTAGTTCTTGAAAGATTTTATTTTTCCTGTCCACTATACCATTTTGTTGTGGGGTGCGTGGAGCAGAAAATTTGTGTTTTATTCCTAGATCATTATACAAAGTAGTAAATTTTTCATTTTCAAATTCTCATCCATGATCTGAGAGTATGCATTTTATTTTTAAATCAAATTCATTTTGTATACGAATGTATAGTTTAATATCGGATTTGGAAGTAAGAAAAAATGTTCAGCAATATCTAGAAAAATCATCAATTAATACAATAGTGTATTTTCTACCACCTAAACTAGACGTGCTAATCGGTCCAAAAAGATTCATATGAATTAATTGAAGTAATCTAGTAGTAGAAATTTCATTTTTACTTTTAAATGAAAATATTGAAATATTTACTTTTTGACATGGCGATCAAAGTGAAGATAAATTTCCATTAAGTATTGGTAATCCTCTAATTAATTTATCTTTTGATAACTTTAAAATTAGCTTGGAGCTAGAATGACCAAGAGGCCTATGCAAAAGTTCTAATTCTTTATTTTTTTTTAGAAACTAAGTATTTTATAGATGAATGTGAAAGATCATTAAAGACAATCATATAAACATTATCATTCTAGGTGCAGTGAGTATGACATCATTTATTTTAGAATGTATAATTTTATAAAGTTTTGTAGATGATTCCAATAAGATATTTAAACCTTTGTCACATAATTGACTAGTTGAAATTTGTGTTTTAAACATTCTATAAATAATACATTGGAAATTGAAAAAGATTCATTATCCACTGTGTCGATGCCCATGATCCTTACTTTTCCATTATCTCCAAATATCACCATCCCTCATTTCTTCTTTATGAGGCTAAAAAACTTTGATTGGTTGCCCGTCATGTGTTTGGAATATCCCGAGTCCAAATACCACATGTCTTCTTTATTCTAGCCTGCCAACAAACCTAGAAAGAAGAAAGTAAAGATCTGGATACCCATGTGGTTCCTCTTATAGAGTAGGTGGAAACCTTAGTAGCATGGAGCATTTTTTTACTTTTGTTCTAGCCTAGTGGGCGGATATGTATAAACCTTGGCTACGGCCTTATTGATATATGGTTTCTTTTCTAAGATTGCTTTCGCATTTGATGAATTTGGATGTAATGATGTATGTTTGTTAGCCTTACAAGACGATCGTCCTGCGCTTGAAAATCAGACACGTTTACCTATTTAGAAAGCGTAGGGTGGCCAGCTTGGGCATAAAGTCGCCCTGGCCTGGTCGTCTTTGGGGGGGATTTTACACAACTGTTTCACTTGGCATGCTTGAATTCTAATCTCTATATGTTGCTCATTTATTCCCGAGGTTGCTTTTCCGCCTTGCTAGAGACCCTTCCATAAAATTTGTGGAGTCCTTTCAGGTTGTTCGGTCAAATTCGCATTCTAGTGACTCGGGCTCTCCTTCATTTAGACTTTAATCGATTTCTTGCTAAGACCATATTTTCTTTGTCCATATGGAAAAAGGAGTGTGTCCGGAATTTATTTCTGAAGGTTGACTCTCTTGAGCGAGATATCTCGTGCCTTCAAACTCTAGAAGCTTGAGAGTGTGACATGTTTGTGGACCTCCTCTGTCTCCTACGCGGGAAGTTCTGTGAATATCTTCTTCTCTCTGATTTTTTGATGATCTTTGGCAAAAAAAGTCTAGACTTTGATTGATTCTGTACCGTGAGGATAACAATACCTTTTATGATCACTCTGTGCTCATTCAACATCATCAAAACATGATTCACAACTGAATGACACTACAAGAAAACAAACTTATGGCCAGGGCAAATTGCCCTGGCAAAAAGTCCAAAACCGTGGCTAAAAATCTTTAGCCACGGCCTAGCCACGTGAAAATTCGTGGCTAAAGGTCGCGTGGAGAAAGGTTTTTAGCCACGGATTGGCCGTAGCAAATAGTATTAGCCACACAAAAACTCACCGTGGCTAATGCCTCGACCTTTTGCCACGGTTTTAGACCCTGGAGAAAAGTCCTTCATGACGTTAAAAAAAAGTGTGGCTAATACATGAGCATTAGCCACGATGTTTGCTCCGTGGCTAAAAAAAGTGTAGCTAAAACCTAATTTTCTTATAGTGCATGATGGTCAAGGTGAAGGTTTATATGATCTTGAAGTTATCAAGACTCATATTCTCTCTCTTTTAAGGGGCCGTCGCGGGTCAGAGGTTGGTGTTATAGAAAGGAAATTTCCTCACATCGAGAATAGGCTGTCGATAGTGGAGGTATGCAAGGTTGTTCATCACTTCTTCTATATTGGGGTCATGCCGATTGAATGGATAAAGACTAGTGTTATTTTCATTTCCAAGATTAGTCATCCTTCCCGGCCTGAGCATCTTCGCCCTATTCGATTATGTAATACTTTTATAAGATTGTTGCTCGCATTCTGGTCTACAGGATAAAGCTCATAATCCACAAGTTAGTTTCCGAGGAGCTGAATGCTTTCATCGGTGGTCGAAACATCTCAGACAATTTGTTGACTGCTCGCAAGCTTCATCACTTTATGGAGACCACGTGTAGGTCAAATGGTCTTATGATACTTAAGTTGAATTTTGAGAGGGCTTATGACGGGCTACGGTAAGATTATGTTGAGAGAATTCTCTCCAACTTTGGCTTCTCTCTCAGATTGGTCTCATGGGTTATGGGGTATATCACTGATCCCCAAGTCTCTATTCTGATTAATGGTGCTCAGAACCCCTTTTTTTCAATCTAGGGGGGTTAAGGCAGAGATGTCATTTATCTCCCTACTTGTTCATCCTCTACTTTGAGATGTTCATCCATGAGTTGAAGGAAAGGGAGCATGTGAGTTTTATTGAAGGATTACACTACTCTCCCAGTGCCAGACCCATCTCGTGTAACAGCCTGCAGTCCGCCACAATCAATCATAATATCATAACATGAATCTATATAACTTTGAGTGCGCAATAACATAATCTTAAACATTCACAATGAGTATTTACATCCATGTCAAGCCAAACTATAGATATACCAAAGCAGTTTCATATTTAACAGGAGTTTTAACTACTTTACACTAAACATGATTTAGTTAGAATTCTACATAAGCCACATTTCAACATGAAAGGTCAACTACACTACTACATAAGTAGATGCACATCTTCTAAAAGTACTGTACACGCCTTCATATACACCAAACATAGCCCCAGCGCTGTCCTGCTTGTGACTTTCCTTCACCTAAAAATTTAGAGTTGGAAACCATTAGTCTTTAATAAATACTAAGCGAAACTTTACCTTTTGAACCTGTGGTACATGCAAACAAGAGAAGTTATGTGTAACAATATGCATAGTAGATATTTTCTTAAGCAGGTGAAAAGTTCAAAGCAATATTTCTATATCAGTATTTTGATAAAGCATAGAGTACAATGTTCTCATGTTTGTAAAGACATATCAGTATATTTCTAGAACAATATGATCATTCCTTAAGGGCTATGTATATAAGTGAAGTAATCTATGATATACTTTTCTTTTAGTTCAATACAATAGGGAATATTAAGGGCAATTGAAGCTATAAACAATCTCATATTTCATTCTTTGGACCCACCTCGTAGGGTCATCATTTTCCAAAACCAGTACGTTCAACACGCGTCTATGCCTTTCGGCCGACTGGTTTGGCAAATCATCTATATCATTTCATTCATGTGCATGCAATTCAATTAGCCCTTAATATAACCTCGTGTCGACACGTTTACATAACAGTGAGTTATTTATTTTTATATTCCTCTCAAATTTTCATTCGCCTGTTTGCCTTTTTCCAAGGCCATACATTATAGCGAGAATAATTTTCAGTGATAGATACAGTATTCATGATGTCACATACCATAAAAGTTCATTTTTGATATTTTAGAAGCAGTACAAATAAATAAAAGTACTTGAAATAAGCATAAGTTCAAGAGATAGGTTTCACCGTTAATTTCTCCTTCCCAGTGTCACGCCCCACGTCATCACCATGCCTATCGTGAGATGACATCCTTCGTGATATATGTTTAGCAACCGTATTAATAAAATGTAATTATCGGGGTTGCATCACATAATAGATATAACGATGATCCCTAGGGTTGACGTAGACTTTTTAGGGGTTGTCTAAGAAAGAGAAAGTATGAATATGAGACTCAAACAGCCCTCCCTGAGCAGCTATAAAAGAAAGACACATTCATAACTGATTGCCGCCATAAAGAGAAACTGATTGTTGCCGGCCAACAAATCAGATCGAAGTAAGAGGATAATTTAAGAGAATCTAGAGAACTGAAAACTTACAGTTATGGTAGAACTCTTAGTAAATCGCGAGTCCGATGAAGTTCAAGGCAACCAGAGCTTTACCAAAAACTGATCCCAGCATAAACTAAGAGATTCCTTGCTAGATCAAGCAAAACGAGGGAGAGAGAAGGAAGAGGAATAAGAGAACCCTAGCTGCGATATAACCGAGAGTGACAGAGAGTCGGATGCAAGACATGAGTTAAAATAAAAGCATATATCTTTCTCCCCTTGTCCACCGCCTCTAATAAAAATCAAAGCCATTATAAACATATATTATTCCCAAGATGCCATCATACTCTTTACCAGACCGACTACATAGGGTTACATTTTGTACAAACATAATGAATATAAGATAAACTTTATTGTTCAAATACAAAAGCAAAATACGGCATCCAAATAAACCTCACAATATTGTCATTTATTATCTTGTTTTCTGTTATTATCATCATAGAGGATTGATTATTTAATGTGAAGAAGTTACTTAATACTATGAATTGATTAACTTATGAATAAAAGACTTACGAGAACTGTTGCACGTCACATCTCGCACCTACTTTTTGTTGATGGCAGTCTGATTAATACTAAGCTAATCTGGTCAATGCTCTAGAGGTTAAGAAGGTGATCTTCTACTTAAAAATGTTTGGACATGTGGTTAACCATTGTAAGTTGGATATCCAATCCAGTCGATATATTTTTGAATCCATTAGTGTGTCTATTGTGGAGATTCTCGAGGTTTCCCACCCGTGGACTGGAATTATCCCAACATTCCTCTTGCTTGAAAAATGCTCTGCATCACCTCCTTTGAGTTTGTGATCTAGAAGGTTGAAAGCCAAATTGCTCGTTGGTGCTCCGGGTCCCTCTTCTTCACTGGTCGTCTGGTTCTTATCAAGTGATCTATCTTGTGTACTATTCACGTTTTCTACTGTGCCAATATATACCTCTATATTGGATTTATTTGTGCGATTGAGCAACTCATCAAGATATTCATTTGGTGTGGTCGTGCTGGTCAGGGGTATCCATCTTGTAGTTGGGATCTAGTGTTTGAACTCAAAGAAGTTGGGGGCTTGAGTATTCAGAATTTGGTTCTTCAACATGACTCTCTTCTTTCTACAAATGATAGTCATATTGCCATATCTTTGGACTCAATATGGACTTGCCTTATTCGGAGCAAGTATGTTTTACCAAGTGACCTCTCGGGGTATACTGCCTTGATTCATAGCTCTCATATTTGGAGGAAAATTTCCAAGCATCTTCATCTTGTCCTTCCCAAGGTTCATTGGATGGTTAGTGATGGGAAGGCAATCCACACCCTTCAGCAGGCTTGGGTGTTGTTTTTCCTATTTGTCACGTGCACTCCTACTATGTTGAATATGTATATATTGGAGTTTATCACTTAGGTGGATGATCTCATTATGCCTGAAGGGGATGGGATCGTCAAATATTTTTTGTCTTGGTGTGACGAGGAGCTTGGTCTTCAGAATGCCTCCTCCCTCTTTAGGAGAAACTTCCTCAATCGTTTTGGGTGAGGTGATGTGTTGGTATTTCTAAGGTGATCTCAAAGCAATCAAACAGTTAGTCTCACTGCCAACGCAATATGAGCCTATAGGGTCGCACATAAAAGTGTTTGGAGAAGTTGGAGGAAGGATTGTGTTGGTCATACTCATATTGGATATGAGTGAAGGACCAATCCTATGACTCATTGAGTTAGGTCGAGTCGGCTAAATGTTCCACAGATATTATGAATATTGTATGGAGCATGTTGGCATGTGTTCAAGACGACATTGCATGTATCGTCGAGATCATTAAGATGATATTGTGAATATCGTCGAGTGGTCACAACGATATGACCGACTGTCACCTATGATGTATCATTGAGTGCTGAGCGATATCGTCTTGATTGTCAAGACGATATTTTAGGCATCAAGACGATATCGTCGAGATTGTCTCGATGATACAGATCTTCATGATGATGTCGCTGAGATCGTCTCGACGATATAGGTCGTCAAGACTATGTCGTCAAGATCGTCTCGACGATATTCTAGTGATCTTGACGATACTCATTGTATGCTCCTATTAAAGACTTAGGTCTGCGGATATCTTTTTTATGCCCCTGGGAATAAATAGGGAAACGATTAGGTTTTCCGTGTGCCTTTCTTTTGAGATTGAGGCGGAACTGTTCCGCAAGGGTTTTCTATGAGATCCCATACGTCGTCGTCGCCTCTCCCTTTGTCGGATCTAGCAATTTGTGGGAGACGTTGAGGGCACTCCTTTTCCGACTCAGTTCTTGTTGGATAAGAAGTTTGAGGTTCTCCTTCATTCGTGTGGACTGATATAGATGCGCGGATATACTTTCTGCTCTTGGAACTCAGTCACTCATTTCTGGATTTTATTTTGGAGCATCTTGGTTGAGTGTTAACTCAATCCCTCTCAGGTACATTGCGATGTCTTGCTCCTTTTTATTTATAGATTCATGAAATCGCAAGATCCTATAACTGTTTCGGATTATTCTTATTTCTTTATTCCGTTGCGTGCATGTGATGTGCTTACTAGAGAAAACCCAACATGATGTTGGGCCAACTGGGGTGTCCTTACTGGGATTCTTGGGGGGGGGGGGGGGGATTGATTTGTCGGCTCTTCATAACTACCTTGCTATGATAACCTCTGCATGATGTTTGAGTTAAACTCAACTTTGATGGAGCAGTCGGGTTTGGCCGGTGCCAGATGGGTTATCAGGGATAATTATGGCGGTGTTGTCTGATTGGCTGGTGGCCTTCAATTCTGTTGCTTATCCGCTCCTACTACTGAGCTTCGTGCTACGTGGGAGAGCCTCCGTCAAACGACGATCTTTTTTGTTGGGTTCCAGCGCATTGTCGTTCAGGTGACACAATAACGATTATTCAGTGAATCAATGGTTCTTCTGTCTGTTCTGACAGCATGAGGGGACAACTTCAGGACATTAGAGATTAGGCCTCTAGACTTCTTGATTGTACCATCGAGCATGATTATCGGGTTATCAATAGTGTGGCGGATTGCTGTGCTAATCCAGCGATTCCTAAGAGCGATTTCTCGTATGTGCGTGAGGACCCCCCTCTGAGATGCATATTCTAGTGGACGCGGATCGCAATCAGTATGCTCATGATAAACGGGTTCAATAGTTCTTAATTCTGTGTTCCCTTCTTACCAACAAAAAAAAACAGAGTCATACGGACTAGGATTCTCCAAATATTCATATTACTTGTATTTTAATATTATTATAGCAGATAACCCACTAAAATTATTTGTATTATTAAAATGCATCCAATTCAAATTTAATTAGTTTTAAATCTTAGGTCTAACTTTCACGTTACTCAATTTAAAAAAATTACTACCGAAGTAAATGTATAATCTTATGCGACTAATTTGAATCCTAATATCTTCCACATATATTCAAATGCTCATGTTATAACATGCACCATCAATTGATTGTTTATTACGACAGTTTTTTTTTATTAAAAAGAATAATGTAACATTTTCATAATTAATTTGAAACGTTCGTGGTAATTCCACCCATTCAAGTAATTGCCCACAAACTTGAAATAATTACTCCATTAATTCTTCCATGAAAAATAATTTGTGTGCTCCATTTCACACCCGCGGTTATTAATTATCGTACGTGGTTCGTGAACGTCCGACCTCACCGAATGAATTTCATTCATTTTTATGTTCATAACTAGCTTTAATTTATCGGTGGCGGTCACAAAGCTGTCATGCCAAAAATGCATTCTGTTGGTGTATATTTGGACTCGTAACGGTGTTCGGAGGCTTAACGGATCGTGTAGGATACGCGGATATCCAATACCCGTAGATACTCCTAGGGTTTGCCTATTTATACCAAGCTAGGGGCAACGGGTTCTGTGTTCCACACTTGACACTCCCTGGGATGCTTCGAGCGCCTCTCACAATCTCGGAGTAGAAACCCTAGCCGCTCCAAGCACCCCTCCCGTGTTCTGTTCATTTTCTCGTTTTCTGCGGCACTGCTAGGAAAAACGAAGAAAATCTCGGCACCGCTCTGAGTGAGTTTTCACGTAACCCGCCGCCTAGAGCTCTGTCGCCGCCTATTCTGATCGGCGGTGCTTTTTCACGAGAGAACCACTGCCCCCGATCTGTAAGTTCTGCCGCTGTGGGAAGAAACGAAACCACCGTCTCTTCCAGATCTGGGTTTTCCCGTGTCTCGCTCCCGGCCGCTTCCTGCCCTAGTTTATTCTTCCGGAAGTCGCCGGAAGAACAGTAGGGATCGCTGTCAGTTTTGATCGCGAGTTGCGATCTCTGTTCAGCGCCGCTCTCCCGCAGCAGCTTTTCTGTTTCCGGTGCCAGGCGTAAAGCAACGGCAGTTTTCTGCAAGTTCGCAGATTTTTCTTCGGCAGCCGTCTCCTGTGCTGAATCGCCGTCGCCTTGATCGTGTAAAAGAGGAGGCAGATCCTCTTCTCCACCGGATTTTTTGTTTTCGCATTCCTGGTGGACGCCCGAATCGAAATCTTTGCCTGGATCTCTTGCTGCTCGTGGATCTCTTGCTGCCCGTGGACCTCCTGCAGCCGATCTTGGAGTGCCGATCCTTGCTGTGGAACCCTTTGCCCTTGCTCTCCTGGGCAAGCTTCAGTACATAGTGAAGCTTCTCCTGTGCTTCCAGTGAAGGTCCTCCAGCTGTGGATTACAGTGCTCTATTCTTGCACTTGTGTTGCCGGATCTCGCCGGATTTTGTTCTGCACGCTAGAGACCGATCCGAAGGGTGAATGATGTTGAAGGCGAACAACTTCTCCTCTCCAGTACCGATGACGAAGCTGGAAAAATTCACGGCGACGGAGTTCAACACTTGGAAATTGAACACGCAATTTGGGATGAAATGTCTGAACGTGTTCTACACCGTTCAGAATGATCGTTCTGCGTTCATCGGGACTGAGGATGAAGAACAGTGGATCAGCGATGAGGACTTCTGCCGGGACTATTTACTGATTGTCTCTCCCCAAGCTTGGCAAAGACCTACATGAAGATGAAGACTGCAAAGGAGATATGGGACGCACTGGAGGAGCATTTTAGGCAGGAGGAGGACCTGTCCAAGGCTCACTTAGTGGACAAGTACCACTCCTTCATGTTCGACGAGGAGAAAGAGATTCTCCCTCAGGTATCGGATTTCGAACACATTGTTGATTCCTTACATAGCGAACAAATTTCTCTGCCAGATAGCTTTGTTGCTGGCACAATAATTTATAAGTTGCCTTCCACGTGGTATCATTTCAAAACTGAAATGTACCGGAAGAAGATGCAGGTTGGTCTGAATGACCTCAAGCGTTTTATACGCATAGAGGACGAAAATAGGACTCGACACGCGCTAGAAGCTGTTAGCAAGCAAAAAGTTGTCGCTAACATGGTCACTAGCTCTAAGCGTGTGCCGAATCAGAAAAAGACCAAACCGTCCCCAAATAAACCACAGGTTGCGGGCCCTAAAAATAAAATAAAGAAATTTAAGGGCAAATGTTTCAACTGCAACAAATGGGGGCACAGTGCATCTGACTGTAGGCTTCCCAAAAGAGAAAGAACCAAAGGACCACAAGAGGACAACCAAGCCAATATGGTTAGCCTTGCTGAGCCTTCCAACTTTGTCGCCATGGTTGGAAATGCGCAGGCCAGCACTGAGTGGTACCTGGATTCGGGGGCAACTTGTCATGTATGCAACAATGCTAATCTGATGACAGAGCTCGCTGAGGCAAAGGAATCTGTGACCGTTGCGAACGGTGGGGTGGCAGATGTGCTGAAGGTGGGGAACGTTACACTACTGATGTCCTCAGGTAAGTCTTTAACTTTAAGAAATGTTAAATTTATTCCTTCATTATCTGCTAATTTAGTGTCTGTTAGTCTACTTTGTGATGCTGGTATGTCTGTTAATTTCTGTAGCGGTAGAGTAACACTGTCAGTCAACTCACACTATTTTGGATGTGCATACGTCCAAAATAGAATGTACCGACTAAGTCTAGCTAATGAAATAGTTCAACAAGTACAATCAAACTTAGTTAGCCCTAAGACTCTACATGAGAGACTAGGACACGTGAACTATAGGAAGTTATTCCAAATAGCTAGAACTCACCAGATCAACTTAGACACTAAAACCCCATGTGGAAAATGTGAAGTGTGTGCTCAGACAAAGATCATTAGGAAACCTTTTAGCGCGGTTACTAGGAGCACAACACCACTAGAGCTAATACATTCCGACATCTGTGACTTTACAAGTTTCGTCACCAGAGGAGGAAGAAAGTATATGATCACCTTTATAGATGACTGCTCTAGGTTTTGTCATATTTACCTACTTAAAACTAAAGATGAAGCGTTTGAAAAGTTTTGTCTTTTCAAAACCAGGGTAGAAAACCAATTAGGCATGAAAATAAAAAGGTTTAGAAGTGATCGAGGAGGAGAATACATGTCCAGTGAGTTCAAAGGTTTTCTTACCTCTCAAGGCATCATAGCCGAAACCACTGCTCCTTAGTCACCCCAATCCAATGGTATAGCCGAGAGAAAAAATAGAACATTAACAGAAATGTTAAATTATATGCTCCTCACTGCAGACATGCCTTCCGCTTTTTGGGGAGAAGCAGTCTTAACTGCGAACCACATTCTAAATAAAGTCCCTCATGCTAAGTTAGATGTTACACCCTACGAGCTTTGGTTTAAGAGACCCCCGTCAATTACAAAATTTAAAACCTGGGGCTGTATAGCCTATGTCAGGGTTCCTGACCCTAGACGGTCTAAGATTGGACCTAGGACCAATACATGTGTCTATTTAGGTTATGCTGAAGATAGTGTTGCAGATCGATTCTTTGATATTTCCAACAATATCATCATCGAATCTAGGAATGCAGTGTTTTTTGAAGATAAAGTTCTTAAAGATAAGAACCTGACACTCCCAGGTATGCAAGCATCAATTACTGAGGAGGATCCAGAATCAGTACCGAGCACTTCCTATTCAGTTCCTGTAGACACCAGTGGCCTAGAGTCTAGGAGGACTTCAGTGAGAGAGAAAACTCCCAGAACCTTCGGTAGTGATTTTGTTACCAACCACGTTGAGGCCGATCCGTCCACCTATAAGGAAGCGATGAGATCAAGGTATTCACTACTCTGAAAAGAAGCTATTGAGGAAGAGATGAATTCTCACCTACAGAACAACACCTGGACGTTAGTTCCTAAGCCTAAAGGAGCTAAACCAATAGGATGTAGGTGGGTTCTGAAAAAGAAACTAAATCCTGATGGTAGCGTAGCTAAGTATAAAGCACGCCTGGTGGCTAAAGGTTTCACACAAGTTAGTGGGGTGGATTATTTTGACATATATTCACCAGTGTGTCACTTAGCAACCATTAGGATCCTCCTAGCTATTGCAGCTATTGAGACCTTTATTGTCCATCAGTTGGATGTTAAGACTGCGTTCTTGAACGGAGATCTGACCGAAGAGATCTACATGAGCCAACCTGAAGGTTTCATTGTAAACGGTCACGAAAACATGGTCTGTAAGCTTTTAAAATCGCTATACGGATTAAAACAGTCACCTAAATTATGGCATGAGAAATTTGACTATTGTGTAAAGAACATGGGATTTTTGTCAAGTCTCTCGGATAAATGTCTATACATACGTCATAGATCAGATAACGTCGCCATAATATGTTTATATGTAGATGACATGCTAATTCTGGCATCCGATCAATCCGAAATGGATGACGTAAAGTCGGGCCTGATGAAAGCATTTGACATCAAAGATCTAGGAATAGTTGACACTATCCTAGGTATGCAGGTGAGCTTTGGGAAGAATGGCATTTCCCTAAGTCAAAGCCACTACATAAAATCGTTGTTGGATACGTGGGGATACAGTGATAGTCGAGCTTTAGAGACACCATACGATTATAACAACCGCTTAAAGCCAAATGAAGGAGTTGCAGTTAGACAGTTAGATTACTCTAAACTGATTGGTAGTCTCATGTATGTTATGGTCTGCACTAGACCTGACATAGCCTTTACGGTAGGCATGTTAAGCCGATTCACTAGCAATCCTTGCCAGGACCACTGGAATGCCCTAGATAGGCTCATGCGATACTTAAAGCACACCCAAAAGTATGCTTTATGCTATAGTGGTCATCCTCCAGTTTTGGAAGGCTATTCTGATGCATCATGGTGCTCAGAAATAAACGACAGCAAGTCCACTAGTGGTTTTATTTTCACACTAGGAGGAGCAGCAGTAGCTTGGAAGTTCAAAAGGCAGTCCTGTATTGCTCTCTCTTCTATGGAATCTGAACTGTACGCTCTAGCTTCAGCTGGAGAAGAAGCAGAATGGATAAGAGATTTGGTTATGGACATTCCATTGACGAGCCTGAAACTGAGTTCTGTTGCAGTTTACTACAACAATCAGGCTACAAAGACGATTGCCACGAACACTCTGTTCAATGACAAAAGAAGACAACTACGGATGAAACAAGCCTGGTTGACCTCTCTCACTAGTCAAGGGATTATGACCCTAATTGATGTGAGATCGAAAGATAATGTTGCAGATGCTTTAACCAAAGGCTTGAATAGAGCTCTTACAATAAAAACATCGGGGGAGATGAGATTAAAGTTCATAGATGTATGAAACTTTTCTCCTATGTTTATGTTTTAATAGTAAGAACCTATAGTCGCAACATTCAAGCATCTAATAACAGACTGAAAACCCCAAATAACTTCTGGATGAAAACCCAAGATGGCTAGATGCTGGTTATTCCACATTTGATAACCAAACATCTTTCTCATCGTAAGTTGATTCGAGAGTTATTCAACTGGGAATCGAAAGTCGTTGTAACGGTTAATCTAAACATTTATGGTCATAACACATTATTCCACATTTGATAATGTTGCAAATGATGGTGTGCTAAATCATTTGTTGATGAGGTACATAGTGACCATTAATGAGTAAGATAACAATGTTTGATTTATTAAAATCAAAACTTTAACTGGTCCTAGTTAGACTGGATAGAGATGCTGACAGTGTTACTTCACTATTGCTACAATTACTAAGCTCACTCAGGTAGAGCTAGCTTACTTTATATGTTACTGCATACGTCTATGAGTTCATTGAGTCTAATCTCATGAAATTCCTTGCAGGCACTAGTGGAGATGGAGGAGAGAAAGTGGTGTTCGACATGGATGCTGATGATCTACTCTCTGAGTAGAATTCTTTATATGTTTTGATTCAGTACCTTGTTTTTTGTTTTCAGACTTATTTATGTATGAGTAGCACTGTTATTTGTTTTTGATGTTTTATGATTCTGTTATAACAATCCTGCTTATGTTTAAACTGTGCTAACTCTTATTGCAATGTGTAAAGTCAAAAACATGTCTTTTAGTACCCTCCACTTTCTGCACTCCGAAACGTACATGTTACTTGTCACAAATATAGGAGGAGACTGTTGGTGTATATTTGGACTTGTAACGGTGTTCGGAGGCTTAACGGGTCGTGTAGGATACGCGGATATCTAATACACGTAGATACTCCTAGGGTTTGCCTATTTATACCCAGCTTGGGGCAACGGGTTCTGTGTTCCACACTTGACACTCCCCGGGATGCTTCGAGCGCCTCTCACACATTCTATGATGATGACATTTTTGTCAAAACTCACCAGAGCAAAAAACATCAAGTGTAAGTTCAAAGGCAAATTTTGGAGCCGCGGGAGCAGAATTTTACAAAATTTAGACGTTGGGAGCGAATCGATGACTGATGAGATCGCCTCGCACTGCAATGTGTTCCGGTCTACTTAAAGCCTCAAATTGGTGTTTAGTTAGGCCGGCGACATTTTTATTAAATGTATTGCTTTAGTAGTTATAGTTTGACTTATGCTTAACTAAGGCTTCATTTGGGACTGTGTTTTTTTTTCTTTGGCGAGTAAATTGCCTTTGTCATAGAACATATGTTTGGCATGACAGCAGGCATGACCATCACCAAGAAAAAAAAAATTTTGATCATAACATTGAATGAAGTTCTTCATTCTTTAGGTGTGCCCAGATGTTCACGAACGACGGTTCATCACAGTTGTACAACCTCGGGTTCGCCCAGAGCCAGAAAATAGAATCAAGTCGGGGTCAAGCTCCAACAGGAAGAAGTCTAGCACGAGAGCGAGCAAGAAGTCTAGCGCGGCAACAGCCCTTCACGGACTACTCGCTGCAAGAGTTAAGCAAGTGGGTCAGAGTAGCGAGTGGCGCTCTCGCGGGCCACTCGCGGCAAGAGTTAAGCAAGCGGGCCAGAGTAGCGAGTGGCGCTCTCGCGGACCACTCGCGGCAAGAGTTAAGCAAGCGGGCCAGAGTAGCGAGTGGCGCTCTCGCGGACCACTCGCGGCAAGAGTTAAGCAAGCGGGCCAGAGTAGCGAGTGGCGCTCTCGCGGGCCACTCGCGGCAAGAGTTAAGCAAGCGGGCCAGAGTAGCGAGTGGCGCTCTCGCGGGCCACTCGCGGCAAGAGTTAAGCAAGCGGGCCAGAGTAGCGAGTGGCGCTCTCGCGGGCCACTCGCGGCAAGAGTGAAGCAAGCGGGCCAGAGTAGCGAGTGGCGCTCTCGCGGGCCACTCGCGGCAAGAGTCAAGCGAGCGAGCCGGGTAGCGAGTGGCGCCCTTACGGGTCGCTTGCGAGTTGGTACTCGCCCAAGGGTCGGCGAGTGGTGCCCGAAGGGACCACTCGCTCGGCAAAGGGGGCTAGAGGTGAATTTACCCTTCTACCCACGAGATCTGCCAATAGCGCCTCCAAACAGCGGAGTTTGGCTGTTAACAGACCAAATTGGGGTGCGTTTAGTAAAACCAAAAAGCAGAATTCCGCTATTAACAGACCACGAGCAAAAAACTATAAATAGACCTTAAAGGGCACATTGGGAGAGGATTCCAAACTCAGCATTCTGAGCTTCTTCTTCCCTTGGTTACTTTGGTCCAGCTCTCCAGCTCTCCAAGGTGCCCAAGTCTCAGCTTTGGCTTGGGAGGGGAAGCGCTCAACGATCTTCCGGGTTTGTGGTGGGACCTCATCGCTGTGACTAAGGTCTTAGTCAAGTTCTGAATCTCCAGTCTGCTCTTTCCAAGGGATCAGTAAGGACTAACTGCCCCTCAACTCGTTGAGGGCCCAAGCTTTACAAGAGACCGAGAAATCGGTTTCAACAACAGTCGTGTTAAGGGAATTATATATCTGTAATAATTCTAAATATATATTTATAATAATTATATCTATAATAATTATATATATTAATTATATGTATTCATATCTATAATAATTATATATATATTCATATATTTTAGAAAATCACATAAAATCCAAAAAAGTTCTCTCCATAATTGAAATGAAAGGCAACGGATCTGAGCAAAAAGTCAAAAATAGCACAAGGAAAATACGAAGATAAAATATTATTATATAACTTTATAAAAAGGATTTTGCATAAAAGTTGAAAAGCTGTGCGAATTGAGGAGCAAGTGGGAATTAAACCTTAGTGGATTATGAGCTAATGATTTTTTTTATTAAAATTAATAAGAGTAAATGACATCAGCTTAGAATAATTAAAATACAAATTTCAAATTAACTACTTTGGTGTGTATATGGACGAGCTAAAAAAAAGGAGAACGAATGTTATAAGCACCATAGTTTTGGCTATTCGCACATCAATTTCTATAAGTGATTACGCATCTTTTGAAAATGCGCCTTGTACATATATTTTTAGGAAAAGTGTTCAACACAAAAATTGTATATATCGTCGAGATCTACAACTTTTGTGTTGAACACTTCTCCTAAAAATGCATTCACAAGGCGTATTGTCGCCCTGATCGTAACTATAGCGATTTTTTGAGAATACACCTTGTACATGCATTTTTTAGGAAAAGTGTTAACACGAAAGTTCTAGATCTCGATGAGATCTACAATTTTTGTGTTAAACACTTTTCCTAAAAATGCATGTGTAAGACTTATTTTCAAAAGTCGCATAATAACTCATAGAAGTTGGTGTGCGAATAGCCAAAACTGACGTGCTTATAACATTGCTGTCCGCATACTTTTACTGTTGTCCGCATGCTATTACTCTTCATTGTGATTAGCATTATGGTGTACACACATACACAATAAGCACCTGTCCCCCTCTCTTTCGATACTGAAGTATATTTTTAAAATTAAATAAAAGTATATTAATTAAATTTACTTGTGAAAAATTATAAAATTCATAATAAAAAAAGGGAGTTGTTATTTGTACCCCTTAAATGGATATTTGTAACCCATGAATATTTGTACCCATAAATTTATATTTGTACCAAATTTGATATTTGTACTCATTTTCTAAACATCAAATTAGTATTTTTTTTCTCATTTTTTAGAAAATATTCTTTTGAATTCCAAAATTTGAAAGAACAATAAGAACATACATATGAAGTAGACATTCATTTAGAATGTTTTGCTAAAAAAACAAACATTATATGAAACAAAAACAATTGTGCCCAAAAATTTATATTTCTTCATTCAAAATCAACGCATCCATATGTAAGATCTTCTGTCCAAATGAGGTATTCCTGCAAGAGAAGTTGCTCCACACAATTTTCTTTTAATTTCCTTTCTTTGTAGATCACTGATATTGCTATATTTTTTAATATTCCTTCCACATCATTCTCAATATCAACCGACTCTTTGTGATCATACTTGTTAAGCAAGAAGATCTTCTAGAGTTCGCTAAGATCTGAAATCCCCGAAAATTTGATATCAAACACCATAAAATCTGAAATCAAAACCCGGGATAATCTGAAATCCAAAAACTAGGAAAAACATATATCAAAAACCAACGAAATCTGGAAGAGGAGATGCTCACAATGAAGTGTGACTGGAGTTTTGTAAGGGCGGTTTTCTGGAGGAGGAAATGACGCAGAGGATGACTGTCCCACTGGAGGAGATTTTCTGCGCCGGAGTAGGGTTCGTGCGGAGGAGGGGAGTCGCGCGGAGGAGCGCCGCCGGAGGAGGTGGGCGCCCTGGGGGAGCACCGCCGGAGGAGGTAGGCGCACTGGAGGAGCACCGCCGGAGGAGGTGGGCGCGCTGGAGGAGCACCGCCGAAGTAGGTGGGCGCGCTGGAGGAGAAGCAAGGTCGCGATGGAGAAGAAGGTCATGGGTACGAATATGAATAATTAGTGCGTAATAGGTTGGGAAGAAAATAGATTTTTTTGGGTATAAATATCCAATATTGGGGTATAAATATAAATTCCCTAAAAAAAAGTAAAATTAGAAAGATGAATATTTCACTAAAATTGTTTTTCACTTCCCTTATGTATATAGTACTATATGATTTTCTTATATGTATATATATAAACACAAGGGTGACCAACCACAACATTATCTTGACTGCGATAAGCTTGCGATAAGCTTGGGACTCCGCCCTATTAATTATTTAAGGGTGATGTTATATATAAACCGCTTTTTACTATATATAAACCCTTACTATATACAAACCAGCACAAATATAATTTTGTTATACACAAACCTAATGGTTATATACAAACCAATACAAAATTTAAAAAAAAAATTATTAACTAAAAATTAAAAATTAAAGATGATTCAAAAACAATTTTCTCTCATCAAAATAAAAAGTATGCAATATCAATTATATTCGGTGCTTCAAAACATTCCAATTACAACAAGTAGAGACTTGGAATAGCCTTCATGTTACAACCCCAACATTCTGGATTGTGTTCGAAAAATTAGCTATTACAAAACCTGAAAATACCTGCACAAGGAAAATCACAACAATTGAATTTGTTTGGAAGAACGACATCACATCTACAAATTGAAAGTCACAACAAAAAATAACTAACTATATTGTACACAATCTGCACAATGAACATACACAAAATTGGGGTATAGTGGACAATACCATGTTCCGGAGTAGGACAAGGAATTTCCACATAGTCTGACTCCGTTGCTCCAATTGACAATATTTTTTCCTAAGCACACAAAAGATGAATTAGAACCACCAAAATCCGACTTCTAGCAATGAAGAAGTTGAAACCAAGCAATGAACATCTCACCTCTTGCAACTCAATGTTCCTAGAACCACCAAAATCCGAAGAGAAATCCACCGATTGAAGGGAGATCGGACGGTGCAACTTAGCAGAATGTTGCGAAATCGAGTCTCCGGAAGAGGGATATTCGGAGCTCACCTAAATGAAAAAAAAAAATATTCACTAAGAGCTAGGGTAGATCTAGGGTTTCCAAGAGAAAAAAAGGAAGAAAATAGATTTAGGGTTTTATGAAAACCTTGCTTCCATGGCCAAAAGAGGAAACGCTGCAAGGGGAGAGGTCGACGACCATGGCTTCACCGTCGGCCATGGAGAGGAGAGGCAGTGGTGGCTTCGTTTTTCCTCGGCAAGGAAGGTGGAGATCGCGATTGAGCACGCGAGAGGAGGTGCCATCGTCGGCCATGGAGAGAGGTCGTCGGATGGGGAAGGAGGAGGGGCGGCGCCGGCAAGGAGCGGATGGAGAAGACAAATAGCGATGGAGAAGACAAATCGCGATGGAGAAGACAGGTCGCGAAAACAAGAGGGGGGACAAACGGCAGGGAATAGAAATATGTTAAAATTTAGGCTTTTATTAGGTTTGTAAATAGTGTTTTAAAACACCTAAGATAATGAAATATTTTGGTTTGTATATAGCCATATTTGGTTTACATATAACATCACCCTTATTTAATGTAGCTTAAAATAAACACAATATCAATTAATTAATGAGGAGAATAGTTAAAAACTACTTTTCAATTTTTGTTTAAAAAATTCTCATCGTGATGCATATATCATCATGCATATCAAATCAACTTTAATAAAATTGATTGCTTAATGATAGCTCCTAGAAAATATTATTGACATGCGTAATACCAGCCTTCCTCGAAAAGAACGCTGACATTTCTAATGACAATCTATCATAGTAGTTGTACGAGCTCTACTAAATACTTTTTATATTTTATGAATTTCCATTATTACTTTTAATTTTGGGATATAAAGTAATTATTAGAATGAATATTTTTTTTGAAATAGATTATAATATGTATATGTTGAGTTTTTTTTTGAAAGCAAGACAATATATGTTGAGTTATATATATATTGTGAAGTTTTCTAGACCTAAGGAGCACCAAGACAAGAACCAAGGATGAACACAAACAATTCTTTACAATTCAAGTTACAAGATTACTGGACTGAATACAAGTTGCATACAACTCGATTTACGAAAGTCAAATAAGAAGAAAATAAACTGGTCGCTGCTCGCTACCGCCCGACGTTAACTCTTAACGCGCCGCGTTAGCCTACTAGCAAGCTCACTGCTCGCACTCGAGCTCACTAGACGCACTCGCACTCGCTGGCCGCTAGTCGCACTCGCACACTTAAGGCACGACGTTAACTCCTAACGCTTCGCGTTAGCTCGCGAGTACTCTCTCTCAAGGGACCTTCTCTAGGTCACTCGCCGAATTCTCTCGGAGTTCTCTGCTATCTCGCTCAAAATAATCCCGTACTCTGAGGGGAGGAGGGTCTGCCCTCCTATTTATAGGAAAAGGAGGGACCTTCTAGAAGTTGAGCTAACACCGACGTTAGCTTTAATGCGATGCGTTAGCTCACTTCAAAGTCTAACACTCCCCCTTGAAGTGAGCTCCAGGAACAACTCCAAGTAGCGAGCGAAGCCTCCTGAACGGCCCCGCAGAAAGGGGCTTCGTGAATATATATGCAAGGTTGTCTTTGCTCCGCACATGCTCTATTGCAATCAAGCCACCCAACAGTACCTTCTCTCTGATGAAGTGATGCTCGATCTCTATGTGTTTTGTCCTTGCGTGACACACTGGATTGGTTACCAGTTTCAAAGCACTCTCATTGTCACCGCGAAGCACAGTAGGTCCGCTGACCTTCTCGTCCACACCTTCCACCAGCCTCCTCAGCCAGACACACTCCTGAGCTGCTAAGGACGATGCCTTGTACTCGGCCTCAGTGGTGGAAAGGGAGATAGAGTCCTGCTTCTTGCTACACCACGAGATGGAAACAGCTCCACACATAAACACATAGCTTGATGTCGACTTGCGATCATCAACATCACCCGCATAGTCTGCATCTGTGTACCCATGCAGCTTGAAGTCAGACTTCTCTTCATAAAACAACCCCATCTCAATGCTTCCCTTAACATACTTCAGAATCTCGTTAGCTGCCTCCAGATGAGGCTTCCGCGGCTCCTGTATGAACCGACTAACTTGGCCGATGGCAAAAGCGATGTCTGGCCTCGTGATAGTCAGGCAGATAAGACTCTCCATCAGTGCCCGGAAGATCTTCAGATCAGGAAGAATCCTCTCTTCCTCCTTCCGAAGTTTCAGCCCAGCCTCTAGTGGAACAGAGCTGCTCTTCCCCTCTTTCATGCTGAATCTCTCGACGATCTTCTCAGCATAAGCTCTATGGGAAACAAGCAGCCCACCTCTTCTCTTCTCAACTTGAAGGCCAAGGAAATGGTGCAGTTCACCAAGATCCTTCATCTCAAACCGAATGGATTGCTGCTGTCTCAACGTTGCGACCTCCTCCCTATTGTTCCCTGTCACGATCATGTCGTCGACGTACAGTAGAACCAGCACATGAAGATCTCTACTTTTCTTCACGAACATGCTAGAGTCTAAGTCTGAGGCATCAGAACCACAGAACTACAGGTACTCCGCAATCTTCCCATACCAGGCTCTCGGTGCCTGTTTCAACCCGTAGAGGGCCTTCTTCAACTTGCATACATGATGTGGTTGTGACTTGGACATGTATCCATGAATATGTCCTTGTCAATCTCTCCATACAAGAACGCATTCTTTACATCAAGTTGCCACAAACTTCCACCCACGGCACGCTGCCAGAGAAATGATCGTCATCACTGATGTCATCTTTACCACAGGACTAAACGTCTTCTCATAGTCCTCTCCATAGGTTTGCGAGAAACCCAGAGCGACAAGCCTAGCCTTGTACCGCTCTACTCCTCCGTCATCTCTCTTCTTAACCTTGTACACCCACTTGCAGGTGACATGTTTGATGCCCTCTGTTGGAGCCTATGTTTCGTATCTCTTGGTTTGAGAATAACAAATACCGTGTTGTATTTGATCTTGTATTTTGTATGTTTATAGTGTGCAAGTTTTACAGGAACTATAACTACATGAGTAGTTTGTTGATTGGAGATGACTCTCTGGAAAGAGAGCTAACGCTCGCGTTAGTTGTTAACGCCCAGCGTTAACAAGAGGAGGAATGACGTCGAGTTGCGGTCGATGAACCTGCGTTCAACGAACTTGGAGTTCCGTTCGACGAAATGAGCCTGCGCTCGACAAAATTGCGCCCGACAAACTGCGTTCGACGAACTTGGAGTTCCGTTCGACGAAATGAGCATGCGCTCGGCGAAATTGCGCCCGACAAACCGCGTTCTACGAACTTGGAGTTCCGTTCGATGAAATGACCTGCGCTCGACGAAATTGCGCTTGACAAACTGCATTCGACGAACTATGAGTTGCGTTCGACGAAATGAGCCCGCGCTCGACAAAATTAGTTTCTGTCACGATCCTGACGGTTGCGGTTGACGTAATGGGATTCCGTTCGACGAAGGCTCGTTCGATGAAATTAGTTTCGTTCGATGAAATTTGGTTTTGTCACACTTTCGACGCTATGCACGATCTCAGTAACTGCCGTACATGAACGATGGCGTTAACCCTTAACGGCACGCGTTAGCTCCCGTGGCTATTTAAAGTACAGCCCCTCTCATTATATTGTGATTATTCCAAAATTCTGATACTTTGGAGAGAGGTTCGTGTACAACAATTAAGAGATCTCCCTTGGGCTATCATGAAGATCTAAAGAGGATTGTGAAGGAGAAGGTCTACAACACATATCCCATACGAAGGACGATCGTTTCAAGAACGCCAACATCTACATCGACTTCGTCTTCACCTTCAGAATTTTTTGGGGAGTTTCTCTTTACTTATCTTGTAATCTTTTATTTTATTCTCTTTGTAATTTGTGTGGAGAAATCGTTCGGGGAGAACGTCGGATTCTGGAAAAGATTCTGTGGGTAAATTCGCCTTGTGTTGGCGACTAGGTCCTTGCGCGGCTTAGGGGGTAATTCGCCGCGTGAGTTGGCGACTAGGTCTAGGAGATTAGATCTATGGGGTGCTCGAGGCCATATCCGGGGAAGGATTGGCTAGAGAGGCTTGAGGCCATATCTGGGGAAGGATAGGCTAAAGCCAACCGGTTTGTGGGGATACAAGTCGGTATAGAAAAGGAAAAGTTGTTTTACTTTTTACGCCTCCGATTTCTAGCGATATTGAAATCAAACATTTCTGTATTCAATTTATTATGAAATAAAATCATGTCTTTTAATGTTCTATTCAATTGATTTTATTTCCTCTCCAAGAATGTTTTAATTAATATTTTTATCAAAGTATTAAAATTAATATTTGTGTAATCATCCCATTTATCTTTTGGTTTATCTAAAGTTATCTCTCCAACTTCAATTGTAGGAGGAGAGTATTCCTCTTCTACCATATTCCATACCTCAATTTCTAGGGTCATAAGAAAACATCTCATCCTATTTTTCCAGTAATTATAATCTGACCCGGTAAATAGTGAAGGCCTACTAATTCTCTGACCCTCGAAAAAAGCGAGATCATAAGACGCCATTATTCCTGATTTTTTAAACCGTTTGGAATAACCTATCTCTGATACCACTTGTTGAAAAGAAAACCACGGTGTTAAAAATAATAGACATGAATGAGCATAAGTGGTTAACTTAGCAGAAGAATATAATAAGCACTCTTAAACATAAACATCATTTTTAGAAGATAAAATCATATAAAGGATAATGAGTTTTAAATTTGAAAAGTTGATGTTTGAGTTAAAGATTGAAGAGATGCTATTCAATTAAGATAATATTGCAAGCATGATTTCATAATATCAAGAAAAGATAAACAAACTACAATGTAATAAAATTTGCATTTCAAGTAAACATAAACAAAATATAATGTAATTAAATTTGCATTGTTGGACATGTGTGTCACATCTCTTTGTTTGAGAATAACAAATCCCAAATTGTATTTGATCTTGCTTGTCGTGTGTTTAGAGTGTGCAGGAGCTATAGGTGCAATACTTCACATATAGAAAACAGATTGGAGACGACTCTCTGGAAAGTGTGCTAACGCTCGAGTTAGTTGTTAACGCCCAACGTTAACAACCGCTGAGAAGGAAACCGCTGAGATGGCGTTCGACGAAATCAGAAGGAACCTGCGTTCGACGAATGGAAGCGTTCGACGAAATCTGAAGGCGCTCGACGAAACCTGAAGGAACCTGCGTTCGATGAATGGAAGCGTTCGACGAAATCTGAAGGCGCTCGACGAAACCTGAAGGAACCTGCGTTTGAGGAAATCTGAAGGAAACTGCGTCCGACGATTTGGAGTTAACTGCGCTCGGCTTATTGCGTTCGACGAACTGAACTGCGCTCGACGATTTGGAGCATTCGACGAACTGAACTGCGCTCGACGATTTGGAGCGTTCGACGAACTGAACTGCGCTCGACGAATTAACTGCGCTCGACGATAGCACGTTCGACGAAATGTGGCGAGTTCGACGAAATTAGTTTCGTTCGACGAAATTTGGTTCTGCCACGCTCCCGACGCTATGCACGATCTCAGCAACTGTCGTACACGTTCACTAACGCTGGCGTTAACCCTTAACGCCACGCGTTAGCTCTCGTAGCTATTCAAAGTACAGCCCCTCTCATTCTAAAAAGAGATGATTCCAGAATTCTCCTTAAGATTTTTGTGGGAGATATAACAACAATGGAGTTTTGGCACAAGTATTCTTTCTTGAAGCTCTCTCAGATCTCTGGAATAAAGGCTTCGAAAATCATCTCTTTAGCAAACAACATCAGATATTTAAATAGAAACTGGAGCTAACGTGTGGCGTTAAGGGTTAACGCCAGCATTAGTGAACGTGTACGGCAGTTGCTGAGATCGTGCATAGCGTCGGGAGCATGGCATAACCAAATTTCGTCGAACGAAACTAATTTCGTCGAACGCACCACATTTCGTCGAACATGCTATCGTCGAGCGCAGTTAATTCGTCGAGCGCAGTTCAGTTCGTCGAACGCTGCAAATCGTCGAGCGCAGTTCAGTTCGTCAAACGCTCCAAATCGTCGAGCGCAGTTCAGTTAGTCGAACGCAATAAGCCGAGTGCAGTTAACTCCAAATCGTCGGACGCAGATTCCTTCAGATTTTGTCGAACGCAGGTTCCTTCAGGTTTCGTCGAGCGCCTTCAGATTTCGTCGAACGCTTCCATTCGTCGAACGCAGGTTCCTTCAGGTTTCGTCGAGCGCCTTCAGATTTCGTCAAACGCTTCCATTCGTCGAACGTAGGTTCCTTCTGATTTCGTCGAACGCCATCTCAGCGGTTGTTAACGCTGGGCGCTAACAACTAACGCGAGCGTTAGCAACTAACGCGAGCGTTAGCACACTTTCTAGAGAGTCGTCTCCAATCTGTTTTCTACCTGTGGAGTATTGCACCTATAGTTCCTGCACACTCTAAACACACGACAAGCAAGATCAAATACAATTTGGGATTTGTTATTCTCAAACAAAGGGATGTGACACACATGTCCAACAATCTTCCCCTTTTGATAATAACAAATCATCTTAGCAAGAAATCATTAAAGGTGATTATAGAATATGATAAGCGAGATAATAGTGCAATTATAGCATTTGATATGCATGATAATGTGCATACTCCCCCTATCTTAATGTTCCCCCTACATAAATGCAATTTATGTTTTACTCCCCTTAAATGATTGATTACATGAATTAGTCTCCGCGTATTCTTCTATATTTCTCCTATATAGATTTCTGCAATTAATCTCCCCTTTTGGTATTATCAAAAGAAGATAGGGTGAGGGTAGTAAGGTGGCATTTCTTATAAATGATAAAGCATGATCGAGCTTTTGTAATATAGATAATGATAAAGATTTTAAGCATAGTATATATAAGAGATTTCAAATAAAAAGATAAGAGTTGTAAGCAAAAGGAAGATTATAAGAAATAACTTTTTGTAAGCATAGTATATATTCAAGAACGCCAACATCTACATCGACTTCGTCTTCACCTTCAGAATTTTTTGGGGAGTTTCTCTTTACTTATCTTGTAATCTTTTATTTTATTCTCTTTGTAATTTGTGTGGAGAAATCGTTCAGGGAGAACGTCGGATTCTGGGAAAGATTCTGTGGGTAAATTCGCCTTGTGTTTGCGACTAGGTCCTTGCGCGGCTTAGGGGGTAATTCGCCGCGTGAGTTGGCGACTAGGTCTAGGAGATTAGATCTATGGGGTGCTCGAGGCCATATCCGGGGAAGGATTGGCTAGAGAGGCTTGAGGCCATATCTGGGGAAGGATAGGCTAAAGCCAACCGGTTTGTGGGGATACAAGTCGGTATAGAAAAGGAAAAGTTGTTTTACTTTTTACGCCTCCGATTTCTAGCGATATTGAAATCAAACATTTCTGTATTCAATTTATTATGAAATAAAATCATGTCTTTTAATGTTCTATTCAATTGATTTTATTTCCTCTCCAAGAATATTTTAATTAATATTTTTATCAAAGTATTAAAATTAATATTTGTGTAATCATCCCATTTATCTTTTGGTTTATCTAAAGTTATCTCTCCAACTTCAATTGTAGGAGGAGAGTATTCCTCTTCTACCATATTCCATACCTCAATTTCTAGGGTCATAAGAAAACATCTCATCCTATTTTTCCAGTAATTATAATCTGACCCGGTAAATAGTGAAGGCCTACTAATTCTCTGACCCTCGAAAAAAGCGAGATCATAAGACGCCATTATTCCTGATTTTTTAAACCGTTTGGAATAACCTATCTCTGATACCACTTGTTGAAAAGAAAACCACGGTGTTAAAAATAATAGACATGAATGAGCATAAGTGGTTAACTTAGCAGAAGAATATAATAAGCACTCTTAAACATAAACATCATTTTTAGAAGATAAAATCATATAAAGGATAATGAGTTTTAAATTTGAAAAGTTGATGTTTGAGTTAAAGATTGAAGAGATGCTATTCAATTAAGATAATATTGCAAGCATGATTTCATAATATCAAGAAAAGATAAACAAACTACAATGTAATAAAATTTGCATTTCAAGTAAACATAAACAAAATACAATGTAATTAAATTTGCATTGTTGGACATGTGTGTCACATCCCTTTGTTTGAGAATAACAAATCCCAAATTGTATTTGATCTTGCTTGTCGTGTGTTTAGAGTGTGCAGGAACTATATGTGCAATACTTCACATATAGAAAACAGATTGGAGACGACTCTCTGGAAAGTGTGCTAACGCTCGAGTTAGTTGTTAACGCCCAACGTTAACAACCGCTGAGAAGGAAACCGCTGAGATGGCGTTCGACGAAATCAGAAGAAACCTGCGTTCGACGAATGGAAGCGTTCGACGAAATCTGAAGGCGCTCGACGAAACCTGAAGGAACCTGCGTTCGACGAATGGAAGCGTTCGACGAAATCTGAAGGCGCTCGACGAAACCTGAAGGAACCTGCGTTTGAGGAAATCTGAAGGAAACTGCGTCCGACGATTTGGAGTTAACTGCGCTCGGCTTATTGCGTTCGACAAACTGAACTGCGCTCGACGATTTGGAGCATTCGACGAACTGAACTGCGCTCGACGATTTGGAGCGTTCGACGAACTGAACTGCGCTCGACGAATTAACTGCGCTCGACGATAGCACGTTCGACGAAATGTGGCGAGTTCGACGAAATTAGTTTCGTTCGACGAAATTTGGTTCTGCCACGCTCCCGACGCTATGCACGATCTCAGCAACTGTCGTACACGTTCACTAACGCTGGCGTTAACCCTTAACGCCACGCGTTAGCTCTCGTAGCTATTCAAAGTACAGCCCCTCTCATTCTAAAAAGAGATGATTCCAGAATTCTCCTTAAGATTTTTGTGGGAGATATAACAACAATGGAGTTTTGGCACAAGTATTCTTTCTTGAAGCTCTCTCAGATCTCTAGAATAAAGGCTTCGAAAATCATCTCTTCAGCAAACAACATCAGATATTTAAATAGAAACTGGAGCTAACGCGTGGCGTTAAGGGTTAACGCCAGCATTAGTGAACGTGTACGGCAGTTGCTGAGATCGTGCATAGCGTCGGGAGCATGGCATAACCAAATTTCGTCGAACGAAACTAATTTCGTCGAACGCGCCACATTTCGTCGAACGTGCTATCGTCGAGGGCAGTTAATTCGTCGAGCGCAGTTCAGTTCGTCGAACGCTGCAAATCGTCGAGCGCAGTTCAGTTCGTCAAACGCTCCAAATCGTCGAGCGCGGTTCAGTTAGTCGAACGCAATAAGCCGAGTGCAGTTAACTCCAAATCGTCGGACGCAGATTCCTTCAGATTTCGTCGAACGCAGGTTCCTTCAGGTTTCGTCGAGCGCCTTCAGATTTCGTCGAACGCTTCCATTCGTTGAACGTAGGTTCCTTCAGGTTTCGTCGAGCGCCTTCAGATTTCGTCAAACGCTTCCATTCGTCGAACGTAGGTTCCTTCTGATTTCGTCGAACGCCATCTCAGCGGTTGTTAACGCTGGGCGTTAACAACTAACGCGAGCGTTAGCACACTTTCTAGAGAGTCGTCTCCAATCTGTTTTCTACCTGTGGAGTATTGCACCTATAGTTCCTGCACACTCTAAACACACGACAAGCAAGATCAAATACAATTTGGGATTTGTTATTCTCAAACAAAGGGATGTGACACACATGTCCAACAATCTCCCCCTTTTGATAATAATAAATCATCTTAGCAAGAAATCATTAAAGGTGATTATAGAATATGATAAGCGAGATAATAGTGCAATTATAGCATTTGATATGCATGATAATGTGCATACTCCCCCTATCTTAATGTTCCCCCTACATAAATGCAATTTATGTTTTACTCCCCTTAAATGATTGATTACATGAATTAGTCTCCCCGTATTCTTCTATATTTCTCCTATATAGATTTCTGCAATTAATCTCCCCCTTTTGGTATTATCAAAAGAAGATAGGGTGAGGGTAGTAAGGTGGCATTTCTTATAAATGATAAAGCATGATCGAGCTTTTGTAATATAGATAATGATAAAGATTTTAAGCATAGTATATATAAGAGATTTCAAATAAAAAGATAAGAGTTGTAAGCAAAAGGAAGATTATAAGAAATAACTTTTTGTAAGCATGAAAAGCATAAGTAAAAATATGAGTTTTAAGTTCAAAATGTAAAGATGTTTTAATCTTTTTGAAATCTCATAGTTTTATATAATGATACCAAGCATGAAAATGAACATATCAAACAAGAATATACTACAATGTTACTTAATTTTAAGTTCAAGAGATACCAAAACATTGTAGAGATCATGCTAGGTTATCTAGTGCATTTATTATATAAAGAGTAGTATAGATAAAGCATTAGAATCCAATACTCATGAGAAGAAGTGTTATAAAAGATAATGATGTGCACATAAGTGTATTTTGGGCAATGATAACAATTAATTTAAATCACAAAATACAAGATATATGTAAAGTAAAGTGCACAATAAAACACAAGTAAATTAACTTTCACACACTTTAATGCACACTATTTTATAAGAAGTGGTGTATTAATCAAGGGTTGCACAAGACATCTTACTATTCTTTCCAAGGTGCTCAACCTCACAATGCTTATGAAGACTTATCTGGAGATTCAAGTAGTGCTTAGTGGAGTTATATTTGTCTATATATATAATTTGTTTGTTCACATTTGTACGACAACATTCTCCGAATACACTTGTTTTGCAAACCCACAATTTTTGAAACTTAACCACTTTTCAAAATTTCATAAGTGTAATTCAAATGTAGTATAGGTAATAAATTTATGCAAGTTTTAATTTATTGTACAAATACAATACACAAACAAACATTTTTAGATTTAAACACATATGTTGATTACCAAAATAAGTGAGTGAAAGGTATCATTATCAATCATAATACATTTACTCATACTTAGAGGCATGCTAAGCTTGGTTCTACACATATTTTTTCAATACAATTGATGCACTTTAAATAGATATATCAAAGCATGATAAACAAAACAATGTTCATAGTAATTTGAAGGAATAAATGTTAACATTGTAAATAATTCTAAATAATAGAATTCATTCATGCTTGATATTAGCAATAAAGATCATATAGTTTTTTTATTTTTTTTGAAAATTTTTAATGAAACAAAAATAGAAAAATCACAAAAGTATATTTTTGTATTTTTTAATTTTGAATTTTTGTAGTTGATTTTCTAAAATATAAATTAAAACAAAGATAATAAATGTCAGAAATTCAAAAACAAATTAGTAAATATAAACTAACATATTTTTAAGGATTTTCAAAAATTTTAAAATCTGAAAATTCCAACACCCACGCTAACGCCGGCGTTGAGGCTAACGCTGAAACAGTACATGATTTTTTGAGAATTTGAAAAATCTGATTTTTGATATTTATTAAGTATCCTTATAGTAGTCTTATGCAGAAATTTTGTAATTTTTGGAGATGTCTTGATTGCTCAAATTGTATAAAATATTAACATTTTACATGTTATTCATCCTAAGATGTCTAAGACTCCTAATTCCAACCTTAACATTTGAAACCTTGCATCAGGAAGAGGTTTAGTAAATATTTCAGCAAGTTGAGAGTCCGTGCCAATGAAACTTATCCTAACATTTTCCTTTTTAATGTGTTGTCTTATGAAATGATGACGCACATCTATATGTTTGGATCTAGAGTGGTGTACCGAATTATTTGTGAGATCAATGGCACTTTTGTTGTCACATTTTAATTCAATAAGTTTTAGATGAAAACCAAAGTCCTCTAAAGTTTGGCTCATCCATAGAGCTTGTGCACAACAACTCCCTAATGCAATGTATTCGGCCTCCATGGTGGAGAGTGCAACCAAATTTTGTTTCCTACTAGACCATGCAACTAATGAAGGTCCTAGAAAATGACAAGTACCACTAGTGCTTTTTCTATCAAGTGAACAACCAGCGTAGTCCGAATCCGAGTAGCCATAAAGTGTAAATGAATTATTGTGCGGGTACCATAATCCTAATCTAGATGACCCAATAAGATATCTAAAAATTTGTTTTACCCCTTTTAAATGAGATTCTTTTGGATTGGCTTGAAATCGAGCACATAAGAATATGGCAAACATAATATCGGGTCTAGTTGCACTAAGATAAAGTAGGGATCCTATCATACCTCTATATAAGGTTTGATCAATTGAAATTCCCGATTCATCTTTTCCTAATTTAAGTGATGCACTCATTGGTGTAGAAGCATGTTTAAGGTTTTCAAATCCAAAACGCTCAAGCATATCATAGACATATTTGGTTTGACATATAAAAATACCATCATTTTTTTGTGATATTTGAAAACCAAGAAAATAAGAAAGTTCTCCTACTAGACTCATTTCAAATTCATTTTTCATCACTTTAATAACTTCATTACACAACTCTTCATTAGTAGATCCAAAGATTATATCATCAACATATATTTGCAAAATAATTAAATCGTCATTATTATGTTTAATGAAGAGAGTATTATCGGCACTTCCCATAATATAACCGTGCTTTAATAAAAATGATGTAAGTCTTTCATACCATGCACGTGGCGCTTGTTTTAAACCATAAAGTGTTTTTTCTAGTTTATAAACATGATTGAGAAATTTTTCATTAATAAAATTGGGGGGTTGTTCAACGTAAACTTCTTCTTTTACAAACCCGTTGAGAAAAGCACTTTTTACATCCATTTGAAATAGTTTTATTCTTTTAAAGCTTGCAAATGCTAGAAAAATTCTAATGGATTCCAACCTAGAAACGGGTGCAAAAGTTTCATCAAAATCTATCCCCTCGATTTGTGAATATCCTTGTGCTACTAAGCGTGCCTTATTCCTAGTGATTCTAGACTCACCATCTAATTTATTTTTAAAAATCCATTTTACACCTACAAACGGGTGATTAGATGGTCTTTCTACTAAATTCCAAACATTATGTCGCTCAAATTGTTCCAACTCTTCATTCACAGCCAAAAACCAAAATTCATCATTTAAAGCGGTAGAAACGGTTTTTGGTTCAATTTCGGAAACAAAACAGATATTTGAATATGATTCATGAAGAGAAGAGCGAATTCTTACCCCGATGGATGGTTTACCAATTATTAATTCCCGTAGATGATCCTTTGTGAATTTCAAGGCACTTGGAGGTACATATTCATCTTCCTTGGCCTCCTCTTCTTCTTCTTTGGAAGATTCCTCATCACCATGCTCCAAAGGTTGTAAGAGATCATCCTCGTTGCCTGCGGAAAGTTTTTCTACACAAGGAACAAACTCATCAAATTTTACATTTATTGACTCTTCAACTCTACTAGTTCTTTTATTAAAATTTCTATAAGCTTTACTAGTTGAAGAGTACCCAAGAAAAGTTCCTTCATCACATTTTTCATCAAACTTTCCCAAGCTATCTTTTGTATTCAAAATAAATCATTTACAACCAAAAACTTTGAAATAAGATACATTAGGCTTCTTTTGAAAATAGAGTTCATATGGTGTGAGATTAAGAGATGGGCGAAGAATGATTCTATTCAAAACATAACACGATGTATTTACGGCTTCGACCCAAAAGGACTTAGGTAATTTATATTCACATAACATAGTGTGCGCTAGTTCTTGAAGTGTCCTATTCTTTCTTTCTACAACACCATTTTGTTGTGGTGTGCATGGTGCAGAGAACTCATGTTTAATGCCTAACATATCACAAAAGGATGTAAAATTTTCATTTTCAAATTCTCCTCCATGATCCGAGCGAATGCATTTAATTTTTAAATCACTTTCATTTTGAATACGAGTACATAATTTTGCAAATTCACAAAACGCATCGGATTTGGAAGAGAGAAACAATGTCCAACAATATCTTGAAAAATCATCTATTAAAACATATGTATATAATCTACCACCAAGACTTGCAGTGCTAACGGGACCAAAAGATCCATATGAATTATTTGCATGGGTCTTGTAGTAGAAATGAAATTTTTACTTTTGAAAGAGGATCTAGAAAATTTACCTTTTTAACATGGTGAACAAAGTGAAGGTAAAGTTCCATTTAACCTATGCAATCCTCTAATTCAATTACTTTTGGCAAGTTTTACAATGAGCTTTGTGCTAGCATGCCCTAGTCTTCTATGCCAAAGTTCCAATTCATCATTTTTAGTGATAAAACATTTTATAGAGATTTAGAAAGATCATGAAAAGAAACTAGATAAACATTATGTATTCTTGGTGCAGTTAGTAAAATATCTTTTGTAGTAGGATTAGATATTTTGCATAGATTAGTGGAAGATTCAAATAACACATCTAATCATTAATCACATAATTGGATAATAGAAATTAAGTTATGTTTTAATCCTTTCACATAAAGAATATTAGATATAGTAAAGGATTTGTTACCAACTGTACCAATTCCCATGATCCTTCCTTTTCCGTTATCACCAAACGTCACGATCCCTCCCTTCTTCTTTTCTAGGCTAAGGAACTTTGCTTTACTGCCTGTCATGTGCTTGGAGCATCCTGAATCCAAGTACCACACGTCTTTATTGTCCTTAGCCTGCCTGCACATCTAGAAAGAAAATGAGAGTAAAGATCTGGATACCCAAGTGGAACCACCCATAGAATAAGTGGAAGCCTTAGGTACCCAGATTTATTTTAAAGTATTTTGTTTTATTTTCCTGCAAGAACTAGATGTGTGACCTAACCTATAACAGTTTGCACACGAAATAAAGGGGGTTGAGACCCTTTTCTGGAATATTTTCTTGCTGGAAGAAATTGGATTTACAGAAGAAAAACATTTTGAAAAAGAAAATTCAGGTTTCTTATATGAGGTGCTAGCGCCGGCGTTAGTGGCTAGCGCCTGGCGGTATCCCTCTCCTCGATATCCGAGCCCAAATTTTCCAGAACCATGGCATCGGTTCCCTAAAATCATCTCCAGTGATTTTTGGCCTATTCCAAATTTTTTAATGGCCATGGTGAGATCATGAACCTGTGCTTTAAGTGGAGAATTTTCTTTCACAAGCATGACACACTTATTTTCAAAACCTTTTTTGTTATTTTTGATTTGCAAAAGAGAGGCTTCTAATTCCCTTTCTAATTCCCCCTTCTCTTTTGTAAGAGTTTTGACATGAGAGAGGGCTTTAGAAAGTGACTCTTCAATATCTCTTGCCAATTTAGTGGAGTGATCACACTCTTGGCAAGAAACCTTTCTCTTTTCTAAAACAATTAATTTTTTGGAAAGCTTTTGATTTTCTTTAATAAGAGATTCATTTTCACGATTCAATAAAGTACTTTCTTTCATATTTTTATCAAAAGCTTTGCAAGTTTCAAGGAATTCATTAACGAGTTCATCATAAGTGAGAGGAGTACCCCAGTGTCGCTAAGAACATTGGTGTCGTCGCCGTCATTTCCATGTCCCATGAGGCACATGTTTGCTTCCTCATCTTCGCTTGATGAAGACCCGCTTGATTTTTCGGATGAGCAGGAGGAGTCATCCCATGTTCTAGCTTTTAGCACCTTCCTCTTCTCCTTCCCTTTGTGCCGCTTTTCCTTCTTCTCCTTCAAGAACCTTAGGCACTGGCTCCGAATGTGCCCGGTCTTCCTACAATGAAAGCATTCCGGTGGAGGTCTCTCTTCTTCATGGTCACTCTCCTTTTCCTTCTTTGAGGATGACCCTTTCCATTTTGCATCCTTTTGGATAAATTTTCGGAAAGTGTTTCTCCTTTCTGGATTTCGCATGAACTTTCGGAAGTTCTTCACCAAAAGGCCTTCTTCATCCTCATCCTCTTGGCACTCCTTCTTTAACTTTAGTGCCAACACCTTCTTCTTTGGCTCCTTGTTGTATTCATCATATTGGATTTTGAGTTCTACCTCATGGGTTTTGAGATTCCCAATGAGGTTCTCAACTTGGAGCGTTCTTAGATTGTGCGATCCTGAAATGGCCGTCACCTTCGGGTTGAATTTCGGTGGAAGAGAACGAAGAATCTTTCGGACCAAGTCGCCGTTGGAGAAGGTCTTTCCAAGAACTTTGGAGGCATTGACGATCTTGGTGAAGCGCGTGTACATGGCATCAATATCTTCACTTTCATCCATCCGGAATTTTTCATATTCCGACTCAAGTTGGAAAAGCTTTGAATCTTTAACCTGCGATGTACCTTCATGAGTAACTTCCAAATGATTCCAAATTTCATATGCAGTAGTACATGCAGAAATTCTATTAAATTCATTTCTATCTAACGCACAAAATAAAGCATTCATGGCCTTGGAGTTATTTTTGCATTTTAGCTTATCCCTATCATCCCATTTATCTTTTGGTTTATCTAAAGTTATCTCTCCAACTTCAATTGTAGGAGGAGAGTATTCCTCTTCTACCATATTCCATACCTCAATATCTAGGGTCATAAGAAAACATGTCATCCTATTTTTCTAGTAATTATAATCTGACCTGGTAAATAGTGGAGGTCTACTAATTTCCTGGCCCTCGGAAAAAGCGAGATCATAAGACGCCATTATTCCTGGTTTTTTAAACCGTTTGGAATAACCTAGCTCTGATACCACTTGTTGAAAAGAAAACCACGGTGTTAAAAATAATAGACATGAATGAGCATAAGTGGTAAACTTAGCAGAAGAATATAATAAGCACTCTTAAACATAAACATCAATTTTAGAAGAAAAATCATATAAAGGATAATGAGCTTTAAATTTGAAAAGTTGATGTTTGAGTTAAAGATTGAAGAGATGCTATTCCATTAAGATAATATTGCAAGCATGATTTCATAATATCAAGAAAAGATAAACAAACTACAATGTAATAAAATTTGCATTTCAAGTAAACATAAACATTGTAGCGATAACAAGTAAACATAAACAAGAGGAAATAATACCTCTGATACCAATCTTTTTATTATCTCTGATTTTCTGGAATTGTATTTCATTAATGTTTTCATTAGTAAAATCTCATTGACATAATTCTGAGCAGATTAATTTTCTGAAGAGCTAACGCCCAGCGTTAACACCTAACGCCAGGCGTTAGCAACAGAAAGGAAAAAGTTCTGTTTCCCTTATCTGAGATATTAAAATATATTTTTCTATAAAATATTCTGAAACTTCAGTCCCAAACTCTGATAAATTTAATTAAGATCTAAATTCCATAAAACCCTTATTCACCCCCCCGCCCCCTCTAAGGGCGTCGTAAGATCCAACACGTGGTATCAGAGGGTAGGTTATTCCAATACGGCTTCACAACCGGGAATAATGGCGCCTCAAGATCTCGCATCTTCTAGAGGGGATAATTTTTATGAAAATGAAAAATCATTATGTCCACCATTAATTATGGGTGAAAATTATAATGGGTGGAAAACACTTATGGAAAAATTTCTTAAAACTTTGGATATTGAAGTTTGGAATATTACAATTAAAATGCCCCCAATTATTCTAAATAAAGATGAAATGTTTTTAAATGCCACATCTATGAATAGTCTATATTGTGCTCTAGATCAAAATATTTTCAAACTTATTTATACGCCTCCTACTGCTTTTGAAGTTTGGAAATTTCTTGAGACTACTTATAGTCTTCCTTCCACAGATGATGAACAAGAGGATTTCCTTATGGATCCAAGAGAAGAAATCGATGAGGACTCATGCTTGGAGGAAGATCTATCTAAGAGAGAAACAATATTAAACTCAATTGATGGCAAAACATCAAGCAAAAGAGAAGACGAAAATTATAGCAAGGTAAGAAAATCTAAATCTTCTCTTTTCGTAACAAATTCTATTTCTATATTTCGTGTGCTTAAATTTGTTAAACCTAAAATTTCAAAGTTGAAACATGCTAATTCTAAATTACGTTTAGAAAATAAAACTTTAAAAGCAAACGCTAAAGTAGAATCTTATATTGATGTCTCAAATTCTCTTTCATGCTCTTTTAAAAATGCTAAACTTTGTTTTGATTATAATACTTTTAATGAAGAACTCAAGGTTTTGGAAAAAAGTCTTTTAACTTCAAAAGAGCATAATGAAAAAATGTTAAAAGAAAATGATAATTTAAAGGATAAACTAGAATCATTAAAAATATTTATTCAAAAAATTTCATATAATAAAAAATCTTTTATTTCTAGTTTATCAAATTATCAAAAGTCTAAAAGCTTAACTTCATATTATAAGAGTATGTCTATAAGAAAGAGTGGAATGAAAATCATCAAAATAAGAACCAATAATTTAAAACATATTGTAACCCACTCTTTCAACATTCAATTCTTAAGAAAAACCATCACTCTTATAAACTCTCAAAGAATCAATATAATAAAATTCATTATGATTATCAACATCAATGTATTTTGAAAAATAATTTGAATAAACTTAAATCCCCAATGAATTATTTTTCAAACAACTATCATTCCAAAAAGATGTCAAATAATCATAATATGAATTTAAAAGATAAACAACCAAAGTATGAATGGAGGCCCAAAATTAAAAACGAAACACTAACTCCACTTGTGAAGGCCCATTCATCACTATCTCTCCAAAAGCCAACACGATGTATTTGGGTACCCAAAGGAACCATCACACTTGGTCCCCTTTGGATACCTAAATCTCCCATTAAATAGGAATCATTGTATTGCATGAAGTAGAAATAAATTAAAAATGAAATATCATTACTCTACTTCATGATATGCTTAATTGCTTTTTCTTTTGTTCATTTTTTATTTTTGAGCCAACACACTATGATCACTTTATATATCATGAGATATGACTTTCATTTTAAGCCTAATGTTTAACAAATCAAATTGAATTAAATTGAACATAAAGTCATAATTTCTTATGTGATCTATCTTTTCCTTTTTTATATGTTTTATCCTTTTTAAATCTATTGCCTATAAATGTCTTATATTATCATTATAAATTGAATGCTAAATTTGCTAAATGATATTATCAAGACTAATGAAATTACTTTCAAAATTGGATTTAAATGGACTTTTAGGAGTCTTAGGCTAAAATATTAAATGCATAACTTATTGCATATTTGTCTATTTTTTGTTGCTGCATATAATAGCCCCTATATTGAAAATCATAATCGAGAAAAATCGGAATCAAATAATATAAAAAACAATGTGTTTTAAATCAAATATTGAAACTCTGTTGCTAACGCCAGGCGTTATCACTAACGCTGGTGGTAGCATATTTTCTTAAAAATTCTGATTTCTCTAATTATTATTTTTCTGAAAAATTATTTTACTATCATTATTTTCAAATACCTTGTATTTGTTTTGTCTAATTTCTATAAATTAAAATCAAGAAGAAAATTTACAAAAATGATGAATATGGTTTCACAATGACCACCATGATCTATTAATATCCTATGCTAAAATTCACTATAATCGTATATCATAATTCATGATTTATCAAGACCCATCTTAAGTCAACTATTTCTATCAACCTTAGAAATTATGAAATATATGATGGTTATTGGTATTGTAGTTTCATATCTTGTTTTGTGTGTGCGATGTGCATCTTTATTGTTTGCATGTATCTCATTATCATTAGACCTATGAATTAACTTGATATCAACAAGTTGAAATCAAATAGAATTGTCACATCTTTCTAGGTCTATGAAAATTCAAAACTCTATGTTTGAATACATGCAATTCAATTATATATTTGTCCAATTTTACTTAGCTTTGCACCTTGTTGTCGCAATTCATCATACTAGCATCATCACTTACCATTGGTAGAAATCAATGTCCATGCTAGTTATATATCTTGCAATGCTAAAGTAAATTATATTACTAGAATATGAAAATCATAATTTCCTTTGTAGTTATTTGCATGAATAAAAATTTTCTAAATGGATTTAAAATCAACAATCTTCGATATAAGTGTAAATCCAAAACTAATCATGCAATTATACCATAGTTAATATATTTAAAGCTTACACGCTTAGTATGTCCATAATCATTAAACCTATGACATGTGTCTCATAATAGCGAGGGCGTAGGATTATATGTATTATAGACCTAACCTCTAAGTCATGTCTTGTCCTTAACCGGGGAGGGATCCAGCAGGGCCTTGCGAGGCACTGGGGGGAAAGAGTGATAGGTTGAGCGTTGTCTTTTGTATGCATATGGGATTAACACCCCAACCTACGGCATGCGTGCAGCTCCTCATGCCCATCCGTCACTTAGTACGGGGCTAGAGTGTAGTCATGTTGTTAAGGTATCTTGATCTTAGATATACTCATATTATATTCATTGCATGAATATTATCTTTCTCTTTATACTAAAATCATGCATATTTGTTTTTGTTCTAACATTGCATCTTGTGTTTGCATATTTTATTATTTTGAGCTTTAATGATTTTACAAAACACAAGTATTTCAAAAATCACCAAAAACATGCTAAAAGAGCCCTCAAATCTAATCAATATACTCTGAAATTTCAACTGAAGGAAGGCCTCTTTATAATACAAATGAATTTTGAAAAACATTTTTCAAAAAAAAATCAAGAAATGCAATTCTGTTTTGGGGTTAAGAAGTTAATGCCTGGCGTTAGCTCCTTTGCTCCAAACTTTTTTTTTGTTGAATAATTTCTGGTATTATTTTAATATTTTGTGTGTGTTTTATTTCTTTGTTTGTAAAAATTTTTCTATCTTTTTATTTCCATTAAAACAAAAATTTATTTCTTTTCAAAAAATATGTATTTTCTCATGCATTATTTTGGGTTTATTTCTCTGGCATAGAATATCATTTACTGAAAGGGCTATTAAAGACTTCTATGTTTTCCAGAAAATATATATATATAACAATTACAAAATTACAAAACAATTTCAAAGAACAAAAATATTTTTTTCTTTATGTGTTTATTGTTTTGTGCATATATAAAAATTCAAAAATTTATAAAAACTGATTGTTATTCATTGCCATTGTCAAGGATGATTAATTATATCAATTAAAGATTAAATACAATGTTTAATTTAACTTTCAAGTTTCTTAAAAATATTGTTTTGTATTTGTCATGCCTTGAAAATTATCTTGTTATGTGCAATGAAATTGATTGTAGATAAACATGTGTAGAAATGTTTAGCATGCCTCTAAGTATGAGTAATGTATTATGTTTGATAATGATTCATTCACTCACTTATTTTTGATAATCTACATATGTTTACAATCTTATACTTGCATGATTGTGTAGTGTAATAACATAAATAATTAAAATGCATAAATAGATTACCTACACAACATTGAATTGGTTATTACAAATCTTTGTCTTTCATGCACTTATTCTTTAGAGAAATGTGGTTTCAAATGCTATGTTTGCAAATCAAATGAATTCGGAGTCCTTAGTCACCAAACAAAAAAGCAAATAATCAATGACAAGGAAAATTCCACCAAGCACTACTCACCCTCCTGATAAGTCTTAATGAGCATTGTGAGGTTGAGCACCTTGGCTAAGAATTGTAAAGTGTCTTGTAGCAAACTTTTATACATCACTTCTCTTTGTACACCGGATCACAAAAAAAAAGCTAAAAAGTATAAATGTGATCCCCAAGCACTACTTTGCACCCTGATAAGTCTTAATAAACATTGTGTGTGCAGAGCACCTTGGTAGTTGTACTCTTTATTTATGTGCATTGAAATATTGTGGAAGTAATAATAATTGTGTATTTTAATGTTGTGTTATTTCATTATATATGTCATGTGTTTTTGATTGATTCACTTGTATACTTTATCAAAACACTACTTTGTACACATCATTATCTTTCATAAAACTTCTACTCATGAGAATTGGATCCTAATGCTCATCTACTCTAATCTCTACAAACTTAAGTAAATGCACTAGATAACAAAGCATGATCGCTACAATGTTTATGTTTACTTGAAATGCAAATTTTACTACATTGTAGTTTTTGTATCTTTTCTTGATATTATGAAATCATGCTTGCAATTTTATATTAATGGAATAGCATCTCTTGAATATATAACTCAAACATCAATTTTTCAAATTTAAAACTCATTATCCTTTGTACGATTTTATCTTCTAAAATGTTGTTTATGTTTAAGAGTGCTTATTATATTCTTCTGCTAAGTTTACCACTTATCTCATTCATGTCTTTTTTTTTTACACCGTGGTATTCTATCTTTTTTCTTTTCAACAAGAGGTATCTTAAAATAGAATGCTTACTTTATCATGCCAGCTATGTTGCTTACTACTATATGTTCCATCATGCTTATATTTGTCTCAACAAGTCGTATCTAACAAACTTTTGATTGCATCCTATTTTTCTTCTCATAAAACATATTACTCAATATTATATACTTACTCCTAAACCCTCTTTTGATACTACCAAAAGGGGAGATTAAATTGCATAAATCTAATATTTAGGGGGAGTGCATTATAATAATATTAAACTAAAAAAGGGGTATCTTTGTAGGGGGAGTAATCATATAGGAGGTGCATACACTATCATATGCTCGATCATGACAATCCTTCAATAAGTGATTCCTTATCTATCTTAGAAGATATACACTCATCCCTACCCACTTTTGCTAATAACAAAGGGGGAGAATAAATTGAGAAATCTAGTAAAATAGATATTTAGGGGGAGTAAATTATAAGAGAACACTTATGTAGGGGGAGGACTTCATATTGAAAGAGTATGCATTATCGCTATCAAATCTATCACGCTCTTAACTTGTTATTCATGCATATCTTATTACCGCACTTATCTATAAACACAAATGGTCTTCAGTTCACTAATTTCTCATGCATGTATTTGTTATTATCAAAAGGGGGAGATTGTTGGAGCCTATGTTTCGCATCTCTTGGTTTGAGAATAACAAATACCGTGCTTTATTTGATCTTGTATTTTGTATGTTTATAGTGTGCAGGTTTTACAGGAACTAAAACTACATGAGTAGTTTGCTGATTGGAGATGACTCTCTGGAAAGAGAGCTAACGCTCGCGTTAGTTGTTAACGCCCAGCGTTAACAAGAGGAGGAATGTCGTCGAGTTGCGGTCGACGAACCTCCGTTCGATGAACTTGGAGTTTCGTTCGATGAAATGAGCCTGTGCTCGACGAAATTGCGCCTGACAAACTGCGTTCAACAAACTTGGAGTTCCGTTCGATGAAATGAGCCTGCGCTCGATGAAATTGCACCCGACAAACTACGTTCGATGAACTTGGAGTTCTGTTCGACGAAATGATCCCGCGCTCGACGAAATTGCGCTTGACAAACTGTGTTCGATGAACTATGAGTTGCGTTTGACGAACTATGAGTTGTGTTCGACGAAATGAGCCTGCGCTCGACGAAATTGGTTTCTGCCACGATCCTGACGGTTGCAGTTGACGAAATGGGATTCCATTCGACAAAGGCTCGTTCGACGAAATTAGTTTCGTTCGACGAAATATGGTTCTGCCACGCTCCCGACGCTATGCACGATCTCAGTAACTGTCGTACATGTTCACTAACGCTGGCGTTAACCCTTAACGCCACGCGTTAGCTCCCGTGGCTATTTAAAGTACAACCCCTCTCATTATATTGTGATGATTCTAGAATTCTGATACTTTGGAGAGAGGTTCGTGTACAGCAATTAAGAGATCTCCTTTGGGCTATCATGAAGATCTAAAGAGGATTTTGAAGGAGAAGGTCTACAACGCATATCCCATACGAAAGACGATCGTTTCAAGAACGTCAACATCTACATCGACTTTGTCTTCACCTTCAGAATTTCTTGGGGAATTTCTCTTTACTTATCTTGTAATCTTTTATTGTATTCTCTTTGTAATTTGTGTGGAGAAATCGTTCGGGGAGAACGTCAGATTCCGGGAAGGATTCCGTGGGTAAATTCGCCTTGTGTTGGCGACTAAGTCCTTGCGCGGCTTAAGGGTTAATTCGCCGCATGAGTTGGCGACTAGGTCTAGTAGATTAGATCTAGGGGTTGCTTGAGGCCATATTCGGGGAAGGATTGGCTAGAGCTGCTTGAGGGCATATCCGGGGAAGGATATGCTAAAGCCAACCGGTTTGTGGGGATACAAGTCGGTATAGAAAAGGAAAAGTTATTTTACTTTGTACGCCTCCGATTTCTAGCGATATTGAAATCAAAAATTTTTGTATTCAATTTATTATGAAATAAAATCATGTCTTTTAATGTTCTATTCAATTGATTTTATTTCCTCTTCAAGAATGTTTTAATTAATATTTTTATCAAAGTATTAAAATTAACATTTGTGTAATTATCTTTAAAATACAATAATCCTTTTTATTATCTCTGATTTTTTGGAATTGTATTTCATTAATGTTTTCATTAGTAAAATCTCATTGACATAATTCTGAGCAGATTAATTTTCTGAAGAGCTAACGCCCAGCGTTAACACCTAACGCCAGGCGTTATCAACAGAAAGGAAAAAGTTCTGTTCCCTTATCTGAGATATTAAAATATATTTTTCTATAAAATATTCTGAAACTTTAGTCCCAAACTCTGATAAATTTAATTAAGATCCAACACCCTCCATCATGGGAACAAGGTCCCAGGTCTCATTTTTCTTCAAAGCCTCCATCTCCTCATCCATGGCCCTGTCCCACTCCTGGGTGCCAACATCATCTTCAAAGCGGGAAGGTTCCCTCTCGTCGAGTGGTCCTGCAAAGAAGCAAGAGACCAAACTTACGAAGTTCCCCTCCTTATAGCGAGCAGGCGGGACGATGGTCCGCTTCGACCTCCTCAAGGATTGACCACTTTCTACCACCCTGGTAGACCCCTCCTCTTCAGCTCTTCTCCCTACGTCTCTTGAAGCACCGCTCCCCCTAATTCTAGAGCACGAAGCTCCTCCTGAGCTAGATGGCGATGGGGCACTAGGAGATAGCTCCAACTCCATAGTAAATTCCTCAGTGACTCTCTTCACTCCTGCTTGAACCTCCACTCTCCGGCAGCACCACAGAAGATACTCCCTGATATGAGATCAGTTCGTCAAACACTACGTCGCGCGAGATGAAAAACTTGTGGGTCTGCGGATCCATGCACTTCCACCCCTTCTTCTGCTCATCATAGCCGATGAAGACACACTTCCGTGCTTCCGGCTTCAGCTTGGTTCTTAGAGCATCTGGACGTGCATGAAGCAGGTGGAGCGAAAAACTCTCATGTGACCCACATTTGGCTTCTCCCCGAACATGAGCTGGTGTGGAGACACCATCCTATTGGGACTCAGTGGTAGCGTGTTGATCACGTGGGTAGCACAAGTCATTCCCTCCGCCCATAAGGAATTGGGAATGCTTTTGGCATGTAGCCAGCTCCTGGTTGTCTCCACTAGATGGCGGATCTTCCTTTCTGCGACCCCATTTTGCTGAGGGGTGTGGGCGCAAGAAAGCTCTCGCCGAATACCAAACTTCCTGCAGAAAGAAGCAAACTTATTAGAGGCAAACTCCCCCCCCCCCCCCATTATCGCTTCTTAGCTTCTTCACTCTCAACTTCAGCCTCTCCTCTACAAGTTCCTTCCACTCCTGGAACTTCAAGAATACTTCTAACTTCTCTCTCAGAAAGTATACCCACGTATAGTGGGTGTAATCATCCACCAGAACCAGCGCATACTTATTTCATCCATAAATAAGGGTGGCACACGGCCCCATCACATCACCATGCACGCACTCAAGAGGTGTCTTACACCTGGTCTCCGACTTGTCAAACGGAAGTCGAAGTGACTTTTCATATTGACAGCCCTCACACACATGGCCGTCGCCATAGGAAGAGAGATTAGGAAGGCAAGACACTAGGACTTTCGCTGCCAACGTCTTCAACTTGTCCATCCCCACATAACCTAACCTCTCATGCCAGATCGGAGCGTTGTCGTTTTCTTCAGCTTGTCCACATAGATATTTGCAGACAGAACATACAAATCCACCCATCTCTCGATGATCGTGATGTCAGCATCAACAGATGAAAGGTTCTTCAGGAACTTCACCTCATTTGGTCCAAACAGCACATGGTATCCAGCATCCACTGCGTTTGCAACCGAGAAGAGGTTCTTCTTCATACCAGGCACGTGATACACACTCTTCAGTGTCACTGGCTTCTCTTCACTCCCAAGGGATACCATCCCTTCTTTCTCAACTGGATGCACCATATCATCCACAGTTATGATAACATTCGACCCTTCATATGCCTTCACAGAGGCAAACTTAGACACATCTCTAGTGAGATGGTGCCCGCAACCGGAGTCCACAATCCAGTCATTATCAAAATTGATGGAGGCTAAGACATCAACTGGCCTTGCAGTCATCTCAGTCAGGAAGCAGTTGTCTCGTCCCTCACCACCCTGGTGACCTCCACCTCTAGCCCCACCTCTCTAGTGGCCTCCTTCATTCTCAGCAACATGACCAACCTTCAGATTAGACCGGCAGTCCTTTGTCATGTGCCTGTACTTCTTACAAGCATAACAATGAGTTCTTCCCCTCTCATCACGAGCAGGGAGGAACTTCCCTCTATCTCCTTGAGAGGATGTTGAAGGTGTAAGGGCCCAAAATGTGAAAGGACCCAAAATGAATAATAAAATGAAATAAAATTCGTCCCCTATGATGAAAAGTCAATCAGTGTTAACTCGGGTTCCTTTGAAGTTGAGTATGAGTGTTAACTCGGGTTCCTTTGAAGTTGAGTATAAGTTCTTATTGATGCTTTGTAGCATTCGTGATTTTTGTGGACCATGAAAATATTTCTATATTGACAAACTAAATGTTGGCAAAAACTATGTGCACCTTGGTGTGCTGATAGAGGAGATTGAGGATGTTGGTGTGCGTATAGACAATTAAGAAAGGCGGTGGTTTTATAAAGGCATATATGTTCCCCTCGTCTATTGCGGCTGCCGACCTTCTTTTACGCCCTCATCCATATCGCGGCTAGGGTTTACGGAGCCGATCCTCTTCTCGATTCTCCTATTCTCCCTCTCTTATATCTGGAGATCGCATGGGATCCCTGAACTGCTGATGGGATCAGATCTTGGCAAGGTTTCGCTTGGCCGGAGCCTAGTCGGGCATGCTGAATCCGTGAGCTGCTTCTGCTCTATAGTTCCACTGTGAGCCTTCCTTCCTCCTCTTCCCCCTTCTTTTCATATTATTCTTGCTGGAATTCATGTTAAGGGCAACTTATGGTTTCAATTTGGAAGTTGATTGTCTTTGATGGCGGGTGGCTGTCATCAAAATTTAGATGTTGAGTTGGGGGCTAAGGAGAACTATTTATGGCAGTCACGGCTTTATTTCCTCATACTTTCTCAAGAGATATCTTGCTTTAGTCACACTGGCCTTGGTCGGTTAGGACTATGGTAGGGGAATTTTGATGACTATCCATTGATCTTGATATGGGGCTCTCCTCGGCTTGTGTTGTTTTGTTGTGTTATCAGGGAATTTAAAGTGCTGATTTTACCTTGTTATGTTGGAAAATGGGGGATTTCTGTTATTGTTATACATGTTCTTTGTTATGGGGAACCCTCCTTATAGATAGCTGCTTCTAATTTTATATATGGGTGGGAGTTTTGGTTTTAGCAGCTGTTATCATATTACAGTTAGCTGCCATATAGCTTTATTTATGTTGATCAGCTAATGTTCCTAAGTATGGCCAGTTGTTCCGATTACTATTTACTGATTGTCTTTGAGCTTTGCTTTGCCTTCTGGCCGGCTGTTGAGCTAATATGTAAGTGGGGTGTTGGGTCCTCTTTTAACTAAAAGTGACGGGAAGTATACATATGTAAAACAGTGGGTTAGAACATTGATTTGAACTTGTTTCTTTTATGGTTTTGTGAAACTAGAGGGCTGGGTAAATACGTAGCTACCAAATGATGTCATCACATAATAAATGTTGTAACTATAGCGAGGTGCAACCCCGATAGAAATGACCCTATATGATACGATTCCTATACAGATATCGTGAAGGATGGCATCTCAAAATAGGCATGGCAACGACATGAATTGCTATTAAAGTAAAGAACGACTGATGGTGAGAACTACCTGTCTCATTTATACTTTATGGCTTTACGTTCTTTTTACATGCGCACTCTTTTTATACTGAATGTTACATGCATAGTTGATATCACTTATATGTAATATCGCTTTAATGTATGGCCCCTTATAGGCAAACAGGCGAATAAATTCTGAGGGGATATAAAAATAAATAACTCACTTAATGTAAACGTGTCGACACGAGGTTATACTACGGGCGAATGAATTGCTAGCACATGAATGAAATCTCACAGAAGAATTGCCAAACCAGTCGGCCGAAAGGCATAAACGCGTGTTGTACGTACTGGTGAGGACATTGATGACCCTTCGGGGTGGGCCCAAAGCATGAAACATGACATGAATGAAACATGTACATGTACACTGTCACTGAATATGGATTCAATCGCCCCTAATATTTCCTAAGAAATGAAATATTCAAAGAGATACTGATATGATACACTGATATGACATACTGATACAATAAACTGATATACTGATATAATTTCTTATTGCTATACTGATATAGACATACTAACATATGATTTATTACTGCTACACTGATATACTGATAGATGGATTTATTGATATACTGATACACAATTACACTGCTTTAAAGTTATGATCCCCGTCATTATGTTCTATTGCTTACACTGATATACTGATACAAGGATTTATTGCTTATACGGATACCCTGCTTTAAGGTTATATTGTTACATGATATGATTATGATTCTATACTGCTCATACTATTTAGTGATACTAACATGTTCGTATAATTATATGTTTCATAAGGTCACTACTGATACAGACAAACGGTTAGTATGAAAAACATGTTTTCAAATGCGAAAGTTTTACTTGAATTCTTTACAGCAATGAAAGAGGTATATCCTCACTTAGTCATATTCGTATGACTAAGCCCGTCGTCAAATTTTGTAGGTAATGGACGTAACTTTGGATACGCAAAAGAAAAAAAAACGGATATGGTAGAACAGAAAAATATTCAACAAATAATACAAGGTACGAAAGTAAATTCTTATTATTATGTGTCTTTATTTTGTATTCACTAGCTGCACTTCAACCTGGAACAAATGTTATAGGTATAGCTTAGATACAGATGTATGTGGGGTCTAAATGAGGGCCTCACAGAAGGTACATCTCCCGAGTTATTCTTCTTCTTGTCCGAGGACTTCTTCTTTCCTGAGAACAACACCTCGGTATCACCCCCTGAGTTAGGTACTCCAGTCATCTGCTTCGCCAAGCTCTCCTGTGACGACAGCAGGTTCTATAGCTCTAATAAGGAAGGATGAGTAGCCCATCCTTGCACCGAGGTAATAAAAGGACGTGCTCCTTCCGCAGGCCTCAGAGTATGTGTCTCTTCAACTTCGCCTCAGAGATTGACTCATCAGGATCCAAGGACGAGATCTCCGCACACAGGTTATTCACCTCCAGGAAGAAGGTGGATATCGACAACTCTCCTTGAGTGGACCGCGCCAACTAATTCTCCAGAAATTGTAGTTGTGCTACATCCTTCTTGTTGAATAGCCCATCGAGGGAATTCCAGATCTCAGACGCTGTCGATGTGGTCGAGCAAGTCAGGAGAAATAACACTCTTCAGAGTGAACTCCGCTTTGGCGTTGGTCTTCCTCCAAGCCTTCACTGCTTGAGCATTATCTTTGGTTGCCGCAACCTCCTCCTTCTCATCTCCACCAACAACCTCCCAGAGGTCCTCTCCGAGTAGGTAGCTCTCCATACAAGAGTTATATTTCTTGTAGTTGGTCTGAGTGAGCAACTCAATGCCAAGTCCTCTCGCATAACCTCCTCCTCCATCCATCTTGGTTGCTTAGTGTTTGATCCAGCCTCCCTCTGATACCATGTGAATTTTTCTAGACCGATGGAGCACCAAGACAAGAACACCAAGGATGAACAGAAACACTTCTTTACAATTCAAGTTACACGATTACATGACTAAATACAAGTTACATACAACTCGATTTACAACAGCCAAATAAGAAGAAAAGAAGCTGGTCGCTACTCGCTACCGCCTAACGTTAACTCTTAATGCGTCGTGTTAGCCTACTCGCAAGCTCACTGCTCGCACTCGCAGCTCACTAGCCGCACTCGCACTCAATGGCCGCTAGTCGCACTCGTACACTTAACGCCCGACGTTAACTCCTAATGCTTCGCATTAGCTCACGAGTACTCTCTCTCAAGGGACCTTCTCTAGGTCACTCGCTGAACTCACTCTGAGTTCTCTGCTATCTCGCTCAAAATAATCTCGTACTCTGAGGGGGGTCTGCCCTCCTATTTATAGGAAAAGGAGGGACCTTCTAGAAGTTGAGCTAACGTCGGTGTTAGCTCTAACGCAGCGCATTAGCTCACTTCAAACTCTAACATATATATATATATATATATATATATATATATATATATATATATATATATCTTTAACTACTATACAGAAGAAGTTGCCTTTGGTGCAACATTCAAAATTGCCAAATATATCCTCATTCTTTTACTCCAATGACTTAGCATATATCATAAGAAAATGGAAATTCATAAAATGTAATTACTATTTGTGTAATTACATCATATCTTTATAATAAAAATAATGATGGAAATTTATAAAATCCAAAAAAAAGTTAGTATATCTCCTAGACCTACTATGATAGGTTATCATTAGGCCTATAAAAACTAATTTCGAAATATAATGGCTTACTTTAAAATAATTTTTTGTTAAAATATAAATGTTTTTGAAAAAAATAATTATAAAATATTGATGTATATTTCTTACGGTCATTTTGAGTACTCATATGTATATGTTGTGGGCGAAACCCGCCGACGCCAGCCGGGTACTGTCAAATGCGGGCACAGTGCGCTAAGAGTCAGCGAGCACGGGCGAAGCCCGTGCAGAGCTACTCGTATATATATATACATATATATATATAGCCGTACTCGCTGGCCTCTAGTCGCACACTTAACGCCTGACGTTAACTCCTAATGCTCTGAGTTAGCTCACGAGTGTTGAAACCAATAAATGGTCTCTTGTGGAGTTTGGGGCCCCCAAAGGTTGGGGGCAGCTAGCACTTACTAACCCCTTGGAGTTGAAAGACAGAAGCCTCGAAGCTAGACACAGACCCCTAGATTCAGCAAGGAGGACCCACCAGACACCCGGAAGATCTATAGAGAGCTTCCCCTCCCAAGCCAAATCTGAAGCCCGGGCACCTTGGAGAGCTCTGAAAATGCTAACCAAGAATGACCTGAGGAGAGAGAAGCTAAGAAAGAGTGTCCTCTCCAAAGGTGCCGCACCAAGAATGTTGAAACTAGTAAATGGTCTCTTGTGGAGTTCGGGGCCCCCAAAGGTTGGGGGGCAGCTAACACTTACTAACCCCTTGGAGTTGACAGACAGAAGCCTCGAAGCCAGACACAGACCCCTAGATTCAGCAAGGAGGACCCACCACACACCCGGAAGATCTATAGAGAGCTTCCCCTCCCAAGCCAAAGTTGAAGTCTGGGCACCTTGGAGAGCTCTGAAAATGCTAACCAAGAATGACCTGAGGAGAGAGAAGCTAAGAAAGAGTGTCCTCTCCAAAGGTGCCACACCAAGAATGTTGAAACCAGTAAATGGTCTCTTGTGGAGTTCGGGGCCCCCAAAGGTTAGCACTTACTAACCCCTTGGAGTTGACAGACAGAAGCCTCGAAGTCAGACACAGACCCCTAGATTCAGCAAGGAGGACCCACCACACACCCGGAAGATCTATAGAGAGCTTCCCCTCCCAAGCCAAAGCTGAAGCCTGGGCACCTTGGAGAGCTCTGAAAATGCTAACCAAGAATGACCTGAGGAGAGAGAAGCTAAGAAAGAGTGTCCTCTCCAAATGTGCCCCTTGGGTCTTATTTATAGTTTTTCTGAATTGGTCTGCTGATAGCGGGATTCCGCCCTTTGATTTTACTATACGCACCCTAATTTGGCCTGCTAACAGCCAAACCCCGCTGTTCCAAGTGGCTATTAGCAGACCACCAGGGACTGAGGAGTAATTTCGCCTTATCAGCCTATGGGCAATTGGCCTGTGAGAAGAATGCTAGCCCGCTCTCGCAAATCTCCTCGCGAATCTGGCTCGCGAGATCCTTCTCAGGCGAGCGCGTTGCGACCCTGTAGAAATCCTTGGAAGGTGAAGTTCGTTGACCTCAGAACATTTCGTCGAGCGCAGAACCTTTCGTCGAACGTCGGACATTTCGTCGAGCGCAGGACATTTCGTCGAACGTAGGACATTTCGTCGAGCGCAGGACATATCGTCGAACGTAGGACATTTCGTCGAGCACAGGACATTTCCTCGACCGCAGGACATTTCGTCGAACGCAGGACATTTCGTCGAGCGCAGGACATTTCGTCGAAAGCCAGCTGGGCGAGTGGTCCGTGAGGACGCCACTCGCCAGGCTCCTCTCCTGACATTCACCTCTGGATTTCGGCAGGCGAGTGATCCTTTGAAGCTTCACTCGCCATCCCTAGGCGAGTGGTCCGTGGAGGCTCCACCACACACTTCCAGATATAGGCCTTCTCGCGGGCGAATACTGCCTTTACTTTTTCGAGCGAGAGCCCCTCTGGGTCTTGGCAAAAGCTAGCTTAACCCACGCGTCCCCCTCTATCTGGCCTACCTGGGACCGGGGGACCTACTCAGCGAATACGGGGTTGTACAACGAGTACTCTCTCTTAAGGGATCTTCTCTAGGTCACTCGCCGAACTCACTCCCATTTCTCAGCTATCTCGCTCAAAATAATCTCGTACTCTGAGGGGGGTCTGCCCTCCTATTTATAGAAAAAGGAGAGACATTCTAGAAGTTGAGCTAACGCCGGTTTTAGCTCTAACGCGGCGCGTTAGCTCACTTCAAACTCTAATATCTTTATTATATATATCTTTATTATATAAACCAATATACATATTTTGGAGCAAACCATGAATCGCATCTGGACCGTCCGATCAAGCAGGATCAAAATCTGGTCGTCGGATGCATGGGGGAGGCCTGCCTATATCATTTCCTCCTGTACAGTTACTGTTCATTCCCATGAAAATCCCGATACCCAGTTGTGCCTCCGCTTCCGCCTCGCCATTTCCCGACACCGACGGTGGCGGAGCCGCCGGCGGCCTGCCCAGCGCCAACTGGGGGGTTCGCCGGCCTCCGGCGAACCCGCCGGAGGTTGTCCGGCGGCGAGCGGGCAGGGCCACCGCCGGCGGTGGCCCTGCCTGTGAGCTCCAGTTTTAGGTCTCACGGGCAGGACCACAGACGGCGGTGTACCTGCCCGTGAGCCGCCGGACAACCACCCGGGGGTTCGCCGGAGTCCGGCGAACCCGCCGGTGGGCGCCGGTCAGGCCGTCGGCGCCTACGCCGGCGGCGGCATGGCCGGGCAGGGAGGCAGGCGGAAGCGGAGGAAATCGGGGTCTCACGGGCAGGGCCACCGCCGGCGGTGGCCCTGCCCGCTCGCCGCCGGACAACCCCCGGCGGGTTCGTCGGAGGCCGTCGAACCCCCCGGGGGCGCCGGGCAAACCGCCGGCGGCTCTGCCGTCGGCGGCAGAGGGAGGGAGCGAAGCCAGGCGGAAGCGGAGATCTGGGGGGTTGTTCACGGGATTGAAATTTTTTTTTATTTTTTTTATTATTTACTATTTTAATAATTAGTTATATTTTAATTATATTTGTTTTTTCTATTTTTTCATTAAATTAATTTTATTTGTTTAATAATTAATAAATTTATTAAAAATAATAATAAATAAATTTAGGATACTTTTAAATTTCAAAATTTTAAATTTCTGTCGGGGGCGGGCGAAGCCCGCTTGGTTGTGGGCGAAGCCCGCCTGGTTGCGCCCGAAGGCCGCCCGAGAGTATCGAGCACAAGAGAAGCCCTCCGGGGGGCGAAGCCCGCTTGGTTATGGGCGAAGCCCGCGGCGACGCATCGAGAACGGGCGAAGCCCGTTCGTAGATGCTAGTATATATATATATCTTTACCGAATATAAAAAAGTACCAAACTCATGAATTTTAAAGCCGTTGAAATGATTACGGCTGTCGAATCTGGCATGATATTTCATCAGCCGTCGGATCAAACCGTTCTCACTCTCTCCACTTTTTCATAGGTCTCCTAAACCTACGAGGGGGTGATCTAAAACTATGAAGTGTAGAGTACCCTAAAACATGAAATTACAATTTTACCCCTAAATTTATTGAAAAAGAAATGTCAATGGTGAGATTTGAACCAAGGTTTCCACTATGCCAAGCAAAGATGACAACCATCATGCCATATGGTTTTTGTTGAGCAAAATTGAATTAAATTTAATATATACGTATATAAATATAGATCGCCCCCGCCGAAAGTCACCACCTCTGCCGAATGTCGCCCCCGCCAAATGTGGCCGCCCTTGCGGAATGTCGGCGCCCCTTCCGAATGTCGTCGTCCTTGTCGAATGTCGCCGCCCTTGCCGAATGTCGCCGCCTGCACGGGGGGCCCCCGTGCACTGTCACTCGTATATATATATACTATATTATAAAGAAATATCATTTTTGTGTCCATGACAAGGTAAATAGGCACTCCATGGCAAAGAAATTGAGACAAAATCAAATCATAGTCATTGGATCTCAAATCAAATCAGAAAAAAGGCATGCGGATAGCTAGAATTTTATGACCTCCCTCCCTTACTCCCAGCCATTTCTCGTGCCCCCCTCCCGTGCCCCTCCTCCCCCCTCGATTTGGGCTGCCGCCGCCGGCGGAGCCGCCGGCTGGCCGGCGTGAGGCCACCGGCCGCTTCGCCGGTCTCCGGTGAACCTGCCGGTGGTACTCCAGCAAGGCTCCGACAGGGCCACCGCCGGCGGTGGCCCTGCCGGAGTACCACCAGCAGGTTCGTCGGAGACCGGCGAACCAGACGGTGGCCTCACGTCGGCCAGCCGGCGGCTCCACCGCCGGCGGCAGCCCAAATCGGGGCGGGAGGAGGGGCACGGGAGGGGGGCACAGGAAAAATAAAAAAAATATATATAATAAATAAATATATATACAAATTCGTCGAACGGTGGCCCTGACCGTTCGTCGAACGCAGGAGCGCCTGCGTTCGACGAACGGAGAACCCTGCGTTCGTCGAGCGCATGAGCGCCTGCGTTCGTCGAGCGCAGGAGCCCCTGCGATCGTCAAGCGCAGGAACCCCTGCGTTCGTCGAACGCAGGAACCCCTGCGTTCGTCGAACGCAGGCGCCCCGCCTTTCGTCGAACGTAGGTTCGTCGTTCGACGAACGGCGAACCTCCAGCGATCGACGAACGGCGCTGCGTTCGTCGAGCGCAAGAGCGCCTTCGTTCGTCGAACGCAGGAGCGCCTGCGTTCGACGAACAGCGAACACTGCGTTCGTCGAGCGCAGGAGCGCCTGCGTTCGACGAACGGCGAACACTGCGTTCGTCGAGCGCAGGAGCGCCTGCGTTCGACGAACGGCGAACACTGCGTTCGTCGAGCGCAGGAGCGCCTGCGTTCGACGAACGGCGAACATTGCGTTCGTCGAGCGCAGGAGCGCCTGCGTTCGTCGAACGCAGGAGTGCCTACGTTCGACGAACGGCGAAATTGCGTTCGACGAACGCAGGCTCCACCTGCGTTCGACGAACAGTGGCCTTTAGGGTTTAAAAAAATTATTGGCCTTTAGGGTTTAAAAAAATTATAAACTAAATATATATATAAGGGTCTTTATATTGGCAGCCCCAATTTGGCTATTGGCACACAAATTTCTATGAGTTATAACGCGCATTTTGAAAATATGCATTATACATGCATGTTTAGGAAAAGTGTTGAACACGAAAATTGTAGATCTCATCGAAATCTACAACTTTCGTGTTGAACACTTTTTCTAAAAATGCGCGCACAAGACTTATTGTCACCCTGATCGTAATTATAGGAAATTTTTGACGAATTTTTGAAAATACATTTTGCAACTACATTTTTTGGAAAAGTATTCAATATAACTCATATAAATTGTTGTGCCAATAGCCAAATAGGGGTTGAGGGGCGGGCGAAGCCCTCCGGGGGGGAGGGCGGGCGAAGCCTGCCGATTGACCTCACATAGGGCCGGAGGCCCGTGCCTGTCACTCGTGTATATATATATATATATATATATATATATATATATATATATATATATATATACGAGTAGCTTCGCCCGTGCCCGTTGATTCTTAGCGGACTGCGCCCGCATTCGACAGTACCCGGCTGGTGACGACGGGCTTCGCCCGCAACATATACATATGAGTACTCAAAATGACCGTAAAAAAATATACATCAATATTTTATAATTATTTTTTTCAAAAACATTTATATTTTAACAAAAAACATTGTAAAGTAAGCCATTAAATTTCGAAATTAGTTTTTATATGCCTAATAATAACTTATCATAGTAGGTCTGAGAGATCTACTAAAAACTTTTGGATTTTATGAATTTCCATCATTACTTTTATTATAAGGATATGTTATAATTAGAGAAATAGTCATTACATTTATGAATTTCCATTTTTTATGATATATGCTAAGTCATTGGAGTAAAAAAATAATGATATATTTGGCAATTTTGAATGTTGCACCAAAGGCAACTTCTTCTATATAGTAGTTAATGATATATATATAGTATTCCATCTATGATGTTAAATAGAGCTCAAGAGTCCACATTTTTAATCTCCACCGTCAGTTATTTTCTGATTAGAAAAATGAAAACTTAGATCTCCTAAAGCTACATACGTGAAGGACTGGAGAGAGCGAGAAATAGAGAGAGAAAGAGAAAAAGAGAGAAGAGAGGGGGAGAGAGGGCTGCGGAGAGGGAGAGAAAGAGAGAGTTAGAGAGAGGGGCGGTGAGAGAGAGAGATGGGGTATATAATATAATATTATATATATATTATTTATGTATAGGTGAGAGAGAAGGAGAGTGGGAGAGAGGGACGGTGTGAGAGAAAGAGGAAGAGGGAGGGAAATTAATATTTTTACGTCCAATCTTATTTGTTTTACAAAATAAAAATGATAATATTGACATACATTTTTTACGGTCATTTTGAGTACTCATATATATATGTTTTGCAGGCGCAGTCTGCTCGAACGTGGGCGCAGCCCGCTAAGAGTCAGTGAGCATGGGCGAATGTTCCCCCCAGGAGGGAACATTCTTTGGAATTTCTATGCGGGCGCAAGCCGCTCATACGAGGGCACAACCCGCTAAGAGTCAGCGAGCACGTGTGTTGAAACCAGAGAACCGGTCTCGACGTTCGCAACGGGTATGCAGTTGACCCTTACTTGACCTGAGCTAGAACCTTGACTAGTTGCTGAGAACCGAAAGACCTTGCACCTGAGAACACTAGAAGTACCTGAACAGACCCCTTAAGCTGCAGCGAGGAGGTCCCACCACACACCCGAAAGTTCAAAGAGAGCTTCCCCTCCCAAGTCAATGCTGAGTTTGGGCACCTTGGAGGGCACTAAGGACCACCTCACCATCCATATTAGCTGACAGGGGGTAGTGCTTGCTCACAAGACACACATGAGGGAGAGGGGAGATCAGCCCTTCCCAAGGTGCCCATGGGGGTCTATTTATAGACTTTCCAAAATTGGGTTGCGGATTGCCAAAAACCAACTATCCGCGCGCAGCTCAACTACGAACATGAACGATCGAAGCAAGAGAGGGGGCGAGTGGAAGTCGGGACGTTCACTCCCTCTTTGTCGGTGGTCGGGTGAGTGGACCAAGGTTCATCACCCGAACTGGGCGAGTGGACCTCACGGTCCACTCAGCTAACCGGGCGAGTGGACCATAAGTCCACTCCCCAGTTGCCCGGGGCGACTGGACCTATGGTCCACTCGCCCCCCGCTCTGGTGAGTGGACCATTGGTCCACTCTCCCGGGGCCTTGGGTGAGTGGACCCAAGGTCCACTCGTCCAAGCGAGGAGATCTACACACAGGCCTTCTTTTCTCAGTCGCTTCGATTTCCAACTGTTCGATCTACTGTGCCACAGTTATTTTCTCCATTGCGATCTTATCTGGGTTGGGTTACACCAGCTCGGCAAATATGAGGGTTGTTCACAATCCCCGCTCTTTTCGAGCTTGTCTCAAGCTCGGAAAGAAAGTCCAACCCACATATTTGACGAGTAGGTGAGTGTTGGGAACAGTGCCCAGCAGTGTTCCTGATTTGAAGAAGTGCTCAGCTCAATGATAAGTGCAAGTTGTATTTAATGTCATATCTAGTTCATGTTTGCAGAAATCAGACAATATGTCAAGTACTTTAGTTATTTCACTAAGTACTATATCGCCGAGAATAATAGGAGATGTCGTCGACAAGTACAGGCACATTGTTGAGATGATGGGCAAAGCAAAGAAGAATGAAGTTCGTCGAACGAAGAATGAAGTTCGTTGAACGCAGAATGAAGTTTGTCGAACGCAGAATGAAGTTCATCGAACGCAGAATGAAGTTTGTCGAACGTAGAATGAAGATCGTCGAACGAAGAATGAAGTTCATCGAACATAGAGATGGGACAGAAGAATGAAGTTCGCCGAATGCAGAATGCAGTTCGTCGAACGCAGAATGCTGTTCGTCGAACTCAGAGAAGACATGAAGATATCAAAGGAAGGAATGTCGTCGAGAAGATGCAGTATCGTCGACATCAACAAAGTAGCCTTGTCGTCGAGAAGAACAGATATCGTCGTAAAGAAGCCGTGTCGTCGGAAAGGCTAAGTAAGACTGATGCCAATGACATCGTCGTAAAGAAGGTGTGACGTCGAGAAGACTGAAGAAGGACAGCTGAAGACAAGCAGTTGCTAAAGCATAGTCTGTCGACATGATATCGCTCATGTCGTCGAAAGAACAAAGTGATTACGACGACAGACTATAAGAAAGAAGATCACGACGACACAGCCAGAGATAGCATATCGCTATATATGTAGAAACGCAAGAATATCTCGTATCGTCGAGATATCAATGTCAGAGGCAGAAGCTAGAAGACTTGAAGATCTACCAAGGTCTAAGACATCGACAAAGTCCTGTCGTCGAGATATTATCCATATCGTCGTAATACTGTCAGTATCGTCATAAAGCTGGAAATATCGTCGAGACGGAATTCAAATATTGCGGACGCACTGTCAGCAATTAGTGCCGCCGCCTGATTGTCCAATCAGCGCATACTCTTAAGGAATGGGCGTCTGACTGTAAAGGACATTATATGTGAACGTTAAGCGACACTTCCGTCCTATAAAAGGGAACAGTGATGTCCTAGAAAAAGTAATCTTGGTGAGAAATAAGAACGAAAAAAAAAAGAATCCCGTCGTTGCTTCTCAATACAATAGTACATTCTGCGGAGAAGAAGAAGAACAAGTAGAGAACAAGAATCAAGCGTTCTCAGAAGAATCAGTCATCTCCATTGACTGATAAGAAGTCGTTCCACATCAGGCTAAGAAAAGAGATTGAATAAGAAATGTGCTTTCAAGATCTGAATCAGAAATATCTTCTTCAACCTCAATTTGCCGATCTACATCAGACTAAGTTGCCGATCTTCATCAAGCAGAAGAAACAGTTTTCATCACTGTAAATCTTTTATTGTTGTAAGGCTTGAGGGCCTAAGTGTCTAGCTTGAGGGCTGGAGAGCTGTGAGGCTTGAGGGCCAGGGCAGTGGACTTGCGGGTCCGATCTTGTCTAGCTTGAGGGCTGGAGAGCTGTGAGGCTTGAGGGCCGGGATAGTGGTCTTGCGGGTCCGATTTTGTCTAGCTTGAGGGCTGGAGAGCTGTGAGGCTTGAGGGCCACGGCAGTGGACTTGCATGTCCGATATTGTCGAGCTTGAGGGCTTGGGTGCAGTAAGGGCTTGCGGACCTAGGCTGTAGGCACAGGACTTGCCGGTCTGTGTTGTGTGGGGCTTGAGGGCCTGAGTGTCGAGCTTGCGGGCTCGGGTGCAGTAGGGGATTGCTGGCCTAGGATGTAGGACTTGCGGGTCCGTGTTGTAATGCTTGCGGGCCTGAAAATTTGGCGGAGTTTGCCGAGCCTAGCACACTGCTAGGTAGGCGCAGAGGGAAAGAGGACTACTCAAGACACCCGGTCTTGAAGAACCTCCATAGATCACTGTGTGCTTTTTTGTGTTGTGCTTTATAATTTATAGATTTATTAATCAGAAATCAAGAACACCTAAAGGGGACCAAATAATTTGTAAAACCTATTCACCCCCCTCCCCTCTAGGTGATAAGTTGGCATCCAATAAACAACAAGTGGTATCAGAGCTAGGTTGTTCAAAGAAAAGCTTAACAGCTTGAACAGATCTGCCCGTGAGTGTTCATTCATCATAGCTATGGAATCAAAAATAGCTATTTGCTTTAAGGAGAACTTTGCCCTTTGGAAAGTAAGAACAAGAATATACATGGAGGCTATGGACCCTAGAATGTTCCAAATTTTTCAAGAAGGGCCTTATGTCCCCAAGACTGTGTCCAAGAAAATGACTGAAGATGAGATCATCCTAGTCAACTTGGACAAGGAAGCCAAAGACATTGTAGCTGGTGCAGTTGGCATCTCAACATTTCAAAAACTGGCTCACTGCATAACAGCAAAAGAGATGTGAGACTCTCTAACGGTCCTTATGGAAGGATCAAAAGAAGAAAGAAGCAAAACATCTAAGAAGAAAGTCAGAACAATGAGTGACAGTGACTCAAGTTGTTCAGACTCAGAAGAGAAGACTCAGTTTGGGCTGACTGTCCTATCTGAGTCAGAGGAAGAAATCCAAGATGAAGTCTCACCTGAACATGTATACATAAGGGCTCCTCTATCTACCTCAGACTCAGAATCGGAGACAAACTCATCTAGAAATGATGACTGGTCCAAGTCATACAATGATCTTCTAGAAGATGTCAAGAAGCTCAAGATGTTGTGCAAGGAGCAGGATGCAAAGATCTCCTCTCTTCAGGCAAGAAATCTTGATCTCTCAGAGAAAGCAGAAAAACTAACTCTAGAGAATGCAGAGTTTTGTCAACTCAAAAAGGACTTCAAGGCAAGCTCCAACCTTGACTTGATAAGCAAATTTGGGAAAACTCTGAAGGCATTGATTGAGAGCAAGGAGCTGTGCTGCTCACTAACCAGAGAAGTGGTTCTTCTGAAGAAGGACAAAATTCAGCCCAAAGTCCTGAAATCTAAGATTGACAACACCAAAAGGGTGGAGAATAAACTCCCCTTTGTAGTGAAGCCTGTGGAAAGCTCCTCCAAATCAGAGATCTCTCCTCCACTGGTAAATGGTTGCTGCTCCACTCAAAGAAGGGAGCAGGGATGCTTCAAGGAAGACAGATCAGGCAGACCCTGTGGGATGAAGGCTAACTTGAGGAAGGTAACTTCACCCTCCAACAAGAATGCTGGGAAATTCAATCTTGGGTATCTCAAGAATGGGAGCTCCACATGTGGAGCAAAGAACATGCCAAAAATCTCAAGGGTACCTCATGGAAGGATGACCACAAGGAGACATGAAGTTACTGGGTCTACAGAAACAAAGAAATCACTAAAGAAGACAGAGTCCAGATGGAAAGCCATGGATGATGATTGTCAACATCGTGCTCACAATCAGTACAGATCAGTGTCCTTCAAATATCCTTATGTTCATACTCAAAGGACTCATGATCACACAGCTAGCCAGAAAAGGAGATACAACAGGTTTGAATGTTGGTGTTGTTGAAAGACCGGGCACTTTGCAATTGATTGTTGGTACAATCCAACTGCTCCAAGGGTAACGAATGCTAAACCTTCAAATCACCTTGTTCGTTATCACTATGCATATCCTGGAGTAGTTAAATCCAGTATGCCCGTTAAAGCTAATAATTTCCTAGGACCCAAATTTACTTGGGTACCTAAGGGCTTGTAATCTCATTTTGCAGGTAGTCCAAGAGCCCACTAGAAGCAAATCTGGGCCTTGGACAAGGTGGCTGTTCTGACCCACCGGCAGAACAGCAAAGTCTATTTACTAACAAACTTTGTGCAGGTCATCCTACTAAAAGGGGCCTAAAGAGCTGACGTTAGCTGAATATGTCTTGGAATCTATAATCGTCGATACAAATAGTTGTTACGACGACACAATTGACGTTATGACGATAATAAGCTTATCGTCAAAATACAATCAAGCTATTTATCACGGGATTAAATCGGTCCATCGGAGCCATCTGATCGCTCTCTCTTTCAAAGGTACGCGCCTCATCACCTACCGACACTATAAATAGAGTGAATGCTCGAGAATAAAAAATTACGCTATCATTTGCCCTAAGCTATTCCGTCAACAAGCCCCCGCTTCGTCTCCGACGTACTGCCTTCTCTCTCACTCCAAATCAATGGCTCCCAAGAAAGAAGAGGTGATCTCCGGTTGTGAACTCCAGCGAGGGGGTTTCAATGCCTGCTCCGATGAGATTAGGTCAGTGATAGGGTTGCTGGAGGCATCTGGGCTGGAATATCTTCTATGCGAAACCTCGGTTCTTCTCCACCGTGAATTAGCAGAGTTCTTCGCCGAAGCAAGAATCAACCACACCAAATCACAGATCAAGTCCAAGGTGGGAGGTAAGAAAGTTAAAATATCTGCGAAAAGCCTAGGAAAAGCGCTACATCTGCAAAGAATCCAAGGGGGAGAGGAAGAAGAAGAGCTGACCTCAGAGGATGTGTCCGTAAGCTATACCTGGTGCGGCCACACAGGGAAGACCTACGGGTCCATTAATAGAGCGGAATTCAATCAAAAGGGGAAGCTGCTGGCCGACATTGTTGGCAAAGTTCTGTTGTGCAAACCTGGGTCCCATGACAGAATCTCTAAAGACATGTTCGTTGTCATGGCCTGGATAATCCATTCTAAGAAGACCAACTGGAGTAAGTTCCTCTTCCAGAGAATGAAGAACACCCTGAAGTCTCCTTACTACGGAAGAGTACTGTCCCTCTACCTTCTAAACACCCAGGGTGAAGTACTGAATAAGAGAATGGGAGTTCCCCTACACTACTCCAAGAGACTGGATGCAAAAATGCTAGATCGATGGGATAGGTCTATCCCTAAACCATCATCTGATGTCCAGCCTGCTCCAAAGAAACTGTCAGGAATTGTATCCACAATTACCTTGATTTGAAGAAGTCCCCTTGAACTAAGTTGAATTGAGTTTGTATTTGATGTTGCTCTCTAGTAATGTGTTTGCAGGTTTTAAATGGCTAAGTACAAACCAATGTCAGGTTTCAATGGGTCATCAAACATAGGCCTATGCAATATAATTCCTCATTTTATGGACCAAGTGTTGACTCATGTGAAATCTCTCTATTGGGATGTACTTCTTATTCAAACAAAAAGGAAGAGCTAAAGGAAGGTGCTGTTGTTCTGTGTTCAAGGAAGAAACAAAATTTTTCTAAGTAATTCTGCGTTCGACGAAAGTTGGTGCGTTCGTCGATCTCAGTTCGACGAACGGAAGTATTTTCGTCGAACTCTGTTCTTTTGTTCTGAGAGAAGAAAGATTTTTCTAAGGACTTCTGTGTTCGACTAAAATTGGTGGGTTCGTCGATCTCAGTTCGACGAACTGAATAAATTTCGTCGATATCAGTTCTGCCTAAGTTGAAAGTAGTTCGTCGATCGCGTTCGTCGATCTCCGTTCGACGAACAGAAGAAGTTTTTGTCGACCGCTGTTTCGCCAGAGTTGAAGTTGTTTTCGTCGATCGCATTCGTCGACTGAATTTTATTTTGTCGATCTCAATCTTTGCTGAAGATAAAGCAATTTCGTCGATCGTCGATCTCCATTCGACGAAGTGACAAAATTTCTTCGACCGCTGTTTAGCTGATATTTGAAGTGATTTTCTTTGATCGTCTTTCGTCGATCTCCGTTCGACGAAGTGACAAAATTTCGTCGATCGCTTTTTGTTGTAATTGAAGTATTTCTTTGAGCTCAGTTCGACTAATTTTCTGAGGCCGACGAACTGACTCAATGCTGTCTTTGATTCTCCATTTCTTTTTCCGAGAAAATTATCTATTTTGTTGAAGGCTGGAAAATTCCGGCTCCAAAATTCGAATCAATGCAGCCCGAGGTTACTGATCCTGCGGTCCAACTCCATGGCTCGGATAGCTAAAATAGGAGAGAGAAAATGACTATAAGCACACCTCAAGTGCTCCAGCAAGGAGGTCCCACCACGTACCTGGAAGTTTGGGAGAAACTTCCCCTCCGCAACCAAAAGCTGGGCTAGGTACTAGACGGGCATGGACTTGGCGAGTATCCATCTTGGGGGGACCTCGACCACTTCCAAAAGTCTGCCTTTTCTAGTACCCCTGGGGGTCTATTTATAGAGAAATCCTAGGGGGGTACAGGCGAGTATACTGCCTAAGCTCGCGAGTTACAAGGGCTACTCGCCCATACTCGCGAGATATTCGCCCATACTCGCGAGATACACGTCCAGCTCGTGCCTTGCTCGCCCAGCTCGCGCCTTGCTCGCCCAGCTCGCGCCTTGCTCGCCCAGCTCGCCCCTTGCTCGCCCAGCTCACGTCTTGCTCGCCCAGATCGTGCCTTGCTCGCCCAGCTCGCCCAGCTCGCCCCTTGCTCGCCCAGCTCGCGCCTTGCTCGCCTAGCTCGCGCCTGCTTGCCCAGCTCGCCCCTTGCTCGCCCAGCTCGCGCCTTGCTCGCCCAGCTCGCCCCTTGCTCGCCCAGCTCGCCCCTTGCTCGCCCCTTGCTCGCCCCTTGCTCGCCCAGCGCCCAGATCGTGCCTTGCTCGCCCAGCTCGCGCCTTGCTCGCCCAGCTCGCCCCTTGCTCGCCCAGCTCGCACCTTGCTCGCCCAGCTCGCCCCTTGCTCGCCCAGCTCGCGCCTTGCTCGCCCAGCTCGCGCCTTGCTCGCCCAGCTTGCCCCTTGCTCGCCCAGCTCGCGCCTTGCTCGCCCCTTGCTCGCCCAGCTTGGTCTGCGAATAGGCGTCTCCTTAGGCCGTTCTAATCTCGACGAATTATGGGTTATACATATCTCTCGAGAAGATTTTCTCTCCCGTAAATTCCTTCTATTCTCTTTCTCGAAGCCGAAGTCTATTTATTTCTCGAGAAATACTTTGTTCTCGAGAAATTAATTATTTTGTTCTTAATCATGTTTTCTCAGAAGCTTATTTATCTCTCGAAAAGTCTTTTGTTCTCAAAAAATCTATTCAATTCCTTTTCTATCTTTTCTCGAAATGGAGCAGCTATTTTTCGAGAAGTCTAGTATATCTCGAGAAGTTTGATTTTCAAGATTTTAATCTTTTTGATGGGACGCCATTTCCGTCTGTCTGATTTGACGGCTCTTCTGATTTTGTTTAAGGTTAATCCTACCTTAATTTCTGTCGTTACGTCTATGGCTATATAAGGCTATCTTTTAAGGATTAATCATCAATCATTATTCATTCTGATTAAACCCTAATTCTCTGTTCGTTCCAAGAAGGACGAGAAAAGTGTCGCATCCTGTCACCTATGTTGGAGATTGATCTGCTGTTCTAAATCTATTGTCTCCAGTGGAAGAAGAGGTTTGATTGATCGTTGCTCCATCCTCTACAGAATCTATTGGATCAATTCGAATCGAAGAAGGTCAGATCTGAGTATTTAATGTTCTTCCTCATCGACATCAAGTCAAAGCTTTTCAAGCCACAAGAAGGAAGATCTCTCAAGTCTTTCAGATCTGATTATGTATTGATAAGTTTCTATCAAACCTTAATTACATTTGATTGTAGGAGAAGTTTTCTCCGAGTTGTAGGAGAGGTTTTTCTCCGAGTTGTAGGAGAAGTTTTCTCCGAGTTGTAGGAGAGGTTTTTCTCCGAGTTGTAATAGAGAGATTCTCTCTGAGTTTGTAGGAGATTTGTCTCTGATATTGTAGGAGTGTTGACTCCGAGATTGTAGGATCATTCTTGATCTGATTTATAGTGAAGTAGTCAAGTCTAGCTGTGGTGCTAGATTGGCGAGGCCGACAAGTGGAGTACCCAAGAACCGGGAACCACTATAAATTTCTTGTGTTATCTGTGATTGTGATTTGATTTCTGTGAGTTCTATTTCATAAAGTTTTTAATTCCGCAAAAGACGCGGTTATCACCTATTCACCCCCCTCTAGGTGATTTAGGTTGGAAACTAGATACTTCAGAAAGAAAAGAAACAAGCATCCCCAATAGATCCCTCGAAAGAAGAAGATTCATCAAGCAGTTCTGATGACATACCTCCACCCCCACAAATCTCTGGTATAGCTGAGGGGGAGACTTCCACCCTAAGGGATTTTCCAGGAACAGTACCAGAACCTGCTCCCACGGAGGTTATTGAAGAAAGTAGAAACCCCAACTTGGGGAGTGTTCCCGCTGAGGGGGGTCCCAACTTGGGAGCTCAGCCCAAGACACAGAGATGATTGATGGGGAGCTCCCGGCAGGAGGCTCAGCCCAAGGTAATGCACAAGTTGAGGGGGATACCCAACTGGGGTACTCTGCCCTAGAAGATCAAGGGAATGAGCCATGGAAGACCTCACTCTCTCAGACTTCCGAGAGTGAGTAGCAGCAAGTAAGATTGTGCTTACATGCCCTGGTGAGAGAGTACCAGAAAATGTCAAGGGGAAGGCTAAGGTAACAACACATATCAGTGAAGAATCATATGCAAATATCTCTGAAGAAATACCACAGGAAATAGAAGAGGAAGACGAACAAGCTGCTGAGCCATCTTTGACTCATTCAGGTTCTCTTTTCCTCATGATGTCAGCTCTACTAACTGCTCAGCGTAAACAACTAGAACAATTTATAGTAAAGACTGTGGATAATCTAAGGGAATAGGTGAAGGGCGAGATCCAGAAAGTGAAGAAAGACATACTCCACCTCAACACCCAGTGCGCTCACTTCTACACTCTGACAGCTCCGGCCATAGATAAGATGAGCGAGGAAGTCAACAAGGTGGGACATCAAACCCTCACAATCCTGACAAAGCAAGAAACATTCTCAAACAATGTGTACTATGGTTTTGAGCAGATAGAAACAGATGCTACAAATAACAGAAATCAAATTCTGAATAGGGTCAATGAGATGCTCATACCTCAGATACCCACCTGCTTGAATTAAGAAACAATTTGGATGTGACTGAACAATACCTGCATGAACAGCTGAATCTAGTCAGAGAAGGTCTTGAGGAAAGGATAATTGAACAAGCCCTAAAGGGGGAGAATGAAATAATAAACGTCGGTTCACATCAAGCGATGTGGATAACAAATCAAATAAAGCAGACAATGCAAAAAACCCCATCATTAGATGAGGCTGTCAACCCTTCTGCAAGCACAGAATCAGCTGAGTATGGAATAGAATTCGGAGAATCAGCAACCTCCAGGAAAAGAAAGAGATTTCAGAGCAGCCAGTATCGGCAAAAGAGACTGAGGGAAGTTGAGTTGGATCCACAATCAAGAAGGTGGAGTCCTGTCTCAAGAGAAATAATAACAGAATCATGGATCCATTTTGGATATCCTCAGGAGGACTATCAGAGGGCATACCAATCAGTTGAATGGCAGAAACATCTGAAGCAGCTGGAAAGGAGGAAGAATCACAAGCTAGCATTCCCACAAGGTCCTCCTCCCTCTCCTAAGAAGATTCCCCTGCCCATCAACTACTATCAGAGGCAAAGGCAGAAAACCAAAGGGGCAAGCAGCAGCAGACACTGATGGGGCACCAAATAAAAATCTTAATGTTTCTGTTGGGGCAAAAGAATGCTAATGTTTATTCATGAACATCTAATCTATTTATATTCTTGGTATCTATTGTGAAGAACATTTAATCTATTTATGTGATTGCTGCTTTATGTGTGATGCTATTATCTGAAATGATAAATCTTTTCATGAGTGACATTTATCATTGAGGTAAGTTAGGGCTTCTTCAAATAGGGGGAGATTGTTGGGAACAGTGCCAGCAGTGCTCCTAATTTGAAGAAGTGCTCAGCTCAATGATAAGTGCAAGTTGTATTTAATATCATATCTAGTTCATGTTTGCAGAAATCAGACAATATGTCAAGTACTTTAGTTATTTCACTAAGTACTATATCGTCGAGAAGAATAGGAGATGTTGTCGACAAGTACAGGCACATCGTTGAGATGATGGGCAAAGCAAAGAAGAATGAAGTTCGTCGAACGGAGAATGAAGTTCGTCGAACGAAGAATGAAGTTCATCGAACGCAGAATGAAGTTCGTCGAACGCAGAATGAACTTCGTCGAACGTAGAATGAAGATCGTCGAACGAAGAATGAAGTTCATCGAACACAGAGACGGGACAGAAGAATGAAGTTCGTCGAACGCAGAATGCAATTCGTCGAACGCAGAATGCTGTTCATCGAACGCAGAGAAGACATGAAGATATCAAAGGAAGGAATGTCGTCGAGAAGATGCAGTATCGTCGACATCAACAAAGTAGCCTTGTCGTCGAGAAGAACAGATATCGTCGTAAAGAAGCTGTGTCGTCGGAAAGGCTAAGTAAAACTGAAGCCAATGACATGGTCGTAAAGAAGGCGTGACGTCGAGAAGACTGAAGAAGGACAACTGAAGACAAGCAGTTGCTAAAGCATAGTCTGTCGACATGATATCGCTCATGTCGTCGAAAGAACAAAGTGATTACGACGACAGACTATAAGAAAGAAGATCACGACGACACAGTCAGAGATAGCATATCGTTGTATATACAGAAATGCCAGAATATCTCGTATCGTCGAGATATCAATGTCAGAGGCAGAAGCTAGAAGACTTGAAGATCTACCAAGGTCTAAGACATCGACAAAGTCCTATCGTCGAGATATTATCCATATCGTCGTAATACTGTCAATATCGTCGAGACGGAATTCAAATATTGTGGACGCGCTGTCAGCAATTAATGTCGCGGCCTGATTGTCCAATCAGCGATTACTCTTAAGGAATAGGCGTCTGACAGTAAAGGACATTATATGTGACAATTAAGCGGCTCTTCCGTCCTATAAAAGGGAACAGTGATGCCCTAGAAAAAGTAATCTTGGTGAGAAATAAGAACAAAAAGAAAAGAATCCCGCCGTTGCTTCTCAATACAACAGTACATTCTGCGGAGAAGAAGAAGAACAAGTAGAGAACAAGAATCAAGCGTTCTCAGAAGAATCAGGCATATCCATTGACTGATAAGAAGTCGTTCCTCATAAGGCTAAGAAAAGAGATTGAAGAAGAACTGTGCTTTCAAGATCTGAATCAGAAACATCTTCTTCAACCTCAAGTTGCTGATCTACATCAGGCTAAGTTGACGATCTTCATCAGGCAGAAGAGACAGTTTTCATCATTGTAAATCTTTTATTGTTGTAAGGCTTGAGGGCCTAAGTGTCTAGCTTGAGGGCTGGAGAGCTGTGAGGCTTGAGGGCTGGAGAGCTGTGAGGCTTGAGGGCCAGGGCAGTGGACTTGCAGGTTCGATGTTGTCTAGCTTGAGGGCTGGAGAGCTGTGAGGCTTGAGGGCCAGGGTAGTGGACTTGCGGGTCCGATTTTGTCTAGCTTGAGGGCTGGAGAGTTGTGAGGCTTGAGGGCCAGGGCAGTGGACTTGCTGGTCCGATATTGTCGAGCTTGAGGGCTTGGGTACAGCAAGGGCTTGCGGGCCTAGGCTATAGGCATAGGACTTGTGGGTCTGTGTTGTGTGGGGCTTGAGGGCCTGAGTGTCGAGCTTGCGGGCTCGGGTGCAGTAGGGGCTTGCGGGCCTAGGCTGTAGGACTTCCGGGCCCGTGTTGTAAGGCTTGCGGGCCTAAAGATTTGGCGGAGTTTGCCGAGCCTAGCACACTGCTAGGTAGGCGCAGAGGGAAAATGGACTACTCAAGACACCCGGTCTTGAGGAACCTTTATAGATCATTGTTTTCTTTTCTGTGTTGTGCTTTATAATTAATAGATCTATTAATCAGAAATCAAGAACAACTAAAGGGGAAAAAATAATTTGTAAAACCTATTCACCCCCCCCCCCCCCCCCCCCCCCCGTCTAGGTGATAAGTTGACACCCAATAAATAATAGTGAGGCTCTAGGGGAATCTATGGAGGGCCCCACCAAATGGCTATAAAAATCTCCAGGGGGGAGGTGAGGAGAGCACCATCATTAAGGGCTCTCCCCATTCTTCTTCCTTTGAGCAGGTTGGACCCTCCTCGAGAATTCAAAGCTCGCTTTAAAGCTCTTTCGGGGAGGAGCCAGAAAGAACTGGCGGAGCTCAGGGCTCTGGTCCAGGGACCTTCGCTCTCGTCTGCCCTGCCGGCGGTGCGATCACCGCGGAAGAAACTCCGACCTGATCCGGCGAGGGAGGCGTCGTCATCCTCTCATGGGATGACTGATTTCGTGCAGGACCTGTAAATAGACATGGTGTCGATTCATTACTTAGCTCTGCTCCTTTTTGGTGATCACGATGTGCTAACTTAGACATGCTTTTTAAATGTTAACAGCTTGTTTCGGACGATGCCGAGGGGACCCAGAGGACGATGGAAGCGATAGGTGCGGGCGCTCAAGTAAGCCCTGCCACCCTCATTCAGGGTCCTGCAGCCTCTCTCCTACTTATGACGATCCTTCCTTGAAAAGTCAAGGGGTTGAGAGTTCGCAAGGTAGTTCTGCCGCGAGAGCTTCCACTGGGTCAAACATTTTGATAGCTAATGTTGTAATCTTGCATGAGGGGACAAGGCCTCGAAGGGTCAGTCGAGCCGGAGGGAGGTCTTCTCGCCACTCCTTTCCCCTGCCGCGGCCAAAGAACCTATTGGAGATCATCCCAGCGTCGTCGAGCGTTTGGATCACTTAGCCGATACAGTACAGAGGCAAGAGATTTTTCTCCACGAATTACGGGAGGGGAGATGGTCCGCAGGTTCTGACCTTCCCGTCCGTGTCTCCATCCTGGAGCAGCGGATGGAGAGGTTGGAGAGTGACTTCAATCTGCTTAGGGAAAAGGTCCAGCACGCGTCCGGAGGTATGGCGGCGTCGATCGAAGACCATCTGCGTCGGGTGGAGGCTACCATGCGCACTGTGAGTGAGGAGGTTGCCTCAGCGAGGGAGTGCATTGGTTCTCTACATGGGGTGACGCCTTCCACCCGAAGCCAAGGCTTCTGGAAGTGGACGACGCGTTAACTAAATTTTCTTAGCGATCTTTTATTTGCCATGTAATAATAAAGACTGGTCTTCACGTGGTGGTTTGATCCACTTTGCGACTGAACGCTTTATCTCGTTTTGCTTCTACTTTATTTAGTTGTCCTTGCTTACACAAGCTTTGTTCAGATTGCTTCACCTTTGCCGGATGAACGCCCCGATGAGCGATATAATGTCAGGGTGACCATCCTACGAGCGATAGGTAGAGGCCTGAGGTGGGTGATTTCAAGGTCAAGTAGGAGATAGGGGATTGAGGGGGATCACCAGGCGAATGGACCTTGAGGTCCACCCACCTGCACCAAGCGAGTGGACCACGAGGTCCACCCCTCTGAACCAGGCGAGTGGACCACGAGGTCCACTCCCCTGCACCAGGCGAGTGGATCACGAGGTCCACTCCACTGCACCAGGCGAGTGGACCACGAGGTCCACTCCCCTGCACCAGGCGAGTGGGCCATGAGGTCCACTCCCCTTGCTTTTAACCTTCCCCCTATAAATACCCCCCCTCTTCCTATTTGTCATTCCACTCGCTTTTCTCTTACCTCCCCCTCCTTGCGCTATGTCGAGGTTAGTTCTATCCTTCTACTCTTGCCCTGTGAGATGGATCCTAACCGCTGCTCTTCCGCTAGGAACTGTCGAGAGCAAAGTGCGGCCAATTTCTCTGAACACTCTTTCCTTGAAGGAAAGGTGTCCAAGGAAGAGTTCTTGGCCTTCAAGAGCTCCTACCTTCATGAGGGGTGGGCATCTCGCCGACCATCATCGGGTGAGGCTATTAACTCCTACGAGGACTGGCTCGTCTTTCCCCTTACTCATTTTAAGGCCGGACTACGCCTCCCCTTATGGCCTGAGGTGAAGGAGTTCCTTAACTACTTCGGCGTAGTTCCTGCTCAAGTAAACTCAAATGCGGTTTCGACGTTGACGGCTTATGCTTACTACTTGTGAGAGGAGAGGGCCGAGTTCAACTTGACTGTATTTCGCAAGGTGTTCGTCTTCCGGGCGACCGCTAACGGGGTGTGCTTCTTAACAGGGACACACGTGAAGGTGTGCGAGACTTCCAACAATGTTCACCATTGGAATGACACATTCGTGTTCGTTCAAGGTGACCTTGGTGATATCCCCTTTTCACCCATCCAGATGCCTGAGAAGGCCTATAAGGCCCCTCGCATAGGTGGGGAGGCAGCTAAGTTACACAGCTACCTCGAGGGTGCGAGCTTTGAGGTCGAGCACCTTCAGAGAAACATAGACCGGCTTACCTACGTAGAACCAGGGACAGGTACCTTCTCCCTCCCGATGTCTCCTCTTTCTCCTTCACTTCTACCCATGGACGCTCACTTCACTTTGACTTGCGTAGGTGAACGGGCCCTTCCCCAGAATCCTCCCTTCGCAAGGGGAAGCTCCTCCTCTGTCCGCTGGTTTGTGAAAGAAGCTGTAGCTACCTGTGCCTCTGCCCCGAAGGTTCCTGTGCCAAGGCAACGAAGAGAAAAAGAGCGGGTGATGGAGGAGGATACGACTTCCTCCCCGACGAGGGGACCGAGAATGCGGAGAGGGAAAGCTGTTTGCAGGGGGGGCTCAGGGGTGCTACCGAGGGAGAGGGGGGAACCGAGCGATCCCAACGCGTTGGCAAGCCATCCCAACATTGAGATGGGGGTGAACGCCACTGACCCCTCTGGTGACCCCTTCCTTCACTGGGATGAGGCGTTGAACCGGGTCTCAATCACCTCCCAGCAAGCTTCCTGGATCGAGGGTGAATCCATCGAGGATGTTGCGTGCAACCTTTCCTTCGACCTCTATGGCCGGCAGGACGCGGCTTCCTACAAGGAGATATCCACTCGCGACCTTGCTTGCATGAGCTCGCAAGCCCTGCTTCGTGCAACCGAACTCTCCCATATGGCTTCCCGTCGAGGTCTTAGTTTCTCGAAAAAATTGAAGCAAGCTGATACGTCGAGGCAGGTTGCCGAAGAGATGGCCGCGGCTCTTGCTGCACGCTTAGTCACTGCTGAGAGGCTCCTAGAGAAGTCATCCGGAGGCCTGGTTTGCACTTACCTTGATGACCCTTCCCTTCTTCTTCACCTCTTCTCCTCTACTGGCTCTAACCCCCTGCTTTCTCTATCTGTAGGGACCGGATGCCGCTGACTTGCTTAGGAGGTGATGCGAGGAGTCGGATCGATAGGTGCAAGACTTGAGGGCTTAGCTTGTTGAAGCCCAAAGACAGTTGCGGGAGAGAGAGAGAGAGACGGACCTTCGCGGGCGGCGGCGTTTGTCCCATTCTCTCCTGCCGAGGCCAAGAGCACTCAGAGGAGGATCGTGATGACGACGGCTGAGGCCTTGGTAAGCACCCTCCACGAGGCGAACGCTCTTCGGGACGATTGGAGGCGAGTTTCTGCCAATGACATCTTTTTTGAGTTCTTCCACTCCACTGCACGACCCAACTCGCCTCCCTCCAGCGGTGGTTATTCCCCCTGAACGTGGGGGTTGCTAGGAGCTTCCCTCTCTCTTTTCTTCCTTTTGTAGGAGCAATACCTACCTTGTATTTTCATTCCTGTGTGAGCTGTTGGGGGTGAAGCAATCACCCATGTAATTCTTATTTTTGCTCAACAAATAGTTATTCTAGAAACCTTCTAGCTTGCTTAATTTTTCGCTATTCAAGTGAAGTAATTGTTTGGTTTAAAGTCTCTTCCTGCGGTGAAGAGAGCTCGCTATCCCGCAAGGTCTTGACCCAACCTGCCAAACCAACTGGGGGAGGAGAACCAATCCAAGTACTAGGAGCTTAGCTCACATGGAGGCAGAGGAACTCAACTCCTTCCCAAACCAACTGGGGGTGGAGAATTAGTCCACGTCCTAGAGGCTCAGCTTACCTGGAGGCAGAGGAACTCAACATCTTCCCAAACCAACTGGGGGCGGAGAACCAGTCCACGTCCTAGGGGCTTAGCTTACCTGGAGGCAGAGGAACTCAACACCTTCCCAAACCAACTGGGGGCGGAGAACCAGTCCACGTCCTAGGGGCTTAGCTTACCTGGAGGCAGAGGAACTCAACACCTTCCCAAACCAACTGGGGGCGGAGAACCAGTCCACATCCTAGGGGCTTAGCTTACCTGGAGGCAGAGGAACTCAACACCTTCCCAAACCAACTGGGGGCGGAGAACCAGTCCACGCCCTACGAGCTTAGCTTACCTGGAGGCAGAGGAACTCTACACCTTCCCAAACCAGTTACTCTTCCTGAAGTCTTAACCGCAATGAGTCGACCTGATGAGCCTCCCACCGGCCGGCATCACTGAGCCCGACCAATGGTCTTTAGTTGGGTCCTTACCATAGGTGTTACCTGAAACCCTTTTCATTCATCATTGAGGAGTTACATGTTTGTTACAACATGCCTCCCTGCGCCTACTCGGCCACATGCATCCTGACCACCTTCTCCATCGTCTCCTCCATTTCTTCTGCCTTCTTCATCCATCGAATCGTGTTGACCGCCGTGACGTAACACTGGCGCGCCTCCCTGGGATCTCCCCTGACCCGAACCTGGACTCCTCCGGTGTTGTACTTCAAGCACTGGTGGTATGAGGACGGCACACACTTGTATGTGCTGATGAGGAGACGCCTGAAGATGGCATTGTAACTACTCGGCGTGTCGACGATAATGAACCGGCAGTTCTTTGGCGTGCCCCCCAAAGTGACGAGGAGTTCGACTCCTCCTTCTACTTCCTTCCTCTCTCCGGAGAACCCGAAGAGCGGCCCATCCAATGCATGCACCCGCTTTGCTTCGACCTTCATCTTCTGAAGGCCTTCTTGAATATCACGTTCACCGATCTCCTGTTGTCGACCAGGATTCGGGAGGCCATAAAATTTTCAATTGCTGCATTGATGACGAGCGCATCGCAGAAAGGGTCATGGCCTGTAGGGGTTGGGCTTGTAGCGGTCTTGGGTCCGGCTGCCATCCCGCTGGGTTGAACCGCCCCTGCCTCCCCTGAAAGTTTCCTCCTCCATGGAAATGACCACTTCCTTGGCCTTAAGAGGGTCCTCCTGGCGGCCTCCAGGCTGGTCGGGCAGCTGGTGGTTGAGACCTCCAGCCTTGCTCCTGCCCAACGGGGGGTCCCTGGTGCCCAAGACTCCTCATTTCCTCTTTACTTCTTCCTCCATGCTCCTTCCTCTCCTCCCTCTCCTCCTCCTCCACACCCTTGGCCAACCTTGCCATGAACTCCTGGTTTTTGGCCTCACACTCGATCTCCCGAGCAGCGTGTTCCATCAGCTCTTCGAAAGACAGGGGGGTCCCGAGTCAAACTCATCCTGAACAGACCCTGTTGTCGCTCGAGGATGAAGGCCAATTGCAGGGTGTTCTCGAGCACCTCGTTAATGAGGAGGACTTCCTCCTGAAATCTATCAGCGTAACTCCCCAACATCTCCCCTGGTTTCTGTCGAATCAAGAACAGGGCCTCTGCCCCCTTCCTCCTCTTCTTCGAAGTGGCGAACCTCAACAAGAAGCTTCGACGGAGGTCCTCGAAGCTGTAGATAGTACCTGATTGGAGCTGGTGGAACCAGTCTCTCGCCTTTCCCTTGAAGGTGACGGCGAATAGCTTATACTTAAAAGAGTCCTGTTGAAACCGATTTCTCGGCCTCCTGTGGAGCTCGGGGCCCTCATCGAAATGAGGGGCATCTAGCCCTTACTGATCCCTCGGAGAAGGTAGACTGAAGACTAGAAAAATGACTAATACCTTAGTCACAGCGAGGAGGTCCCTCCACTAACCCGGAAGATCATTAAGCGCTTCCCCTCCCAAGCCAAAGCTGAGACTCGGGCACCTTGGAGAGCTCTGGAAATGCTAACCAAAGAAAGCCTGAGGAAAGAGAAACTGAAGTGAAGTCCTCTCCAAAGGTGCCCTTTATGTCTTATTTATAGGTTTTCTGATCTGGCCTGCAAATAGCAGGATCCCGCCTTTTGATTTTACTATCCGCACCCCAAATGGGTCTGCTAACAGCCAAACTCCGCTGTTTGGAGAGGCTAAAGGCAGACCACTAAGGGTAAAAGGGTAATTTGGCCCTATCAACTTATGGGCAAGGAACTGCGAGAACATTGCTGCCGAAGCTCTCGCGGGCCTTCTCGCGAGTCCTGCTCGCGATGCCTCTCCTAGGAGATCGCCCTGCGAGGACCTCGCCGGCCCATTCTGGCAGTATCTGCCGAGGTCCGGTCTCGCGACTCCTCTTGCGAGACCGCCCCTTGACTCCGTCAAGCTCAACACACCCTTCGTCAAACGCAGAGCACTTCGTCGATCACAGATGAGCTCGAGGAATGTAGAACGTTGAATTGTTCGCTGACTGCTGAGAAGGGCGGTTCGCCGACCGCTGCTTCCCTGCTGTAATTTGTCGAGCGCCGTCCGACGAATGCTGATCTCCATTCGACATTCGTCGAACGCCGAATTGAGCTCGTCGGACGCTGAGGCTCTTAACTTGTGAGCCTTCCTGCGAGATCACCCATTGACTTTGTCGCGAACCGAACACATGTCGATGGACATCTCTTTACTGAACATAGGCCTCTTCTGCCAGCGGCCTGCGAGGTATTGATTTGCCAGCCCTCGCTCGGCCCAGTCTTTTGGAGATATCTGTCGAGGTCTGGATCTCACGATTCCTCTTGCGAGACCGCCCCTTTGGCTTTAAGGAGCATAGAACACTTTGTCGACCTCTGATGATTTCGCCGAACAGGGGTGAGCTCGACGACCACAGGCGGGCTCGACGAACTCGGGAGAGTTCGTCGAACGCAGTACTCCTTTCGTCGAACTCAGGAAACTTCTTCAAATTGCCTGCGAGCGTTTATCTCGCCGCCGACCCTTCTCGCTCGCCTCTTAGCGAGCCCTCCGAGAGAGACTTCCCCAAGGTCCCTCTTGCGAGGTCTTTGGCCCTAAGGCCTCCCTCTTACTACTTCTTTCATCCTGTTGCCCTCTTAAACCATGCCTCCTGGCCTGGCGAATATCGGGGTTGTACACAATCCCCGCTCTTCGCGAGGCTATTTAGGCTCGCGAAGAAACATCCAACCCTTGGTATTCGCCAGTCCCTTGATGATCTGTTAGGAATCTTTGGTAGGGCCCACCATGAGTGCTATAAATATCGTCCCAAGTCCTCAGTGGCGTGCGCCGCCACTTCCTTTTCTTTCTTTTTGCCTCGTACTGTAGCTGCCAGGAGATGCCGATTTCCGAAGAAGCTGAGGCTCGCCTAAGGGCTGTGAAAGTCGGTGGGCTACCCTCCACGACCAGGGTACCCGCCTGGATGAATCGGCCGCCTCCCGCTCCGTCGTCGAAGACTAAGAAGGCGAAGGCGGCTTGCCGAACCGGGGATGGCTCCGTGCTGCTGGACTCCTCCCCGGATAGCCGTCTCCACGAGAAGGTATGAGCTACCCCTCTAGCTTAAGTCAATAAGTTTGCCTGTGATTCATGCCTACTCGCATGATGCCTTGCCGAACGAGGACGCTGGCGAACCTACTGGTGGGTCTCGCAGAAGTCCGCTGGCGGATACGAATCTTACTGGGAAAAGTGTAGCGGGTACGCCCTTAAGCTCGCATGTCAGTCCTCCTTTTGTCAACTGACCTTCATTCCCTGCTTCTTACAGTCTCGCCCCTGATGTCCCCGGCTCGCCCGGCGTTGCGTCCTACGTCTCCACCTCCTCCCGACAAAACTATGGATAGGCCAGGGTTCCAACTTCTGACGAGCGAGGAGACCGGTGTTTCTGTGCCGCCAAAGATCCCTCCGATCAACAGCGCTGCCTACCCTTCTGGTCTGGGTAAATCTCTCTATCCCCACTATGGCAACGTCTTCCAGGGCCGCCCTAAGACCTCTCTCCCCCCTCCGGGTAAGCATTCTGATGACCCCCTGCCCTGCGCGAACTCAAGCGCGCTATCTAACCATTTCGTAATATTTCGCAGAGAATCCTGAAAATCCGCCTACCAATTCCGAGTTGGGCGACGACGAGATGTCCCCCCTTCCTGACCAGGTGGAAGACTTCTTAGGGGATCCGCGAGATCCTGAGATGATGAAACAACGAGCCGCAGAGTTGCTGAGAAAACATATTCGGATGCTGATGGACCTCAACATGTAGGCGAGGCGGGACAGAGAAGCCGCCGAGGATAGGCATGTTGTCTTGATGGAAGAGTGTGCGAGGCTCCGGGCCGCGAGACAACGCGATCACGATGAGAACGTTACGACGCCGGAGGTGCATATAGCGAGGATGAGGGATTACGCCTTCCTCATGGACCGGGAGGACCGCGCGGCCGAGGATTATTATAATTCCAGGGTACCGCCGCGGTCCGGGTCGCGGGGTGGGGGTAGGTGGAAGTGGTTGCCTCATGATTCTCGCTAACTTCTTTGCTATTGCGAACACTTATTTCTGGTTAATGAGTGTCGTTATTCTAGACGATCTCGCAGTGGCTTGCAACTCGTATATTTGCCACTCATATATTGGCTTTATATCGTTTATAATAATTATTACTAGCTTTTCATTAGTTCTCGCTCGCTGCTAATAAGTCCGTTTCATTCTCATGTTATGTTGTGCTCGCGAGGACCTTCTGTTCTCGCTAAATGCATCTCGCGAAAATGTTGCTTGTACTAACCTCGCAGGCCTTTCTCGCCCGCGGTCATGATGTGATGTTTTTGGCTAACCGCGCTCATCGACGCTTGGGCTTCTTCCCGCCCTTTTACTTTTGCTATAAATACGCTTTCCTAGCTGAGTCAACCACCGCATTTACTGTCACCCTTCTTCCTCCTCTGCTTCAGAGTTCTCGCTCCTTCCCGTTCTCGCTCTACTTCCTTTCTCGCAGGTTTTTCGAAATGGGCGGTGATGCTAATGAGTCGGAGGGTCGGCGAAAGATTGCTAAGGCTTTCGCCGAGCATAGCTTCTTCCATTGCAACCTGATAGACGAGGAATACTTCACCGCGGTCGCCAACTATGTCACCCCCACATTCGCGGCGCGTCGTCCTAGCAAGAATAACATGATCAACGCGCCACTTGTCGACGAGCTGGCCATCCCCACCGCTCATTTCGCGGTCGTCTTGCGTCTCCCCTTGTGGCCAGAAGTTCGCCAGGTAATAATCGCTCTCGCTCATTTCTTATTCTCTGCAGGTAGAGTCTCGCTCATTGTATAAAATAAATCCTGGTTTTCTTGTCGCTCGCCAGGTGCTCAAGCATTACGGCGTTGTTCCGGGTCAGCTCACCCCTAACGCCATGGCGGTGGTCACCGCTTTCGCATGCTACCTGCGCGAGGAGCGCATCGAGTTCAGCCTTCCGGTTTTTCGGAAGTTGTTCTCCTTCCGCGCCTATAAGGACGGGACCGCCTACTTCATGGGCTCGGGTCCTAAAGTTGACGAGACTGTCAACAAGGCCCACTTCTGGGCCCAGAAGTTCCCCTTTGTCAAGGGGAACTTCGGCAATATCCCGATCTCGCCAGTCCAACATGGCGAGACCACTTACCGGCCCACTGCCCTCGGCGGCCACGACGCCATCCTTTATCAGTTCTTCTGTAAGAAGAACTTCGAGGTTGTTCATCTCCGCCGCAACCTCGACTCGCTGCTTCCCGTGCTCGCTTGGGAAGGTAAAGATCTCGCTTAATAACTATTGTTATTTCCAAGTAACTCCGTATTTATTGTAACTCCAACATTTTTCAGGCGAGCGGGATCTCCCCATCCATCCCCCCTACGTGAGAAATCGGAAGACCGACGCAACCCTTGCTCTCGCGACCATGGGGGCGGAGGCTTGCCGAGGCGCCGTCACACCAGGTGAGCCCTCCTCTCGCAAGAGACCGGGGGCTTCTAGTAGCCATGCCCTTCCCCCAAAATCCCCGCCGAATAAAAAGGGTAAGAAAAGCAGGGTCTCGCTCGCCTCCTCGAAGGGGAAGGAGCCTCGCGAGGCCGCTTTTGATGAGTTCGACCTAACCGGCCTCTCCGCGAGAGGTGAGGACGACGAGCCCAGCCAAGAGGCTGCCAGAACCTCCGATCCGCCCATCCCTGTCAATCATTATAAGTTTGGTCTCGGCCAGAGGCGCCGAGATGAGATCGGCGAGCTCTTGGTGAACTGGAAGCCGGAGACCAACCGGGAGGACATCTCCACCATCCTCCTTAGCTGGGTGGAGAAGGAGACCGTCAGCGGCCACGCCTTCGATTTCTCGTTCGTCCTCTATGGGCGTGAGGACGCGGGGGCTTACAAAGACGAGACCGCGAGGACTCTCGCTTTCGAGAGCGCGAGGTCTCAGTTGCGCTTTGCCGAGCTCGCCCACATGACGGGGAGGCGCTGCCTGCAACTGGAGCTTCAGAACGTGGAGCTCACGAGAGCCTATCAGGGGCTTCTCGCCGAGAATGCGCAGCTGAAGGAGAAGCTGCTCGCTGCAGAGAGCAGTGTTGTGAGTTATCTAGACCTCGTTACCTTCCTCTCCTTCGGCCATTTCGCTTCTTTAACTTATCTTACTTGCAGGATGTCGATGCCGCCGGAAGAGCCGACGCTCGCATCCAGAAACTAGAGGGCGAGGTGGCCGGGATAAAAGCTCTAAATTGCGAGCTCGCCCGTGCCGTCCTTCCCCCTTCTCCCCGCCGTCTGAAGGAAGAGAGGCGATCGCGAGATGAGGAGATCCGCTTGGAGTCCACCGAGTCAGCTCGCTATATCTTCCAGACGATGAAGGCGGCCGGCCTCCTAGCCGACGACACGGCCGACATGACTCTAGAAGACATCGTCCCGGAGCTCTTTATCCCGCTTCCGCCAGTGAAGAGCAGCGATGACGAGGAAGGTTTCGCGAGAGATTCCTGATGCTTGTAATTTTTGGTTTTTTATTTCCTATTTTGTTTTGGGCTGGCGAGATCGCCGCCTCTTGTAAATCAAACCGTGAAATGCATAGATGCATGTTTTTGGCCTTGTACTGTGCTCGCCCTTTCTGCTATATTGTCTTTCATGCTGATATCTCATTCTCGCTTGCCTCGATATTCATCTTCGCCAAAGTTATTCTCGCGATGATCGTTCTCGCACCTCACGTTATCGAATAGATAGGCATAGGACATTTTTGGCTGCTCTAGCCTTTCGCCATTTGCCTTAGGATTATTACCCTTTAGGTATGCATTTTTCTCTAGGTTTCGCGAGGTACTTTCCTTTTCGGTGAGAGCTCGCCTCCTACCCTGTGCCGGCGACCTTTCTGTCGAGCACCGGATACCCCGGAGTGCTTAGGGTTGATTCTCATCACTCGCATACTATCGTGCGAAATCTTTCTTCTCGCCGAGCGAGCAGGCTCGCCGAGCTAGCAGGCTCGCCGAGCGAGAAGGCTCGGGTCAGCGCCGAAGGCTCGCCAACCTGAGGCATATCATCCTGACCATATGAAGAACTCATCTCCTTGCCAACTTCCCTAGTGATCAACTTGCATCTCCCGTCTAGTGAGAGCCCCAGAGCGGAATGGACCTGATGCATTACAGCATTGATACTTGTTACCTTGCCAGCCTCTCCAGAGATCAACCTGAAACCCCCCCGTCTAGTGAGATCCCGGGAGCGGAATCGATCTGGGGCATTCCAGCACCAATACTTATCACCTTGCCAGCCTCTCCAGAGATCAACCTGAAACCCCCCGTCTAGTGAGAGCCCGGGAGCGGAATCGATCTGGGGCATTCCAGCACCAATACTTGTCACCTTGCCAGCCTCTCCAGAGATCAACCTGAAACCCCCCGTCTAGTGAGAGCCCGGGAGCGGAATCGATCTGGGGCATTCCAGCACCAATACTTGTCACCTTGCCAGCCTCTCCAGAGATCAACCTGAAACCCCCCCGTCTAGTGAGAGCCCGGGAGCGGAATCGATCTGGGGCATTCCAGCACCAATACTTGTCACCTTGCCAGCCTCTCCAGAGATCAACCTGAAACCCCCCAACTAGTGAGAGCCCGGGAGCGGAATCGATCTGGGGCATTCCAGCACCAATACTTGTCACCTTGCCAGCCTCTCCAGAGATCAACCTGAAACCCCCTGTCTAGTGAGAGCCCGGGAGCGGAATCGATCTGGGGCATTCCAGCACCAATACTTGTCACCTTGCCAGCCTCTCCAGAGATCAACCTGAAACCCCCCGTCTAGTGAGAGCCCGGGAGCGGAATCGATCTGGGACATTCCAGCACCAATACTTGTCACCTTGCCAGCCCCTCCAGAGATCAACCTGAAACCCCCCGTCTAGTGAGAGCCCGGGAGCGGAATAGATCTGGGGCATTCCAGCACCAACACTTGTCACCTTGGCAGCCTCTCCAGAGATCAACCTGAAACCCCCCGTCTAGTGAGAGCCCGGGAGCGGAATCGATCCGGGGCATTCCAGCACCAATACTTGTCACCTTGCCAGCCTCTCCAGAGATCAACCTGAAACCCCCCGTCTAGTGAGAGCCCGGGAGCGGAATCGATCTGGGGCATTCCAGCACCAATACTTGTCACCTTGCCAGCCTCTCCAGAGATCAACCTGGAACCCCCCGTCTAGTGAGAGCCCGAGAGCGGAATCGATCTGGGGCATTCCAGCACCAATACTTGTCACCTTGCCAGCCTCTCCAGAGATCAACCTGAAACCCCCCGTCTAGTGAGAGCCCGGGAGCGGAATCGATATGGGGCATTCCAGCACCAATACTTGTCACCTTGCCAACCTCTCCAGTGATCAACCTGAAACCCCCCGTATAATGAGAGCCCGGGAGCGGAATCGATCTGGGGCATTCCAGCACCAATACTTGTCATCTTTCTTGTCCTCACATAACAGTTATAACTATCAAGTGAAGAAGTAAAATATCCAACTAATATCATAATAAAACTTTCAAGGGTAGAACCGCTTCAAATCGTCTCCACTTCTGGCTCGGCAGAGAGGTACCCCTTCCACATCTCAGAGGTGATACCCCCCCCCCCCCCCCCCTGACTTGAGCACTTCGCTTACAATGTATGGACCCTCACAATTGGGTTTGAGCTTACCTACTGCGGCCCCTCTTCCGGCCGCGTCGACCTTCTTCAAGACCAGATCTCCCTTCTGAAAATGTTTTACTCGGATGTGCTTGTCAAAATATCGGGCCATTCGTCGCTTGATTTCCTCCTGCCTGATGGTGGCCTGGTCCCGGAGTTCCTCCACCAGGTCTAAAGATAGCCTTTGTTCCTCATCATTAGCCACTAGCCACTCTTCGTCCCCCTCACCTGCGGCGATCACCCTGGGGTCTTTACTTCAAACTCTAAGGGAAGGACTGCTTCGGACCCATGAGAAAGTTTGAACGGGGTCTCTCCGGTGGCGGTGTTAGGGGTAGTCCTCAGGGCCCAGAGAACGGATGGTAGCCGCTCTACCCAGTTCCCCCGGAGGTTCTCCACCTTCTTCTTTAGTAGGTGAGGAGTCCCATTTATATACACATTTATGGACTCATCTGGGCCGATTATCTAGTCTATGCACTACACTTTAGGCATGTTTTCATTCATATTGGTTATTCCTTGCTAGGTGCACTCTTAGGCCCGTTTCGGTGTGCATTTGCGCTCCTTGTTATTGGGGGTAAGCACATGGTGCTCCCCTTCCATTTCTCTATGTTTATCTGGTGCTGGAGGTGTATTCCCAGCTATTTTATCTTGTATGCAGGTGGCCGGATTATCTTGTATCCAGTTTTCTCCCAGAATTCATGACTATGTGAAACGCACGGTCGTGCGTTTTCCTTGACGCATGGGCTGTTGCGGTCGTGCGCTCTGATCTGGGCAGAAAACGATCGATCTGAATTTACTCGTGCGTTTTGACGCACGGGCAGAATCGCCCGTGCATGAGTAAAATGCACGGTCTCCTGTGTCTCCTTGTTTTAGTCATTTCTGAATTTACCCGTGCGTTTTGACGCACGGGCGGATTTGCCCGTGCGTGAGTAAATCGCACGGGCGGCTCAGCTTCGTCTTTACGTCAACTTTTATCTTTAATTAACGCACGGGCAATGCACGGTCGTGCGTTCGACCGTGCGTGACCAAAATTCTGCCTGTTTAGTATTTAAAGCAGGAATTGTTGCTGCCATCAAGGAGGAGACAGAGAGCTCGATCCCCCTCGTGGGAAAAGCCTGGAATCCCGCCATTTTCACCCCTTCCACCGTAGGAGACAAGAGGAGACCTTCTCCGGCGATCTCCTTCATCATTCCTCCATCCGGGAGCATTTGCAAGCTTTCTCCGCCACTAGCTCAAGCATTCCTCGCCGAGGAGACCATAGAAGCGCTGAAGATCGTTGGAGCGGTGACAGCCTCCTTCGAGTTAGCACACCATCTGAGGGCCGAGCCCGGAGAGAGCCCGACAACCTCTCATTCCGGCCGAGAACCCAAGACGCGGTGACATCTTCTTTGTGGTCCTCTCTAACCCTTGATGTTTGTACTTTCCTTGTGTTGTTGTATGAACACTTGTTAGGTTAATATTATGTATTCTTGCTTGTGTTCATGTGCAATGATGATGTGGTGGCAAGAATAGCCCTTTTTGTTGTTGTGATAGCCTAGGTTGTTTGTGTGTGAAGCCACCTAGCGATTGCTAGTGGTGATGTTAGCGAAGAGGTGAATACGACCCTCACAAAACCTCGCACTGTGGCCACTCCACCCGCTCACCGAAGCGCGGCATCGCGGCCGCTGCACTCACCCACACCTTGCGAAGCGGTGCTTTTCGACCCGCATTTCTCTTCATTCTGCAATAGCGTAGGAACCCAAATCACAACCCCCCTTTGTTACTTAGTTATCCTTTTAACTAATTTCCGGTTTGAGCAAATCATACTACCCAACTTGCGGTCCTTTGAGAACGATATTCGGGGAGTTCCTCCCTATTTTATTACTTGAGCGACCGGTGCACTGTCGTCGTATCGCATTTTGTGCTTGCTAATTAGCAGTGCTGAAATGGCGCATCAAGTTTTGGCGTCGTTGCTGGGGACTGCAAGCGTGTATGATTTGTTTTTCTTTGGAAATTCATTTTAGGTTTTTTTTTATTATCTTCTTTTGTGTTGAAGAGGGTGTATGCATAGAAGAGATCCCGGTGAGTGCGTAGCATTTGACCCTGAAATAGAGCGTACCCTCCGGGCGCGTCTCCGTGCTGCTGCCACCATGGATGTTAATGGAAATCAGGTTGAACCTGGAGTGGGAAATGTACCGGTCGTGGGTCAGGTAGCTGACGAGAATGAAGTGGTTAGGCCACGACCCAGGACTATGAGAGATTACACTACACCCATTGTTGGGAGTGTGTACCCTGGATTTGGCCCGGCTATCACCAACAACAACTTTGAGATAAAGTCGGCCATCCTGAACATGATCCGCAACCAGGCCCAATTCTCTGGGTTAGCCAGTGAAGACCCCCATCTTCATTTGGTTGAATTCGCAAAAATTTGCGGGACATTTCGGTATGTAGGGCTGGCTGACGAGACGGTGAAGCTCGGGTTGTTCCCTTTCTCTCTACGTGACAAGGCAAAGGCGTGGCTCCACACGATACCACATGGCACAGCTACCACTTGGGACGCTCTGCAAGAAAAATTTCTGGCGAAGTTCCATCCTGTCGATAAAGTCATAAACTTGCGGAGGGAAATTGCAACCTTCCAACAACACGATCAGGAGGCTCTCTCAGAAGCTTGGGAGAGGTTCATGAACCTTCTCCGGAAATGTCCCCAGCATGAGCTGCAACCATGGACCATAGTAGAAAATTTTTATTTTGCTATTGAGCCTAACTACAGGGCCATGATTGATGCTGCTGCGGGTGGAACTCTGATGAACCACACCCCCGAAGAGGCATTACAGATCGTCCAAGACACTGCCATTCATATCTCCTTTTGGACTGCTAGAAGAAACGCTCCAAGGAACGCTCGGGGACTCTTTGAGGTGAACACATCTGGCGCACCTGCTGAAAGTACCATGCTACTAAAGAGGCCTACCCCCCTTCTGCCTCAGTAATGATGATATCATGCCAAGGTTGTGGAAGCCTGGGGCATCATGCATATGAGTGCCCCACAGGTGAGCAACCTACCGAAGTTTCTTTTGATGAAAGCGTCAATTATATTAATGATCAAAATCATGGAGCACCGTTTAATAATGCCTATAACTCGGGCGTGAGGAGTCATCCAAACTTCTCTTGGAAACAAAACATTCCAGGCTAACGACGGCAAAGAGGCTCGCATCAATTCGATGCCCAAGCCTCCGGTAGCCAACCGCGGCCGCCTCAACCGAGTTATAATCAAGGTGCTCCAACTCCTAAGAAGAGCAACCTTGAAGAAATGATGGAAAGGTTTATGCATGCTGCGAACTCGAATATGGTTAACCAAACCGCGTCCATGCGAAGGTTGGAGACGCAATTGGGCCAATTGGCTCAATTGTTAACCGAGCGTTCGCAAGGGGCCCTTCCCAGCAATACGGGAAAAAATCCTATCAATCAAGGGAAGAGTCTTACCGACACGGAAGTGGTTAACCCAAGTGAATTAGTAATCACTTGTTCTATTAATAATTTCCAAAATGCTGCCTTATGTGACTTCGGTTCATCCCGCAACATCCTTGCATTGCAAGACGTTGCTAAATTGCAACTCGAGATGAACACGGACGATCGGAAGTCTTTGGTGCTTGCTAATGGGACCATTATTCAGTCAGAGGGAGAAGTGAAGAATGTTGAAGTCATGGTTGAGGGCACGGTGGTGGTCTCTGACTTTCAAGTATTGGGACCCCAGGAGAATAAATCTATCCCCATCTTGGGAGTGCCGTTCTTGAAAGAGAGTGGTGCCACTTTGGATTTCTCTGCTGGGAGAGTCGTCATTCCTACTTGCCCCAAGATTGTGACCGAAACATTGTCTCGCTCTCCCCAAAGTATTTCTGATAAATCTCTTAGTGATGCAGGAATCAGGGTTGAAATAGCATCGTCGGAAGAAGAAAAGGATGAGAAGCAATCATGCGAAAAAGAAGAAGAAGTAGATTTGCGAAAGGAATGTGACCCGGAAAGGAAGGAGAGCCTCGTTTCTGAACCCGCTAAGCAGAACTTAACTCGGGACAATGTCCCATTTTTATTTAACAAGAAATCTTATAATAAACTTCTTAAACAGTCGGTCTCTTGGGCTGACCCAGTTGCCACTGCGGTAACGGGAGTGATGCCACCCACCACCAAGGTGGGAAAATCTGACGACTACCAACATTGGCGCTCTCCTACCGTGGAGAAACTGAAACAAGAAAGAAAATTGCGTGGTCACGCTCCACTGCTTTCAGTGGCAAGATGGCAGAGGCTAGGGAAAAATTGGGTAACACCAATTTTGGCCCTAAAGCTTTCACCTCCATCCTACGAGCCACTGGAGACTTGCACTACAAAAGCACGTATAGCTGATGTTCTTTTCTTATGCTGTGATCTGCATTTGTGAAACTTTTCTCCAAATTTTCTGCTCTGTGAACAATGCTTAATACAGGTATTTGGTCCACCTTTAAGGACGTTAAACAAAAGGGCTTCTTGGGAGACAACCCACGGGGACCACCTGGTTCCATTTGCCTTTTAATTCCTTTTATGTTTTGTTATTGCCTTTTTTCGAACATCATAGGTGGAAGCTCTCGCGTGGAGGATGAGGAAAGTGAAAAATTTAATGTTGGAACTACCGCACTTCTGGCATGCTCTTCTATGAGCATAGGTCAACTCTACCCCTCTCCTACTTATTTTTGAATTGTTTATTCTAGTTGGTTTTGATCAAGTCTGGGGGATAGAGTGATCGGTGCACGTGCACACACTTTGCATGACATGTTAGAATGTGCTGAGTTAGGATTTGTATTTTGTTACACACATTGCATACACTTGCACCTAGTTCACGCGCACTTGATCACGCGTACTTTTTGGGTATCGCTGCGAGGTTCCCCGCTCGTAAGAATTGGATTGTTAGCGTATGAGTGAGGAGTAGAGAAAAATGTTGACTCGAGTGGTGCTCTAGTCAAGTGCTCCCGTCACGCCTAGAAATTCAATTAGAGTAGCTTAAAATTCAGAGTTATAATTTAATTATTTCTATTATAGTAGCTGCAATTTATTTTACTTTAGCGGTGAATCCGGTGAATCCAACGGTAGCATAAGGTCGAGTGTAGCTAGACTAGTAGTAGCTTATTACTAGGGTCGAAAGGAAGGACAACCTTTCTCGGTGGCTAGAACTTGTACTAGGCGACTCTTGAAACGATTGCGTTGAAAGTACCCGTTATAAAATGTGATTATGTCATTTCTTGATCCATTTGTGCTTTTGAAATCCTTACCTACGTAATCACCGTTGCAAACCCACTTGAGCCTACCTTTCCTCCTTGTTTAGCTCCACTAAAATTTCACCAAAGCCATACGGCCGAACCTATTTTCGCACCAACCTTTGAGCTAAAAGAAATTTCTTTTTCGATCGCATTTGGTGTCATCTTTGTTGTGCATGGCAGATTTGAATTAGCTAAAGGAGCTGTTTTATTGAGCATGTAAAAGTTATTTTGTCGAAAAGAGAAAAGAAAAGAAAAGAAAAAGTTGTGCAAAAATAATATTCTCTCGACAAATTCAATTTATATTTGGCTTAGCACGCACCTAGGGTTCAGTTGAAGTCTGGGGGTGTTGTGTAATTCTTGAAAATATTGTATTGGTGATTGTAATTTTTTTTGAGTGCTCAGGTTGTGTTGAATGCGATTCCCATCGTCCTTCTACTTACCTGAAAAAAAATTGTAATTTTTTTTTTGGAGTGGAGCATAGAGCTGGCACTTTGAACATCTTCTTGCGAACTCCGCCGCATCTTTGCTGAGGGTGGGCCAGAAGTAGCCTTGTCTCAACACCCTCCCCTCCGGGGTTTGGCTCCCGGAATGACTGCCACACTCCCCGGAGTGAATTTCTTCCAGGACTTTCGGGACCTCCTCCTCGGAAACACAATGGGCCAGGAGTCCTGAGAGAGTCTTCCTATATAGCCCTCCTACATGCAAGGAATAATAAGTTGACTTATACCTGAAGCATCGTCTGTCTATGTCTCCTTCAGGGAACTTACCTGATGATAGGAAAGTGACGAAGGGATCCATCAATTCTCCTTTCTCGATGGTGGGTCGGAAGAGTTCTGAAACTGTTCCCCCTGCTCGGGGACCGAACTTGGCCAAGAGGTCTGCGGGGGTGCTCTCTTCTTTTGGCACGTGCTTGATGGAGAAAGTGCGGAAATGCACGATGACCCCCTTGACCTTCTCCAAGTACCGCAGGAGGGTTGGGTCCTTTGCCTCAAACTCTCCCCTGACTTGGCATGCTACCACCATGGAGTCCGTCGAGACCTCCACATCTTGCACTCCCAGTTCCCGAGCTAGCCGCAGGCCCGCTATCACCGCCTCGTACTCTGCTTGGTTGTTGGTAATCGGGAAGTGGATGTTTAAAGCTTGCTCGATCTTGGTCCCTTGGGGGCTCACTAAGATGATTCCCCCTCCATAGGAATGCTTTCCCGACGCACCATCCACCAACAGCTTCCATGCCACTGAGGGGGGAGATTCATGCTCCCCTACTTCGGTTGTGTAATCAGCCATGAAGTCTGCCACCGCTTGGGCCTTGATCGACGCCCTGGGCACGAACGTGACATTGAACTCACTCAGCTCCACGGACCACTTCGCCAATCTTCCCGAATGTTCTACCCCCTCCATGACTTTGCGAAGTGGGTGATCAGTTACCACTTTGATCGAATGTGCCTGAAAGTAAGGTCGGAGCCTCCGGGCCGCCACCACCAATGCGAAGGCCAACTTTTCCAGAATCGGGTACCGGAGCTCTGCCTTCCTCAGCACTCGGCTGACGTAGTAGATGGAGAACTATTTTCTCCCTTCTTCCCGGATCAGTACTGAGCTTACTGCCTCGGACGCTACCCCCAGGTACAGGGATAGGTCCTCTCCCGGTCTCGGCCCTTGGAGTAGAGGAGTTTGAGTGAGTTGTTCGTTCAAGGCCTGGAAAGCCTCCTCACACTCTGAGGTCCATTCGAATTTTTTGTTTCCCCTCAACACCTTGAAAAAGGGGGCACATTTGTCTCCCGCCTTAGAGAGGAACCTACTAAGTCCGGCCAGCTTTCCAGTAAGGCTCTGAACCTCCTTCGAGTTCCTGGGCGATCCCAACTCCATTATTGCCTTGACTTTGTCCGGGTTTGGCTCCACCCCCGCCGGGGTGAGCAGGTGACCTAGGAATTTCCCTCGGCTAGCCCCGAAGACACACTTCAAGGGGTTGAGTTTCATCTTAAACTTCTACAAAGTCTTAAAAGTCTCTTCAAGGTCTCGGAGGTGGGATCCAAGATCCCGACTCTTTACCATGAGGTCATCGACGTAGACCTCCAAGTTTCTCCCCTTTTGTTCTCGGAAGACCCTGTCCATCATTCTCTGGTATGTGGCACCTGCATTCTTGAGCCCGAAGGGCATCATCTTATAACAATAACACCCATCCCCCATGATGAAGGAGACATCCTTGATGTCTGGGGGATGCATGAGAATCTGATGATAACCTGAAAAAGCATCTAGAAAAGACATAATAGGGAAACCGACGGCTGAGTCAACCAGCGCGCTGATTCTAGGCAGAGGGTAGCAATCCTTGGGGCATGATTTATTAAGCAAGGAAAAGTCGATACACATTCTCCACTTAACTCCACCTTTCTTCATCATGACCACGTTAGAGACCCAGCCTGGATACTGGATCTCTGATACAAATCCCGCCTGAATGAGCTTACCAACCTCCTCTCGGATGGGTCCTCCCAGCTTGTCTGCTATGGCCCTCCTCTTTTGACGGATGGGACGGGTGCCGGGGTCGAGATTGAGGCGGTGGCAAGCCACATCCACATCGATCCCAGGCATCTCCACGGCGCTCCAAGCGAAGACATCCACGTTCTCCTGGACGCATGCTAGGATCTGCTTCTGCTCCTCCAGGCCGAGCTCCCCGCTAATCCTGACTTTCTCCACCACACCGGCTCGGGTGGTGACTTTGAGCTCCACGACCTCTTCCACGGCCTCCAACCGGGACTGCTCTCCCTAATCTCCTTCCTTCTCTTCGCTACTAGCGAGTGCTTCGACCTCACCCTCCTTTCCTTCTTGCCCAACCACCATCAATTCATCTGCCCCTCCCCCCTGGGCCTGAACCTCTACCTCTTCCGCCTCCATCGGCTCCTCTGACCTCTGCTCCATCTCCTCCTTCCGATCGTCTCCTCCAAGCCCTATCGGCTCACCCATCTCCTGGTCCCATTTCTCTGCCTCTCCTATCCAAAAGATGATGTTGATTGCCGTCACGTAGCATTGCCTTGCTACCTTCGGGTCTCCTCTGATTCGGACTTGGACTCCTCCGTCATTGAATTTAAGGCACTGGTGGAATGTGGAGGTGACACAGCAGAACGCGCTGATGAGCGGCCTTCCGAAGATGGGGTTATAGCTGCTGGGAGCATCCACTATGACAAAGCGGCAGTTCCTGGACTGCCCCCCCCCCCCAAGACCACGTGGAGTCCTACTCCCCCTTCTACTTCTTTTCTCTCCCCGGAGAATCCGAACAACGGACCATCCGAGGCCAACACCCTTCGCGGCTCCACCTCCATCCCATCAAACGCCTTTTTGAAAATGACATTGACCGAACTCCCGTTATCCATCAGGATTCTGGAAACGGTGAAGTTCTCGATCACTATCTGAATGACCAATGCATCGCAGAATGGATCCTCATAACCTGGCATGTCCTTCTGGGTGAAGGAAATTTTCTTTGTCGGGGGTGGGGCCAGGGATGTCGAATCCACGCTACGACGGTAGATAGTATGGAGGCTCGCCTTCCGGGTTGCCTCAATCCCTACCCCCCCCCCCCCCCCCCCCCCCCCCCATGGATCACTCCGTTCCCCCCTCGGGACCCCAAATCGGCTCGGTCCTCACACCTTTCCTCCTCCTCCTGAGGCCCAACCTCCCCAATCCTTACAGGTTGTTGTTGTCGCGGCACGGGCACTCAGGCCCTTTTTGTCTCTAGGAACTCTGGGCAGGTGGCCGTCGCGTGACCTTCCTCATCATGGAAGTCACAATACGGCAGCGTCACCTCTCCCGCCTCGCCCTCTGCCATCCTATTCCTTCTTCTTCTTCCTGCTCCCGCTTCTTCTCTCGCCTCTTCTCTCCTTCCTCTTCCTCCTCTTCCCCGCCTGATTGCCATGGCTTGCTGTGGTGGAGGAGGCATCGGCCTCGGACCCTGCCTCCATCCCAACTGATGGGGTCTCCCTTGACCCCCATTGAAGTTACCCCTCCCTGGGGCGTAACCCCTTCCTTGGCCTTGCATTCCTCCGCCATGATGCCTCCACTCCCCCTCTGGGGCCCTGGGCTCTTCCCTTCTCCTCACCTCTTGCTGCCTGACCTCCGGCTCACTGAGCTTTGCTAGCCTCTTGGTGAGTTCTGGGTTGGCCTCTTCACTCTCAATTTCCTCCGCCACCCTCTCCATCAACTCTTCGTAGGAGACGGGGGCCTTCCTCTTTAGATCCATCTTGAAGAAACTTTCCCTCAGCCCGACCGTGAAGGCGAGCTGGAGTGCAAACCCAGGCATCTCCTGAGTGAGCAGCACTTCTTCCTGGAACCGGTCCGCATAGCGAGCCAACGACTCCTTTGGCTCCTGCTTCACTTTGAAGAGAGACTCGGCGTCCTTCTTCCTTTTCTTTGGAGTTGAGAACCGCAACAGAAAACTTCGGCGCAAATCTTCAAAGGCGTAGATCGACCCTGTAGGGAACTGATGGAACCAGTCCCTGGCCTTTTCTTTAAGGGTGACGGCGAAGAGCCGACACTTGAAAGCATCTGACATCGGCCTGATAGAGACCGAGTCCTCAAAAGACTGGAGATGTTGGACAGGGTCATCCCTGTCGTTGTAGTACACCCTGTCCCACTCTCCGAACCCTGCCGGGACAGGTGCAGAAAGTACCAACTCGCAGAAGGGACTTCCCCCTTCTGCCACCCTTTCTCGCTCCACACGCCCCCCGAGCTCTCTCGCCAGACTCGGGCTCGCGGGGACTGTGCTCGCGAGAATGGTGTTCGCTTGGACTACTCCCACAGTCGCTACATCCCCCGGGTGCGCGCTCCCCTACGCCGCGCTCGCCGGCACAGAGCTCGCCGGCACAGAGCTCGCCGACACAGAGCTCGCCGGGCTGGCGAACAACACTGGCCCCTCCAAGTCTTGAACTAAACTTCCGGCGATTTCCTTTCCGTACCTCCCCCCCCCCCCCCGGGGCGTTCTTGCCAACCACTGCTGGGGGAGGGGTTACCTGGGGTGCTGGGGTCACGAACTCACTTCGCAGCGCCGCGACCGTGAGCCCGAAGGTGTCAAGCACATCCCTCCTGAAATCTGCGAACATCCTCGGCGTCACCACCTGCGGTGACTCGCTGAACTCCTCACCTTGATCCTCGCCTCCCGCCATATCTGCTCGTTGGAACTTTCTTGGACCACCACGCTCACCGCACCAAAATGTTGAAACCGATTTCTCGGCCTCCTGTGGAGCTCGGGTCCCTCACCGAAATGAGGGGCAGCTAGCCCTTACTGATCCCTCGGAGAAGGTAGACTGAAGACTAGAAAAATGACTAAGACCTTTGTCACAGCGAGGAGGTCCCTCCACTAACCCGGAAGATCGTTGAGCGCTTCCCCTCCCAAGCCAAAGCTGAGACTCGGGCACCTTGGAGAGCTCTGGAAATGCTAACCAAAGAAAGCCTGAGGAGAGAGAAGCTGAAGTGAAGTCCTCTCCAAAGGTGCCCTTTAGGTCTTATTTATAGGTTTTCTGATCTGGCCTGCAAATAGCAGGATCCCGCCTTTTGATTTTACTATCCGCACCCCAAATGGGTCTGCTAACAGCCAAACTCCGTTGTTTGGAGAGGCTAGAAGCAGACCACCAAGGGTAAAAGGGTAATTTGGCCCTATCAACTTATGGGCAAGGAACATTACTATCGAAGCTCTCGCGGGCCTTCTCGCGAGTCCTGCTCGCGATGCCTCTCCTAGGCGATCGCCCTGCGAGGACCTCGCCGACCCATTCTGGCGGTATCTACCGAGGTCCGGTCTCGCGACTCCTCTTGCGAGACCGCCCCTTGACTCCGTCGAGCTCAACACACCCTTCGTCGAACGCAGAGCACTTCGTCGATCACAGACGAGCTCAACGAATGTAGAACGTTGAATTGTTCGCTGACTACTGAGACGGGCGGTTCGCCGACCGCTGCTTCCCTGCTGTAATTTGTTGAGCGCCGTCCGACGAATGCTTAGCTCCGTTTGACATTCGTCGAACGCCGAATTGAGCTCGTCGGACGTTGAAGCTCTAAACTTGCGAGCCTTCCTGCGAGATCGCCCATTGACTTTGCCGCGCACCGAACACATTTCGCTGGAAATCTCTTTACTGAACATAGGTCTCTTCTGCCAGCGGCCTGCGAGGTATTGATTTGCCAGCCCTCGCTCGGCCCAGTCTTTTGGAGATATCTGCCGAGGTCTGGATCTCGCGACTCCTCTTGCGAGACCGCCCCTTTGGCTTTAATGAGCATAGAACACTTCGTCGACCTCTGATGATTTCGCCGAACAGGGGTGAGCTCGACGACCACAGGCGGGCTCGATGAACTCGGGAGAGTTCGTCGAACGCAGTACTCCTTTCGTCGAACACAGGAAACTTCTTCAAATTGCCTGCGAGCGTTTATCTCGCCGCCGACCCTTCTCGCTAGCCTCTTAGCGAGCCCTCCGAGAGAGACTTCCCCAAGGTCCCTCTTGCGAGGTCTTTGGCCCTAAGGCCTCCCTCTCTTATTACTTATTTCATCTTGTTGCCCTCTTAAACCATGCCTCCTGGCCTGGCGAATATCGGGGTTGTACAAGTCCGTCATTTTCCTGATCAAGACCATGTCTTAAAACCACTGGAGGTGTTGGAGAGGGTCATCCATGCCCATGTAGAAAGACATGACGGGCTCACTGAACCCGTCTGGAACCGGAGCTGAGGTAATCAGCTCGCAGAAGGGGCTCCCCCCCTCCTCCATGGTGAGTCGAAAGCGTTCTTCCTACCTCTTATTCGGGGTAGCCGGTCCCAGGAGTGATGTCGAAGAGCACTCACGCTTGGAGGCTCAAACCTTCCTCTGAGGCTGGCCTCTTCCCTTGTCGACGTGCTTGCTCCGTCTCCATCGGAGATGGCGAGGCCATCATGGGTGCTGGTGGTGTCGAGCACTCGCCCGGAGGGGGGAGTGCGACCTGCAGGAGCTCCAGGATCGACTTCCTGAACTCCTCAAAGTCACCTTTCTTCACGTACTCACTGGTGGGGGGAGAGTCCCCCGGCTCATCGCTTCCAGCCATGAGACATGCTCAGAGCTTTCCGAACTAGCTGCTTCCACGCTCACCGCACCAGAATATTGAAACCATAGAATCGGTCTCGACGTTCGCAACGGGTATGCAGCTGACCCTTACTTGACCTAAGCTAGAACCTTGACTAGTTGTTGAGAACCGAAAGAACTTGCACCTGAGAACACTAAAAGTACCTGAACAGACCCCTTAAGCTGCAGCGAGGAGGTCCCACCACACACCCGGAAGTTCAAAGAGAGTTTCCCCTCCCAAGCCAATAGTGAGCTTGGGCACCATGGAGGGCACTAAGGACCACCTCACCATCCACCTTAGCTGGCAGGGGGTAGTGCTTGCTCACAAGACACACACGAGGGAGAGGGGAGACCGGGCCTTCCTAAGGTGCCTATGGGGGTCAATTTATAGACTTCCCAAAATTGGGATGCGGATAGCCAAAAACCTACTATCCGCAGCTCAACTACGAACCAGAGCGATCGAGGCAAGAGAGGGGGCGAGTGGAAGTCGGGATGTGTACCCCCCCCCCCCCCCTTGTCGGGGGTCGGGTGAGTGGACCAAGGTCCATCACCTGAACTGGGCGAGTGGACCTCACGGTCCACTCATCCAACCGGGCGAGTGGACCATAGGTCCACTCCCCAGTTGCCCAGGGCGAGTGGACCTACGGTCCACTCGCCCACGTGCCTGGGGCGAGTAGGTCCACTCGCCCCCTTCTTCAGGCGAGTAAACCTATTGTCCACTCGCCCCCACTCGGGCGAGTGGACCATTGGTCCACTCGCCCGAGGCCTTGGGGGAGTGGACCCAAGGTCCAGTCGTCCAAGCGAGGAGATCTGCCCCCCGGGCCTTCTTTTCTCGGTCGCGGCGACTTCCAACTGTTCGATCTACTGTGCCACAGTTATTTTCTCGACTGCGATCTTATCTGGGTTGGGTCACACCAGCTCGGCAATATGAGGGTTTTACAACGGGCGTAGCCCGTGTGGACCTGCTCGCATATAGGTAAAGTCACTTACCTACAATTAATAAAAATGTGCTCTCACCGCCGCTCGCAAACCCCTCATGCACACAGAAAAAATGAGCGACGGGTAGAGTATAGCGCTTGGGGGTTTGCGAGCGGCGGGAGCGCCGTCGCGCTGGGGCACTGTCGTGGTCGTAGTACAGTCGCGCGGGGCACTGGTGATGCAGGACGTCGGGGCCCCGCCGCACCCCGTGACATCACACCAGCTAGCGGACCACGGCCAAGCACGCCTGCTAGAAGGACTGCAGTCCAGGCACCCCAACCCATCTCCGCGCCTGTTCTCAGCACGACGGGTTGTTGAGGCGGGGCTCGATCCTCAAACCTCCTTGATAATAACCTCTCCTAACAGGCCTTATCACCAACTGACCTGCCGTGGTCCGCTAGCTGGTGTGATGCCACGGAGTGCGGCGAGGCCTCGACGTCCTGCATCAACAGGAGCCTCCTGTGCACTATCGTGATCAGAATACTTTCACGATTGGCCGTAGAGGCAAAACCCCGTGTCTCTCACTTATTGAGGTATGCTGAACTCACTAGTAGGCAGTACGTAGCCATCTCAATATCTTTACAAATTGAGCCCCTTTTGACTCTATTGTGCACCCTCTTGTCATTATTTTAAATTTTTCACGTTCATGCTATGAAAGCTCATCTCTATACGAATGTTAATATCGGCAGGGGATTTAACCATCTGCCAAACAGAGCTAAAATAATGATAAGGTACGAGTTTATGAAAGCCAACCAAATTGCCTTAAGCACTCCGGATTGAGCTATTCTCACCCCGACACAAAAAATTCTCATTTTACCAAGTATAATCCGAAAAAACATCTCATGCATTAGCAAGCAGAGGAAGACATCCCGAAGCCACTGACTCCTCCCTCTACCACCTTCCAAACATCCGGCAAGCAGATGCCTCACAACACGAGAAATAACGACGGCTCGGAGAATGGACGGCGGCGTCCGAATACGGGAACTGCCTCTCGAACAACCAAGGTCACTGCACGAAGTCACCGAGCTTCGTCTTACCTAAAAGATCTCACGATTTGAAATGATCCTTGGACTCGGTTAGAATTGAGATCCTTCGCGGAATCCCTATCAGAATCTTTAGTAGGATCCTTTTCGCGTTACTAGGAGGAACGGCGGATGTCGTCCCGCGAGGTTGTCCTTAGAGGACTTGGAAGAAAATGGTGTATCCATCTTCGCAAAATCGGTGGGATGAAACGAACATCCCGTGGTTCCCTGTAAACATTTTTTTTCGCCTTGTTTTGCTAACAGCTCGCTATAAGATCCAACGCGATAATAAGTTCCATTGATAAAAGGAATCGGGCCAGTAAATGTATATATCGGTGGAAAATTGGAAATTCTTAACATTGTGCAAGAATCTTAACACAATTATCATTATCAATAGTGTTATCCTAACTATTTTTTATCGAAATTATGAATTCTTAACTTCCATTTATTTACGCAGAACGCTGCCGAGGGTTATCAAACACAAAATATGTAAAATAGCTCCACTAATTTGCTTAACAATTCTATGCTAATTTAAATTGCAATGCTAAGTGGTGTGGTGTTGGAGATTATGCTTGAGTTTTGTAAGATCACAATTAATTATTATTAAGATATGTGAGAGTATTCATTTAGTCTTACATTAAATAAGGAAAAAATATGTTGACATCTCTTATTCACATATTAAGCTTTAATGTTGAAACCATGTTCAATAATTATTGCATCTGGCCCTCATCAGTGTTCGGTCTCTCTCCAATTTACACCACTCAACAAGTTATATTATGGTTGATGCGCATAAGTTCTGCAAGGATGAAGACGCCGCTAGACATCGTACAATCACAAATTGTTAGGAGCAAAGAGGTAAATGCTACTAAAATGAGAGTAGAATGAAAAATAAAATAGAAAATCACAACATAGAAGACACAGATTTACGTGGTTCGCTTCAAGATGGGCTACGTCCACAAGTAGCATTGATCAGTTTTTTACTAGATCAAAAACAAAGACGGTTACAGAAAGTGAGCGGATTTTCAAATTTCAGAAATAATACCCAAAATACCTAATGAAAAGAGTCTAATCATGAAGAATGACTCATACGTACCGGGAGGCCAATAGGAAAGAGAAGAAGGGGAGAGAGAATGAGAAGAACTTATTAGTTCAAGAAGAAAACTCATTAGTTTGATATCCTTGATTATAAGCTATAAGACTCTTGCAGCTAATAATGCTCAAAACTAAAATACAACTAATTACATCAAACATTTGCATTTGAGTTACATAAGCTAACACACTCCGCAACATGTTCTTGACTCGACGATTTGCGATGTGAACAAAATTGATGAAGAGAAACAATCGAATAGAAATAGTTGGAGGTCTCATGTTGTCCAACTTCTTTTGGGTTACTCCTCTTTGTCATATGTATAAACATTTATCTATATACATAATTATATAATAAGCGACATTTGGTGTAATGCCGCATTTAATAATATCAAAAATTGATATATCTCATCTTTGTATGCTTTCATATTTACATCTTTTTTGTATATTTTTACATATCTTAAATAGAAATGATGACGAAATTTTTCGGTTCGAGACTCGGAAACATGAGCTATATGTTCGGGGCTCACGAGATGCTAACACGTGGAAAGTTATTCAGGTTTATCTCCCTCCTCGTTTTCAGACCGTCTTCCCCATTCTGCACCCATGGATTCCTCACCATCCACAAGATACTGCTCCAGGAAGAATCGTCGTCTTCTGCTGAGATCTCTGTGGGGAGAGAAAAAGCAAGGAGACAGAGAAGACAGTGCTTCCCTTCTCGCCATCAAAAATGACGGCTGCTTCGATTAATCTGTGTATATTCTCTTATAATGAGATGATATTCTGTAAATGATGTGTGTATTGCTGGATGGATAAGCAGATTGGTGAGCAAAGTTTTGAATTTAGGAGAATGGTTGAAACAAGTGGAATGTGTTGAAGAAGATGAAATAAAGAAGGGTTATCTCACTAAGATAATTCATTTGCCTCTGAGATAAGCGTGTTGTATCTGAGATAATCTATTTGTCTCCGAGATAATTGATTTGTATCTGAGATAATACATTTATCTCTGAGATAATGGACTTATCATCTCTGAGATAACCGAGTTGCATGTATCTGAGATAATTGACTTATATCTGAGATAATCTAGTTGTATCTAAGATTTTTTATTTGTTCCCGCAATTTTGCATGAACCTGAATAATTTTACGTGTGTAAACATCTCGTGAGCTCCGGACACAGATTTATGTCAGGGCTAGGTAACAAAAATTTCTCAAATTTATGAGCTATGGGGTCCAGACAGAAAGAGCGAGAGAGACATTGAATAAAAGAAAATAATATAAAATAATATAAAATTAACTAGAAATATAGGCAAGAGGGAGAATAAATAAATAAATAAATAAAATGAAGTTAGTACAAAATATAAAAGTTGCGAAAAAAATAAATATAAAAAAAAACACAATCGAGAAAAACAAGTGACAGAGAAATAATGGAAATAATTTGCAATATATAAATAAAAACAGAAATCTTTATTTCTTTATAATTTTAAAATTTTTTTTAAAGAAACAGGGATCTGTAGAGATAATAAATCAAAATACAATTTTTTTTAAAATACTTAGAAATTAAGTCTTGTCTCGACACTCTGGTAGACCGGTCGAATCGAACCACCTTAGCTCAAGAGCGAGTCGAGCGCACAAACAGTCATTGAGAGAACTAATAGACGACAAGAAGACATTTTTATCGTGGAAAATCCGGAAAGGGCGAAAAAACCACGCGGCCGGAGCTGTGCCAACCAAATTCTACTATATGTCGGTTTGTTACAAGTGAAAGCTGAGAACTCGAGGGCGGCATGTCGCCGCTCACTACAGTAGTAGTAGAGAGAATCTCTGATGGTGACAGACCGCCTCTCGAAAAACTAATTAATTTTTGCTGGGAATGGAAGTGAGATGCTCTAATCGTCTTTCGGTGCCCGAAGGATTCCTAAATCGCTTAGGAAGAATGTCTTCCAAAGTGAAAGAGATCTTTAAAGGCTCGAATGAGATCTTCGAAGGCTCGAAGGAGATTTTCGAAGGCTCGAAGGAGATCTTCGAAGATCGAACGAGATCTTTGAAGATCGAACGAGATCTTCAAGCGTTGAAGGAGAACTCTGAGAAATATTCAGCAGAGCTCTCTCCGGTGTAGCAGACAAGGACCCTTGAAATGAAGGCTTTGGGCTCCTTTTATAGCCTTGGGCAGGGGTAGCCCAATAATTTTGCCGTCGTAACCACCATAACCACCTGACGGGCAAATCACGTTCGCCGATTTGGAGCACACAGATCGCCATTTTTTGGATATTCCCGTCATGCAGTTCGGTCAGTAAGGGCAGTTCGGGTAGCTTTGTTGATGGTGATGAGCGCAATCATTAAGAACTGCAATCTTGGAAATTAAGAAAGATTAACTATCGCACGCGTCGGGAATGTGAAGGCGTTCTGAGCGCGCAGTGAACGCGGAAAGCGTTATGAGCGCGCAGTGAACGCGAAAGCATTAAGAGCGCGCATTGAACACGAAGATGTTCTGGGTGCGCGGTGAACGGGGAGGCGTTCTGGGCGCGCGGTGAACGCAGAGGCGTTCTACGTGCGGTGAACATGAAGGAGTTCTGCACGCGCGGGGAACGCAGAGGCATTCAAAGCGTGCGGTAAATGCGGAGGCGTTCTGAGCGCGTAGTGAACACGGAGGCGTTCTGAGCACGCCGTGAACACGGAGGCGTAACCAGGCGACACTTGGGAGGCGCGGCCTCGCCGTACCGGAATGACCGCGACTGTACCAATAGGAGCGCAAATTTGACCATACCCCAAGGGGGTGCGACCTCGCAACACCCAAGGGGGCGTGGAATGGGTCGTACCCTAGGGGGTGCGGCTTTGGGCGCACCCCTATGGAGGAGCCACACCCCTCAATCGGGGGGGGGGGGGCCTGGCCGCACCCCATATGAGAGATGCGGCCTAGGCCCCACCTTGGCGGGCTTGACTACACCATGGTGGTGCGGCCCGATTAACGTAGCCATCGCGCGGTGGTTCTGCGAAGTGCAGTTCGGTCAGTTCGGGCTGTTCAGACAGCTTTGTAGATGGTGATGAGCGCAATCATCAAGACCTGCAATCTGAAAAATCGAGAAATGTTAACTGCCTCGCGCGTCGGGAATGGGAAGGCGTTCTGAGCGCGCGGTAAACGCGGAGGCGTTATGAGCGAGCGGTGAACGCGGAGGCGTTCTGAGCGCGCGGTGACCCCATTCACCTGATCTTCTAATTACACAGCCATTTGACCCGGTTCCTTTTTTTCATCCTCCAAAGAAGAAGATTAAAAAAAACTAAGCTATTTTCTAACGCTTATTTAATTTAATTCTAATTATTTAAGGGAGTTGTTAAAGGCACTGCAGTTTTGGCTAGTCGTACCGTAATTTCTATAAGTTATTACGCGTCTTTTGAAAATACGCTTTGTATATGCATTTTAAGGAAAAGTGTTCAACACGAAAGTTGTAGATCTCGTCGAGATCTACAACTTTCGTGTTGAACACTTTTCCTAAAAATGCACGCACAAGACGTATTTCCGCCCTGATTGAAACATGAGCGTAACTATAACGAATTTTTGGAAATACGCCTTGTACATGCATTTTTAGGAAAATTGTTCCACACGAAAGTTGTAGATCTCGACGAGGTCTACAACTTTCGTGTTGAACACTTTTCCTAAAAATGCATGTACAAGGCATATTTCCAAAAGACACGCAATAACTCGTAAAAATTGCGGTGCAACTAGCCAAAACTGCGGTGCCTTTAACAACTCAATAAATGATACTGCTCTAACAAAACACTAACGTTAATTAATAAATATTAGAGTGAAAATAAAGGGGAGTAGGCTCCATTTAGCTCGGTGTTTTTGCCCCTGTGAGTTTGGACAAAATGTCACTGTCACAAACTGTATGTTTGACACGACAAAGGTTATGACTGCCACCAAAAAAGAAAACAAGTTTTGAACATGAACCGGATGAAGTTCCTTAGGTGAGGTCGGGCGTTCACGGACGACAGCTCATAACCATCATGATGGGTTGTCATCTATTATGTAGAGAAATCCGGGCTGCGATTAAACAAAAACACAACTCCTCCACTAAGAAAATGGGGTCATGGGTGAGAAAGTGGGTCTAACCAAAAGAGAGTCAAACCCACTATCTCCGCAAACAACCGCGCGCAATCGCGCGCGGCGCCACGCCCAGCCACGCACGTGCGACCGAACGCGCGGCATGCGCGGTGCCAGCCGACCTACCTTCGCCGCCGGGTCACTCGCCGCCCCCTCGCGTCGTCCTCGCACGGCTCCGACCGCGCCTTTACGGCGCTCCCGCTTGACGCTCGGCGCACGCTTGACACCGCTAATTCCATATCATGCCTTTGATCCGCGCGCACTTGAACGTTGCAAAGTTCATAGTGCGCGCAGTTGCTAACTCTACTTTCCTTCTTGAGATTACAGGATTTAGACATTGCAATCGGAAATTGCCAAGGAAACTGCCCGAAGTGTCCGAACTGACCGGGAGGCTCTCGATCGGCGGTCAAGATCAGCCCGTAAGGTGGTTACGGTGGTTACAACTGCGAAATTATCGGGTCGCCCCCGACCAAGTCTATAAAAAGGACCCTGGACCCTCATTTGAAAGGATCGGACACTTTACACCCGAGAGAGCTCCTTGAAGAATTCCTTCAGAGATCTCCTTCGCGGTTCGAAGATCTCCTTCTCGGTTCGAAGATCTCCTTTGTGATTCGAAGATCTCCTTCGTCACTTGAAGATCTTCTTCGGACCTTGAAGACCTCCTGCAACAGCAAAGTACTTTTTTCTGCGAGGTGACCTGTCACCCTCAGAGACTTTCCTTCAACTGCAATTGTAACGAGAAGCGGTCTGTCGCTCTCAGTTCTCGCAACTTTACTTAACACTCGAACACTTAGTGGAATTTGGCTGGCACAGATCCGGCCACGTGGTTTTTCACCCTTTCCGGGTTTTCCACGCTAAAAAAGTTCTCTTGCCACCTGTCTGTTCCCTCTGTGACTGTTTGCACACTCGACCCACTCTCGGGCTAAGATGGTACAATACGCCCGGTCTGGAAGAGCGTCGAGTGACCAGCAACAGTTTGGCGTCGTCTATGGGAAAGGTGTTCCCCAAGCTCTGATAAGACTTTTCAAAGACAGTATTCGCTTCATAGTAATACTCGTGACTAACAGCGATGACAAGAAGAAGTGCTCGCACAACCGAGGGTTCAGTCCCGGAAGGACGCATTGATCACGCTCCCTCTCATTCACTCATCAACGTGCCTCCCGCCGAAGATACCGTGTTAGCACCCGTAGCCGCACTACAGGGGCGCGTGCGCCAGATGGAGGAGCAGCAAACTGAAATGCCGGCTCTCCTCAGAAACCATGGAGCCCCGCAGGCTCCCGTTCCACCTGCCGCACCAATCGCCCCACCCCCTTGATCCTGAATCATCCTCCATTGGGGGAGGCTGCCCAAGAAGGAGATACATACGAAGAAGAATACTCGGAGGCTGCCAGCTCCGCGCATCCGGTCCACCCCGCCAGGGCCGCTAGAGGAGAACCCCTTCACCGTCAGCAAGGAGGGGTAGGAGTCGATCAAGCCATAGGAAGGCTCACTCGCGAGGAGATCCGCGATGTGATTGTCGAGGAGTACGGACAGATCGGGCGCCGGGGCATCTTCGCCCGCCGCCCTCTACATCGCGACTCCCACTTGATACAGCAAATCCTGGTCCATCCAATTCCCCACAGTTCCAAACTTCCCAACATCGAAACATTTGATGGGATGGATGATCCGCTCGAACACATCATCCATTTCACCACCATTATGAGGATCTATAACGCCGCTGATCAGCTCCTCTGTCAAGTGTTTCCGGCAACACTCAAGGGGCAGGCGCGCACTTGGTTTCATTCTCTGCGGGATGGATCCATCAACAACTTCACCGAGTTAGCCCAGCAGTTTACAGATCAGTTCGCCGCCAACCGAAGAATTGTCCGAGATCTCTCACATCTTTCGGGGATTCGCCAGAACGAGGGAGAGACCCTAAAGGACTTTTTCCGTCGCTTCACCGCTGAGGCACAACAAATCCCAGGGGTTGATCCCGAGCTTTTGCGCGGCGTTTTCCTAGGGGAACTCCACCCAAGCGGCTTTTACTCCGCTCTGATGAGGGAGACAGTACCAAACTATCCAGATCTCGTACACCGAGTCGATGCATAAATTGCGGCCGACGAAGCGATCGAAGCTCACCGCCAACAAGTCGAAGGAGTAGTAAAGAGAAAGAGAGAAGAGCCAGCCCCATAGCAGCAAGAGGAGTGCCAGAGGAATGTACATCAGCAAGACCGTCTTGGGAACATGCCCCACCAAACCTACCAAGAGTACGCTCCGCTCAATACTTCCCGCACGAACGTGCTCTACGCAATACAGGACAACCCAGCGCTGCAAAGGCCAAGAGATCTCCCCCAGGGTAGGGGGACCAATCAAAGTACTGCGAGTTCCACCGAGGCGCAGGGCATGCCACCGAAGAGTGCATTAAACTCAAAGATGAGATAGAACGTCTCATCCGGCAAGGTATCCTCGGGAGGTTCTTACAGGACCAGACGCGAAATCAGTCAGCAAATGGAGGAAGAGAGCAGCCGCTGGCTCGTCAGGGCGCACCAGGAGACAGGCAAGTGGTTGGGGTAGTAGAAACCATCTCTAGTGTTCCGTTCACCACCATCAATTCCATCGCCCAACCATCAGAGACGATTAACTTCGGAGATGAAGATTTAAAAGGACTGCTCATTCCGCACCAAGATCCATTGGTCGTCAGCGCAGAGATCGACAACCCCAGCTTCCGCGCAAACGGATACTAGTAGACAACGACAGCTCCGTCAACGTCATGTTCATGACCACTCTCCTCAACATGAAGATCCTACCTTAAAGCCTCCAACCAGCTTCTGGTCCAATCTATGGCTTCAACGGCAGTCCGGTCCCGGTTAAAGGAACCATCACTCTCCCTGTTACCCTAGGAGATTTCCCAAGGCGGGCTACCCACGACGTGCAGTTCGTGGTAATCGAGATAGAATCGCCTTACAACGCGATTTTCGGTCGACCACTACAGGTCCTATTCGGAGCTATCCCGTCCATCCCACACCTCACAATGAAGTTTGTCACCCCAGGAGAAATCACAGTTGTCCGTGGAAACCAGGAAGCAGCACGTGCGTGCTATCTGCAGCAGATGACGCCTGGACAAGGAGCCGCCCTGTGCGCCACCGCATCTAGAACTTGAAGCCCTAAAAGGAGCTAGGAATCGGGCAGAAATGTCTTACTATATTCCAAACTCGTCAAATCGTTTCTAAGAACTCTTGTTTGTAATAGTTATTCTAGAAAAGTCGTAAGCCTGAGCTTACACAAAAACTATTGTGTGTTAAATTTTGAAATACTTTCTTCGCTTCAAGTCATGCTATTCAAACACAGTTAAGATCAACTGCAAGCAACACCAATTGTTGTAATATCAAGGACATCCCCCAGGTCGGTAACGTGAACCTCCCACTACTCGACTCGAATCGCTCGTCATTCTCCCACGTAGTAGGTTCCAACACCATCTAGGTCTCATCCTCTAAACCGCATCGCCAGGGCCCCCCTCGCGCCCGCAAACGGTTCGACGCGTTCGCCCTTCACCGCAACTATCAACGACATCCCCCAGGTCGGTAACACGAACCTCCCTCTACTCAGCTCGAATCGCTCGTCATTCGCCCACGTAGTAGGTTCCAACACCATCTGGGTCTCGTCCTCTAAACCGCATCGCCAGGGCCTGCCCCTCTCGCGCTCGCAAACGGTTCGAAGTGTTTGACCTTCACCACATCTATCAACGACATCCCTCAGGTCGGTAACGCGAACCTCCCTCTACTCGGCTCGAATCGCTCGTCATTCGCTCACGTAGTAGGTTCCAACACCATCTGGGTCTCGTCCTCTAAACCGCGTCGCCAGGGCCTGCCCCCCTCGCGCTCGCAAACGGTTAGAAGCGTTTGCCATTCACTGCAACTATCAACGACATCCCCAGGTCAGTAACGCAAACCTCCCACTGCTCGGCTTGAATCGCTCGTCATTCGCCCACGTAGTAGGTTCCAACACCATCTGGGTCTCATCCTCTAAACGCCAACCCCGTGAAAGAAGAACATAGTTTGCCGAGCAAAGCATTGGTTCAGACGCCGCAAAAACCCCACTACTGTAAGAGCTGAAAGCAAGAATAGTTGTACAACGACGTAACCCGCCAACAGCCTTCAGCTCAGCAACCCGCTCCGGCGAAGAAAGGCGCTCCACCTCCGTCTTCAAAGACACCAATTCGGCCCCCAGACGAATCACTGTAGCTCGCAGATCCTCCAACAAATGAGCCGAACCCTTCACAAGGGCCTTCTCCGTACGGACTTCAGCACGGGACTCCTCCAGATCACACCGAAAGATTACAAAATCCTCGCACTTCTTTGAGCAACAGTAAAGAACTCCGAGGATTTGGGGGACAATTGATGGGTTGTCATCTATTATGTAGAGAAATCCGGGATGCGATTAAACAAAAATACAACTCCTCCACTAAGAAAATGGGGTCATGGGTGAGAAAGTGGGTCTAACCAAAAGAGAGTCAAAACCACTATCTCCGCAAACAACCGCACACAACCGTGCGCGGCGCCACGCCCAGCCACGTACGTGCGACCGAACTAGCGCGACCGCGCACACGACCGCGTTGCAGTCGCGCACAACCGCATGCGCGCTGCCGCTGCGGTCTGGCTTGTCTGGCGGTCTGACTTAACTGCACGACTTGGCGGTCTGCCGCTGCGGTCTGGCTTGTCTTAGCCTAGCTGTGGTCTCCTGGCTTGATCGCTGGTATCTGGTCCAAGGCGGCTGAAGGTGGAGGCCGCGCTGTCTGTCTCTGACCGCGTGGTGGGTTGTTCGTCTTCAAGTATGCGTGGTTTGTTTCTAACCGCGTGGCGGGTTGTCTTCCTCAAGGCTGTGGCGGTCTGGTGTGACCGCACAGCTTGTTCCAGTTCTCTCCAGAATGCGGTCTGGTGGCTGACCGGGCTTTCTGGTGGTATTCGCGGACTAAGGGACTTAGTCGCGCGGTCTCAGTTCGCGGTCTCAGGAGGAGACTGGTATGCGAGCTGGACGCTATTCGCGGTCTCAGGTGGAGATCGGCATGCGGACCTGAGTTCGCGGGTTGATGGCGAACTGGCTGTGTTCGCAGTCTCGGATGAACACAGGGGGTGAACAGCTTCGGGCGGTTTGGCGATATCCTTTGGAGTCGCGACCTGCTGTGAGAGTGGCGGTCTCTCATAGTTGATGTTGAAGCTGGCGAGTTCACCAAAAATGAAGCAGGAGTATTGTTGCTGATCGCATGGCGTGACCGGTCAGGTCGCGCGGTCTGGAGGGTGGTGATCCTATCTCATAGGGTGGTGACTGGATCAGGTTCCATGCCTATAAATAGGAGCCACTGTAGCATCAAATAGTGACACACCAAGTGTACTTTGAGTTCGCTTCTTTCCTGCGGTCTGTATTTGTCTGACCGGGCGGTCTGCTGATTAAATTCTTCTTGTGCAGCTTCTGCGGATAGTGCGGGCAGCAGCGATCACCTCTTCCTCTGAAAGTGTTCGGGCGGTCTGCGGCTTGGAGTTGTGTTGCTGGAGTTTGGGAGAATCAGGAGTTCGGTATGAAGGGTGCGGTCTGATCAGCGGGTTGGTGTTGTTCTGAGATCGGCAGTGGATTGCGGTCTGGCGGGTTGCTGAGGTCGCAAGGGAGACCGCGCGGTCTCAAGTTTTCTTCAACTTGTATTATTTTCCTTTGGTGTTTGTGCTGGCGAAATCATGTCTCGCCAAGCATGCCTTGCCTTGTAATTTGAAGTTGCTGTCAATAAAGATCAGTTGTTTGCCTTCATTTGCTTCTGGTTGTTTTGGCTAGTATCTCTAAGTTGACTAACTCCTGCTCGCTCCATAAAGATTCGAAAAATTTCACATGGTATCAAAGCGAGGTTGGAGTGGTTAGAGCAGTGAGTGACTTAGAGTAGCCATCGCCTTTGTGAAGAAGGAACCAGTGGTAGAGTAATGGAAGCGAGGGGTCTTGGAATTGAGATGCTTACATCGACTAACTTCAAAAAGTGGAAGTCGTGTATGCAAAGCTATCTTCTAGGTGAGGACCTCTGGGAGGTAGTTGGAGGAGATCAGACGCAGGAAGTTGTCCCGGAAGGGGATAATGGGGCAGAGGTGAGAACTTGGAGGAGGACGAATGCTAAGGCAGAGTTCACTCTGAAGAGAGCAATTTCACTGATCTGTTTGATCACATTTTGGGATGTGGATCGGCTGCGGAGATCTGGAGAGCCCTGGATGGGCTGTTTAACAAGAAGAATATAGCAAGGCTACAGTTCTTGGAGAATGAGCTGGCAAGGTCGGCTCAGGGTGATCTTTCTATCTCCATTTTTTTTTCTGAAGATGAAGAACTTGTGCGCTGAAATCTCAGCATTGGATCCTGATGAGCCTATCTCTGAGGCAAAGCTGAAGAGGCACATCATCCGCGGCTTGCGAAAGGAATATGTTGCCTTTATGACGTCGGTGCAGGGATGGGCAAATCAGCCGTCTCTGTTGGAGCTGGAGAACTTGCTTGCATCGCAAGAAAGTTTGGCAAGGCAGATGGCAGGGGTGTCGGTGGCTGGGGGAGATGGCGAAGTGCTCTTCTCGGGGAAGAAGAAGAAGTGAGATAAGAAGAAGAAGACCGCTGGAGGAGGTTATGGGCCTTCAACTTCTGGGCAGCAGGAAAGGGGGTATGCTCCCAAGGCTGACCGGAAGAAGAAGAGTGAAGGACCGAAGTGCTTCAAGTGTGGCAAGTATGGCCGCATCAGGAAGGATTGCAGGGTGATTACCCAAGCTGGGCATGCTGCCGAGAAGGAGGAAGCTGAGGCCAGACACATTCAAGGAGGTTGGGGAGGAGCCTTCTCGGCTTCTGTTGGAGCTTCCGCTCCTATCAACTATCTGGAAGACTGGATCGTGGACTCGGGGTGTGGTCATCACCTCACCGGAGACGAGACCAAGCTTTCTTCTGCACAGCCCTATACAGGTAACAATGCAATCATTACTGCTGATAATACTGTGCATCCAGTAGAGAAGGCGGGGGTTGTTTCCTTGGGCAGTGATAGAGGGCCACTTACTTTGAAGAGTGTCTATCACGTGCCTGGTATGAGGAAAAACCTCTTCTCCGTGACCAACGCTGTAAACGCTGGGTATCACGTTCTGTTCGGCCCAACAGAAGTGAAGTTTCTAAGCAATTTTGAGGCTGTAAAGGCCGAGGTCGTCCATGTCGGGAGACGGGCAAAGGACTTGTTCGTTTTATCGACAAGTTCCTACGTCGACAAGATGAAGACGAATGATGCGTGCCGTTATATGGCATGAGAGGTTGGGGCACGCAGGGATGGACAAGCTGAAAGCCATGGCGGTGAGAGGTCTGGTCAAGGGCCTGCCAAGTCTATCTTCTTACGGTGAAGGTCATGTTTGCACGAGATGTCAGTTCGGCAAGTCTCATCGGCTACCGTTTGACAAGTCGCAGACAAGGAGTAGTGTGTCGTTGGAGTGCATCCACGGTGACTTAATGAGACCTACTGCTACCCCAAGCCTCGGAGGAAACAGATATATGTTGGTGTTGATTGATGATTACACCAGATATGTCTGGGTATATTTCCTGAAGGAGAAGGCGGAGGCGTTTGCCAAGTTTGTGGAGTTCAAGGAGCTCGTGGAGGGTCGGCTAGGACTGTGGGTGAAGAAGCCGAGGACTGACAATGGAGGGGAGTTCACCTCTAGTGAGTTCTCTACTTTTTGCAGGAAGGCAGGCATCCGGAGAGAGCTCACTTGTGCACATACTCCACAGCAGAACGGAGTTGCAGAGCGGAAGATCCGTCATCTGATGGAGACCTGCAAGTGTTGGTTGCATGCCAAGAGTATCCCAAAGTCCTTCTGGGTGGAGGGAATGTCTTGTGCTGCCTACGTCATCAACAGGATGCCTTTGAGTCCCATCAACATGTTGTCTCCGCATGAGATGATGTTTAAGGAGAAGCCAAGCGTGGCACACCTTAGGGTGTTTGGATCCACCTGCTACGTGCATGTTCCAGATGCTCTTCGGACGAAGCTAGATGCGAAAGCAAGGAAGCTAGTCTTCGTGGGATACGATGAGCGGAAGAAAGGCTGGAAGTGCATGGACCCGGAGATGCGAAGATTTGTGGTATCTCGCGACGTCATGTTCGATGAGGTGACATCTTACAAGGGGTCTTCTGATGTGGAGCTACCAGAGAGCAGGGTGGAGGTGCCGGAGAAAGCTGTGGAGGATCTTCAGGTGGAGCTACCTGTGTCACCAGGTGGTCCATCTCCTTCTAGTTCCGAGACGGGGACTTCTGGTTCAGGGAGCAGGGGGAGTGATGCTCCTAGCACGTCTAGAAGAGGAGCTAGGGAAGAAGCAGCTGGAGATAATGCGGTTCAGGGGAAGGAGCTGAGGAGGTCGAAGTGAGCGATCGTCGCCCCTGATCGCTATACAGGAGGGAACACAGTGAGCTTCGTCTCATGTTTCTTCGCTGGTCCCTTGGATGAGAGGGAGCCATCGAGCTTTGAGAAGGCCAGAGGTGTGAAGGAGTGGGACATTGCAATGCAAGAAGAGATGGCAGCTCTCGAGAAGAATGAGACCTGGTCTCTTGTGCCCAAACCCAAGGGCACCACTCCTGTTACATGCAAGTGGGTCTACAAGCTCAAGAAGAAAGCTGACGGCATCATCGAGCGGTACAAGGCTCGCCTTGTAGCTCGGGGGTTCTCGCAGCAATACGGTGAAGACTACGAGGAGACTTTCAGTCCGGTGGCAAAAATGACTTCAGTTCGATTTATCATTGCTTTGGCGGCGTTCAGTGGATGGGAGATTTGGCAGCTCGACGTCAAGAACGCTTTCTTGTACGGCGAGATTGACAAGGATATCTTCATGGTCCAGCCACCAGGCTTTGTGTCTGAAGATTTTCCGGAGCATGTCTGCAAGTTGAAGAAGACCCTGTATGGGTTGAAGCAAGCGCTGAGGGCGTGGTACGGGAAGATCGCAGAATATCTCCTATTCTGTGGATTTGGTGCTTCAGACTCAGACTCAAGCTTGTTCGTCAAGAAGAGCGGGGAGCTTCAAGTCATCGTGCTGCTATACGTCGACGATATGATCGTGACGGGGAACTCGAAGGAGGAAGTAGCGCATCTTCGGGCCAAGCTGTCTATCAGGTTCGAGATGAAGGACTTAGGTGAGCTTCACCATTTCCTTGGACTCGAGGTGCAGAGGAAGGAAGGTGGAGTGTTGGTGACCCAGGCCGGATATGCGGAGAGGATCGTGGAGCGATTCAGCATGAAGGAAGAGAAGTGCACTTCCACACCTCTGGAGAAGACCACAAAACTTCAGAAGGATGAGGGGAGGATTATGCAAGATCCGTTGGTGTTCCAAGCTCTGGTTGGGAGCTTGATTTATCTGACGATCACGAGGCCGGATATTGCATATGCAGTTGGCAGAGTGATTCGATATATGGCGGAGCCACGGGTACCTCATCTGTTAGCGGCCAAGAACATTCTGAAGTATGTCAAGGCGACCTCGGACGTGGGTCTCCTATACAGGAGGGATGAGGTGCACGGGTACATGGATGCTGATTACGGGGGAGATTCGGATGATCGGAAGTCGACGTCTGGATTCGTCTTCATGGCGGGCCCTACAGCTATATCATGGTGCAGCAAGAAGCAGGATTTCGTATCAGTCTCCACCACGGAAGCAGAATACAAGGCTTCGGCCATGGCAGCTCAGGAAGCCATCTGGCTTAGGAGGTTGGTGGGAGACGTCCACAAGGAGGTTCGGGAGCCGACTCTGCTACGCGGTGACAACGAGAGTGCTCTCAAACTGGTTACCAATCCAGTTTGTCACGCGAGGACCAAGCATATCGAGATCGAGCACCACTTCATACGGGAGAAGGTGCTGGAGGGATCTCTTTCGGTCGAGCATGTGCGGAGTGCGGAAAACGTAGCGGACATCTTCACAAAAGCGCTGGCGAAAGGATCGTTCACACGGCTAAGGAGCCTACTGGGGCTAGTTTCAACTTCCCACTTCAAGGGGGAGTGTTGAAATTGTTGAAGTGGAAGTTAGAGGACTTTTTGGACCTGGGCGGTCTGGGAGGAGGTCGGGCGGTCTGACTTAACCGCACGACTTGGCGGTCTGCCGCTGCGGTCTGGCTTGTCTTAGCCTAGCTGCGGTCTCCTGGCTTGATCGCTGGTATCTGGTCCAAGGTGGCTGAAGGTGGAGGTCGCGCGGTCTGTCTCTGACCGCGTGGCGGGTTGTTCGTCTTCAAGTATGCGCGGTTTGTTTCTAACCGCGTGGCGGGTTGTCTTCCTCAAGGCTGTGGCGGTCTGGTGTGACCGCACAACTTGTTCCAGTTCTCTCCAGAATGCGGTCTGGTGGCTGACCGGGATTTTTGGTGGTATTCGCGGACTAAGGGACTTAGTCGCGCGGTCTCAGTTCGCGGTCTCAGGAGGAGACTGGTATGCGAGCTGGACGCTGTTCGCGGTCTCAGGTGGAGATCGGCATTCGGACCTGAGTTCGCGGGTTGATGGCGAACTGGCTATGTTCGCGGTCTCAGACGAACACAGGGGGTGAACAGCTTCGGGCGGTCTGGCGATCTCCTTTGGAGTCGCGACCTGATGTGAGAGTGGCGGTCTCTCATAGTTGATGTTGAAGTTGGCGAGTTCACCAAAAATGAAGCAGGAGTATTGTTGCTGATCGCGCGGTGTGACCGGTCAGGTCGCGCGGTCTGTAGGGTGGTGATCCTATCTCATACGGTGGTGACTGGATCAGGTTCCACGCCTATAAATAGGAGCCACTGTAGCATCAAATAGTGACACACCAAGTGTAAGTTGAGTTCGCTTCTTTCCTGCGGTCTGTATTTGTCTGACCGGACGGTCTGCTGATTGAATTCTTCTTGTGCAGCTTCTGCGGATAGTGCGGGCAGCAGCGATCACCTCTTCCTCTGAAAGTGTTCGGGCGGTCTGCGGCTTGGAGTTGTGCTGCTGGAGTTCGGGAGAATCAGAAGTTCGGTAGGAAGGGTGCGGTTTGATCAGCGGGTTGGTGTTGTTCTGAGATCGACAGCGGATTGCGGTCTGGCGGGTTGCTGAGGTCGCAAGGGAGACCGTGCGGTCTCAAGTTTTCTTCAACTTGTATTATTTTCCTTTGGTGTTTGTGCTGGCGAAATCATGTCTCGCCAAGCATGCCTTGCCTTGTAATTTGAAGTTGCTATCAATAAAGATCAGTTGTTTGCCTCCATTTGCTTCTGGTTGTTTTGGCTAGTATCTCTAAGTTGACTAACTCCTGCTCGCTCCATAAAGATTCAAAAAATTTCACACTCGCATCATCCTCGCACGGCTCCGAACGCGCCTTTGCGGCGCTCCCGCTTGACGCTCGGCGCGCGCTTGACACCGCTAAGTCCATATCATGCCTTTGATCCGCGCGCACTTGAACGCTGCAAAGTTCATATTGCGCGCAGTTGCTAACTCTACTTTCCTTCTTGAGATTACAGGATTTAGACATTGCAATCAGAAATTGCCAAGGAAACTGCCCGAAGTGCCCGAACTGACCGAGGGTCAAAATCGTCATATTCGAAAAATGGTGATCTGTGTGCTCTCGATCGACGGTCAAGATCGGCCCGTAAGGTGGTTACGGTGGTTACAACGATGAAATTACCGGTTCGCCCCCCGACCAAGTCTATAAAAAGGACTCTGGACCCTCATTTGAAAGGATCAGACACTTTGCACCCGAGAGAGCTCCTTGAAGAATTCCTTCAGAGATCTCCTTCACGGTTCGAAGATCTTCTTCGCGATTCAAAGATCTCATTCGTCACTTGAAGATCTTCTTCGGTCCTTGAAGACCTCTTGCAACAGCAAAGTACTTAGTTTTTCTGAGAGGTGACCTGTCACCCTCAGAGACTTTCCTTCAACTGCAATTGTAACGAGAAACGGTCTGTCGCTCTCAGTTCTCGCAACTTTACTTGCAACACTCGAACATTTAGTGAAATTTGGCTGGCACATATCCGACCACGTGGTTTTTCACCTTTTCCGGGTTTTCCACGCTAAAAATGTTCTCTTGCCACCTGTCTGTTCCCTTTGTGACTGTTTGCGCACTCGGTCCACTCTTGGGCTAAGACGGTTCAATACGCCCGGTCTGAAAGAGCGTCGAGTGACCAGCAACACATCACGTTCATGACTGCCGCCGCCATGCCAAACAGAGCCTAAGTCTTGTCAGACATATCACGTCATTGAGCGCACATGCAATATTTCTATTATATATCTTCTATTTACCTGATATAGACTAAACTAATATTTTCATGTTTAATTTATGGCAATAATATCCTAGACGATATTTTTCAGCCACAGTATCATATTACTAGATATTTTACTAAATTACCATGAAGCCAACTCCCTAAAGTAAAATTTAAATTCATACTCAAGTTCAAAGATTAGTGTCAATTTAGGGTTTATTTGGTAGGGCAGTGAACGCGGTCAATGGGGGCCCAGAAGAATTTTTTTGTGTATAAAAATAATGACATTTTTTTGACAAACATAAGAAAAATGACTATTGCTTTACAAAAAAAAGCCAAAATTGGACATTTGAATGAACAAAATAACTAAATAAAATTGTTTACTTTTTCACAATACTCATTTTCGGCAAATATTTATCTAATCATCTCCCATCTGATTGAGTAATGATGTTTTGATAATCTTTATCGCAAAAAAGCTCTTTCTATATTTGCAGTTGCAAGTTGCAACGAGTAATTGCAGTGTCGGTTTCACAAGCAAATACATCAACGGGTAAAGAGCATCCTTCTTCAATTCAATTAACTTTTGAGCAAATCCTCCAAAGCCCTTTCACATGTGAGAATTCCCCGCTCGAGCAAACATCTAAAATGTAACTTTCAAGTTGATTTTCAGGTTCCACGCGGTCAATTGGAGAAAAGTCCAACAGATAATATTCAGCGAATCAAATTAATTTCTGTTTATCAAATGGTGAAAAGTCATTACTTGGTTCTAAAGATGTCATAGATAGAAGCAATTCTGTGTTCACTTCAGCAATACGACTAATTAGCTTAGTAAGTTGTAGATCAATGACTGCATAAAATGAAACACAATACAAGTGAATGTTTGTTTTATTTTCTGATTTTCGTCTTGATCTTCCTCGAGCTACAAAATTTTCTTCCATATTTGAAAAAATAATATCATGTTTCTTACAAAAAAGAGTTACTTTATTTGTTTGTTTTATTTTCCGATTCTTGAAAACTTTCACAGAAATCATAGTATTGACAAGCTCTTGATTGTTCTTTGGTAATATGCCGTAGAGTGTCCGATGTTCGTCGAGCCCAGCATAGGAGTTGCTTCCGGTGTTCGTTGAGTCCAGAGGAGGAGTCACGCCTGGTTTTCGTCGAGCCCAATGGGAGCGCAAAAGCAAAAACTCTAGATATGCGAAAATATTTCAGTTTGGGCAGCCCTGAACACGACAGTTATGCACCGTCGTTCGTAAACGCTGGACCTAAATGAAAGAACTTCATTCACTTTTGTGTTCCAAATTCACTTGTGCAAAAATTCCGCGCCCTTAATCCCAATGTCAACATTACTTTTCTTCAGTGTAGAAACTGGGCCTAAAGTTGCTCAAGATCAAATCAAAACACTATCTTAGGAATTTAATATGAATTTAAAATTTTTTTTGGCTTTAATATATAAAATGGAAACAAATTAAGCACAAGACAATCATTTTCCCTTAATCTAGTATGAGTGATATGCATGGGTCTCCGCCCCTACAACCAATCGCGACAGTATCCCGATTGCGATAGTGCACAGGGGCCCCAGTGCCCCACACGACATTATCCCGACCACGACATTGCCCCGGAGCGACGCCTCTCACGCCGCTCGCAAACCCCCGAATATTATACTCCGCCCTTCGCTCATTTTTGCAGTGTGCATGAGGGTTTGCGAGCGGCGGAGAGAATATATTTTTTATTGTAGGTATGTGACTTTGCCTATATGAGAGCACATCTTTTAAAAGAAAAGAAAAAAAAAACATAATTTTTTAAAATTGAAATTTTTTTAATAAAGAGGGGTAAAATCGAAAAATGAATGTTCTACCAAAGAAAGTTTCTCTTTTAATATAGTATAGATACCTTAGATAATTATTGGGGCGACAACTACTCCGCTACAGGCTACTCCACCAATACTTTCTAGGTCGACAGCTACTCTTCCGCCTCTACTATTCCACCAATGACTTCTCTTCTCTCCGTCGAATACTAGACTCCACCACCGACAACTCTGTTGATGGATACTACTCTTCTGCCGATGATTTCGCTGGCGCTCGTGACCTCGTCCCAGACATAATTAACAAAAAAAAAACAATAAATACAATATCTTCTATAGGCATGGGTGGTAGTGAGGAATAATAGCTCATCCTTTTTTTTTCTCTCTGAAATTGTAACTTTCAATGACATCAAAAAGATGAGGACTCAACTTCCAATTACCTCAAAGGCTGAATTATATTGTAGGTTAGGCAGTCCCAATGATATTTTATGCCCCTAGTTTAGTGCCCACTAAACCTTAGAAAAATATTGTCTATAAAGGAGAGTTGACTAACAATGCGACACGTGTCCATTCTCTAATTGAACTAATGGGCAGTTGACAAAAAAAACATACATGCTTTGATGGAGGCATTAATAGGAAAAATACTATACTCTTAATAAAGTATTTCTACTTTAACATTGATCCATCCATCCATCTCCTCCACCACTATTGCATCTTACTTTAATTATTTGTAATTAATTCAACACTAATCTTTATATTACTATTATCTATTTGTCTTATTAGTAAAACTTTTAATTATATCCGTCGATTTTACTTTGGGAAAATCGTATTGCTTTGTACATTAATATTGGGCTCTCCATGTCCAACCAATTCTTTGTAATCTTGACGTATACGCTCTAATATGAGATTAGAGCATATTAAATCAAATGACTCACCGTCTTCGTCACCTAGTAAAAAAGCTTCACATGACAATGGTCAAAGATAGTATGCTCTTAGGCTCCTTTTGGCACGGTGTGAACGCAGTGGTTATGAACCGTCGTTCGCCTAAGGAACTTCATTCACTTTTATGTTAGAAATCTAGTTTTCTTTTCTGGGTGGTCATAACCGTTGTCATGCCAAATATACATTCTATGAAGATGACGTTTTCTTTTAAACTCATCGGAGCAAAAATACTGCGTCAAACGGAGCCTTGATATATAGATCCTGAATCCCTCCACTTATGATGGAATGATTTTAGGTTTGGTCCTTCTGTTTCAACACATTATGTGTTCAATGTGTTGAACATCCATTTACTTTCAATTGTGTGAATCTTTAACATTTTCCATTTCTAGATTGCAACATGAAGTTGAGACATTTTTTTGTCATTTTGGAAATGAAGTAGACGTGTAGTTTAATATCGTGCGCCTTTGGTTTCGTTTGGCGCGGCGGCGGCCGTAAACGTTGTGATCATGAACCGTCGTTCGTGAACGCCCGACCTCACCTAAAAAATTCCATGCATTTTATGCTCAAAACTAGTTTATTTTCTTGGTAGCAGTCATAACCTGTCATGCCAAACATACATTCTTATCTCATAAATGCCAATTTTAACCATACATTTATTTGTATTTTTGCAACAAAGTCAACTCATATCACCTTTGAGATTTGTAATGGACCAAAATGCCCTCCGTTTGAGGGCATTTTGGTCACTCTATCCAATTTATGCCGGGACACCTTGCCTCTAACAACAATGGAGGAGCTTAAAAAGTTTTATCGATGATTTAGAGTTTGTGGGCTTGATGGTAACGGGATTGATCAAACAATTAATATTAAACAATAATTATATGTTAAATATAATTTAATACATCAACTTATAAGACGACTTCAATAATTTTTTTTAACTAAAATAAAATAAATTTCAACTCATCCATACCACAAATCAAATATATTGGGTCTAAATGTTTAATACTTGATGATGGGGTTTCCTTAAAATCGAGATAATCAAATCGGAGGTTCCGGCCTGCAGCCTCGACCGTGTCACTCTCATGCACCTCACTTGCGCCCATGCACGCAACACACAAGTCCGCCTTCCCCTCCGCACGGCAAATGCTCCCCCACGCGTGCCGGACACACCCCTATTTGGGGGTGCGGCCCTGCCGCACTCCCCAATTTCAATTTATTTTGGGGAACCCCCATTGCGCGCGCGTGTGTGTGATTTCAGCACCCTAATTGGGAGCTGAAATCATCGCCCAGTCATACGGTCGCCCGACTGGGTGTGTGACCTCCCGCCGCCGCCGTCGCTTCCCGCCGTCGCCGCCGCCGCGCTCCCCGCCGCCGCCGTGCCCACCACTGTCGCCGCCTTTGTCGCTGCTATGCCGAACTACCCGAACCTCCCCGGGGGCAAGATAGTCATAATCACAATAATAGTAATCCGAGTGCCCCTGATCAGGAGCTCCTACTCGCCTGCTCGATAGTTATGGTGACACAATTACCAGGACGCCCCCCTCGAAGGCTATAAAAAGGGCTCTGAGTCCTCAAGTGAAGCAACCTTACCTTTAGCGCCAGAAAGAGCTCCTGGGTTTTCCCTTGAAAATTTTCTAGAGATCTCCTTCGGTGTTTGAAGATTCCTTCGAAGATCCCGTTCAGTATTCGAAGACCTCTTCGAAGACAGCTCGAAGATCTCTTCTGATCCTCAAAGATCCCCTCGAAGACGGCTCAAAAATCTCCTTCGGCTTCGTGCTTCAAGTCCAGAGCTTCCGTTGCTGCGTCATTCTTCCAAATTGCTCCCGAGCGCGCTTCTCTGCACTCCACTTCCAACAACCCCGACGATACTGAAATCTCTTTGTAACGAGCGATGACATATCACCCTCGAGAAACAACTATGTGTAACCTCCTAAAAGCTAATGGATATTGATCGGCACCGATACGACCCAGTGATTTTATTTTTTCAGAATTTTCCCATCAGTCTTATTGTCAGCTATTGATTCTTTCTGTGACTATTTGTGCGCTCAGCTCACTCTTGAGCTAAGATGATTCAGTTCGACGGGATCGTAAGAGCGATGAAAGACCCACAACCATACTAAGCATTAGTGATCTCTTAAGTCTAGGCTTGGCTTTTCCTCTCAGTGGATCTCTTGAGCTGATTTTTAAGGACATTTTGATAGTTTCACTTTAACAATAATTATGACCATCAACTATGACAAAAAAGATAAAGGGAAGCCCAGTGCACCAAGCTAGGCATCGCCGCGCAGCAGGATCCAGGAAAAGATCCCACACGGTGAAATATAGGCAAACCTTACCCAACATTTCCAGGGCTCAAAACCCGTGACCTTAAGATCACACAGCGAAACCTCAACCGGTGTGCGAATGCTCTCATTCTATGACAAAAAAGAGACTAAATAAATTTAAAGTCATGGAAAAAGAAAATTATGAATCACATTAAATATTTCATGATTCTTTATTATTTATTTTTTGAATTTTCATTCCAACACATAATCACATATAATAGTTGGACTGATTTTTTCATGGGTTCCTTCAATTTGTATCCAATTAATTAGAACTTGATATACCAAAAATATATATTTAATTTGAAGCAATATAAATTTGATGAAAAAAAGGAAATAGTATTTCACAAGATTAGGGGAGCAGTTTGCGCGGCTGATCTGCCGTATCAACCCCGCCAAGGGAAATCCACGAATTTCCACGGTGGAGGCAACCGCGGTCTCCTCCGCGCGGATTTCCCACATCGCCCCAAACTAACCCTAGACCTATTAGATATGTATTGCCATCTTATAACCAATAAATAATTCGTAGGAAAAATCATTTATTTCAACCACGACCATTACACTAAAAGTTCCTTTTTATAATATAGAAGAATGATAATAATAAATACAAAAATAAACTGAAATAAAATTCGTCTCACATACTCCGCGGGAGCCATACTACCTAGCAGCTCGCAGTCCCGATTGCAAAACACAAATTTATCATATGGACAGCAGCGATCGTAGTATTGTTTTTTTGGAACGGAAGAATTCCGTGCACGACTGCGTGCATGTAGTTATAATTTTAGACAACAACATGAAAAAAATGGATCAAGGACAACCTGGCCAGCTTCCAAAGGCAATGTCTTGGTCTCTCATATTTCCATGAACAAAAACCTTGGGCTCTTTCAGCTGCATCAAATTGAATCAAATCTGAGCACGAGGAGGGATTATTCCATCCAGGTCCCGAACCATTCGGGTGATCTCCGTAGAGATTACCCCAGATGATTCGCGGGCCCGATTTCAAAAACATCACGAGCATAATCGATTCCGTAGCAAAATTATATATAACCCCGGGAATTTGCATAATTACAGGTTGCACCTCTTTATCTTTTGAAATTACATTAATCTCCCCCCCCCCCCCCCCCCCTCTAAGTTTCCCCAGTTTACAAAAATGTCCATTCCGTTAGAAATATGAATGTAATACGATAAAATCAGCCAAATTATTTTATGATATTCAATTTTATCCTTTGAAATGACTCTACATTGAAATGTGCGACTTTTCTCCTTTAGAAATGTAGATGGAAAGGGATAAAATTTCCCAAATTATTTTACGATATTCCAATTTTACCCTTTGTAATAACTTTACATTGAAAATGGTGCGTTAAGTTTTACTCTTTGTAATAAATTTAGAATCATTCTAAAAGGATAAAATTAAAATGGAAGGAGCATTTTGTAAATTGGGGAAACTTAGAGGGGGAGGTAAATGTAATTTTGAAAGATAGAGGGGGTGCAACCTGTAATTATGCCAACTCCCAGGGGAGGTTCCTGTAATTAACCCTATATATATATATATAAACCTCCATTTAACTAAAACTATTTTTGAAGACTGAAACCATTCCTCTAAGCCCGTAGTGCCGGATGCCATAGTTAATTATAGTAATTAAGGCTTCGTTTGGGGAACTTATTTTCACCGGTCAAGCGGTTACGACCGCATGAACCGGACATGCGGTCGTAGCCGCTTGACCGATGAAAATAAGTTCCCCCAAACGGAGCCTAAGTTTGCTTGCTATTATTAATTAAAGTTGATGAAATCAAGAGAATGATAAGATCCAACTTCCAGGAAACCCTGACCTGGAAGTTTCCCCACAAAAAGCTCTCCACGCCTACTTTGAGAATAGGAAAAGCACCATTCTTCGGATGTGCAAGGGGTGAATACTACGAAGGCTCACCGTGTTGAGTGTGATCTTGCTGCCTAAGGGCAGCGTACACGTAGCGGCACCGGTACGTACCCGATGCTCGCCGGATACACCTCCTACTCTAGTATGTGGATTGCATGGACTTGGCAGATCACTCTGCATATTAGGGTTTTATAAATTTGATTATTTTGTTAATTTATTATGTATTTGAGGTGTATATATTTTAAATTAGTAGTGTTTATCGTACCTAGTTCTCGTACCCATACCGATGCTTCATAGGCAGCATGATACCAAAAAACATCTGTTTCAGGGAGCGAAGACCGATGTTTATAGTTCCCAAGTGAGGAGGAGAATGTTAAGTTGCGCCGAAGTATATTTTTTCATGCCCACAAGTTTTGGGGTTGAAATGAGTTTGATCGCAAGCGTGTCGAGCCTAACTTCGACCCCCCCCCCCCCCCCCCCCCCCCCCCCCTTCAATTTATGTTTCTAATTTTTTTGTCATGCTAGTAAACCCTGATGCTCTAGGAACTCCAAAACATGGCATTGTGTTGATAATGATGAAACAAATAACTTACCAATGAAAATGGAGGAAAGTCTTTCTGGAATTTGACTCTTGAAAATCCTTTCACTGCGAATAAGCATTTGTAGCCGTCCACAAGAGGAAGCTCGCTGTTTCATCAAACAGGACACAGAAAATAGAACCTCAGTCAACACAATTGAGCCCAATCATAATTAAGTATTTCATATGTAACACAAACAAATCTTAAATAAACGAAAATATGCTGCACTATACCACTCGACGGCACGCTTGGTTAATATATATGGCTCCGTTTGGTGCATCGTTTTTGCTCCAGTGAGTTGGACAAAAACGCCGCCATCATATAATGTATGTTTGGCATGACAACGGTTATGACCGCCAACAAAAATAAATACTAGTTTTGAACGTAAAAGTGGATGAAGTTCCTTTGGTGAGGTCGAGCGTTCACAAACGACGGTTCGTAACAACCGCGTTCACGACCGACACCACTGTGCTAAACGGAGCCATAATCATATGGCTAGTGAAAAATAAATAGCAAAAAATAGAGGTAATTAACTCTAATAAACACAGGAAGTGTTTCAAATAGACAATATTAATAAAAAAATTTTTACCTAGCCTGCTCACGATTAACAATTATGTCTCAATAGGAAAACAGGAGAAGAGTTGCATATGAAAACAGGAGAAGAGTTACATATGAAAACAAAAGCATGGATTCATAGAGTTGGTCAATCAAGAAAACAACAAATAAATATCTTCATAGCATTCCACAGAGCACGAAACGCTTGTCCTCAGTTTAAAGAAATGAGGGTAATTATGGGCCTGTTTGCCGCTCCGTCCTCATTCCTCTGCGGCGGCCGACGGAGGCGGCTGTAGGCTTTCCGCCGTTCCATGGTTGTTGCGAGCGGGAGCGCCAATCACGTGGCCAATATGCAAGCTGCCTCTGAACGGGTTAAAGTAAGACGACTAGAGTAGGCTTTATAGAATGGTTTCTTCCTGCTTTATATGGATTCCATTTGCTCTTTTAACCCAATTGGAATTTGCTCAACTTCAATTTCATTCAGGATTTAAGATATATATATAGGGCCATTTACCGGGACCTCCCCTCTAACTTTGCTAAATTACTGAGAGCACCCCTCTTAGTTTCGAAATTACAAAAAATCTTTCCTTAAGTTTTCATTTCATTACAAAAGCCTCCCTTGAAGTTTTCATTTCATAACATCCATGCACAAAAATACCCCCCTCGGTGAACAGTGTCCAGGGGGTATTTTTGTTCATGGATGTAATGCAATGAAAACTTAAGGGGAGGTTTTTGTAATTTCGAAACTAAGAGGGGTGCACTCAGTAATTATGCTAATTTACAGGGGAGGTTTGGGTAATTATTTCTCTCTCTCTCTATATATATATATATACTAGCATCTTCGCACGGGCTTCGTCTGTGCTCGATGTGTCGCTGCGGGCTTTGCCCGATTCAAGCGGGCTTCGCTTGTAGGCCAACGGGCTGCACCCGCATGAATATTCGGCAGGGGCGGCGCCATTCGGATGGGGCTGCGAAATTTTGCGGGGGAAGCGCATTCGGCTGGGGCCAAGAGGAAGATCACTGAAACAGGCGCCCACTGCCACAGCAATTGGAACTCAAGAAACTTATGAAGTTCCTCTACTGGTGGTTTATCTGTAAGAGATGATATAAACTACAAAACCAAAGCCAATTGAAAGATCATTTGATTGGCGTTGGGCGAACGAAATAATTCATAGCTGGAGAAAGAAATAAACTAAAAGAGTATCCGGTATTATCCGTTACAGTTATACTCACATTCGAGATTTCAAGACTAATATAGAACTCAATTCTATGTAGGAATTCAAGTAAAATTAGTACTTCAACCAGTTGATTTTCATGGAGAGATAATAAGAGGTGCTAGTGAATGCAACTGCTGTTTTTTTATCCTACATCTACAGCTTTAAGACTGCAGGTGCAGTTTTCTTGTTGCAGCTCAAAAATTGTAGATGCAGTATTTTGCTGCAGATGTAAAGTTTGGCTGCAGCCTGCACCTTAAATACTGAAGATGTAGTTCAAAAAAGAAATGTGGAGACCAACTGCAACCAAAATGGCCGACATAGCAATGTAGCTAGAGGATGTCGGTAAAAATCTTAACCAATCTTATCAAAATTCAGAAATTCTTGATATAGTCTGGCTTCCAGATTTAGTGGTAGTTAGATCCCTACATAAGAGTAGTTAACAACAAAAGTTGAAAGCATCGGGAATGCCAAGCAAGAGAAGTTTGACCAAAATTTCCTAACTGGGAAACCAAAATGGAGAGAAATAAACTAAACTGGAAATGTCCCAACTGTTGTTGAAGGATATATCGTGTTCCTGAAGAGAGTTCCAGCATTAGCATGAATAAATTGCTCAGGAGAAATGTAAAATTCTATCTTTAATTTTCAGGAGCCTGGAATTGAACGAACAATTTAATTTCATCTTCATTTAAACTTCTAACTTTATTTTTGTTAAAAAATGAAATAATTGTTTGCAAATCTAACATGAGAAAAACTGAAGGTCATGAATAAATTTCAACACTGCAACATCAGACTAACGCTGGAAAGAAACAAAAAAAACGCGACAATCCATATTTCATTGAAACCTTCCTGAAGAGTTCGATCTTTTTTGCAGGGTAGAGAACCAAAATAGTGAGTTCTGTTTTTTTCCAGTAAAACCGTGAAGAATGTCTGGAGAATAGGTTTAAAAGATGAAGGAAATACCTTGCCGTGGATCAGTCGTTGAGGGGGTGGTGAGAAGGTAGAGGTTTTTCCGGCGATGAGTGTTTCCGTCGTGCGATGCAGTCGGTGTATTGTGTCCCGCGAGTGTAGGTGGAGGTGTCAATCTATTGCAAGGTAGGCGGCGGGGAGAGAGGCTTGTAGGTTCTCATTGCAGTCAGCGAGGATGCGGGGAAGTGAGGTGTTGGGATTCGAACGCGGGGGGAGGGGGGCTTTGTTTTTTGGGGGAAGGTAGGGTTTCAGGAGGAATTTGGAGGCATGGAGCGCAAATGACGAAAGCGAGGTTGCGGGGTGGGATTTAGGAATCACGGGGTGGGGGATCTCCGGCGCTGTACACGCGGAGGGGGCAGAGGTAGACATTACCGATGTCGCCGGAGCCAATGTGTCACCGGAGCTTGAAATCTCAGGGTCCAAGAGGCCCGCCTGAGCGGAGCGGATAGGCGCCCAGGAGGCATCTGAGGAGCGAAGGCGGGAGGAATCGTGGGCGAGGCGGCCGAGTATCCCGTCGCTTGGAGGGTTTCAGAAGCACGGGCTTTGGAGGGATTTGGAACCACGGGCTTCAGGAGGGATTTGGAACCACGGGATGAGGTTTTGGATCTTTTATGAATTGTGTTAAATTGAGTGTAGATGAGATCCAAAGGTTGAAAATGAAAGTGTTGTGTGACTCTTAAGATATCTATATTCTCTTATATAATAAATATATATATATATGTATTTTAAGATATATTTATATTTCTATATATATATTTAAGATATATTTATATTTCTATATATTTTAAGTTGCGAAGTTATTCTGTGCACAATACTAATCCTTGCAACTTAGACAAAAATGTCGTGTATATTGAACTTAGTTTTTCACTGTAAATATTTAAGCAGGCTGTCATTAACATTTATTAAAATTTAGGACGTGCTTGCTATTTTATCAATATCATTAGCATTTTCAATGTTCAAACTTATATTTGGATTTGTTCAGAGTTCAATAGATGCAGCAAAGCCTTAGTTCAAATTCAGGAATCCTACAAGCTGTAGTTGAGGTTTAGGTAAAGGACATGGAGTTGAGTCAGTATTCTTTTAGCACGAACAGAGAGACTGTCGGCTGTGACGTCAAGGAAGAGACTGTTATTCTGTCACATTGTAGGGTGCAGTAGGGAGCGTGCTGGTAAAAGGAACTGTAGTGGGAAGCATGTGCTGGAGTATTGTTGACTCCATAATCTGCGGCGAAAATGAAGGAATCTGGGCATCGGCAGGCTGCATGTGAGGAGCAGTCCAGATTCTGATCTAGTGTGCGTTTGGCGGGGCGGATCCGGCTCGGCTAAGCAGACCGCACCTCCCGGTCGCGTCCGCGGACATTTTGGCGGGGCCATGGCCGAGCGACGGGGATCTGCCCCTCCTATGATTTCCGCGGATTTTCTCCCGAAATCGACCACGCAGACCGCAGTGGCCTCTGCGTGGACTGGCTCTGCGGAAAATCTGCGGAGCGAAACCAGGCCCTAGTGTCCTATTACTATTATTACTGCTAGAAGTAGATGTCACTTTAACTTTGGCAGGATGGTCACGCACAGAAAAAGATTGCAGACAGTTTGACAGTAATCGAGTGACATATCTTCTTCGGTCTGAACTAAGGAATAATTTAGATACGATGCAAAAAGGAACTTGTTCTATCACTTGATTAGAGACTTCTATTAGAAAAATACGAATTGAAGATTGAAGAAGGGGTACTAGATCAATGGGGTAAAGGCTTGTGTAGGGAGGTATGCATACCATTCTCATTGTGAAATCAATGGGGGTAAAGTGGAATGACCCCCCAAAATAAAGTAATGCTTGCAGAAAACCAACTCTCCCCCCAAATGCCCAATCATCACTCATTAAACATATGTTATGTGTTATGGTCCTCCGTCGGTTATCTTATTATCTCGTCGTGTGTATTAAGTCATCGTTATTAGACTCGTCGTAATGTTTTAGTGTTTTAATATTTTATGCATCTTATGTAATTACGGGTATGCCACCCGGGGTCCTATAAATAGGCTCTTCTCATGTAATTGAGGATTATGCAATGAATTATGAAACTTCCTTCATCTCTCTAAATTCCTCTCTCTCTCTCTAAGCTCTTCTCTCCATCCTCCACCCTCTAAGGTTTCTTCCTCTCTCATCTCCGCCTCCACCGTTCTAGGGCTTGCCCCTTGTATCCCCGCCTCCAACAATCCGGCAACGAACCAAGCCCATAACAACTTGGTATCAGAGTCATCCTTCCTCGGCGTTACTCTCCGCTACTCCACACCGCCACCTCCGTTGTTTTCCGCAAGCCGCAGCCGCCGCCTTCCAAAGCTTCCACTGTTTCTGTTGCTTCGTTTCCACGAGCCCGACGCCCACAAATCAGAGGCGAAATCTTTTCTTCCCCTCCACCGACCATCTCTCCCGCACCGGCTACGCCTCCCTAAGTTCATTCCAGTTCCAATCGACCGCACCCTCTGCGTCGTGCGTCCAGCAAACCGCATTTCTACGTCCCTGGATCGAGTCCCTCGCAGCCGTCCGCGACGAATCCGCCCAGCGCCCTAGCCGCCTTCTTCGACAGCTCCCAGCAACACCTCCCGCAAGTCGAGGAACACCAGCCAACACGACGATCTACATGTCCCTTCCCCGCTTCTTCTTACTTTCGGCCTCGCGTACAATCCAAGCCGCAACAACACGGCCTCTTCTTTTCTTGGCTCCGCTTGCTTCGTCCAGTTCCCGAGAGGCTCTCCTGGCTGCCTTTTCGAGCAGAACGCCGCATGCGCATCCTCCTGATTTTCTCCCAATTTCCTCTCGAGTCCTTCATCAAATCAATCCCGTCCTTTTCGAGCCTCGAGCCTTCCTTGAGCCACGCCTCTTGATTTTCCTCGGGCAGCACACCTCCCTCCTGCCACCTGCCTTAAACCCCCATGCCTGGCCTTTTCCTCTTTTCTTTTAATTGCTTAATAAATTAATTCGTCTTGGATTAATTAATTACCCAATTAATTTCTATGGACATTAAGCTAAGTGCTGCGGACGAAACCGACCTTTGTTCGACGTTGTGGAAAATGCTGCAGCCTCTTCAGGCTTCCGCATCTCGCCTCAACACCACCATCGACAAATTAGTGACGTCGGGACACTTCGGACTCCCGCCTCTCCCGGTGTCGGCGCCCTCCCAGCTCGTACACTCTACCGCCACTATTCCCCCACCTTGCCCACCAATGCGACCGCCGATTACGCCAGTTGTCCCTCCTCCGCTCACCGAGGTTTTTCTCGCTCCACCGTCACCTACGGTAATTTCTGCTCCGCGGCTCTCCTCAGCCGCCTCCTCGGCCCATGCTGACCGCCTCCCGAGGCGGCTTCCACCGCCGACAGTTCCGCCGCCTGCGCCACCGGCCCCTGCCTTGTCGGTCCCTCCAGCCACGTCGCTTTCTGCTCGGCCGACCGCCTCACCTCCAATTTCCGCTCTGCCGCCTCCGACCACGCCACTACCTCTGCGGCCGGCCACTACTCTGTCGGCCCCTTCGACCGCATTACCGTTGCTTCCACTAACCAGGGTTTCTCCGGCCACCCGCCAGCCGTTGTTCGCCGCCGCATCGCCGGTCCTGCCGGACCCCTTCCTTCTGTCGGACGTTGTTCCTTCGGTTGCCCTGCTACTCCGGCCTTCCGCCGGCGGAATCCGCGGCTCCGCCGGACCAATCGGCACCATTCCTTGCGCCATTCGTCTTCCCGAAGGCGCCACCGCTACTCCTCGCCGCCACCACCACCGCGACGGACTACCAGGCGCTATTTTGGCGCGAGATGAAGGAGCCAGAGAAGCCGAACATCCTACTGGAGTTTGAGCTTGAGGACAAGCTCAAAATGAAGGACGGGTGGTGTTATGGTCCTCCGTCAGTTATCTTATTATCTCGTCGTGTGTATTGAGTCATCGTTATTAGACTCGTCGTAATGTTTTAGTGTTTTAATATTTTATGCATCTTATGTAATTACGGGTATGCCACCCGGGGTCCTATAAATAGACCCTTCTCATGTAATTGAGGATTATGCAATGAATTATGAAACTTCCTTCATCTCTCTAAATTCCTCTCTCTCTCTAAGCTCTTCTCTCCTTCCTCCACCCTCTAGGGTTTCTTCCTCTCTCATCTCCGCCTCCACCGTTCTAGGGCTTGCCCCTTGTATCCCCGCCTCCAACAATACGGCAACGAACCAAGCCCATAACAACATATGAAAGAGAGAACGCTTTTAAAGGAAAAGAGCGTTAACAACTTGAAAGCAATGGTAAGTAGTAACTGCAGCTATAACACTGATCAAATTCTAACACAGCATATACTGCACCAAAAGATAAGGTCATAACAATTGCATTCCCAATGAGGCTCTCGCAAATGGTAGGGTCTGGTATAAAATAGAATTAATTCGCAAATCATTAATTGAGAATACTTACTTTAGCAGGAAGGTGAAGTTTTTGCCACGATATTCCTCCATGGCTATCCCTTCTTCTTTAGAATACCTGGTTAACAAACAAATGTAGAACATATATAATGCTTTTGTATGACAGTAAAAATAATAGTTATGGGTGGTACTGCCTAGGATATATATTAAGTGTATAAAACCACATAAATTACTTAATGTGAGAATATATTTCCAACACTTCTTTTACATTCTTACTCCATACCAATATGCATAATGAACTCCCTATATTCGGAAATGTCAAAAAGGTTGGGGACGCCACTGGAGACGCAATTACTCTCTCTCTCCCTCTCACACACACACACACACACCTTTTATTATCTATTTTTATTTCTTCTTAATATTTTACGTATGTTTCATTTTCCACACATTTTTCGATTGTTTTTTCGCATATGTCTATGCCTGAAAACAGCTTATTAGGTTGACCATCCAGTGAGATCATAAAATAAAAAGGTCTGGTAATTCAAGATGACTAAGGAGAAAAAGGCAAGCCCAAAATTATTTAGGTAACAACTAAAATAAGAACGAACTTAAATCCTTCCATTAATAATAAGCATGAGTATATGAAGAAAATACACTATATAAGAACGGTAAAACCGGCAGTGTATAATGAGGACCAAAAAGAGAAATTCTACGAAGGAAAAAAATATTACAAGAATCACATAAGAAAGACATGAAAAGATATTAGGGGGGTAAAAAGAGGATCCAAAAGAGAAGAAGAGGTATCGTGGAGCAAAGGAATGAAATTACTTTCGTTCCCTCTCTCGATCGAATACCTATTCCTGACAGCCGCAAAGAGTCTCGAGAAGAAGTGAAGCCTTCGACACCGATCGTGCCCCTGCCAGAGTTCTCGACATCGACGAGTATTAGTTCATTCAGCACCCAGTTCGATGCCGACGACGATGCTGCACTGCCACGAGGTCGTCGTCAACCACAGGCTTGCTCATACCATCAGGAAGGCCTTCAGTTCACTGTCAAATACCCCTTCTCGAGACAGACAACTGCCACCCAGTTTTCCCTCCCGATCGTGGGCAAGAGTGTCTTCCACAGTGGTGATCGCCTTGTCCCGAGGCAATTTCCTTGCAAGCTAACTTAGAACACGGTAAAATCCGCAATATCTCACCGCTTAACCAGTTAGCGTAATCTTTTATGTGTTCATCTAAATAATCATGTGCTTGCCCGTACCTCCTTGAATTATCCGTGAGTACGGTTATTTGCTATAAGTTTTTCTATGCATTTTCACTTGTGGAATCAGTGATCCGTGTTAGGAATTGAACTGCAACGTGAAGAAATTTCGCTCTCAAATAACAATTAATAATATCATGTATGCTCATTTACTCTAAACGCCAAGGATTCCGAGTGGAAACCGTATTGTCAACATCGGAGTTTTGAAATTAAGATTACATCAATATGTGTGTGTGTGTGTGTCTATATATATATGTGTGTGTGTGTGTGTTAATTACCGAAACCTCCCTTGGAGTTTGCAAAATTACAGGTACCCCCCTCTATGTTTTGAAATTACAAACCTTCCCTCTATGCTTGTTCTGTTTACCAACACACCCATTCTGTTAAAAACTCTACACAATTTTATAAAAAGACCAAATTATCCCCCCTCCTGCAATAAATATAAAAATAAACTCTCTCATATAACCCGAATTAGAATAACACGCTCATTTCTATACCCGAAGCTCTCCTTTCAATTTCTCTCGCACGCGACCCGCCGTCTTCACCCTAAAACACGTGGCCTAGGTTCTCTTCCTCCTCGCGTGCGGTCTGCTTCATTCCTTCTTCCTCAAAAGGCTTAGAGACGTGGAAGGGCTTTAGCGACGGGGTAGGGCATCGACAACGGAGAAGGCTTCGACGACAGGAGAACGACCAAGTTTCTTTCTTCTTTGTTCCCACTCAGCATGCATTTGCTCTCTTTCTTCTATTTGCATCTCACTTGTGATTTCAACCTAAAAACAAGCAATATTCTTCATTCCTCATCTGTTGTTCTTTGTTCTTGCTTAGCAATGTTCATGCATCCTGTTATTCTTTGTTCAACAAAATTTCGTTTTAAGGGGTTTTTTCTAGGTTCTTATCGCCGTTTTTCCAGCTGTTGGTGATTATGCAGTAATCTTTGATGTAATTTTGGAAGTTTTCTCCACATTTTTCTTACATCATTACACGATACCTGAAGTTTTTTAATTTTGTTCGCGATTGATTATTTGGTCTTGATATACTATCATTACTATGCAATCGACAGGTATGGAGAAAAATGAAATACTACAAGTATGATGTTTTTGAATACACAAATATTCGTCATAAGGATTAGATAACGATAGCAATTTTTTAGAGATAAAGGGCGACGAGGGTGGAGATAATTATCATCTTGACTCACTATTGTCAAATCATGACTATCAATCATTTTGATCTTGAATTGTCTAACGAAGAGGTTAACAAATTTACGATTGATGGAGTTGTTAGAATGGTGGGTTGTCCTAATATGGTTAAATTCAAAATGCCTACAACTCAAATGAACCCATAAAACTTCAAAAGGGTATGACGTTTGCAAATATGGATGCAGTCAAAAATGACATTACTAAGTACGCTATTAGAGAAAATTATAAGGTTCATAGGGTAAAAAATGAGAAGTCTAGAGTGACATTTGATGTGATATTGCAAGTTGCAAGTGGAGGTGCATGCTTCTCCTATGCCTGATGGAATGACATATCAAATCAAATCCTATTTTTCTAGTCATGGTTGTGTTAGGATCAATAAGACTAGAAAGTGAAGTTAAGAGTGGATGGAAGAAAAGATAATTGGCCTTTCTGTAGTGTATTATTAGCAACAGTAAGCTTGGATGGAAATATGGGTCTGTGCTAACTTGTATTTGCAGTTGTAGAAGTTGAGAGCACAAAAAGTTGGGTATTTTTTTCCATTCTCAGTGAAATGTTGGGAAGTTTGGTGGAGAGCAAGCCTTAGACATTTGTGACTGACCGACAGAAGGTAAAATTCTAATGTATACTCTCAATTTATCTTCCTTGTTAATTTGTGATGGTAAATGATTTATCTTACCTTTTTGGATTGTTTCTTGTAGGGTCTAATTGAAGCAATAACTGGATTCGTTCCTCGGGCTACCAATAGAAAGTGATGAGACATATATATATATAAATATATAATAATCTAAGGTTGTAAAATCCTAGTTTGCTAGTGAGGCAAATATTTTGGACTGCATCTAAGGCCTATTCTAATGCGGTATTTACACAATCCATGAGCAATTTGTGGGAATTTGATGTACGTATGAGTGGTTAATGAAGACTGATGTAGGTCTATAGTCTAAACATGCAATTCCATTGCACTTGAAAAATGAGCACATTACTCACAACATAAGTGATTATTTTAATCATTGGATTGCTGATCTTAGGAGCAAACTAATCCTAACATTGTTAGAGTGAGGGAAGAGTTGGTGAATGAATAAAGGTAAGATACCAAAGGTGAATAAAATGGAATAATTTGGTTTGTGGAAATATTGATTCAAAGTTAAATCTAGCAAAAGATGAGGCAATCAACTGCACACTACTTGTAGATATTGTATTCGATTTTCAAGTGAGTGATGGAAACACTCACTACATACTAAACTTAATGAGTAGGAAATGCGATTGTAGAGAATGAGACATACTATAGGCTCACAAGAGGAGAAACATAGAGGCATAACAATACTTGTTATTATAAGAATAAGTATTTAAAGACCTACAGTTAAAAGATCCAAGGAATTCCAATCCCAGCCTTTTGGCCTACAAAACAGTTACCCCCCCCCCCCCCCCCCCCCCCCCCCCAAAATAAAGAAGAAAAAGAAAAGAGAACCTCAAGAGGATGATAGGGTTATCCCATTAAGGAGGAGTTTAAGTACTAAATGTGGCACTTGTGGTGGTGTTGGGCATAACAGGAGGACATGCAATAGTGAAAACTTTCAGGCTTTCTTTCCATATGCTATAACTTAATTGTTCACAATAATTTTGAGTCAACTAAAATGATGTATTGTTTACTTGTACTTGAATTATGAAACTCCTCTAGCTACCTATGCTGATAGAAGGATAACGCCAAAACGAGCCCAAGTTGAGACAATTGAAGAATAAACATTGTTCTTGCGTTATTTTTTGGAAAACGAACACTATTGTTATATTTATTTTTGTTTTTGCGGAAGTAATGATTTTCAGTAAGGTGTGGTACATTGTTTGCAAACTTCTTAACATGAATATTTCTCAACAATGAATTGTTTGAGATATTTTGTAAGGTGTGGCTCATCATCTCGTGCATGGAGCAATGCCAGTTTATATTTCTCTATAGTAAATGAATATATTTCTTTAAAATTTCACCATCATTTTGACTATTGCACTGTGACATAAGAATATAGTTTGTTCAGTAAAATGGATATATTTCTTTAAATTTTTATGGGAAGAGGGATACATTAATATTAGAAGAATAAAGCATACAAACGGAGGCCGTTATATCATTTAAAATTATAATATAAAAACAGTTACTTTTACAGAATTATATTAATCTGGATAAATTAATATAAGGAAAATTATCAAGTTAAGCAATCAATTATTTTTTCAACAAGTTTATATATACATTGGCAAAGTAAAAACATTACAAACATATTCCTGCAGAAAGTAAAAACACATTACACTAAAATGTATCATTGATGTCAATATTCTGGCATTCTATTGTATGAAAGCTAAGAAATACCTCCATGGATATTCTTCTGAGAAACGGGATATGCCATTCATTGCTGTGAAAGAGTCTATGTGAACCATCTTAGAAGGGAAATGCTTTGAATCGCCTATATGCAACACAATTATCATTCTACGTAGCAAATAAAAATACAGATACATGTTTTAGAAGCAAAAAAAACTGTAATGGATGATGCAAAACTCATCATGGCACGAAAGCAATTTTCGAGACGGCTTACCCCTAAATGGGCTTATGAGGTCAACTTGAGAAACCAACTTTCTCCTCTCCTCAAGTAGTTTAAAAAAGTTAACTTTTATGGTAGAATAGTGCAATGTTTCAAGACAGACTTGAATTAAAAGCTAACATTAGAGAAATCAATCATAAGCCACAAAGGAAATATTAATCTGGCATATTGCTAAGCTGAATTCTACTAGAAATTTTACAAGATGCCACCAAGTGGCATTTATCTGTGTAGAAAACAAAGAAAATAGAGAGATAATCCGAAAAATATTTTATTAGTTTCGATATATCTTTCATACAGGTATTTGTACACTTATATAGAAAAAGAGAGGAGGAAACTCATTCTAAGATGTGGGACTAAACTATTACATGGGAAGTGGGCTTTAACTAGGCCATCATTATTGGGTTTTTTTACACAATTTATTCAACACTCCCCCGCAAGCTGGAGCATATAGATCGTAGACACCAAGCTTGGAAAAGAACTGATAATATAGAGGACGAGGTAAAGCCTTAATGAGAATATCAGCAACTTGCCCAGCAGCAGGAACATGTTTCAGTTCCAGTTTCTTCAGTTGAACCCTTGCACGAATGAAGTGACACTCAACAGTTTAAGAGCTAAATCAAACCATCATATTGCAAAAGAAAACCTTACATGTATATATATAGGACCCGAAAATAAGAAAGACAAAAACAACCACAAAGAAAGAAATACAATAATACCGACTTGTAAATAATAACACCAAACTCAACTCTCCCCATCAAGTCGGACGGAAGATGTCAGTCATCCCAAGTTTTTGAAGATGTCAGTCATCCCAATTGATCTTTGAAATGGACAAAGGGGGTAACCACAGTCTTTTATCCACGTGGTTTTTGATAAAGTGACGATCAACCTCCACATGCTGGACTGGGTTATGAGCTATGCTAATAGCTACTTTATTATCACAAAACAAGAAAAAAGGTCCGGTCTCAGAAAAAACCAGATCTTGTAAAACCAATGTTTAAAATGTCGGCCGACATGTCCTGTTTGAACCAAAAACGACTTGCATAATGAAAATTTAAAGGTTATGGCGTTTTTCATTATGTCGGCCGACATAACCGATTAAATCCGATATATCGGCCGCCGCCGACATTTCTAAATGTCGCCGACATTTCCAAATGTCGCACGATCAGAGATTTCTCTCCGTTTATTCTCCGTCCTCGCCGTTGGAATGGTTTTTTGTTAGGTTTTTTCCCATTTTATTGATTGCACATTTCCGAGCACATGGATTATACTTGATTTTCACTTGTCTCCTTCCAATGCTTTCTTTTTGCATGCTTTATGTATGGAGTATCAATTGCGTATTTGATTCCTGAAATTTATTACATCAAGTTTTGTCATTGTCACCAAGCCTGCCACATTTATTCTTAGTATTGTACAATTAATTTGCATGTTTATATGGAAGTAAAAAAATCATTATTTAATGCAGGTTGATATCTAAATAGTGTTTGTCATTTCCGTTTCCAACAATGAGGAAGAATGATAAAATAATTTTCAATATTGAAGTGTTTAAAAATGAAAATAATAAATGGAGATATACATACAATGAAAATAGATACATGGTTAGAAGATAATGGTGATCGAAGATAGATTTGAGTATTTTAGAAATAATACAACTAAGTAGAAAATGTGTTCATTGAGTAGAACAAATTAATGTAGTTTATAGAGCTAATATAATATGGTATAACTTATAATATAAATATTTTTTAGGAATCCGACATATTAAAATATCCCCGACATGTCTCCGACATCCGACATCTAAAAACCCAATCTGACATGTCTCCGACATCCGACATTTAAAACATTGTGTAAAACAGTGCGCAACCATAGGCCCTCGCAAAGACCTTGTGACATAGCACGGTATTCTGCCTCAGCACTAGATCTGACCACCACATTCTGCTTCTTGCTACGGCAAGACACTAGGTTTCCACCAACAAAGGAACAGTACCCGGTTGTAGATTTTCGATCATCACGGCATCCATCCCAATCAGTATCAGTGAAAATTTAGTTCTTCAAGTGGTTGTTTTTGGAGAACAAGAGGCCACAGTCAGGGGCTTTCTTCAAATATCGTAACACACGATATGCTGCCTCTTGATGTCTAATCCTGGGAGCATGCATATATCTACTCAGAATTCCAATCGCATAAGAGATGTCAGTGTGTGTGTGGGGGGGGGGGGGGATAAATATATGAGTTTCTCAACCAATCTCTGATAGCGTGAAACATCGGTCTGATCACCATCATCGTCTTCCCCAATTCCATGATTTGTTTCCATAGGAGTGTTCGCAGGAACAACCAAGCATCCCAGACTCCCTGAGTAGATCTAGCAACCTCAATACCAAGGAAGTAGCGCAAACTTCCCAAGTCTTTCACCTCGAATAGGCAGATAGGAGGGTCTTGAGATTCGCAATCTCGTCTGTGTTATTTCCAGTGATCACAATGTCATCCACGTAGACAATGAGGACCGCAACCATCTGATCACATCTCCGAACAAACATAGTGTGATCAGACCGAGCCTGTTTGTAGCAAAATTTGAGCATGGTCGTGAGAAACCTACCAAACCACGCCCTATGAGATTGTTTAAGGTCGTGTAAAGATCTCCTTAGACGAGAAACGAGGCCTTCGTCTCCTTTCTGCACAAATCCAGGAGGGAACTTCATGTACACCTTGTTGGATCTTGCGACGCCCTTAGAGGGGGTGTAAATAAGGGCTAATATTTACTTTAAAAGTTTTCTAAAATATTAAGATAATTTTACACGGATAAACAAGTAGATTTTTACACAACCTAAATAATCACTTAGAAAATCATGAGAAATTGGAAATCAAATTTTATTTTCACAAGTGATGAATACAAAGAATTATCGATCTTAATAAAGCTTAAAATCAAGGCTATGATAAAAATAAAATCCTTTTCAATTTACAGGTCCTTCAACCAAGGACCGGCTGGCTATATCGAATCTCTTTCTAGATCTTGCTATTAGCCTCCCCTAGATCTCTCCACGATCTAGACGCTGCACACAAGGCGGCGATTTACTCCTAAGTCACACAAGGACCTAGACGCCACGCGCAAGGCGGCGATTTCCCCCTAAGCCACACACGACTTAGACGACACGCGCAAGGCGGCGTTTTCTCCTAATATTACAAAATGATGAAGTAAAATAAAAATGGAAATTCAGATATGAAACTCCATAAATATGAATCTCTGAAGACGGTGTAGAATCCTTGCAAAGATTGTCTGAGATACTGCGCACGGACCGTCTCTTCTTCGCTCTTGAACATTCTTGCCAAAACGGGAGTTCTGGAGTTCTGGAGCTCTCTAGACGAAATACACTTGGGAAATGGTACTCCAGGTTGATGTGTAACTTCTCCTCCACGAAAAACGAGTCAATATATAATTTGTCGATGTCGTCGACTACATTTAGCTGTCGTCCGTCGACGTTATCTCCTCCAGCTGCCACATGTCCCATGCGAACGAAGTTTTTGCGCGTCGTGACGGTTGCGGTTGAAACGTGGGCCGTCGGATTCCGATATCAATGTCGAAATTCCGACAGTGGACGAAACTTGCAGAATGTGTGGAAACCGCTGAGCTGTCGGTGACGACACCTAGCTGTCGCAGAGGACAGTGATTTTTCTGGACTATTCATTCTGAGCTCCAAACAATAATTAGCATAGTTGCATACCTATTATACCTGCACACCATAGAGAAAATAAGATAAAACATACCCGGGATTTGTTATTAGCAAACCAAAGAGTTCGGAAAGCATGCTCCAACAATCTCCCCCTTTTGATAATAACAAATCCGCTTTGAAAGAAATCAGAGTGTCCTATTAAGTGATATAAGATAAGCAAGACTAAATAATTGGTTGTGTGATAACATTATTCGGATGAAGTTCCCTTATATGTATTCTCCCCCTAAGTGTGTACTCCCCCTAAATGTGATAAGAAATTAATGTGTTTAGGAATGATTTCTTTCTTTCTTACAAGAATAATTCTCCCCCTTTTGATATTATCAAAAGAAATAGGAGGGTAGTAAGGGTCATTTAGTAGAGAAACGGTAAGAACAGTGGTGAACAACCAATAAAGTAAAATGTCATGATAGTGGGGAAGCAAAGAAACCTAAAACACCATTATAAGCATTCAACAATATCATCAGAGATAGACAATAGTATAAGGAATTTTGAAATTATTTCGGTCCAATTCTCATAAGAAGAAATGTTATATATAATAATGAAGTGTTCAGTGAGTATTTGAGATAATACATATGAGTCACTTTAAGTCACACATGAATATGAGAAGTCATAACTAGCATAAAAAGACATAAACTTTGAAATAGAAGTCATAGCACAAAATTTTGTGAAGTACCATGTAGTAGTCGCACAATACACTTTACAAATCTTTCCAAGGTGCTCAACCTCACAACGCTTATTAAGACTTATCAGGAGGGTAAGTAGTGATTGGTGGATTGTCCTTGTCATTTCATCAAAGTAGTATTTGTTTTACTTTATCAAATATTGAGTGATGCCAACACTGTTAGCACGTATATAATTTTTTGTGTGTGCTTATTTGCTTCCTTTTGATTTTGACAAAGGACCTCCGAATTCACTTGTATTGCTAAAACATGATAGACAAATTTGATTTGTGCAAATGAATCTAAGTGTAAGACTGTCTTTTATGAAGGTTATGAGATAACAAGCACGATTCATGTAAGAATTAAGTAGAATTTCACATGTAGCAAATCAATGTAAGTGAATGTGATTGGTCATTATCATACATAAAAGATTTCTCATACTTAGAGGCATGTGATAACAATTTTTAGTAAATCTCATGTACTTTGTGATAAGATCGATGATATCGCGAGAATGACTAAGCAAAAACAATGTTAAAAGTCTCTTTGAGAGTACGAAATCATATTGAGGAACTTCTAATTATTATAAAAGTGATGGAACAAGGGGATGTAATGGAAGTGCACGTAACCGAAACGCAAGAAATGAAATCGTACGGCAGGAAGATGTCGTCGACGACATCTAGATGTCGTGGACGACAGCGAAAAAAGTATTAAAGGTCGCGAATCTGAGGAAAACAGATCTGGGAGGCATTTTCCTGTAGGGTTTCGCGAGAGTGGCTGTCGGAAGTCGGCGGAAATCCAAGATCTAAGGTAAGTTTAAGGGTTTTTGTTAATTTTTGGTGAAATTTTTGAAATAAAAACTTGATTTAAGGATTCCTTTTTGTTTTGTGAAGTTTAGAAAGAAAATCCTAGATCTAAGTGTAGATTGAAGGAAATCCAAGATCTAAATGTTGATGAAAAAAAAATGTTTTGGATGTGAAGGTTGTTCGAGTAAAGAGATGACTTTGAAGTTCTAGAGCACGTAGAAGTACGTCTGGTGACTCTCATTCGTCATACCAAAGTTATCCGGGCATTGAAAGGTCACTTATTGGAGTAGCTAAGGTGGTGGAGTTTGACCTTCCACGACACGAACACATATATTATCTACTCGCCGAGGCAGGTATTATTTCTGTTATAATCTCAGACATGTTCTCATCAGTGTTAATTCGAGAGTTTTACAATCACTTGGAAGATCCAAATTATACGGATCTGAATGGTGGTGTAAGATCGAAAATCCAAGGACAATGTGTGGAAATTACCCACATAGATTTGAGAAATGAATTTGGACTGATTGAGAGTGATCATGTGATTGACGTAGTAGAAAATTATAGAAAAGAACGAGATTGGACGCTCCTTAATATGATATTGCACGGAAATTCTATGAAGAATTTAATCACAACTACGACGACGCTCACACCAGATGCACAGGTTGTGCAAGAAATCCTAAGGAATACGGTCATGTACAAAGCCGGTGACTCAAGAAGTATTACGGCACAACTTAGCCTTGTGACATATTTCATATTATAAAAAGAGTCTTTTGATGTTGCAGATCTACTGTTATCTATTATGCGTTATACGTTTAGATTGAAGAGTCCGACTTGGAAGAAGGTTCATAGCTTGCCGATGGGAGCAATCATCCAACGCATATTATATAAGAAATATTCTTGGATAAACCAAGAGTTTTATTTGAATGATTGTATTCCCGGGATTTTCAATACGGAAACTATGCGACCTAGTCGATCTCAGCGTGAGCCATCGGTAGAGATGAGAAATCCACGAATCTCACGTGGAGGATCTGTACGCGAAGCCGTGGATGAGTTACGTGACTCACTTGAGGAGCATAGGAAGTCGTTTGAGGAGCACAAGAAGGATGTGAAGAAGAAGATGGGCAAAATTCAGAAATTTATGAAATTTCTGGTGAAAGGTTTAAAACTAAAACCTACTCCTGCTGAGGCCGCTGAATGGGAAGATTCGGAAGCGGAGCCGCCGCGTCAGTCGACTAGACGAACACGACATGGAAGAGATGCTGGTCAGAGCTCCAGAGGGGATCAACCAGAGAGTAGTGGCGCTGAGAGCAGGGATTTTTGAGTGGTTTTCTGCAGGTATTGATGTTCTGGTAGATGTCGTCGGCGACAGGTAGATGTCGTGGACGACAATGAACTTTTAATTTCGTGTTAGTTTTCTGTGTTGGAACTCTTATTTATAAGTTATCTTCAATTGATGTTTGTATGAAAGAATCAGTTTGTGGAAATTCGATAACGTTTAATGATGGTTTAGTCACATTGTGTGGAGTTAGCAATTTTCATTTAAATTGTTTTTTTGAAATTTAAAGTAATATATTCAATTTGATATGTCTAAGATTCCTAATTCTAGTTTTAGCATTGAAAAGCGGGAATCCGGAAGTGGTTTTGTGAATATATCGGCAAGTTGTGAATCTGTGCCTATAAATGAAATTTTAATGTGATTTTGCTTTATGTGGTCTCGTATAAAATGATGTCTAACATCGATGTGTTTAGACCTAGAATGATGTGCTGGGTTGTTTGTTAAGTCAATCGCACTTTTGTTGTCACACCTTAATTCTATAGTTTGATGATTAATGTTATAGTCTTCTAATGTTTGCATCATCCAAAGAGCTTGTGCACAACAACTACCTAGTGCGATGTACTCGACCTCGGTGGTTGAAAGGGCAACAGAATTCTGTTTCCTACTCGACCAAGAAATGAGTGAAGGGCCTAGAAAGTGACAAGTGTCACTAGTGCTTTTGCGATCTAATGAACACCCAGCATAATCAGAATCGGAATAGCCATGCAAAATAAAATTATCACTATGTGGATACCATAAACCTAGTTTAGAAGTTCCAATTAGATAACGAAAAAATGCGTTTAACCGCTTTTAAATATGATTCTTTTGGATTAGCTTGAAATCTAGCACATTAACACACAACAAACATAATGTCAGGTCGTGAAGCGGTTAAATATAATAATGATCCAATCATCCCTCTATATAAAGTTTGATTTATAGAAATTCCACTTTCATCATTTCCTAACTTTAAAGAAACACTCATAGGAGTACTAGCTTGTTTAAGATTGTCAAACCCAAATCTCTTTAACACATCATGAATGTACTTATATTGATTAATAAAAATGTCATCATGTTTTTGTGTAATTTGAAAACCTAGAAAATAAGTAAGTTCTCCTACCATGCTCATTTCAAATTCATTTTTCATCACTTTAACAACATCATTACATAACTCTTCATTAGTCGATCCAAAGATAATGTCATCAACATAAATTTGCAAAACAATTATATCATCATTTACATACTTAATGAAGAGTGTACAATCAACACTACCCATTTTAAAGTCATTCTTTAATAAATAAAGCATCAATCTTTCATACCATGTTCGGGGTGCTTGTTTCAAACCATAAAGAGCTTTATATAACTTATAAACATGATTAGGATATTTATCATTAATAAAGTCGGGAGGTTGTTCTACATAAACCACTTCCTTAATGTACCCGTTTAAAAATGCAGTTTTAACATCCATTTGTAATAATTTAAATCGTTTATAACTAGCAAATGCAATGAAAATCCTAACTGCTTCAAGACGTGCTACGGGTGCAAATATTTCATCAAAATCTATTCCTTAAATTTGAGCATAACCTTTTGCTACAAGCCTAGCTTTGTTTCTAGTAATCCTAGATTCACTATCTAATTTATTTTTGAAAATCAATTTTACTCCTACAACAGGATGATCACTAGGTCTTTCTACAAGCTTCCAAACCTTATTTTGCTCAAATTGATTAAGTTCTTCCGTCATAGCTAAAAACCAAGATTCATCATTTAAAGCGGTTGAAACATCTTTTGGTTCTACGTTAGAAATAAAACAAAGGTTTGAAAATAAATCATGTAGTGAAGCACGTGTACTTACCCCTCTTGTAGGTTCTCCAATGACCAAGTCTTGTGGATGATCATTAGTGAATCTAAGTTCGCTTGGTGGCACAAATTCCTCAACTTCTTGTACTTCTTCCTCTTTTTCTTCTTTTTCATTTTCAAGTATGTCTTCTTCATCATCATTTCTTTTCAACAGGAGTTCTTCATCATCACCTGCAGATTTATTCTCCACTACACATGGAACAAGTTAATCAAATTTAACATGAATTGTTTCTTCAACTACTTTAGTCCGTTTATTATAAACTCTATAAGTTTTACTAGTTGAAGAATAACCAATGAAAATACCTTCGTCACATTTTTCATCAAATTTACCTAAAGTATCTTTTGTATTTAAAATAAAACATTTACACCCAAATACTTTGAAATAAGATATATTAGGTTTCTTTTGAAAATATAATTCATATAAAATAAGTTTCAACATAGGATGTAGCATGACACGATTTATAACATAACATGCAGTACTAACAGCTTCGACCCAAAAATATTTTGGTAATTTAAATTCAGATAACATAGTGCGTGCTAGTTTTTGAAGTGTTCTATTTTTCCTTTCCACTACACCATTTTGTTGTGGTGTACGAGCGAAAAAATCATGCTTTATCCCAAATTCAGTACAATATGAAATAAATTTTTCATTATCAAATTCACCACCATGATCTGATCGTATACATTTAATTTGTAAATCTAATTCATTTTGAATGCGAGTGCATAACTTAGTAAATTCAAAATACGCATCAAATTTGGATACTAGAAAAATAATCCAACAAAAACGAGAATAGTCATCAATTAAGACAAAAGTATATTTTCTACCTCCTAGGCTTTGAGTTAAAATTGGACCAAACAAATCCATGTGAATTAATTGCAAAGGCCTAGAAGTAGACATAATATTTTTGCTTTTAAAAGATAATTTTGTAAATTTTCCTTTTGACAAGGCGAGCACAATGAAGAAAGTTTTCCATCTAATGGTGGTAAACCCTTAATCAATTTGTTTTTTGAAAGTTTCACTACAAGTTTAGTACTAGAATGTCCTAGTCGCCTATGCCACAATTCTAACTCAACATTCTTTGAAATGAAACATTTAAGTGATGAATGAGAAAGTTCATGGAAGGTAATCATATAAACGTTATGAATTCTTGGTGAGGTAAAAATAACTTCATGAGTTTTTGAATCTATTATTTTGCAAAGATTTGACGATGACTCAAATAAAACATTCAAGCCTCTATCACATAATTGACTAATAGATACTAAATTGTGTTTCAAACCTTTAACAAATAAAACATTAGAGATCTTGAAAGAATCGTTACCAACTTCACCAATTCCCATGATCCTTCCTTTTCCATTGTCGCCAAACGTTACAACTCCTCCTTTCTTCATTTCCAGGCTAAGGAACTTTGATTTATTGTCAGTCATGTTCTTTGAACAACCAGAGTCCAAATACCACACATCTTCTTTATCCTTAGCCTGCCTGCATACCTAACAAGATGATGAGAGTAAAGATCTGGTTACCCAAGTAGTTCCTCACATAGTATAGGTGGACGCCTTAGGTACCCAGACTTGCTTAATATTACATGATCCCTTCTTCCTGCAAGAGTCCGTGATGTGACCAAATCTATTACATTTGGCACACGCAACAAAGAGAGATGACACTCTTTTCAAAGTTTTTTGTGGACTATTACTGGAAGAGGATGTTGCAGCAGCAGTATTATACATTTTAACTTATCATTTCCATCCCATTTATCCTTAGGCCTATCCATTGTTACACTACCAAGGACTAATGTCGGTGGAGTATAACTCGTCTCTACCATGTTCCAGACTTCAATATCTAGTGCAATTAAAAAACAACGCATACGAGTTATCCAATAGTTATAGTCCATGCCCGTGAATAAAGGTGGTCGACTAATCTCTTGACCCTCTACAAATGCGTGATCGTTATGCGTCATTACTCCCGGTGGTAAAACCGTTTTGGAGCAACCTAGCTTTGATACCAAGTGTTGGATCTTGCGACGCCCTTAGAGGGGGGGGGGGGGGTGAATAAGGGCTAATATTTACTTTGAAAGTTTTCTAAAATATTAAAATAATTTTACACGGATAAACAAGTAGATTTTTACACAACCTAAATAATCACTTAGAATATCATGAGAAATTGGAAATCAAATTTTATTTTCACAAGTGATGAATACAAAGAATTATCGATTTTAATAAAGCTTAAAATCAAGGCTATGATAAAAATAAAATCCTTTTCAATTTACCGGTCCTTCAACCAAGGACCGGCCGGCTATATCGAATCTCTTCCTAGATCTTGCTACTAGCCTCCCCCTGGATCTCTCCACGATCTAGACGCTGCACACAAGGCGGCGATTTACTCCTAAACCACACAAGGACCTAGACGCCACGCGCAAGACGGCAATTTCCCCCTAAGCCACACACGGACTTAGACGCCACGCACAAGGCGACGATTTCCTCCTAATATTACAAAATGATGAAGTAAAATACAAAATGGAATTTCAGATATGAAACTCCCTAAATATGAAGCTCTAAAGACGGTGTAGAATTCTTGCAAAGATTGCCTGAGATACTGCGCACGGACCGTCTCTTCTTCGCTCTTGAACGTTCTTGCCAAAACGGGAATTTTAGAGTTCTGGAGCTCTCTGGACGAAATGCACTCGGGAAATGGTACTCCAGATTGGTGTGTAACTTCTCCTCCACGAAAAACGAGTCAATATATAATTTATCGATGTCGTCGACTACATCTAGCTGTCGTCCGCCGACGTTATCTCCTCCAGCTGTCACGTGTCCCATGCGAACGAAGTTTTTGCGCGTCGTGACGGTTGCGTTTGACGTGGGCTGTCGGATTCTGATATCAATGTCGGAATTCCGACAGTGGACGAAACTTGCAGAACGTGTGGAAACCGCTGAGCTGTCGGTGACGACACCTAGCTGTCGCAGACGACAGTGATTTTTCTGGACTATTCATTCTGAGCTCCAAACAATAATTAGAATAGTTGCATACCTATTATACCTGCACACCATAGAGAAAATAACATCAAACACACCCGGGATTTGTTATTAGCAAACCATGGAGTTCAGAAAGCATGCTCCAACACACTTATCCAGCCCCCATGAAGAAACGCATTCTACACATCGAGTTGATGAAGATCCCAGTCCATACAAGCAGCGCACGATAACAACACCCGAATGGAGTCCATCTTAGCCACAGGAGCAAAGGTCTCCTGGTATTCGACTTCCTGAGTTTGGGTGTAACCTTGAGCAACCAGACGTGCCTTGTATGTTCCACCTTACCATCTTGGTTCTGCTTAACAGATAAGACTCACCGTGAACCAATGTATTTCTTGCTAGGAGGAAGGAAAGAGACCTCCCATGTGTGATTCTTGTCCAAGGCAGACATTTCATCTTTCATAGCCTAAGTCCATACCGGCATACCCAAAGCTTCCTGCCACGGCTTAGGAATAACAGCCAAGGAGAGAGAAGAAACAAAATCCTGGTGGGCCAGAGTAAGAGGTTGGTACGTCACATGATTAGAAATAGGATGTTGAGTACAAGTAATTTTACCTTTCAGTAGAGCAAGAGAGGCATGATGGTCAGTGTCATCAGAATCTGAGGCTGAAGTTGGCACTAGTAGAGGAGGAACTCTAGTTGCCTGTGCGTCTGGGAGACGATGGTGGTAGATGTGAGGAAAAGGGGAGATCAAAGTGTCAGGGAAAGATATAGGTGGAACTCTATGAGCCTGTATATCTGAAGGACGACGGTGGTATACATGAGGAAAAAGAGAGATCAGAGGAATTGGAATATCGGGTAAAGGGACCAGGGTAGGAGGCATGGCCATGGGGCCAGATAGAGGTAACAATGGAGGAGCGGAAGGGAGAAGAGGAAGAGGAGCAACATTGGAGTAATCACCACTATCACCATTACTCTCCCCCTAACGAAGAGAGTGAGTCAAAGGCAGAAAGTAGGATTCCCCTTCCCGGAAGGTAACATCCATAGTACAAAACATATGCTTGGTAGGAGGGTGGTAACACCAATACCCTTTTGTAGTGGAGGAGTTGTCAAGGAAGATACAACGTTAAGCCCGGGGGTCAAGTTTGTGTGGTTGGTGGACGTGCACAAAACAGACATATCAGAAGACCCAGGGAGCCAGATGAGAGGTACGGACAACCGTCATGGTGGAGAGACGGGCGAGAGGAGTGGCATAGCCGAGAACACGGGAAGGGGGCCGGTTGATCAGGTAAGCAGTGGTAAGCACAACATCACCCCAATAGAACTTAGGAAGGTGCATAGTTGCTAGAAGGCAACAAGCAACGTCAAGAAGGTGCCGGTTTTTTCGTTCGGCAACCCCATTTTTGGTGGAGGTGTGAACACAAGTTTTCTGATGGATAATACCATGACTAGTAGGTAGGAACCAAACACACCACGATCGTCATACTCCCCCTCATTATCACTTCGAAGAACCCGAATGGATCTATCAAATTAGGTCTGCACCATTTTATGAAAAGCTTGAAAACAAGGAAATACTTCATTTTTCTTTTTTAAAAGATAAACTCATGTGGTGCAAGAAAAACAATCAATAAATATAACAAATCACCGAAATCCAGATAACGATAAAACAGGGGAAGACCCCCAAACATCCGAATGTATTACAACAAAAGAACTACTACTAGGAGACCATAAATGCAATGAACTATGTCGCACATGTTTGGATATATCACAGACATCACAGACAAAAAATTGAAGAAAAGGTATGAAACCATGAAACAATTTTTGAAGGTAAACAGGAGACGGATGTTCGAGACACAGGCGCCAGCGACGGACGTCATCAGCAGTAACAGTAGTGCAGGAAAGAGCCTGAGAGGGAAGCTGGGAGTCCAGGTAGTACAGGCCACCACGGTTCCTACCACTGCCAATGATCCGCTTCGTACTCGGTTCATAAAAAAATGTGTCAGGAAAAAAAGTTACATAACAGTTAACAAATCTAGTAATATTGTTGATAGAGAGTAAACTGCAAGGAAACGAGGGAACATGAAGAACATAAGGAAGAGAGATGGTCGGAGAACAAGAGATATGCCCTTTGCCCGCAATGGGGGACAAACAGCCGTTAGCATAGATGACCTTGTCCTTACCAGACAAAGGAGTATAAGAAAGAAAACCTAAGGAGACGGTCATGTGGTGGGTGGCACTAGAATCGATCACCCACTCAAAAGAAGAGGCAGTGGCAGCATGAGCACTCGGCATAGCGACAGTGATAAGAGAGGTAGGGGCACCGAGGGAAGCATCATACTGAGAGTGAAGCATGCGGCAAAAACAGAGTAATCAACATCGTGAGGCCGCGCGACATCAACAGAGTAATCAACATCGTGAGGCCGAGAACCACCCTGTCTATGACCCCCACGCCCGGGTCCACGACCATGACCATGACCACGACCAAAAGGGGCAAGGTGGGGATGAAGTTTGAAACACACCTCCCGAGTATGTCCCCTGCGACTGCAATAATCACAAGTAGGCACAGTGGATCCAGGACTAGGAACATAGCAGCGACCCATAACAGATAGAGCAGAACGATCTGGAGGAGCAATAACATTGAGGGACTTCCGACGGTCTTCATCACCAAGAACCATATTGAATACCTCCCGAAGAGACGGGAGAGGAGAGCGGCGAAAGATATGTGTCCTCACCATATCAAACTCCCTGTTTAATCCCATCAAGAATACATGGAGACGAAAATGGTCCTATTGTTTGAGTTGAACAACATCCGCAGTACAAGCAGGAGTAAAGTGAGAAAAATAGTCCAATTCCTGATACAGACGTTCGAACACTGAGAAGAGCGACGACACAAACATAGATCCTTGCCGCAACTCCAAAATGCGTCGGGTAAGCTCATAAACCTGTGTGGAGCTACTAATTTGGGAGTACGTTTCCAGGGCATAGGTCCAGATCTTGTAAGCAGAGTCCATCAACATATAACTCCGATAGACCTTGGGCAACATCGAATGCAGAAGCCAGGAGACAACCAGAGAGTTTTCAGAGTCCCAACATTTCCATGAGGAGTCAGACTTGGGAGGCTCCTAAATTGTTCCATCACTGTAACCAAACATCTGGTGGCTGCGAATGACATGTTGTGCAGCGCGAGACCATTCGAGATAGTTCGTGTCATCCAACGGAACTATGGTAATCTTCAACGAACCGGAGTGTCCATGAGACCGCTGAGGGTCAGTCATCTGAGGCTGGATCACACCCGGAGAAGATGCGGAAGAATCAGGATCACCCATCTCGGCAAAGAGGAGCGACGAGAGCTCAAACAGTAGGAGCAAGACAGGCACAGGTAGGCATGCCGTCAGTGAATCGGCATGAGAAGCAAGGTTGGAAGTGGTTTCCGATCTCCAACATCGTTCGCAACTGTTCTGGTTGACGGGATTTGGCGGAAGAGGCTAACTGGAGCTGGCGGCAAATGTTCTGGAAGAAGCTAACGGGATCTGGCGGAAGAAGACGATCCCGTGCGGCTCCTCAGTAGAAGAATCAGAAGCGATGGCTTGAAAGGACGATGATTCACGGAGAAAAAAAGGATCGAGAGGACCGACTGCATCATCGAAGGGCGGCGGAGACGTCCTTCTCAGCAACCGGCGACGACGAGAGATCCTCCTGGTGGCCGCATGGAGGAGGCGAGAGAACGCGCAGACGAGGGAACATGCAGGCGAGAGAACGACGGAAACAGCTCGAACGAGCGGAACGGAGACCACGCGCTGAGGCTAGGGTTCACTCTTGCTCTGATACCAAGTTGAAGAGCTAAATCAAACCATCATATTGCAAAAGGAAACCTTACTTGTACATATATAGGACGAGCGGTTGATGCAGGTGTAGGATCGTCAGGCCGCGCGACATCATTGTTGTTGGGCAATCGTCTAAGGGCATAGGAACGAGAAGGGCGACGAGTGTATACACGAAAAAGAGGTGGTTTGGAGGATGTGGGGAGCGGTGTTGATGGAGATATAGACAGTAGAGGAGTGGTAACCGGGACGGCAGGGCGAGGTAGAGTTGGAGATGGTGGAGAAGCTAGGTGTGAGGAGTGATAAGGCTGGTTCTCAAGAAAGGTCACATTTGCAGAGGTAACCACCTTGCGATCCTCGGGAGAGTAGCAGAGATAGCCTTTTTGAGTGCGGGAGTAGCCGACAAACATATATTTGTTAGCACGAGGAGCAAACTTGTCGGTGGAGGTGCCAAGGAAGTGAACATAAGAAGTACAACCGAAGATGCGAGGAGGGATGGAAAAAGGAGGTGCGGATGGAAATAGAACACAAAATGGAGTGGCGTAGTTTAGAAGGGAGGATGACATGCGATTGATGAGGTAGCAAGCGGTAGTAATAGCGAAGTGCCAATAAGGCGTGGGGACTTTCATTTGAAACATAAGCGATCGGGCGACCTCAAGGAGGTGACGATTCTTGCGCTCAGCGACACCATTTTGTTGGGGGATATAAGCACATGAGGTTTGATGAATGATTCCCAACTCAGAACATAACGTATTAAACTCATGACTTGTGTATTTACGTGCATTATCAGTGCGAATTATTTTACAAGTGCGAATTTCAGTAATAAAAGCACGAAACACACGAGGTAGTTCAGAACGATCGTGAAGTAAATACAACAATGTCATGCGCGAGTGATCGTCAATAAAGGTAAGAAAGTAACGATAACCAGAAATACTAGATATTTTATAAGGCCCCCAAATATCAGAATGGACTAAAGCAAAAGAAGCATCGCTCCGAGTACAAAGAGGAACAAAAAAAGAACGGAGCTGTTTTCCAAAGATACACGATTCGCAAGTAAAGTCAGTGAGCGATAGACCGGGAAGAGCTTTCTTGAGAATAGGGAGAGGAGCATGCCCAAGACGTCGATGCCATTCCACAAAGATGACGGAGGAGAGAATAGTGGGAATAACATGCAGAATGTAGAGGTCGTTGGACAATTTCCCTTCACCAATGATATTCCGCGTCCGTCGATCCGACAAAACAAATGAGGTGGAAGAGAAGGTTATAGTGCATTCAAGATCTTGAGTAAGACGACTAACAAAAAGAAGGTTGAAAGGAGAGCCCGGAACATGAAAAACCGAGCGAAGGGAGATAGAGGAAGTAAGGGACACATCAGCAGAACCAGAAACTGGGGTGGTATAACCGTTGGCTACTGTGATAAACTTAGGATGCACCGAGTGCAAGTACTGAGGTGGTTTCTGCGGAGTAATATGGTGGAACCAGAGTCCACAATCCATGTAGAACTCTGAGAGAGACATGAGATACCTTCATTGGAGATGGAGGCAACCGAGACAGAGGAACGACCGATCATCCCCTTAAGATTTTGAAGTTGGGTGCGCAGGGCTTCAATGTCGAAGTTGGTGGTGGAAGGAGGCGGGATAGCAACAGAGGTATGTTGTTGTGGGGGCATACCATGCTTGCGATAGCAGGTTGCCTCAAAATGACCAACCCGACCATAGGAAGTAGACTGAGGACAAGTCCTTCCGCCTGACCCCTTCCCCGAGACCCGGTGCGAGCTCCACGAGTTGATAAAGGAGCAGGGTGAGCTGGGAAGGTTTGCTGGTGGAGAGCTGGAGAGGGTGGCCCTGAAGCACCGGGGGGTGGGGTGACCTTTAAAAGCATCGAACACACATCTGAAAGAGAAGGAATGACAGAGGAAGAGAGAATCTGAGCCTGAACATTGTGGAGATGGGGTGGTACACGGGCCATCATCATGGCGATGCCAACGACTTCTTTTTGGGCACGTTGGGTAGCGAGATCCGTTGTTGGAAGCTGATATTGAATACAGGCCTCAACAAGAGTTTTGGAACGCGCTACAAAGGAGGTTAAGTCGCCCCCACCCCTGAGTCAAGAGACTGAAGGTCCGTGATGATGTCGTATAGGTGTTGCAAGCTGTCTTTGCCCGAATAGAGGGAGTGAAGTTCCTCCCACATGACCTTGGCCGTCTCATGATACATGGCCATGCGGTATGGCTCACTATCCAAAGAGTTGAGGATCCATGATTGGACGCGGCCATCATCACGGAGCCATTCCTCGGTGGGCTTAGTGGGAGTGGCCTTAGTCAAATGATGAAGAAGTCCTTTAGTCTGAAGGACACAGCAAACTGAGTGCACCCACTCAACAAAATTCTTCTTCTCACTAAGTGAAATAGTGGTGATCCGAATTTCATCGTGTACATCAGGGAGTTGAAACGCAGCAGGGGCCGGTAGAGACGTGGCAACATTGTCGTCCATGGAAGCACGAGAAGGCTGAGTTGCAGTCACGCCAAGGACCTGAGCGAGTGGTTGCAGAAATTGAGTGGAACACGGCGACCAACACGAGTGACCTTGGCGATCAAGGGAGCTCGCAGGAAGCTTGAGAGAGCGCGCGGGAAGCTTGAGAGAGAGTGCGGGAAGCTTGAGAGAGCGCGCGGGAAGCATGAGAGAGCGCACGAGAAGCTTGATAGAGCACGCGGGAAGCTTGAGAGCGAGCAGTCTCAGCAGAGGAGAGACTGGCAGAGGAGAAAATGACAGAGGAGCTCGCAAGAAGCTTGAGAGAGCTCGCGGGAAGCTTGAGAGCGAGCGGTCTCAGCAGAGGAGAAATCAGCGACCAACACGGGCGACCTCGGCGAGCAGAAGAGATCGCGGATTTCCTGAGAGAGTGAGCGGTCTCAGTAGACAGACGATGAGAGGTCGCCGAGGAATGGCGTACAGAAGACCGGGAAGCAGCTTCTGTCGAGGACAGGTGTCCGGCGGATAGAACCAACGATGAGAGATCGCACACGAGCAGGAGGGCGAACACACGCTGTCGAACTCACTTGGAGTTGAACGAAGCGGTCTTCGAAAGAGCGAGTAGGCGACGACAGTTCTAGCGAGCTGAGAGAAGGATCAATTTGTGCGAGTAGTTGAGGAAACCGCAAAGCAAGGTGGGACCAAGCAGAGAGAAGCGGTGGATTACAAAAGGGACGGAAGGCTACTGGATTTTTTTTTCGGGAGGAGAAGACCCAACAACTGCGGTCACCAGAATGGTGATCGCAGAGGTGAGATTGCAAGGGGGTCCGGGTGCAAGGGGGGAGCGGCTAGGAAACCAGAGACCGTCCGTTAAAAAGAAAAATTGGCGAGAGAAAAAAAACTGGATCAGCGCTCTGATACCATATAGAAAACACGGAAAATAGAGAGATTATCCGAAAAATATTTTATTAATTTCTATATATCTTTTGTTACGAATAGGGGGAAGATGAACTCCAAGGGGAAGTTCCCACTTGGCCAGCCCTAGGCTCCAAACTTTTCTATTCCAAGATACAAGATACCCTTACAGCAAAAGAGCCGGAAGTTATATAACCTCTCCCGGCAATTAGAACAACATACGAAAAAAGAAAATAAATAAAGATAACATAAATCGCCGGTGTCACGTCACGCTGTCATAGTGCTATCTGCAGGCCTACTCCTTCGAGAATATACGCGCCATGTCGACGATGCTCCTTCGGCTAGGTTGTCGTCTTTTGTGCTCGTAACAATGTTGAATGCCCCCATCTAGAAAATTTGCCTTGTCCTCAAGGCAATAATCCGGAAACTGGATGCGAAAGTCATCGCGATCCAACCACGTCGCGTCAGAGTGAGGGCGTTGTCTCCATGCGGCCAAGACCTGTTCCCGAACCCTACCCTCCACGGTGATGGGTTTGCGGTCCAAGATCGCCTCCGGAAGAAACGCCGTTAGAAGCCATGTCCGGACGAAGGGTCTCCTCGACCGTGTGGTCTTGGCAGACAATTTCAAATAATATTCTGTACAGAATTGATTTTTTTATATCCGAATTATTGTAGATAATCGAAAATTAAAATCCAGCAAGTAATTCCCTCTTGCATATCAGACTATCCTATTAGTCATTTTATATATAAATTATTCTTTCTTTTGCATCAGTATATCACCATGAATTTTGCACATTAAGAGGTGAATATGAAAGTTTCCTAAACATGTGGGACAAATAGAACATAGGATCGAAATCAGAATTAATACGAGTAAGAGTAAAATTTCGAAGATAATTTGGATCAAGGAATGGGTAAGTTAGATAAAAAGTGTAGACAATTCAAAGACATACATATTTCAAATGAACTAGTTAAGAAATCCTAGCAAATTATGTTTGCCTAATGATCTCATATGAAATCCACTCCAGAGATCTTTGGCTCCCCCAGTGCAATGAGCTTAAGCTAATGCAGGCTCTCGAGAAGAGTTGATCAAGCTTGCATCCGCATATTTATAGAGGCTAACTTTATGGCTCAAACAGGAGACCTTTAGAATATACTAGAAGCAACTAGACTCCCTCTGTAACACTAACATACCTTCACCTCATCTATACACCTTGAATAATTTGGCAAAAGAGGTGCCTGATGTGCCTACCAAATGCTTGTGGGTTGAAAGCATCATCCTCCATCTAATGCTACGTTGATCGACCATGACAAATACCGCCGCAAGTTTCCTGAGATTTGCCTTGAGGAGAAGACAAATTTTTCAGATGGAAAGATTGTTATGGAGACAGATGGTGGAGAGACGGATACGAGGATTTGACGGGTGTCGCGCGGAAAGAACGAAGAATGCATCTGAAGATTAATAATCATCTGTCCTTATTTTAGTCTTCAAGCACAATTTCCGATGTTGCATGTATTTATGTTTCTACACTCATCCCAAATCTTATATATTCATGTATTATGCTAAGATATGCATGCTTTGTATTTGATTAGGCTTAAAGATGCCAAAGAGAAATTTCTCTTTGAGTTCTCTCTTCTTCTTCTCTTCCACTCCCTCCTTCATTCCTATTGATGGTCAGTCTCATCGGGCCTGCTCTACAAATATTGATTCTAGCCCAACATAACAAGCCCAAGATTGATGGAGATCGCCGGCCCACGCACGTGTATTCCCGTAGGAGGCGATGAACCGCTACCCGTTCAGATAATCCGAGTCCACGAATGTGTCTGGGCGGTCGTTCCGAGCTTTTTTTATATATTATTTTATTTATTTCGTATTGTATTTGACACCCGATGGGTTCAGACGATATGAACCGTCCGATTCGGGTGCCCTATTTTAGTTATGCATATATATGCAAACAACCGCGGGGGGGGGGGGGGGGGGGGGGGGGGGGGGGGGTCGAGGGTTTTCTAGGTGACATTGGAAACCGTCGGTCTCCTCTATGTGACTCCGGGATCCTGCTCCTTGGGGCGACTACAAGGCGCCAACAACCACCTCTCCCGCTGCCTTCCCATCACCGTAAGTCCTTCATCCCTCCATTTCCGACATTCAAGGCACCGCCCTTCTTATTCCTTGTCTTCCCCTAGCCGCAAACTTCCTTCTCCCTTTCTTCCGCAAAGCCAAAGGCTCGGGCGACCCTACTCCCACACAACCATCGACATCTCCTCCCCTCTATCCGTTGAAATCTCCTTGCCGATCCACTCTGTGGTCTTTCCCCCGCCAAGACAGCCCGTCTGGACCCTCCTCTACAAGAACCGAAACTCCCAGCCCCTGTTTGGCCTTCCTGCACAGCAAAACCCTTCATTGCCACCAAATATCCCTAACTCCCCCTCCCTACAACCAGCCATTCTCACAGAAGCCTGTTCGTGATTGATTTCCCTAATCCCCACCACCCAACAACCCTCCCACAGCCTCCAAAGTTCTCCATTGCTACATTTCGCCATCCCCCTGCACACGTAAGTCGTAGTTTGGTGTTATTATTTTTTATTATTGAGTGCTTGGACTATATCTTGTTAGATGCAATATTATATGTTTTTGTTTTCGTGAAATCATCTAACTTGCAGGACATATTTAGTGTGCATTTAAAACAATTTCACCTCAGTTGTGTGTGGGCTAACATTTGCTTTCCGATTAAATCTTCTATGAACTATTGTGCACTTGTTAAGTTCTTATATTAATTAATTGCTTATTGCCAATTTAAATCATACTATCAATTACATTTACACTTGCATTAAATTGGTATTTTATTTGGATTGCGTGTATGCATTCATATCATTCTAGGGTTGGTTATAGCATCATTTGCGTCTGTCGTGTTTTTGTTTGCTTTGCATTTAGGGTTAGGGTTTTCTCCCTCAACCACCTATAGATTCGTCCTGCGTCAAAGATGCTACAGCGCTGCCCCGAGCTTCTTCCCCTTAGTCACCAACCAACCCCATTTGCAGCACAACAACCTCGTCCTTGCCGCATATAACATCGTCGCTCACTACATGTTATCTTCGTCTCTGACGCCATATTCTATCTCTTCCTTTCTCTTGACAATGTGTCGTCTACTTCCCCATGCCACTCTTCTATCACCATCCATCAAGCACCACCTCCCCCAACCTTGCATTCCACGCTAAAGCTTTCCTGCAGCATTTTTACAATCCGCGTCAATCATTTGGCTACCATTCCATTCAGACGACGTCTTCAACACTCTGTTTGAATCCTTATCCTGATCTAATACCATTCCATCCATTTGAAAACACATTCACCAACACCCACTTGATTGCACATTCATCAAATTAGTCTGTATACACAAACCCAGTCACACTCCCAAACTCACCCATGTAAACTCACAATCCCGTTACACCCACCTAAATCTCCACTTGCTCTCACCAAATTAAAAGCCCCTTCATTCCTATTTATGCAACCATTCGACCATCATCATACAATTTCCCTTCTTATGGTATTGTCACAATTTTCATTCCATCACTTCCACTAGTGCGTGCCCGCAAGCCTTCACACCATCCAAATACTATAAGTCGTCAAAATCATTAAAAATCCAGACAAATGTAATCGTACATCGTGAAGCGACAAAGAATTTATTTTACATAAGTTCTGCAGTTTTCTTTCCCACAAGCTGTAGTATGAAACCACACATATTTTTGAAAGCTCGACCTAAGAGACAAGATGGATTTTCAGAGGTGTATTGATGCATATACGGATCCTCAGAGGATACGTATAGTCTCTTGGACAAACCCTCACGATGATAGAAGATTCCAAGCGTCCATCTCTTGTTAATATTGTATTTTTATCTTTTAATCTTTGGTTCTTTTGGTCTTATTATGAGTGCCCCCTCTCGATATAAGGAGGGCTTATGAGTTAAGCATTATGGTGTGGAGTCTTTTGTAACTCTCACATGTGGTGACACGAGCATGCCTCATAAGTTTGTATCTGTTTTTGTATTTTAATGCAGTACTTCATTTCATTATGTATCACTTATATTAAAATTATATTCCAGTCATGGCCTCTGATCTGCCTACTAGATTACTTTAACAAGAGCATTATTATATAAAATAATAAAGTGACGAGCAACAAAATCAATGACTGGTCACTATTCACTACAGAACTTGGGAAAGCCTTTTAAGACAAAAAAAATTGAGAATTCATTTTTTTGTATGACAGACGATATGGTAAGGACCATAGAAACATGGGCATACGTACTTTCTAGTAACAAATAGAAGAAGAAAAGTGTAAAAAACTATTTACCTATTTGATGAAGAGCTTTCAGCGCACAGCCGCCTGGATAATTATTATAAGATGCCATGAATGATATGACCGAGCATCCTAGACTACAATCATCAAAGTATAAGCATAAATAAATAAAATTTCAAACCATTAAATTGATGAGCCAACCTTACAAGCAAAGAGCCAAGCATCATGAGGAACAACAAGCGCCAAATATTTTTCTTTTGATTATGGTACCTGTTGAGGGGAAAAAAAGCTCAATATGTTGTTCAATGGATACATCATCTATATTAGAGACACAATTCGTGTAACCAAGAAATGAATGACTAGGAGGAAAATCCAAGGGAAATGATCTTTTTCTTATAACAAGAGCTCTCCAACGATACTAATATAACTTAAAAAGGAGCAGAATATTGAACAATATAAATGACAGGATAAGCTAATAATGCTAATACTTCCTTGCAAACTCAAAAAGAGCATAATATTCTAACTTGGGTTTGGAGCTATGCCTGAGAGAGATGACTGAATGTCAACTTAAGTTTAAATCATTTTATTTTGTATGGTCACTGTATTTTTATTTTTAGGAGTAATATGGTAATTGGCAAGCGAGTCATCCTCCCAATATAAAGAGGAAACTTGTGAGTCTTAGGGATCTTTTAGATCATTAGGTTTTGGGATCTCTCATTTTGGAGAGGGACTTCAAGGGGGTAACCAGCCTCCTATGGTTAGGCACGAGTATCCCTCGTGATTTGCATATGGTTTTCAAGTTCGATTGCAATCAAATTTTCGTGTTAGTAACATTGGTCTGACCTAGCCATTTCTGCAAGCTCCTAGCCGTCGGCTTCCTATCCATCTATAGACATCTTGGAGAGGTTCCAATTGACAAGCAAGTGCCACTGTGCATCTCCGCTCTCAGTTCCGCTAGCATATCCCACTCTCAGTTCCGCTCCCTAGGTTCCGCTCTCGGCGCCGATTGCTGGAAGGGCAAAATAGGGGAGGAAAGGCAGCTGGAAGGGGGGAAAAGGGACAGGTAAGTACCCTGGAAGAGCTGGCCAACGCTGGGGAGGGTCGATTAGTGGTTGATAGTGCTGGGAAGGGTAAACGACACCGCCGACGTTGGCAATGGTCGGTGGAGGCATGGGGGGTCGGTGGCTAAAGTTCTGGAGTGGGCAGAGGTGGAAATAGGTCTAATGGAGCAAAGTGGGCGACGACGGGCTTTGCACGAAGCGACGACGGTGGCTGGTGGAGGACGCGGTGGCTGGCGTCGGCACCAGCAGTGGTGGTGGGAGACCCCTTGGCACCGGCACCAATAGGTGTGAGCATCGGCACCCACGATGACCGTGCGGCTTGCATTTTGGAAGCCAACTCTCGATCCCTTTCGTCCCAGCGATAAGGGGGGTTTAAGTGAAATCATCCAACGAACTCAAAGCACAAAAGATAAGTTAATGTAAATCTCAAAATACAAGTCCGAAAAAATAAATTAAAAATACATAAAGATATGAGGAATCACGACGAACGTGATGACGGTCTCCGGTCGTCAATCTGATGATCCAAAAGTCATCAATCTCGTAAATCACTCAAATGAAGCGCAATCGAACTCCAACAACGAGGGGTTGACTCACTTCAGGGCAAATCCATCCTTTGATGATGGTGGATCGATTCTCGAGATGATTGTGTCTGACAGGGACGCAGTGTTCATATATAAGATTTGGTGAGTACAAAAAAACCATATTTCCATGTCACGTATATCCATAAGCACTTGATGGTATCTGGAACAGAGGTCAAGTTTCCTCAACACTTGTGCCCCATGGATTCATCGAGGAGTTCTTCGACCAGCGGGATAGAAAATTTGTCTTTGATAGTATTCGAATTGTGTATCCATTTGATTTCAATCTTCATCTTCATCCCATTTTCCATCATGAATGGTATTAACCATGGTTCTAGATAAAGTTCTGCAATCTAAAACATAATGTGTTAAAAAACCAACAAAAAAGAGTGCAGTCTCTAGAGCATCTTAGTCAGGCAATATATCCTTAACTATGAGAATATATTAATAATCAAAACAAAAAAATAAAGCACAACATCAGGTATATTTTAGGATAGAAATACAGAATAGACAGGATAATTGTTTTCATGGTGATGTGGAGGTTGTCGGGCATAACAATGTCGATATCATATAATGATATAATTATATGAGGTATGAATAAATTCATAGCATAGATTACTATCCATAATCACCATAAATCAAAGCATCATAAATCAAAGCATCATAATCAAGAATACATTTATTATGAGTATGACAATCCACATGCTATCATCAGCTTGATCTTCATGAAATGGTGAGATCAGTTTTTTTCACTAGGATGATTGCTGGAACCGAATTCCAGCTCTTGATTACCCCCATCTCTTGCAACTTCCACTACCAATTAGTCCTCGAAAATTCAAAATAATGCTTATGCAGAACTAGGAATCTTAGTTGATAGCATTAGATGCAAGGAAACATAACTCCCTTACTAAAAGAAGAATAAATTCCATAACAAACTCCATAGCACCAGGAAAAGGTAAACTAAACCAATCAACCAGCCCTAGAACTGACCGAGCTTGCACCATACCACATGCATATGTACATGACTAATGCATATGCATATTAAATGGAGTGAACACCTAGTACTATGTATGCAAATGCCATGCAAGTAAAGACAAAAGTTGTATGTAAGCCAAAAACAACAGAGCACCAATGCATACATAAGTAAAGCTCGCATACACCCATAGTTTAGGCTAATTTTGGGTTTTGATCCATTTGGATCATGAATCCTCTAGCTATAATCATTCTCCCCTGCAACTAGCAGGTAGGTGTGCAAAAAGCCACGCTCCACCTTATTTGACATATCATTCTCCCCTGCAACTAGAATTCTTGGAGATCTTGTAGGTCCCTTTTACTCCAACTCGCAGTGGTGTGGTCTTTCCACAATGATGTTCTCTTGCACTGTCCATCAAGATCAATATTGAGATCCTCAACTATAACTAATAACTATCTGCCCATTTCCTTATCTAGCAGCGATAGTTAAAATAACTTCAAATTCCATGCAATGATAACATGATGAATTTTCAAATAGGTCTTCATATAAAAAGGCGTATCCAACAAAAAATAAACTTTAAGCATGCCCTCTAAGTGAAACTGAATCAAGTCCTCTTCTTAGACCATGCACTTAATCCCGTGCATATCATGACAAGTTTGCTACAACATTGATTGCGTCTGCAGATACTATACTAATTAGTGATAGGGTGCAAGCTCATCTCCTTTACAAAAAAGTAGTTCCTCCAATATGCTTTATCATGTGATGCAAGGAAAAGTGCTCCTCATAAATTGAATAATTCTTGTGGGCACCTTGCAACATTTCCTAATGATTGTCCATACTTTGTCCATCCTAGGCAAGAATGACTTATGGTGTAATTGGGTGCATTGACCAATGTGACACCCGACTGCAAATCCCAAAGGAGATGCGACGACAGTGCACTGTTCGAAGTAATAAAGTGATATGAAAATATCGAGTATCGTATCCTCAAGAAGTGCGGGGCGGAGATTTCTAAGAGGCGAATATCTAAAACTATCTAGGCAGATCGATTGATGACGCTTTTAATTAATTTAAAACAACAAAAGAATGTCCTGAACTAAGAGAGCATTTCATCATATCTTCCACAATCCACAATGCTGCACATCAAATTAATCAAAATATGAATCAATACTACGATGAGGAAAACAAAATAGTACATGATTAAAACAATGATCAATCTAATGCTCCCATCGATCCATATAAAGACGAGAGAAAATCTCTCGATCCACTCCAACTTTGCAAAGGAAATGATGAAGAATACAAACGATACAAGAGACTTTGCCACGGTACCAAGAAGAACACCGATTCGTCAATCTGTGCCTCCTTGCGATCCTTGGTTGCGTTCAGGGTCGAGGGAGCATTGTTACCCGTCTTCTCTTTGGTTCGCACCTTCCACGTTATTCTTCTCATTCTTCTAGATTTGCGAGCAAACACGATCAAATATGCCTCTTTTTTAGGTCTCGGATGATGAGAGAGCCTAAGGAAAATCCCTGTCTGAAAGAGGCGAAAACGAAGTGAAAGAAACGAAAAGATTCCGGCCCAATTCATTATTTTGCCTTTAAATAGATTCACAAAAATTAGGTCGCGCACAGTCGGGCGGACGATTGTACGCTCGATCGTGCACGAAGGATGAAAGGATAAGTGGGAAAATGAAAAGGGAAGGCGGCTGAATTTTGGCTATTCTCACGCACAGTCAGTCGTGCGTGAAGGAGGCGCGCGATGTCTCACATGCTTTTGATTCCGGCAGGTTTTCAGAAAAGTTAATTCGCACGACCGTGCGATATGGAGTGCACGATCGTGCGGCCTGGTCGTGCGCCTCGCGCACAGTCATGTGTCTCGCGCACAGTCATGCGGGAAGGAAGCACACGATCAAAGACAGGCTTTGTAAACTTTTGGCCAGGAAATGATAAAAGCGCGCGACTGAGCGGATTTAAGGCGCACGATCGTGCGTGATATGAATTTGGGCAATTTTGTCCCTGGAGTCATGGGATTCAAGCCTTCAACCGCTCTAAAGGACTGGACCACATGAATATATTGTGATCAAAGGAAGTGTAAAAAAACAAAAAAAAAGAGGAATAATCCAAATATTTTATTAGTTTTCTCATATATGTTTACATACAAGTATTTGTACACTTATATAGGAAGAGAGGGAGGAAATACAATCTCATTGTAAGATATGGAACTAAACACCTAAAGAGGAAGCGGGCGTTAGCTGGGCTTTTGCTATTGGGCCTTTGTACATAGTTTATTCAACACTCCCCGCAAACTGGAGCATACAGATCGTAGGCACCAAACTTGGACAAGAACTGATAATATAGCGGATGTGGTAAGACCTTAGTGAAAATATCAGCAACTTGCCCAGCTGCAAGAACATGTTTTAATTCCAGTTTCTTCAATTGAACCTTCTCTCGAATGAAGTGACAATCAACTTCAATGTGTTTGGTACGTTCATGAAATACGAGATTTTTGACAATATATATAGCAGCTTGACTGTCACAATTGAGAGTGACCGGTGAGGGAAGTTTAACACTCAGGTCACTTAGAAGGCTTTCCAACCAGGTGAGCTCGACCACAACAGAGGCCATTGAACGATACTCAGCTTCGGCTGATGAGCGAGCAACCACAGACTGTTTCTTGTTGCGCCAGCTGATAAGATGTCCACTTGTGGAACGACGATCATCCAGAGAGCCAGCGTAGTCAGCATCAGAGTAGGCAATAAGGGATAAAGGAGAAGAAGAAGAAGGCTTTTATACAAGTTCTTGTCCAGGAGCAGTCTTCAAGTATCAAAGAATGTGCTCAACTTCCTAGAGATGAGAGATCCGTGGAGCATACATGAATCGACTGATAACTCCAACAACAAAGGGTATATCAGGTCTTGTAATTGTAATATAGATAAGTTTCCCTACAAGACGACGATAATACTTTGGGTTCAGAAGGAGTAGATCAAAGTCTGAGGCATGAGCGCAGAGCTTGTAATTGGCATTCATAGGAGTATCAACAGACTTACATCCAGAGTGGCCATCATCATGAAGCAAGTCAAGACAATACTTCCATTGAGATAGAACAAGTCCATCAGGACGCCGAATCACCTCGATACCAAAGAAATATCGAAGATTCCCCAAGTCTTTAATTTGAAATGCATAGGCCAAGTGTTGCTTGATCATATGCATTCCTTTGGCATTATCACCCGTAATCAAGATATCATCGACATAAACCAAAATAATTACTGTGCCTGTCGGAAGATGTCGAGTAAATAGATAGAAGTCAGCCGAGCATTGAGTGAACCCAACACCACGAACAACCTTACTAAACTTGTCAAACCAAGCTCGGGGAGACTGTTTGAGACCATAGAGAGATTTTTTGAGATGACATACAAGAGACTCCCCCGTGGTCTCAAACCCGGGAGGTTGTTGCATGTAGATAGTCTCCAACAAATCGTCATTGAGAAAAACTTTTTTAACATCCATTTGATGCAACTGCCATTGTTGATGAACCACGAGCGAGATCAAGACATGAACAGTATTCAATTTTGCGACAGGCGAAAAGGTTTCGCCATAATCAAAGTCATGTTGTTGTGTGAACCCACGAGCCCAAGATGAGCTTTAAGTCGTTGAACTGCCCTATCCGGACCATGTTTGACGGTAAAGATCCATTTACACCCCATGCAAGGTTGACCAGGTGGAAGGGGAACAAGATTCCAAGTTTGATTTGCCCGAAGAGCAGTCATTTCCTCATCCATGGCTGCCCACCATCCCGGGTGCTAAAAAGCCTCCTGTAGAAAGTTAGGGGGTGTAAATAGACAACAAAGAAGATGTGAAGCACTGGAGAGAGGCGATGCAAGGACACATAATTCTCCATAGGATGAGAGATCGATACGGGTGCCAAATCTTCAAGCTGCATTTTGTAGAGGGTAATTGTTTAAGGCATCAGAACGAGGACGACGAGGGTACACACGAAGAAGAGGTAGTTTAGAGGGTGCAGTGATTGGTGGGTGGGGAGGGGTTATATGTGGTAGGTGAGAAGTAACAGGGACGGTAGAGCGTACTAGGGGTGTAGGTGTTAGAAAATCTGGGTGTGAAGAGTGAAAAGGCTGATCTTCGAGGAAGGTCGCATCCGCAAATGTAACAACCTTGCGATCGGCAGGAGAGTAGCAGACATAACCCTTTTGAGTGCGAGAGTAACCAACAAACATATATTTGGTAGCACGAGTAGCAAGCTTGTCGGTGGAGGGACCAAGGTAGTGGACATAACAGGTACATCCAAAAATGAGAGGAGTGACTGGAAAGGAAAATGAGGAGGGAAATGGAAGACTAAAGAGAGTCGCATAGTTGAGAATGGAGGAGGGCATGTAATTGATGAGGTAGCAGGCTGTAGAAACCGCGAAATGTCAATACATCTTCGGAACTTGCATTTGAAACATAAGTGAGCGAGCGACCTCTAGAAGGTGACAATTCTTGCGCTCAGCTACACCATTTTGTTGAGGTGTATAAGCACATGAGGTTTGATGGATGATTCCCGACTCAGTGCATAGATTATTAAACTCATAACTCGTGTATTCACATGTATTGTCGGCGCGAATTGTTTTAAGGGAGCTTGAAGTAAATACAAGAATCGTGAAGTAAACGATCGTACGAGTTTCAACAATAAAGGCACAAAACACACGAGGCAGTTCAAAACGATCGTGAAGTAAATACAATCATGTCATGCAAGAGTAATCATCAATAAAGGTAAGAAAATAGCGGTAACCAGAAACACTAGACATTTTATATAGTCTCCAAATATCAGAATGAACTAAAGCAAAAAGAGCATTACTCCGAGTACAATGAGGGAGAAAAGAAGAACGATGTTGTTTACCAAAAATACAAGAATCACATGTAAAGTCGGTAAGGGAGAGATTAGGAAGAGCTCTTTTGAGAATTTGGAGAGGAGCATGCCAAAGACGCCGGTGCCAATCAACAGAGGTGACAGAGGAGAGAACTGTGGGAGAAACGTTTAAAATGTAGAGCCCGTTCGATAATCGCCATTCACCAATGATATTATGCGCTCGTCGATCCTGCACAACAAAAGAAGAGGGAGATAAGGTTATAGTGCAGTCAAGATCATGAGTAAGATGACTAACAGAAAGAAGGTTGAAAGGAGAACCCAGAACATGGAGAACTAAGCAAAGAGAGATAGATGAAGTAAGGGACACATCAACAACACCGGAAACCGGGGTGGTGTCACCAGTGGCCACGGTGATGAACTTGGGATGCACAGAGTTCAAGTACTGAGGTGGTTTCTGCGGTGTAATATGATGGGTGTCTCTCCAACCGTGGCTCGGTTCTCCTCTACAATTTCCCCCTCTTCGGGTTTTTATAACTTCTCTCCACTGCCAATCGGGCCCCACCAGTCTGGTGTCTACCGCGGTCTCTTCGTTTTACCCGCACTGTTCGTCGGTCCTCTCCCGCGATCTTTTATTCACTGATCTCTCTCAGGTCGCTGGGCTTCCCCAGTGCTCGCATTCCTTCTGCTAGCCGCAGTGACTACTCAGGTCGTTGTACCTCTTCTTGTCACTAAGCTCTCTCTGGTTGTTGGTCTCCCCCCAGTGCTCGCATTCCTCTGCTAGTCGTCGTGACTACTCAGGTCGCAGAATCTCTCCTGGTCGTACTTCTGCTCCCTTGAATCGCAGAGCTCGCACTCTAGATCTTCTCAGCGTAACCGCGAACAGGAGTTTGACCGCTTTGTTCGTCTGCTGAGATCTTCACAATCGTTGTTGCTTCTCCCGACCATCATTGTACACCAAGATGCTGCCCAACTAACTTTAACGAAATGATGCAATACAATATCCATCAACAATAAGAAGGTTATTGACTGGCGGTGGAGTCTAAACAGCAACACCTGCCATCTGAATAACCATTGTTTCATCTTGAAGGCAACATCTAAGTATCTTCTTCCTGAACCCAGGTTTGATAATAGCTGCATTTCAGACGTAGCTAAAGAAGTGAATGGATCCGAGTAATGGGTCAGTCAGACAGAGAAATGCATTGAGGTTATTATGCAATAAGAGAATATCATGAAGACCTTAAAAGGTAATTTGTTACGATTATACATCCGCGTGAGCGGACCCCCTCTCATGAGCCACTGGAGTGCCTATGGAAGCCTCCTTAAATAACTCATAAAAATAAATATTTTGTAATTAATTAATATTAGTTAATTATCAATTAATATTAATTAGATTAATGTTATTAATTCAAATGTTTTTGTAATTTTTTATTATGTGTGCTTTCCCTCATCTATATGCAGGGAGGGGTATGATTATTTGAGGATCTTTAGAATTTTGGCTCACATATGTGAGTGAGCTCTTTGGAGGACCTAGCTTCTGAGAGTTGGTCGAAGCTTGCTTCTGGAATGTTATTGCGTATGTTCGTTAAGGATTTTAATGTAAGTTCCGTTTGAGTGTTCATTCTGTCTTGTATCGCTTTGAGTTTCCTAGCATCACGCTCGTAGAAGATTCTTGTTTGTAACAAAATTTTATAAATTGCAATAGGCAGCGGACTTTGCATGGATCTAACTATTGAGCACTAAAAAATCGTTGATATCTGAATTGAGTATGGAAAAAGAAGCTAAGATGATTGTGTGGGAAAACTAAAAAAACAAATTAAGAAATGATAAGATTAGAGAAACAGTGAGACTAACATTATCAAAGATAAGATAATTAAAAATAAACTTGGGTATTTTGAGCATGATCAAAGGTTTAAAATGCACTAATTAAACAAGTACATAATGTTAGTATCAATGTTATGTAGGACAAGGCTAGAGTAAAGTTACCACAAATGGACGTTATTCAAGATAATTTGCACAGTTTGGATAATGATAATGCAGGCACACACATTTGTACAATAACGCATGCATAAGCTAAAGAAAATGGATTTAAAGCAAATCCTTTGAGTTACCAATTTTTTTAATATTTTAGCAAAATGAAAATATGACAGAATTTAAAGGTGCGTACATTCTACTAGCAGCAATTGCAGCTGATACATTGAAAATTGGAACAGAACTAATGATGAAACGAAGCTCCTGCAAAAGCCAAAAGAAAAGGTCCCACACATCTAAGCACAATGATTTGGCTAATAAAAAGTAAACTAAATGACAACAATGGAAATAACCTTGTGTGGGAGTTTTGAATAGAGTAGAACGAATGACAAAACTGGAACAAAATATCTAATCATTCTCCTGTCAAGTAACACTCCAAGCTGCAGCTTACGAAAATTCACACATTCAGTTACAAAATTGTATACCGTAATTAAAGTGCTCTCTTATACCTGTGGTCATTGGTCAACTGGTTGGTAAATTTATAATACCATATGATAAAACCTTCTGATAAAAAGAATTATGGTTGATGGGGTTCCCCAAAATGTATCCGATCGGACCCGTAATTTTCCGCAGCGACTTCGACCGGCTCGTGGTCGAGCCGAGCTAGCGCAGTACGGCCAGACACGCAGCTACCCCTCGCGGGGTACGGACATAGTTGCTAAGGCCGCACCCCATCCTTGCAGGGTGCGGCCGAGGCCGGCCGTACCCCGCTTGGGAGTGCGGCCAAACCCGCACCACCCTTGGGGGTGCGGCCAAAACCGCCCCCCCCCCTTGGGGGTGCGGCCAAGCCGCACGGCCCATTAGGAGGTGCGGCCAAGCCCGCACGCCCAAGCTCGCACCCCCCTTGGGGGTGCGCCCAAGCCGCATCCCCCCTTAGGGGGTGCGGCCGAAACCGCACCCCCCTTTGGGGGGTGCGGCCAAAACTGCACCCCCCTTGGGGGTGCGGCCAAAATGCACCCCCCCTTGGGGGTGCGGCCGCACGCTTTAGGGGGTGCGTCCAAAGCCGCACCCCCCGTCCCTTGAGAGGTGCGGCCAAGGGAGCACCCCTGTTAGTGGGGTGTGCTCTCCCTCTTTTGGCCGCACCTCTCCGGCATCGCTCGACTACCTTTTCTGGGGTCCAAGTTCACGGCGCGCGCTGAACAGCTTCGCGCTCACCACGCGCTCAGAACGCCTCTGCGCTCACCGCGCGCTCAGAATGCATCCGCGCCCACTGCGCGCTCATCGCACACGCAGAAAGCTCTCGTGTTTGTTGCGCGCTCAGAACGCTTCCGGGTTCATTGCGCGCTCAGAACGCTTCCGTGTACGTTGCACGCACAGAACGATGTCATGTTCGTGACACGCGCGACAATTAACCTTTCCTGATTTCTTAGATTGCAGGTCCAGTTCACTGCGCTCAATGTCATCAACGAAGCTGCTCAAACTGCCCAAGCTTACCAAACTGCCTGGGGGGCAAGACGGGAATATCCAAAAAGTGGCGATCTGTGTGCTCCAATTCGACCAGCGCGATTCGCCCGTCAGGTGGTTACGGTGGTTACAACGGCAAAATTACCAGGTTACCCATGCCCAAGGCTATAAAAGGAGCTCAGGGCCTTCATTTCAAGACATCTTGCCTTCTACGCCCGAGAGAGCTCCTTTGAAGATTTCCTTGGAATTCTCCTTCGGCGCTTGAAGATCTCCTTCGATCTTCGAAGATCTTCTTCAAACCTTCGAAGATCTCCTTCGAGCCTTCGAAGGTCTCTTTCGTGCCTTCGAAGATTTTCCTTCGCTTCGGAAGATAGTCTCCTAAGCGGGTTGGGAATCCTTCAAGCTATGAAAGACAACTCGAGAATCTCACTTTCGTTCATAGAAAAGTACTTAGTCTCTCAAGAGGTGGCCTGTCACCTTCAAGGTTCTCTCTCTCTCTACCAATGTAACGAGCGGTGGCCCGTCGCGCTCGAGTTCTCAGATTTCAATTGTAACGAACCAAAAGATAGTGGAATTTGGTCGGCATAGCTCCGACCGCGTGGTTTTACACCCTTTCCGGGTTTTCCACGATAAAACGTGTTCGTGTTACTTAGTAACTATTTTATTGATTGTTTGCGGGCTCGGCTCGCTCGTGGGCTAAGGTGGTTCAATTCGACCGGTCTACCAGAGCGTCGAGTGACCCGCAACAATGGTGTTGCTTGGTAAAACTCTATGCATCTTTAAAGGTGCTTGACACCTGCTCAGATAACTACTGCTACAGATATCATAAAGAAAGAACTAGGACTACGATCTATTTAACTAATGAGTTTCATAAAAGAAATAATGGACTATCCCTAGTTACTTCACATACATTAAAGATGATGCAAACATATTTTTACACGCCATGCAGCTCTCAGCATAGACTAATGGTGTTGGAGCCAAAAGTGTCCCCAACCTCTATTCTCAACTGCGAACTGCCGAAAGATGGGGGAAACCAGGAGTTGCAAGTGACCAACTACTAATCGCAAAGAGCCGAAGAGAAGAAAAGGGGGGAGAGAGGAAAAGGTTGTCGCGAACAGCTACAGTGGGTTTCCCACAAATGCAATGCCTTAGCTGCGAGTGATTTTATTACTCAGAAGTAAAAGCTATTATAGAGAGATTACAACCTGTAGAAAAGAGCGGAACCTTGTATATATTTTCTCAAGCATTAAATACAATGTATGAATACATATATAAGAGGGAGAAAGAGAGAAGAGTCATTTATACACAATGTGGGACTAAACTAAAGAGAGAAGAACAAGAAATTAAATGGGCTCATATATGGGCCTTTACATGGACTTTACATGGACTTTTCTAACACTCCCCCGCAAGATGGAGCGTACAAGTCGTAAGCACTCAGCTTGGACAAGCATTGATAAAATAAGGTACTTGGTAGGGCCTTGGTGAGAAATTCAACAACTTGTCAGTGCCCGGAACATGTTTTAATTCTAGCTTCTTCATTTGAATTTTCTCCCGGATGAAGTGACAGTCCACTTCAATGTGTTTCGTTCTTTCGTGGAAAATCGGGTTCTTGGCTGTGTATAGCGGCTTGACTGTCACATAGTAAGATAGTTGGTGAGGGAAGTTTTATTCCTAGGTCAGCGAGAAGACTTTCAATCCATGTGAGCTTAGAGACAACTGATGTCATCGAACGGTACTCCGCTTCAGCTGAAGATCGAGCAACCACATCTTGTTTCTTACTACGCCAGGAAACAAGATGACCTCCAAAGTAGGTACAAAATCCACTGGTAGAGCGCCGATCATCCAGGGAACCAGCAAAATCTGCATCAGAATACGCAACCAAAGTCGGAATAGAAGATGAGGTTTTGTATACCAGCCCTTGACCAGGGGCTGTTTTTATATATCTTAGAATGCATTCGACGGCCTGAAGATGAGACATTCGAGGGGAATGCATAAACCGGCTGACAACCCCAACAACAAAGGGTATATCTGGTCTCATGACCGTTAGGTAAATTATTTTCCAACAAGTCGTCGATAGTATTCTGGATTTTGAAGAGGAAGATCAGCATCAGAGGTATGTGCACACAGCTTGTGATTGGTATCCATAGGAGTGTTGATCGTCTTGCATCCCGAGTAGCCAGCATCCTGAAGAAGGTCGAGACAGTACTTCCATTGAGAGAGGATAAGTCCATCAGGACGTCACACGATCTCAAGACCAGGGAAGTATCGAAGGTTCCACAGATCTTTTGTTTGAAATACGGAGTTGAGGTGTTGTTTGACCGCTTGTATTCCTTTTGAATCATCTCCAGTGATTAGGATGTCATCAACATATACCAACAGAAGAACCGTTCCTGTTGTTCGATGTCAAGTGAACAGAGAGAAGTCTGTCGAGCTCTGAGTAAAGCCAACTTCCCGAACAGCCATACTGAACTTGTCAAACCATGCCCGAGGGGATTGTTTGAGACCATAGATTGACTTATTAAGGTGACACACTCGGGACTCCCCCGTGGTCACAAACCCGGGAAGTTGTTGCATGTAGACCGTTTCTTGTAGATCATCATTTAGAAAAGCATTTGATATCCAGTTGATGTATGAGTCATTTGCGATGTACAGCTACAGAAAGTAAAACCACGAACCACCAGACGAGCTTTCAGACGGTCAATTGTCCCATCAGGAGCATGCTTGATGACAAAGACCCATTTACACCCAACATGAGTCTGGGTTGGGGGGAGAGGGACCAGGTCCCATGTCTGATTAGCCCATAGAGCTGTCATTTCTTCTTCCATGGCTGCTCGCCAGCCTGGATGTTGGGGAGCCTCCTACACTGAGTTAGGTAAAGAAATAGAGGATGATGAAGTAACAAATGTTTGGATCTGTGGGGAGAGACGATGTAAGGATACATAGTTCGCCAAGGGATGAGAGGTGGAGGCTGGTGCCGGATCAGCAGAGCGCAGAGTGTCAGAGGTCGAAGCCGACTGCATTGAAGCAACGGAGCGAGGAGGGCGACGGGTGTAGACACAGATAATAAGTGGCTTATGGAGAGCAGGAGCAGAGTCAGGAGGGAGTATTGGTAGAGTGGTAAGGGGAATGACTGGTCGAGGGAAGGATTATGGTGGAAGAGGTGGTGGTTGGTCCTCCCAAAAGGTAACATCAGCAGAAACGGTCACTTTACGGGTATCAGGAGAGTAGCAGACGTAGCCTTTCTGAGTTCGTGAATAGCCAACAAACATGTGTTTGGCCGCCCTAGGAGTCAACTTGTTTGTGGACGGACCCAGTAGGTGAACGTAGCAGGTACAACCAAAGATGCGAGATGTGAGAGAGAATGCCGGAGTGGAAGGGAAAAGAAGGCTGAACGGAGTAGCATTCTGGAGGACGGAGGAAGGTAGGCGGTTAATGAGATAACATGACGTGGACAACGCAAAGTTCCAATAGACTTTGGGTACCTGCATGTGAATCATGAAAGATCGAGCAACATCGAGCAGATGCCTATTTTTACGTTCAACATCGAGCAGATCCAATAGGCTTTGGATCCCAAATTCAGAGCAGAGATTAGCAAACTCATTGCTAGTGTAGTCGCAAGCATTATTTGTCCTGAGAGTTTTTATGTTTTCAGAAAACTGCGTGCGAATCTGAAGAACGAAAACCCGAAATACACGGTGAAGCTCGGAGCGATCACAAAGTAGATACAACCATGTTGTGCGAGAATAATCATCTATAAAGGTGATAAAATAGCGATAACCGGATATACTAGTAATTTTGTATGAGCCTCAAACATCGGAATGAATTAAAACAAAAGGAGCAAAGCTCCGAGTACAATGAGAAGGAAAAGAGGAACGATGTTATTTCCCAATACAGGAATCACACTTAAAAGGAGGAAGAGAGATATCTGGAAGAGCCTTCTGAAGGACAGGAAGAGGCGCATGCCCAAGACGCTGATGCCACTCAACGGAGGAGACTGAAGAGAGGATGGTAGGAGAACCATCAAGAAGGTAGAGCCCGTTTTGCAGTCGTCCCTTACCAATGATACTCTGCGTCCGTCGATCCTGCATCAGAAAAGAAGAAGAGGTGAATGTTACTGAGCAATCTAAATCGGCAGTGAGGCGACTGATGGAAAGTAAATTAAACGGGGAGACTGGGACATGAAGAGCCGAGCGGAGAGGGAGAGAGGAATTAAGGAGGATATCAGCAGAGCCTGAGACAGGAACGGTGTCGCCATTGGCCACTGTGATACACTTAGGATGCGGAGAATCCAAGTATTGATGTGGTTTGAGCGAGGTGATATGGTGAGTAGCACCTGAATCCACTATCCAACGTGGACTAGTGGAGAGACAAGTGATACCTTCATTGGAGATGGAGGCAGCGGAGGCAACGAAGGCAAGTGGGCGGTTGAGCATGTTGTGGAGTTGCTGGAGATGGAGGCGGACTTCTTAAAGATCAACACGAGTGGCAGAAGGACTGTTGGCAGTAACAGAAGCAATCGGACGGGGAGGCAGACCATGTTTACGGTAGCAAGTCGTCTCAAGGTGTCCATCACTACCACAGAAGGAACACTTAGGACGTGACCGGCCACCACGACCCCTTCCTCGAGGCCCTGAACGCCCTCCATGAGCAGGAGGGAGAGATAATAATGGCGCAGACGATTGTTGAAGGAGGGTCGGTGATGGAGGTCCTGTAGTATCAGGAGGTGGTGATGCCTTTAACAGCATGGAGCACACATCAGAGAGTGAGGAATAGCAGCAGACGAGAGGATCTGAGCTTGAATGCTCTGAAGATGAGGCGGGACACGAGTCATCATCATGGCAATATAAACTGCTTCCTTCTGAGCACGTTGAGCAGCGAGATCCGTAGTAGCGGGCTGATGGCGGATCCAGGCCTTAGCCAGTGTCTTAGCCTGAGCAACAAATGAGGTCAAGTCGGCAGCATCACCGATGTCAAGAAACTGAAGATCCGTGATGATGTCATATAGGTGTTGGAGATTGTCCTTGTCGGAGTAGAGAGAATGGAGCTCATCCCATATTGCCTTGGTCGTCTCATGATACATGGTCATGCGATAAGGTTCGCCATCAAGGGAGTTGAGAAGCCAAGTCTGAACACGGCCATCATCTCGTAGTCAGTCATCTGTAGGTGTAGAAGAAGGATCCTTAGAGAGATGATGCAGAAGTCCCTTAGATTGAAGGACCCTTCTGACCCAATGCACCCATTCGACAAAGTTCTTCTTCCCAGCAAGGGAAATGGTGGTGATCCTCAACTCATCACGTACCTCCGGAGCAGGAGTCATGCGGACTGTAGGAGAAGATGCAAGCAACTTTGAGGATTCCATCGAAGATCCCATGGAATCACAACGGTGAGAGAGGCGACTAGAGATCGCAGCGAGCAGGGACAGTGAGCAGGGACTGCGCGAGCAGGGAGACCGCTGAGAGGAACCGCGCGAGCAGGGAGACCGCTGAGAGGCGCGAGTTGGGACGGCAGGGACCGCGCGAGCAGGGATTGCAGTTAGAAGGCCAGAAGGGGCAGAGACCGCGGGAACCTGCTGAGAGAGGAGGCCACACGGAGATCGCGCGAGTAGCTGGGCACGAGCAGAGGGAGACAGCGGAGAGAAGGAACGAACAATGAAAACGAGACCGCACAGGAGCGGAGCGATCAGGAGGAGCGGAAGAGGAGGCCGATGTTGGACATGTGTGTCACATCCCTTTGTTTGAGAATAACAAATCCCAAATTGTATTTGATCTTGCTTGTCGTGTGTTTAGAGTGTGCAGGAACTATAAGTGCAATACTCCACAGGTAGAAAACAGATTGGAGATGACTCTCTGGAAAGTGTGCTAACGCTCGCGTTAGTTGTTAATGCCCCGCGTTAACAACCGCTGTGAAGGAAACTGCGTTCGACGAATGGAACCTGCGTTCGACGAAATCTGAAGGCGCTCGACGAAATCTGAAGGAAAGTCCGGTCGACGAACTGAACCTGCGCTCGAATTATTGCGTTCGACGAACTGAACTGCGCTCGACGAATTGGAGCGTTCGACGAACTGAACTGCGCTCGACGAATTGAAGTTAACTGCGCTCGACTTCGTTCGACGAACTGAGCTGTGCTCGACGAATTAGAGCGTTCGACGAACTGAACTGCGCTCGACGAATTGAAGTTAACTGCGCTCGACGATAGCGCGTTCGACGAAACAAGTTTCGTTCGACGAAATTGGTTTCTGCCACGATCCTGACGGTTGCGGTTGACGAAATGGGATTCCGTTCGACGAAGGCGCGTTCGACGAAAGTAGTTTCGTTCGACGAAATTTGGTTCTGCCACGCTCCCGACGCTATGCACGATCTCAACAACTGCCGTACACGTTCACTAACGCTGACGTTAACCTTAACGCTAGGTGTTAGCTCCAGTGGTTATTTAAAGACCTGATTTCGTTTTTACTCTGTGCTGGGAGGATTATTGAAGTCTTTATTCCAGAAATCTGAGAGAGCTTCCAGAAAGAATACTTGTGCCAAAACTCCATTATTGTTATGCTGCCAAAGAAGGATCTTCCACAAAAAGTTTAAGGAGAATTTTGGAGGAGGACTACATCACGCTACATCCGAAGGATGATCGCTTCGACCTCGCTCACACTACAGCGATCCTTCATTCTCATCTTCAGAGATCTCATATAGGGAGTTTTATTATTGTTATCTTTATTTTCATTCTATACTTTTTTGTACCGTTTAGAGAATTCGTCTTGTGTTGACGACTAGGTCTGGGTAGGACTTAGGGAGGAATTCGCCTTTTGTTGGCGACTAGGTCTAGGTGATTAGATCTAGGGGGTGCTCGAGGCCATATCCGGGTAAGGATTGGCTAGAGCGGCTTGAGGTCATATCCGGGGAAGGATAGGCTAAAGCCAACCGGTTTGTGGGGATACAAGTCGGTATAGAAAAGGAAAAATTGTTTTGCTTTGTACGTCTCTGATTTCTAGCGATATTGAAATCAAATTTATGTAAATACCTTTTTTATATAATATAATCATGTCTCTTTTTGTGTTTACTTGATTTCTATCATTTGACATAATTTATAAAATTGCAAATTACAATTGTTTCCTCCTTTAAGTTAAATTGTTATTTCGTTCTAATTTACTCTAAACAATTTAGTAAATTGTCTAAAAATTTATAAAGAATTTTATTCCCTTATTCACCCCCCCCCCCCCTCTAAGGGCGCCAATCGATCCAACAGCCGCTGGGGGATCGCACGAGCAGCTCGGCCCGAGCAGAGGGAGACAGCAGCGAGAAGAAGCGAACAGTGAGAATGAGACCGCACTGGAGCTGAGCGGTCAAGAGGAGTGGGACCCACTTTTCAGAAGGGAGAAGGCTATATAAGAGAGTCGATAAGAAGGTGAAGCGGGACGAAGAGAAGAGCAGGGAGCCCGTATGGGAGTTGCGGTCACAAAAAATGGAGACCGCATGGGGCGAGGAGCTCGCAGAGAGCAGAGACCGCGGGAGAGGTGCGGTTAGAAAAAAAGGAGACCGCAGGTTCGGACCTTTCGCTCTGATACCATGTAGAAAAGAGCGGAACCTTGTATATATTTTCTCAAGTATCAAATACAATGTATGAATACATACATATAGGAGGGAGAAGAGAGAGAGGAGTCTCTTATACACAATATGTGACTAAAGTAAAGAGAGAAGAACAAGAAACTAAATGGGTTCATATATGGGCCTTTACATGGACTTTTCTAACACAACCAAGTAACAAAAAGTTGAGTCGTCAGAGAGAGACGAGAGCTTGAGACAGCACCAACAGGAAGGATTTGGCTCAAGTTCAGCGTGCCTTTCTAAGGACTCTGGCCCACCTATTTATACTAATTGGGGCATGCCCGAACGGGCAAATACCAAAATTACAGGCTGCCCGGGGTACAGGAGAACCGGGCAGGGGTGAGAGAGAAAGAGAGGGTGCGGTTACAACAGGATGTAATCGCCCTAACAAAAGGCTGGAAAAGAGCTGGGGCGGTCTCTAGTAGTGTCCGCCCGTACTGCTTGAACTCCAAGAGGCTCCTTGCTCCATCGGAGGCTGACTGGCTCTTGCTGGGGTCGCAAGATTCCAGGCTAACATAATCCCCACACTTTTTTAAGTCCGTGGTGACTTCGAAAAAATAAACAAGTAGCCGCGGAGACTGCGACTCGACCTAAATGCCCTAGAAATCTATAAATAGCCCAGGATTAGGCTGTTTGGGGGATCACTTTTCTGACAATGCCCTTCATACTTGTTGCAGTTACAAACCTTGATTGCCGGATGGCTGCTCATAATACTTCGCTGTTGGAGGCACTGGCGAAAAGAACTACCGCCCTCTCATTCCCTCGCAAGAGGAAAGGAGGGAAAGGTGCGGCGGACACGTCCAAAGCACCGACGGCTGCAACTGTTCTGAAAGGGAAGAAAAGAGCGGGCGATCTCCCGAAGGAGACCGCCATTCCCGAGACTCCTAAGGCCTCCGCAGAGGTGAACATAACGGGAACCTCGACCTCTCCCCCACCGAAAGCGGTGATTGCGGACACTCCTTCCGACTTTGTTAACAAGATGGTGAAAGAGTATCTGGAGAACGAAGATGAGTCCGCAAAAGGTGCTTCTCACGAGCCTATGCCTAGAAAGCTGGGCGAACAGGAGACGCTCCTGGAGATTGAGGAACATCGGCGAGCGCTTTTGGAAAGAAGGAGAATCGGAGAAGAAAGGGCTCCAAGAAGGAGATCGCCAAGAAGAGGCGCAGAGAACTTGACGTCGAGGGTGAGGAGGCAAGACCTCCTTCTGACATTATTCATTTGGACGTGGATGAGACTGAGCGGATTGTGCTGGTTGAGGACTTGTTGGCACTCGAGTTGATGAGGTCCTGACATTGGGCGCGAACACCGTTCAGGACCCTGCGGGTAATACGGTCCGGAAAGCCGACCTGCTGGTCAAGGAGCAGTGGGACGAGGTCGCGGTAGAGCTGCGACTAAAGAAAGAGGTCCTAGAGCAGGCGGATGCTGAGAAGAGGCAGAAGGACACTGACGAGAAGAAAGTTGTTGAGGAGAAGCAGAAGGCGGCTGAGGACGCACAGGAGGCCGCGAGAAGAAACGAAAAGCGGTTGAGAAGGTACGGTCGAAGAAAGAGGCTCGTGATCGAGTGGCTGCTGAAACGACAGAGAAGGATGTTATGGTTGAGGCCGCGCGGAGTGAGGCTGGATCGAAAGGTAAAGTAGTTGTTGATCTCGGGCTGGCGGCTACCTTGACCAATTTAGCGCTGACGTTGCAGAGATTCTGGGGGAAAGACGAGAAAATGACGTTGGAGGTGCGGCGGGACGCTGGAGAGAGTTCGCAATGACCTCCCTTGGAGACCCAAGCTGCGCTTCCCCCTCCACCGATGAGGTCTGAAACAGTGGTCATCTCTCCTTAGTGAGAGCGGCTCCAGGTGAGCGTCCATCGAGTCATAGACAGATGAGAGAGCGGCGCAGACAGGGCGAGCTGTCGCGGAAGCAATTTCTCCAGTGAACTGAATTTGGGTGGCTCAGGCATCCTGTGGTAGCTCCTGGAGCAGTACCGCTGCCAGGGCTTATGACTTCGGCAGACATGACCTAGTTCCTGAACGAGCAACGGTGGCGAATATAAGGGGTATATCCGCCCTTACATACTTTTGGTTAGTCATGAAATCAAGTAAAATTTTCTTGTAGGTGTCGTGGTTACCTTTGTAGGGCCCGCTCCGATGATACCTCGGAGTTCTCTCGGCTGAAGCAGAGGACCTTGCCGGACGGTGCGGCTTCAGGATCACGGTCGCGGTCACACTCCGACGAGGCGAACATTCCCTACGAAGTGCGGGTGCGGAAAGACGTGGAGGCCTTGCACAACATCGGAGCGCAATTGAACAAGGCTTTGGTGGTTGCTCACAAATGTTACAGCGACCACGCCGATGGTCTGGCGCACTTAGGTGTAGAGTGGGCTCCTCCATGGAACATGTGTTGTCTTGAGTGATTAAAAAACATTTTGTTGATTCATGTTTGTAAACTTAATCTTGTTTGGTGACGATATGGTACGCGCGATCACGCACTCATTTTTCTTTTGCTAATATGCTTTGCTGGCATTTTATCTGCTTGGAATGTTCTGTGAATGTTGTGTTGTGGCGGTTACATGTTGGTGTGAACACTTGCCTTGCTATCCCTTTTTTGTTTTGTAGGCACACTCTGGAGGGGGCGGTTACCAGATGCGTAAACACATGAGCTTGAACAACCGATGTTTCGACTTTCGAGGCTAAGGACAGGGAAGCGCCTATGAATAAGAGGTGCCTCTTGTTCACTACGCACTCCACTCATGTGAATAGAAACGAGTTGGTTGGTGCGGTTACCCACTTCAACTCTGGGTGGCGATTTCCAATCTTCCCTCGAAGTTATTGAAATCCTAAATTACTTCGGGGTATTGCCTGCCCAGTTGTCGCCGAACGCTGTGGAAGCCCACATTTTATTCGTGACATACCTCAGGACAGTGCAGATACAGTTCAGCTTGGATGTTTTTCGCAAACTTTTTTATGTGAGGGCTGGTGGGGGTGGGGGGAATGTACTTCGGTTTTAACAAGATGTGAGTTTTAAACCTCACAAACAAGGTTCGCAACTGGTATGACCGGTTTACCTTTTCAAGGGCGAGTTTGGCGGTCTCTCCACTTTGCTGGACCCGAGGAGCGAGGACGCCTTCAAGGTGTCAATGCCGAGAGGAGCGGTGAGGAGGATAGTGGACTTCCTCAACCGCGCCCCCTTGGACATGGATTATTATATCGTGCTAGTGTGAGAAGTTGTGACTTCTCCTACAGAAGACTGTAAGTATGAGCAATCAACAATCAAAAGTAACCACACTTACCTCGCGACTCTGACTTGGTTTTCCTTGTCCTTGTAGTCGTTTTGATGGTCCCCGATCATAAACCGCGCCAACCCCTTAGGGATGTCCTGACGGAGGGTGAGCGGAGACGTCTCCTTGAGCAACGGAGAGAAGAGACGCTTGAAGCGGGTGGCGCAAGAACATCTTATTTGAGGAAGCGGAAGTCTGCGCAAGCTCGAGCGGATGGCGAGAGAGTTACTAGATCTCTTAATTGCTTTGTAACATTCTTTCCTAAGTTTTGTGTTTTCTAGGAGCTGGGTACGAGGGGAACAATGACAGCGATAGAAACCATGGTGGCGTGTACTTCCTGGACCACCAACTTCCATCTCAAGCCTTCTCCACTACCATTGGTTGCACCGCTAATGTTGAACATGTTTGACGATGGCATCGACGTCTCGGACATCCTTCCCCGTTTTATCTTCAAAAACTTTTTCCCTTGCTTAGGCATTTTAATAGAACATTATCTTGTGATGTATGTGAATTACCTAAACATGTTAGACATAATTTTTCCACATTTATCTTCTCCAAGTTCTAGCCTTGTTGATGTAGTACATTCTGATGTTTGGGGGTCACCCCCTCTTTTATCCTTGACTGGTTATCAATGGTTTGTTACTTTTATCGATTGTTCTTCTTGTACTACTTGAGTTTATCTTCTAAAGAAAAAAAAGTGAAGTTTTTACTGATTTCACATTTTTCATAGGATGGTAATGACCTAGTTCAAGGGCAATATTTGTGTCCTTCGTAAAATTTGGGGGGGGGGGGTGTATGATGATCATGGTTTATTTAGTTCCTATCAAGCTAATCATGGTATTAAATATCAAACTACTTGTGTTCACACCTCCCCCTCAAACGGAGTTAATGAACGCAAAAACAGACACCTCCTTAAGGTTGCTCGTTGTCTTCTCATCACTATGCATCTTCCCAAATCTTATTGGGCCAATGTCATTCTGACCGATGCCCATCTCATCAATCGACTCCTATCCAGAGTCTTGGACTACACCTATCGCTCGTCTCTCCACCAAATATGGCGTTCATACCTTTCATTTGCCACCTGTATATTTGGGTGTGTTTGTTTTGCCTATGTTCATCAGCCTCATAGGGACCACTTGATCCTCAGGCTCAACGTGGTGTTTTCATTGGTTATTCCTCCACCACGAAGTGGTATCAGTATTAACCACCCTCATCACGACATATTTTTTGCACCATGGATGTTACCTTCCTTGTGGACGAATCCTACTTTCCGGATCAGACTCAGTCCATTCGTTAGGGGGAGATTAGTGTCGATGACAATGATATTTTTGTTCCTCTCGTCCCTCCAACTCATAATAGTCTTCCTTCCATCCAAGACAAACCTAGGTTACTCCTCGGTCTCTGATGACTCCTCTTCTGATTGTTTATCATAGCAGACAAAAAGGTACACAAGACACTACCGCTCCACCCTTTACCAGTGTCCGCCTCGGACTCGAATTCTGGAGGTGATCTTCATCTTCCTCTTGCTTTGTTGAAAGGTAAAGCGATTTGCACGCAATACCCTATCTCCAATTATGTTTCTTATCATCATCTTACTCATGTGCATCAGACACTTGTTACATCGCTATCCGTGATTACTATTCCCAAGATGTGAAAGGAAGCCTTGCGTATCCCTGAATAGGAACATGCAATGGAAGAGAAAATGCCTGCCCTTGATAAGAATCACACATTGAACATTTCTCCAATCAATTGGTTTGAGGTGAATGTTCTCTGTTAAATAAAATCAGGATGACAAGATATAACGATACAAGGTAAGATTAGTGGCTCAAGGATATACCCAGACTCAAGAAGTGAACTACCAGGAAACCTCTACTCCGATAGCGAAGATGGACTCCATACGTGTTCTCTTATCTTGCGATGCTTGTCTTAGTTCGGATCTTCATCAAGCTGACGTGAAGAATACCTTCCTCCACGTTGAGTTGGATGAAGAGGTATACATGAAATTCCCTCCAGGGTTTATGAGAAAGGGGAGCTAGTCTGCCACTTGAAGAAGTCCTTATATGTCATGTAACAGTCGCTCGGGGCATGGTTTGGTAGGTTTCACAAGGTCATGCTCAAGTTTGGCTACAAGCATGGACAATCTGATCACACTATGTTCATTAAAACATGTGATCAGAAGATCGTGGTTCTCATTGTGTATGTGGGCAACATGGTCATCATAGGAGACGATTCTGAGGAGATCGCCAACCTCAAGGAACAGCTAGCCACAGAGTTCAAGGTGAAGGATTTGGGAAGATTACAATACTTGAAATTGAAGTTGCTAGATCAAATCAAGACATCTTCATATCTCAGTGTAAGTATGTCTTGGACCTGTTAAAGAAAACTTGAATGCTCAGTTGTGCCCCAGCAATCACTCCCATGGAAGAGAATCATAAGATTGATGAATGACAATGGAGCTATCAGAGATTGGGCGGAAGACTCCCACACACGTCCTAACATTACTTAAGTTGTTGGTTTTTTGAGTATATATATGCATGCTCCCATAATCATACATCAAGACGCTGCACATCGAGCGCTGAGATACCTGAAGAAGGCACCTGGTCGACGACTCCTACTCTATAAGAACAATCACTTAGGATTGAAGTCTTCACGGACGCAAATTGGGCAAGAAGTCGTGAACTAGTGCAGAGGGTGAGTACAAGGCGATGCCCCAAAGTCTCTATGAAGGGTTATGGTTGCAATCTATTTTACAAGATCTGGGATTCCGGGAACATGTCCCGCTCTCCTTATACTGTGATAATAAGGTCATCATTAGTATAGCTCACAACTCAGTACAACATGATAAGAGAAAGTATGTTGAAGTCGATCGACACTTCATCAAAGAGCACTTGGTCAAAGGGAATGTGGTCACTCCATTTGTTCATTCCAAAGACCAACTGGCAGATGTCTTTACCAAAGGTCTGGGTTGAGATGTGTTCGTTGACGATATACACAAGTTAGGGATGATTGATATCTTTTGTCCTGACTTGAGGGGAAGAGATGACGTTATGATATTTACAAGTTGTGTTTTTATGTCATATTAGTGTAATGCCCCGTAAGGATAATTTGGTCATGTGAGATCTTTTGCTTCACTCATGTATGTATATGAGTAGGAGTCTTTTGTAATTAACAAGCTAATAATATTTCTTAGTTTTTTCCTTCCGACTTTTTCTTGATTCAAAATTTCAAATCGAAGTCCGGTGTTTTAGTCAGTTTATCTGTTTTACCAGATGCAATCTCTTGGTTAGAAGAAATATATGCCTCGTTGGTCTACTCATATGACAATCCAAATTTCACTACAATCAGAGAAGATAAACATTCAATTAACAAAAAATGGTATGACATCAACAAATTTTGTAATTTACGAGCTTACCAAGCTTAGAGGATATGCTACCAGAAGAGAGCGGGGAAGGGCCGAAGTAAAGTACCAATGAAATGCATGTGTCTAAACTAAGGATCAAGGTAAAACGAAAGAAATTTGGTAACGGATGGTTGTGATAAAAGGAAAAAAAGGAGTTCGTAAGGAAATGAAAAATGCAATATGAACCAGAAATTGATGCATTAAAAATCAATGTACGCAAGTGAAACATCAAAAACATTTTTGACTGCTACAACCATGAAAGTGTGCAGAAAATTCAGGTTGATAAGTTTTTAGAAGTTGCACAAGGTACAAACTTAAGAATCTTACAGAAGAATAAAATATACCTTCAGCTGAAGGAAAATGTAATAAATTATCTAGTGTGCAGTGTGCACTAGGAAAAGTATTAAAACTAGAAGGATAAGAGAATAAACAAGTTTTATTAAACACTAACAAAACACACATTTCTCAACTAATTTGCAATTTAAATTTAAAATTTGAAAAGAAAAAAGAATGTGATCACTAGCTTCTTTGATCAAATATGACAAATGAAGCTACGGGATGACAAATAAGGAAACACAAAAAATTGATACGTGATAGTCATATCAAGGATGAAGAACACAAACAGTAATTTGCATAGCATGAAAATAAAAGATACACTCGGGAGACATGCTCTAGTCAAGCACCCGAAGGCTGGGTCCTCCAGAGCACTCCTCTCTCCAAAGAGAGCCCAAGACACTAAGACTCCAAAGATGTCATAACTCACACCCTAAGCCTCCTTATATATATGAAGCCCCCACTATAGGAAAAAATACATAATTTGTAACGGTCTCCGCGTCTCTACTGGCCAGGTATATGCGTATCAACACATCCGTCCTGAAAAACGACCTTGTCCCCAAGGTCGAACGACCTTGTCCCCAAGGTCGAACGACCTTGTCCCCAAGGTCGAACGACCTTGTCCCCAAGGTCGAACGACCTTGTCCCCAAGGTCGAACGACCTTGTCCCCAAGGTCGAACGACCTTGTCCCCAAGGTCGAGTTGGGAAGGGTCCCATGAATGTGTCGAGGCGAGTCGGGCGGATCCTCTAGTGGGCAGGTCCGGTGAAACATAGTGTAGCGGAGTCATGTCGGGCAGGATGCTGCAAAGCTGAGGTAAAGTTCGGCATGGTGATACGTGCATTTTATATAGCATTTCCACCTTGCGATTCTTAGTGTTTTCATCCATTTTTGTGTTAGAAATGCTTGATTAATGCTCATATTGTATCCATCGGTATTTTTGTACTGTATGGATGAATTTCTAATACATGTGTGGACTTTTCGTGCGATTCGGGGGAGACTATGTCAAATTTGTCTCACGCACGCCCGTGCGGAATTTCCGCACGCGCGTGTGCTTCCTTCTCCCTTGAACTGCACGAATTGTGTCGGCTAGAATGTGGGAGTGTCGACCTGAATTTGGGCGTGCGGTATTTTCGCACGCCAGTGCGTGCACATACAATTGCACATGCATGGTCCTTTTGTGCTTCCAGCGCTAATCTGGACGATCCGAATTTGGGTGTGCAATATTTCTGCACGCCCGTGCGCGCGCGTGTAAATGCGTGTGCGCAATTTGGCGGGTAGTTTTTTCTCTTGTCGTTGACCTCGCGCACGCGCATGCGTTTTGCACCACATGCCCGTGCACCATGTTTTCTTTATATACGCTGCTCGCGATTTCAGTCGGATCGACCGGGGGGCGCTGTTTTCTGCAGTTTTCCGCCTCCTTGGGCTAGGGTTCATCCCCTAGGCTCTCCTCATCATCCAGGAGCTTCAAGGTGAAGATTCATGCATCCTTCTCCGCAAAGCAAGGTTGAGCTTGAGAGAAACGTGGACAGCGTAGAAAATCAAGAAGACGGGTAAAATAGGAGGTGGTGACAGCTCTCCCGAACCCCAGACGCAACCGATGACAGCGTGAAGGGCTCGGATTGACAACACGAGATCTCCTTCCCTTTCTACGGCAAAGATTTGATCTCCGTTTGTATTTCTCCCTTTTTCTTCCGCACATTGGTAGAGATTTGTGTATGTACTTCTATATTTTGATGATGGTTGTTGTGGGCATGTCTTGAACTTATCTCTATGTAAAAATTCTACATGTAGCTTTGTTTTTGATGTTGTCCATTTCATTTGGAGTAGCCTAGGAGGCCTAGCCTCGTATTGTGATTTTGTTGTGAAGGGGAGCCTTGGCGCACCGGTTGAGGTGTTGCTGTGTGACCTTGAGGTCACGGGTTCGAGTCCTGGAAACACCCATGCAAAAATGCATGGTAAGGTTTGCCTACATTTCACCCTTGTGGTGGGACCCTTCCCCGGACCCTCGCTCTGCGGGGATGCTTTATGCATCGGGCTGCCCTGTGTTATGCGTTGCTACGGCAACAAGCGAGGAGGTGTCGGCGACCCTCACCAAACTCTCTTGAGCGAAGTAATGAAGGCGACCCGCACGTGTGCTCGTGTTTGTGAAGTGGTGAAGGCAACCCGCATTAGTGTAGTTCTATTTTCCACATTTATAATGTAGGACCTCCACCAAATCAACGAACCGCATTTTAATTTTCCGCTTTTACTTCCAGCTTTTCTAAAATCTACAAATCACATGAGCGTTCCATATTCCTTGAGAGATCGATACTCGGGGAGCTACTCCTCATTTTATATTACTTGAATGATTGGTGCGCTTGTCATAATCGCATCACATGGTACTACCCGATAGGTGAGGCAATGACATGCCCCCAAAAGATCTTGTTAGCAAGGTCGAGTGAGGTGCACGCCAGTTGGGCCATGGTCTTGCTCGGAGGCCGGATACTATGAAGACTGATGGAGAAAACTCATCCAGAGTTTGACTGAGTGTCGTGGGGCCGAACATTAGGACAATGATAAGGTGTGTTGATTCAGAACGAAACCCAGTGAAAGTCTGTGTGAAGTGGGAGAGTGACAAGATGTTAGGGTGGGGTGATAGTAGGCGTGAGACATGTTGGAAACTAGAAGTGGGGAGATAAGAGAGTTGATAGGCGAGCGGAGGTCTCGAAGAAATGACAGGGAGCGGAAAAAGCCTATGGCGCCATTGAAAAAGTTGGTGAACTGCCAGGTGGAGCCTCATCCACGGAGTTGTGGGAAGGAGAGCGGATTGGAGGGCAGTCAATGCAAATCGGAAGATCGGCGGGTATTAGAGGGGTTTGTGTTGCGGTCGGCGGTGGGAGAAAAAGGGTGCTGGGAAAGGAGGAAGTTGTAGCTTCTCCGATGGTCGAAAACCCACTGGGGGTGGCGGTGGGATGCATGGAGGAGGCCCGGCGGGAAGCAGAGAGGCGAGCATGGGTTGTAAAGGGGTGTGTGGAAGAATCCGGCGACGGAGCGCAAGCGCCATGGCAAGAAGGTCATCAATTGCAGCTTCAATTCGATCGTATCGATCGTGCACTGAGGCCAGAAGGGGGTAAGGGTGGAAGGAATGCAGCAGGAGGCACTGGAGGGCCGCCGGAAGGTTGCAGAAACTGCAGGAGGACCTCTGGAATGCGGAAGGAGGTGTTGGAAGGCTGCACGAACCAAAAGGAAGCACAGGCATTCAGTTTACCCTGATAATTTGAGTCCATGCACGGTACCTGCCCCTTGCCCCAAATAAAGATGGGAGATGGTGCATGTGTATTGATAGTCGTGTTATTAATAAGATCACAGTGAAATACCGTCTTCCTATACACCACATCGACGACCTTCTAGACGAGATGACTGGTGCCCAAATCTTTTTGAAGATCGATGTGTAGTGGATACCATCAGATTAGAGTGAGAGAAGGGGACGAGTGGAAGATGGCCTTCAAAACGAAGGATGGTCTATATGAGTGGCTAGTTATGTCATTTGGATTATCAAATGCACACAACAGAATCATGAGGGTAATGACGTAGATCCTGCAATCTTACATGGGCAAGTTTGTGATAATATATTTCGATGATATATTGATATACAACCGGGGCCACATCGAGCACTTTCACCATTAAGTGCTCCATCTTATCTGCGTCTGTCCATTTCCTTAGGTACATTGTGTCCGCATCCGGTATCTCGGTTGACCCTGACAAGATGAAGTCCATTCGTGAGTGGCTCATCCCGGCGAATATTCATGAGGTTTGTAGTTTCCAAGGACTTCCCACCTTCTACCGAAGGTTCGTCGGAAATTTTAGTTCGATTATGGCCCTCTTACTAGCTGCCTTCGTAAGGGTGATTTTGTCTGGACGAAGGCGGCCATACGAGTGTTCGAAGAAATTAAGGGCAAATTATCATCCACTTCAGTTTTGCGCCTTCCTGATTTCAATAAGGCGTTTAAGGTTGCTTGTGATGCCTCAGGAGTAGGTATAAGAGTGCTTAGTCAGAAGGGTCATCCAGTCTCTTACTTTAGTGAGAAGTTGAATGACGTCTGACAAAAGTACTCAAATTCTGTTCATGAGTTCTACGCCGTAGTATAGGCTTTACGCTACTGGCGTCATTATTTCCAAAATAAAGAATTTGTCCTCTACTCAGACCACCTGACATTGTGGTACCTTGATTCACAGAAAAGGTTGTGCAACTGACACGCGAAGTGGGTAGAATTCATGCAAGACAATCATTATGTTTTGAAGCACCGAACGGGTGTGGAGAAAAAAAACCGTTGATGCCCTAAGTCACCGAGTCAGCCTTCAACATGCTATGAGCACATGAGTTGACGGTTTCGAGCGTTTAGTTTACGACTACACTGAGTGCCCAAACATTGACGACATCCATGCCACACTGATGAAGGACCCCCTGAGCCTTGTGATGGTTATGTGATCTCCGATGATTACATATTCTTTGGCTCCCGCCTCTGCGTATGACATACGTCCCTCTGAGATTTCCTCATCTGGGAGTGATATGTTGCGGAGCCACAGAACATTTCGTTCGAGACAAGATTGATGCATAGCCTAAAGAAGGATGTTACGAGGATTGTTAGACATTGTTGAGTCTATCACACGCCAACCCACTGGTTTGTATACTCCGCTTCTTATCCCACACAGGCCATGTACTGGCATTAACATGTATTTCATACCCGGGCTCCCTCGTACTCTGAGGAAGCACGATTCTCTATAGTTTCTAACTACGACATTCGATTCATGAGCTATTTTTTGGAAAACATTGCGGAAGAAAATTGGTACAGCACTAAAATTTTCCACCGCCTATCACCTATAGACTGATGGACAAACCGAAGTTGTCAACTGTAGCATAGAAACCCTTCTGTGATGTTTAGTTGGAGATAGCCCCTCCGCCTAAAATTTTGTTCTGCCCATGGCAGAATTTGCTTATCATAGTTCATTCAACAGGATCACAAGTCTGAGACCATTTCGCGTCATGTTAGGTTATGACCCTAGGAAACTCACTGACTTGATCCACATCCCTATAAAATCCCGGTCCAGTGCGTCAGTAGAGTCATTCATTCAGCATTTGCATAAACTTTATGAAACAGTCCGAAAGAAAATTGCAATGAGTAATGATTACTATAAGGCCCGGGTAGATCGGCATAGGAGGAGAAATTTTTGAAGATGGAGAGCAAGTGATGATTCACATACGATTTGAGAGGTTCCCTCTGGGAACAACAACAAAATTAGGCGCTCAACAAATGGGCCCCTACACAATCATACGAAGGATCGGTACGAATGCATATGAGATTGGATCCCTCAAAATATGGGGATAAACCGAGTATTCAATGTAGAGGACATGACTCCTTACTACGAGGAGCGCGCGTATGTGGATCATTTCTCTATTCCCACACATGAGTCACAACATTTCTTACTCCCTCCCATTCCACCCCAGCTACAGCTTAATGAGTCACGCCATGAGGGCCACTTTGTATCAGTGACGGTACCACCAGCACAGATGCCAGACAGAGATACACTTTGCCCAGAGAAGGCAGTGACAATAGAAGGAATAGATGCCCATGAATTCCTTACCACGGAAGGGTGAGATACATTAAGGTATCCCGTTCGTTGGAGCGGCTACCCGATTTCAGATGACACATGGATCTCCCCAGCAGAGCTCGAGCGACTCGCCCCTAGGCTACGTCAAGAGTATGACCATCTTCATTCGTCGGAGATGAATGCTTTCAAGACAGGGTGAGTTGATGGGGATCGACGATCAACACACGTTTATTCCCGCAGTTGGTGGTGATCTGTTGTCCTCCCGAATGATCTGAGTCCACTGATGTGTTTGTATGGTCGGTCCGAGTCAATTTCATGCATTTTATTTAGTAGTATTTGACATCCGATCGGCTCGGTCACCATGAATCATCCGATTCGGATGCCCTAGTCGTATTCCCCTATATGTGCGTGCATGCTACGTTTTGGGAAATCGAGGTTTTGATTCATTTTTCGGAAACCGTCGGTCTTCCTCTCGGTGCGACTCTGAGAGGCCCCCCTTAGTGTGACTCCTAGGCTTTGTTTCCCATTTCCCCTTCTATCACCATCACCCAGCTATTATCCCGTGATTCCCGCCGAAATCCCACGCATCCGCCTCCGACGATCCTGTCTCATCCACAAAAATCCCCTCCCACTCCCGTGACTCTCGATTCCTCTCCTACAGATCCCGACCCCTGCCATCCACCATATCTCAAATGTCCTTAAGAGACCTTGTAAAAAAATACATAACAATCAAGCATTTACCGTTCCCAACATAACAATGATGAAATTTACAGCAATTTCAGAATGGAGAATATTGCATAGCATATGAACTGGAAGTTTAAAATACAGGATGAAATTTAAGGGAACGTGCACAAAATAGTAAGTTAGGAAAATATATTTGCATATAGGTTCAGCTCTGGATGATCTAGTGTTTATATATAACAAACAAGGGGTACTTCATATACTAAATCATATTCAAGTAAAGGATACACCCCATTCTGAACTCCGATTCAACACAGAGTTGAACCAGAAAACTTCTAGTTCAGGCCATAATATTCTCTGCCAAAATATCGAGTCCACCAACAAAGTTAAAGCTGCAATAAGAAAGTTATGAATAGTACGACATTTCACAATAGGTAAAATAACTAATATATTTTCACGGTGCCAGTCTCATTTACAAGCTCACCTATGCATACAAAAGAAGTACTTATGCAACATCTTATTGCTTGCAGCAATGAAATTGATTTACTCTGGAAACGTTATTGAAAGCATCAAATCATATAAATCCAAATGATGATTAAACAGTCACAAAGAATCAGCAACAAGAATTAGGATCAAATTGCTCAAAGCACAATATCATACAAAAAGATAGTACGCAGTAAGAAAAGAGGCAGACAAGATCGAGAACAATATTTAATATTATCATATAATTCTATTTATAATTTATCTTTGATAAAAAATATTATTATTTTAAATGGGAGAATCTTAGGCTTCGTTTGGCGCGGCTTATTTGCTCCGGTGAGTTTGGACAAAAACGTCATTGTCATACCAAACATTTTATGTCTCAAAACTAGTTTCTTTTCTCGGTAACGGTAGTAACATTTGTCATACCAAACATACATTCTATGACAATGACGTTTTTGTCCAAACTCACCGGAGCAAATAAGCGGAGCCAAACGAACAATTAAAAAAATTATATTAAATAAGCAACAAAAAGAAGAACGGTGCATAAGACCCATTCAGTCATTTTGATTTACATAACCATCACATTAATGTTCCCCCAAATAGATAATACTGTTCTGTTGTTCTGCACAGCACTGAAAATGAAATTCTTCCAAACAATTCTCATATTTTCCCGCCAGTTTCCCACATCTCATTTTCAATAACTGTTTCACACCACTATTTTTATCAGCACTGCAGATGTCCCAAACAAAACCTAAACCTCAGTTGAAGAATCACCTTCTACTTGTTAACCAAGTTTCATGTAGAAATTGTGCTTATAGTTGACAGAACACGCACTAAGAATTTAAAATGTCAAGAAAACTTCAATCTGTATTCAATGCTATCACAACAGACAAAGAATAAAAAAGCACTGAAAAAGAAATCTATCAAAATTGCAACAGAAGAATTCGATAAATGAATCTTCTCAATGGTCAGGTGAACTATGATATTGAGGCAGATGAAAATGAGTTGGTGGTAGAAAATCATGATATTCAAACAAGAAAGCTGTCGAATTAAAAGAAATGCATGTCACATCCATATTGGCAATGAGAAAGGTTTGCAAATGTCTCATATCGGTCAGACTACACTTTCTCTGAATTACATAATGCATTCACATTGTATATTGACTTACATGTTCCTGTTATTGCAAAGAAACTCCTATTGTTAGACAATTTGTTGAGTTAATAATGTCTACATTGAGTTTCATCCCTCCTATTTTTGTTCAAACAAGAAAGCTGTCGAATTAAAAGAAATGCATGTCACATCCATATTGGCAATGAGAAAGGTTTGCAAATGTCTCATATCGGTCAGACTACACTTTCTCTGAATTACATAATGCATTCACATTGTATATTGACTTACATGTTCCTGTTATTGCAAAGAAACTCCTATTGTTAGACAATTTGTTGAGTTAATAATGTCTACATTGAGTTTCATCCCTCCTATTTTTGTGTTAAGGACTAGAAAACAGGAAATGCTCTGATGCAAGGGTGTGTTAGAGATAGTTTATACCACATTCATGTCTCAAAGAATGCAAGTGTATGGCAGTGGTATAGTGTATCGCAGCTGTATCATCAGGATTGAATTCCACCTCAAGCTCATGTTGGAGAGGTAAAGGTAGTTTCCTTAGATACATACATTGTTGCTTAGGCCATGTTACTTCTCTTATGCCCATAGAATTGTGAACTTATTTCATCTTCCTCTAGCTAATACTAACACTATGATTTTAGGTATGTTGTTTTTTTGAAGTACAAAAGTGAGATTATTTTTAGAAAAATACTAATTCTATTAGTAGACCATGTGATGGAGATCGATCACGCCGCATTTGAGAGATTTACAAGATCAACATTTTTGGAACGTCAGATGGATGATCAGAATCCATGATCGCGTTGGACTTAGTTATTAAAGGCGCACCAAAGCGCAAAGGGGTCTTGGAGCTTAGGCTCAAAGCGCAGACGCGCACCAGACGAGGGCAAGGCGCAACCACATTCATTTTAAATAATCAGCATCAAGCATCATTTCATCTTCTTGATCAGATTTTTCATCTATTTTACTCATTAATCATTCATTACTATCATTTATATCTCTTAAAAAATAGAATCAATATGGTCACTTGCATCATATGTAAGTCTCAACGCTCGATTATATTTCACGAACATTAAATTATGCAAAAACTATTGAGTTCTTACATTATTTCTTTCTTTATTTTGAAAAAAAAAATTTGCAATAGAAATTGCACCCAGGTGTGCCTTTTATGCTCCAAAGACGCAAAAAAGGCGCACAAAGGCACACGAAAGCGCAAACCTCTGAGCCTAGTGAGCCTTATGCGCACTTTTAACAGCATATGCGTCAGGTACATTTTTCTGCATTTTTTCATGTATTTGTTTTTTTTCAGACGTATATTTTGGGAATTATGTCAAGTAATCCGATAGTTCAATTTGGGGCATCAGATCATTTAACCTAATCCCCCCACCTATTATGATATCAACCAGCTAGAGCAAGGTATCGAGAGTTTGATAATTTTCCTGTAGAACAGCTTGATCCCGCTCTCGATGCAACACCGAGAGCTTCCTGCGATGCAATGCCGCAGGCCCACGCCTCCGGGGGTGCCGACTCCCGGTCCGCCGCCACTCCAGCAGCAAATGAGCCATTCTCATACAGTGTCGACCTTCGACGAGCCTTCCCCAGCCAGTCATTGACCCTCCCAGCTCCAAGCAACCGTCGACCACCACTTTCTCTCCCTCCAACATCCTCATCCCCACCGACAGACACCTTTCCCCACTTCGCTGACCTCTCATGAACCTCCAAACACCGGATTTCCATTTCCCATCCACCATCAGTCCCCTCCCAATCCCTTTCCACCACCGCTGGCCATTATTCCCCTCCCCTAGTCCTCTAGTCCTCCCACAACTTCCCCACACCAATTACATCCTAAGCCAGACTTCCTACAGCCCTACACCGTTGTCGCATTCGCTCCCCTCGCCCTCTACAGCAGCCTCCAAACCTCCCACAACCACCAATCAACCTCCCTATCTGGAAATCAGTCCACATACAACCGATACTCTCTTTGAGCAGCCACCATACAACAGTTTCCCTTACCTCGCGACCGATGTCGATGTATTGGTGAGTTTCTAATGTTTATTTCATTTTTCGCATCATATGATTGTACTTATAATCTTAGTGAAAGCTTGCTTTAATTAACTGGATTCTATTAATTTCACTTTGTGTGTGCCCTCTTCAATTAGCACTTAATTCCACTACTCTAAATTAATTTGCAATCATCCCTTGCTTAATTTGAGCATATATGATTAATTGCGATTAAATGAGTTAAACGTTATTGTTTAATTACTTGCACCTTGGAATTATTCGTATAGTGACTAATGAGCATTGCATTAGAATTTAGGGTTAGCCGCCATAGGTTCATCGAGTTGCGTGTGTGCATTCATCCGCATCTTTATTTTAGGGTTTGTTGTTGGCTCCATTCCATTCCTCGTGGTTGCTTTCATTTCATCTAGGGTTAGGGCATCACGCGTCCGTCACCTGTAGATTCATCCTGTGTCACCATGAGATTCAATATTCTTGGATGTGTGTTGTGCACAATAAATTCAGTTGATGGATATTGATACCATGCATTCATGATAACACTAAATATATGTGGATTTATCATCTCCATACAAAGAATGATGCATACTACTTTCTTGCAACTTAGAAATCTGATTAAAACGCAATTTGGTGGTGACATTCTTCATGTTCATGTTGATTGGGGAGGTGAATATATAAGACATTCACAATTTTTTTCAAAATGTAGAAATTCATCATAGGGTGTCAATTATACACCTTAATAAAATGGATCAACAAAAAGGAAAAAAAGCATATTACTGGTACAGGTCTGGCTCTCCTAGTTTAAATTGGTCTGTTCTATTATTTTTAGTCTACAACATTCCTAATCGATGTACATCTCATTAACAAACTCCCTTCAGTTGTTCCAAAGTTGCAATCATCTCTTGAGTGTATGTATGGTTATGCTCTGGTGTACTCTTTGTTGAAAGTGTTTCCTTTACATGCTATCCATATCATAGACCCTGCAGCACAAAATTCAACCAAGATCCCTTTCTCACGCCTATTTTGGCTATAATCTACATCTTCTTGTTATATGTATTTCAAAATATCCACAAATAAGATGATTTTGGTCAAAGTAGCCTGTTATTGATCAACAATATTTTCCTTAATTATAATTCCTACCCATGATGAGCCTTCTCTACCACCAACCAGCTCTACTATACTGTTTCATCCTCTTATTCTTACTCTAACCTCAGAAGATTCAAGATATATACCTCCTTTCCAGTCTTATTTAAATCAAGATGTTTTTTTAATCTGCACCCTAGGTGTTACCTACTTGACAACAATTTTTCATGCTAAGAACTAAGCATATTGAAATTGATTTTCATTTGTTACAGAAAATGGGGATCAAAGTTCGTGGACGGGCTGACCCCTTATCAGAGCATGTTTGGGTTTACACTCACAGGAGGAGTTAGGATCGTCATGTGGAAAATCCAAATCAATAGTCGTGTTCAAAGCCACGACGAGACATTTATATGTATTTTTATGTAATTTATTTACACGCATTTCATATACACTTTGTATCAGCCAATCATAATCGTTCATTGTTTTTCTCTAGCCGATTTATAGAATTTTAGAAGTCATACAATTAGGACAGAAATTTCAAGTCTTGTGATCCCTCTGCGGTGCCGAAGCATAGAATCTATGTGTCGAAGCCTAGACCCCGCCCCTCCCTTGTTTTGGCCGGCCATCCTCCTTCATTCCCCTCACCAAACAGCAGGAAAACACCCCCCCCCCCCAAGGGGTCGGCCAACCATCACTCAATTTCCTCTCGACATTCACTCCAGTAACTACCTTCATTTCCACGTAACTACCACTTAACTCCACAAAAACTATACGTAACTACCGTAGCCGCCAATTACCAAGGTAGTTATTGACAGTTACTCTTGTTAGATACATTATACATTCATATGGTAGATATAGCTTAGGCTCACCTTGGGTATTATGATCACCCTCTCATGTATATATATGTATACTCTATTGTTGAGAGATTGTAGAAACATCCATCATTTCTCTCATTCTATCATAATATCAGAGCTACTTCTTGGGTTTTGAGGTCACCTCTACAGACCGTGGTTTTCAACTCTCTCAGCGACGTTACACATCAAATCTCTTACCTTCATGGCTACCACTGCTGAGGATATTATTTGTCTCTTCTCCAGATCTCACTCCACTCCACTGTGATAACACTGGTGTCATTCGGATTACTTTGAATCCGGTGAAGCACTCTCTTTCCAAGCATATCGGGGTGGATGTTTTCTTCCTACGTGAGCAGTATGGTCGTGACACCCTTGCTCCTTACTTTGTTTCTTCCGAGCAGTAGCTTGCAGGATTGATGACTAAACCACAGACGCGAATCCAGATTCCAGCATACCTATCTATTGTCCAAACTCTCGGTGTATGATCACCCGTGAGTTTGAGAGGGGGTGTTATATATACTGTACATTCATATGGTAGATATAGTTTAAGCTCACCTTGGGTGTTGTGATCACCTTCTCATGTATATATATGTATACTCTATTGTTGAGAGATTGTAGAAACATCCGTCATTTTCTCTCATTCTATCAACTCCTTCCTTCCAGCCCAATAGCAGCGCCCAACCTTCCTTGTCCCCGGACAACGATCACCGGACAGAATTCCTGCAGCAGTCTAGACCATCCAGCATTATTCCTGCCCGCCAATTGCTGCCTACCTCCACCTGCACAGTTTTTTTGGATTTTCTGCTCATGCCGACAGCCTCTTAACTCCACTCCAGCCACTAATTCAATACCCGTCACCTCTTCCTTTGCCTCCCTCCGTCCCACAGCTCTCGCCCATCATGGCAAGGCTCATCGAGAACCAAAATCTGTGCAGGAAACTCTGGGGTCAACAACGTAACCGCCTTGAAACTGCTGTCCAAGCCCAAAAACTGCAGCAAAACTCTCCATTGGACCATAACTACTTGTGCAAGTTCTTATTTGGAAGTCTATTTTATATTTTATTTTGTGTTGATACTTGTTGGAATGAAAAAGATTTGGAATATAAATTATATTTGTAACTGAATTATTTTTCATTTGACATTGACATGTACCTTTTTTGCGTCAAACTTTATATATACGAGTATCAATGCACGAGGGGACCCCGTGCAGCCGCGACTGTGCTTCCGCCCATGCTCGCAGGCTCACGGGCTTCACATGACGACACACCCGTGTGCGCCCATGAGCATGCGAGCATGGGCAGAATATCAGTAGCGGATGAAATACTGTCGCGGCCGCACGGGGTCCCCCGTGCACGGGCACTCGTATAACTATGTAAGTTTTCATCAATATATCCTCCTTTACAAGATTAATGTAAAACCAATGCTTGGCAATTGGCATTTTTCATAGAAGATAACAACATAAACAACTGAATCAAATTGCAGTCATGCAGGACATAGTATTCTGTATTCGAAGACTAATTATGATGTCTTAATTAACTACTCTAAATAGTTGAAGAGGCACAAACTCCAAGCAATAAAATTGTGCCCATCAAAATTTGGGATAACGTTAAATTATATACACACACACACACAAGTGCACAATGCCCCCCCCCCCCCCCCCCCCTCCCCTCAGGGCACATCATGAGGTATTAGGCCGCATTCTAAATGTTTTAACATTGAGAATATATTTAATAAAATAAAAATATTGAAAATTTATGATTCTCAAACATTTATGAATATGACTAGTAATTATGCAGTAATTTTGGGGCAATTTACAGAAAAATTAATTCTGAACCATAAAAATAAAAAATAAATGTAAAATGATAATTACTTTGACTTTAAAGCATTTCATCACTCACTTTTTCATCATGACACTAAATGATGGAGATCAGTAGTAGCCTTGGCCGCAGGATCGACGATGGGGACGGGCCATAACTTGGCGGGACCCATTTTTGGATATTCGCGCAGGAAGCATTGATCATATCTTCGATCCGTTTCCGCGAGCTTGTCTGAAGCGCTATTTTTTTTATTTTCCATGTATTTTCATTATTTTCGGATTATTATTTAGTAGTGATCGGACATCAGGCATAACGGCCAATCATAGTCGCTCACGTCGGGTGCCCTAGTTAGTTTTCTCTATAAATATGAGATGAATGAAGTTATGATGGCATTGCTTGGCCTGTAGAAGAAATCTAGAGCCAGGTGATCTTTCGTGATGCAACATTGCGAACCCGGGGTGTGACGTCTCAGTATACCCCGATCTCCCCCTTCCCAACCCTAGCTACCCCTCACGGTATTCTCCTATTTCATTCCAGCCACATCTCACTCATCCCCTCCGCCTACTACACGCGATGCTATCGCCTCCCACGGAAACCCAACCGCACGACTTTTCCTTTGCTCGAGTCCCTAACCGCCTATTCCTTCTCTCGCTCAAGCTGCGAGATCCACCGTTTGATTCCTGTTGCAAGCCGCAACCTCCATCTTTGACTCATGCTGCAAGACGCAACACCGACTCCCTACTTCTGTCACAAACCGCCTAGATTCATCACTACTCCGCTCCTTCCGACTATTCTACCTGCGGCCCCACAATCACCACCCAGACCATACCACCTCAAACCCGAGCCCTACCTCAAGGCCCCTCCCCCTTCTCCCATTGTTGCGGCCGCCACCTCCAACACCCAGATCTACGCCTACCACCGCCACCGGATCCATGTGTTTGTGAATATCTTGTATAGTGTTTCAACAACTTTATTGCATATTGGAAAGATATCACATGCTTGCTTGAAATTTGGCATTGTTGTGCCTTTGTTTTGTCTAATTTTCATATAATTTTTTGCGCGAAAATTTTAGCTAAATCCCTATGCGTGAAGCTTAAAGTATATTGCTCACCCTATTATAATTATTGTGAATGTCATATAGCACCACTAACTTTATTTAATTCCTTGCTGCTAAATTCATTATGGATTAGTCTGATCATACACGCATCATATAGAATAAGCCCGTGTTAGTCAACCCAACACCAGTTATACAGGGTTGCATTGGTATTAGACCACTTCCACAATCAATCCCACGTCAGATTGGTATTTCATTCATTGGATTGTGTGTGCACTTTCACGTCATTCTAGGGTTGTTCATAGGTTTGTTGCATTCGTCGCGTGTTCGCTAGCATTGCATATTGGGTCAGGCGCGTCGCGTGTCTGTCACCTGTAGATTCGTCCTGCATCACTAAAAATATTTTGTACATATGAAAAAAGATAAGGAAAACTGGGACGCCTAATGTTTTACCAAAGAGAATTTTTCCCTATTAAAGGAATGGTAAATAGATAACAACTATTCATACCAGCAGAAGCTCTATAGCAATAGGTCCAAAGAGCAGTATTGTATCACATCTAAATATAGCCGTCGCTACAGTCTGCCAAAGAAACAGATCGCTGTTATAAGACATCAGCCTGACACCATTAAGTGAGTAACATGTAACTTTGGCATAATTACGACTTATAAGAAAACTAATGCGACAACCTTTTAAAAATATTGATGTATAAACAACGTGTGCTACTTATATTCCTATTCATATCAATTACAGTGTCTTGTATTAGTCTCCTGAGTGATTAGCTTGCAAAATGGTAATAACAAAGTCATTGATACATAATAATCTACTATCAGACTCCCATTCTATAAGACTGAACTTTCCTGTTATTAATTTGTTCTTCGCAACTTTCACCTCAAATAAATCATAGGTATATGTAAAACTAGCCAACAAAAAATAATGCATATAAAAAATCCTGTGTTGAGGAAGGGTAGACAAATTGGTCAAGCATAATATTCTTAGTTAACCTCACTCTTCAACAACGTGATCAATATTATTAGCAGCTTTAGCTTCACCCCATTTGGGTCGAATTTGTGAATCACATGTATAGGTAAAACTAGCCAATAAAAAATAATACATACGAAAAGATCAAGTGTTGAGGATGGGTCTACAAGTTGGTCAAGCATAACATTCTTAGTCAAACTCTTCATCATCATGATTATTATTATTATCAGCATTAGCTTTAATCGAATTGGGTTGAATTTGTCAATTTTCTTCACCATTCTTTCCTATCAATATTTGCATGTGTTTATGGATCTTTATTGCTTATGTGAACTGTTGGTAATTGGTATGCGTTTAGCACCAATTGATGTGCATTTAGCGCCCTCCTTTTGTATTTAGTCCCACATCTCCAATCATGTATTTGGTTCCCCTCTTGTGTGTGTATATAGAGGAGCAATGTAACCAATGTAATTAGCTTGAATATAAGATGAACTACATATTATTCTATTTCTACTTGGTATCAATGCTAGGTTCGAAAAAATGGTCCGGAGAAATTCCGCTTCCGTGCTCGCAACTTTGATTCTCCCACACCCGCGGAACATCCACGACGAGTGGAAAGGAACCGCGCTCACACGACTTAGCTCTAAGTTGCACAGTAGCACTACGGCAGTAGGAGGAGCGTGCGGCTGTTTGCGCGAGTGCGAAGGAGGAGCGGGAGTTGTCAGGAGGCGCTGCGCAGTGCAAGGGCTTCTCGGTGAGGTAGCTTGGTGCGGTGCGCAGAAGGAGTGTTTGGAAGTCGACTCGCGTGCGCAGAAGGAGTGTGGCGTGCGGTGTGACCTGTGCGCAGAAGGAGTGCGGCGACTCGAGTGCGCAAAAGGAATTGTCGCGTGCGCCTGGATTCTGCAGAAGAAGCACGGTGCCGCGTGCGCGGAGATCGCAGAAATTGCGGCGCTCTGTAGGCTCGCATCGCAAAAGGATTCTGCAGAAGAAGCACAGCGCCTTGGATTTTTCCGCAGAGGGCGAGGAGTTGCCGTTGCTAAGGAATCGCTACGGCTAAGGAATCGCACAAGAAGTCGCTCGCGTGCACGTATGTGTAGAGGGTTTCTCTTTTAATTGGAGAAGTAATTTAAAAAAAGGAAGAAAAAAGGGTGCAATTTTAGTTGTTCGTGCTCATGGAGAAATTGGTTGCCAAAATGGAGGAGGCGGACCTAAAAGTATTCTTTGAGTTCTTGCGGATATCCAAAGGCGAGGGCTCAGCTCAGTCGTCGTCGCCTCCAATCAAGCTGGATCTTCCCCCTGTGGAGCTGAAACTCGATGGATCAGCTACATACTTAAGCTGGTCTCGTAGGGTGAAGAGGGCACTCTCTGGGAGGAACCTGGAAGGCTATCTGACTGGTGAAAAGAGAGAGTCATAGAAGGACTCGGATGAGTACAACGAGTGGAAGACTACACATAGTCTGCTACACACTTGAATCCTAAACTCGATGGTCACGTCTATCGCTGTCACGGTGGACATAGAGATCGTGAGTGATGTTTGGGCGAAGTTGCAGAGGATCGATGTTGGAGTCGACAACAACATAAGAGTGTTTCAGATCGAGAGGGAGATAGAGACAGTAACCCGAGGAGATCGAATGATTCAAGAATATGTTGCGGATCTGGAGCGACTATGGGCAGACTATGATCATTTCTCACCAACCACATGTTGCAAAGATCCCGAATACACGAAAGTGGAGCGAGATGCTCGGAGATGGACTATGCATTTTATGAGGGGGTTGCATCTGGCATTTGAGCTACGGTGTGCAATGCTGCTCGCTCATCCAAAGATTTCTTCCTTGGATGAGACGATCTCAGCTATGACGCAGGAGGAGAGTCGGATTAGGCTTCAGTCTGGTGCAACTGCATCCTCAGAGGTGAAATCAGCTCTAGTGGTCACCAATTCAGGGCATTTAGGATATAAGGGTGAGACACGACAGTGTTACAATTGTGGTGAGATAGGTCATCTACAACATGCTTGGCCCAAGCCACCAAAGAGCAACATGCAGGTGCAAAGGGAAAGTTTGGGAACCGTGGTCATGGACGAAGGGGTGGCAAAGGTGGTGGAAGATGAGACTACCGGGCAAATCTGACAATAGTAGAGGAGGGGGCAGAAGAGGGCATGACAGGTATGGATTACTCAGAAGAGCAGGAGATTCTGGATGCTTACACCCAACTGATGCAGAGGAAGCAAAAGTGTATAATTGATAATGCACTCAACCCAGCTTCATCAAGGGGTAATGTTGCCTCTTTTGCTCACTCAACCACAGGTACTAGTGATACACTTGCCCTCGCATCTATATCCACCACTAGATCATCAGATTGGATAATCGATTCGGGTGCTTCTCGACATGTCACTGGAGATGCTAGGGAATTACGTTCGTATACTCCCTAGCAGTCCCAGAACGCATTCAAATTGCCGATGGCACTGCTCAGCCAGTGGTTGGTAAGGGACTGTGCAATGTACCAACACTTTGATTATGTCCAATGTTTTGCATGCTCCTTCCTTTCCTATGAATATCTTATTCATTAGTGTCATTATATCTCAACTAAAATGTATTGTTTTGTTTGATATCCCGAAGGTGATCTTCCAGGAGAAGGAAACCGACAGGAGACTTGGGACTGACACATGGCATAGTGGTTTGTGGTACCTGGATAGGGAAAGTATGGACTCAACTCTTTCAACCATTATAGAGAGTACTGCAGGAGACAGGAGGAGTGTAGAGGACTTGCTACTACTTCATCATCGGTGTTTGGGTCGTCCTTCTTTGGTTGTTTTAAGACAGATATATCCTTTTTTGTTTAAGAAAGCTAATCACGACAAACCTGTATGTGATGCATGTGAGTTAAGAAAACATACCAGAAACTCTTTTTCCAGTTCTGGAAGTATGAGTTCTTATCCATTTAATATAGTGCATTTTGATGTTTGGGGACCATGTCCCACACCTACTGTGAATGGATTTCGGTATTTTGTGTCTTTCATTGGCTATTTTTCTCGTGTCATCTGGCTTTATCTAATGAAAAACAAAAGTAATGTGTTTGTCTGCTTCAAGGATTTCCACAAAGGGGTTCAAACTCAATACGGTGTAGTTGTGAAGGTGTTGCGGTCTGACAATGGGACAGAGTACACTAACAGAGCATTTGGAGAGTACTTGTCCTCACAAGAAATCCAACATCAAACCACTTGTCCATACACACCAGAGCAGAATGGGGTAGCCGAACAGAAGAACAGACACCTTCTAGAAGTAACCCGAAACATGATGATATCAATGAAGGTGTCAAAGTACTTGTGGGGGTAGGATGTCCTAACATCGGTCTATTTGATCAATCAGATGCCCTCGCAAGTATTGGATTGGAAGTCTCCGATTGAGGTGCTGCGAGGGAAGAATGGAGACATTCTACCTCTCAAGACCTTTAGTTTCATGTGCTTTGCGCAGGACAATAGACCCAGTGTGGGAAAGCTGGATCCAAAGGCTCTGAAGTGTGTTTTTGTTGGGTATTCGGCTACCCAAAAGGAGTATGTGTGTTGGAGTCCGGTGGAAAGAAAATTATTCGTCAGTATGGATGTCACATTTAGATAATATGAGTCATATTATTCTTCTCCGGTTGACTCGCCATTTGAGGACTTACTCGTTACAAACAATATGATACGAGAGGGGGAGGATAACAGTGGTGGTGAGAGGCAGATAGTGAGTATCTCTTATCCTTTTATGAAAAAGGGCATAGAGTCGGATGCAAAATCGGTACATGAAGAGAATGACTCTGCGAATAAAGGACCTCAAGTTCAGGGGGAGCTAAGAGTGTATACAAGAAGAAGGCAGCAGGGTGAGGTTATAGTACCTACAATGCCAACAGTGCCACTTGTGTCAAGTCTCTTGTCTCTGCCTACCCCGACTCCTGAGGCACCTACTCCATCCACCTCAATCTCTGAATTCACAAGTAATATAATTCCTCATCCCACTACATCCACACCCATACCGGTAAGGAGGAGCTCCCGAAAGAATGCGGGAGTCTCACCTGATCGATATTTCCCTGTGATATTGCCCAATTTGTTTCCTACTCTCATATATCACCTATACATGGAGCATTCATTGCATATTTGGACATTGTCTCTATTCCTAAGTGTTGGCAGGTTGCTAAAGAAGATCCACAGTAGAAAGTTGCAATGCTAGAAGAACTTGGGGCATTAGAAAAGAATAAAACCTGGGATCTCGCGTCGCTACCACAAGGTAAAAGGGAAGTTGGGTGTAAGTGGATTTTCACTTGGGTCGGGTTGAGCGCTACAAGGCTCGATTAGTAGCAAAGGGATAATGTCAGACTTATGACATTGATTACGATGAGACATTTGCGCCCGTAGCAAAAATAAGCACAATGCGGACACTAATATCCTTGGCGGCAAATAGGGGATGTAAACTACACCAGGTCGATGTGAAGAATATCTTTATGGGGATTTATTGGAAGAGGTGTACATGGAGGTACCACCGGGCTTTGGTATGAACCAAACTGCAGGAAAGGTGTGTAGACTCAAGAAGTCTCTATATGGGCTAAAGCAGTCTCCTCGAGCCTGGTTTGACAAGTTTAGGAGATCTATGGTTTACATGGGATAGCATCAGACCAATGTTGATCATACAGTGTTCTTTAGGCGACATGGAGTTCACACTACAATGCTCGTTGTGTATGTGGATGACATGATTATTACCGATGATGATAAGAGCGAAATTGCTCAGTTGAAGACGAGGTTGGGCAAGGAGTTTGGGGTAAACAACTTGGGGAAGCTAAGATACTTCCTTGGGATTTAGGTAGCACGTGGTGCAAAGGGGATCGTTCTATCTCAATGGAAGTATGTGCTAGATTTGCTCAAAGAGATGGGGATGTTGCGGTGTAGGCCTGCAGTTGCCCATATTGATCAAAAGAACAAGCTCAGTGTTGAGGCAGGAGAGCCAATTGATAGAGAGAGGTACCAGAGGTTGGTAGGACGCTTGATCTATCTGAGCCACACACATCCCGAGATAGCTTTTGTTGTGTGGTGGCCCGTTATATGCATGATCCTAGGAAGTCACATGGATGGTGTGTATCAGATCCTTAGGTACTTGAAGAGTACATCAGGAAAGGGGTTGATCTTCCGGAAGAATGAGCATTTAAACATCGAGGGTTATTGTGATTCTGACTGGGCTAGTTGTGTTGATGACAGGAGGTCCACGTCAGGATATTGCATGTTTGTAGGGGCAATCTAGTATCCTGGAGGAGCAAGAAGCAGATTGTAGTTGCGAGATCTACAGCTGAGGCAGAGTACAGGGTCATGGCCTTAGGTGTGCGGGAAATGTTATGGTTGAAATCCCTGCTGGTTGAACTCAAGACAGGTCAAGGAGGGAAAATGACATTGTGGTGTGACAGCAAATCAGCTATTAGCATTGCAAATAATCCCGTCCAACATGACAGAACTAAGCATATAGAAATCGATAGATTCTTCATCAAGGAAAAGATGGATAGTGGGGTACTGAAGCTTGGACATGTTACAAAAGACCAATTGGCCGATTGTCCAATTAAAGGACTTAACTCACTGGATTTATCGAGGTTGTGTGACAAGATGGGCTTAGTGGATATTTGTGTCCTCCTTGAAGGGGAGTGTTAGTAATTGGTGAGCGTTTAACACCAATTGGGGTGCGTTTAGCGCCCTCCTCCTTTTGTATTTAGTCTCATATCTCCAATCATGCATTTGATTCCCCCTCTTGTGTAGTTGTGTATATATATAGGGGATCAATGTAACCAATGTAATTAGCTTGAATATAAGAAGAATTACATATTATTCTATTTTTACTAGAATATTGTTGCATTTCTACCTATGTTACGGTTGCAGATGCACTTTAGGGGAGCACATACAACCGTTGTCGCAATAACAACACTCGATGCGCGCGGAGGAGAATTTGATATTTGAAATTAGCACCACTTAATTTCAAATTTATTATCATTTTTATTTTTAGCAAAACTTTATATTTTAGTTTTTTTTTTAATTTCAGCATTTATTATATTATTTAATATGTCGGAATGGAACTATTAATAGGGGATGAATGAAAGGAAAGGCAAGCATTTGCCCAAATTTCTACTATCTTCTCTTCTCTCGTTCACTCTTTACCCGAGCGGTGACTAGGGATGAGTTCCTGTCTTCTCTTATTCCTCCCTTGATCTTACATAGAAGGCACCATTGGGGGGACAGGAAACCGTGGAAAGAAATTTACTTCCCTCAAAGGAAATTTACTTCCCGTCCCTTTGATCCATCTCCGGTGCAACTTCTGTCGCACCAGCTTCGATGGATGGACCACCCCAGCATTAGAGATATGCTTACGGATTTTTATTCCATTTTATGTATGTTCATTTTTTGGCTGTTTTCATTTTTGATAGTTTCCGTCACTTATGCCATTATCAGCTCAATGGACTGGTCGGCCAACAAGTCCTTATATAAAAATGGCTGGTAATAAATAGGGAATATTATAATTAGGTAAATAATATCATCAAATTAAAAAAGATCTTGTAAAAGGAGCAAGATATTATTCTTGATTTTTTCTAAATATTATTTCAGATTCTTTTCTATTTTTCCCTGCATATGAAATCTATTTAAATGGGAGAAATCTCAAACTATCGGAGGCTGAAATTAGGACATGAAGAGGAGGAAATCTCCTCTCCAAGACCTAGCCAACCCTAACTCCTCTCCTCCCCCAACCGGCCATGGTGCTGCCTTATTCCAGCCATCTAGTGGCTATCCTGCGCCCCAACAAGCCGCTGCCCAGCTGCTGTCAAGCCCCAATCCTGCATCCAAGTTGCTGTCAAAACCCCTACAAACCTTCCTCTGCATTCCCAGCAGCTGTCCGGCCCTGCTGAAGCCTCCAAGACCCCCCCCCCCCAGGTGGCTGCTGGAGCCTTCCAGTCCCTCACAGGTCACCAACATTCCATTACATCAATCTCTGACACAGAACAAAAGACTGTGAAAGAAATGATGGTGCCGACACGCTAATGCAATCCTACGTGCATGTGTGAAATGAATGCGATCAAGCCGGACCCAAATGATGCTTGCATGTTTTGAATTAACCCAGAATTAAACGTTAGCAATAAATTTATAAGCGACTAGCAAATCAACACAGTGTTCACAATAATTTTCGAGCGCGTAAGCAAGTAGTCACGCTCTTTTCACAAGTGGTGTTATCCACTATAATTTGCACAAATAAGGCTTATAAGATTAAAAGAAATGAAACGTCAGCGTTAACAATCACAAAATCCAAACAAACATAGCATGTACAGCTAAAATTTAATACAAAGAAATACAACACATAACCATAATACTCACGTACGAAAAGAGATCCGGTGACGACGGCGAGCGTGGCTCCACGAGGTGAATGTGGTTGCTATAATAATAAACAATTTCAGAACAAACAGGAGGTATGACATATGAGTAGAGGAGTTGTTGGATTGGATCTCTTTCAATGGAGGGGACAGAACTGCTAAACTGAGAAACTGGCGGTCGAGGGGATACAAGAAAAGGCTAGACTTGGCTGGAAGTTATGGGAGGAGGCAACTAGGGCTCGTGGTTCCACGATGGAGGAAGGAATTCACGGCGTGAGGAAGTTGAACAGTAACGGGATCGAGAATGAAGGAGGAGAACGGTGACTGTGGCGTCGTTCTTCTGTCGTCTGAACAGTGGGAATGGCGAGGAAGGAGATGAATAGTGCAATAACCGAGCGGTTTGGGGCGAGAAACTGGAGAGCGGGAGGCGTCGATTTCTTCCGTTGAGGATTACGAAGAGGAATAGGAACTGGGATCGAGCCGCCTGGGGAAAATGTCGTCGTGGTAGGGATGATGAATAGGAGGGTTGGCGGTGGTTCTCTGTAACCGATGGGAGGGACTGTGCGGTTTCTATCGAGAAAGATGAAGGGGTACAGTAACGGAGGACGACGAGCTGGCGGTTTCCTCCTTCCAATGAGTGGGATCGTGGGGTAAAGCACAAGAACAGTAGAATATGATGAAATAATTCGGAAATAAAAGGATAACTGAACATTAGCTGAGGCATCACACCCTGGGTTCGCGGCGTCACACCACGAATGATTGTTGATTTCTGGATTTTCTCACAAAATTCAACAACCAAATGAAAATCAGAACACTCGTCCCTATTTATAACGAGAGGGGCGGTTGGGCACCCAACGTGAACGGCTATGATCGTCCGTTACGCCCGGTGTCCTAAAACACTAAATACAAGCCCAAAAAAATACATATAAAATGTAAAATGACGCCCCGGACGCGCTCGCGGTCTCGGATCACCGATCCGATCAACGCATTTCTGGCAAATTTGCAAAAATGGGTCCCACCGAGTGGTGGTCCGATCTCCTCCGATCACGAACATGCGGCCTATCCCCATCAATCTCTCTCTAGGACGGTGACTTGATTTGTGTCGCAGGCATACAAGTTACCTTTTGTCTACTTAATCAAGCCATTAGCAAAAAAGTTGAAACATCAAAGTGGGAAAAAGGACTCTCAGGTCACTGTATAATAGCTGATATAAGTTTTATATGGCACTCTCCTATCCCTCTCTATCTCTCTCTATCTAAAAAAGTATGTGCCTCCTCAACTCCAAGTAAAAACATTAAACAGATTATTCTTTCTGATATTGCCAAAAAAGTGTATTGAGTTTTGAACAGTCAAATAACCAGGGTAAAGAAATGCATTGAAAAGAGAAGCATACCAAACATTTCAAAGTGCTTGAGGCATTTCCCTTGAACCAAAATCCATATGCCAAGTTAACTACAAGTAATCAACAAAGAAAAATTGCAAATCATCATTAGTAGTTTCAGCAGGAAAACACTAATCCAGGCATAGCACTGCAAGTTCAAAAAACACGATTAATGAGACTTTTGTTTTCATGTGGCTCACTTTTAGGAGAGTAGAGTAATTGGGCATTAGAAAAACAAACGAAGTCAATGTATTTTTTTCTTGCATCATACACTAGTACACCACACAAGGAAAATTCAACTACTTATGCATTATTTAGAAGTTGAGAGTAACAAAAAAATTCACATCACAAAACAAAAGTTTCCACAACGAATCTTGAAAAACATTCCCATGCTGAAATGTAAATGCTTTCAATTGGTATTCTTCCACAAACATGAGTTTGTTATGCCCCCGCATACGTTAGGGTTCTCGGGGCATAAATATTCTGGGCGACTGAAGGAGCACGCACAAAGCAACAGGGTTGAACCATCTGGTTCAGCCCCCAATCATTAAAAGGGTCAAATAGGGGCTGAACCACCCCGGCTCAGCCCCTACTTGAGGGGGCCGGCCGGCCCCCTCTAGCACGGGTATTAATAGGCTCAGGGCTCCTCCAAGAGGGATATCAAGTATAATATTTCAGTTATCTTCTTCCTTCCTTCCCCAAACCCTAATTCTTCTTCCTCTCTCACTAGTTTCTCTCTATTTCTTCATTTTCACTTGCAAGTTCATATCAATTGGTATCAGAGCATCCTTCCTGCGACCATGTCACCATGGTGACGCGCACCGAAGCCGAGATCGCAAGCTTGGCAACTGATGCGCGTCGGCAAGTGCACCGGTCGCTGTCAAGTAATAATTGTGGAGAATAAATTCCCCGGATGTCGGTCTCTTGAGGAATGCAGGATGGGTGATCGAATTGTGCAGTGAATATTGTTACACAAGCGTTTCACAAACACAATAAGGGGTTTTTGGTTGGTTTTCCTAATTTTAACAACAATAAAAGAGATGCGGGTCGAGAACACCGCTTCGCAACGTGAGGTGGATGCAACGGCCGCGATGCCGTGCTTCGTGAGGCGAATGAGGTGGACTCAGGCGCGAGAGAGTGAGGGTCGCAAACACCTCTTCACAACCGTCGTTAGCTCTTGCCAACACGGAGCAAACACCTTGCGTGCGTGTGTGAGTGAGTGCGCTTGAACGTGGTGAATCACAACCAACCCATGAATAAGAACACAGAAACATTCATTCTCATCAAGTAGATATCACAATATTCATTTAGTGAAAGCTTCACAGGGGTACAATCAAGGAAAGAGGGAAGGAGATAACCGGCGGTGAAGACTAGCGGCCGTTCACGGCCGGAATGGTAGGTTGTCGGGCTACCTCCGGACTCGGGCGGACGATGCTTCCGGCGTAGAGGGCTGTCACAATCTCCCTACGTGCTCCGTCGTCTTCGACTCAAGGTCTCTTCTTCTTCTCACCGGGCGGAGAGCGAAAATGATTGCTTGGAGGCTTGCGGATGATGGAGAACACTCACGGACGATGGAGGATGTCTAGGAATGGACCGAGGAAGCTTCCCCTTGCGTAGGAGATGAAGTAGGGGCGATCCAAGGGGGCGGTCGGTGGCGTGCGGAGCAGAAATCCCGCTCCCGGAATGATGATCCGCCCTAAAATCGCAAAAGGCGCTTAAATAGGCGCTGGATTAAACACTGCGCACGATCATTGGCGCACGACCAGTGGTCGTGCGCACTGGAATCCTGTGATCGTGCGCACTGCCTGGACAGAACCTGCACGAGATGAAATCATGAAATACAATGTTCGCACGACCAGTGGCGCACGACCGGTGGTCGTGCGCACTGGAGTTGATGGTCGTGCGCACTACAGCAAACAGAACTCAGAAATTTAATGGTCAATGCGCACGAGCAGTGGCGCACGACCGATGGTCGTGCGCACTGGAGTTGATGGTCGTGCGCACTACACCAGACAGAACTCGTGAAAAAGGGTTAAGTGCGCACGATTAGTGGCGCACGACCGGTGGTCGTGCGCACTAGAACAAGTGATCGTGCGCAGTGTTCCTGTGCAGAATTGCACCGGAAGCACTTGCACGCCTCCTATTCCAGCACAAACACAGATCTAGCCACCAAAAGTGGCACTTAACAACATATGAGTACTATGAAAGGAAATAAACACGAAAACACACCCAAGTGGGCCAAAATGTGCACCTAGCATGGGTTATCAATTATAAACTATAATAAGGCTAAAGTGCGTGATATTGACTAAATAATGGCCCGGATGAGTCCATGAAGGTGTATATAATCAGGACTCATCACACCCCCAGACTTAACTGTTTGCGCGTCCCGAGCAAACTAATCCAGCGGAAGTTGAAAAAGATAATTAAAATAGCGAATTACGCAGGGGAGTACAGTGCGAAGTAACATATGCATGCGAATAGGAATTCTAGTAGAAGAAGATTCTAGCTATGCTAACTAATTTACGTAAGTACTAAAGCGTAATCAAAGATTTAATTGTACTCAGTGGGTGAATTATGAAGAATTTGACGATCATGCCCGGTATGAAAGTGACTAGACGCTGAGGCGGGTGTTGCAAAAGATCGGGACTTAGGAATAACTCCGCTGAAATCCATCAACGTCGTGAACCATACGCTTGCCCGGTCACACTCTCTCCACGGCGCTAGCAAACTCGCAAGTCAAATCAGTAGGACTTATAGGATTAAAACGGGGCTTAGGTTACGGAATGATATGCAAAGATAAACATGACGGCTACGCAACCCAATTGAGCCAACGGCACACTGCACCTTACAAAACCAAACAACTATGCTCGTGTGACACACCCCCAGACTTATCATGAAAACCAGGTGTGCACACAGCCTACTTTACAAATACCAACTGATTTTTCTCTTTAGCTTGGGAAGATTATTTTCAGGATACTCTTTTTTTTTTTTCTTTTATATATTTTTCTTCTTTCAAGCAACCTCCAGTTGGTTCAAAATCAGCGGATAGACAATATTTTCTCTTCAAAACACAATGATACCACACACCACACAAGTTGGAAATTATGAGCACAGTTAAAACATTTTTTTTTTTTTTTGGTTGCGGGCGTAGGATAGGCTTCAGGCTTTGGTGGATGAGGAGGAGCTGAACATAAAAAATGGTAGGCACAAATTTGGCTTGCAAAGGTGAATGAAAGGGGCGTGGAATAGCAAAGCTCAAACTAGCCAAATGGTGGCCTACATCATGCTTGACTCAACAAGTAGCTCTCACCCATGCTTCAAGAGTCGCTTGGGGCAAGTTCTTAGCCCACAAGAAAGATAAACCTTCCTCCCGACTCGAGCAACACACGTTTAGCGACCGCACACACACAACACCGGGTTATCATCAATTTCATTCGAATTCACCACTTGAGTACATTAAATCTAAATTTACGCAAAGATACTACACATAAATTAAATGCATAAAGAAAATCTAATTCTACTCAGGTCCTACTATAGCATGCGAAGCGACTAGAACACTACATGAGTCGACACCGCGCTCCAAATAATAATTCCTGTGTTAATAGCCTATTTCACATTCCAACCAAACTAGCTTAAACGGAACAACACAAAAGAAAGCACGCACTCAAGTGGGTGAAGTGGTGTGTGAAGATGAACGAAACTAAATAACTGAAATTAAAATACTTCTAGTATGCAAATGAGATGAGCATGTGCAGTGGGTGACAAAGAAACGGCTCTCCCCCAGACCTAATCAAAACCATACAACATAATGATATGACAGTGAAAATCAAAATTGAAAGCTAGGGAAGAAGTTACCCAATGCTCAGCACGTGAGCATACCCGAAGAATGGCGTTTAAAATCAAAAATAGTCCGCAACATCCACCATCGAACACAAAACCTGCAAGCAAAACTCAAAACAACAAAAGCAAAAACAAAAACTGAACTGGGAAAGGTTAGATAAAAGGAAATATATAAAAAAAAACGGAAATCTGGGTTGTCTCCCAGTAGCGCTTTCATTTAACGTCCTTAAGCTGGACCAAATACCTGTATTAGCATTGTTTATAAAGAGTGCAGGACTTTAAAAAGAAAAAGTTCAGAACTAGAGTTTCACACAAAAGATAAGAGACAAGAATAGGAAATCAGCTGCCGGTGCTTGTATGAAGTCCATCTCCCAATGCCAACAACTGACGCTCCTTGTTAATAGTGGCGCCATCATATAACTTCAGCCGATGTCCATTGACCTTAAACTTGTCCCCCTTATCTCCAGATATTTCAATGGCACCAAAAGGCGAGACATCGGTCACGGAGAAAGGACCACTCCACCTCGATTTAAGCTTCCCTGGGAAGAGGCGGAGACGGGAGTTGTAGAGTAGCACCTGGTCCCCAATTTTGAACTCCTTAGGAATTATATGCTGATCATGCCATTTCTTCGTTTTCTCCTTATAGATGCGAGCGTTTTCATAAGCAAAATGACGGAGCTCCTCTAACTCGTTGAGTTGGGACCGACGCACCTCGGCCGCGGCTCCAATATCCATGTTCAACAGTTTGGTGGCCCATAATGCTTTATGCTCCAGCTCTACAGGGAGGTGACATGCCTTGCCATAGACTAATTGAAACGGAGTCATTCCAATGGGTGTTTTGAACGCAGTCCGGTAGGCCCATAATGCGTCATCGACCTTCTTAGCCCACTCCTTCCTATTTGAATGTATTGATTTCTCAATTATTCGCTTGAGCTCGCGGTTGGAGACTTCGACTTGCCCGCATGTTTGGGGGTGGTAAGCCAAAGAAATTTTATGATGGACCCCAAACTTTTTCATGAGCTGCACAAACTGTCTATTGCAAAAATGACTCCCGCCGTCGCTGATGATAGTTCTCGGCGTCCCAAACCTGGAGAAGATGTTCTTGTGGATAAAGTGCAGCACAGTGTTGGCGTCATTCGTGGCAACCGCCTCAGCTTCCACCCACTTCGAGACATAATCAACTGCCACAATAATGTAATGCTTACCATGAGACATTGGGAAAGGGACCATGAAGTCTATTCCCCAGACGTCAAAGGGTTCGCAAACCAGCATGTTATTAAGGGGCATCTCATCACGCCGGGAAATATTCCCAGTCCTTTGACATTCGTCGCACTTGGTGACATAGGCATGGGCATCCCGGAAGAGGGTCGGCCAGAACAATCCACATTGCAGGATTTTTCGTGCTGTTCGAACGGCCCCGAAGTGCCCGCCGGCCTCTCTGTCATGACAATGCTGTAATACAGACTGAAACTCAGCTTCCGGAATGCAACGCCTAATAATCCCGTCGCTGCATGTGTGGAACAAGAGCGGATCTTCCCAAAAATAGTATTTTGCGTCGGAGACAAGCTTCCGTCTTTGCTGAGGGGACAAACTCGGGGAGAGTGTTCTACAAGCCAAGTAATTAGCAATATCTGCATACCAAGGTGCGGTCGGGGAGGATGTAGTGATTGCAAATAACTTTTCATCCGGGAAATAGTCGTCAGTTTCCTCCACAACGCAATTAGGAGTGTCGTACTCCAAACGTGAGAGATGATCAGCAATCACATTCTCCACCCCTTTCTTATCTTTGATTTCCAGATTGTATTCCTGCAAGAGTAAAATCCAACGGATCAGACGCGATTTGGATTCTTTCTTACTGAAAAGATACCTGAGAGCGGCGTGGTCCGTATACACGATCACTTCGGAGAGTACCAAGTATGAGTGAAACTTTTCAAAAGCGAAGACCACAGCTAGCATTTCTTTCTCCGTGGTGGTATAATTGGCTTGTGCACTGTTGAGAGTTCGACTGGCATACGCGATAGTGTGAAAAGTCTTGTCTTTCTTTTGACCGAGAACAGCACCTACGGCCACATCACTTGCGTCGCACATGATAATGAAAGGTAGAGTCCAGTCGGGTGCCACCAGAATTGGGGCTGAGATGAGTTGCCCCCGTAAAGTTTCGAAGGCGTGCATGCATGCTTCATCGAAATGGAATGGGACGTCCTTAACCAGCAGGCGAGATAAAGGCTTTGAGATGGAGGAGAAGTCCTTGATGAACCTTCGATAGAAGCCCACATGGCCAAGAAAACTTCGAATGCCCTTCACTGACATGGGTGGAGGGAGGTTTCTGATGACACTAACTTTCGCTTGATCCACTTCAAGCCCTTCGCAGGAAACTTTATGCCCCAAGACGATTCCTTCGCGCACCATGAAGTGGCATTTCTCCCAGTTTAAGATAAGATTGGTGTCTTCACACCGCTTCAATGTCTTGGCCAAATTTGCGAGGCAACTGTCAAAACTACTGCCAAATAGAGTGAAATCGTCCATAAAGACTTCGAGGAAATCCCCTACCATATCAGCAAAAATGGCGAGCATACAACGTTGGAAAGTTGCGGGGGCATTACACAGTCCGAATGGCATTCTTTTGAACGCGAAGGTACCGGATGGACATGTGAATGTAGTCTTGTCTTGATCAGAAGGGTCAATTAAAATCTGATTGTACCCTGAGTACCCATCCAAGAAACAGTAGTAATCCTGCCCTGCTAACTTTTCTAGCATCTGATCAATGAAGGGGAGTGGGAAATGGTCCTTGCGCGTCGCATCGTTCAGCTTGCGGTAGTCAATGCAGACTCTCCACCCAGTGATCATTCGGGTCGGTAGCAGCTCATTCTTCTCGTTAGCAACGACAGTGATCCCGCCCTTCTTTGGGACCACCTGGACTGGACTGACCCATTTGCTGTCGCTGATTGGGTAAATGATCCCAGCATCTAAAAGCTTTATCACTTCAGCCTTCACAACCTCTTGCATTTTCGGGTTCAGCCGCCTTTGGGGTTGTGCTGTCGGTTTGTACTGATCTTCAAGGAGGATCTTATGCATGCAGACCGTGGGGCTGATTCCCTTGATGTCAGCTAGAGAACGTCCGAAGACCTTGTGGTACCTTCTCAGCACACCCACTAGTGCAGTTTCGTTGGCAGCGGAGAGGGCTGCCGAGATAATCACCGGATGCGTGTTTGTTTCTCCAAGAAAGACATACTTGAGAGAGTCCGGAAGTTGTTTGAGAGCCGAACAAGGGTCTGGATCAGCAGAAACGTTGGAGGGCTCTCCAATTGAATGTGCCAAATCGGGCTGGTTTGAGTGAACACCCTCCTCCTCCTTGTCTTTGTGCTGCCAACACACCTCGCGGTTATCCAACTCCACATCGTTCTGACCATCGAATTCTTCAAGTGCCTCTGCTGGCTCACACTCCGTTATTTCAAAGAGTTGCGAAGGGCTATGGACATTGAACGATATAGCATCCTCCCCCAGTCTTAGAGTGAGCTCCCCCTGCTCCACATTAATAATGGCACGAGCAGTAGCCAGAAAGGGCCGCCCCAAGATAATGGGTACATTTGTATCGACCTTCATGTCGAGAATGATAAAATCAGCTGGGAAAGCGAGACCGTTTACAATGATTGTGAGGTCCTCGACAATTCCTGATGGCTTCTTGATCGACCGATCAGCGAGTTGCAGCATTACCTGTGTTGGCTTCAAGATACCCGCACCAAGTTCACGAAAGATAGAGAGTGGCATCAAGTTGATTGATGCCCCCAAGTCACAGAGTGCCTGGCTGAAACGGTGCTGGCCAATCCTGCAAGGGATCGTGAAGCTGCCCGGATCCTTGCACTTTGTGGGTAAATTGGAAACGATGGCGGAGCACTCCTCGGTGAGGTCGATAGTTTTGAGACCCTCCAACTGCTTCCGCTTCGAGATCAAGTCTTTCAAAAACTTGGAGTAGCCCGGCATTTGAGAGATAGCTTCAATGAGGGGTATGCTCACTTGCACTCCTTTCATTACTTCCAAGAATCTGTGGAATTGCTTCTCGGATTTCTCGTTGCGCAGCCTGTGGGGAAATGGGGGGTGAGCAGCGCTTTTCGAGGGTTGTGCCTCACTCACAGGGTGTGGCTCGAAATGAATCTGAGTCGGCTTCTCGTGGATGTCTTCATTAGGCTTGTCAGTGGAAACCGCAAGCGGTTCCGGTCGAGGGGGATTGTCTACACTTCTCCCACTTCTCAATCGCATGGTATTTACTGACTCAGGATGCTGAATTGCAAGTCCAGAAACAACATCAGAAAGAGTCCCAATAGTAGAGCGAAGCTGTTGGATTGCGACTGATTGGTCATTCATTTTGTTCAATACCCCAACCACCAAGGTTGCTAACTGTTCTGGTTGATCAGGCGGCACCAAATCCGCTGCTCCCTTGAGCGTCACGGCATTAACTGCAGCGGTACTTGTGGAGCAAATGACATGACTCCAATGCTGACTGGTGTGAACAATATTCACGACCACTTCCCATGCGTCCTTCCCTGATTTATTAAACAGGGCCCCACCGGCTGCCACATCAAATAGAAGACGGAATTTCTCCCGCACTCCAAAATAAAAAATCTGAATTAAGAAAGCTTCCGAGAGATCACCACGGTAACAACCCCTATGCAGGGACTGGAAACGTTCCCAAGCATTGTCTAACGTCTCCTCCTTCCCTTGTTCAAAGGTCATGAGTTCCCTGTACTTATCCAAGGCTTGAGTACGATGTTGAAACTCTTGTAAAAATCTCCCTTCGAGTTGTTTCCATGTGATCACCTCTCGTTTCCGGGTATCCCAATACCAGCTTTTGGCTTTTTTGTGCAGGGAGAATGAAAATGCCAGAATCTTCTGTGGGTCATTTTCAACTCCACTGAAAATACAAGTGTAATAGATGTCTAAGAAATCCCGCATGTGTTGCCCCGCATCTTCATGCTCATCTCCGCTGAACTTGCAGTTCCCATACATGTACTCAATGACGTCGGCGGAGATCCCAAAGTCATGATTGTTCCTTTTTGCTTGATCCCTTAAATCGTTTAAGCTTCCATGGTAGATGCATTCCTGAATAGAGGTCATGCTGCGAATACAGAGATGAACAAAAGAGGTGAAAGAAAGGGAAATTCTTGTGCAACAAAGCTTCACACAGACGAATTCATCACGTCTGCATTCCCCGGCAACGGCGCCAAAAACTTGATGCGCGTCGGCAAGTGCACCGGTCGCTGTCAAGTAATAATTGTGGAGAATAAATTCCCCGGATGTCGGTCTCTTGAGGAATGCAGGATGGGTGATCGAATTGTGCAGTGAATATTGTTACACAAGCGTTTCACAAACACAATAAGGGGTTTTTGGTTGGTTTTCCTAATTTTAACAACAATAAAAGAGATGCGGGTCGAGAACACCGCTTCGCAACGTGAGGTGGATGCAACGGCCGCGATGCCGTGCTTCGTGAGGCGAATGAGGTGGACTCAGGCGCGAGAGAGTGAGGGTCGCAAACACCTCTTCACAACCGTCGTTAGCTCTTGCCAACACGGAGCAAACACCTTGCGTGCGTGTGTGAGTGAGTGCGCTTGAACGTGGTGAATCACAACCAACCCATGAATAAGAACACAGAAACATTCATTCTCATCAAGTAGATATCACAATATTCATTTAGTGAAAGCTTCACAGGGGTACAATCAAGGAAAGAGGGAAGGAGATAACCGGCGGTGAAGACTAGCGGCCGTTCACGGCCGGAATGGTAGGTTGTCGGGCTACCTCCGGACTCGGGCGGACGATGCTTCCGGCGTAGAGGGCTGTCACAATCTCCCTACGTGCTCCGTCGTCTTCGACTCAAGGTCTCTTCTTCTTCTCACCGGGCGGAGAGCGAAAATGATTGCTTGGAGGCTTGCGGATGATGGAGAACACTCACGGACGATGGAGGATGTCTAGGAATGGACCGAGGAAGCTTCCCCTTGCGTAGGAGATGAAGTAGGGGCGATCCAAGGGGGCGGTCGGTGGCGTGCGGAGCAGAAATCCCGCTCCCGGAATGATGATCCGCCCTAAAATCGCAAAAGGCGCTTAAATAGGCGCTGGATTAAACACTGCGCACGATCATTGGCGCACGACCAGTGGTCGTGCGCACTGGAATCCTGTGATCGTGCGCACTGCCTGGACAGAACCTGCACGAGATGAAATCATGAAATACAATGTTCGCACGACCAGTGGCGCACGACCGGTGGTCGTGCGCACTGGAGTTGATGGTCGTGCGCACTACAGCAAACAGAACTCAGAAATTTAATGGTCAATGCGCACGAGCAGTGGCGCACGACCGATGGTCGTGCGCACTGGAGTTGATGGTCGTGCGCACTACACCAGACAGAACTCGTGAAAAAGGGTTAAGTGCGCACGATTAGTGGCGCACGACCGGTGGTCGTGCGCACTAGAACAAGTGATCGTGCGCAGTGTTCCTGTGCAGAATTGCACCGGAAGCACTTGCACGCCTCCTATTCCAGCACAAACACAGATCTAGCCACCAAAAGTGGCACTTAACAACATATGAGTACTATGAAAGGAAATAAACACGAAAACACACCCAAGTGGGCCAAAATGTGCACCTAGCATGGGTTATCAATTATAAACTATAATAAGGCTAAAGTGCGTGATATTGACTAAATAATGGCCCGGATGAGTCCATGAAGGTGTATATAATCAGGACTCATCAGCAACCCTAGAGGAAAACTACGTGGGGTTGGCGGACACGGTAGCGGCGATCGAAAAGCAAGTGAAGACATCCACGAAAAATCTGGAAGAACGTTTGGATGCCCAAATGGAGGAGATCAAGACCCTTCTAACGCAGAATCTGAAAGGGAAAGCAGTGACCAACAAAGGATCGGAGACCGAAGCGTCAAATCGGCTACCCACGAACGCCAACCTTCCATGGACGGGTGAAGCACACCGGCAGCAACCAGCTACATGGTCGCAAGGACAGGATCGGGCGCCGAATGCCTGGATGGACGCTGATCCATCCCGTGCCGACCAGATTTACTCGGGCCGTGCCGATCCCGCCTAGGGGCTCCCGTACGGAGCAGGGGCCGCCTCCGGAGAGTGGCCAGGGGCCGGAAACTGTCGGCTAGAGGCCTCCAGGGCCGCGCAGTTGCGGTCGATCCCGATCGGCTCGGGAGCGCACGCGACAGGCCCGATCAGCCTGTGAACGCCTCCGATGACTTGGAATGGAGCCGGAACCAACGGGGTGACTACGTGGCGACCTCTGGAGCAGGTACAAGGGGGTCTTCGACCGATCGGAGCAACGGGCAGTTCGATTGGAGGGATTAATGGACTTCTACCACTTCCCCAAGCCTACGGGCCATATCCGGGGAACGGAACCGGTGGACAATGGCAAGAACGTCTCGCAACGGTCAATCACCCGGGCGGGGGACAACCAGTCGGCAATGGGCGCGATCGGGGACGGCCTTCCTTCGTTGTCGGACAGGAGGGGGTGTATTTTCCTGGACCCCAAGGGGCACCCAACCCTCCCATGGAGCAAAGGAGGTCATTCGGGTAAGGACAGGAAGTGGGGGGTCACAACCAGTTGAATCAGAGGGCGTACATGCAACCAAAGAGAACTCGCATGAACTTCCCAAGGTTCAGAGAAGGAGGGGACGCATTGGAGTGGGTGCAAAAGGCGGAATTATTCTTCAACTATCAGGAGATTCCCGAGGAGCAATTGGTGCAGTAGGCGGCCTTCCACCTGGAAGATGACGCCTACCAGTGGACCAAATAGTTTCTACGCGGCCGCGTATACGCCCCATGGACGGAGTTCGTTGAAGCGTTCTCCGCTTGTTTCGGGCCATTGGAGTACGAGGACGTCGAAGCAACGCTACAGAAGCTTCGGCAGAATGGACCGGTGACGGGGTACCACACTGAGTTTGAGAAACTGGCCAACCGAGTTAGTTGGGAGGAGAAGACTCTTCTTAGCTGCTTTATATCCGGGTTGAAGGACCACTTGAGAGATGAGATTCATGCCAACATGCCCCGCAGTTTGAGCCATGCTATCAGCCTCGCACGGATACAGGAGGAGCGCTTTAACATACAGAGAAACCGGGCCACGGCGAGAGCTCCGACGGCCCCGCTACCGACCCAAAGGGGCACCCCACCGTCAGTTCGATCTGCGGTGACAAGACTGACTTGGTCGGAGCTGCAGGCAAGGAAGGATAAGGGTTTGTGTTTCAACTGTGATGAGAAGTACACGCCTGGTCACAAGTGTCAAAAGGTTCAGGTTTTCATGCTGAGGGAGGAGGACGATGAGGAAAACCCTACAGATGCTGATGAGGAGGAAGGACTGGACCTAGCAGAGTTTGGAGTTTCCCTCCAAGCCATGGAGGGGTGCACTGCGCCTCTTACTATGCGCATTGTCGGAAGGATGGGCCAAGAGCGGGTGACCATTTTGATTGATAGTGGGAGCACCCATAATTTTATCAACCCCGCGGTGGCATTGAAGGTGGGCCATACAGTTGACAGGGAGGCCGTTTTCCAGGTCATGGTGGCAGACAGCAGCAAGCTGAAATGTGAGGGGGTGATGAAGGGGGTGGAGTTGTGGATGCAGGGATATGTGTGCTACACTAACGTTTATCTGCTACCGATTAGGGGCTCCGACATGGTCCTTGGGGTTCAGTGGCTCAAACAGTTGCGGAGGGTGACCGCAGACTGGGTTCGGATGACATTGGAGTTTACTCAGCAGGGGACGGATCATTGTCTGCGCGGCATACGATCATCCCCACTCAAGGAGATCTCACTCCGGAGCCTGCAGCGATTGGAAGAGCAGGGCAGCACGATGGCTATGGTCCTAGGAGTGACGGACACTGTACCGGCCACCTCCGAGGAACCCGAGCAGATGCAGACTTTGCTGACACAGTACAAGGATGTTTTCCAGGAGCCACACACCCTTCCTCCCTCGAGATTTCGTGATCATCAGATTCAGATGAAAGCGGGAGCAGATCCTACCAACATCCAGCCCTACCGCTATCCCCACATTCAAAAGGCAGAGATAGAGCGCAGTGTTCGAGAGATGCTCGCCACCGGCGTCATGCGGCCCAGTACTAGTGCTTTTTCTTCACTGATCATACTGGTGAAGAAAAAGGACGACTCGTGGAGATTCTGCGTCGACTACCGAGGGTTGAACAGCTCAACTATCAAGGATAAGTTTCCCATTCCGATGATTGAAGAGTTGATGAATGAATTGCATGGAGCGAGCCTATTCACCAAACTGGATCTTCGGTCCGGTTACCACCAGATCCGGATGGAGGAGGATATTCACAAGACCATTTTCGCACCCACGATGGTCACTATGAGTTCTTGGTGATGCCATTCGGGGGAATCCAACGCCCCATCTACCGTTCAAGCGGTGATGAACGAGATTTTCCGGCCACTCATGCGCCGCTATGTGCTGATCTTCTTCGATGACATCTTGATCTACAGCAAGAATTGGGAGGACCATCTTGATCATGTCCGACACGTGCTTACCATACTTCGGGAGCACCAGCTCTATGCCAAGCGTTCCAAGTGCTCTTTCGGGCAGACAGAGGTCGAGTACCTGAGTCATCTGGTGTCCGCTCACGGGGTCCAGGCCGACCCGAAGAAGATTGTCAGCATGGTGACGTGGCCTCAGTCCACGACGATCCAGGCCTTACGGGGTTTCCTTGGGCTTACTGGGTACTATCGCCGTTTCGTGAAGGACTACGGCAAGATCGCGCGGCCCCTCACTCAGCTACTACAGAAGGATGCCTTTCAGTGGCATGCAGAGGCGGAGGATGCCTTTCAGTGGCATGCAGAGGCGGAGGATGCCTTCCAGACCTTGAAAAAGGCAATGACCCCCACTCCGGCTTTGGCACTTCCAGATTTCTCCAAGGAGTTCGTGGTGGAGACAGATGCGTCGGGAGTCGGAATTGGAGCAGTTCTGATGCAGGAGGGTCGACCATTGGCCTTCATCAGCAAGGTGTTGGCACCAAAGACGCTGGGACTATCCAATTATGAAAAGGAGATGTTGTTCATTCTCCACGCGGTCGCCATGTGGCGGCCTTATCTTCTGGGGAGACACTTCCAGGTCCACACGGACCATCAGAGGCTCTGGCATATCCTTGGTGGTGAAGGTGATCATCTCCTCGGGGGTTGGGGTCCTGGAGGTCGATGCGACACTCCGACGGTAGATGGCATGGAGACTACCCTTTCGGGTAGCATCGATTTCTACTCCCCTATGGATCACCCCAATCCCTCCTCGGGTTCCCACATCGACCCAGTCTTCGCACCGATCCTCTACCTCCGCCCTTTCTCCTCTTCCGGACACCTAAAGTTGTTGCTGCCTCGCCAGGCCCACCTCCCATCTCTTACTTCTAAGAACTCGGGGCAGGTAGCTGTTGCGTGACCTTCCTCCTGGTGGAAGTCACAATACGGCAACGCCACCCTACCCCCTCTCTGCTTCTCCTGGGTGATTCTTTCTTCCTCTTCTTCCTCCTCAACCTATCGACATGGCATGCTGAGACGGGGGCTGGAAAGGTCTTGGACCCGGTCGCCACCTCGGAGGGTTGAACCGTCCCTGCCCCCCCCCCCCCCCCTGAAAGTGTCCCCCCTCCTCCTTGGAAAGGTCCCCCGCCCTGGGCAAACCCTCTTCCGTGACCCTGAGGATACCCTCACGGTGGCCTCCAAACTGCCCGAGATTGACTGGCGGTTGGTACCTTCCCCCTGGTTCCCGCCCCCCCCCCCCCCACCCACCCCCCCCCCCCCCCGGGGAGTCCTTGGAACCCATGTCTCATCGGCTCTTCCCTTCTTCACACCTCCTGCAGTTGGGATCCTCCTCCCCGCTTCTCTTCTCCTCCGGCCCACTTGGCCAACTTTGCCACGAAAGCGTTGTTGGTGATCTCTCCCTCGATCTCCCACCCCGCCCGCTCGATCAGTTCCTCATATGACAGAGGGGGATCTCGGGCAAGTCCCATTTTGAACAGCCCATGCAGCAATCTGGGGGGGAGGCAAGTTGGAAGGTGTGCTCTGGCACCTCATGGACCAAGAGAACCACTTCCTGGAATCGGTCCATATAGCTCCACAACGACTCCCCAGTCTTCTGCTGGACTAGGAAAAGGGTCTTGGCCCCCTTCTTCCTCTTTTTTGATGTGGCAAACCGCAGCAGGAAACTCCGGCAAAGATCTTCGAAGTTGTAGATGGTCCCGGAGGAGAGCTGAGTGAACAAATCTCTCGTCTTTCCCTTAAAAGAGATGGCAAATAACTTGCACTTGAAGACGTCTATCATCTGCATGATGGAGACGACATTCTCAAACCATTGGAGATGTTGGATGGCATCATCCTTGCCCGTGTAGTAGGATACGGGCTCTGTGAATCCTTCTGGAACTAGAGCTGAGAGGATCGGCTCGCAGAACGGGCTTCCTGACCCTATCTGGCAAGCTGGGAGTACTCGTCCGGTCTCCTCGCCTGGGTAGAGAGTACTCGCCGGGGTGGGAAACAACACCCGCGCGTGGAGGGCTCGCTCATCCTCCCCCGCCTGCCTCTCATTCCCAGGTCGCCTGCCTGGTGCCTCCTCGCCCAAGGCTTGCGAGGCGAGCACTGGAACCGCGGGAGTTGTGTACTCGCCCGGCGACGTGAGGGCGTAGCGCGGAGTCTCCAAAATCGACTTCCTGAACTCATCGAAGTCACTCTTTCTGACGAACTCGCCTGAGGGGGGCGAGCTCCCAAGGTCGCCTCCTTGCCCATCGCTTCCGGCCATGGGATTTTACTCAGGATTTTCCGAACAAGCTACGGTCCACGCTCACCGCACCAAAAATTTTGAACCTGGAAACTACAGTTCAACGAGGAGTTCGGACCAAGGGTGTATCTTGTACTTAATTCTCCTAAGTCGAATCACTAGGCCAGGCTTTCGGGACAAGGAACCTCACTCTTTATGGTGGAAAATTTGAATAGACCCTCGAGCTGCAGCGAGGAGGTCCCGCCACACACCCGGAAGATCTTAGAGAGCTTCCCCTCCCAAGCCAAATGATGAGGCGGGCACCCTGGAGAGCGCTAGAGGATTCCTGACCACCCACCCGAAAAACACGGTGAGCAGCAAGCATGAACCCTCTTGCCAACCAAAGCTAGCCTAAGGAGAGAGAAACAAGTGAGAGCTCCTCTCCAAAGGTGTCATTGGGGGGTCTATTTATAGTTTTCTCAAAACAGTCTGCGGATAGCTGAATCCAGCCTTTTGGTTTCACTAAAAGCAGCACAAATTAGTCTGTCAACAGCGGAATCCCGTTGTTTGAAATGGCTAACTGCAGGCCAAAATGGGGCTTCCTGGAAAAAATTAGACAACAAAGCATACAGGCGAGTGCAGGCTGTTCTAGGCTGCTCGTCAGGGGGTGGCGAATACCCGATGGGGCTGGGACTCACCACTCGCACCAAGCTGAGGGCGAGTGCCAGATGATTTGCCCCACTCGCCCCCCCGACTCGTCAAGGTCCAGTCTCGCTCCTGATTGTTTGATGGCTTGATGAGTCAACTCGACAAACACGGGTTTATACAATCACCTCCCCCCATACAAATGTCATATAGTTACCACACCGACCAAATGGGATTCCTCCAACCCACATTAGCGTCTACCTGGCACACCACCACAACATTGAAATACTGGTGTTCAACGACACTGATCATCCCAAATGGATCACTCGCGCAAAATAATTTTTCAATCCACATGCCACTCCCAATATTTAGAAGGTTCATTTGCCAAATTTATATGGAATGGTCTGTTTTCTATTGGGTTTGCTAGACATGGTAGACTCTTTCTTCTCTCTCTTGAATCTTGATCAATGCTCAAAGAGGAATAGCTTCACAAATATGATATTAGGTATACGTGAAGTGCATATGAGCGACTTGGATCCGTTCACCAAACAGACACGGCCATCGCCTACATTGTCGACTTCATCGAGGTCACCACCTGATCAACACATGGTTATTTCCATGAGCGATTACAGTCTCGCATCGTGCCCATCTATACGCACAACCCCACCCCCACACCACATTGTAGCTCTATCTATGGAGCAAGCTCGCTATCTCGAAGGTGAGTTATTTGCCATTCCTACGCTCAATTCACACAATTCATCTATTCTTCCCTCCAAATCATCTAAACGACCATCGTCAAATTTCCTCTCTCGCAATAAACCTCAATGCTCTGTCTAAAACCAACTTCCCCCTCCCCCACCCATATCTCCACCAAACCCAAACCCACGGCCCCATAGCTTATCCCACCAAGAGTACCTCAGCCTATGTTGCCATGGACTTCAGTTACGCAACAAGCAACCATATGCCCTACCCAAAAAATCTCAATAAAGAGTTGTGCGTGCTCCTGGATATTGAAGATAAAGACATCACCATCTCTGATTTGGAAGCTATTTGAGCGTGATAATGATCACACTTGAATTGACCTTGCTGATAAGACTGATTTTCAAGCAATATGTATTGATACACGCACTAGATTGTTTTATGTTTTTTTTTCTTTCTTTGTGATATTTTGGTAATGTCATGTAAGTGAATTGTGTTTCTTCCCTATATAAGGGAGTGTAGTGTGAATGTTAGAGAATCAATTGAGTGTCTCTTTTGGAGAACCAGTCCAAAGAATTTAACATGAGCGCATCTCTTGTTAATGTCGTGTATCTTGTTTCACATTATTAGTGAAGTTCTCCATCTTTTGTTCATCATCGTATCTTTTGCTCTATCAGAATATCACTTTAATCTCAATATTTTCGTCCCGATTTTAGCAGCCAACATATCATTAATATAAAAGAAAACTGAGAAAATTTTCCACAAAATCAACTTTAATCTCATCTTTATATGCATCACCCTACATTTAATCAGCAATGCAGAAAATGGCCATTTGGGCTGACAATGTCATTTTATCATTAAAAAGATGATTACCTAAAAGGAAAGCAAATATGTTGGGTAGAGGGCGGGTTGAATAGAACAGCAAATGAAACTGCACTGAAGCTAATATAGCAAAGAATGCTTCTACTTGAAAACCAAATTTTTTTCTAACCTGTAGAACATAAAAAAAGAAAATAAATCTTTAGTCACATTTTAATATTTTACTAATTCTAGTTTACGAAATCCACAAAAGAAGCTAAGAGGTAGAATCTTTGTTAGAACCTATCCATCAAAATCAAAACCAATTGGTAAGAAAATAAAAGAAATAAAAAATTTTAAAAAATAAAACTAATTGGTTCTTGGTGGAAGATCCGAGTATCTATATTAAGTGCACATTACTATATGAGTTTTCCAATGTGATATTATATTATCAACAAAATCATATGTATATTACACTTCAAATTGATGGTAGACAAAATCCATCCTTAGAAAACAACAATCAACATTTAAAGACAGCTACTGAAAGCCTTTTGCATTTGTATCATAAGTAAAAAAGAATACCTTTCCTAATACTTAAACAACCAAATATTAATTCAGAGCTTTAGACAGATCCCTTGAGTTCTCATTTTTTCCAACAATTTGATTCATGCCTTATGGAAGAACAGATTCATATATAAAGTGAATTGGCTAAACAGATAATTGTAATGATTTCAGATACCATTTCTACCATTGGTCTCAGTGCACTTCACTTTTAATAACGAGAAGGGCATCTACTTAGGTATCAATTGCATGAGTTTATTATGATGATGTTATATTTGAAATATAAAAAAAATGGGAAAGAACAAGTACCTGAATCCTAAAGAATCTTAAAGCTGACAATACCATGCAACCCAACACCAAGCGTACTGGAAAATCATAAAGAAAATATCAGTAGTTTCCTTAAAAAGCATGTACCGCAATTTGTGTAACAAGTACATAGATCCTTTTTTTACATAAATATTCCAGAGGCCTCTCCAATTCAACGAGCAGAGAAGAAAACTACCCAGATCAAAAAGAACCATTACAAGTAAAACTACCAGCGCCAAACAAATGCAAATAACTAGAATGAAAGGGGAAAATGCCAATAGAGATGAAAAAAATTGAAGCAATCACCGACTTAATTATTTTAAAAGAAGACAGATGATTATCATAAGAGCACTTCATACCCAAAACAATTAAAAAAACTAAACTCACCTTCATCTACCACATTTAATGACACACAACTTTGCAAGCAATTTTTAAACCTTAGTTCCATGTATCATCTCCATCTTCGTCATTTCACTAGTTTCTCACAAATTCTTCAAATTACTCATTTAGATAAGCCTCCGTAATATCAAAAGAAACTCATCGACATGCAAACATCTCCACGCATAATTTTGAAACAAATATTCAATCATCGATTAAATCTGTGATGTTGAAACTTCTTCTATCTTGTGCATATCCTTTCAAATGTAGAAAACAAACAACAATCGTACGCATGATTATCATGGCATGTTTCCCATGATTATGATCTAGAATATAATCGAACTGTACGCAAACTTCAATTGAGCAGAAGTACTTAACATAACTAATAATAAGAGCTAAATATGCATAAACAATCACTAAGTTCTAGCCCTCTGAGTTATTAGTGAGAAAGTCAAAGGCACCCTTCAGTGGCATGAAATAACAAGCTTGGAAAGACTTCAGATGGATGAGTACATTAAGCAGAACTTAAGAAATGTTGGCGCAAAAGAAAAGCACTGTGAAGTTGCATATCTTAAGATGAAAGCCAATTCAAATTATTTCATACGCAAACACACACAAAATGCTGGAAAGTATTAAATGAATTTTAAGTCATGTTAACAGATGAACATGTGACTTACAAGAGTACCTGTAATTAAACTATAGACCTTTGTTGCATTGAACAATTGCATCAATACAATAGCCGGTGATGCCAGAATAGCTATTATAATAGCTCCTGAAAAGAGCATATGTGAAATGGCAACGTAGATGATGATTAACAAGAAAAATATTTCACAGATATTGGAATTCCTTGGTCTATTCAAATGGACATTTCAATCCTTCAAAAAGTACAAGAAAAAGATAGTCAAAGAAATTTATGAACCATACAATTAGAGCGATGGCGATCAACTGGTCATCATCTAGAAAATAAAATATTGTATGAGCAAAACTAGAGGTACTATCATAATCCATTATATCAAAGTTCTTTTGTGACCAATACAGGATTTTGAAACAGAACTAAATAAAAAATTAGTTCTGAAATGCGCCACGGCAAACTGTCATATTACTCTCTTCAAAGGAACAGTAAAATAGAAAAAGATACGATCATAACATAACATATATCTTAGGGAAGAAATAATTGAATAATTAGCACAGTGACCCAGATAGTGTTTACAGGGCGTTAAAATAAGAAGTAAATTCAATTCTAGCTGATATGTTTTAAACTAAAGAATTGATGCCAGAATTTATGTATATTCCATCTACAATAACCTTTCACATTAAAGTAGAGAGAGCTGTGACCTCATATAGAAGTTAATTCAGTTTTGAGAACTAGTACTTCCTAATAGGGATCATATCATTGGAGCTGATTATCATTCATTGACGCATGTACGTATCTACCCTCGCTAGAGACAATCATAGCCCACAATCACGTCTGGATCGACTGCAGAATATTTTTATGTATTTTTTGTTATTTTTTTATTTTTATTTATGTATGTGTAGCGACATGATGATCGGCCGATCATGATTGTCCACAATGGTCGCTCAAACCCTTCTTTTCCAAACATATGTGCATAGAGGTTCATTTTCCGCTATCAAAGATTTTGTGCATAACTAGGATCGCCTGGCCTCTCCACGAAGTTGTGGAACTTAAGTGTCGAAGCCTAAATATTTTCCCTCCCATGACTTGCCCGACGATCCTCTCCTTCACCTAGCCAGCCATCATCCATTGTGACGTCGTCAATATTATTACAGGTATTATTAATATGTATTTACGGTGTACAAATATTTAGTAGCTATGTACATTAGTCTATTGGCAAACCAAGGGGGAGAGGGTTAGAGTGAAGACATTCTATTGGCAAACCAAGGGGGGAGAGGGCTAGACCGGTTAAGTAACCAGATTAGACCTATTGGCCGGTCCAAGAGGCGCTAGATGAGTCGCGGTTCACGCGTCACGCAAGGGGGAAGGCGGTGCTCCCGGGTAAGAGGCGTACTAAAAACCCGATACTTCCTTCTTTCCTAATTACGGAAACAAGAGCTGATCGACGCCGCACCCTCCAGAAGCCCCGGATCTCCTCCGTTTTCCACGATTCTTCTTCCTATAGAGAGGTAATCTCTTCCTCTCAACTCCTCTTGAGTTTTATATGGATTCGCTGCCCCGTTTTCCTTAGCCAAAAACCCTAAGTTTGCCTTAAAATCTCTATTTCTGATATGCCTCCTCTTGAGTTTCAGAGAAGATTTAAAGCTTGTTTCATGTCTCTCTTTTAGTTTCATACAAGAAATCTGAAAACCCTAGTTTGGTAGTTGATTATTATACCCCTAATTTCAATTACCTAGTTCCTATTAAGTGTTAATAAGGTAAAGAAGATGATTTCCTACGAAATTAGGACAAATGCCCCTTGTCACCATGTTAGGGCAGCAATAATTTCCATCAAAAATAATTAGGACTGCCAACTATAGTTGAGTAATAGGGCTTACATGCAAGGGTTTACACATGGGGGTAATGAATTGGAAGTACTTACACTAAGGAACCTTAAATATAAGTAAATTTCCGCTTCTACTTATTATGGCAGCAATATTAAAGAAGGAAATGGACTAATTGTAAAGAGGTCCTCAAGGGGGAAATTATTCTAAGTCCACCTTGTTAGGGTAAGACTCAATTGGACATGTAAGGAAAGCTATACTGAGGTAAAATTCATATGTTATTAACATATATCAGATATGATATGCTCGTTTAATAATGATAAATTATTAAGGACATGGCTTCTCAAGATAGAAGAAAGGGAGATGAACAAAACAAGGACAAAGGAAAAGTTGGAGTGAGTTCTTATTTCATGTCTTTTCATTTATTTGCTTTTCATATTGTTATATAATGATTTAACAATAGCAATCCTGATAAAATTCAACATAAAAGAAGAATGTAAAATGAGACAAATTCTAAACATGTTGAATAAAAACAAAGAATAAAAGAAAGAACGCATCTATGCAATGGACACTATTAAGGGTTAACCCGAATTGGGAGGTGGGGAGAATAACCTTCCGACATGTATATAAAGAAATATCATTAGTGTGAGTCAAGGGTACGAAATGATATTTGGCAATATAAACGTGCGAGTCAAGTGTACGTGTTTTCATATTAACGTGCGAGTCAAGGGCACGTAACAAATACATGAACTACTAATTTACCCTTAATATTGCCCATGATTAAGGAAAGTTCAAGGTATCACTTAATGATTATGTAAGGGATTAAGAAGAAGTATAAAAGATTTAAGAAAGGAAAATGAGCATAAGATGATAAACACAAGATATTGCACAAAACAAGAATTCACATAGTCTTTTGACTAATTAAAAATAATACTAAACAGGTCTAACGCGAGGTTGCTCCAATTACAGTTAGTTCTTCTCGTCAGGCGAAGAGGTATCGTATTTGGGTGGACGTTTCTACTGTAGTTTTTGAAGTCCTGGACGCGCACAGGGAGAGGTGCAGGGACCCGGAGTGCCCCCATGATGAATTTCAATTTTATTTTAAGTAGAGTCTGTAATCCCAGTACATGATGTATGTTTATACATATTGATGTTAGAGTTTGAGTTTGTGTAGTAGTTATGTTGTCCAGTAGTTATGTTGCCCTTTTTGTAAGCCACTTTGGCTACCAGTTGTACTGTTGTACTATGTTATCATATTTTTAATGAAATGAAATGGTTTTATTTTGTCCTTACACTTTACTTTTTGTACTCTATCATACACTGCTTCACTCTGAATGTTTGACCTTGCTCTATGATGTAAATAATGAAAGAATTATGCTAAATTGTAGCGGTAGCCGTTAAGGGGGCCGTTACAATTAATTGGTATCAGAGCGGGTTTGAATCTTCGGGGTGATAGGAGTACTTGAAGGAAATGTAAGATGACAAATAAAACTGATTTACGACACGTTAAAATATCTCCCGAAACCTGAATTTAAATTCCTCATTACAGGAACCTCCCCGAACGTATATAAGTAGAAGACAAAGGGAAGAATTAGAAAGAGAACAAGTCGATATGACAGAAGAATGTTATAGTTCTGGAAGGTCAAACCCTCCCTTAGCGGAGATTATGCAAGCATTGGCGGAAGCTATTAGAATGGGCAATACCACACCATTACCAGCCCATGCAGCGGTTGATATGCAACTAAAGCAGTTCTTAGACATGAGGCCCCCAATCTTTCATGGTGGTTTAACACCGATGGAGACAGAAGACTGGATCAAGAAGATTGAATTTATTTTAAAAGTGATGAGGTGTCCAGATGATCGAAGATTTGATTTAGTTACCTTTCTATTGGAAGGAGAGGCCAGTAGGTGGTGGGACAGTTTGACACAAGGCAACTTTACTGGATGTGCGAATGCTGATATTCCTTGGGATGACTTTCTGAAAGAATTTATCGATTGGTTTGTGTCGTCATCCGAGAAACAAATTCTTCAGGAGAAGTTTCTTCGTTTAATGCAGGGAAATCGACCAGTGGTGCAATATGAAATGGAGTTCACTCAGCTTGCCTATTATGCGAGTGATATGGTCCCAAATGAACGAGAACAGTGTTTCCGTTTCCAGTTAGGCCTACGGGAAGACGTTCGGGTACATCTGATTTCCAAGAGAATTAAAAATTTTAATGAGTTGGTGGAGACAGCAAAACTAATTGAAAAAGATGTGGAGAGCTCGCAGAGGAGAAGTGACGTTCAGCAGAAGAGGTTGTCAGAAGGGCAGAGTAAGGCATTCTCGGGAAAAAGTGGAGGCTCGAAATGGAAGAAGCATAAAAGGGGCCTTTCGATGCCAGCCCCCGCAGCAAGTGGTATTACTAGCTTTAGTAATCCCATATGTGTAAAATGTAGGGAAGCTCACCCAGGGGAATGTCTGAAAGGATCCGGTGTTTATTTTAAATGTCATCACCCTGGGCATCTTAAACATGAATGCCCATTGTAGAAAACAGAAGCTGGGAGGAATTCAAAAGGAGGTATAGGTCAAACATCAACCCTACATCATCATGATACTCCTATTGTAGATAATAAAGGAAAAGGTGTTGAATCAGTAGCGTCAGGATCAGTAATGCAACATAGGGAGGATGAAAGACAGGTTCAACCCCGAGTTTTCAATCTTAACCAGCAGGAGGAAAAATCACACGATACTGTGATAACAGGTATGATTTATGTTCATAATCACCTTATGAAAGTCCTATTTGACATCGGAGCTAGTCACTCCTTCATAGCTACAACGGCAGTGAAGCGGTTGAATGTGGAACCTTATCAATCCCATAATAAATTAAAAGTCATGATGCCCAACAACGCAGAAATGTATACACGACTTTGATGTAAGATTTGGTTAATCATGGGTGATCAATCATTAGAAGAAGATTTGACAGTTCTACCCCTGTCTGCATTTGATATAATTTTGGGGATGGATTGGTTATCAAAATATGAAGCGGTTATTAACTGTAGGAAGAAGGAAATCACTTTCAAATTATTTGATCGAACACGATGTCTCTTTCAAGGGATTAATGAAGTAGCTAAAACAATGATTTCCTCGATCAAAGCAATGAAGAAAATTAGAAATGGTTGTGAGGCAATACTAGTTATGATAAAAGGGAGTGGTATCACAACTGGTGAACCGAGTACAATCCTAGTAGTTTGTGAATTTCTTAAAGTATTTCCAAAAGAATTGTCAGGTGTACCGCCTACACGGGAAGTTGAGTTCACTATTAGCCTTATTAAAGGAGTTGCACTTGTTGCAAAAACACCGTACCGAATGGCTCCTAAAGAATTGGCGGAGTTGAAAATTCAACTACAAGAGCTTTTAGGAGTCATTCGGTAGTAGAATTCACTTCTAAAAGCTCTTGCAGTTGAATTTTCAACTCTGCCAATTTTTTAGGAGCCATTCGGAACGGTATTTTTGCAACAGGTGCAGCTCCTTCAATAAGGCTAATAGTGAACTCAAATTCCCGTATATGGGGTACACCTGGCAATTCTTCTAGAAATACTTCAAGAAATTCACAAACTATTGGGATTGTACTCGGTTCACCAGTTGTGATACCACTCCCTTTTATCATAACTAGTATTGCCTCGCAACCCTTTCTAATTTTCTTCATTGCTTTGATCGAGGAAATCATTGTTTTAGCTACTTCATTAATCCCTTGAAAGAGACATCGTGTTCGATCAAATAATTTGAAAGTGATTTCCTTCTTCCTACAATTAATAACCGCTTCATATTTTGATAACCAATCCATCCCCAAAATTATATCAAATGCAGACAGGGGTAGAGCTGCCAAATATGCTTCTAATGATTGATCACCCATGATTAACCAAACCTTACATCGAAGCCGTGTATACATTTCTGTGTTGTTGGGCATGATGACTTTTAATTCATTATGGGATTGATAAGGTTCCACATTCAACCGCTTCACTGCCATTGTAGCTATGAAGGAGTGACTAGCTCCGGTGTCAAATAGAACTTTCATAAGGTGATTATGAACATAAATCAAACTTGTTATCACAGTATCGTGTGATTTTGCCTCCTGTTGGTTAAGATTGAAAACTCGTGGTTGAACCTGTCTTTCATCCTCCCTATGTTGCATTACTGATCCTGACGCTACTGATTCAACACCTTTTCCTTTATTGTCTACAGTAGGGGTATCAAGATGATGTAGGGTTGATGTTTGACCTGGACCTCCTTTTGAATTCCTCACAGCTTCTGTTTTTCACAATGGGCATTCATGTTTAAGATGTCCAGGGCGATGGCATTTAAAACAAACACCGGATCCTTTCAGACATTCCCCTGGGTGAGCTTCCCCACATTTTACACATGGAATTACTAAAGCTAGCAATACCACTTGATGCGGGGGCTGGCATCGGAGGGCCCCTTTTATGCTTCTTCCCTTTCGAGCCTCCACTTTTTCCCGAGAAGGCCTTACTCTACTCTTCCGGCAAACTCTTATGCTGAACGTCACTTCTCCTCTGCGAGCTCTCCACATCTTTTTAAATTAGTTTTGTTGTCTCCACCTACTCATTATAATTTTTAATTCTCTAGGAAATCAGATATATCTGAACGTCTTCCCGTAGGCCTAATTGGAAATGGAAACAACGTTCTCGTTCATTTGGGACCATATCACTCGCATAATAGGCTAGCTGAGTGAACTCCATTTCATATTGTACCACTGATCGATTTCCCTGCATTAAACGAAGAAACTTCTCCTGAAGAATTCGTTTCTAGGATGGCGGCACACTCAATCGATAAATTATTTCAGAAAGTCATCCCAAAGAATATCAGCATTCGCACGTCCAGTAAAGTTGCCTTGTGCCAAACTGTCCCACCACCTACTGACCTCTCCTTCCAGTAGAAAGGTAACTAAATCAATTCTTCGATCATCTGGACACCTCATCGCTTTAAAAATAAATTTAATCTTCTTGATCCAGTCTTCTGTCTCCATCGGTGTTAAACCACCACGAAAGATTGGGGGCCTCATGTCTAAGAACTGCTTTAGTTGCATATCAACTGCTGCATGGGTTGGTAATGATGTGGTATTGCCCATTCTAATAGTTTCCGCCAAGGCTTGCATAATCTCTGCTAAGGGAGGGTTTGACCTAATAGTTTCCGTCAAGGCTTGCATAATCTCCGCTAAGGGAGGGTTTGACCTTTTTAGAACTATAACTTTCTTCTATCATATCGACTTGTTCTCTTTCTAATTCTTCCCTTTGTCTTCTACTCATATACGTTCGGAGAGGTTCCTGTAATGAGGAATTTAAATTCAGGTTTCGGGAGATATTTTAACGTGTCGTAAATCGGTTTTATTTGTCATCTTACATTTCTTTCAAGTACTCATCACCCCGAAGATTCAAACCCGCTAAAATTAATTGTAACGGCCCCCTTAACGGCTACCGCTACAATTTAGCATAATTCTTTCATTATTTACATCAGAGAGTAAGGTCGAAACATTCAGAGTGAAGCAGTGTATGATAGAGTACAAAAACTAAAGTGTAAGGGCAAAATAAAACCATTTCATTTCATTAAAGATCTGAAAACATAGTACACCAGTACAACTGGTAGCCTTATATATATCCAAAAAAAGGGCTTACCAAAAGTGCAACATAACTAATGGACAACATAACTACTAAACAAACTCAAACTCTAACATCAATATGTACAAACATACATCATGTACTGGGACTACAGACTCTACTTAAAATAAAAATAAAATTCATCATGGGGGAACTCCCTGTGCGCGTCCAGGACTTCAAAAACTACAGTAGAAACCTCCACCCAAATACGATACCTCTTCGCCTGACGAGAAGAACTAACTGTAATTGGAGCGACCTCGTCCTTGACCTGTTTAGTATTATTTTTAATTAGTCAAAAGACTATGAATTCTTGTTTTGTACCATGTCTTGTGTTTATCATCTTATGCTCATTTTACTTTCTTAAATCTTTATACTTCTTCTTAATTCCCTTACATAATCATTAAGTGATACCTTAAACTTTCCTTAATCATGGGCAATATTAAGGGTAAATTAATAGTTCATGTATATGTTACGTGCCCTTGACACGCGCGTTAATATGGCAACACGTACCTTTGGCTCGCACGTTTATATTGCCAAATATCATTTCGTACCATTGACTCGCACTAATGATATTTCTTTATATACATGTCGGAAGGTTATTCTCCCCACCTCCCAATTCGGGTTAACCCTTAATAGTGTCCATTGCATAGATGTGTTCTTTCTTTTATTCTGTCTTTATTCAACATGTTTAGAATTGGTCAAATTTTACATTCTTCTTTTATGTTGAATTTTATCAGGATTGCTATCATACATCATTATATAACAATATGAAAAGCAAATAAATGAAAAGACATGAAATAAGAACCCACTCCAACTTTGTCTTTGCCCTTGTCCTTGTTTTGTTCATCTCCCCTTCCTCTACCTTGAGAAACCATGTGCTAAATAATTTATCATTATTAGCGAGCATATCATATCCGATATATGTTAATAACATATGAATTTTACCTTAGTACAGCTATCCTTACATGTCTTATGAGTCTTACCCTAATAAGGTGGACTTCGAATATTTTCCCTCTTGAGGACCTCTTTACAATTAGTCCATTTCCTTCTTTAATATTGTTGCCCTAATAAGTAGAAGTGGAAATTCACTCATATTTAAGGTTCCTTAGTGTAAGGACTTCCAATTCATTACCTTCATGCGTAAACCCTTGCATGTAAGCCCTATTACTCAACTATAGTTGGTTGCCCTAATTATTTTTGATGGAAATTATTGCTGCCCTAAAATGGAGACAAGGGGTATTTGTCCTAATTTCGTAGGACATCATCTTCTTTATCTAATTAACACTTAATAGGAACTAGGTGATTGAAATTAGGGGTGTAATAATCAACTACCAAACTAGGATTTTCGAATTTCTTGTATTAAACTAAAAGAGAGACATGAAACAAGCTTTAAATCTTCTCTGAAACTCAAGAGGAGGAGGCATATCAAAAATAGAGCTTTTAAGGCAAACTTAGGATTTTCGGTTAAGGAAAATGGGGCAACGAATCCATATAAAATTCAAGAGGAGTTGAGAGGAAGAGATTACCTCTCTATAGGAAGATGAATCGTGGAAAACGAAGGAGATCTGGGGCTTCTGGAGGGTGCGGCTTCGATCGGCTCTTCCGCCTGAGCGACGGCTCTCGTTTCCGTAATTAGGAAAGAAGGAAGTATCGGGTTCTTAGTACGCCTCTTACCCGGGAGCACCGCCTTCCCCCTTGTGTGACGCGTGAACCGCGACTCATCTAGCGCCTCTTGGACCGGCCAATAGGTCTAATCTGGCTTATTAACCGGTCTAGCCCTCTCCCCCCTTGGTTTGCCAATAGAGTGTCTTCACTATAACCCTCTCCCAATTGGTTTGCCAATAGACTAATGTACATAGCTACTAAATATTTGTACACCGTAAATACATATTAATAATACTTGTAATAATATTGACGGCGTCACAATTCTCCCCTCCTTATTGGATTTTCGTCCGCGGAAATCGTCACTCTATATCTGTATCAAATAGAAAGGGGAAAAGGTTTCGCATTACCTCTTCTTTTTCCCATGTAACTTCATGTAAACTATGTCATTTCCACCAGACTTTAACGAATCGAACTTCTTTGTTTCGGAGTTGCTTATTCTGCAATCCACTATTTTATAAGACTCGGTTGAGCTTGATAAGTCAGATTCAATTCGGATCTGTTCAGAAGGGACTATCTTTTCTCGATCTGATATATACTTCCTCAAGGAAGACACGTGAAACACATCAAGAAGGTTCTGAAGAGTATCAGATAACGCCAAGCGATACGCTACCTCTCCAATCCTTTCAATGATTGGGAATGACCCTACATATCTTGGACTAAGCTTTCCAATTTTTCGGATTTGTGAAGTACCTTTAAAAGGTTTTATCTTAATACATATCATATCACCCACGTTGAACTCTACTCTTCTGTGTCAGGCATTGTAATACTTGTATTGCCTATCTTGAACAATTTTCAATTTTTCTCGAGTGATTGCTATTGTATTATGCATTTTATCTACTTTCTTTACTTCAAATAACATTTGTTCACCATCTTCAGCCCAACTTAAAGGAGTTCAACATCGTCGCCCATACAAGGCTTCGAACGGGGTCATTTGTATACTGTACTGATAACTGTTATGATATGAAAATTCTACCAAGGACAAATATTTCTCCCACAATCCTTTAAGATCTAGAACGACCATTCTTAAGAGGTCTTCTCGCAATTGAATGGTTCGCTCTGATTGACCATCGGTCTAAGGGTGAAAAGCAGTACTATATAACAACCTGGTTCCCAGTCTTTTATGAACCAACTTCCAAGTATCTGATGTAAAACGCTCATCTATGTCTGAGATATAGAGTGGGGAATTCCATGATACTTCACAACAACATTAATGTATTGGTCGACTAACCTTTCAACTGGCCCATCTTTCTTCATCGGAATAAAATGTGCAATTTTTGTTAGTCGATCAAGAATCACTCATATGTCATTATTCCCAGGTTTGCTCCTCGGTAAACCCATAACAAAATCCATAGTTATATCATCCCACTTCTACTCAGAGATCGGTAAGGATTGCAAGTTTCCGTCAGGCTTTTGGTGTTCTGCTTTCACAAGTTGACACGTGTGGCATTTGACAATATATTTGATTACGTCAGTTTTCATTCCTGACCACAAAAAATCTTGTTTCAAGTCTTGATATATTTCCGTTCTTCCAGGAGAGTTAGAATAAGTGGTATTATGTGTTTCATATAATATTTCTGCACGTACTGCATTAACATTTGGGATACATAACCTTCTGTTCATAAATAACAACTCATTATCTTCCACGAATGATGTTGACTGGTCATTTCTAACCTTTAAGGAATTTAATAAAAACAAGATCTTGATTCATCGCTTTCCTTATTCTTTCTTTAATTGGATGCTCAACCATCGTTTGATACAGTTGACCTTGAGTCTGGGGTAATTACGTTAAGGATAATTAGGGTTTTTAGGGTTTAGGGTTTTTAGGGTTTAGGATTTTTGGGGTTTAGGGTTTAGCCGTTAAGAGGGCCATTACATCCATCTCCACCAGCTTCGACGACCTCCCTCAACCACCAACCAGTCACCGCCTCCTCCACCCATAACTACCCGTTATTCTTCTTAAAACTACTTTAACCACCCATTACCATTCCTATAACTACCTTAACCACTACTATCCTTCCAATAACCATCATAACTATCCACTTCCCAATCCATAAACAAGTCACTTCCCCGTTTAATTCATAAACAACTACCCAACTACCATCCACTGCAAATAACCACCCACTCCACCCAATTGCAGGTAACTGCCTCATTCTCCATTTAGAACACTCACCCAATTGCAGGAAATTACTTCTTGTTCCATGTTCACCAAACAACCGCAGGAGCCACCTTTCCTACAATCGAACTACCTCCCAGCACCTTCAGAGCACTTACCAACTCAATTTGGCGAACAGGCTGGTTTTCTCTAAAAACCGGCGGTAGGAGAGGAGTTTGGCAGAGACCTTGTCCCTATATGCAAATGTCACATTGTGGTGACATTTATTCACATGGAGGCCAATATGTTATTGAGCACGCAATAAGTTGAACATTAATTGACTGAGGGCCTCATTACAATTCATCGGGATTGAGCTAGTGCAACAACTCGACGCTCACCCACATAAAATGAGCAACCTGAGGAGGCGGTTGCCAGTAAACCATCTGAAATGGAGTCACACAAAAATCAACTAGTAAAAAGTGTAGTAAGAGAACTCAGACTAAGGGAGTGATGTCTATAAGCGGTGTTGCTGATTGGAGGCAAAACAACAAAAGTCTTGACAATGAAATTAAGCACCTTCGTCTGGCCATCCGTCTTAGGGTAGTAAGCAGAGCTCAAACTGTAACACCCCAAATTTACCCATAAAACCTTGGTGATGATGTGTACATGCTTGACACACGTGTGGAGGGACTTTCGAGACGATCACAGGTAGTGAACCTATTTTTTTCTTCACGCATGACCATGTGTTTCTGTAGAATTAAGAAAGGCAGAATACCAAAGTCTTGAAGATGATCGTGCGCTATGGCGCACGACCATTTGAGACATCGTGCGTGAAGGCATACGTAAATGGACAAATTCCAGAAGCCCTAAAGATGCTCGTGCTCCATACGCACGACCGTGTGCACGTCCCGTGCGTGCTTTGAGATGCAGTTAGCAAATAGTGACACGTGACAGTGCGCATCGAGTGCACGACCGTGCGATCAGCGTAAAATATCATTATTCCCTTTCAATCCAAGCCGTGGATTTCAATACGATGGACCAAATCTTCTCCCCCCTAACCTAATATCACGGTGAGAAGGTCGAAGAGCTCATTTGCGGCGAGTCTTGACGTGGGAGAGAAGAAGAGAGGAGGAAGGGGAGAACCTAGGGCATTTAGGAGGGATTCCGCCGTTGGAGGAGATTCGGAGCCCAGATCGACGAACCGAGGTCGTAGGATCGAAGAGTGTTTTCCTTCAGTCCTTCTCCTCTTTTTCTTGCGAAGTTTCATGCCTCCAAAGAGATCTTCAAGGGTAACGATCTCTTCCTCCGGTCTAAAGACCGTTTGCTTGCTCATATCTTTATTTTTCTTGCATTAGGAGTGTCGCCACTCATTATTAGTGGAGGAATGACCTCCTTTGGTTCGTTAGAACCCTAGGGCATGAGATTGCGACCCCAGCATGCTTTGTATTAGAGATCCGACGTTCGAGTTCGAATTAGGCATGGTGTGTGAAGCTTATTCATGGTCGTAAGCCCGGATCGGTGATAATGTTGTGACGACTGCATTTAGGCGAACCCTAGTTTGCGTGCCCAGAGAACAGTCCGCAAAATCGTCGTTACGTATGCAGGGATGTGGGCATTTGGAAGGTTTAGTCATCCTTAGGGTAGCCCTAAGTTGACGGCACTAGATTGTTGTTATGGAATTCCAAGGTGCGGTGGTAAGTAGGATGTGGTTAGCGACCATCGCCCGTGAAAAAATGAATTTTACGAATGTTAATTGTATGAGTTGGAAGCCAGTTGGGTTCTATTGCGTGATACGAGAATTCGACGTGGAGGCTATCGTACACCTCTCGCTATGACGTGAATTCGGTGTGGAGACGATCCTCCACCTCCCGCTATAAAGGGCTTTCGGCACGAAGACGATCATATACCTTCCGCTAGGATGAGATTCGGCGTCAAGTGAGACCGTCGGGGCAATCCTTCCGTCATGACTCTACATAGTAGCCTACTAGGTGAAGAGAACCCTAGAGTTAGGTGCGTCTTACTTATGATGTCGGGTGTTCGTGTTGATGCTTTGAGGCTTCTAATTGGGTGGTCTTCACTGCCCTCAATTCATGTGTTGATTCTTTGATTGTTATGATAGATTCATGCGATGATGTGATAGGAGTTGTGGTGAATCTTCGTGCGAACCTAACCATCATGTACGCATATTAGGCTCCCTTTTTATTTACTGCTCAACATATAAAGTGTTTGATGTCTGAGCATTTGCATATGTATCACAACTTTGATGTTTTTCTGCTTTAATATACATATTGCATGTTCCCCGTGATATGTAATTACACGTGTGCGATGATTAGCCCCGGAGTCAGCTAGGACGGACGGGGGATGGGGTCGTTACACGGTTTATGGTCAGATCATAGCTGGCCCTCGTTATTTTTTATATGTATGGTCAAGTGAGCCCATCGGGGCAATCCTTCCGTCATGACTCTACATAGTAGCCTAGTAGGTGAAGAGAACCCTAGAGTTAGGTGCGTCTTACTTATGATGTCGGGTGTTCGTGTTGATGCTTTGAGGCTTCTAATTGGGTGGTCTTGACTGCCCTCAATTCATGTGTTGATTCTTTGATTGTTATGCTAGATTCATGCGATGATGTGATAGGGGTTGTGGTGAACCTTCGTGCGAACCTAACCATCATGTACAATGCATATTAGGCTCCCTTTTATTTACTGCTCAACATATAAAGTGTTTGATGTCTGAGCATTTGCATATGTAGCACAACTTTGATGTTTTCTGCTTTAATATACATATTGCATGTTCCCCGTGATATGTAATTACAGGTGTGCGATGATTCGCCCCGGAGTCAGCTAGGACCGACGGGGGATGGGGTCATTACACGGTTTATGGTCAGCTCATAGCTGGTCCTCGTTATTTTTTATATGTATTTGGTTGTAGGTAGTGTAGCGCGCGGCAGTGCAGAGAGGGCCAAGCCCTAAGCTGAACAACAGCAACACTCAAGCCTTTATCCCATCATAGTGTGGTCGGCTATATGGATCCTTTGTCGCCATTGCGCCCTATCTTTAATCATAGTCTCACTAATGCCTAAGTACTCATAAGCTGAACATGAAAGAAAAAGAAATTGATGCGTACCTTTCCTTTCATTTCATGTATTGGGTATGCGTGCCCCAAGATTTATATTGAGATGTATTTATGTCATGGTTGTATGAACATTTATATGATGCCTTGTAACAGTCATAAGGCTGAAAGTTGTGTTTCTATTTTGACTTAGATGTCGACATTCACTTTTGGAGTTTATGATTTCATATTGCTTCGCTAGTTGGTTAGACTCTGTGTTAGTAAGAGTTTTCTTTCTGTATACCATTTCATAATGTTTAGCTTGTGAAGATTGTATATTGTGGGCCCCGACCGGACACATTATACGGTATTTACATACGGTATGTTACACAAACACAGCTTGTTACCATGAACCTTGAAAAGCTCCCGCATAATAAGCTCATAAGATGAAGTCACGGTCATTGACGACGGATCGGGCAAATCCATGTAAATGCATTGTCTCCCACACAAAGCAGCTGCCACCGATTGACTGGTGAAGGGATGGCGGAGGGGTACGAAATCATCATACTTCGATAGGGGGTCTACCACGGCAAGAATACAGTTGAAGCCATCGCAATATCCTCCCAAATTGTCTATGATATATACAGGTATTTAAGTAATCTCGTAGGTGTCATAGCTTCATATTCCTCCTTCTAGCAAGTCTTGCACTTCGCCATAAACTTGAAAGCACTCTTCATCATGTTATGCAAATAGAGTGTGGCAGCTAAGTGGCGGTACATGTTGAATTCTCCAGCATGACTCCCAAACTTCGTCGAGTGGAACTCATGGAGAAGGAGGTGCACATAATCTGAAGTGTCAACCACCACAAGTCGGGCCATGTAGTGAAGGAGGTAACCCAATATCCAGAATGGTGGATAGGAAGTTGGGTCAAAGTCAAGATATGCAATTATGGCCAAGTATTGTGTGTAGCGATCTAATTCAGTCAGAATAGCATCAGTGTTGACTCACGAAGTGGGGAGATTGCGTAGAGAGAAATCTCCTTCTGTTCTCAGGCGAGAGAGTCGACGGCGGTGTTGGAGATCCCTACCTTGTATTCGATAGAAAAATTGTATCCTAGGAGCCTAGATATCCATAATTGATCAGTTGTCGTGATGCGTTGTTCCAACGAGTATCAGAAACTATGATCATTTGTTTGAATGATGAAATTGTCACCTAATTTGATCGAGGCCTCGAAGGTCCAAGCCTTTCTGAAATACACCACAGTGTAGCCATCATTGGCCATCGCAGACCCAATCCTCGTCATGGAAGCATCACACTCGATCACAAAGAATTTGGTGAAGTCGGGCATGGCCAATATTGAAGACAACGCCAGGGCCTACCAAGGGGCATGAATGTGACTTATGACTTGGGCGTCCATTGAAAAGTACATTAAATCTTTGTGAAACATGGAAGTGATTGGGGTAGCCAAATCGTCGTAACGACGAATGAGATGTTGATAGTATCATGTGAGACCTAAGAGGCCTAACACCACCTGAGTAGAAGTGGGCATCGAACACTCCATGATCACCATAATCTTTGGATGGATTCATGTCGCTCCATCGAACACTCCATGATCAGTAGGTCATTGTTGGTAGTAAAGCTGACTACACGACTTTTCGTTGAGCCAGATGAAGTGGCAAATCACTTCTCCACAAAACGTGTGAGCTAAATGGATTGTGTTACAATAGATGGATTTAAGGTACGAAGGTCAACCCTAATGCGTAAAATAGTTCAAGTAATATCTCATGGATAGGACTGGTACGTGATTGACCAGCTTGATGAAGTCATCCATAAAGCTATCAATGGAATATATTTGATGGATTGTGCTCGCTCTATCAATTGCGATGAGAATCATAACGTCTAACAGCGTCCTCCTTTAGTGTCGATTAAACCAATACAGCTACCCATGCTCACAAACACCTCATCACATGTTGTCATCGTAGTATCGCATATGTCCTTCTATTTGCCTATGTAGTCCTAGTGGTCCTTTTGTAATAATGTTGTATGCCACTCTCGCCTGGGAAAGTGGAGGAGAGTCCTTGGATTATCTTTGGAACTTCTAGGTTCACTTGGAGAGGGGCTTCAAGAGAGAACCAGCCCTCGGAAGCTAAGTGCAAGCATACCTCGCGAGTTTTTACTTTACTTTCCCCTTTCTAGTACAATCAATTTTTCTATTTTGTATCAATTGGTCTGACCCATAGGTCTCGAACGCCCGCCGAGCTTCCCAATCCTCTAGAGTTCCGTCTAGCACAACCATATTAGTCCATAGTTCGCGCGTCGACTCCTCCTTCGGAAATGCTTCCCAACACCTACTTTCGCGCACCTAAGTCATTCGAAAATTACATGTCTTGACCCAGCAGCTATCTGCAAGACAACACGTACAGATCCCACATCCGAACGACGCTTCATCCAGCTCCTGACAAGTACGTGATTGACCAGCATTTTTGTAATAATGTTTTACGGTCACTTACACAAATATAAGAGAGCAGATGAGAGTCTTGAGATTATCTTAGAACTTCTAGGTCTGATCTCTTATCTGAAGAGGGCTTAAAGAAGGAACCAGACCTCGAAAGCTAGGCATGAGCGTACCTCGCGAGTTTATATCTTATTTTCCCTTTCTAGTTACAATCAATCTTTCTATTTCATATCAATTGACCAAGGCATGGCGGGGTTGGACTAGCATAGCCAACATATCCAATGTCGAGTTGAGCCATCTATGAAAATCATTATCATGGCAACTTTTGTGCTTGTGTTTTGGGTGACTTGAAGTTCGAAACATTGTTCTGGGTGTGTTTTATCCACGCCAAGATATCGGCCTCATCAGGAAGGGGAATCCTCATCTGCGGAGGATATTTGGGAGAGGCGTTATTGGTAAAGAAGAGATGGCTCACAGCACCGACATGCTCCCGAAGCTCAGAATGTCCACTGAGACCGAGGCAGCAGTAGGAGGGGCACTGGGCGTGGAGTGGGGGTGGGAGTTGTTTGGGGAGTTGCGCGGGATATGGAAAATGTTATTCAATGATGCTTCTGCGTTGTCTATACAAGATGTGAGAATAGCCACCATATGATAGAGATCTTTGATCTTATACGTCATCGCACAGGTAAGTGGCATTCAGCAAGGAGGGTAAGACACCATAGCAGTAGCAATTAGGGACGCAGTTTGTAGGAACATAGTGATGATTAGAATTGACTTGCACACGTTGAACAAATCAGGTCGTATCAGGAACCAATCCTAGGCTGCATTAGAATTTGAAGAAGTTGAACCTTTGAAAAAAAATCAGTCGGATGGCCGATAAAAGTATATGGGTCCTGATTAGTCACGGAGCTTTTTGCGACATCAAGATAGTATTTTGGTGCAAACAGTACATGGGAAAGGGGAAACAACAAATAGTGGTGAGTGGGCGACTTCGATGAGAGGTGTTGGCGTGGAAACCGTAATTCGATAAGGAATGGACCAATAATCTGCTTGACAAAGAGGAATTGACGCACGGAGGAAGCTTGCAGGTATGGAAACGCTTGAAATGTCCGTGGGAGAGGCAATTAATGGGTGACAAGGCATATCAGACCAAGTTGTTATATGAAGAAATAAATGAGGGACGAAGATGGAGATTCCGTTGAAAATTGAAAGACAGAGAAACATCCAAGAGGATCTCCTCACTCTTTCCAACACCATGGTGCTTTCTTCACAAGTAATAAACCAAAATACTCATTTCCCACGTATTTTTACTTATATATAAGATGCACAAAGAACTACAAATGAACATTCATAAAAGACATATATGTCCTTAAGTTAATCCTCTGAACTAGTCTGCATTTTGTTGTCTCATAGAGGTGCCATCCTCTTAAGTAGACATGTACCATCGGGGGTCTCACCATACTTCTGCAAGGGGTAACCGCAAGTCTCATGCTCGTATCAGTGAGCCAAACATGAGCAATGGCTTGTTCATTAATGTTCGGCTCATTTACAACCTAGTCGTAGGAATTTTAAAATTTTACAAATGTTTGTATATCATTAAGGGGAATATGTCGTTGAGATAGGAAATATTTAATATTATTAAGGAAAAGAAATATGTTTTTAAAGAGTGGAAAAAATATGCACAATTGAAGATCATAATGATAATAGGAAAAACATATAAATTTCATAAATTCCATTTGGATTCATGCCAAAATGATCTAATGCATAAGCTTTATATAATTTGGAAAAGTCTACGGTAACAACACTCAAGCATATATCCCACCACAGTGGGGTCGGCTAATTTTGAGCAAAAAAATAAATTGTCTATGAGTTTTATTATTCTTGAGTATGATCAAATATTACAATAATTGATTTAAAGTGGTTATGAAAAAAGGTTTGTTAGAGGTATATTGAAATTATTAAAGAAATGCATGATGGAGCATTGGCTAGCACTAGAAGTAGCTATGTAGTCACTAAAATGTTCCCTACTAAGGTAGGATTGCCTTAAGGATCAACATCGAGTCTACATCTTTCTTTGTTGGTTATGTAGTTACTTATAAAGGATACTCATACTGAAATGTTATTTTATTTTTAAATATAGCATATAATCTATGGGAAATCTACTAATATAAGTGGTAAGTTAACACAAATGGAGAAAAGATTCTAAAGATAAAGGGTTGGTGTAAGACAATGATTGAGTAAATGATATGCAAATTTAATAAGTGCTTAAAAAAATTACTAGAAAATGTTTTGGAAGATAACATAATACCTAGGTGTGATAGGTTTTAAGTATCTTGAACATATATTATACAAAAGAATGGGGACATAGATAATGATATCAGTTCTAGAGTTAAGGATAGGTGGTTAACAAGGATAATTTGCCTTAAGAGTATCATACAAACCCACTGATAACTAACGTTGAACGTAGCGAAAACGAGAATGTTAGCATAGATTTATAGTAATAATATGAAAAATAAGTTGAGTAAATCCGCACGGAGACCGCCGCGACGGCAGAGGCCTCTGCACGGTGGATTTTCACGAGATTTCTACGGAAATCCAGAGGCAGGCGGATCCTTTCCGCGTGGATGCGGCACCACCAAACGAGTCGCGACCGAGCGGAACGGCCCGCCCAAATGGGGCCAAATTAATACCTACTAAGGATAAGATAGATAAATATACACAAAGGATAAAAAAAATTTAAAAATACACCTATTAAAAAGTTAGATAAAATCAGAGCCAAACAATGAAACAACTAAGGGAATAAACCTCCCGTAAAAGGAATAGAATTTGTTCAAAAAAATTTAATAGATTTAACACCTATGCCGCTCTCAATAAGAAGAAATGGAAATAATGGTTCATAAAGCCAACTTTCAAGTACATGGATATATAACTATTACTCATTTTTAGTAATAATTACAGTAAATTACTTATTTTTATTAACAATTACCCCAAATTACTTATTTCTAGTCATAATCATATTGCTTAAAGACTTAAACCCTACTAAGTAATTATGTCACTAGCACATATTTAGTTAATCTATTTCCTCAATTATCCCATGCCTGTGTAATCATGTTTTGAAAGAAACTAAGGGATCAACTAAACTAGTATTAATTAAGTAATTAATGATGCAATAAATGTTTACCTGTGAAAGTTCGAGGAACAACGCCGGGAAATTCAAGATGGTCATACTGTAACAAGAAAATAACTTATTATACACCGCACGAATATTTCCAATAACTCGTAAATATCAACTTTTAAGAACCAAAAGTTGCTCAAAGGTAATATGTGCACTTACCCTGCTCATATGTTGTCGGTGATATAGAATATCATGGACTGCCTAATAACATATAGAAGAATATCTATGGTCAAAGCCTGATGTACATTAATTAGTAGATGGTCAAACCAAATAATTCAAGAATCAACTCCCATGATTGCACGAGTGCTTTTTAATCAAATATTAATGGCATGTGTAGCAGCATAAGGATTTAATCAATAAACATAGGGTTTTCATGCTTCTAGGCCATATTTTCTAACATAATACAGTTTTCAAACAAAAAATAAAATAAGAGTTTTTACATCCGTAGCAACCCTAATCTATCGTATCAATTAGAAGATCAAATGCAATAAAAACAGCCCTAAATACCTGAACATTGAAGCTCTCTTCCACTTTAGTGTAAGGAGCCATGATTAGATAGAAGGCAGCAATAGATCCCAGAACTAGATCCCAACCTACAAATAATTATCCTACCTATCAGCATTCGAACTGTAGGAAAAACATAGAATCACGCAGATCAGTACAAGGGGGTGGTAATAGAGCAAGAATCATACCAAAGTTGCAGAAAAACTTAGAGAAGCTTGTATTAGGGTTAACCACTGGCCTACTCGTCATTGCTCTAGAATCTTGATAGTTGAGCTAGTTTATTTTCAATTGATGCAAACCTGAGAGAAGAGACGGAAATTTGAAAGGTGTTTATAAAACAAGCCTCATTTATCATTTAAGAGCAATTTGGCACAAAGTATACCCATGCCCTAGAAGCATCCCTGTCCACGGCAATTGAACTAAACCGTAGCTCGATATCTCGTGTTCACAGTGTGTGGCAACAACAATATGAATTTTGCGCTCGCCGGCCCATGTCGCTTGTCATCTCCCGATTTGTACTTGACAAAACAACATATTCTGCCGGGATTGTGTGGTTGCAGTCAAGCACTGTGTGCAAGCATATCGAGTAAAGATTGTGTGTTGTTGCAGCCAAGCACTGCGCACAGACATATCGAGTAACAGTTTCATACAATCACCATCGTATGTTGACCGTTGGGAGGCGAGCAACGAATATACTATCGCTATCGGGGAATGGGGTACCTAGTGCCAAACTACTCATATTTAAGTAATCTAAAAAACAAAAAATAAGCGACTCGAAGGTTGTCAATCGGAGATCGCTGAGCGAATGGCCAATCGTTGAGTCGATTGTACCAAAAAAATGTAAAGCTACTCGACGATCGCCAAGCAGCTTCTCGACAATCACCAAGCGGCTTCTCGACGATGCCCAAGCACCTTCTCGATGATCACCTACTCGATGATCGTCGGGTGGCCGCTCGATTATTGTCATGCAAGTTATAAGGCGGGAAAACTAAAAATTTGAGAATCATCAAGGAGAAGACTGGGAATTCATCCACCACTTCTCACCAAAATGTACACCAATCAATGTTTCTGTATTTTAAATTTTATTTTATATATAATTAAAAGTATCATATTTCATAAAGTAAGAGATGGCCAGTTGGGAGACAACAAACGGCAGGGTACATAGTGAAACTTGTGTCAGGTTGCTCGTACACACACACACACACACACACACACACACATATATATATACATATATATATAACCATGTACCTGAATAAAAATCCAACAACATTCCATCGGCTCACCCATTGTCCATGCCTCTCCTCCAGGAATAAGCATGTCCTAGATTAAAAATCCAACAACATTCCATCGGCTCACCCATTGTCCATGCCCCTCCTCCAGGATGTCAACGCCACTGTTGCACCTGCTCCTCAAAGCCCAACGCCCAAAACACCCCACTACAATAGTCTAGCTACTCCCCCACCCCTACTTTGTACCCAAGCTAAGCTTACAATCGCTCCCTCGTGCTATCTAGCACAACTCCATTTCCTCCAAAACAAACTAATTACTTACAAACCACTACGCCCCACTCCATCTTCCTCATCTTCACATATGGCAGGACCAATCCATCTCCCTCTACATACAGTTGTTTGGGCCGCACAGCTAAGCCCACTCCAGAGTTGTGCAACCTATGCCCACCTGCTCGTCCAAATAGAACAAACACTAAATCGACATTCCTCTCTCTCTCTCTCTCTCTGGGCCAATCTTCGTCCGGACCGAGGAAACCTTAGCATGCCTCTGTTAAATTTTGTGAGGCTTATGCCCCATAGAAATTGTATGCCTGAAACTGTCCATTGGCTCGTAGGTTCTGACATGAGGTTAGAATTCTAGCTCTTTCAGAGTTGTATTTCACCGATGGCTCCCCCCCCCCCAGCAAGGAGGCCTTCTTCGCTCTCCACCTAAGCTGCGCAGGAAAGGCTCAAAGCCAATCTCAGAGAGCAGTAAAGCATCATAGGGTCTTTTTGCCCAGGTGCAAGTAGTGCATCTTCACTGACATGTCTATTTCACCGAGCCTCTCCCCGAGATAGTGTTCAGATCGTTACGCCTTTCGTGCGGGTCGGAACATACCCAACAAAGAATTTTGCTACCTTAGGACCGTTATAATTACATCCCTTGTTCACCAGGTCTTTGGACGTTGAATCCCCTGTCATCAAGTCACCAACTTCCTTGACCTACCAGCACTGAGCAGGCGTCATCCCCCACACATGATCTTACGACTTTGCAGAGACCTGTGTTTTTGGTAAACTGACGTCTGGGTTGGTCACTGCGATCCCCTTTTTGAGTAGGCACCCCTTCTCCCAAAGTTACGGAGTTATTTTGTCGAGTTCCTTAGAGAGAGTTGTCTTGCACCCTAGGTATTCTCTACCTACACACATGTGTCGATTTCGAGTACAGGTACCCTTTTCTTGAAGGTCGTTCGAGCTTTTCCCCAGAGTATGGCATGGGTTACTGTTAGGAACCCGCCGGTGGAGAGGTGGTGGTGGTCGTATGCGGTGGTTGATCAGACGAAGCCCGGAGGAGGAGGTGGGCTAGAGGATAGAGAAGAACAGTAGGAGAGAGAGAGACGAAGCAGAGAAAGACAAGAAACTTTATTAATTCCATGCATAACATTCTTATTACATTAACCCCTTATTTATAATTCATATTCTAGTCGTTACATTTACTAATAATCTATGCTATCATAACTGTCGGGTCTTCTGGAATGCTGTGCCATCTATTGAGCCGTTGGATTGTGCCTTGTATTCTGAACTCCTTCTGCACCGTCGGATATGTGTGAGGAAATATGATGTTCCCATATTTATTTCGTTTGCCTTTATCTGGACCGTTGAGAGCATATGATGATCCCCTTTTATAAGATGTTGACACCTGGCAATCAGGGTCGTGAATAGATCGACACCTGGCGGAGATCTGATGCTTGATCCCTAGAGTTACTTCAACATCGTAGCGCCTAGCACTCAGACATTGGCTCAAGGCATTTCCTCTACCTCTTTTTACCCTAAAAAAGCAGGGTCACCTTGCGTCCATTAACCGATAACCATCATTTAGCTAACCTAGCCTCCTCCGTCCCTCAGGATCAAGTGACCAATAAGAGGGGTAGTACGGGAATATTTACAAGTTGTCCATCAATTACGCCTTTCGGACTGATCTTAGGCTCTGACTCACCCTCTATGGACGAATCTTGCAAAGGAATCCTTAGGTTTTGGGGGCATTGGATTCTCACAAATGTTTGTGTTTATCAAGCCGACATTCTCGCTTCCACTTCGTCCACACCTGCTTGCGCGGGTGATTCCCTCTAAGGCGGAACGCTGCCCTAACGATGCTCTTTTACATCACATGGCTTCGGTAGATCACTTAGCGGCTTAGCGCTTAATCATTGAGCTATTAGGCACTTTTTCAAGGCTGGCTTCTTCTAGGCAAACCTCCCGGTTGTCTCTGCACCTCTACCTCCTTTAACACTGAGCCATTATTTAAGGTCTCTCTCTCGATATATATATATATACACACACACAAGCATAGACCACCAACCAATGGGTTCACGACCTCCATCTCCATGTCCAATGTTGGCAACCTCCAACTCCACTGTTGACACAATCTCAACTTCTCTAACCGCTTTCATACAATGATAGAGAGACAACCCACTCCACCCCATCCTCTCTGGTTCACCAACGTGATGGCATTACCATAGCTGCATGCACGCAGGGTCGACACAGTTTTGTCGGTCCCCCTCCCCCCCCCCCCCCCACACACACACACAATCCTTCCTTTTAAGAAATGATATTATTCGCTTTTTATTAGATTGACTATCATAACATAATGTATAGTAGACCTCTAATAACATTCTTCTAATATTCTCTTTTTTCACTCTTGATTGTGTTATTTTATTTTATTGTGTAATTCAAATGGGATTGTCATGACAATGAAAACATTGTTGAAAAATGGAATTTTCTCTATGTTAATTGGATCGCATAATATTCTAGAATAAGAAGAATGATGTTAGGAAAAAGTTGATTTTTCAGGAGATCGTTCATCAAACAAACATCTTCCTCAACCGCTTGAATGCATTCATGAAAAGGCCGTCCTCTGCCAGTCCACAATCGCCTTTCGCCAAGGCTTTTTTTTTTAACACCCTTGAATGAACATTGAATCTTCTGGTATCAGAAATGTGATAGAAATGACTTAAAAGTATTTAGACAAGGGGAAGAAGGAAAGGAAAATGTAAAAAAACTCAATGCCCCGGATTTTCAAAGTGAGAATTAAGCAGCAAGCTGAGTAAAAAGCATTGAAAACATTTAAGGCGTGATTGGGAAAGACATCGACACCAAACGTTTTGGATTTAAATAGTATATAGATATAGATTGCATGCGTAAGTGCTAATCTAAATTATATGTGCAATTGAGTTTAATTTGTAAAAAAACAGTCATATTAGAATCTCCAATGATGTGACATTAGAATTAAGTGCAACATCAACGAATTCTATTTGTTCTGCTGTACCAAAAGAATTGCATTATATCAGCGAAAAATGACAACGAAGTAAAAAGGGAAAATTTACAGCGAGAAAGAGAGATATACACCGGTCATGGCCTAATTTGTGATTAAAGTGTGAAAGATCGGCGGAGAAAAGGATATGCCGAACCTTGCCTGATGGATGAACTTGCCCTGTCCAGCTAATGCCCCTCTTGCAGCTGATGCCCTAGGTTTCCTATAAGATGAAGAACGTCCAGTGCAAATTTCACCGTCAGCGATAGTTTTGCCGGAAGATGAAGAACGTGCAGTCAGTCTCCCCGTCCAGAAAGGAAGTGTCGACTACAACGACGTAGGTTTTAAGAGGAAGGCCGACGGCCGAGACGTTCACATCTATGGCTCTATCCAGTTGATGCCGTAAGATGCGTACGAAGACGAAGGTCGCCGACCGGGAGTTTCGCCTGAGATGGAGCAGCACTGCGTTTTTTAGAGAGAATTTGAGGCGTGTTTTTTAGAGAGAATTTGAGGCGTGTTTTTTTTTTTTTTGGTAAATGTTGTTTAGCAATGAAGTATATTTATAAGTTAAGCAGTAAGCAGTTGCTATTATCACTATAAAAAATACTATATGCAACTATTTGATATCGGCATTATACTATTTCAAAAAAAAAATATTCTCAAATAAAATTGATAACACCAAATAAAATTGCTATCAAATTATTACCCAATAATTTACAGAAACTCACTAAAGCACCACCGTGAAAATAGAGATAGTGGGGGTCAAATTGATCAAACTCATGAGGTGGAGTTAGTGGGGGCGAATAGGTCCGTCGTCGCGCGATTTCGCCCAACCGCACCCCCATCATGGGGAAAGCGGTCGAATCGCACCCCCGTGGGTGCTGCCGGGCCAGGAGGTGCGGACGAGCCGCACCTCCCCCCTTTAGGTTGCGGCCAAGGCCGCACCTCCCTTGGGGTGCGCCCAGCCGGGGCTGCACCCACCCCTCGTTTGGGGTGCGGCCAGCCGGAGACGCACCCGCCCCCCTTGGGGTGAGCCCGAGCCGCCGGCCACACCCCCCTCGAGGTGCGGCCAAAGCACCACCCCCTCCCCCGCCTCGCGGGGGAGGCGGTTTCTTACTTCATGAATAGCGCAATTTTTGGAGAGCGCATCCTCACTTTCGCAACGACTGCTTCCCAATAGCGCTCATTTGTTCTTTGTTCACTCAGAACACTCTCGTGTTCGTCACTCGTTCAGAGCGTTCGTTGTGTGCTCAGAACGCCTCTTCGTTCGCTCAGAACGCTCTCGTGTTCGTCACACGCTCGGAACGTTTCCACGTTCCCGACACGCGCACAGTTAACGTTTCCCAATTTCTCAGATTACAGGACCCGTCCGTCGTCTTTATCGCCATCAACGAAGTTGCACGAACTGCCCGGAGGGCGAGACGGTCATTTACGAAAAATGGCGATCTGTGTGCTCCGAATAGGAAAACGTGATTCATCCGCCGGGTGGTTAAGGTGGTTACAATGGCGAAATTACTGGGCTACCCCCGGCCAAAGCTATAAAAGGAGTCCAGAGCCTTCATTCAAAGACACCTTACCTTCTACGCCCGAGAGAGCTCCTTTGAAGATTTCCTTGGAATTCTCCTTCGGCGCTTCAAGATCTCTTTCGGCGCTCGAAGATCTCCTTCGAATCTTCGAAGATCTCCTTCGAGCCTTCGAAGGTCACGAAAGGCGGCTCAGCCTTCTCACTTTTGTTCTCACCCCCGTTCTCAGAAGAAAGTACTTAGTTTCCCGAGAGGTGACCTGTAATCCTCAGAGTTTTTTCTGTACAACCCCGGTGTCCGCCAGAGGGTGAGTAGAAGTGAAGGAACCATCAGGCGAAAGGAGTAGGAAGGCTAGCGAGCCAAAGTGTCGGGCGAGCCGGACTCTCATCGTCGCTCGCGGGAGGGCGAGCGGGCCAGGGGCCTCATCGGTTACTCACAGGGAGGCGAGCGAGCCGAGCCACTTGGTTCGCGAGAGAGTCTCTTGTGGGTGGCTCACCCAGTCCTAGAATGTTGAAACCAGGACTTGGCTTCTTTGTGGAGCTCGGGCCCTCAACAAGTTGAGGGGCAGCTAACGCTTACTGATTCCTTGGAAGGAACCGACCGAAGACTCGGAACTACACACAGACTCTTGGTCGCAGCGAGGAGGTCCCACCACACACCCGGAAGATCTTTGAGCGCTTCCCTTCCCAAGCCAAAGCTGAGACTGGGCACCTTGGAGAGCCCGAGAGCTAAGCCAAGATCACCTAGGGAGGAAGAAGCTCATAAAACTGAGATTGGAAGCCCCTCCAAAGGTGCCCTTCAAGGTCTATATATAGTTTTTTTAAGTCTGGTCTGCTAATAGCGGGATTCTGCCTTACTTTTTTGCTATACGCAGCCCAAAATGGTCTGCCAACAGCCAAACTCCGATGTTTGGAGTGGTTCACTGCAGACTACCAGGGGTATTTAAGTAAAATGATCATGAATCCAGGACTGGGCGAGCCACCCACAAGAGACTCTCTCGCGAACCGAGTGGCTCGGCTCGCTCGCCACCCTGCGAGTAACCGACGAGGCCCATGGCCCGCTCGCCCTCCCGCGAGCGACGGCGAGAGCCCGGCTCGCCCGGAACTTTGGCTCGCTAGCCTTCCTACTCCTTTCGCCTGATGGTTCCTTCGCTTCAACTCACCCTCTGGCGGACTCCGGGGTTGTACACAATCTCCGCTCTTCATGAGGTTATTTTAGGCTCGCGAAGAAACACCCAACCCCTAGTGTTCGTCGGCCCCTTGGTGACGTGGTGAGAATCTTTTGGTGGGTCTCATGCCCACTGCTATAAATACCCTTCCTTCCGGCCGGTGCATGAACTTTTTTCTTCCCTCTCACTTCTCTTCCCGCTCGTCACTGCTCCCTGCGAGATGTCCAAGAAGGAGGAGATACTCGCTCGCCTCAAGGCCTCGTAGACGGTCCAGAAGGCTAAAGCTGCCGAGCTCGCCCCCTGGATCTCTCCACAACCTGCCCCGCGCCCGCCTCAGGTTAAGAGGGCTAAGACCATCTGACGGTCGTCCGGGGAGGATGAGTCATCTCCGCTATCTCCCTCTCCCCGCCACGAGCTCGCCTCGCAGGTTCTGTTAGAAAAAGACTTGATACCCCAAATAATATTTGCTTAACTCCGTTTTTTTGCTCGCAGGACCCTCCCGCAGAGAAGAATCTCATCAGGCCATCTCCAGCGGGGTCTCCCCCCGGGAGGACTGATCCACCCCTGGATGGGAGGATCACCGACCTGCGAGCCTCACCCTTGCGTCCTGGTAAGCCGTTTATCTTGTCCTCTCCCGCTCTTCGTTGATCGCTGGCCTGCCTTATTTCTTCTTGCAGGGTCTCCTCTCGCGAACTCAGAGGAGCGAGTCCCCACTCCGGCAGGCTCGCCACCCAAACCGAAGACGAACATCATTACACCCGGGTTTGGTACTTTGGGCCAACGGAGCCCAGGAGGCTCGCTACTTGCCGAACCCCGGGTTGATGACGGGACGACGCACCGCCCTGGCTTGGGAAAGTCTATCACCTCGTCCATTACTGAGGCCTTCAAGGACCAGCCGAGCTCTTCTCGCCCGCGACCCTATACCATTCTCGTCTCGCCAGGTTAGATAATTTTTGCCGCTTATCTCTCTCGCTACCTCTTATGCTGACTTTCTTTCATTCGCGGGTGCTCCTCCGACACCGACTACCGAGTCAGAGCATGGAGAGGTGGAGATGTCGCCCCCGCCCTCGCCGAGCCAGGTCGCAGATTTCCTGGGGGACCCCGGCGACCCGGAGCGGATGAAGAGGCGAGTCGTCAAGATATTCCAGAAGCACACCTTGATGCTGCGAGAGCTATATGATCAGGATCGGATGAACAGGGACGCTTACGAGGAGAGGTTTGCCGCAATGGAGGATGCGAACGCCCGCATCCTCGCCGAGGTGCAGCATGTCAATCGCGGCGAGGTCACCTCACCTGGGGTGCACCTCGCGCGAATCGAGGACTACATGCGGTTGATGCAGCGCGAGGTCCAGTTGGTCCGCGAGTACCATTATCTGAGGATTCCGCCGCGCTCCGATGTGCGAGGTTGCGGCTGCTGGAAATGGCATAATTACTGAATAGTCATACATTATTGTTATTTGTTTCTTTCACTCGCCACTATTTCCCCCCACCTCTGGGGTGGTGATGAACAATTAAGAACATTGTAATAAGGTCATTCCCGCTCGCTCGCGGGCTTTCTTTCTTGCTTCATATGTTTTGTTTCGCTATGCTAAAAACGCTCGCGCCTTGTTTGTTTTTGCTTGAAATATGTCTGGCTCGCTAGACATCGCTTCGCCTTCGCGGCCTTTGCTTTTCCTTTCTGCAGTTTTGGCTCGCTGGCGTCGAGCCAGCGGACTTTGCCAGGACGTCAACCCGTTTGGAGTGGATAAGACCCTAGGGTGCCGAAAAATCACCGCGCGATTGCGCTATCCGCACCCCCTGGCGCTTCGTATTCCTTCCCGCCCTTTTCATTTTTATAAATAGTCGCCATCTTTTACTTTCTAACTACCGCATTAACTGTTCTCTAGCTTCCCTTCTCTCTTCCAGGCCCTCTCGCTAACTCCATCTCGCACTCGCTACTTTCATGGCTCGCAAGTACTACCATGATAGTTGTCGAGGGCGAATCAGAAGGGAAAGCCAGGTGCGTCGGGGCTTTCCGTGACCACACAGTCTTCTCCGCCTCGCTCACCGGTGACGAGTTCCTCGCCACAGTGGACAAGTACATCCTTTCGGGGTATATAGCTCGCCACCAGCCGAACACCGCCACCCTCAATGATCTGTCCACCGACGAGCTCGCCATCCCCATTGCTCATTTTGAGAATGGGTTGCGACTCCCACTCTGGCCAGAAGTACGCCAGGTAATTTACTCGACCCTCACAGCTCTTGCTCGCCTCGCAGGGAGCATGCTAACCTTTTCTTGGTGAACTTTTCAGGTACTCAAGTACTACGATGTCCTACTGAGCCAGCTGACGCCGAATGCGATCACCGTGGTGGTCGCGTTCGTCTAGTAGTCTGCAGTTAGCCACTCCAAACAGCGGAGTTTAGCTGTTGGCAGACCATTTTGGGTTGCGTATAGCAAAAGAGTATGGCGGAATCCCGCTATTAGCAGACCGGACTTAAAAAACTATATATAGACCTTGAAGGGCACCTTTGGAGGGGTTTCCAATCTCAGTTTTCTGAGCTTCTTCCTCCCTAGGTGATCTTGGCTTAGCTCTCAGGCTCTCCAAGGTGCCCAGTCTCAGCTTTGGCTTGGGAGGGGAAGCACTCAAAGATCTTCTGGGTGTGTGGTGGGACCTCCTCGCTGCGACCAAGGGTCTGTGTGTAATTCCGAGTCTCCGGTCGGTTCCTTCCAAGGAATCAGTAAGCGCCAGCTGGCCCTCAACTTGTAGAGGGCCCGAGCTCCACAAAGAAGCCAAGTCCTGGTTTCAACACTCTCTCTCTCTCTCTCTCCACCATTGTAACGAGCAGCGGCCTGTCGCGCTAGAGTTCTCAATCTCTAATTGTAACCACCCAGAAGATAGTGGAAGTTGGCCGGCACAGCTCCAGCCGCGTGATTTTTCACCCTTTCCAGGTTTTCCACGTTAAAAGTCTGCGTGCCACTTACTAACTCACTCATTGACTGTTTGCTAGCTCGGTTCGCTTCCGTGCTAAGGCGGTTCAATTCGACCGGTCTACCAGAGCAACCGAGCGATCCGCAACAGTTTGACGCCATCTGTGGGAAGGAGTTCCCCCAAAGCTTGAAGAAGACTCTGAGGACAGTACCCGCTGCACAATGGTACTCATGACTAGAGATCATGGCAGGAAAAGCTGTCCGCACAAGTGAAGGATCAATCCCCGGGGGGCATGCTTGTCTAGCTCACCTCCACTCGCTTATCAGCAAACCCGAAGGAGAACTCTTTAGTACGAATGTCCAAGGCCATGGGGCCCTTCCTAACGGAGGACCTGAAGCTCAGTGTCACTACGACTGCCCTGAACCAGTATACCATTAGCCTGTAGATGTGAGGCTCACGTGTGAAGAAGTTTGTGACACAATTTTCGAAGAGCACGAACGATCCAGGCAGCATGACACTTTGGCCCATCGCCCTCTACATCGTCCCTCACCATTCACACCGGAGGTTCTGGCACATCTAATACCCCTTGGCTTCAAGCTCCCAAAGATTGAGACATGTAGCGGAGCGGGCGACCCGTCGGAGCACATCAGGCACTTCGCAATCATGATGCAACTCAACAATGCCCCAGATCTACTGTTGTGCCAGGCATTTCCGACGACTTTAAAAGGACAGGCTCGCACCTGATTTCTATCCCTGAAAGAGGAAGAAATCAAGGATTTCACGAAACTGACTCAGCTATTCACGGACCAGTTCATCGCTAGCCACAGTCCTTCTCTACGGAACTGACTCAGCTATTCACGGACCAGTTCATCGCTAGTCGCAGTCCTTCTCTACGGAAATCAAGGATTTCACGGAACTGTCTAACACACTGTTAGAAGGGTGGAGGGGGAAAGTGGACTACCCATAGACACACTGTCTTTGGGGAACCACTATAAATTACTGTGTGCTTTCTGTGTTTGCTGATTTGCTTGAACTAACTCTGAAAACAGCTAAAGCTCACAATAATTTATAGTGGTTCCCCAAAGACAGTGTGTCTATGGGTAGTCCACTTTCCTCCTCCACCCTTCTAACAGTGTGTTAGATAGGGCCAACTTCTCCAATCTCGGATCAAAGAGCTTACAACACAAGTTCCTTAGAACTTCTCAGATCAAGAATGATCCTACCTCAGGACACAAGTCCCTACAACTCAGAGCTATCACCAGCTCCTACCTCAGGCACAGATGCCCTACAAACTCAGAGGATAACACCTCCTACAGCTCAGACAATAATGTCCTACAACTCAGGTTGTTAAGCCCTACCTCAGATCTGTTTCAGATCCTACAGCTCAGACCTCTCCCAGGTCCTACTACTCAGAGGACTCCTCCTCCTACAAACTCAGACCAAAAGGTCTTACTGCTCAGGCAAAATGCCCTACAGAAAAATGATTTAGAAATATTCTACAGTAGAGGTACTCTCCTGTAGATCCTCCACCGTATGTGCTTCCTGTAGCTGAAGATGTCGATGTCAGCTACTAACTTGATCTTCCTCTTTGACAGAGTGATGGAAGATCACCTTGCTCCTTCTTGCAGAGGAGCTAACTTTCTTTCTCTATTTTCTTCTTCTTGTTCAGTGAGCAGGAGGAAGAAGACGAGAGCTTCAGCCGTCAATGTAACAATTGATCTCTTTTGCACGTTACCGAGTCATTTCAAATGTGCCCTAACTCTTCCTTTTACACATCTCTGATCTTCAATGACTCTTAGCTGATCTTCTGAGAAGTATGGGAGAAGTTGGTGGACCCCACACAGCTTTTCTGCAACTTGTCCTAGCACAGGTCCCGCCGCCCCTACTTTTTCGTAGAGAAGGACTGCGCTCGACGAACGTGAAACACTCTGCGTTCGACGAACCAGCTGTCCCCTGCGTTCGACGATCTTGCCAGCTCAGCGCTCGACAAACTTGCCTTGTGTGTCTTCTCAGCGGCTCCGCTGAGACGGCTCCTCGTCTCAGCGTTTGTCGAACGACGTTCAGCGTTCGACGATCTTGCTTTGTGTGTCTTCTCAGCGGCTCCGCTGAGATGGCTCCACGTCTCAGAGTTTGTCGAACGACGTTCAGCGTTTGACGATCTTGTCTTGTGTGTCTTCTCAGCGGCTCCTTCTTTGATCCCATCTTAGGGGTCGACGAACTGCGTTCAGCGTTCGACGAACACGCTGATTCTCAGTGTATAATGAACTTATCAACGACGTTTAGCGTGGTTGCTTCGTGTTCTTATCAACGCAATTCCAGTCGACGCAAGTAGGGTGCGTCGAGTTCTATTCGACGCGTGTCGACGCTTCTTATAGGATTTACAAAAAGGGTCAAAACTAATTTGTACAAAAAATATAATTCAATTCAATTATTCCCGAATCCCGATCCTGAATCCCAAATCCCGATTTGGATTTGGTGTGGTGCGTGCGTGCGCACATGTGTGGTTCATAGTTCCTCCTTATGTTCATTTGAACAAATAAGCAAAAGTGAATTCATTTATATACTTACTAATAAGATTGGAAATTGACATGGTGAGACTAATGGGTTCATCATTTCCTTCATGAAAGGTTCCCTCCAAGCATTTGGATTCTCTCCATTTGGTTTTGGAGCTTTTCATCAATTATGAGGAGCCAAACACCATATTAGGCTCCAATAAAACATTATAAATCAAATGTTTTAATTACAAAATTCCTAACACTAACTATCAAAACCCTTATATTCTGACCTAATCTGAAACACCGAATACAAGCTCTCGTCAAACAATCAAAATAATTAAGTATAGATTTACATGAATATAATTGAAGAACTGAAATAATAAATTGTGGTAATCTAAACGGGTCGTTACAATTTAGTGTATCAGAGCTAGATTTGGGTCTAAGGGATGATATAAGCATTCTATGAATGTATTGAGTTATAAACCTATGATGTATCATCTATGGTGAAGGATCTTAACTCGAGGATATTATGCAGGAATCCTCACACTTGTATACAAGTCGAAGACAATAAGAGATCCTAAAGTATTTGAACTAGATCGAAAAAGGAGACAATATGCCAGAAGGGATACATACATGACTCTCAGGGATAGCTCTAGTGGCATATATTGCACAGGCCTTGGTGGAGGCAATAGAGATGCTCAAAGTGAATCCAGCTCCATGTCAGTCCCAAGCACAAGTGGATCATAATTTGAAGTATTTCTTAGATCTAAAGCCACCAACTTTTTGTAGAGGCTTAACTCCCATTAAGATGGAGGAACTAAATTTTGAGATAAGACTCATGGAAGGGGCTGAGCCGATAACAAAAATGTCGCATAAAATGACTCTAAAAGAGATGATATAATTAAAGAGTCAACTACAGGATCTATTAGACAAAAAATTTATAAGACCAAGTTCTTCACCCTGAGGTTCTCCTGTATTGTCTATGAAAAAGAAAGATGGAACTATACAGTTATGCATTGACTATCGAGAGTTAAATAAGTTGACAGTGAAAAATAAGCATTTGTTACCCCCGCCTTAATGTTCTGTTTGATTAGTTGGCTAGCGCCAGAATGTTTTCAACGATTGATCTTCAATCAGAGTATCATCAATTAAGAATTAAGGAAGAAGATATACATAAAACAACATTTAGTACAAGATATGATCATTTTAAATTTGTAGTCATGTCATTCAGATTGACAAATACTTCAGCAGTAATTATGGATTTGATGAATATGATGTTTAAAGATCTGCTTGATAAATTTGTGGTTGTGTTTATTGTTGATATTCTAATATATTCTTCAAGCAAGGAGGAGCATGAAGAACATTTGAGATAATGAACATGGATTATCGGTGGGTCCAACAAAAGTTGAAGCAATTACAAAGTGGTCGAGGATGAGGACAAGGGTTATGAAGGTATACGTTGTTCGCAAAAATTTTCAAATGTGAATTTTAGTTACGGATTTCATTTCTGGGGCATGTGATAATGAACATGGATTATCGGTGGGTCCAACAAAAGTTGAAGCAATTACAAAGTGGTCGAGGATGAGGATAGTGACTTAAGTCTGAAGTTTTCTTGGTCTCGTTGGATACTATCGAAAATTTGTTCAAGGCTTTTCTAAAATTGCATTACCACTAATAAAATTGACGCGTAAGAATGTGAAGTTTCATTGGGATGAAGAATGTCAGAATGCGTGCATAATTAAAAGAAAAATTAACTTCTGTCTCTATACTGGTAATGTCAAATATTATGAAAGGTTTTTAGATTTACTGTACAACCCTTATTCTTCGAGGGTGGACCCACTCAATGCCACGTAGGCAGAAGTCAAGGTCAAAAGGCAGCACAGAGGCCAGCAGTCCAAGACACAAGATAGCTCAGCCAGCAGGAGCAGTAGAAGGGCTGGGCAAGTATGGGTATACTCGCGTGAGTAGCCCTGATACTCGCCAAAAGGTGGGCGACCATAGGTGATGCTCGCCTATTTCTAGGCGAGGTCGCCTCAATGTCGCCAGATGCCGAGCTGGGTGGGGTATAAATAAGACCCCCCCTCCCTTTGGTTTTCCTATAAATAGGACTCCAGGGGTACTTGGATTGACATCTGGACTTGAGCTTTCGGAACCCAACTTTCGAATTCTCGGACCCGTCATCCTTGGCCGCTACTCCCGGTATTAGCCAAGTCGGTGCCTTCCTCGTACCCTGCTCGGCCATCTTTGGTTGTGGAGGAGAGGTCTCTTCTGAGCTTCTAGGTACGTGTTGGGACCTCCCTACCGCAGCACCTGGGGTCCTGTTGTTTTTGTCCTAGCCCTTCCGTCATTGTCAACCAAGCTATCTAGTCGGACTGCTGGGCAAGTAGCCTCAGGCTGCATTAATCCAAATTTTGGAACCTAGGATTTTTCTGGCATCAACACTTTGGTGCGGTGTGTGTGGATCGTAGCCAGAGGGAGAAAGCTTGGTAGAAAGCGAGATGGTGGTAGTTGGCGACCATGAGGAGGTCGTTGGTAACTCGGCCGGCGGCGACGAGTTTGTGGCGTTGGCTGTCTTCGAAGAGTTCGCACGGCGTCTAGAGGGGACCGTGCGAGCAGCTCTCCAGCCTCGCACGGAGGGTACGACGACCTCGCCTCATCGCCCGATTATGACCGAGGAAGGTGCTCCCCCTCGGTGAGCAGGGAAGGAGCATGAGTAGGAGCCCGAGAGACCAAGGAGGTCGCAGTTCTACCCGCAAGCCTCGCAGGGAGCTGGCGGAATCCGATTCCGCGAGAAGGAAGAGCAGGCGAGGTACTATGTTACTCGCCAATTCAGTGAGTATGGAGGTGATACTCGCCAGGCAGAGGATCGTCGCCAGGTGGGTGGGAGGAGCCCATTCTGTGAAGAGATCCTTGTTGCGCCCGTGCCAAAAGGGTTCAGAGATCCCGTGATGAATAACTACTCAGGGAGGGATGACCCTATCCGACACATCCATTGGTTCGAGGATGTAGCCTCCATCCGAACCATGTCGGACGCCTTTAACTGTAGGCACTTCGCTATCACCTTCAGAGGGAAGTCCAGGGACTGGTTCCACCAGTTGCCAGTAGGTTCGATCTACTGCTTAGAGGATCTATGTCGGGGGTTGACGATGTGTTCGCCACGACCAAGAAGATGAAGAAGGAGGCTGCCCTCTTCCATCCGATGCAGGGGTCAAAGGAGATGTTGGGGCACTACATCGATCGCTTCTAGGAGGAGGTGTTGGACATTCAGGAAGTGGATGGTCCCACCTTGCAGCTGGCCCTAACGTTCGGCCTAAGCGAAGGCCTCTTCAAGTTGGAGCTCAGCAGGAATCCTCCCTATTCTTATGACAACCTCATCGAAAGGGCCAAGAAGTTTGTTCAGGGGGAGGCTTCTAACCGCGAATTCTTAGCCAGGCTCACCAGGGTGACCAGAGAGGATGAGGAAGAAGAAGAGAAGACCCCTAAGAGAAGGAAGAGAGAAGAGCCCAAGAGGGAGGGGAAGAGGAAGCCAGGGGAGAGGAGAAGGGAAGAGAAGAAGGGGGAGGAGCCCAGGAAGGAAGAGCCAAGAAGGAACAATGAGAGGAGAGTCATCGTGGCTCCGGAGCGTCGGGAAGAGGAAAGGTGCTACCAGGTTCCCATTAATCGGCTGCCCTGGAGGCCGGCAAGAGAACCTCATCGTCAGGATCAGGGAAGGAGATCCCCAGAGAGAAGGCACTTCGACCAGTCGGAGAGGCGCCAAAGAATAAGAAGGGAGGAAGCAATGGCGGTTGCCCGGTGCGGAAACCGGCAAGGTCGGAAGAATCGACAGAGGAGGCCGCAAGCGGAGGTGATCCCCCTCTATTGTGATCTGCATCAGGTGGAGGGGCACAGGATGATGGCCTGCCCAGATTTTTGGGAAATCCAAGAGGAGGTTGGCAGCAGGAGAAGCAGGAGGAGAGCAGCGGAGGATATAAGCCCCAGTCGAGCCACCAGCGGTGCAATCCATCGCTCGAAAGAGGAATGAAGATCGGATCGACCATGGAGGTCGAGGAGATATTGCCCAGGGAGGCAGGGGAGTAGGGGTAATCCACGGGGGAGCAGGGCTCCGACCTTATTTTCAGACTCACTCCATCCGGGTCGTGACTGATCATCCTCTCCAAATTATCTTAGAAGGGGTGGAGCATTCAAGAAGGCTGGAGAAATGGTCGGTAGAACTCAGCGAGTTCGACATTTCCTTCTCGCCCTGGGTGGCGATTAAATCACACGCGGTAGCATATTTCTTAACCGACTTCTCAGTAGAAGCAGAGCCGGGAGAGGAAGCCTCTAAACCCATTCCTTGGAAGATGTTCGTGGACGGAGCTTCGACCAAGAGCTCTGTGGGAGTAGGCATCGTGCTAGTTAGCCCACAGGGAACTAGGATCGAGCAAGCAATCGAGATCCTCTTCCCCGTCATGAACAATCAAGCAGAGCACAAAGCCATAGCTGCAGGCTTGCGTCTTGCATAGGAGTTGGGCATTCACGATATCAGGGCCTTCACTGATTCAATGGTGGTCGCGTCACATATTCAGGGAGAGTTTGAAGTACGCGACACCATCCTGCAGAGGTATCTTGTCAAAGTAAGAGGGTTGATTGGAGGTTTTCAATCCTTCTTCGTCGAGCATGTACCGAGAGAGGAGAACTCGGCAATGGATCATCTGGCCAAGTACGGGCCGAGGACTGGAGGGACTATCACGAAATTATTTCGACCATCCATCGAAGAAGGGGAGATGATAGAAATCGAGCAGCGCCCCTCATGGATGGATCCATTTGTAGCATTTCTGAATTTCGGATAGCTCCCTGCGGATGACGGGGACCAAAGAAAGTTTCGATACAAAGCGACATACTACTTATTGCAGGACGGGGAGATATATCGCAAGACCATCTCGCCCCCCTGGCTAGATGCATCTCTGAAGACGAAGTACCTCGATTCTTGGAGGAGATCCACTAGGGAGAGTGCGGAAGTCATTCTGGGACTCGCACTTTGGAGCAGAGGATCCTAAGGCATGGTTACTTCTAGCCTACTATCCGGAAGGATGCGTAGATCTTCTCGAAGAAGTGTCAGAAGTGCCAGCTATTCGCCCCCCCCCCCCCCCCTTCAGTTACAGCCGACCCAGCAACTCCACTCGATCACCGCCCAGTGGTCGTTCGCTATCTGGGGAATGGACTTGATAGGTCCCTTTCCAGCAGCCAATGGCCAGAGGAAGTTCGTTCTCGTCATGATTGACTACTTCTCCAAGTAGATCGAGGCCAAAACTCCGGCCAAGACCACCTCTCAGGTCGTGAAGAACTTCATCTGGGGAGAAATCATCTGCAGATTTGGGATCCCTCTCGCCATCGTCACCGACAACAGTCCCCAATTTGCCAGCTTGGAGCTAGAAGATTTTTGCAAACAGCTCGGAACTGATCTCCGATTTGCCTCAGTGCATCATCCAAGGAGCAACGGGCAAGAGGAGGCTGCCAATAAGCTAATCATCAACCTAAGAAGAAAGTCGAGAACCTAAGAGGTAATTGGACGGAGCAGCTCCCTTCGGTGTTGTGGGATTTGAGGACCACTCCTAGCTCAGCCACAGGGGAAACCCTGTTCAAACTCTCTCACGGGTCCGAAGCTCTCATTCCAATGGAGTTAGAGGTTAGAAGTCCATGGGTGATTGCGGCCAAAAATGGAGACGAAGAATGGTGGTTGGAGAATGAGGAAGCTCAGAAGCTACCCCTCGACTACATTGAAGAACTCCAAGATTTGGCCTCAACTCGACAGGAGGAGATCAAGCGCCGAATGGCAAAACACTTCGACAAGCACGTTCGCCTCAGGCATTTCCAAGCAGGTGATCTCGTCCTGAAGAAAGTAGATGCGGCGGGAAGGGCAACAACCATTGGAAAGCTCAACCCAAATTGGGAGGGACCTTTCATCATCCACGAACCGCTTACAATAGGAGGATATCGCCTGCAGAATCACAAAGGGGAACTGTTGGGGAACACCTGGAGCAGCGACGACCTGAAAAGGTTTTACCCCTGAGCGGGGCGTGTACGTCCCTCTCCTGTAAAATTATTGCTCATTAATAATTCCTCACATCCCTAAAATATGGGATGGCGAGAGGTTCTTACTTTTATCACGGTAAAAAATATTTGAAAAAGAAAGAAAGGAAAGTAGGTGAAGCCGATCTCCGCGCTAGGTTGGGAAATGGGCCTCCGACTTGATTCTCGTAAACCCAGAACGGATGATGGGACGGTGCCTCGGTAGTGCGTTCTCTTAAGACCAAGCCTCTGCACTAATGGTCGAGATCAGCTCCCCCCTTGCACGTTGGCCGTAGATACCCTCCGACCGCATCTCTCATCCGACTTGAGAGATTATCAGGAAGAAGTCTTGACGCCGACCTCCCAATTCGACGAATGGATGATCGACTTAACCCATCAGGGGACCCTTGAAAAAAGGCGGCGTAGGCCCTCGAGAGCCGAAAGCTTGTAGCATAGCATTTCATTTCCGATTATTTCGTCCAATTATTTGAGTTGGTGTGTTTAATCCCCTCTGATTGTCGAGTATATCAGGAAAGACTTCACCTCACCAGCATCAACATCACAGTAGGATTTAGACCTCGGGATGGTATGTCCCCTCGGACCTCCCCGACTGTCATTCCCTATTTATCGATCTCTTCGTCAGCATGAACATCATAGTAGGATGGAGACCTCGGGATGGTATGTCTCCTCGGACCTCCCCAACTATCATTCCCTACTTGTCAATCTCCTCATCAGCATCAACATCATAGTAGGATGGAGACCTCGGGATGGTATGTCCCCTCGGACCTCCCCGACGGTCATTCCCTACTTGTCGATCTCTTCGTCAGCATCAACATCACAGTAGGATAGAGACCTCGGGATGGTATGTCCCCTCGGACCTCCCCGACCGTCATTCCCTACTTGTCGATCTCTTCGTCAGCATCAACATCACAGTAGGATGGAGACCTCGGGATAGTATGTCCCCTCGGACCTCCCCGACTGTCATTCCCTACTTGTCTATCTCTTCATCAGCATCAACATAGTGGTATAAGAGAAGGCCTTGGGAGCATATGTCCCCCCAGGACCCCCTCCAAGTGCTCTTCACAAAACAACTCCACCAAAGGATTTTTTTGAAAAAGGCGAGTATGCAGGTGCGAGTATATGGGTGCGAGAACAAACGAGCGAGCAGCCAACATGCGAGTAAGGTATGATCGTCTACCGAAACATCCAATCACGCCCGTGCCTAGGAGTCTAGCGAGCACTCAACCTCGCCTCGAGCCTAAGAGCCTACTTGACATACCAACAAAGAAGCAAGAGCGGTAGCAGAAGGCGAGCAAAAAAAAATTTGTATTCATTACTTTCATAAGTTTCTGAGTTACATATTCAAAAAATGTTGTACATCTTTAAGCTGTCAAACAACGGCCCATGCAACTATGCATCATCATCGCCTTCATCATCATCTTCGTCCTCTCCATCCACATCGACATCCTCCTCACCATCCTCGTCCTCGGAGTCTTTGTCCTCAGCATCATTGGAAGACGGTGAAGGAACTCACCTGGGAGAGGTGGACTCCTTGGCGAGCAGCACCGGGATAAGGTCCACCACGGTTAGGTCCATCGCCTTCGGCTTCAAGAAACCTTTAGCTTTCAACCTACTCAGGACGAACTTTCCAGTCGCCCGCACGATCTCTCGGCGGATGTGCGACATCTCATCACCGTGCATCCTAATTTGCTTGCCGACCCTGGAGGGGCCCGCCTCCGAAGGCTGTTGCTCGGTAGGCCGAGTTTCCAGCTCGGCAATGCGGACTTGGGCGGCCTCCAAGGTCTGTCGAGTATCCTCCAGCTTCTTATTCAGCTGGGACACCTTCTTCGTCGTCTCGATCTCGGCGGTCTGCATAGATATGAAGAAAGCAATTAGCAGAATGGTTGGCACAAAAGGCGAGTATTCCAGAAGCCAGAAGAGCGTCGAGTGAGTACCTCATATTCTTTGCACTTGGCGGCCTATAGCCCCAAGGAGATGAGCTTCTTGCTCTACATTTTGATCATCTGCTCGTATTCAAGCAGCCGCCTCATCGTCGCATGGCCGAGCTCGGCGGCTCGCAGGTACGAGCGCGAGGTCTGGTGAGCCAGATACTTGGCTGAGACATCCTGCAGGGCCTCGACATTCGTGCGACTATATAGGGCGAACATCACGTCAAATGTTTCGCTGATATCTTCTCAATCCTCCGACCAAGCGGGGAGATTGGTGCTCAGGGTCACCTCGTGAGCGCGCTCCACCCAGGTCACCAGGGGGCGACCATAGGCCCTCGCTACGAATGCCTTCATTGAAGAGCGGGTGACTATGAGTCTCTCCAGCCTCCGAGGGATCCGCCTTCGCGTTCAGGTCCCTCCTCGCAACCTCCTTCTTCTTCCTCGCAGGTTCCTGGGACCTGGCCTTGCCCTTCCGCTTCTTAGAAGGCCCGACATCATCGTCGGCGACCTCTAGCGCATCACCGCCCGACGACAAATCAATCGGGGAGGAAACCCCTCCCTTGTGCGCCGAATTCCCCATGCACCCTTGGGAGGAAGTCAACACCTTCATCGCCACCGGGAGAGGCTTGCTCGGCAAAGAGCGAGTAGCTGCAAAAAAATAGGACAGAAGAAGGTTAGTCGCCATCTAAAGACGAAGAGGCGAGTATAGCCAATACTCGCTCAGAAGGCTACCTTCGCCCGGGAACACCTCGGTAAGTTCATCCACTCGCCTCCTCCAGAAGACCACATCCAAGCGACGATTCCGAAAGCAGTCGAGTAGCTTCTCCCTACTCTCCTCCAGATAAGGAATGGCGAAGGCGCTCTCCGACGGCTAGAAGGATGAGATCAGGATGATTCCAAAGTCGTCGTTGATGATGACTAGCCGCTCGCCCCAGTGATGGTTCTTGTTCTCCATACCGACTAGCGAGCAGACGTAGCTGCACAGGAAGATGACACCCTCGCCGGTCGCATTGAAGTGGAATACCCTCCTGAAAATGGAGAGATCAAAGGCGATCCTCTCTTCTCACAAGAATCACAGGAACCCAATGATCATCGTCACTCCATTCAGGTTGATCTGGGCCGGGACTTTCCCGAAGTAGCGGAGGATCTGACAAAACTCCGTACACAATGGTAGTCGCAAGCCGACTTCAAAGTGGAGAATAGGGAACACCATCTCGGTGGACGAGAAGGTGTTTTGTCGCTCGGCATCGCGAGGAAGCCTGATGACATACCCCGACGACAAGTACTTGTCGGAAAAGTCCTTCAAGTCCTTTGGCTGAGTGATCGGCTTTTTAAAAGTCGTCTCTACAAAGTTCTTGGCGTGATTCGCACGCCGGATGGCTGCCTCATCCGCCATTTTGAAAGCAAGAAAAGCAAGGAAGCGAGTATCAAAAGGCGAGAAGGAGAGCAATAGGGAGATACTTGCTAGGAATGAAGAAAGATCGCCAAAAGCATAATTAATACGTACCCACCCCCCTATTTATAGAAGTCGAGGATACTTGGTTTGTCGACTACGCCACCGCGAGTATGAATAAGGGGCGAGTATTAAGAAAAGTCGCCAAATCCACAGCGCGCACCAAATGGCCGACTTACAGCGCGCGAGTACCTGCATCAGAATACAAGGAAGCCCGCCAAATAGGCGCGACATTCAACCACTAATCGCAAGAAAAATAAGAAAGAAAATAGAAAAATTCATACATCATAGTAAGCAAGCAAGGAATAAAGACGAGATTTGAATACTCGCCAAAATAATATTACATAAATAAATGTTCAAATTACAAACACTCGCCGAATGGAGACCTAGCGACTACGAAGAAAATGAAAGCAGAATCTAAGGTGGGCCCTGGAGGTTCGCCTGGGCATCGGGAGGTTGCGGATGTCGCCTGACCCAGCCATGTTGCGAGCCCGCTTGAAATGCTCGAAGGCCAGGGTCATTGCATCCTCGCCTTGTCACAGTTGGTCCTCGATCCTCGCCAGCCGACCAACCGAGCCCATGCTCACATGCAACCCCACAAGCTCGTCATGATGCAGCTGTTGGCGATGCTCCATCCTGGCGACCCGGCGCTCCAAGTCGTTGACAAATTGAAGGCGAGATTCCACATCAGCCAGCCGAGTATCAAACTCTTCCAGCCGGGATACTCGCACCTCCATCTTGGTCAAACGACGCTGAGGCTCGATGCCCGCCAAGCGCTCAACCCTCTCCTCTATTTCGGTCAAGCGACGATGAGGCTCGCTGATCGCCAAGAGCTCTATCCTCGCCTCTAGATCTAGGATGGCGCGAGTAGCCCTCTCCTGGTATTCGCGAGAAGGAAGCCCGACTCCGTCGATCAGAGCTCCCACAGGAGTTTGAGCGCGAGCTGTAAAGAATACAAGGGAGCAGAAAGCTTTAGTAGTGAGTATCAAAAGACAAACCCAGCAAAATTCTACAAAGCAACAACTACGTTACCAAGGCGATGAGCTTTGTTCCTCGCACCACGAGGAGGACTACGAGATCGCCGACGAGGAGAGCCCCTTCCTCGATGCGGGGAGGCGCTATGTTGGCCAACACCTCGCCGACCAGGGTGATTCTCGCCGGTTTGCTACCTGCTAGGAGGTGCATTCCCCCGACCGCGACCATCCGATGGTCGCCCTCCCAACCTTGAGGCGAAGAACCCGGAAGACCCCCCCAATCCCGCCTCGGCGCGAGGACTCTCTCAGATAGGTTCAGGGAGCCGTAGAAGATAAAGGGCGATGATCGCCTGGGACGTCGGCAGAAGGCGGCAATGGAGGATGTGGCGGAAGCCCACCCGCGGGCAGTCGCGAGCTACTCGTCGGGTCCGGTTGTTGTAACGGTGGTGGCGGTGGAGGCGCGCTGCTCGCTCATAGGCCGCTTCTCCGACAACGAGCTATGAAGGATCTGCACCGAGCGACTACCGCGAGAACCCTCCCCAGTTCCAGGTGAGATCATCAGCGATGATCATAAAGGAGGTATCGCCAAAGGCTCCTCCCGAGCATCAATGGCCGGCAAATCTGCGAATAGTAGAAAGAGCATCAGAAACTCGCCATCGGGGAAAAATTAGCTAGCAAATCCAAAGGTGGCGAGTATGGAACTCTCACCTCGCGCATGGGTGATATTCGGTTGAGCCTGAGCCGAGGCCTCAGTTGTACTCGCCTCTGGAGCGACCTTTGGCGCAGGAGGATCAGGAGCATGCGAGCCTCCCTTATGAGAGAGACCCAGGTCGTCAAGCAGTTGCTGACGACGACCAACCAGAGGATCGACGACATCCTCCGCATCGACGTTCTTCTTCTTCTTCTTGGAGAGTCGCTTCCTCTTTTTTGAGGCGAGGAAATCTTCAAGCTCAGCGTCTACGCGAGCAGGTGCCCAAAGAGGCGGCAACAAACCCAGAAGGTCGGCCATATCGGCGGCAGCTTCCTCGGAAATACTACGCAACATCTTGAGAGAGATCAGAAAAGTCATGCCATCAGAGATCCCTCCCCCTCAATATATAGAGTCAGGGCGTCGACCAACGAGATGCCGACTATAGGCCGATACTTGCCAACATAACAGCTCATCGAATAAAGGTTTGATGATTCTTTCCGAGTAACTACGTTACTCGCAAAGAGCGGGGATTGCGTACAACCCTTATTCTCCGAGGGTAGATCCACTCAAATCCAAGTAGGCAGAAGTCAAGGTCAAAGGGGCATCACAAAGGCCAGCAGTCCAAGACACAAGACAGCTCAGCCATCAGGAGTAGTAGAAGGCTTGGGCGAGTATGGGTATACTCGCGCGAGTAGCCCTGATACTCGTCAAAAGGTGGAGGACCATAGATGATGCTCGCCTATTTCCAAGCGAGGTCGCCTCAATGTCGCCGGACGCCGAGCTGCGTGGGGTATAAATAAGACCCCCTCCCTTTGGTTTTCCTATAAATAGGACCCCAGGGGTACTTGGATTGGCATCTGGACTTGAGCTTTCGGAACCCAACTTTCGAATTCTCGGACCCGTCATCCTTGGCCGCTACTCCCGGTACTAGCCAAGTCGGTGCCTTCCTCGTACCCTGCTCGGCCATTTTTGGTTGTGGAGGAGAAGTCTTTTCTGAGCTTCTGGGTACGTGGTGGGACCTCCCTACCGCAGCGTCTGGGGTCCTGTTGTTTTTATCCTAGCCCTTCCATCGTTGCCAACCAAGTCATCTAGTCGGACTGCTGGGCAAGTAGCCTTCGGCTACATTGATCCGAATTTTGGAGCCTAGGGTTTTCCTGGCTTCAACATTTACAGTGATGCGTCGCAAAAAAGACTCAGTTGTGTTCTAATGCAAAGTAGAAGAGTTACAACTTATGCATCAAGACAATTAAAAGAGACTTGAATGAAATTATCATACGCATGATCTGGAATTAGCAGTAGTGATTTTTGTGTTAAAAATTTGGCGACACTATTATGAGGTTCTGTGCGAAATATTTACTATTAATAAGAGTTTAAAATATATATTCTCACAAAAAGAGAGAAATTTGTGATAAAGACGATGACTAGAACTTATTAAAGATTATGATTTGGATATTTAGTATATCATCCAGGAAAGGAAAACAATGTAGTTGATGCATTAAGTCGAAAAAGATAGCATTCATGTCTGTTATGATTACTCAACATAAAGAGATGTTGGAAGATTTGCAGAAGTTGGTAATCTCTGTTGTAGAAGAAAGTGTGAACAATTAAATTTGATGTAAATCCAATATCCAATTAATGATAAAATAAAGAAAGGAATAAGTCAAGATCAATTCTTGCTTGCATTATAGGAGAAGGTAAGAAAAGGGCAATCATCATCATTTTTGAGAAACATAATATGTTGTTGATTAATGGGAGATTATGCGTGTCTGATGTGGATAATCTGAGATTTGAAATTTGTATGAAATCCATAATACGCCTTATTCAATTCATCCGGGTCGAACAAAAATGTATCTGATGAGTAGTTTTATACTCATCTTTTAGTATAGTTTTAATATATTGTTTATATGAAATTATATAATTTATATGAATTATATCATGTAAATCATTCATTTTTTTATTTTATGAACTAACTTAAGTTTATTTTATGTTTTCAGGTTTTCTGGATAACTTAAACAAAAATCGTCAAGTACACGCCCTTGGCCACGGGCGTGACCAATGGGCGTGTCAGCCTATGATAAGTCCAGACCTGCTTCCGCCACCCGGGTTTATTCCGTGAAGATTCTCCAAATACACGCCCCAGGTCACGGGCATGACCTAGGGGCGTGACCCAGTGTCACGGTCGCGACCCGCCGCCAGCAGATCGAGCGCAATTCCACGCCATTTAAAGGTACACGCCCCAGGTCACGGGCGTGACCATGGGGCGTGACATCCTGGTCACGGGCGTGAACCCTCCCGCGCTCCTTCCGGCTAAAGCTTCCCGCCGGCAACCAGTTTGAAGGTTACACTCCCTCGGTCATGGGCGTGATCGAGGGGCGTGACACGTATGAAACACCCGCATTGAAGCCAGCTGGCGCCCTTCCCGCAGCAGCTGATCATGCCCCTTACACGCCCTTGGTCACGGGCGTGACCAAGGGGCTTGTAACCCGATTTTCCCATCAATTTAAAGTCAGCCCCACCAGAAGTTCAGGGACGAATTTTGGAGGCTCAATTCCTTCATTTCTTGCTTTGTTTTCTTGTTTTAAGCATTCTTGTAGTTCTCTTTCTAGTGCAATTGTAAGTTTAATTTCTTGTACTTTTCTTTCTTGCTTGCTATTGTAATTTTCTAATCCATAGTTGTAAGTTTCTCTTGCGATCAATAAAATAGATCTTTTCTCATTCGTATTTTACTCTCAATTCCATTATGTACTCTTTTATTCTCATCAATTCCTCCATCTTCATGACTAGCTAAATCTTTATTAGTACTCGGTTGAGATGATCCAAGAAATAATATAAGCTATGAAGTAAATTAAAGTTTTTTTTTCTCTTCTTTGGAATTGCTTAAGATTTATCCTTGATTTATTTTTGATGAGATTATATCATCGATATATAATTCTCATACATGTTTTCGTATTTAATTTAACCGAGCGGTTTATAATACGAATCGATCATTCAAGGATAAAGTGAGTTGCATGCAACCCTCAAGAGAGGAAGACATAAATCTCCCAGATTGGAGTCAAATCCAATAGAGGGGTTCAATACGATAAAACGAGTTTTAGATGTTTTGATTCTAGAGCGAAAGTTCGATTAATCAACCTAAACTCAGTTGAATGCATCCTCAACAAAGGTGCGTTTAGAATTCGGGAACCTCCACGTTCGAAGCAGTTTTCTTAAGAGAATTAGAACTATTGTTTTCTTCTATTTTATTTCCAAGGTGATTCAAAATCGAGTGCTAGTTTTTTAAATCGTTGCTTTAATCATTATTCTAATTCGCCACACTTTTTTCTTATAACAAACCAATCCCAAGTTTTAATTGATAAAATAATAGAGATTTTCCGAAGTAAGAATATTCAAACACCTCGAGTCTAATACGACCCTGGTTTTTATAAACATATACTACTTTCGACGCGGTACACTTGTCGTTGTTGTTTGCGGATATAGTTTTGCGCATCAGTATCATGATTTAAAACAAGATTTATGATGGTCTGGAATGAAAAATGATATAATTAAATACATCATGAAATGTCATACTTGTCAAGTTGTGAAGGCTGGGTGCCAAAAGCCTGGAGGATATCTGCAAGCACTATCGATCCCAGAACTGAAGTGGGATGGCATCGCAATGGATTTTTTTTGGAGTTTTCTTCAAAGTAGCAGAGAATGATGGAATTTGGGTAATCATTGATCGATTAACAAATGTGGCTCATTCATTCCCACAAAGAAGGATGGAACAACTAAAAAAACTAGTTGATCTTCTATTAGGAAATGATTGTTCGATTGCATGGTATTCCTAAGACAATAGTATCTAATAGGGATGATATATTTACATCTGATATATGGAAATTGGTGCATAAGAGATTGTGCACAAAGGTATTATATAGCACGACATTTCACCCTCAAACAAATGCGCAATTTGAAATAACAATTCAGATGTTGGAGGATTTGCTTTGAGTAGTGGTTCTTGATCTAAAAGGCTCATGAGAAAAATGTTTATTTCTTGTGGAATTTGTGAATAATAATAGTTATCAAGCAAACATATAAATGACTCCTTTTGAAGCCTTATATGACAGACGATGTCGAACATCGTTAACCTGGGTCGAGGACGGTGAAAGAAAGCTATTTAAGTGGAAATTTGTAGATATGATGCATGAAAAGATACATATAGTAAAAGAAAGATTAAAAATTGCTCGAGACATACATCAAAAATATTATAATGTCAGGCATAGAAAATTGGAGTTCAATGTGGGAGACATTGTTTGTCTGAAAATAAAACCATTTAAATGTGTATCTCGATTACGAAGATTGATGAAGCTTAGTCCCTGGTACGTTGGGCCCATTAAGATTATATAATGGATTGGAGAAGTGGCATACAAGTTGGCTTCATCTGAAAATCTCAAAAATCTTCATGATGTTTTCTCATATTTCTTCACTACGAATATATATTCATGGTTCTGAAAAGATGATTGCATTTGAAGAAATACTTATAGAAGCAAATCTGTCAAGCCCAACCAAGTCTTATCGAATTAGTGATCAATAAAGCAAATAACTTCGAAATCGTAAAGTGAAATGTGTTAAGGTTTGGTGGAAAGGTCATAGTGTTCATGAAGCCTTGAACACATGAATGAAAATTGATTTAGGTCCCATAAGAGATTATTCGCTTGTTTGATGTGTACACATGAAATAACTGCTACTGATTCTACTGAATACTATTGATGGCTACTGATAACTACTATTATTGAACTAAAGATACCATTAACTATATCGCATAAAAAGCAATAGAAGAGAAAAGTAAGTGATGATAAAAAAGAAAAGGGCAGAAAAGATAAGACCAATGTGCTTATTAAATAAGATAAAGCATTCTTAATCAATTTAAAAATAGATATGTAATATTATTAAATAAATTCAAATACATTGGAATGAAAATGCTACGCTTATTCTTTCCTCTCTCTTCATACCACTAATATGTCTTTTATTCAAATGTCTCATTATTGTTGGGGTTCAACAATGCCCCCGGTGTTGGGAGGTATTGCGCGAGGCGATATGACCCACACTAGCTGAACAGAAGGGCGTGTCCCCTGGGCCTACCTGGTCACCCCGTGGATCCTGCCTAGGGTTGTCAGCTTCATAAAGGAGCGGTAGAACCCATCTCATCAGTCCGGGATTTTTGGAGAGTTGGTAGCGTCGTGTCCCTACAAGTGGTATCAGAGGAGATCACGGGTTCGAAACCCCAAAGTCATTTCTGGGGGGGGGATTGTTGGGGTTCAGCAATGCCCCTGATGTTGGGAGGTGCGACGCGAGGCACTATGACCCACACTAGTGGAATAGAAGGGTGTGTCCCCTGGGCCTAACTGGCCGCCCCGTGGATCCTGCTAGGGTAGCCAGCTCCATAAAGGAGTGGTAGCGCCCTTCTCATCAGTCCGAGATTTTGGGAGAGTTGGTAGCGTCGTGTCCCTACAAGTTATGTAGCTTTTCAATATAAAGTTCTTTATATACCACTTTTATTACTTGCTTGATAAGAATATTATTTATTATGCTAACATCTTTTTTTAATCTTGCAAGTAAGGAACCTAAAGAGTTAAAATCTCACTCTCATATTTATGACTAACTCCTTATATTATAACATTTTTAGAGACATTTTTATAGTATATTTTTTACACGACGCTAGCTCCTTGCATCGGCAAAGGCATGGTTAGGTGCGGCTAGGTGAGCGGCAAGCGGTTAAGCAACTACGTGTGGGTCATGGTGTAAGACCTTTTTTCGCTACAAAACCAGGTCTTATGCCCAGAACTGCCGCTTTGCGGTGACACCCACACTCGAGAAGGTCGCCACTACAAAACGCCGATCTTGTCAGCCATATAGATCACAGAAGAAGAAAAGTATAGTTGAACCAAAAGTAAGTTTAAGTCCACATCACATAATATATAGATCATAATGAAAGATGCTCATAGATAATAACTGAAATAAGAGGTAACAATAAAAAAGGGCTCATGACCAGTACATCATGTCCTCACTACAAGGTCACTCGCGGAAGCAAATCTACTGACAAACACTCACAGATCCTGACACTGGTGCTCCTGTGCTAGACTGACACACCTCCATCTGCACCGGCCTCTGGTGGTGCTGCGTCTCCTCGGTCCCCTAAAATGATATGGTCCACCGACTGTTAGTCAAAAATACTAAGGCTCGTTTCCCACCACCCATCCCTTAGTGGCTCCTAGGCACCATGCGGGAGGATGAAACAGAGGACAGCAAGGGGTATAAAACAAAGCAGATGGCATGTCTTAGCTACATGAGTATCTACCACTATACAGGTGTTTATATGTATATAGAAAACAGTAAGTAAAGCAAGGTAGAGAACAAGTAAAGTAAGTAAAGACAAGTATAGAATAGAAAAGTAACCATTGATTTATAGGAATGCACAAACAAACCTATAGACAATGGGTCGTTTAGCAAGGCCTATCGTATAAAAAGTCCCATAACCAATTTATACGATAGGGGTAGGGGTTGAAATGTAATGCTTATGCTATGAAGTGTCGAGTTATGTTGTTTAATGTTATGTTCATACAAGTGCAACACACACACTTCAACTTTATGCGCACAGACCTTTAGTTTCCCCTTTTTGGAGCTAGCAAAACTCCCAGGATACCCCGTAGTGGCAAACAGAAGCGGTGGGTTGGGCCTCGCCCACCTCTAGGTTGGTATTCAGACTACCTAACCTAGACCTATCGTATGCCTCAACGCGAAGAACACACCGCGGAGCGCCTGCGTACTCTTACTGGCTAGTCCACCAAACTTTTTTCTTGGCCAAGTGCAAATCCACACTTGTCGAGTCAAAGTATCGACGTCGGTGCGAATGAACATCCAATACTATAGACCCACCACCTTTATGCACATGCAATATGATTACTTTACATCTCTGAGCCATAGGCTCCCCGGGCTAACCCGCCCGTCGTAATAACCTTCCGATCCACCTACTCGCCGGACAAACTCGTCCGTAACTACAACCACCGATCCTACTACTTGTATGACCAAACCAAATAACACTCACAGCAATGGGATGTGAGTGAGTGTATTATTAAGTTAATATTGTGTAACAAATTATTCCTACAGCTTTGGGTTAACCATGGACTTCCCGAGGACTACCCTGTGAGAGGCTCGCATCGGTACTAGGAGGTACGATGAGATGAGAGCCCAAACCGCCCTTTTCAAGGCACTTACTATTATTGATAATTACCCATAAGCATACCCCTCTCACCATTACACTTATTAACCCTAAGTATGTTTTATTCCACTCCAAGGAATGATGATCTTTCGACAATTCCAAGCACACTCTTGCCTCCTAGTCAACCAGACATCTTACTCCTACTTTCCTTTGGTGACCCCTTCCAAATCCAATCTGACTGGGTGCACCAACTTCCTTAACTCCCCATGTAAGACCTATATGTTTATCCTTATTCAGCCTTTTCACTATACGTAGACCACTTGAACTATATGATGTACAAAAAGAGAAAGACTTTTAATGCTCATCCAAATGACCCAAGATTATTATTGGGGGTGTGTTATGACATTTTAAGTTTATCTCCAGAAATTCATAATTTTCTTAATTTATTTAGCATTTATCATAATTTTTTTAAGATCAGGAAAACTATGACTTTGAACATCAAGTATGGTTTTCTAATAAGCTATAACCTTGATAAAATTTGTACAATTACATATCATTAAAATAACAGCTACATATGAAATTCATAAATTTCCAGAAAGGTTTTGACCTCTAATTAAAATATTGATTAATCTATCGCAATCAGGGATTTACAAAGGAAGTACCAAAAATCCCCATTCAAAAATTACAAGAAAATTAACAGATGTCTAGGGTGATCAGAAAATTTCATTGTTTGAGTTTCATAATTTTTCAGATTCATTTGACCATATAAATCTTTTATTTAATTAAACAAATCATAGGGCACTTTGTGAAGAGAACCATATAAAAACTCCTCCAAAAATTATGCTAAAATACACTGATCATAGTCTTGCCCCAAAAGTCCCTATGACCAAGTTTCATGATTTTTCAATTAGTATTAAATCCATAATTAGTTTTCTTACAACTAGGGCAAATATTGGGGTTATGAATGAAGTACTATATATATCAAACCAAAACTCATAACAAAATTATCAGAGATTAATATCACCAGTACCAGCTTACTGCCAAAATTTCATGAACATTCAATGTAATATGATTAGGTAAATTTTTAACATAAGAAAGTGCCCTAATTGATTTTTAATTAATTCAGAGGGGATAAATGTTCCTAAAAATTCCAGATAAATTATCTAGGGCATAATACCACCCTATGAACATCTCTACCAAGTTTCAAGTTAATCATATGACATATGACCTTATGTCCTTCAATAGGTTCAATATACAACCATACGGTTTGAACCGGGGTTCTTTGACACATCCACCCCAAACCACCCAAAACCACTTGTGGGGGTATTTTATATGACATCAAGTCGGTGGTCAAAGTTTCACAATATTTGGATGAGGGTTGATCTCCCAAATCCATCAAGTGCACTTTTGATCTAATATATCATAGTTTGACCAAATTTGGGTTACTTAGTTACCCTACCAATTCAATCCCAAATGGGATGAGATTTTACCAAACTCATGTCATGACCTTAAGGACCACTCACCAAAATATGGAAGGGTTTAGAGGTCTCTAGACCCTAAAATTAAATCACAAACATTTTATTAAATTTCTATAGAAACTATAGAAAAAGGTTCTCCAAAAATTCTCATTTTTAGATATGTTGAGGGTAAGGGTAAGTCTATCCTATTATCCAAATTTCAAAGCATTTGGATGAGTAGTGTAGTGGGGGCACTCAAATCCATCTATGGTCAACCCTATGTATAAGTTGCACCATTTTGAGTGCTGCAGTCAAACCAGTGGGCCAAATCGGCTCTAATTAATTTTAAATTAAACTAGACCCAAAGATCTACAACTTTTGTCTCTGGCCATTTTTCCTAAAACGACATCTAAGGGGTTCTAATTTTAGTTTCAAAAACATGTATTTCTAGGGGAAAATATGACGTTAATTAATCATAAATTTAATAATCTATATAAATGGAGGGCATCGGTTCATCTTCTCCAATCAGCCAACGACCATGATTGGCCCGTCCAGTACCAACTTGGGAGGTGATTTTTCGGACACCTAGACCCTCTCCCGGTCGGCCAATGCCACCACCACCTCCGTTTAGGTGGGAACCGACGATGTACGGTAGTTGGCCGGCCGGAGGTGGCCGGAATCAGGGTTTAAAGTAAGGGAAGTAAAGCTTGAATCCAAGCTTTCGACCATGCCGATCCAAGACCAATTGGCCCCAAATCTTGTGGCCATCATGATAAGATCTACCCACTAAGAGAGAGGAGGGGAGGACCTGCGTGGTGGCTTGTAGTCGTACCGATCGCCGATCCGCCATGGTTGGTCGAGAGCTCTTGGGTGTCATGCCGATTGGTGCTTAGATGGTAAAATTCTTCTGAAAAGTGGGGGAAACTCCTTCCCTTCACCCTTTTGAGGCCTTTTATAGAGCCAATTCAGGGAGGGGAGGAGGTGAAGCTTGGGATTCCTCCATTAACACCATTTATGGTGAAAATTTTGGCCATCCCCAAAGGTCACCAAATTCATCCTCCTTAAGAGTTGGAAAACCTCTTAATATTCTCCTAATTGATAGGGGGAATGAATCCCCATCAATTGGGAGGACTTTTGGCCTCCCTTGGCCATGAATTTGGCCACCAAAAATGATCTCGTCCGCCTCCCGTCGATTAAGCTACAGCCGGCGCTAGCGCTACCGCCAGCGCTAGCGTCTGGATGCGTAACGCTCGCCGGTTCAGCCACTACCAGCGCTAGCGCTACCACCACCGCCAGCGCTAGCATTAGCACCAACGGTTCGTCTAAACCACCAGCTCTTCTCATCGGTTCGTCTAAAACACCACTACCGCCAGCGCTAGCCCCTAGCGCCGACGCTAGCTCAGAATTCAAACCACCTTCCTTTCTACGATTGGGTAATTGGGGTGTCACAAGGGGACCCCTTGATGGCCTAGGCATGTTATGATGGGGTCAAGGTGAAGCCCTAATGTCAAACCCTAGGTTAGATAATTGGAAATTACTATCCGCAAACCAATGCGGCTTCATCCATTTGCCTAAGGTCTTATTTCTCTTTGCGTTTTTGTCATGACCTGGTCATGACAAAACCATCCTAGGTGTCTAGTTATTTGGGGGATGTTACACATGTTATACAATGGGTGACTCAAGAATGCAAGTAGTGGGCTCTAAGGTTGTGGATACACCACCAACGGGCTGCACAAGCGACGATGGCTGCACACATGCACAGATGGTGGTGGGATGCATAACAATTTTAAAACCAAACCCAGTGGGGCCATAGAACTTGGATATTTCAATATTTCTTATATTCCATGGACGAAAATTAAAGCTCGGGTCCTTTGATTTCCTCGATGATTCATGGAATAAGCTTTCGTTAAGCGGGAAATAACAAGACTCTTGTCGTGTACAATATTCATGTATGGAGCTTCTAGCAAGAATTCATTAGGAGTTGGGGTAATCCTAATAAATCCAAATGATGTTAAGATTGAGCATCTATCAAATTATATTTTTCAACTACAAATAGTCAAGAAGAATATGAAGTGTTGATCGTTGGAATGAGGTTGGCTTGAGAGTTGGGAGTAGTTGATGTTGAAATACAAACAAATTCATTGGTGATGGCATTGAAAGTCAAAGGATATCTCGAGACAAGAGATCTTATTCTCAAACAATATTTACCGGCGGTTCAAAGAGAGATTATGAGCTTTAGAACTTTCGATATATAACACATCTCTCAAACTAAAAACATAGAATTCGATGAGATCGCCAAGTTCGGACTTCCGTTGGGAGGAACTATAACTGAATTGATTCACACTGCGCTTGAAGAGAGAAATCATGGAGATCAATCATCATTATTCATGGAAGAATCCCTTCATTCACTTCCTGCCTACTAGGGAGTATCATTTAACGGTGACAGACAAATGAAGATTTTGATTCAAAGTTGTTCATTATTTCCTTCTCTCTGGGAATCTGTACCAAAGAACACTTTTCTTCCCTGGTGAGATGTGTCTCCGAAGAGGAAGTTCCTACCATGTTCTGAAAAATTCATTTTGGAGAATGTGGAAGTCATTCTAGAGCTCGGAACTTATAAAAGAGGATCCTTAGGCAAGGATAATTTTGGCCACAATTTAAGAAAGATGCAAAGCAATATGCCAAGAAGTGTCAACAACGCCAAAGATTTTTCCCTCTCCAGATAAAACATGCTTAACAACTGCGCTCAATTGTTATATCTTGGCCATTTTCCATATGGTGAATGGATCTCCTGAGACCTTTTCCCCATGGCTTGTGAGACCCATTTTCAGACCTAGCAAAAAATATGTATCTAAGCATCTTTTCAAGCATTCGTTGCAGCACAAAGTAAATATATGCTCATGAGTATAAAATAAAACACATAAATAGAACTTTTATTCCATTAAAACTTTTATACATAGATACAAATAGAGTACATCAACATTGAACTATGACTACCACCACTGCACAAGACTACAACTAGCTCGCTCACTACAACTCAAACATATCTACATAAACACAGATTCTCACATATTCACATACACACACCACTACTAGCCCCATCCTATCTAGTCTTCATTACAAACCTGACATTGCATATCTTCACATTTTTTTGTCTCTCGAATGTCCCTTAAATAAAGATTTTTACCTATACCTTTGCACATTCTGCAGCCAATCAATCCAACCTTTCTTTGCGCACTCGAGTCAGCAACAATTTCCTAAGAAATTTAGACAAAGACAGAGTTAGTCATAAAGAATATGACTAAGCGGCTACTTTACCTCATTAACTGTTGTATATGCAGACAAGAAACATCAGTAGCAATATGTATAAGTATTAAATTGCAGTATAAGAATGTACAATATAAGAAAGGAAGTGCAATAAGTAATGAACAGTAAAAGAGATTAAGCATTTAAGTCAATTGGAATATTTCGAAGTATTATATTCTTATGCATTCAGTTCTTTAGGTTCTTCAAGATCGTTTCTTCAAATCCTCTATTCGTATTCTTTTCATCAATTCTCACATTTGTTCTATTCATAACTCATTCGATTCATTTTCAATTATCACATTCTTTATTCATAGTCAATCTTTTGAATCATATTTCTCATTTATTTAATTTTATTAATGTAGGAAATCATAAGGGTATTTGTAGATTCATCTTTTCACCATCTTGGCCTTCAACGGCCTCCACGTTAGAACATATTTCTCAAATTCTTTCTCCGTAGGGAATTCACACAACCCGCTACGTGGGTTAACCCTTATCATTTCCTATGCATCGATGGATCCTGTCTTTTTATTCGTCTTTAATTTCCTTTTCTTTAATTTCTAAAATTCTTATTCTTATCAATTGTATCATCTTTTTGTATCGGATTTTGAGCCTAAGAATAGGTGTTCGTTATTTAAAATTTCCCTCATGATTCTTTAATCGCTTCAATCGTGCTATTTCATATTTAACATCTTAGTGATTTATATTTTATCAGTGATTTCAAAATGTCAAACTATTTCAATTCCATGTAAATGCATAATCACTAAACTACTTTCTGCATGAAAAAGCTACACAAGTGTATTATGAAAATAATTTAAAATAAGTATAATTAAAGAGATAAGTACTCATCGCCGCTTTTCACTTGCCTTTATCGATTTCAGGGTTTTCATCGCGTCTATCGATAGACGATATTCACTACAATATCAATGAAATTATTTACTTTAAGGTTGCGCCATTAAACAGTTATGATTTGACTCCTACAATGACTACAACTACGACTTATAGGAGTTGTCTATGGTGGGAAAGACTTAGCTGAATTCAATAATTTAATTAAACTTTCAATTACTAATTAGATTTCCCAAAAACCCAACAACACCCAATAAAACCAAAACCCCTCAAATTCATTCAAGTAAAACACTAGTTTCACGTATTTAATTTTTTTTGGCAATAACAAGAATTCCCAAACTCAGCTAATAGGCAAAAGAACGCCCAATTCAGGAATACTTTTGCTGAACACTTCTTTAAATTACTGATTTATTGTCATTTGATTCATGGATTATGATCTCATCCTACCAAAAATCACTAACTAAATATGTTTACTTCAAGCAATAACTTCCAGACAGCTATTACTAATCATCCACTATACATTACAAAAGCCAAGTTCAGAAATCTGAAGAGGCGGAGATATGAAAAGAAGAGAGAGTTAAGTCTTCTATGAAATATCTCCTTAACAAGAATTCATTCTCATAATAAACACCATATAATTTAAAGCTACAGTTGGCCATAATTTTGTTCCCACATAATTAGATAATACAACTTGACACCCTGCACAGAAAACCCACAGTTTTGTTGACCAGACAAGCATAATCTCAAAACTATTTTCAAAACCCCAAATCTGATAACCCTAGTCTAGATAATCTCAATTCCAGCACCTATGAAGAGGAAAGAAGAGGGGGAGAGGAAGAAGAGCTCACGGTGGGAGACTTAAAGCTGCAAACTGCCGATTAAGAGCACCGAACTACCCAGTTCAACAGCAACACGCAAAAGAACTTAGTCAAAGCTCAATTAAGCTCTTCCAACAGTCTCAACGAGAGAAAGAATGTGAAGAGATCGCCGAGCAGGAGGAGAATTACAGCTAAACCCTAGCGTCTTCCCATCCCGCCGAAAGCTCCAGGCAATAAGAGAAAAGATAAGTAACGGCAATATGTGTGTGTGTGTGTGTGTACATAGAATGAAACCAATCCAACAATCATTTAACATCACAAGCTCAAGACGACGTCGAATCAACACTAATTTTTAATTATTTTCGTCATCGGGAATATTAATTATATTTTAAATCCGATTTAAGTTTTGGGTCATTACATGGCTAGTGGGGAACGTCGCTACATCCTAACTATGCTTGATTACTTCGGTAAGTGAATCGAAGCAAAAGACCTGGCCAAAACTACAACACAAATAGTGGATAACTTCATTTGGGGAGAGATCACGTGTCAGCATGAGATTCCTATGGATATTGTCTCCGACAACAGACCTTAATTTGCCAATGACTAGTTGAAGAGCTTTTGTGAGCTGGTGGGAATTGAGCTCCGCTATTCTTCAATTTACCATCCGCGAAGCAATGATCAAGTAGAGGTGTCTAACAAGTCAATTCTAAATCACTTAAGAAAGAAAGTGGAGAATGTTTGAAGAAACTGAGCCGAGTACCTTTCTTTTGTTCTTTAGGCCCTCAGAACAACCCCTACAACTGCTACTATAGAGACTATCTTCAAATTATCACAAGAATCTGAGGCAATCATCCCGATAGAGTTTGAGGTGATGAGTCTGAGGGTTCTCCTATCAAAAGAAGGAGGGGGAGAATGGATGAACGAGAATGAGGAAGACATGATGCGCATCATGGATCTCATCAAATAGTTAAGAGAATTGGTGATCACAAGGCAAGATGAAGTAAAGCAAATAATGACAATATTTTGACAAACACATCCGGTTATAACAATTTGTAGATGTAAACTTGGTCTTGAATATGGATGTTCGTGAAAATAGTCCGTGAATAAATCTGAAATTGATTTGATTAAGATTCAAATCTAAATTCGGATTCAAGTGGTATTCAAATTTGAATCTAAATAATATTATCTCAATTGGCAAGATTCTGGAATAGTTCTCGAATAATATGAATATTAATATTATATATTAAAATGATCTTGGTCGTCCGATTAAAGTCAATTTGATCCATCATTTAAAATGAATTTGAATTCTAATCAAACATGAATTTGAATTCGAATCAAGGATTTTGAGACGTATTTGAATCTGAATTAAAATAATCGAAGGAATCTGAATTTGAATCCATGCATTCTATGGAAAATTTGAATTCGATTGAAGAGCTACTCGATTCAATTCGTGAACACCCCTAGTCATGAACAATGTGATAATGTGGGGAGGATGATATCAGTTGGGAGACTTAATTCCAATTGGTCGGGATCATTCATCATCAAAGAAGCTCTGAAAAATGGTAGCTACGGTTTGCAAACTTATGACAGCGATGACTCTAACACTTGGAGTGGGGATAATTTGAAAGGTTATTTTTCATTATTTTTGTATGTATCCCATACAGTTAAAGTTCCTTAAACCTCTCTTATTCTGTAACAAATGTAACACCTGAAATAGTTGTAAGATCGATCTGCTTCAGTCAACACCAATCATTGCAAAGGCTCTCGACAGTTAGATTTATCTAATTCCAAGTTATGTATCCATTCTCTTAAGTCTATTAAGGGTTCGTTTGGCTCGGTTTATTTGATCCGGTGAGTTTGGACAAAATTGTCATTGTCATAGAATGTATGTTTGGAATGACAAATGTTACTATCATTACCAAGAAAAGAAACTAGTTATAAGCATAAAATGTTTGGTATGACAATGACGTTTTTGTCCAAACTCACCGGAGCAAATAAGCCGAACCAAACGAAGCCTAAACCTCCATCAACGCTTACTTGAACCCCCCTTGAATTGTGATCAATGGTAGTAATTCATGTCATGACGGGCTTCACTCAAATTGTTCGTGATTGCATAAGTAGCTCTCCTGATCCAATCCTACAGAGGATTTTAAGTGTTGAATTTTCTAAAGGCACTCACTGTTAAAAAACTTGAGGTCCGGAGGTGAAGTAAAATGCGGAACACTTCACAAAACTTTTCACAAGTGTAGCACAACAGTGACAATGGGAAGACCGAATAGTGCTATGGTATTAACTATCTCTTTACAATTCGAGGTATACATGGCGAGACATGATTCATAAGAATCACGGAGGAGAGAAGCACAAAACATAAAATACAAAACTGCTGACGACCTGACGACTTGAGACCGCCAGACCGCGCGAACAAACAAGCCAGACGAATAGCCCCTGAGACTGCGCGAAAAGAGCACAAGTCACACCTGTCTGACCGCAACCATAGACCGCCCGACCTGCTGCTTTATTCCACTGCTGAAAACAACCAGTTCGCACTCCTTGATCGCCCAGACCGCACGGTCTTGATCACAGAAGAACCCGCGAACACTGAACAAAGAAACTGCTACCTGCTACAGACCGCAACTCAAGATCGCTTGGCCACTTAAGACCGCCTGATCAACTGTGTCCGCTGCACAGACCAAGAGCACCTAAACACAGTCCGCCCGGACTGGTTTATTCAAAGTTGGAAGAAGGGAGACAAGCTGACCGTGAGCTGCTAGCCGCTAACAGTTCTCGTTATGAATGACGGACCCTGCACCCCTATTTATAGGCGAGTAGACGAATGTCATCACCGCACAAACCGAGATACAATAACCGTCCATCAGATTGCGAGTGGTCTCACAAAATAGACCGCCCGAGCTCAGCAAAGCTAAACAGCTCCCTTATTAACCATACGGTCTACACAAATGCCAGTTACCGCGGTTACAGAAAACAGACCGCCCGGTCTTATTGCAAAAGCAAAGAACTTCTTCAGTAACCCAGACCGACTAGAACAATAGTCAGACCGCCCGGTCACTACAAGAAGGCAGACCTACTTGAACACCTGGCCGGCTTTAACAAGTCGCCAGAACAACCCGCGCGAGCTGCTTGGATAAACAACGATCTCCCAGATCAGACCACCCAGACAGAACCAGCCAGAGCACCAACGCAGACTGTGTGGTCTCTGCGGTCTCCAACCTGCAGACCGCCCAGCACCATTCCACTTCCACTTCAAAAATTTAACACTCCCCCTTGAAGTGGGAAGTGGAAGTCAGCCCAAGCAAACTCCGCAACCGACCAAATGGTCCCTTCTCTAGCGGCTTAGTAAATATGTCAGCAACGTTCTCTTTGCTCTGCACATGCTCCACAGTCAGAGATTCCTCCAACACCTTCTCACAAATGAAATGGTGATGAATCTCTATGTGCTTCATACGCGCGTGACAAACTGGATTGTTCACCAGTTTGAGAGCACTCTCATTGTCACCACGTAGCAGAGTAGGACCTCGCACCTCCATATGAATGTCCTCCACAAGCCTCCTAAGCCAGATGGCTTCCTGAGCCACCAAAGCTGAAGCTTTGTACTCCGCTTCCGTGGTAGAGACAGACACAGAATCCTGCTTCTTGCTGCACCATGATATAGCTGTAGAGCCTGTCATAAAGACATATCCAGAGGTCGATCTCCGATCATCCGAATCTCATCCATAATCAGCATCCATGTACCCATGCAAGCAGAAGCCCAAATCTCTCCCGTAGAAGTGACCCAAATCTGAGGTGGATTTGACATACTTCAATATACTCCTAGCCGCCACAAGATGAGGCTTCCGAGGCTCTGCCATAAACCGACTCATCCTGCCAACTGCATAAGCAACATCTGGCCTCGTGATCGTCAAGTATATCAAGCTTCCAACCAAAGCCCGGAACACCAAAGGATCGGTAAGAACCTTCCCTTCATCTCGCTGAAGATGAACTTCAACCTCCAGTGGAATAGAGCTGCTCTTCCCCCCTTCCACGCCGAACCTCTTCACGATTCGATCCACATAGCCTTTTGGGAAACAAGCATACCACTCTCTTTCCTCTCCACTTCGAGCCCAAGGAAATGGTGGAGCTCACCCAAATCCTTCATCTCAAATCTGATAGCTAGCTCAGCACGAAGCCTAGCTATCTCCACTTCAGAATTCCCCGTGACGATCATATCGTCAACGTACAGCAACACCAAGACCTGAAGCTCCCCCGTCTTCTTTACGAATAAGCTTGAATCTGAATCTGAAGCAAAGTATCCACAGAACTGGAGGTATTCTGCGATCTTCTCGTACCACACCCGAGGCGCTTGCTTCAAGCCGTAAAGAGCCTTCTTGAGCTTGCAAACATATCTTGGGTGCTCTTCGGATACATAACCAGGTGGCTGATCCATGAAGATATCCTTGTTAATCTCGCCATATAAGAAAGCATTCTTCTCGTCGAGTTGCCAAATCTTCCACCCTTGGCAAGCTGCCAATGCGATCACCACCCGGACCGAAGTCATCTTGGCAACGAGGCTAAAGGTCTCTTCATAATCCTCTCCATATTTCTGAGAGAAACCTCGAGCTACAAGGCGAGCCTTGTACCGCTCAATACTACCATCAGCCTTCTTCTTCAGTTTGAAAACCCACTTGCAAGTCACCAGAGTAACTCCCTCAACCTTAGGCACCAAGTCCCAAGTCTCATTCTTCCTGAGGGCAAACCATCTCTTCATCCATGGCTCATTCCCACTCCTTGACTCCAACGGCATTTTCATAACAAGATGGCTCTCTCTCGTCCAGGGGACCTGCGAAGAAACATGAGACAAAGCTCACCAAGTTCCCACCCGTATACCGATCAGGTGGAATAATGGTCCTCTTGGACCTCCTCAGAGCTTGACTCTGAACCACCTCTTCAACTGCAGCTTCTAGACTAGCTCTCCTTTCAGGTAAACATGGAGCATCGCTCCCCCTGCTTCCAGAACCCGAAGCACCTGACCCAGAGCTAGAAATACCTGGAGCACCTGGAGAAACAGGCAACTCCACCAGAACTTCCCTTGCAGCTTCCTCTGGTCCACCATCTACCCTGCTTCCTTGTAACTCTGCAGAAGAGCTACCTTGGTATGACGTCAGCTCATCAAATACCACATCCCTAGAGACCACATATCTCCGTGTCTCGGGATCCATGCATCTCCACCCTTTCTTCCGGTCATCATAACGGACGAAGACTAGTTTCCTTGCCTTAGCATCTATCTTGGTTCGAAGGGCATCTGGAACATGCACATAGCAGGTAGAACCAAACACTCGAAAGTGTTCCACGCTTGGCTTCTCCTTGAACATCAACTCATGAGGGGTCTTCATGTTGATGGGACTGAGAGGCATCCGGTTGATAACATAGGCCGCACAAGACATTCCCTCCGCCCAGAAGGACTTTGGGATACTCTTGGCATGAAGCCAACATTTGCAGGTCTCCGTCAGATGACGAATCTTCCGCTCTGTAACTTCATTCTGTTGTGGAGTGTGAGCACAAGAAAGCTCTCTTTGGATGTCATGCTTCCTGCAGAAGTTAAAGAACGTCTTGGAGGTGAACTCCCCTCCGTTGTCTATTCTGAACCTCTTGACCCGCGGGTTAAGCTGACATCCACGAGCTCCTTGAACTCCACAAACCTCTCAAACGCCTCCGACTTCTCCTTCAGAAAATATACCCAAGTATATCTGGTGAAGTCATCAACCAAGATCAGCATATACCTGCTACCTCCAAGACTGGCAGTGTTGGTAGGTCCAAACAGATCACCATGTATACATTCCAATGGTCTTTTACATCTGCTTTGTGATTTGTCAAATGGAAGGCGCTTAGCTTTCCCAAACTGATAACCTGCACAAACGTGACCATCCCCGAAAGATGACAAGCAGGCAGACCTTTCACCAGGCCTCTTCCCGCCATAGCTTTCAACTTATCCATCCCAACATGCTAAAGTCTTTCGTGCCAGATAACAGCACTGTCGTTAGCCCTCATCTTATCAACATAAGAACTTGTTGAAAGAACAAACAAGTCCTTCACCCGTCTCCCTACATGAGTGACCTCAGCTTTCACAGCTGAAACATTTCAGAGAAATTTCACTTCTGTTGGACCGAACAGAACGTGATAGCCAGCATCCACCGCAATGGTCACAGAGAAGAGGTTCTTCTTCATTCCCGGAACATGAAAGACACTCTTCAAAGTAAGAGTACCTCTATCATCATTCAAAGAAACCACACCCTCCTTCTCAACTGCTTGTATAGTTTCATCAGCTGTAATGATAACATCATTACCTGTATATGCCTGCAATGAGGAGAACTTCGACTCAGCCCCGGTGAGGTGATGACCACACCCTGAGTCCACTATCCAATCATCTTGATAGTTGATGGAAGCCATGGCCCGAACACACGTGTCCGTCATGAATGCACCTCCACCACCCCAACTACCTTTAGAATTGGAACCAGACTCCTCCTTTCCTGCAGCATGCCCTGGCTGAAGATTGACTTGGCAGTCTCTCTTGAAGTGACCAAGCTTGTTGCACCTGAAGCATCTAGGTCCTTCCTTCTTCTTCCCATCACGCTTAGGAGCATAGCTCCTCTCCTGCTGATATGAAGTAGACGGACCATCATCTCCAGATGTCTTCTTCTTCTTGTCCCATCTCTTCTTCTTGCCAGAGAAGAGAACCTCACCTTCTCCCCCAGAGACAGACAACGCAGCCATTTGCTTAGCCAAACTCTCTTGCGAAGCAAGTAAGTTCTCCAGCTCCAGCAACGAAGGCTGATTGGCCCAGCCTTGAACAAAAGTAAAAAAGGCCACATATTCCCTCCACAAGCCGCGGATTATGTGCCTCTTCAGCTTAGCTTCTGAGATAGGCTCATCCGGGTCCAAAGCCGATATCTCTGCGCAAAGGTTCTTCATCTTCAATAAGAACATTGAGATAGATAAATCTCCCTGAGTTGCTTTCGCCAACTCATTCTCTAAGAACTGTAGCCTAGCTACATTCTTCTTATTGAACAAGCCATCCAAGGTTGTCCACATTTCAGCAGCTGAACTACATCCGATGATGTGATCAAACAGCTCCGGAATGATAGCTCTCTTGAGAGTGAACTCCACCTTAGCATTCGTTCTCTTCCAAGCCTTCACGAGCTCAGCATTCCCTTCAGCAGGAATAACAGCTTGTCTTGCTTCTCCTCCTACAACCTCCCACAAATCCTCGCCAAGAAGATAGCTCTCCATGCAAGACTTCCACTTCTTGAAGTTAGTCTGCGTAAGGAGCTCAATACCAATACCTCTAGCATATCCTCCTTTCATTGCTATCCCACTGATTGCTAACCAACTTGAGAAACCCGAGAGAAGTATCAGCAACAACTGTTCAGCAACCTACCTCTGATACCATGTTAAAAAACTTGAGGTCCGGAGGTGAAGTAAAATACGAAACACTTCACAAAATTTTTCACAAGTGTAGCAAAACAGTGACTATGGGAAGACCGAATAGTGTTATGGTATTAACTCTCTCTTTACAATTCGAGGTATACATGACGAGACATGATTCATAAGAATCACGGAGGAGAGAAGCACAAAACACAAAATACAAACTGCTGACGACCTGACGACTTGAGACCGCCAGACCGCGCAACAGACAAGCCAGACGGATAGCCCCTGAGACCGCGCGAATAGAGCACAAGCCGCACCTGTCTGACCGCAACCACAGACCGCCCGATCTGCTGCTTTATTCCACTACTGAAAATAACCAGTTACATGACGAGACATGCTTCGAGCCTTGCTACTGGAGCGTACGTCTGATCGAAGTCGATGCCTTCCTCTTGTCTGTATCCTTTAGCTACAAGTCTGGCTTTGTTCTTTATGATTGTTCCTTCTTCATCCAGCTTGTTTCTATACACCCACTTTGTTCCAATGACATTTTTGTCTTTGGGTTTTGGAACAAGTGTCTGTACTTTACATCGTTTGAACTGATTTAATTCTTCTTCCATAGCAATTATCCAGGATGGATCTTCATTTGCCTCTTGGAATTTCTTTGGTTCAACCTGCGAAAGAAAACTTAAATGCATATTTTCGTTAATGGTACCTCGTCTTGTTCTTATTCCTTCATGAGGATCTCCTATGATTTGATCAACTGGATGATCCCTCATGTGTCGTAGCCCGAGGTTTCTTGCATGATTTGGACCAATAGGAGTTTCTTCTGCTGTTGGAGTATCTTCCTCCACTTGGAGTGGCTCTTCATCAGGATGATCTTCTTCATAGATTGTTATTGGGGGAATCTTGATGAAGTTTTGAGAATTTTCTTCAACTGGCTGATCCAAGCTTAAGTCATGCAGCTTTGAACATGTGTCTACAGAAGAAATGCTAGAGGAGCTGCTTTGAAGCATGCTCGTCTCATCAAATACAACATTAATAGATTCTTCTACCACCAGGGTTTTCTTATTAAAAAACTCTATATGCCCTACTATGGCTACTATATCCTACAAAAATACCTTCAAAGCTCTTTTCACTCAACTTAGTTTTGTAATGCTTTCCATTGTTTAGCACAAAGCATTTACTACCAAAGATTCGAAAATAAGAAATGGTCGGTTTCTTGCCTTTTAGAAGTTCATAAGGAGTCTTTTCATGGTTTTTGTTTATGAGTGCTCTGTTTTGCACATGGCATGCAGTATTGACAGCTTCAGCCCAGAAATATTCAGGTAGTGAAGAGTCACTCAATATGGTTCTGCAAGCCTCAATAAGTGTTCTATTCTTTCTCTCAGCTACTCCATTTTGTTGTGGAGTTCGAGGAGAGGAAAACTCATGAAAGATACCGAGGCTTTCACAGAATTCTGTCATGGCTCCAGATTCAAATTCTGTACCATGGTCACTTCTGATTTTGACCACCGAATAGTTAAATTCATTCTGGACTTGCCTGGCAAAACTAGTGAAAGTGTCAAAGGTATCTGACTTATGTTTCAGAAAGAATACCCAGGCAAAACGAGAGAAATCATCTACAATAACCAATGTGTAAGATTTTCCTCCTAAACTTCTAATTTGCAAAGGACCAAACAAATCCATATGAAGCAGGTATAAACACCTGGTTGAATCTTTGCCAATAATGCTCTTAAAGGTAGCTCTTGTTTGCTTGCCTTTTACACATGCATGACAAGGTCTATCTTTAATGCACTTAACATCTGGTGCATCGCGCACTAAGTTTTGAGAAAACAATTTATTAATAGTTTTGAGATTTATATGTGCTAATCTCTTGTGCCATTTGTCAACAAGAGATGCACTATCTTTTGCCAAAAGACATACTGGTGTAGAAGATGATATGCAAAGAAAATTTAAACAAAATATGTTTCTACAGCGAATGCCTGATAAAATCGTTTCATGATTTTCAGCCGACTTTATCAAACACTTATCTTTATGAAAATCAACAATGTATCCTTTATCACAAAGTTGACTTATGCTTATCAGATTATGTTGTAATCCTTCCACATAAGCTACATCGGAAAAAGATACATTTCCATTAGAAATCATACCATAGCCTTTAGTTATTCCTCTGTCTGAACCGCCAAAAATAACTTTTGGACCGTTCGCAACTGAAATGTAGTTTTGCAAAAGGCTTCTTGTCCCGGTCATATGCCGAGAGCATCCACTGTCCAAGTACCAGATTGGATTTTTATTGGCCTTTGGACATACCTGCAAAAAAATAAATCATTTCGCCTTAGGAGCCCAAACAGATTTGGGTCCTTGGTCCCGTGTCAGTTGAGCACCACGATAAATGTTAACATTGCGAGTGGTCTGCCTTGTAACGTTCACTTGTGGTCTCCTAGTATACGTTGTATTAAACCAACAATCAACGGCAAAGTGACCAATTTTACCGCAGCACCAACAGTCGAATCTGTTGTACCTTCTCTTTACACTCTCCTGCTTAACTTTTTGAACGTTAGCTCTTGCAGGAGCAGCCCTTTTAGATGAGGATGCCTCATGGGGGCAACACACACAAGGTGGTACTGTCCTCTTCGGCTTTGGTGCAACAGCATTCACTTTTGGTGTTTTCTTAGCACTCGGACCATGAACAAATGGACCGTACCCTTTCCGATTAATCTCTTGATAGGGTGCTTGAAAAGCACTATCACCAAAGTTTCGGGGAGGAGCCCATTCCTTATGATCATTCACAGGTGAAAAAGGAATTGGACGTGTGAAATGACTATAGGAACTCTCCATATCATAAGCATTCGTAGGGAATATGACTTTCTTGAATGCTACAGGCTCTTGATGAGCTTTCCCTTTTTCTTTGGTAGTAGCTTTCTTAGCAACCAAACCATTCTTCTTAGCAATTGTATTTTTTGAAGAATTGCTAGTACTAGCTTCATGTCCTATACCGCTTCCTTTTGCCTTAGTGGTAAAAGTACCAATAATTGGCAGAACAGTTTTAGGTTGAGAGAATGCTTCAACCAACTTCTTCTCAGCCGCAAGCTGTGCCTCCAAGACTTTTATCGAATTATCTCTCAAGGCAAGAGTCTCTTCCGAGCTTTTGATCTTGTCTTTCAAGGCTTGGACTTCCTCTTTGAGAGAAGAAAGTTCTTCAACTTCTTTTCTCAAGTTAGATTCCACCTCCTTGAGAGCCATGATCTCCTTACCCTGAGTTTTGACAACCTTTCGGCACTTGTCAAAGCTTTGGAGCATTTTGGTATATTGAGACATGAGCTCAGATTCATCGTCTGAGAGGTTATCCTTTTGTTCAGCCGAAGCATAATTAGAATCAGATAGGATAGTGTGATCATTTACCTTTCCGGTGTACGGGGGTGCTTCTTCATCATCAGACATAGCCATCAGACCGAAGTAAGCTTCTTCTTCATCACTCGACTCATCGGAGTCACTGTCGCTCAGAGTTTTGGCTTTCTTAGCGACGAAGCTTCTATCTGATTTCTTCTTTCCATGAGTGGATTTCTTGTCTTCTTTTCTTCCACCTTCTTTCTTTTTGTAGGGACACTCAGCAATTATGTGCTCTGGCTTATTACAACAGTAGCAAATAATGTCAGAAGAAATGTGTTTGTTTTGTTTGGATTTATACCTGTCATTATTGCTTGAGCCCTTCCTGTGATATTCGCCATCACGACGAGAATATTTATGATCCGAGGAAGACGGCTTGTTGTTCATGTGCCTCCGCTTGTTCAGCAGTTTCTTAAACTGACGGGAAATTAAAGAGAACTCCCCATCAGACAGTTCGGAACAGGAGGAGCTGGCTTCCGATTCTTCTTCGATATCAGATTCCTTTTCTCTGATCGGTATCACTGCTTTGCTCTTCTTTGAATTCTCTGCCTTCAAAGCTAAGGTTCTTTCTTTGCTTGAAGCTCGATTTACATCCTCTTCAGACTTTCGGATGTTCATTTGTAATTCATGAGACAACAGCTTCCCGAACAGATTTTGAGGTTCTAGACTTGGCAGTTTTCCAAACTCTCTAATAGCAACAATTTTGCTATCCCAGTCTTTCGTTAGGGAGCGCAAGAATTTGTCATTTAGTTCACCGTTTGTGAACTCCCTGTCGTAGTTCCTCAAACCATTGACTATCTTGAATAATCTTTCGTACGCATCAGCAATGCACTCCTTCTTATTCTGCTTGAACGCCTCGTACTCTTGATTAAGTAGGGACCTTCTATCCTCTCTTACCTCGTCAGTACCTTCCATTAGAACAATTAAGGATGTCCACATCTCTTTGGCTGATTTGCAGTGGATTAAGTTTTGCAACATGGAATCGTCCACTGCACTTGCAATTATGTTTTTAGCCTTCTTGTCAAGAGCAACAAGAGCTATCTCATCCTTAGTCAAATCCATCATTTTCTTAGGTATCTGAACAGTAGGATTTGTTGACGAAGCAGTCATTGGCACATGAGGACCTTCTTCCACGACTTGGAAGATTCTGGGATCTGCAGCTTCCATATAAAAATGGACTCTTTCCTTCCACATAGGAAAGTTGGCCTTAGTGCAGATGGGCAATTTCAGAGAGGATTCCTTGACTCTATCCATGGCTTGCTAGCAACTAGAAGGATGGATCCTGTTTAAGGTGTTAACCTAGCAACGAACAGCGACCCTCTGATACCAATTGAAGTATCTAGTTGCCTACCTAAATCACCTAGAGGGGTGTGAATAGGTGATCTCTACGTCTTTTGCGGAATTAAATATTAAACGTAAAGCACAGCACACAAAATTAATCACAGCCACAGATAACACCAGGAATTTATAGTGGTTCCCCGTACTTGGGTACTCCACTGCCGGCCTCGCCAATCTAGCACCACAACTAGACTTGACTACTCACTAAATCTCGGATCAAGAGCGATCCTACAGTCTCGGAGTCAAACTCCTACAAACTCAGAGAGAACCTCTCTTACAACTCGGAGAAAACTTCTCCTACAACTCGGAGAACAACCTCTCCTACAACTCGGAGATAACAACTCCTACAATAGATTGAAAAGGGTTTGAACAATACTAAACCAGATCTGAATAACAGAGGCGTTTTCTTCCTTCTTCTTGAATGGCTTTTGAGAACGATGAGGAAGAACAACGATCCTTCAAATCTGTCTTTGGCAATCCGAAACGATCCAATAGAGATTGTAGAACCTGAGTATGGATCAATCGAACCCTTCTTGAAAGAAATCGGCAACTCCAAAGAGTAGAACGATCTCCAATCGTAGACGACGGCGAGCGGCGTTTTTCACATTCTTTTTGATCGGGAGAGAGATTAGGGTTTAGAACGATTCTTTTTCTTCCTTTTAAACAATCCTATATATATGGAGAGGAGCAATTAAAGGATTAATTAGCCTTAAAGGCGCTCCATATAGCCGTTAAAAACGAAAAGGGGCGATCACGATCCGTCCAGAACAGAGAAAACGAAACAGAAAATTTACGGACAGAAGTCTCGAGACATAAGGGATCTCTCGAGACATAAGGGATCTCTCGAGACATGAAACGGAGAAAGCAGGAAAGGGATGTCTCGAGAACTCGATGATCTCTCGAGACATTGCAAAGATTTCAGACTTAAGATCTCTCGAGACAAACACGATCTCTCGAGACATGTCTGATCTCTCGAGACATATCCTTAGGAAAAATTTGTTTCACAAAAATTTCTTTTCTTCTCTTGAACACATGCTGCAGCCGCACTCCAAAGTCTTCAATAGTCTTGAAAAAGAAGTGTACCCCAATAGTGAGATCACACATGAGTCATCACCATGTTTCATATAATGAGGGATTACATTTTATGAAACTGTGTTTGCAGACCCATTGTGACCTGACATTGGCTTACACTTAGCCATGATAATCTGCAAGACAATACTAGAAAAGCATATCAAATACAAAAGCAATTCAATCTTAGTTTAAGGGTGACTTCTCACAAATCAAGGTAATTGTGAATGCAATTTCCAACAGGTTGTAACTCCACCAATACCACAACTCAGCTAAAATTGAATCATGATTGTGATGTGGCTGACATGATCAAATCTCTTGTGATGGTTGTTAGGTATACAAATCTCTCGTCGATACCTACCGCACTTCGCTACCAGACTGACTGCTATAAAGTGCACTACTATTACTCTCGCTGAAATTATTCGCTACTTGTATATGTGGTAAGCTGATATAATGGACATGATCGATCAATATTGTCGTGCAAGCTCTGTTTCTAACTGTATTTTTAGTCGTCGGTTCCTCGAGACCCCTTCAGACAAACTCAAATTCAAAGATTTAGTTTTACATTCTCATAGATATTTCAGGCACTCTATTCCCCAAGGTAGCGAATTGATATTAATACTCTCACAGACACCATTCAACATTCTGGTTTATTCTATGATTATTTGAAGGTTATCGAAATTTCATAGAGGTCTAGTGGATTATATTAATCTCGATGAATCGTTTTTTAACAATAATGATTTTGGTCATGAGTGGATTTGGTATTAATTACCTAGATCCCTTGTCACATCACACCATAAACGCCGCCATCAGATCACTTCCACATATTTAGATATACCACTACAACAGGATCCAAAATTCGCATTCGCGACCTGCTAGCCTTCTTTTCGATAGCCCTCGATCTGCTAGCACCACTTTCTGACATGTCACATAGCCTCACATGCTTCGAAACACACATCTCCCTCTAAAAACCTCATTGATATGCCTTGAGATGGCAAACAGGCTGAGATGCTCATCTCGCTCGCCTATCTACCCCTCTCGCCTCCTTTTCTCGACGAGTGCCACGTGGCCGCTCCCCTCTCCCATCATTCTTCTTTCCCCCCACGCCACACGACGGTCACCTAGAAGCCCCTTACCACACCAAGAAGCCCCTTACCTCACCAAGAAGCTCCTTGCCTCAACGAGAAGCCCCTACCTCACTGAGAAGACTTTTGCCTTACTGAGAGGCCCCAACTTCATCCCCCAAAAGTTATCGACTAAATGGAACTTGCCTTATTCCATTAAGCTTGCTCTTTGCACTAATCCTCACTCTATTCTGAGGATAAACACACTACCCTCGCTGTTTACAAAGACAAATTTCTATTCGCACTGGAAAATCTTTCATTCTCCCAAAAATCATTATTCTTCTACCCCACTAACCGGATTCTACTCAATCTTTCCCTGATCCACCCATGAATCTCCTAGGCAGAGTGTTAAATTCGGCCATGACAACGTACATGCTGTCCTGGCCAACCTCAAAAGGAAGGACAGTTCCCACGAACGAGACTCCATAGTGTGAAACTCCACTAGTGCGAGACTTCACTATCGGCTTATGTGACTTACTTCATTTCTCTCTATATAGTATTCTCTGAGAACAAAAAAGGCACCAGGTTTTCGCCCTCTCCTGACTCTCTTTCTTCTGATCCCACTTGGAAATAGGAAAGCTGGGCAAATTCTGGATGGGAGCTCATTCGGCAAGCTCCTGGGTGTGAGTTGGGATCTTCGGTGATCGTCGACCGTCTTCGTTGTTCTCAGCCAGTAAGGTCAGTCCCAATCGTGAAAAATTTGAGGTCCAACAAATGAATTATTGGGAGGTCTCGTTGATGCCATCATGGATTACTGAACCAAATTATATATGTATCAAGACTAGAGAATAAAGCTACATTCGCCTGCATTATATTCGAATTCATATATGGTATTAACTTCTTAATATCGAAGAATATTTTCTCAAGTTTAGAATATAAAGTAGTATCTGCGTATACTATTTTGGAACTCTCACGTGGTATTATTTCTCAAGCATCGAAGAGTTATTTAAATATTGAGCACTTTTAAAGTATTCACATATATCAATTGATGTATTCGTCGTTGATATTATACCTTGGATATTATGAGATAATTTCGTAAATCATAATTTTGGATAATATTCACACAGAATCTTGTGGTGTTCGCGCACAACAACAAAGTTCTGGTTATTCTTGTAAGTTTCGAATCACGAACTAGTATTCACATATCATGATTGCAGACTCTGTGATTAAATTCAATACATAAATAGAATTATAAATCATTCGTGAATAAAATCATTATAATGAAAAACTCAAAGGAAACAACAAACTATCTTTACATATCATTGGAATTCTGTTGCAGGTATATAGTGTTCGCGATTACAAAAATTATTCTCACAGACATTCAAAAATAAAAAAAAAGTAAATGATATACTCAATTTCACTATATTCGTTATTGCTTTAGCTCGAACCATTAATATCCGCGTCAGACTCTTCAATCTCCTTGCTACCCGCCTCTTCTTCCTCCATATCTGCTGAAGCTTTGGAATATTTGTTATCGCTATCTTCTCAAGATTCCTCGCTCCCGCTGCTATCTTCGGACTCTCCGTTAGCCCTTTCGTTCTTGTCGGAGCCCTCACTTTCTGTTGTAGTGGATGATTTGAAGGGCATCTCTGGATATAGGTCGACATATTCAATATGAGCATATCAGCTTTCAGCAGATATCGCTCCTTCAATATTCTTAATGTTGACTCTGCTAATGTCGTGCTAATCTCGGATAGTTCATCTTGGAAGCAAGGGTTGGAAATTTCATAAACATTCTGCAAGAAAGAAATCACAAAGAATGAGATAACTGTTCAAGTGAATACATGCAAAGAGGTTGTGAATGCTAAGACAGATTACAATAATCTTTTCCTTCTTTTTCACGAGCACTGTCTCTAGTCTATCCCCATTTTCTAATGAAATTTTAAGCTCATGGCCCATGGGATGGCAAAAAATTGTACTTCTAAGACAAGCTCACGATGTCATCTGCGACGATACTTCGGGAGCAAGCCTTTTTTACTTCACTTAGTCTCACATACAATGCTGTAATAACCGTGGAAGCATCAAAGTAATTTCATCAGTATCCTTCCAGGAGGGGAGATATTGACTGGTCTCTACTCGCTTGCCCTTAGCGTCCCACTCCATAAGAGGTCATCCAACCCATCAAGTAAATCCTTCCTTACCCCCGTTGAGAAAAAGGTGGCTTCCAGATCCATCGAATGGATCACTCTCGAATGTTTTTCTCCTCTTGGAGGAAGTACCAATGACTTCTTGGCCTTTAGCTCACTCAACCTCCTTGACTTTCTGCTTGATCTTCCTCTTATCAGCCACAGTTGGCTTGATTGCTTTGGGAACAAATGACTTGTTCAATGGAACCACAAAAACCATTGGGATAAGTATTTAGAGAATTAACAGAGTTATTATTAGCAAGTAGCGAATTCTGATATGATTCCGGCGAGTTCAACCTTGCATCTCATCCACCTCGAGCACATCGAGTGTTCGTTGTAGGCAATAAGGAGCTCCAAAACAGCCGCATGCCAGAAATGCAACAATCTCTTTTTTAACTCCTGGGTGTGGAGTTGAAAGACACTTTTTGCTCCAACAACGAGCACCAAATACAAAAGATTTTTCACATAAATATTTACAAAATAGTTTGTTTAATCAATCTCCCAACTTGACATTCACATATTTCACCTATAAAATACTCTAAATTTCACAAACAATTGATTCCAAAACTAAACAAACAAACAAAATTTAGATATCACAATTATATTATCATGCAATACCATACTTTGAAATCTTCTTTCAAGCCTAGAATTGATGGTCAAAATATGTTCAGAAGAAGAAATCTTGTATATGATTTTTAATGCCAATATGGCTCTAATCAACAAAACATCTACCCAGGTAGGTCAAAAGCTAAAGTTATGAATGTATCATTCACAAGATAAAATACTACAAATTAGCAAAATAAATACCAAATGCATAATTTATAATTTTAACCTAGGTGGCATTAGCAATTATCAATCTAACTTATTAAAAAATAAAACAGTACATATATATATATTATATGTAAACCCTTTGGATCAATTTTTCATAGTAATGAAGATATAGATGAAAATACAACCTCTACAGCTAAGGATAAGTTGTCAGCATGGATAAATTTTATGCCACTGCTAGGGGTGTTCAAGAACCGAATCGAATAACACATCAATCGAATTCAAAATTGAGATACAATGCAAAGATTCAGATTCATTTGAATATTTGAATTCGAATTAGGATCGTCCCAAAATCTTAGATTCGTATTTGGATTCGATTTCATACTTGGAGAAATTTAATTTGTATATAAAACTTATATTATGGCTTATGAGAAATTTAATTTGTATATATAACTTATATTATGGCTTATGAGAAATTTAATTTGTCAGATAAATCTTATTAAATTATATTTTTCTACTATTCACGAATCCTTTTAACATAGATAATATTATTTAGATTCGGATACCACTTGAATCTGAATTTAGATTCGAATTCAAAAAATACGAATTGTAATTGAATCTTCACGAATTGATTCTCAATTTACTTACAAACTATTTGATTTGCGAACAACCCTAGCCACCATTATATGTTAAGAGGATATTATGAATAGTTCAAACTATTTTTTATAAAACAACTCGGGGAGAAATAAAAGCGGACAAATAAAACAACAAATATATTAAAGAAATAGGCACGATGAACATATTTACTGTGTCTATGTTTAACACCTCAAAGCAACACATAACATAAATGAATAAAAAGTGATGATTCGTAAAGTCAACCCCAAATAATTTGACTAATGTAAAGCAAAAAAGTCTCCTCCTAAGTTGAGGAATGACCATCTCAGGCGGTGCGGCAATTCTAACGATTTTGTTTATTAAAAAATGAGGCGAGGCAGTCCATATGGATATAACATCCAACTGGATCACAATATTCAGGCTGACACAATGTTGGCCATTAGGGTCCATTTGGATCGCAGGTTTTGGTTTTGAGGAATTGGAATTCAGTCAAAACCAAAATCGGCAGGTTTTTGATTTTGCCTGAATTCCAATTATGATGTTCGGCTGCAGGAAGATTTTGAGGTACAGGAATTGGTTTTGGGCAATTCAGCTGTTCAGATCACAGGTTTTGGTTTTGGCCAAATTTTTTAAAGTCTTCCACAGCAACGTAACACAAGATTTTTGAAATACACAAGATTTTCAACCATATTTATAATTCATCAACCATTGATTTATGTGAACAGAATAAAAAAAATCTACATAAGCTCAGTTTAATAGCACTCATTTAGTCATGATCTATGTAATATAGCACAGTGAATGCAAAAAATCTACACAAGCTACAGGTCGGATCGTCTATCCAACAGGTGAATGCTGTCTTGCCGTCCTAAACCACCGATCTTCAACCACGGAGGAAGAAGCTACAGGTAATCCTAAACCTGATGTGAGCACATTTACGTGAGCAGAGAAGGAGGATGAAGCTACGGTCTTCCAAAACCATCGATCTACAACGTCGACCTAAACCATCGATCCAAAGATCAACCGAACGAGGGCGGAAGAAATAAAATCTCAAACGAAGAAGCAAGCAATTACCGGCAGCGAGTAGATTTACAAGCTTCGAAGAAGAACGATCAAGAAAATTCCGGCGGCGAGGCGGTATCCAGCGTCGATGGAGAGGGCGGAAGGCGGAACTCGCGGGTTCCTCGTGTGCCCTATCGAAAACGATGAAAACCCTCGGGAAGAGATGGTTTTTCGGTTTAGGCATAAGTGAAAACCGTGGGTTTTCAGCCCAAAATCAAAACTGGGTAAAAACCAGTGAACCGAACACAAGAATTGATTTACTTATGGCCAACCAAAACCAAAGTCTAATACCATTAAACCGAACGGACCCTTATCTTTTTCAGAATAGGAGAAATAACATCAAATTAAACAACTTTATTATAACTTTAATACCACTTAACACAAAGGCAAACCCAACAGCCCCCTGGGATGCATATCAAGGGAAATCAAAGTTGCAAGCAGATAAATAGCTAAATTACAATACAAATTGAGCTTTATTGAGGCCTGTATTTTGAAGTGTTCTTGAGTACACCATATAAGCATTCATCACGACAAAAAAGATCAGCCATAGCAGCGGATGGGATCAGAGCAACCTTTGGAAGCAGATTGTTTGGAGCCAGAGCGGGCTCCTTTCTCGAGGTATTGCTGATGGTAATCCTCCGCTCTATAGTACTTTTTCGCCGGAAGGATTTCCGTGACGACCTTCCTGCCCAAGCTCTTCTCCTGCCTCTCTAAACTCTCCCTTGCAGCTTTCTCCTGCTCCGCCGAGTAGAAGTATATCCCCGAGCGATATTGGGTTCCCACATCACCACCCTGCGCATTCAATCTCTATGAAAATCTTGTAAATAAATCAACCAACTGATGATAAACCGGATTGACGAGATAACATATTAGGAATATGAAGAAATGGTAGAGTACATGTATAAATGTAGATACAAGGAGAGGGCCTAAACTATCCTAGACAATTTGGTACAAAACTATATGCAAGAATACAACATTAGTGGGCCTTCTTCATTGGGCTTCAACATTCTCCTGCAAGCTGAAGCATAGATATTGATCATGTCTAACTTGGATGTAAAGTATACGAAGGGAATTTGGGGAAGAGGCTTCGTAAGGATGTCTGCAATTTGTTTTGTAGATGGTACATGTTGGAGGAGCACTTCCTTTTCTTTTACTTTGTCTCTAATGAAGTGACAGTCAATTTTAATATGTTTAATCCTTTTATGGAAGACTGAGTTTTCAACAATGTGAATTGCAGCCTTGTTGTAGCAATAGAGAGTTGTCGTCTGAATACACAATTCCTCAAGGAGAGAGTTGAGTCATACCAACTCAAAGACGATCTTTCTCATGACTCTATATTGAGCTTCAGCGGAGGAACGTGCAACAACTTTTTGTTTTTTACTACACCAGGTTGCAAGAATTTCCCCCAAGAATATCATGTAACAGCTCATAGATCTTCGATCATCAATCGACCTAGCAAAATTTGCATCAGGAGAGGTTGTGAGAGACAATTGTGATGACGATCTACAGAGAAGTCCTCGTCTACGAGTTCCTTTTAGGTAATATAGAATTTTGTTTACAACATTCATGTGAGAGGTCAAAGGAATTTGCATGTATTGACTCACAATGCTGATTGTGAATGTTATATCAGGTTCAGTGATAGTGAGATAGATCAGTTTTCCAACTAATCGTTTATATTGGCATGGATAAGATGGAAGATTCTAGACGAGAATGTTTGATGTTAAAATCCATTAGGCCCCGTTCGTTTGGGCGGAATTGGAGAAAGGAATTGGAATTGGACGCTGTTCGGCAGTCATTTTTTTTGTCGGAATTGGAATTCAATCCAATTCCATAGGAATTCAATTTATGCTAAATCTTTCCACTTCCAAATCCGACCTCAGGAGGTCGGACTTCGCGATTCTTGCTACCTTCGTTCTTGCCCATCATTCTCGCGAGAGGATGGAGAAGATTTATCGCTCCCGTCATTCTCTCGATTAAAGATGTCCATAAATCCATCGGGCCTCTCCTAACCTAGTCACTCTCATCTTCCTCCTGCATCCTCCCAAAATCGCATCATCTACCCCACATCGAAACCATTCTAATTCCTCGCTGATCATGACCCTAGCATGCTGATTCCTTTGTCGTTATGCCGCAGAGACGCCGCCTCCATCTTCGTTTGCCGTGACCCGCCTCTGTCATGGACACCATATGTCATTGTCGTTCTTGCTTCCAGCATTTTGAGGATCTCTTCTTTGTCCCTTTCTTCTCATCCCTAGCTTCAACTCTCACCCCCAGATTGACCAGAAGCTCTAGGTACAGGTAACCTATATTTTCTCCTACATCCTCCATGCTTTCTGATCAAATCTTTTCATTGACGCGTCGTATATAGTCCAGAACTGAGGAGAAATCATTTGCAAAGCTTCAGGAAAAGTTTGCGATTCTATAAAGTTTGATTTCTGCTCAAATGATTTCAGGCTAATTCCTCACTGATCACGACCCATTGGAGCAAGAGTTTAAGATTTATCTTCTTTCAATTATTCTAAAAAGTTTACTGTTCATTAGAGTGTCTAATGTTCTCCGGAACAGAGGAAAAATCAGAAGTTTACAATTAAAATTGGGTGTTTGTGTAATTTTGTTACTTATTATTGGATTAGGTCTTTAACATGTTTTTTTGTACAAATTTATATGAGCATGTTGATTGAGTTTTTTTACTTGTGTACTGTTTTCTAGATGCCACTATTTTAAATTTAAAATTTCAATTCTATCCGCTGAATTTTAACATCTATCCGAACAGTGGAATTACTAATTTCAATTCTAGTGACAGAATTTCTACATTTAGCCGAACAACAGAATTGGAATTTACTTCAATTCTAATTCCTACGGGAATTGGAATTGGGTCCATTCCAATTCATGCATCCCATTTCCTGCCAAACGAACGGATCCTTAGTGTATCTGCAGGTTTGCAACCAAGATGGCATGTCTCAGCTAGAATATCAAGTGTATACATTCTCTGAAATAATTGTAAATGTTCATGGTTACTTAGTACTTCAATACCTAAGAAATAGTAGAGATCCAGTCTTTTGAATGAAATTTTTATGACAAATGTGTTTCGACCTTAGAGATACCTGCAGTATCATCTTTCAGTAATAATGATGTCATCCACATAAACAAGATGACAATCCCTTCAAATCATTTATGAACGAAAAGAGGTGTGTGAGAGCCACTTTTGATAAAGCTAATTTGGTGTAACACGGTACTGAATTTATCAAACCATGTGTGCAGTGATTGTTTTAGACCGCAAGAGACTTCTTTAATAGACAGACTAGAGACTCCTCGGTCGCTCAAAGCCAAGAGGTTGTTGCAAGTAAAGGGTTTTTGAGGGAACACTATGGAGAAATGCATTTTTCACATCGAGTTGATGAAGAAACCATCCTTTTGAAACGGGAATAGGAGAACACGTACAGTTGAAAATTTGGCAATTAGTGAGAATGTGCCTGCATAATCAGTCCCAAATTGCTGAGTAAAAACTTTAGCTACGAGGCAAACTTTGAGTCGTACAATAGTACGATCAGAATTTTGTTTAACGACGAACACTCATTTGCAACAAACCCCCCTCTAGTCGGGGGGTAAAGGATATAAAAGGCTACGTTTGGTTGGAGATCGGGGGCATTTAATTCTTCTTTCACGATAGCAAGCCACCAGGGGTGAGCAAAAGTATTTGCAACCGAGTTTGGAGGATATAATGTTCAAAAAAGTAGCAAGCTTTAGATCAAATAGGTTAAGTAGATGATAAGAAACAATGTGAGAATTCAGATGAGGAGTACGAGAAGGTATGCGAGGAAACCAGTTGGTTGGGTGGCAAACGGTTGTATAGGTGGACCTGCAGTGAAAGGATTAGTAGAATCTGTGAACGGTGCAGAAGGGTTGGAGAAAGGTTGTTGAAGAAGAACGTAATGATGATAGGTGAGAGGGGTAACGAGTGTGAGACGGGAGGAGGAATCACAGGCTCATTATCTGGGAGAATATGGAGAGGTATCTGAAGAGTTGCAGAGGAAGGTATAAGAGAAGGTACAGAGGGGAAATATTATGTGTCATCAATGAAGGTCAAATCACATGAAACAATGGTATGGTGAGTGCTAGGGTCAAAGCAATCATAACCACATTGAGTTCGAGAGTAACCGACAAACAACATACATTGAGCTCGAGGATCAAGTTTATCACGAGCGGGGGTTGAGATGTGAGAGTAACAGAGACATCCAAAGACTTTCAGAGGGAGAGAGAAGGGCTCAATTCGTGGATATAGTATGGAGAACGGTGTTTGGTTATGGAGAATATAGAACAACATGAGATTAATGTAATAGTATGTGGTTAGCAAAGCGAAGTTCCTATAGTGTTTAGGAACATTCATGTAGAGTGTTAAGGAGCGGGCAACTTCCAAGAGATGGCGATTTTTGTGCTCAGCCACTCTATTTTGTTACGGGATATATGCGCAAGTAGTTTGGTGAAGAATGTCGCGAGAGCGAAAAAACTGTTGAAGGGATCTGCTAAGGTATTCTTTTGCGTTGTCACTTGTCAGGACGAAAAGCTTTTACTGAGGTGTTGAATTGAGTCAAGATTTTGGTATAAAATATTCTAAGGACTGAGAGAAACTTAGTCTGAGAGCGTAATAAATATAATCAAGTCATACGAGAGTGATCATCAATAAATGTAACAAATACTTAAAACCATCAACACTTGAAAGTTTGAAAGGTCCCCAAATATCAATGTGAACAATATCAAAGATGCGTTGACAACGATTTGAGGAGCGATGAGAGAAAGTAGAGCGATTTTGTCAGCCTAAGATGCACGACTCACGTCTAAAATCTTAAAAGGAAAAATTAGGTAACATAAGAAGCAGTAAAGATAAAGGTGGATGGCCGAGACACCGGTGCCATTGGATGGTTGAGGTGCTCATAGAGGTACTGTGTATTTGATCCACCTAGTACAAACTGTTTAGCTAATGTCCCCCACCAATATGTTGTTTTGTCAACAGATCCTGCATCACAAAATGGGGAGAGAAAAATGTGACAGAGCATGAGAGATCACGAGTTAGTTGACAACTTGAAAAGTGATTATAACTAATATCGGGAACAATTAAGGTATTATGTAAATATAACGTGGGGGAAAGATGGAGAGAAATATGTGGATCTTGAAACAGGTATTGTAGAACCATCGGCAACGAAGATAAGTTTGTGATATATTGGACGAAGATCAAGAGGGTCGTCTTTAGACATATGATTGGAAGCACCTGAGTTAGCGATCCAAGAGCTAGAGTGAAAGAGGAGGGATATACCTGATGGAAGAGTAAAGTTGTCGGGTGATGTTTGTGAGAGGATCAACCACGGCTGTGTCAATTCAACCGTAGAGAAGTGACCTTGCCCATCTATGGAATCAGTGGGAGGAGCATGAGATTTAGCAGAAGAGGAAGAGGAGTGACGGGTTGTAGGGATATCTTCAGGATAGCCATGTTTCTCCCAACATTTGTCCTCACGGTGATTAGTGATGCCACACCAACCACAATACAATACTCCACGTCCAGATCAGTTGCGACCACAAACCTGAAGGGGCTGAAAGGTTCCGCGACCCCTAGTCAAGCTCTGACCAATAGAAGTATGGACACGTCCTAAGGAATCAAAACGCCGCCTACCACAGGCGGCAAGAGCAGATGAGATGGGGTCGGTCTAAATAACTGACAGGATAAGTCGATAAATGGTGGATAAAGTAGTTGTCAACAGAGGCGAGTTGTATTATGAGAGAATGAGAAAACAGGCAGCATCATAGGTGTTGGGCAAGCGTGCAAGGAGTAAAATACCAACGAGGGCTTCTTGCTGGAGTTGAGAGACAGCGGGATCTATGGAAATGGGTTGGACGACATTCTACTATTCAAAAAGGCCGCTAAAAAGCACAGTGAAATCATGAAATTTCTGTAGTTGGGGTGGAGTAAATTATTGAAAGATGTCATGGAGTTTTTATAAATTGTCCTCGAAAGAGTGCAATGACTAGAGAAGTGTCCACACGTCCTGGGCAGTTGGGAGAGACATGACAAATGTATAATATCGGGTATCCATTGAGTTTGAGAGTCATATGATCACCTCGTTGTCATTCTTGAACCATGTTTCGTAATTGAGATCCTTCGCCCCCGAAGGCATATCTGTCAAGTGGCAGTGAAGACCTTTACTGTTGAGAACTTTCTCAACAACGTTAGACCAGGGTAAATGCTTGGCCGCCCAAGTGAGAGAGATATTAGTGAGACGTAAGTTGGTTTTAAAGTCCTCATGAGGAGTTGACTTAGAGGTGTCCGCCATAAAAGATAGATTCGCGAGTAGTAGGAGTGAGAGATCCCTGGAAATCAATATGTTTGAGGGAAATTGATGAGTCCGCTGGAGGAGATTAGGTGAGAGTGCGAGTTCTGTGAGATTTGAGAGCTCACTCAGTGAAGTTCAGAGCTCATTGAAGGGCCAACAAGGGTGAGAGTTCACTGAGAACTGATTGTTAGCGAGCTTCGTCTGAGAGCAGATGGCCAGGCGAGAAATTGCGAGTTCTGTTGGCGAGAGTTCCTGTGCGAGACATGACAAGTCTTGTTGGCAAGAGATTGTGAATCTTGTGCCTGTCCAAGAGTTATGTTGGTGAGAGTTCTTGTGCGAGAGATCGCAAGTTCGGGCTTCTGACGACCGAGTGAGAGAGGAGATTTAAGGTCTATGCGATTGCAGCAGGAGATCGCACACCATGAGTGAGTATTTATACAAGGCAGTGGGCTGAGGTCACGAATGTTGGTACGAGAGCGAGAGACCAAAAAAAATCTTTTAGCTATGATACCATGAAGAAATGGTAATTTTTATTTTTGTAGAAGAGAGTACATGTATAAATATAGATAGATAGATAGATACAAGGGGAAAGCCTAAACTATTCTAGACAATGTGAGACAAAGTATATATAAGAAAATGACATTAGTGGGCCTTCTTCATTGGGCTTCATGAGAATACATAAATAAACATAGCAATTTGTGGACTGTTACATGAAAGGGAGAACAAAAAAAGAGCCAGATGATTTTTTCTAAGCATGATAAGTAGAATAATGCCACAAGATAACATAAACGGATAAGTTGATGTGAAACAACAAATCTATACAGATGATGTGTTTAACATTTTATGCACAGATGTTGGATAAGAATGACCAAAGAATTTCCAGGTAAGTCGCATGTTCTGCTGTTTTTATTGACATACAAATGTTCAAGGAACAAAGAGTGGGAAAGTTTTTTTTATAGAGTAGAGGATAAGGGTTTTTTATGAGCAAAAAATGGGAGTTGTGGAGATGAGAATACTTAGGTGGATGTGTGGACACACGAGACTGGATAAAATTAGGAATGACTGTATCAGGGATAAGATAGGAGTGACACCAATAGCAGAAAAGATGCGAGAAGCTCAACTAAGATGGTTTGGACACGTACAAAGGAGACCATTAGAGACACCTGTTAGGCGTTGTGAGAGTTTAGTCACTAGACATGTTAAACGGGGGAGGGGTAGACCAATAAAGACTTGGAATGAGACTATAAGGAAAGACATGATGTACTTACGCATTAGTGAGATTATGACTAAAGATAGGGCACAATGGCGACAAAGGATCCATATAGCCGACCCCACTATAGTGGGATAAAGGCTTGAGTGTTGTTGTGTTGTTGTTGTAGTAGAGGAAAAGGTTTTTCTTGGATTCGGGGACCTCTGGAGCGCATGCAGAGATGCAAAATTTCGGTTCTCTTTCTCTCAATCCATCCATTAATATCCAATCTTAAATTTGAAGCCTAAATATATGCAAGAAGACGTGCATGTATATTTAATTAGGAGTATTATCACTTTCAAAAAAATTTGAATGCTTAAGTTTTGAAGCCATCCTTCTTTTTAAACTCCTAATATCATTTGAAATATACTTCAAAAATTAAATCTCAATCATTTAAAGATGTGGATGAGCAATCTATGATGTGTTAGGACTTAGGATAACAGCCCATATCCTTCTAAATGACGGTAGTATAACTCACCAAAATTGACGATTCTCGTCCTATCACATGGCTTCGCGGGGATGTACTAAGGTCGATGTAAAGCCAAGAAACGAGAGAAGTGGAGCATGAACAGCCCTTGTGCCTGCTTAGTGGATTTTGTACTAGCCATGAGATTTGTCGTAACGAACTGTAATAATAATGAACTTTAACAAACATTTATTTGGATTCCTAAACTAATAAAAACGCTTTCTCTGATTTATTTTATGCTGGAATTGCTTAAAATATCAAATGATTTTGAGATATGAATCTGAGAGATAAATTCATCGCAACATTTGTTCTCAATTCGTGAGTCTTTGCTCCCTTGAGTAGGGATAACACTATCAGAGCAAAACCATCATTATTCAGACCTTTGATTTTATAACACTAAACAAATTTAGACTTATACCCTTAACAATTGTAAGCTTTGGGTAGATTTCCATATGATTTGGCATGATTATTACTATATTTTCTATGCACGATTAATTGATTATAGATGCCTGCTGTGAAGAGTGTCTGTGAACGTCGTCAGCAAGATGTTGGAGATCTTGAGAACCTCTCTCCAACTATAATTGTCCCTAAAAAGGGAAATCTCACCCCTTCAACTGTGATGCTGACTGTTAGGGATGATTCAGAGGATACCCTTTTTATTATGGTTTAATAGATACAATGGTGGCTGAGAACTAATTGATCATATCAACGAGACCTTTGATGATACATGGTCCAGAGGTTCAACATGTTCCATTAGAAGCCTTTTCCTTGACCAAGGAGGTGAAACAGTAATGGATGAACCAAAGGCATGCAGGGTTTAGAGATTGCCACAGAGGAGAGATTACTGGGGAGGAGTTCGCTAGATCCTGGGAATGATACTTGCTAAATTCAGTAATGAACTGAATGAGTTAGGAGTTGGTTTCTCTTAGGAAGCTCGATAGGATTGTTTCCGACTACGATATCTATTTCAAAGACCACTCGTTCCTAAAGATCACTTGTTCCTAAAGTATTCGTGAACATCGATGCAAGATCTCGTAGCACCCTTCATGCATACTTGTGTCGGAGATCTTGTGGAGACGGCAAAGACTGTAGAGTTGCATCGGATTGTAGCTCAATCAAAGCAGGATTCAGGTAATAGAAAATTTTATGATTCTTGTCCAAGTTGAAGGAGGTATCAATGTAAGCTCTAATCTGGAGGTTTTGGTGATCGCAACAGTCCAAGTGGGAAGATGCATCAATGTGATGGTGCAAGAGCAAGCATTGAGGTCCTTAGATTGTTGTGCGTATAAGGAAACATCACATATAGCTTGGAATTTCCCTCATGCTGCTCAGCCTTTACCTCAGTTGAGTGTGGGTGGTCGTGGTCAATGGTAATGAATGTTTGCGCTTCTTTTGACGGATTTAGATTATCAACAGTTTTTAAGTTGTCAGATTGGCGATCGGAGACCGCTGATAGGGGCCTCGGATTGACACCTCATTCGTGGCAGTGAGAGATGGAAATCGAGAAGGAGAATGGAGTTCCCCTTCTTAGATCCGCGAAAACCAATGGTCAATGCACGGAGGAAAAGGGCTGGCGAACGGGAGGTAGTTTCGTGCGGCTTGCGTATTTGGTTACGACACGGGAACGAAAAAGGGAAGAGAGAGATGGGGGGAACGAGAGAATTAGAGAGAGAGAGAGAGAAATTAAGATTTAATGTTTGCTTGCCTTCATTTTGTCCCTCGTTCCTTCCTAAGTAGGAAGGATAATAATTATACAAGCCAAGCTATGTCCAAATATTAAAAAATTTGACATGAAAAAGAAAACAACGGATAAAAATAACGATAACGAACTATCGAAATAAAATGGGTAAAACAATGGACGATATAGAATGCACCCTCCCATAGTCCGCGCGTGTCGTCCTGCGGCGGCGATAGTAAGTGACGCCCCAGTGCGGGTCCATAGCATCTCCCTCCCCGTTGAGATCAAGCTTGTCATTGAGCTGCGGTGGAAGGTGCACCAAGGAAACCACGGTTGGTGGACCGTGAAACTGTTTCAGTTGCGAGACGTGGAAGACGTCATGAATGCGAGCTTCCGGTGAGAGCTGAAGGCGGCACGCAACCTCCCCAATGCGCTAGAGAATCTCAAAGGGTCTGTAGAACTTGGGATCGAATTTGTGATATGTGGTCCAAACTACCGAGGTCTGGCGATAGGGGCAATGTTTAAGCCACACCCATTCTCCCAGGGCAAAGGCTAGCTCGCAATGGCCCCAATTGTAAGCAGTCTCCATACGCGTCTGGGCCTGAAGAAGGCGTTCTCGGGCAAGTGAAAGAATCTGGTCCCGGTTGTCGAAGGTCGCGGTCGACAACATCCATGCGGGGTGTGCTACTCTCGTAGGACAATAGGGGGGGATCCAAGACGTAAATCAGGCAAAAGGGTGACATCTGCAGCGATGAATGGTAGGAGGTATTGTAACAATATTCCACTCACGAGAGGCAGTGGACCCAATCCTTGGGCCGATCCCCGACAATGCAACGCAAATACATCTCCACCGTGTGATTGACGACCTCCGTCTAGCCATCAGACTGCGGATGGTAGGAGGACGAGAAGGAAAGCTTGGTGGTGCAAAGTGTAAACAATTCCTTCAAGAAGTTGCTCGTGAACACTTTGTCCCAGTCGAGACAATGCGATCGGAAAGGTCATGGAGACAGAAAACCTCCGCGGAAAAGACATGGGAAACCCCTCAACTGCCAGTGGCCTACTCAAAAAACAGTTGACTGAGACCATGAGAATAGACTTCCCGTGTGAATTAGGCAAGCCCTCAATGAAGTTCATCGAGATGTCGACCCAAATATGGATGGGAACCGGAAGTGGCTGAAGAAGGCCGCCTAGAAGAAGATGTTATGCTTTGTGACATTGGCACAATGTGCAACAACAACAACAACACTCAAGCCTTTATCCCACCATAGTGAGGTCGACTATATGGATCCTTTGTCGTCATTGCGTCCTATCTTTAATCATAGTCTCACTAATGCCTAAGTACACCATGTCTTCCTTATAGTTTCATTCCAAGTCTTTTTTGGTCTACCCCTCCCCCGTTTAACATGCCTAGTGACTAAACTCTCACAACGCCTAACAGGTACCTCTAATGGTCTCCTATGTACATGTATGAACCATCTTAAACGAGCTTCTCGCATCTTCTCTACAATTGGCGCCACTCATGTCTTATCTCTGATACATTCATTCCTAATTTTATCCAGTCTCGTGTGACCACACATCCACCTAAGCATTCTCATCTCCGCAACTCCCATTTTTTGCTCATGTACGCCATTCACTGCCCAACACTCAAAACCGTAGAGCATTGCTGGTCTAATTGCAGTACGATAAAACTTGCCTTTAAGTTTTAATGGTACTTTACGATCACATAAGATCCCAGACGCGCCTCTCCACTTCAACCAACCTGCTTGGATTCTATGTATCACATCTTTATCTACACCTCCATCTTCTTGAATTATCGATCTCCGATATTTAAAGCACTCACTGCGGGAAATATCTTGGTCACCCAATTTAATGACGGAGTCATCCGACCTTCTTGCACTACTAAACTCTATGTAGTCCATCTTTGTCCTGCTCAACCTAAAACCCTTCTTTTCTAAAGTGTCTCGCCAAGATTCAAGTTTCGCGTTTACACCCTCATGTGTCTCATCGATCAAAACAATATCATCTGCAAATAATAAAAACCAAGGTATTGCTTGTTGGATATGTCCGGTGAGCACATCTAAGATACGGGTAAAGAGATAAGGGCTTAAAGCTGACCTTTGATGTAAGCCAACATCGATAGGAAATTCCTGTGTTAATCCTCCTGATGTCCTCACCCTGGTCACTGAATTTGTACTCATATCTTTGATTACGTCAATGTATGATACATTTACACCTTTCTTTTCTAAGACTCTCCACAAGACCTCTCTTGGAACCCTATCATAAGCCTTCTCCAGATCGATAAATAGCATATGCAAATCTTTTTGTCTTTCCCGATAATTGTCAATGAGTCTCCTCAAGAGATGTATAGCTTTCATAGTTGACCTCCCTGGCATGAATCCAAATTGATTCTCTGAGATGTTAGTCTCTCGTCTAACTCTTCTCTCTATTACTCGTTCTCAGAGTTTCATAGTATGACTCATTAATTTAATTCTCCTGTAATTGACACAATTTTGTATATCTCCTCTGTTCTTATACAAAGGTACCAAAATATTTTATCTCCATTGGTCTGACATCCTCTTTGTCTTCAGTATCTTATTGAAGAAACTTGTAAGACATACTTTCTCTCTATTGGCACAATATGCAAGCGGCAATAAAATCCTGGACATTGCGCTGCAGACCCTTCCAAAAGAAATCGACGCGAATCCACTAAAGGGTGTTCACCACTATTTCGGAAAATAGGGGGGAAGAAGGGAGCAAATACATGCGCCCCATGTAGTGCACTAGGCCCTCTTGCACCGTCTAGTGAGTTGGAAAGCGCACTTCGCCAATCTGTCGATTGAGCTCCACGAGAACAGGAGAATCTTGGGACTCTCGGCGCAGTCGAAGTAGGATCGCGAGGATGGGCAGGGATATGGCGCATAGTAGCTTGTCCTCCTGGTCGTGGAGAGAGAGCGTCAACGACAAGGTTCAAGGCGCCAACCTTATACTCTAGGCGAAAGTCGAAGCCCAAAAGTTTGCTCAACCATCGATGTTGGAAGCGGTGCTGAGGGGATACATCGGTAGGTACTTGAGGCTAAAATGGTTCGTTTGGATCAGAAAAGGTCACCCCCATAGGTATGGCCGCCAGTGCAGCAGTCTATGTTATTAAGGCGCGCGCCTGAGGCGTCGTGCGCACCAGGCGCACCGGCCCTCACCTCTGCAAGGCAGAGGAGGGCGATGTGCCTCAGGAGCGCCTCAGGCGCACCTCGGCACGCCCCTTACCAGCTCCCAAGGTCACCAAAGGCGCGCATGGGCCATTCAATGTCTTTTCTTCAACCTGATTAATGAAATGTTTTTGGGAGGTGGGCAAAAACATGATCTCAGACACACCTGAGGTGCACATAGGCGCACTTGGGCATCCAATCCACTGAAAATCTAAGAATTGGGCATCCAATTCACCGATTTTCAGCGAATTGGGCACTCAATTCGCCAAAAATCAGCGAACTTGGCATCCAATTCGCTGAAAAACAGTGAATTTGGTGCCTAATTCGCTGATTTTCAGTTAATTGGGCACCAAATTCACTGGTTTTCAGTGAAATTGGGCATGAACTTAAGAGCACAAACTATAAATGAATCATTACAACCTTATAAATATACATTTATTCATAAAAAATGATTTTTTTTTTCATTTTTGCACCTCACGTGCCGCAGGCGTGCGCCTGCACCTTGGGCCTAGGCTCCAGGACCCCTTTATACCTCGGTGCGCCTTGCGCCTTTCAAAACATAGGCAGCAATGTTGCACCGCCTTTGCTAGATCGATTAACTCAAGCTCGTAAGTTGGTAGTCTCTGATGGTAAGCCCCCGTCTTGTGACTGAAAAAGGCGATCAGGTGGCCCGTCTGTCGTAGCACAGCACCACATCTCTTCCCCGATGCATCACACTTGACAAAACTCTTGTGTAAGTCGGGTAATTGGAGGACTAGGCAGTGATCAAGGCCTGTTAGAGGGCCAGGAAGGCTCGGGTGACGTGATCACTCCAAAGCAACCTGTTCTTCTTCAGTTGAGCCACGGAAGGAACACGGGGGGTTGGGGAATGAAAAGGCAGTAGTATCCATGTCAGGCCAATGAAGCCCCGTAACTCCAGGGGGGATTGGGGAACCGGCCAGACTGTCACCCCGTGAATTTTTTCGGGGTCTGCAGAAACCTCCATGATGTGGATCACATGACCTAAGTAGCCCACTTTGTCAGTCTCGAAGGAGCAAATAGTCCGCTTCAAAAATAAATGACGTCAGCAGAGGAGGGCAATTCATCATGGCCTGGAAGGTAGACAGGGCAGTGGTGAGCCCGGAGGGAATCACCATAAACTCAAAATACCCGTGGTGAGTGCGAAAAGTCATTTTCTCCATGTCAGCTAGGGCCATTCGCACCTGATGGTAACTCGAACAGAGGTCGAACTTGGGTAAAACTGTGACGCCATGAAGCTCATCCAACAAGCTCCACCACGGGAATCGAGAATTTGTCCTTACACAGTCTTGGTGTTCAACTCTGGATATCAACGCAAAACCACCAAGTGGTGTCCTTTTGAACCAAGAGAGCAGGGAAGGAAAATGGCGAGATGTTATGGCGGATGATGCCCTTCTGTAACATGACATTGCACTGACTTTCGATCTTGTCCTTCTGTCGGAAGGGATATCGATATGGCCGCACCACAATGGGGCGGTGTTTGGTAGGATGTAAATATAGTGATCGTGGGGACGCGGTGGAGGAAGTACCTTAGGAGGAACCAAGACGTCCCCAAAATTCCTGCAGTAAGTGATCGAGGTTGTTGTGCGAATCTTGGCCGGAAGATAAGCAGAATGCTCGATGCGATTTTCCCGTCAAACAAACATGCCAAACTGTTCGTTCGCCTCCCTGATGCCAAATCATATGCTGAGACGATCAAAATCCCACATCAAGGGGCTGAGGGTCCACAGCCAACGGACACCCAAGACCACCTCGAAACCCCATAGAGCAATCACTAAGAGGCCCGCCTTGGAGCGGCACCCTTCCACCACTATCGGCACCACCAGGCAAGATACAGGTGCACTCCATAGTACTCCCGTTGGCCACAACAACACTCAGGAGGGGGTTGCTCGTCACTGTCAGGTTGAGCCGGCTGGCGGTCTCCTCGCTAATGAAGTTGTGTGTACTTCATGTGTCCAGGAGCGCGACCAAGAGATGATCAGCAACAAGAACCGGGATCTGAAGAGTCTCCCAGGAGTGGGGCCTGTCAATGACATGGAAATCTTGGGATCACGAAGGTCATCCTCTTCCTCCTCGGATTGGTCGTCCACCTCTAAAAAGAACAGGCGCTTGCATTTGTGGTGGCGCGTGTAGGTCTCATCGCAGTTGTAACAAAGGTCATTAGTACGACGCTCCGCCATCTCTTGGGACGAGAGACGACGAATTGGCGGGTAAGGGAACTCTCCTTCACCTTAACTGGTGGGGTAACCGCAAGCAGTGGCGGTGGGCCGAAGCCACGGGAGAGGCCATCCCCGCCCTATCATCCACTGTAAGGTCAATCCATCAGCAGACATTTCTCGCAGAGGCAGGCGATACTCATAGCAGTGATAAGGTCGACAGGTGTCTGAAACTCCATGTTGAGGCGCAGACGCTCATGGAGGCCCGCCGTAAATATGGCCATCTGATGGTTGGGGGCACGGAAGGAGCGCGGGCGAGGAGAACCTGAAACTGCTCCAGATAATCATCAAGGGAGTCCGTCTGTTTGAAGGACCTCGTCAATGGGATTGTCGCATAAGGTGGTGCGAAGAAAAGGTTGCAGCTACTCTTGAACTCTTCTCATGTTAGAAGGAGTTTCTTTCGTTGTAACTGTGAATACCATAGCAAAGCGGAGCCCATCAAATGAAATGAAGCGACATTGATCCAGTCTTCCCACGAAGTGCGTTGATTTATAAAAAACTGCTCATAACGGGTAAGCCAGATCAAGGGGTCTCCATGACCGTTGAAAATCGGAAAGTCCATCATGACGTAGCGGGGAACGCCGCTACCTTTGGGATGAGGCGGATGGTAGGTTGGCTGGTGGGTGTCTGATGCCTCTGCATGAGCAGAGCCTGAGGGAACTCACGACGGCTGCGAAGAGGAACAATCGCGATCGATGCGGGCCATGAGAACCTCCAGAGTAGTGTAACGCTTCATCATCAATTTATCGAACATGTCCATCACCTGGGCAGCGGAGACGTAGTGATCCTCCATGGAAGTAGATGGCAGAGGAAAGATGGTGGGGACTAGGAAGGAGGTCGGTGTTCCCTGGCGCCCATGAGGAGCCAAAGCG